>CAMRHE010000169.1:682500-1925358 GCA_947044405.1 Leptodactylus fallax | reverse complement strand
ACCCATATAGTATTGGATGCAATGATGGGTGTTATGTGGTATTTATTATATATAGATATGTTTACTTCTATTGTAATCCTGTCTGTTTTGTCTGTGGTGTAAATGAGGTGACTGCTGCAAAGAAAGTCCCTCCAGAATTGGCTAGTGTCAATCTATTATTAGGCTTAGTAGTCAGAGTTGCAGAAGTATGTACAACCCCAATTCCAAAAAAGTTGTGGCGCAGTGTAAAGAAAACAAGAATGCAATGATTTGGAAATTTTATATAACCATATTTTATTCACAATAGAACACATATCAGAAGTTGGAAGTTAGGTTAGGTTCACACGGTCGAAACTAAAGAGAAGCTCCTCTTTATTTTCCGCCATATTCGCATGTTGCTGTGATCTCTGCCTCCCATTGAAAGCAATGATGGGCAGAATCTGCAACGGATTCGGGGGAGGAATCCGCTCCCAAATCTGTGGCAGATTCCTACATGTGAACCTAGCCTTAGACATGTTTCCATTTCTGAAATTGATGGAAGCAACACATCTTAAAAGATGTAGGATAGGGCCATGTCTAAAGTCTTCCACAGTGTTTTAACAATATTGTTATCTCTCACTGTCCCAAGGGCTCACAATCTGAATTCCCTATCAGTATGCCTTTAGAGTGTGGACAGAGTACTTGGAGGAAACGCACACAAACATGGGGAGAACATACAATCTACCTGTACATGTAGATGTCGTTCTAGACTTCCGCAAGGCAACAGTGCTGACCACTGAGCCATCATGTTGTTTTATGTATAGCATCATGTAAATTATGTTTTTGTTTTTTATAGATAAAACACAAATAAAATGTTTGCAAAAGTGACTTCTTGGAAGTAAAGTGGTACAGTGTCTGGTATTGCAGTTCAGTTGCACATGAATAGGGAAAGCTGCAGTACCAGTCACAGCCCAATGAAGAGAGAACGTACTGTGGCATTCCACCAGTGAGACATTGTTGGCTAAAAGGGTCAAACTTCCCATGAGACAATTTTGGCAAATGCCAAATGTGTGCCACTCTGCTCTTCCTCCTTGGGAATGGATGAATACAATGCTGTGTTTTGTAAAACACCAATTGCAATGGTTAGACATGGCCATTCTCAATGGACACTGCTCACACTGAATAATAGGGCATTTCTGACAAAACAAATATTTTACCCCAAAATTCTGACAAATTACCTTCAGTCACAATGGCAATTAAAACAGAGAGTTTGTTTTTATTTCTATATTATTTTAGAATATAAAGTCATAATAAAAGTAATGACACAAATGCCTTTACTTTGCCGCGCACATGCCCCTGTAGCTTGTAGGTGCAGTGTATGTTATCCCTCTGCATAAATAAACAAGTGACCTATAGTGACACAGATCTTATCATCTGTAGACAAAGTGTAATTGTCAGATCAAGTCATCAGGCACTGGGTCACGCTTCCTGTCCCACACACATTTTCCCATCCCTCATATCACTCCATTCTTTCCTTAGCCTGAGGCATACAGGTGTGATTGACAGCTAGAACACCTGACTGGGGAGCGTGCAGTATTTCAATCCAGCCACATGGTGCTAGAACACTAGATATGGAAGTAAAGTAAACATCATAAAAAGTTTCTGAAAGTTTACAACACACAAAAATATGTTCTGTGGCTAAACCATATTAATCCAATCATCGCCCTTATGTCTGCATATATATGTGTTCTAGTGTTGTGCAGTACAAGAGGTTCCACAAGTGTGGCTAGGGAGTGCATGCTTTTTTATGAGAGCAAAATTGTTTGTCAACTAAGACAAAATGCTATATAAAAATAAGTATGTACTAATTTAATAGAAAACTAAAGGCTATGATGACATTTGTTTTGATCTATTGTTCCACTGACCTTTGACTGACTTTAAGGCTAAGACCCCACGTGGCGAGATTTCCTCTGCGGACTTTCTGCTTCCATTATACCTATAGGGAAACCGCCAGCGTTTCCGTAGGTATAATTGACATGGTGCGATTTCAAAAACGGTTTTGGAAATCCCAGTCTGTCCACTGCGCTTATTATAAATAACACACAAGAGGGTAACATTTATTTTCTGGGAGTTGCTAGAATCCCATCCACTTTGCTTTGACTGTAAAACGCCACGTTTTTTTCCACCACATTTCTGCCACGTGGGGCCCTAGCCTTAAGGACTGTCTCTGTTTTAAAGAACCACTCCCAGAAAATAAAAGTTACCCTTTGGTGTGTTATTTAAAATAAATTGTATCTTGTTCACATGAAGCTCCTTATTTTAAATATTACCAATAAATATTAAGTTTTATTCTAGTCATTACTCCACTTGGTGATATTATTTATACTTGAGTAATAATTCCCTCTTGTGACTTCGTATAAAAGAACCTGTAAGGTTCGGAGAGACCAGAATGGAGATGATATGTCACAAATAAATTGCTCAGTGAGAAGATTACCTGAAAACCACTACTATCTTTGCTCAAAAAAAGTTATTTAAAATATACATTTCTGCTTATTACTAACCTTAAGCAAAAAATGACATAACCTTATGCAGAAAAACAATATAAATGCAAACACCCACTGGTCAAATCCTGTATGTAACAATCACATAATACTGTCATGTCAGGGGCGTAACTAGCAAAGACTGGGCCCCTTAGCAAACTTTTGACTTGCCCCCCCACCCCTGCAAGGCACAGTGCCCCCTTTCTTGGCCCCCACACAGTATAACGCCCCATTTACACATAGTATAATGTCCCAAAGTGGCCTCTAGACAGTATAATGTCTTATATTGCCCACTTCACACAGTATAATGTCTCATCATGGCCTCTTCATGCAGTATAATGTCCCAAAGCGGACACTCCACACACTATAACATCCCATAATGGCCCCTCCACACATTTTAATGACCCATGGTGTTTGTTGCAAGTATTGCAAATATGCCTGGTTCGGCTTAACCCGAAATGTTTGGGGTTCACCACCCACAAACTATTATTATACTCTGGAGTCTTTTCAGACCCCAGAGTATAATGATTGGAGGCCCAGGGGAGGTGACAAACATAAAAAACTGTGTTACTTACCTCTCCTGGGTTTTGGCGTGACTCTCTGCTATCTTCAGAACTCTTCAATGACATCATAGATGTGGGTTACACCGGCGTCATATGGCAGGACCTTGTTCCCTTTACGGCCTGGAGAAGTACAGACGTGTCCCCAGGAGGAACATCTAACACATGCCCACCGCAGAGGTGGTGGCTGGCATCCGGTGACACGTCAGGTTATTGAGTTGAGGGTAACAAGATTCTACAAATGTATACATTGTTAATAAAGCTGTGGCTGACCCCCACGTTTTTACCCAACAGCAGTTGTCAGTAGTTATTTCAGTGACAGTTTGGGCAAGAGGGAGGGTTTCAATGTTATAGTGTCTTACGGTTGTCATAATTATAAAATCCATTATCATATACCAGACACCATTACTGCAAATCACTAATAAATAAATAACGATGTAATTTTAGAGACCAAACACTTTGTAATAGTTAAAATAAGCCTTATTCACATTATCAATTTATGCATGTATATCGCCCGCACACGCATTCATTCATTTCAATGTATTTATTAAAACATCAAAACACCGTTTCTGCGAGTGTGCGTAAAAAAAATGTAAGCAAGTTTTTTTCTTTAACATGGGGCTATAGCCTCAGGCTACAGTCATATGAAGAACAAAAAAGCAGTTGTGAAAAATGGACAAATGGTGTGTTTTCCAAAGATGTTTGGCATCTGTGGGGCAGTCATTTATACGGATCCCTCATGGACTTGAGTCTATGAAAAATAGCCAGAAATAGAGTATGTTCTATTTAAAACAGACCTTCAACAAAGAACAGCCATATGAATAGACACATTGAAATCAGTGAGACAGATTTATTAAGACTGGTATTTCATACGCCAGTTTTAATAAAGGCATCAACTAGCATAAGGCAGACCTGAAGTTTCAAGAGTCCTTAGGCTAAGGGGAAGAAAAAATGCAGAGAAGAACAAAGTAAAAACTCAAAAAAAATTCTAAGTTTTAGCTACATTTTTTTCCGCAGCGTATTTTAGAAGCGTTTCACTACATGGGGCCTCAGCATTAGCCTAAGGCCCCACATTGCTAAAACACAATGTTTTGGGCTGCAGCAGAAACGTAGCAGAAGAAAACAGTTGCGTTTTACTTTACCAGCAAAGTTAATGAGAGTTTGGTTAATCTCATCCACACATTGTGGGGAAAAAAATGCTGCTGAAATGCTCACGTTTTCCGTATAGATTTAATAAGAGAAGTAATCCGCAAAGAAAAACGCTGCAAATATGCAATGAAAAAAAAACTTCCTGGCATTATAGTTATCTATGTATCTAGGGGTCCCTTCCTCCCAGAGACATACTGTCCCATTGTGATTACAGTACAGAACAGTAGATCGCTGGGAGGCAAGGACTCCTAGCTGCATAGCTAACTATAATGCTATGAGTCCCTCTCCCAGCATGTACAGTATTCAAACACATGGAAATGTGCAGTAATGCTGGGGTCACACGGAAAGTACACACAGTGGGTAAAAATTCACCAAGTGTCTTCCATATGTGTCAAAAAAAAGTCTTTTGTGCTGTGGGTTCCATCTCACAAAATGTCAATTCATGCTGCAGTTTTCGACCTTTGGGCTGAAGCCCAACGTTGCAGAAACACAGCTATTTTTATTGTAGATTTTTCTGCAGTTTTTTTTTAGCTAAAGTCAGGAGTGGATTGAGCAGAAGGTAGAAGTATAAGTACTTCCTTTATATATCCCATTCCTTTTTAGCCATTCTTGGTTTTGACTCAAACAACTGCAGCAAAATCTGCAACAAAAAAAGCTGTGTTTCCTCAATGTGGGGCCTCAGAGTTGTAAAGCGTTTTGATCTGGGTTATCTTTGCTATATTTCTCCATAGGACTTAAACACTAGAAAAAATTGTTTAATTGTTACATAATAATACAGTGCCTTGCGAAAGTATTCGGCCCCCTTGAACTTTTCAACCTTTTGCCACATTTCAGGCTTCAAACATAAAGATATAAAATTTAAATTTTTGGTGAAGAATCAACAACAAGTGGGACACAATTGTGAAGTGGAACGAAATTTATTGGTTATTTTAAACTTTTGTAAAAAATAAAAAACTGAAAAGTGGGGCGTGCAATATTATTCGGCCCCTTAATTTTCAGTGCAGCAAACTCACTCCAGAAGTTCAGTGAGAATCTCTGAATGATCCAATGTTGTCCTAAATGACTGATGATGATAAATATAATCCACCTTTGTGTAATCAAGTCTCCGTATAAATGCACCTGCTCTGTGATAGTCTCAGGGTTCTGTTTAAAGCGCAGAGAGCATCATGAAGACCAAGGAACACACCAGGCAGGTCCGTGATACTGTTGTGGAGAAGTTTAAAGCTGCATTTGGATACAAAAAGATTTCCCAAACTTTAAACATCCCAAGGAGCACTGTGCAAGCGATCATATTGAAATGGAAGGCGTATCAGACCACTGCAAATCTACCAAGACCCGGCCGTCCCTCTAAACTTTCATCTCAAACAAGGAGAAGACTGATCAGAGATGCAGCCAAGAGGCCCATGATCATTCTGGATGACCTGCAGAGATCTACAGCTGAGGTGGGAGAGTCTGTCCATAGGACAACAATCAGTCGTACCCTGCACAAATCTGGCCTTTATGGAAGAGTGGAAGAAGAAAGCCATTTCTCAAAGATATCCATAAAAAGTCTCATTTAAAGATTGCCACAAGCCACCTGGGAGACACACCAAACATGTGGAAGAAGGTGCTCTGGTCAGATGAAACCAAAATCCAACTTTTTGGCCACAATGCAAAACGATATGTTTGGCGTAAAAGCAACACAGCTCATCACCCTGAACACACCATCCCCACTGTCAAACATGGTGGTGGCAGCATCATGGTTTGGGCCTGCTTTTCTTCAGCAGGGACAGGGAAGATGGTTAAAATTGATGGGAAGATGAATGGAGCCAAATACAGGACCATTCTGGAAGAAAACCTGTTGGAGTCTGCAAAAGACCTGAGACTGGGACGGAGATTTATCTTCCAACAAGACAATGATCCCGAACATAAAGTAAAATCTACAATGGAATGGTTCACAAATAAACGTATCCAGGTGTTAGAATGGCCAAGTCAAAGTCCAGACCTGAATCCAATCGAGAATCTGTGGAAAGAGCTGAAAACTGCTGTTCACAAACGCTCTCCATCCAACCTCACTGAGCTCGAGCTGTTTTCCAAGGAAGAATGGGCAAGAATTTCAGTTTCTCGATGTGCAAAACTGATAGAGGCATACCCCAAGCAACTTGCAGCTGTAATCGCAGCAAAAGGTGGCGATACAAAGTATTAACTTAAGGGGGCCGAATAATTTGGCATGCCCCACTTTTCAGTTTTTTATTTTTTACAAAAGTTTAAAATATCCAATAAATTTTGTTCCACTTCACGATTGTGTCCCACTTGCTGTTGATTATTCACCAAAAAATTAAAATTTTATATCCTTATGTTTGAAGCCTGAAATGTGGCAAAAGGTTGAAAAGTTCAAGGGGGCCAAATACTTTCGCAAGGCACTGTAAATGTGACCTAAAACGCTTGGAATTAGTGTAATTTTTTTTTTTACAAGAATGTGAAAATGCTGCAGAAATAGTGTGTATGCGTTTTTTAAGTTAGAAAATATATTTTTACTTTGGCAAAAAAAACACCCAATGTCAATTAGACTAAGGTCACATGTTGCAGAACCACAGCAGAAACAAATGTTGCATTTTACAGTACCAGCAAAATTAATGAGATTTTGTGTAATCTTATCCACACAATGTGGGAAAAAATACTGCAGAAAAACACTGTTTTCAAAAACTTGCACAATTTTGGAAAACGCAGCATTTTAATTTTACCTGCGGAAACGCTGCTGGGGTGGGGTATGTGAAAATTATAAAAGCAAAACAAGTGTTTTAGCAGCCTTTCCACAATGTGTGGCCTTAGGCCCCTTGTAGACAACCGTGGTGTAGGTAGGGGCGCCATCCATGTATTTCGCGGTTAGCACACTGACCCGTTCTTTTCTATGGGCCTGTACACTTGACCGTGATTTTCACGGTCCCGTGTGCGGGCCGACAGTCCGGGCCGCATCAGATAGGACAGGTCCTATTCCTACTAGTAATTAGTCTTCAGTTTTTGCAGACAGAGTGTGTTCAGTGCGTCTTCATTGTTTCTTCAGCATCAGTGAAGTAGGTCCGCAAAAATGGACAGAGTGTCTTCAGTGTGCCATCAGTGTGTGATCCTAGTTTGCGGATCCACCATAAAAAACACAGGTGACATCCCTAGCTTGTCCACGAAAAAGGATGGCACACTGATGACACACTGAGTACATCAGTGTGCTGTCCTAGGTTTTTAGTCTCCCACAGGCTTCTAAGGGCGAGTCTGTTACACAAAAACGGAATAGAATAGGACCTGTTCTATCTGACGCGGTGTAGAATCATGGCTCGCACACTGATCAGTGAAAAACACAGTTGTGTACATGTGTCCATAGAAATGAATGGGTCATCTGCAATTGGCCTTAGCCTTAGGCCGGTTGCAAACGATTGTGCTGCAACTGGCCTGCCGTGAATTAAAAGCACGGACTGCACATGGGGGACACGGGGATATCCCCGTGTGCAGCCCATGCACGAGCTGTTGTTCCGCACCTCCATTCATTAAATAAATAGGAGCCACAGAAGCAGGGGGGCCACAAAATAGGACAGGAATAGAACCTGTCCTGTCTGATGCAGCCTGGACTGTCGGCCCGCACATGGGACCGTGAAAATCACAGTTGTGTGTACAGGTCCATAGAAAAGAATGGGTCATTGTGCTATCCGTTAAATACATGGATAGCACGCTGACCCACACCACAGTTGTCTTGAAGGGGCCTTAGAAAGCGTCTACTTCTTCTGTTGTTGGAATTTAATACGAAATGTATCCCAAAAAATGTATGTGAAAGCGAATGCAGCCTAAAGCTAGGACTATACTACTTGCAGTATATTCAGTTGTCTTGTTTTTTTCATTATATTATTATTAGAAATGTGGTTATTTCAGTGCAGTATATCCAGAGGAGCATTCTTCTTTCTATGCACCATTAAAGGGAATCTATCGTTTAAAAAAAAACTTTTAAGATAATGGCACGTTGGAATGGCCTTTAAAAAGGCCATTCTTCTCCTACCTTTCATTGTTGTCTTCTCCCAGCCGTTTCTGTAAAAATCCGTTTCTTCAATTATGGAAATGATCCTCTCAGAGCACCCGGGGCGTTCCTCCTTAGCAGCAAGCACCAACCGCGTCATCGCTTGTCACCACCCATTAGTCTGTTGTGGTGACTTCCATCTTGGTCTTCTCTGTATGTTCTTTCTTCTACTTCCTGGACGGCAGTGACTGCGCATGACGGGCCGCCATTTTCCAGTGGTCTGTACTGTGCCTCTTGTGAAAGACCACCGGAAAATGGCGGCGGTCCAGCGCTGTGTCAGAGGAAGTAGAAGAAAGAACATACAGAGAAGACCAGATGGGAGTCACTACAACAGTCTAATGGGCGGTAACAAGCGATGACACGGTCAGTGCTCGCTGCTAAGGAGGAATGCCCCGGGTGTTCCGTGAGGATCATTTCCATAATTAAAGAAACAGATTTTTACAGAAACGGCTGGAAGAAGACAACAATGAAAGGTAGGAGAAGAATGACCATTTTAAAGGCCATTCCAACGTGCCATTAGCTTAAAAGTTGTTTTTTTTAATGATAGACTCCCTTTAAGGTTTCCTTTGAATACTTACTACAGGGTACCACTATTAAAAATATAAATAGCGCTAGTAGCACAAAAAGAGTAGTAGTCAAGATAATAACCACAAACATATTATAAGTAATATATGTAATGCTCTATATCATACTAATAATGTAGTGATAATATACTAATTATGTACTATGCACCTCTACTATTTCCTTCAGGAAAGCAAACAGAAATAACATTAATAGCACTAGTAGTAAATTAGTAGTAATGAATATAATACTAACATCAATGAAGTGATCTTGCTTCTATGTATCTACAATGAGCCTGGGAGCATGAAATATTATATATGAAGCATTAGTTATAATTCTCCATGATCTTATAGGGCTGCATGCTATAACTATTGTATGTAAACGTAAATTCCTTTTTATGTCCTTTCATAACTTCTCATTGAAAGGTAACATCTTCTGTAAAGCTATTAGTAGATCTAATTATTTCTTTATTGTGTAAATCTGAGCTTTATCTTTTCAGAGATATACAGTCTTGTGGAAAGGCTGCGTGATATGTCGGGAAGCATCATTAATGTCATTATTTCAGCAGGACAAGAAAGGACTAGCTGATCTGGGCTCTGTGCAGTGATGTTGGCTTTGCTATGCTAACGTTTGCTCAGTGACTCAGAGTTGAATCATAGGTTTCTGCAGGTGTACACTCAGAGACTCTGGACCCTTTCCATGTCTCATTGGATGCAAATGTTTACTTCATTAGTTCATAGGGTTGCTCAGCAGTCCAAACCTGCTCATTTCATGAAAGTTTGAGGAAAATGTAGTAGTTTGCTACCTGATTGACATTTATACTGTGTAACTAACTGGTGATGTGTTAATTAAAGGGTTATCCTATCCAATTGGCAAGCCATACACTTTGAGTAGTGAAAATAACTCCTGCAACTGTGCTCTTGAGGGCCTATATAATGACACCAATTTTTTGCTCACTAACTAAAATTAGGAGACATACTGAATTATATTTTAACAGAAATTAGTTTTTGTTTTTTTTCAATTTTACTGTATTATTATTATTTTTGGGGGGGTATTTTGAGCAAAGCTCATGGTTGGGCTTATGATTTGACATGCTGTTACCTGTTTCAATTGATAAACACTCTTTTAATGGAAAATTTTGTGTAGAATAAATCAATTGGTTTTTAATCACCCTGTACATCCTAGGATTCCATTTTCCATTACATCTGTGAAGTGATTGGCAGGGAAGAAACTACAGCCATAGCAATCATAGCAGGGGGGAACTTACAGCTGTAAACTTACTGAATGGAGCCCAATAAAGGGACCATATACTGTATGGGGGAGCAATAAATAGGTCAATTACTGTGTGGAGACCAGTAAAGGGGGCAGTATACTGTGTGGGGGCCAATATACTGTGTGGGGTCAAATAAAGGTTATGTTTTAGCCTGATTTAGGTCTCTAGTTCCTTTTTTGTGTCGTCAAACAAAGGGTGCAATATACTATGTGGGGGACCAGTTAATGGGCTGTATCATGTGTGGGGGCCAATAAAGAGGCAATATACCATGTGCGGGTCAATAAAGGGGGTGTTATACTGTGTGTTGGTTAGTAAAGGGGGTGTCATACCATGTGGGGGCAATGAAAGGGGGAATTATACCATGTGGAGGCTAGGAAAGGAGGTTTTATACCCTATAGGGGCCAGTAAAGAGGGCATTATACCATGTCGGAGCTGGGGGGCCAAGTCAAAAGCTTGCTAAGGGGTGCAGTCTTATACCCCTGGTGTATTGTAGAGATGAGAGGAATAAGAAAGTTCTCCCTCTTTATGGAATCATGAGGGCCTTTTCACATCTGGTTTTCTCACATCTGGTTCGCTTAGATCTAACTTTTATTAAATGTACATGTTGTGGAAAAACAATGGAAAACCATAGTTTACTGTGCTTTTTCCATGCTGTGGTGTCTAGTATAAAAAGCATAAAAAAAATGTTTTCTTTTACAATGGAACCCTATCGAATACTGTATAGCAACTGTCAAAGACATTCTTGTAACATATACACCATGCATATATTTTAAATGTGGTTAAAAATAAGTGAGTGCAGCCTAAGCAGAATATAAGAAAAGATTATATCTAATCTTCTGATCATCTTTAAGGGTGATCTGTAACCAGTGAAATTTCTCACCACCATTCATACTGTAGTTGTTGTAGCCTGAGAGAACATTTTGTTGTGTTGGTATCATTGTTAAATTTTTTTTAGAGGTTTATTAAAGAAATGCAGAAAATGTAATGAAGTTAAGAGTGAGGGCACTTGCACATGACCGAGTTCCATCCGTGGAAAATGGTCCGTGTGTGGGTAGTAGGACCCAGACTGAACTCGGCCGTGTGCATAGGAGTCACTGCATCAAAGTCAGTTATGATACAGTGAGCTCCTGAACAGTCTGATCACTACAGTAATGGAGTGACATAACGCTATCCGTTCATTACTGTAGCGATCATGACGTTCGGGAGCTCACTAAATCATAACTGATCATGATGCAGCGACTTCTATTTAAACCTCCGAGTTCTGTCCGGGAAATACAGCCCACACATGGACAGAACTCGGCCGTTTGCCAGAACTCTTAAACTCTAAAAAGTAGAAAAGGCTAGGATCATAGATTTACATACTTTTTGCACTATGCATTTTGCTAAAAAAGAAGAAGCAAAACTAAAGAAGAACATAACTTATTAAAGGGGTTGTCCAGGCAAAAATGGACAAGCCTTTTAACTTTTAAATCAGCTGGGGGCATTGAAAAAAATAAAAAAAAAATTAATACTTACCTGTCCCTGATGCTCCGGTGTCCTCCCAGCACGTTACGGCCTATCTTCTGAATGGGTCTCTTCCAGAGGTCCGCTGAAGCTGCTGATTGGCCTCAGAGGTGACGTGACTGCTGAGGCCAATCAGCGAATGGCATGCGATGTTACTACATGTGATATCACGGGTCCTCTTCCTTAGGCCTGCCGAGGCTGCTGATTGGCCTCAGCGGTCACGTGACCGCTGAGGCCAATCAGCGGCATTAGCAGAACTCCAGAAGAGACCCGGGAGAAGTCGCTGGAACAGAAGAACCAGGGCGTGCCGGGGAGGACACCGGAGCATCGTGGACAGGTGAGTATGATTTTTTTAAAATTTTTTCAATGCCCCTGGCTGATTTAAAATTTAAAAGGGTTGTCCATTTTTGCCTGGACAACCCCTTTAACACTCCACCTAGGATTACAGAATGTGGGGCAAATCTGTTATTTGCCCAGAATCAGCATTGGATTATATAAAAATGAAAGTGTAAAGGATTAGTGCATTTTTTACTGCATGCCCAAACAATATACCAAAAACTCTATTTGCTAATATTCCCAGGATCTCAAAACTGAACTGAAAGGCATAGTAAACTTTGCATTTCAAAAGAACTATTTGCAAAAATAAAATGTGTACTCTTCTGAAAACAATTTCAACTTTACATTTGATGCAGAAAAATCAGTTTTTCTTCTGTTTTAATTCACACATTGGGGCAGATTTATGAAAACTGTTGCAGAAACGCAGCATTTTTTGTTGCAGATTTTGCTGCGTTTTTTGAGCCAAAGTCCGTAGTGGAATTAGCAGAAGGGAAACGTCTAAATATTTCCTTATATTTTCTATTCCTTTTGCAGCCCCTCCTGACTTTGGCTCAAAAAACGCAGCAAAATCTGCAACAAAAAACTTTGCAACGTGTGGCCTTAGCCTTAAAGAAAAACTTCCTTACTTGCACATAGAAACCAATCACAACACAACTTTAATTTTTTTAGCGCTTTGGAAAAATGAAAACTGTGCTATGATTGGTTACTATGGGCAACTAAGACAGTTTCTTTTTAAGACAGTTTTCATAAATCTGCTTCATTGACTACATAAATAACTACATTAAAGCGGTTATCCAGGAACTTTAATTCACCTTACATTCTCCTGGCATTTTTTGAAGCTGGACCTGGAGGTTCTGGGCTGGTTCCGACTTCAGGTCATGTGAACAGAAACAGCCCTTGTCCTGGTAGGGCAAAATGAGCTGAAAGACTACCTTTAACATCAGTCATTAAAGGGGTTATGCAGGGACTTTAATATATTTTACTTGCTCCAAGCATGTATTAAATCTGAACCTGGGGTTTCCGGAGTGGTTCTGACTCTGGGTCATGTGCTCCGAACCAGCCCCTGTCTCGAGGTCACTCCACCTCCTCCTTCTCTTGTTTGCACAGGTGCTATTGAGGCTAAACTGACTAAAGTCAGCCATAGCACAGGTAACTAACTACCTCTGCAATCAGGAGAGGGAGGAGGCAGAGTGACCTGGGGGACAGGGGCTGGTTCTGAGCACATGACCCAAAGTCAAAACCACCACAGAAACCCCAGGTTCAGGTTCAACACACGCTCGAAGCAAGTAAGGTATATTAAAGTCCCTGCATAACCCCGTTAGTGCCGAGGGGGAGCGGGGGGAAACTATAGCTCTCTGTAAACAGACTTATAACGGAGTAACTTTACACCTCTGATGACGGGATAGCGGTTGGCACTATCTTAGAAACACGTCAGGTGTTCTATTGAGGCTTTCTGATAGTGTCCATGTGAATATTGGCACTAAATTATTCCTACTTCTCAGAAGTTTTTTTTTTTTTGTTTTGTTTTGCCTAGGACTAGTCCGACAGCCATTGAACAGCATTGCAAATATTCTGCTGGGGGTCGGCTTTCCTATTTAGAGCAAATTTAAGTTACTATCATGCACTTCTGAGAAAGGGGAGGGGTTGTTTTATGACTAGGGGTGACATATTATATGTGTTACACACATTTAAGTCCCCTGGCCATGCACGACTTTACTTGCTCTTAAATTTTCTAGCATGAGAGATTATTGTACCTCATTATATTTTAGATTATAATAATAAAGATAGTATTTTAGACATACTCTTTTGGGAAGTGACATTTTCTATAGGTTTTCTCTACCTAACGAACCCTTATCAGGGGAGTAACTAGCAAATATTGCCCCCCTGCACCCACAGCATAGCACCCCCTTTCCTGGCCTCCACACAGTATAACGCGCTATTTACACACACTATATTGTTCCATAGCAGCCCCTGCACACAGTATTACACGGTCTTATGGCCCACAGCAGCCCCTGCACACCGTATTACATGGTATTATGGCCCGCAGTGGCCCCTGCACACTGTATTATGGCCTACAGCAGCCCCGGCACACAGTATTACACGGTCTTATGGCCCACAGCAGCCCCTGCACACCATATTACATGGTATTATGGCCCTCAGTGGCCACTGCACACTGTATTATGGCCCGCAGCAGCCCCTGCACACTGTATTATGGCCCACAGCAGCCCCTGCACACTGTATTATGGCCCGCAGTGGCCCCTGCACACTGTATTATGGCCCGCAGCAGCCCCTGCACACAGTATTATGCCTTGCAGCAGCCCATGCACACAGTATTATGCCCCGCAGTGGCCCCTGCACACGTTATTATGTTCCACAGCAACCCCTGCACATAATATTATGCCTCACAGCGACCCCTGCACATGGTATTATGCTCCATAGTGGCCCCTGCACACGGTATTATGCCCCATAGTGGCCCACCCATGAACTATTATTATACTCTGTGGTCTGAAAAGATAATAATGATGATCAGCGACCCAGGTGTTGAACAACATAAAAATCAGTGTTACTTACCTATCCCGGGCTTCGGTGCACAACCTGCACCTTTCGGCCCTGTTTAATTGCACATAGACGTCACGTGGGCCAGGCCGGTGTTGCGACCTGAGGACGTCACCAAAGAGGGCCGAAGCCTGCTTGGAGAAACACTGGATCTCAGAAGAGGTTAGTAACAATGGTTTTTATGTTCCCTCACCTCCCCTGGGCCTCTGATTATTATACTCTGGGGTCTGAAAAGACCCCAGAGTATTAAAATAGCAGTATTTGAAGCCCACGGCCTCACTTACTGATCCCCGCTTCCTATAGCAGAAGGGGAAGCGGAGGCGACCACAAGCAGGAGCCGGGGTATGTAATTATATAGGCCTTTACTTGCTGGGGTGACTTCAGCAGGTAACGGCCTATTTATAAAAAAAAAATTATCCTCACCTACCTGCAATCCCTTGATGGAGCCGCCACCTCCTCTTCTTGACCCGCACATAGGACGTCTGCGTTTCAGCACAGGATGTGCATTGACGTCATTGTATCGCTGCCTGCTCTGAGTTACAGACGTTTCGTAAGCCAGCCCAGGACAGGTCCCGCTCAGCCGACCAAAATTACAGCGTTCACCTTACAGGATAAATAACACTATTTTTGGATAGTGGGGACTTATACGCACGTGGGGATACTTAACATGTTTGTTTATTTTTGTTTACATTATATATTTTTTTAATATAAAGGTGGGTTTTTTAACTTTTTATTATTTACTTATTTATTTTTGTGTTTTTACTATTCGTTTGTGTGTTTTTTCACTTTTTCTCTGTCCCACAAGGGGACTTGAAACTGGAATCTCAGATCCCCAGTGCAATGTCCTGCAATACATAGTACTGCAAAACATCGCACAGTAGTTTCTATGGGAACTGTGCACAGGAATTCAGGAGGCCGTGGCCCAGCCTCCTGGCCGCCATGGCAATCCCTCGGAACTCACGATCTTGGGGGGATCTGAGGGGTGACGGGGGGCAATCTTGCCCCCAGATTGATCACGGCATCCAGGTGGTTAAACCGGCGGCGGCTGGTCCCGCCCTTCGGCTATGTAATACAGCCGAGAGCAGGATGTAATGTTGCAGGTACAGCTTCTGTGCCCATGACATTACAGCGCCGTAATAGTACTGAGCTGAGTGTGAACTATATACATGCCGTGACGCACTATCCCGGCGTGGGGCGGGAAGGGGTTAAGGACAGGACATGACAAAACCCTTGTTTACTACTTTATTATCCCAAATAATAAAAATTATTTTTTAAAAAACTTGCTTTTATGTTCAGTATTAATTCAGTTGAATTTTCTTTTTGTGTTTTTTTTTTTTTTATACAGAATTTCAAAAAAGTGCCTAACATTACAATGTAGAGATGACCATTATGAAGTTTCCCTTTAGAAATGCTTGAGAATGGCTATGAAGCTTAACTATAATTGACTGCCTATGGTAAAAGGAGTTTCCCTCCTTCTCAGTCCTTACAACTATGTATTTTGCAGGCACAAAGTAAATAAAATACAATAAGAATAATTAAGCGTGTAGGCTAACTGGAAATTGTATACCCAGCTGAGGACTTTCATGTTCTCTTGCAAATCTTACAACCTACTGTATATTTAGAGCAAGGTTTTTAGCACCTTGTGCCTTTTGAATGGCATTCCATTAGTTTGTGTATTTAGACAGTCTTGAACCTGAGCGTACATTTAGTATGAGAATGTTTTCATGTCTCATAAAACGTAAAACACAGTTTCACAGCTAAGGTACTAGTTTTTTTCCCCTTTTTTTCATTTCTTTCCATGTGATTAAGCTTTGACATTGTGTTTTGAGTCACACCATATCAGCCGATGGCAGCTTTACCACCTCGCATGAAGCTTTCAGGGATTTTAGTAATTGAAAAAGCACCATCTAGCTACCACATACTTCTTATAATCACAGAACTTCTGCTTCTGATACAATAATAACAATAATATGTAACCTTGCAGATGTAAAATACTGAAGGAGTTGATAGGCTCTCCAATATAATAACCTTGATAAGTTTCTACACAGATAAAAGTATGAAGGTTGCATGAAATTATTTATCCTTTGCACAGGAAATGTTGGGCTTCTGGGATTTAATTCAAAATGGAATCCTGAATTTTTGAACAATATTTGTACATGGACATGGAAAAGATGTTTGACAATGCCACGCATGTGAAGGAGGAAAAACAATTCAGACTATTGTCTATTGTCAGGTAGGTTTGTAGTTTTTAACTTGAGCTTCTTTAGAATTTTCAATAATTGAAAATGAGTTGTGAGTCAGCATAGCAAACAGAAAATTGTACTTAGTTACAATATTAAATCTTTTCTAACAACAGTGGGGTATACAAAGTAACACATATAGTGATACAAGTAAAATCACCTGAGTTAAACCTGCAACAAGCAGTCATATAGCAGCACAAGATGATGTGATGAGACAATATGTAATTATATAGCAGATAGCTTTACTGGTGATATACCCTGAGGTGAGTGGAAAGGGTCAAATGAAAAGACCTTTATGCAATCTTATAGACACAATAATAGTGATTGATTGCAGAAATATGATGGTGGAGAGAAGAAGGACCTTAAGAGTTAGAAATACTTTATATACTGTACACTGGAGTCTCAGATGTAGGAAAAATAGCTACTAGAAAAGAAAAAGAGACAGCACTTCATGGTGCAAATAGCAGGTCGGTTAGAAAAACAATAACAAAAATAAATAAAAATTAAAAGAAGTCCCTATGAATGCTGCTGGAGAGGAATAGTTGTTGTGATCCAGAGTTATAGTTAAAAGATAATTGTTCTTTATTTTGGCAACTGACTGATGGCTTTCCCAGGCCTATAACATCATAGACACAAAGCACATGAAGGAAACAAATATGGATGCAAATATGGCATACACCATGACTGAACCCCACTGTTCCCATAATACCCAAAAGGAACCACTAGTGTCTGCTTGGTGAACCATAACTTGACCTCCTGGGCCCTAATGCAACATACATATAGCACTAGGTAGGTGTAACTAGCACAAACACTAATATTCAATATACTGTATTTGTATTAGTCATATGAGGTAGTCGGGTTCTTCTTAGTTCCATCATGGAGTTGTTACATAACAGAAATCAGTGGGCTATGAAGAAAAGAGAAGGCAATGATGGTGCACTACGTATATTGTATGATATAAAGAGTGTTGGTTAATAGAAGCAGTTAGACAGATTTATTAGGAGAACTACTATTCCTTTCACAGCTGAGTTTCATCAGTCATCCATTGGAAAATGGGTGACAGTTTTTTGTTAGAATAACTGGTGGGAGTGAGTGGTAGTTTTGTACTTCAAGGATGATATACATAAACTATTGTGGCAATGGCTCACAATTATTGGTAGATTGAGATATAATAGCTCCAGCAGTCCCATTGAAATTAATGGAGTGTGAGAGTGCTATTCTGAACACTGCTCCATTCAGCCTTGAGAACAAAGTAACTTCTTTCTCATGATTGGTGGGGGTCCCACTGATCTCCAACTTATGTCCATACTGTTGATAGGACTGTTGCTGAGACTGGAAATCCCCTTTAAGAAGTGGATCCGAATACTGGCCATTAATGACTAAATCCTTCCAAATATCTGATGGACATTTTGTATCAGTACTTCTCCTCTTCCTCGCTTAGTGGATGGTGCCAAACAACATCTTTCCCAAGTGGGATAAAATAGATATCAGGGAATGTTAATATGAGCAGCATTTACAGGTTCCACCATTGGTGACAACAATCATTCCCCTTACGTCCGACAGCAGCACAATATGGGGTATCTCTGCCCCTGTGTGTTGTTTAGGACGGTGGAACCTTTAATTAGCACCAAAATTAAGAAGGTGCCTCCTACTGGCCCTATAAGAGGGCACCAGAGACATCCCTCCACTGTGTTTTTTTCTGTCCTGTGGACGGAGGTCTCTCGTGACCACCCGTTGCTAGGGGTTTTTCCTACTCCTGGCTTACCTTTAGGGGGTACCTCGGTCCTTTCTGATGTCCCAAAAAGCCTCCGGTCCTTCGGGCCTTTTCCGCTCCGCAGCGCAGCGTTACCTGGCTCATCGCACTGCAGGCAGCGCGATCCTGGAAGTAAGAGGGGAACCTCTTTGGCCGGAACCTTTTCTTCGGTCCCGTGTTCCCCGGGGAAGGAAGCCTTTGCGCGCCACTTCCGGTTTTCTCGGAAAAGTGTGGTAAGTTTGAAAATTTAAAATTTAAAGGCAAAATATAGAATAGATTTTTTTCTGCTTGTATTTTGAGCCTCTGGCTTAGGCTTATGCTCCTCTATGTTCGATTATGGCATTTGACCTGGTTTGGCACTGTATGAATGTTTTCTTTGTTTGGCTCCTCCCCTCGCTGCTGGAATACATTTAAAAGGTCCTCAGTCCTTTACTTGGTGAGCTCGTGGTTTCTAGCTCCTCTGCTGCGGTTTGCGGTGTCTGGTTTTTTTCCTGACGGGATCTTTTTTTTCTCTTCAAGTGACCGATTTAAAAAGTAAGGTACCCCTTGGTTTTTCTTCTTGTGCGATGCTTGGCAATCTTTCATTCTACATTGTCATGTGGTTTTTGATGTTTCAGATGTCATCTTCTGCATCAGGTAACGGCGATGGGCTTAGGAGGAAAAAAGTCCTCTAAACGTAAACACCTAATGTGTTTGGATTGCAATACTCCTTTACCTGACGGCTATGATTTTACCCGCTGTCGCCAATGCCGCGGACCTCCGTCGGAAGAACCTTCTATAAGAGAGGTTGTCACTTGGGTAAAGGACTATATGAAGGAGTCTCTTAAGGAGATCCGTTCTTCCATCGCCCAGATTGCCAAGAGACCACGGGTTGAGACACAGTCTTCCCTATGGATCGCTGATGAAGATTATCAGATAGTGGACGAGACACTCTCATCTGACGATTCCACTGAAGATCCCAGCAGGCCATGCTTCCCACTCGAAAAATTAAGCCGGCTGCTGAAGTCCATCCGGTCTAAGGATCGTGATGTTGACGGGGAAGCCTCCACGTCCACCTATAGAGGGCCTAGGGTCTTCCAAGTGGACCAGACATTACAAAAATTAATGTCCTCGGAGTGGAAATGTCCTGAAAAACCTCTTGTGGTTCCTAGGAGGTTCAGGGCTTTATTCCCAGTTGCTCAATGGGATCAATGGGGTCCTCCTCCCAAGGTGGATATGGCCAAACTGTCCCGCCGCACTATGGTACCATCAGATGATAGATCAAATTTGCACGACGCCATGGACAGGCACATCGACAATACCCTCAAGAAGGCGTATTCAGCTGCCTCGGCCCAGACCGCTGTGGCGGTTGCGGCTTGTGAAGTGTCAGCCAAGTTACGCACTGACCTGGTCCACCTCGAGAGCAACATCGACTCTGGAGTCTCCAGAGACTAGCTGCTAGGGTTTCTAGGCTCGGTTTCCCTGGCAGCTGAATATTTAGCGGAGGCCTCCCACCATCAATTAAGCCTGGCAGCCAAATCCCTGGCACTTACCACTGCAGCAAGAAGACCTCTATGGTTAAAACCCTGGAGAGCTGATTTCCCCTCAAAGTATAATTTGTGCGCATTACCCTTTGAGCCAGGTAGAGTCTTTGGCAGTGCCCTAGACGAGATCCTGGATGGCTTGGCCGATAGGAAGGGTAAAACTTTACCCCAGGCCTTTAGAGGTAGATATTACTCTGGCCGTGGTAGAGGCTATCCACCTCGTCGTGGACGGCAGTCCCAAAGAGGCTCTAGATATTCCTCTAGAGGCGCCGTCCAGAGATTCCCGAAGTCTGATGATAAAAAAGAGAAGCCTAACTTTTGACATCAGGAGCAGTCTTCCTGTGGCCGAGATTCCTGTTGGGGGTCGTCTCTCCCATTTTTTCAACTGCTGGCAGGAAAAAAATTCGAGACCCATGGGTCCTGCAGGTAATCCAAAAAGGATATGCAATCGAGTTCCTCCATCCTCCTCAGGATCGGTTTGTGTTAACTCGCAGCCTCCCTACAATGCAGCAGACTACATTGGAATGCTCTATCCGAGAGTACATTCACAAGGGAGCCCTGAAGGAAGTCCCTTCTCTAGAAGAAGGATTCAGTGTCTATTCTCCTGTCTTCCTGGTACCAAAACTGGCAGACAAGTGGAGAATGATCATAGACTTAAGGTACCTCAACTGCTTCATCAAAAAGAAGCACTTCCGTATGGAAACCATAAAGTCTGTCACCACCTTTCTTCTCCAAGGCGATGTTTTTGTGACTTTGGATCTAAAAGACGCTTATTTGCATATTCCTATTTATCCTCCACACAGAAGGTTTCTAAGGATTGCCGTAGTAGTTTCTGGCCACAGGAAGCATTTTCAATTCACAACACTACCCTTCGGGATCTCCTCTGCTCCCCACACCTTTACAAAGGTAGTGGCTCCTATAGCGGCCACCCTCAGACTTCAGGGGATATTCATGGTGCCTTATCTAGACGACTGGTTGATAAAAGTCCAGTCAGAGTCTGTTCTGCTCCAGCATCTACAGACAGCCGTTTCCCTGTTTCAGAGTCTGGGATGGCTTATAAACTGGGAGAAGTCAGTAACGATCCCTTCAACCCGAAGGAAGTTCCTCGGCTACTTCCTGGATTCAGTCCACCTGCAGGTCTCCTTGACACCAGCAAGGAAGGAGAAACTGGTCGGGGCAGTCCGGCACCTCTTCAAAAAGCCGATAGCCTCCATCAGAACAATGATGAAGATCCTGGGCTTGATGTCTTCCTCAGTGGAGGCAGTCCCATGGGCCTTGTGGCACTTACGTCCCCTCCAGAAGGAATTACTAGAGGCTTGGGATCACTCCCTTCTTACACTCAGCAAGAAGATTCGACTCTCCCCCAGGACCCGTCTTTCCCTCAAGTGGTGGTTGCACCTGAAAGACGGAAGGTCCACGGTCCAACCTTCTTGGACCCTGTTGACTACAGATGCATCCCTCTCGGGATGGGGAGCCCATTTGGACGAAAACTCCATAAAGGGAGTCTGGAGCGCTCCAGAAAGAAGGACGTCGTCCAACTGGAAGGAGCTCAGAGCTGTATATCGTGCCTTACTCCATTTCTCGCCTCTTCTCAAGGGAAGAGCAGTCAAAATCCGGTCAGACAACATGACCACAGTGCTGTACGTGAACAGACAGGGAGGCACCAGATCACCAATCCTCCTCAGGGAGGCAGATCTGATATTTACATGGGCAGAGAAAAATCTAACCCATTTATCCGCAGTTCACATCAAAGGCTCCCTGAACATAGTAGAGGGTCGGTTGAGTTGGGGTCATGGTGTATCAGGAGAATGGTCACTCAATCCAGAAGTCTTTCATCAGATTACCCTGAAGTGGGGTCTTCCAGAAATAGACCTCATGGCAACCCGACTCAAGGCCAAGGTGGACACGTTCTGTTCCCTTTACCAGGAGGACAATTCCTTGGCAGTGGATGCCCTGTCCATCCCTTGGAGGTCCAGGCTGGCATACATCTTCCCTCCAATTCCAATAATACCGAAGGTATTGATGAAAATCAGACAGGACCATGTCTCTGTGATAGCCATCATTCCATTCTGGCCAAAAAGAGCTTGGTTTTCCCAACTCATGGAGATGAGTCGAGGGATATATTGGAGGTTTCCCCCCATCCAGAACCTGGTTTCCCAAGGATCTCTGAAGTGCCAGGATCTCTGGAGATTCAACCTGACAGCCTGGAGGTTGAGCAGTCCCTACAGCAGGATAGAGGACTGTCAGAGGCCGTCCTGAAGACCCTTTCTTCTGCAAGAGCAGACTCTACCAATAAGAACTACCAGAGGACAGCTAAGATTTTCATGGAGTGGTGCTCCAAGAAGGGTATTAATAATCTACAACTTTCAACGGCTGATATTTTAAATTTTCTTCAGGACGGTTTGGATAAGGGCCTTGCCCCTGCCACTTTGAAAGTACAGATTGCGGCCCTCTCCGCTCATTTGAACAGCCGTCTGTCTCAGGATCCTCTGGTTGCAAGGTTCCTTAAAGGGGCAATGAGGCTAAAGCCCTCAGTATCATCTCCAGTCCCCAGTGGGACCTTGCGGTAGTCCTTGCAGGCCTGTGTGGTCCTCCATTTGAACCCTTGGAGACTACAGAGCTAAAATATTTAGCCTACAAAACCACTTTTTTGTTAGCTATTACATCTGCAAAAAGAGTAGGGGAACTCCAGGCTCTCTCTTCTAGAGAACCGTACATTTTGTTTTTTGCAGATAGGGTGCACCTTAGGTTTTTGCCTGGGTTTAACCATAAGGTCCCCTCATGCTATAATAGCAATCAGCTAATTTCGCTACCTGTGTTTTTCCCCACTCCAACCTCTGAGGAGGAAGAAAAGCTCCACACCTTAGATGTGGTAAGGTGTCTGCGGATTTACCTATCCCGTACTCAACCATTTAGGAAGGCCAAAAACCTACTAATTAACATGCAAGGTAAAAACAAAGGCCTCAAGGCTTCCAAGCCTATTCTATCCACATGGATCAAGGAGACAATTAAGTCTTCCTTTCTTATTCAGGAGTTACTCCCTTCCGTCTTTTCTACGGCCCACTCGACCAGGGCTGTGTCGACTTCTTGGGCTGAGTATCGGTCCTTACCATTGGACCAGATTTGTGTGGCTGCATCATGGTCATCTCAGTTGACCTTTGTTAAACATTATCGTTTAGACGTCCGCAGTTCCCAGACAACTGCTTTTGGTCAGACAGTCCTTGACGTTGTAAGGCAAGGAAACCCTCCCTAGGGGAATTACTTGCTATCTCCCCATATTGTGCTGCTGTCGGACATAAGGGGAATCGTTGATTGTAATGTCAATCTGTATTCCCTTAGTCCTGACAGCAGCACAAGGCTTCCCTCCCTAGAAGCTTGTTTCCTGTTACTTTATCATTTACACAGTGGAGGGAGGTCTCTGGTGCCCTTTTATAGGGCCAGTAGGAGGCACCTTCTTAATTTTGGTGCTAATTAAAGGTTCCACCGTCCTAAACAACACACAGGGGCAGAGATACCCCATATTGTGCTGCTGTCAGGACTAAGGGAATACAGATTGACATTACAATCAACGATTTTAATGAATGACCAATGGATTACAAATAACGCTAAACAGTTTTACACTGGGAAATTATCATTAAGATTCTGCGGAAACAAATCATGGCAAAAATTGCCCTTTAAACACTTTGAACTGTATATAAATGCAGTACAGCGTGGAGTTCCTGTTTAGCAATAATGCTATATCACTCTTTTATGTCTCATATTTTTCCTTAGAAGATAATACTAAAACCACTGCAATATTATGATAATCTTTTTGGCTTGGTAATAAAACTACTTGTATGGACTACAAGCTGACCAAAAATATTTTTTGACTTTAACCATATTAAAAGAAAAAAAGAAAAAGCCTCTGATTCTTCCAGGGAACAAAGAAAGAGCTAGAAATTTATTTGTGTTGGACAATGCTTTATTTTTATTGAGTGAAAGGAAAAATAAAACAAGATTGTAATTTGTTTGGTGAAAGGGAACAGGGGCACAACAGAGAGGTTAGAGAAGTTGTAATGGCGTTTAACCTTTAGGCTAAGGCCCCACGTGGAGTCCCGCAGCAAAGAAAGCGCTGCGGGAGAAACCGCGGTGGGATCGCATCGCGGTTCTTCCAGCAGTGCTTTAGACAGAAAGTTTGCAGAGTTTTCCTCTGCGGACTTTCTGTTTCAATTATACCTATGGGGAAACTGCCGGCGTTTCCGTAGGTATAATTGACATGCTGTGATTTCCAAAACCTGCGCCGGTTTTGGAAATCGCCGCCTGTCCGAAGCGCATTTTTTTCCGCAAAGTGGGCATGGGATTCACTAGAATCACATCCACTTTTCTCTGACTGTAAAACGCCACGATTTTTTCCGTGACGCTTCCACCATGGGCGAATCGCGGCGTTTACGCCACGTGGGGCCTTAGCCTTAGGGTTTGTTTGCACAGAGATTCATACATCTCAATGAGACTCAGTGGCAGATTTGACTGGGGGGCAGAAAAAAAATTGCATTGCAGTGTATGGCGGGATCTGTGAAAATGGCCAAAAATAGATCATGACCTATAACTTGACGGTCTTTTACAATGGACCGTCAAACTATCGGCCATGTGAATAGCCCCCATTCACAGACAGTGAAATAAATTTGGCTGTCAGGTGGCCTATTTTCACTGTGTAAATACAGGGATGTTGAGATGGATGGGGTTCAGCTGATAAATGAGCAGAATTTAGCAGCGTAGAGGTACTCTACTCTCAGGTACTCTCAGCTTGTGTAAGTGGCGTCTGTGCAGCTTCTGTTCAGTGTGTGGCCTGCGCATTGTGGTTGAAGGTCAATGATTGTGGTGTGAGTGATATGTATGTTGTACACATTACAAATGTACCATTTCAATGGAGAAGGACCTAGAAATACTTTACATCAGTCTCTGTGAAATTGTTCACTTGTGTCTTAGGTTGTATTGACAATAAATTTTATTTCCATATAAATTTTAAACATTACAACAGATTGACATAAACATGCAACATGTAACATTATAAGACATACCAAGCACAACAGTGACAAGTATGGACAGACTGTCAATCAGTTGTGTTTGATCTCATGACAGCACAACACACATAATATTATTGATGTGGGATTATAATAATGTATTTAGTGCCCTCACATTAAGATGACACATTTATGATATAAGCTTGTTGAAACAGTTGTAATGTATTGTCCATTACTTTGGAAGATCATTGAACACTTAAGGAATTAATGTGTGAACAAATCTCATGTCTCCGGTGTGTCTTGTTGGATAATATAGGTGTTGCGCTCAAACCTCTAGACCACACCTCAGAGATCCTCTTTTCGTGTGTGACAATTTAAAGCCAAAGGTATTACTCTTGTAACAGTAATGTTGTGTGGTGAATCAGGACAGATCATATAGCCTCACATTCATTTAATGAGGAGTGGCAAGAAATTCATAAAGTGCATTTTCTGTTCATCTCTCTCTGTCATCCAGGCAGACATTATAATAGGAGCAAAATGATTAAATGACTGGAGATTTTTATTCAAGACCAATTCAAACTATAATTTTAAAAAATGAAAAGGCATAGGAAAATTATCTAATCAAAACAATGGACTCAAATGTAAGATGAGCCATCGCTCTCTGATTCATAGCGCGCGGACAAGAAAAGATTATAGCCTCATTAATGTTCGCACCACAGAAGAAAATGACAGGCTTAATTCAGGGTTGGTTTGTACCAGGGCAAATCCCCTGACCATCTATTAGTGAAGGAGTGTTCTTGCCTGCATCTCCCAGGGCTAATGGGAGAATCGGTGTATACCAGTAATTCATCAGGCACAATGGACAGTTTATTAAGATCTCCTGGGAGTAGTTCTCAGTCTAATAAAGGAGTGATTCAGAGACGTTTTGCGTTACTGGAAAGTGCACACTGCATCTAGGTTAACCTTTAGTGCTCTATGGGAATGTAGCCAACATCTTGAAGTTCACACAGCTGACCAGTTTTCTCACAGTGCACATGGTATATATGGCAGAAAAGTACAAAAACCCTTATACTGAAAAATGTCTTCTTGATTTATAAAAAAATTCATGTGGCTGCAGTGTTTAAACATCTTATTTGTTTACAATATTTACAAAATTAAAATTTCTAAAACCGTAGTTTACAATCACACAATAAAAATATCTAAGCAATTTTTAAGCAGCTAGTAAAAACTTGACTAAAACATTTATCTCCTAACCACCACCAGTGCCACAGAATATAATGCTTGATCACCTAAATATGATGCTTGATCATCTAAACTCCTTCTCCAGTGGTCAGATCCTCACTGATCTAACATTTATCACATAGCCAGGTAGGAAAAGTCTAGGAGGCCTTAGGAAAAAAGAAATTACATAGTAACATAATTTGTAAGGCTGAAAAAATATAGACATCCAGTTCAGCCTGGATTGATCCAGAGGAACACAAAAATCCCCATGGGGCAAAAGTCAGACTTATTTTAGAGAAAAAAAAAATCTTTCTCGACAAATAAATCCCTTGATTAAAGGGGGCTTCTGAGCTAAATATATTCATGACATATATACATGGGGTTCCAAAACCCAGCCCCTCCACCAATCAGCTGTTCAGAGCAGCTGCCGGCACAGGACCTAACACAGAGAATGGAGCTTTACTTTCGATTCTGTTGTCTGTATTAGCCAGTAACTGATGTGTACAGCTGATCAGTGGGGTTACTGGGTGTTGGACCCCCATGGAACTGAGATTGATAACCTATTCTAAGGATGAGGCATCAATATCTTTAGCCCTGAAAACTCCTTTAACAATGCATCTCCTGTATTCTAGTATCATGGAATATTATGACACTTAAGAAAGACACTAATTCTCCTTTTCACTATTTAGATGTATATGAGAAAAGTATATATTTTAATCAAAGGAGTTACTTAGTTTTTATGAATATAAACTTTCCAAATTTTAGCACTACAAAAATCACATCCAGCATCTTTTAAAAATGAATAACAATTCTTATCCATAAAGTGCAAGACTATCCACCTAGTTTTCACTCTGACATGCTGTCTATGACAAAGCCTTATTTAGGGGTCTAAGGCTATATCTTCTCCTCTTTGTGATCCCATGTCGCTGCAATTTTGTGGCTGCTTGGTGCCATCTTTTCTTTAGTTCCGAGTGTTTTGACACACAAAGAAAATGCCTATAAATTTCCTTTGTGCTAGGAGATACTAGGAAGTTAAAACCAGTGCGAACCAGGCAGCATCAGAAACGGAGCAGCAGCAGGGAATAGGTGTCTACCTAGTCCTAATGAAAAAATAGCAAAAATGTAGCACAGTGTTCATAAACAGCAAAAGTAGAGAACTTATAAATCCATGTATTTTTATAAGAATGCCATATACAGGAAATCACTGACACGTGTTTGGCAAAGTGCCCTTAGTCATAGTGTACTTTGCTAGTTGTATTCCAACACAATCTGGGCCACATGTTCCATCCAACTGAGGCCATCACAGTGGAGCTTGTAACTATGTTTCTGCATCAGTGAGAAGAGAGTATGATTTTTTTTTTCTAGAAAGCCGAATGCTTCTAATGTTTTTTATTCTGAAAAACCTTGTTAAGTGTCTGTCACCAAATGTTCCCTTTTTGCACAAATTATATAATGATAAAATAAACATATTCTGCTCTATAGAAAGGTTATTGACTTCATACATGTTTACCAACTTTGAAGTCAATAAAATAGAGGCATTTAAATCCCACCCCTAGACAGACTCTTGGTCAAGTGGGACTGCCCACTTTAGGGGTAGATAAGCCACACCCTCTTTCAGGCTGGGACATACTTAAGGTTCCAAAAATTAGGGCATATCCCAGCAATTCAGGACAGTTAGCAACTATGTTTCATAACCGCAACTTGTAACATGAAGCTCCTGGGTCATAATGTAAAATCTGTACCAGGTCCAACAAGTACAAGGGGTGTTCAATAAGTTATCTACCTAAAGTTTTTCAGTGTAATCACCCTTGACTTCAACGCACTTATTCCACTTTGCCTCCAGTGACTGTATGCCCTCAGAATAGAAGGAGACTTCTTGCACAGTCTCTTTGACTGAATTATAATAAGGAAATTGTTGCCCACACAGAACTGTCTGCAGATTATGAAAGAGAAAGTAATGACTGTGAGCTAGATCTGGACTGTAGGGTGGATGGTTAAGCTCAATGAAGCCGCATTCCCTGATAGCAGCTTGTGATTTGCAAAACTTGTGAGCTAGCACATTGTCATGAAGCAGCAACACACCCGCCAACTTCCCACGACGTTTCTCTTTGATTGCCACACGTAATGCTTTCATTGTTGTAGCAAAGGTGTCTCCTGTAATTGTTGTCTTGTGTGTCATGAATTCTAGCAATAAAACACATTCTGTATCTCAAAAAACTGTTACCATGACCTTCCCAGCTGACTGCTGCACACAAAATTTTTTTGGAGTTGGTGACCTCTTGTGCTTCCACTGCATGGACTCTTCTTTGGTTTCAGGATCATGATGGTGGACCCATGTTTCATCACTCATAACAACCCGAGAATAGTAGTCTCCTGGATTTTCTCTAAGTATGTCTAAATTCTCTTGGTTAAATTGTTGGTGACATGTTTTTTGCTCAGGCATCAACATTCATGGCAACCACCGGGAACTGACCTATGACATCATCAAAAAATCATAAATGATACTGGAAACCAACTGAAATGCCTAATTTATAAGCTATAACATTGACTATGACTCGACCATCTTCCAAAATCATGGCCTCCACATTTTGACATATTTCCTCTGAAGATTCTTCGACAGGTTGCCCTGAATGGGGGTCATATTCAATTGATTCCCTACGCCATTTAAACTGTGTGACCCAAAACTTTACTTGGTAGTAGGAAGGTGCATCATCACCATATACAGAAATTATCCTTTCATGGATTTCCTTAGGCTTCTTTACTTCCCTTGTAAGGACTTTAATCATGGAATGATGCTCCAAATCCCTCAACTTCTTTGTAGACCTGTACTGCACTTGCCATCCTGTCACTTCCAGTGATTTCATCAGACCGAACTGCAACTGTGTGTGTTGCATGTCTAGACATGTCTCATCCTGCACAAAGAAGCTCAGTTTTCTAACACAGAACATACTGAGGTAGATAACTTATTGAACACCCCTTATATAATGTATTGTTTATAGTACTGGCCTCTTCATATTGGGAAGAGACACCTTATAGACCTTGTGACTGTACCCTCTATAGATCCTCAAGTTACATTTAACTCATACTTTGATCCACCTAAGTTATATCTGCACATCTTAATGAAGATGGTTGAGCTTGTATGTTTACTAGGTTCTCCCTCTTTAGGTTTCATAATTTAGTAGCTCTTCTAGAGCCAATACCTTAGTAACCACTGATGTGACATCATTTCTATGCAACAGTAAGTGTGACTGGACAAAGTTACTGAAGTCTGTAGACTCATTAAGGGATAGACATGACCCTTATACTTAATTCTTGAAAACCAGCTTAAAAAAACACTAAAAATATGAGACCTCATTTAATTTAATTGGTAGCAGTTACTTATTAAATTTTCCTTTTAATATGTAGGTCTGGTTCTCATACATAACAAGTATGATGGTGTGTTACTATGATTCATTAAGTACCTTTTTTGCAGTGGCACCACTCCCCCCCCTCTTGTGGGTAGAATGTAAGATGTGACAGAAAATGTTTTGTAACTTCCATGTTTTGTAACTCTTACTAAGGACATAGTTCTTTGTCCTACAAGTTTTTCTATGAGCAATAATTGCTGGAGAATATTACTAAAGTATGGGTAGTTGGACTCATTCAGCCTATTTGTTTCTAAACTAACTCCCATTAGTTGTCAGGCAGCTATTTGCTAACTGATAGAAATTATAGATTGACAATATCAAGGCACTTGCCGGTTGTCTGCCCCGGCACTGAGCTAGCTTTGCAGTATATGTGATGACTACTGATGACTGCCTAAGTGGGCTATTAAGAACAATTTGCCCTCCAGGTGTAGACCTGTCATGTTTAACATGAATAACAACACACAGCTGACATAATGATCTTTCCTATGTAAGGCATTATTGCAGAGGCATTTTCCTCCTATCATTTTTTTTTTTCTTTTAACTGTAATAACAATTTATGTGTGGGGTTTACTGTCAGAATTGGGCCATTTCACTGAATGCCATATTAGTGATTATGAATTTATCTCAGTGTTGACTCTGGAGCCCTGGGGAAAATGAGCACAAGGCTTATGCAACAAAAAATATTTTGCGTTTCTGTAGATTGACAGAGACAAGTGAAGGTGTACTTGGCATTGTCTGGGGAGGTCATGTCACATATTTTTCGAATCATTTTGTTTGGCAGCTTGTCCTCTTTATCTTGCCATTCATCTTTGCCAAAACTTGAATTTACTTCCGTCAGATTAACTGTCTTCAGCAACAAACTGGCATTCCTTCTAAGGAGCAAGGATACGCGGATAAGCTTGAATGACATTCTGCCTCTCTCAGTGGAGCCTCTCACGGGTTTGTCAAATCAGAACTGCTAAGTTTGCACAGATGGCATCACATAGTCAGTCATCAGTCTTTAATATGTTTAATTAGACAATACAGCAACTTCAATTCTAGTTCTTAATTTAGGATTTATCTGTTGGAGATTAGCTGAAAATCAGACTCGATGCAGGGAATCATTTACACTCATTAGAGGGCTCGGTAAATGCTGATATTGTGCTGAAAATATTGCCGACAAACTACACAAGGATTCCCATAGTTGTTTAGGATGGGAATCATTTATCAGAGACTTCCAGTGGCAAAAAAATACCGAGGATGTTTAATCACTGAAAATGTAGAAGATAAATATTTTAATTTCAGAATGCTCATGAAGATTACCCTACTTGGCTCCATCACAAAAGAACAAGCTCAAAATAAATATATCTACATATTACAAAAATATGCATTTATTGCTGGGGATTACACAATCTAATGTCCTTCAACTGTCCTTAAAAGTAAGAAAAGCGATAACTATCCCATAGTTGGTAATGAGGTTAAGCCATTTTCTTTGTAAGTTTTTGCGATATGTGGATAGCACATCTGGTATCACCAGGGGTGTTTCTAGGATCTGAACTGATCACAGACACAAGCCCCAATGCATATGCTGCTTTACAACTACTTTTAGAACACACTAGGATTAAATATAGCACTTCAGGACACTCTCCTTGGATATTACATAATAATAAAAATCAGCATTTTAAGGCCTGAAGCTTATACCTATAGATCAGCCCTACTATCAAATAATGTAAAAAAAAATAGCTTTCGTATGATGAATAATAAAGGCATGTACTTCCCAAATAATACCACTGGGAAAGGGCCAAATAATATCTCTAAAACATGACCACAAATATGTACCACAAAGACCATACAGAGATCATATAGTGTATAAGTACTGTGCTGGTGATCTTCAGTGGATAATTGTGCGGTAGACCTTATATAGGTGGATATATAGACCTTATATAGTACAGTTAAATACAGTGGCTCTCGTGTGGTGTCTTCTCTGATTGTACAGTCATGGCCAAAAGTTTTAAGAATGACACAAATATTATATTTTCACATGATCTGCTGCCCTCTGGTTTTTATGTGTGTTTGTCAGATGTTTTTATCACATACAGAAATATAATTGCATTCATATTATGAGTAACAGAAGCTTATATTGACAGTTAGAATGAGTTAATGCAGCAAGTCAATATTTGCAGTGTTGACCCTTCTTCTTCAGGACCTCTGCAATTCTCCCTGGCATGCTCTCAATCAACTTCTGGACCAAATCCTGACTGATAGCAGTCCATTCTTGCAGAATCAATGCTTTAATTTTGTCTGAATTTGTTGGTTTTTGTTTGTCCACCCGTCTCTTGATGATTGACCACAAGTTCTCAATGGGATTAAGATCTGGGGAGTTTCCAGGCCATGGACCCAAAATCTCTATGTTTTGTTCCCTGAGCCATTTAGTTATCACCTTTGCTTTATGGCAAGGTGCTCCATCATGCTGGAAAAGGCATTGTTGAGCGCCAAACTGCTCTTGGACGGTTGGGAGAAGTTGCTCTTGGAGGACATTCTGGTACCATTCTTTATTCATGGCTGTGTTTTTAGGCAAGACTGTGAGAGAGCCAATTCCCTTGGCTGAGAAGCAACCCCACACATGAATGGTTTCAGGATGCTTTACAGTTGGCATGAGACAAGACTGGTGGTAGCGCTCACCTCTTCTTCTCCGAATAAGCTGTTTTCCAGATGTTCCAAACAATCGAAAAGGGGATTCATCAGAGAAAATGACTTTACCCCAGTCCTCAGCAGTCCACTCCCTGTACCTTTTGCAGAATATCAGTCTGTCCCTGATGTTTTTTCTGGAGAGAAGTGGCTTCTTTGCTGCCCTCCTTGAGACCAGGCCTTGCTCCAAGAGTCTCCGCCTCACAGTGCGTGCAGATGCACTCACACCTGCCTGCTGCCATTCCTCAGCAAGCTCTGCACTGCTGGTAGCCCGATCCTGCAGCTGAAACACTTTTAAGAGACGGTCCTGCCGCTTGCTGGTCTTTCTTGGGCGCCCTGGAGCCTTTTTGGCACCAATGGAACCTCTCTCCTTGAAGTTCTTGATGATGCGATAGATTGTTGACTGAGGTGCAATCTTTCTAGCTGCAATACTCTTCCCAGTTAGGCCATTTTTGTGCAGTGCAATGATGACTGCACGTGTTTCTTTAGAGATAACCATGGTTAACAGAAGAGAAACAATGATGGCAAGCACCAGCCTCCTTTTAAAGTGTCCAGTGGTGTCATTCTTACTTAATCATGACAGATTGATCTCCAGCCCTGTCCTCATCAACACCCACACCTGTGTTAATGGAGCAATCACTGAAACGATGTTAGGTGGTCCTTTTAAGACAGGGCTGCAATGATGTTGAAATGTGTTTTGGGGGATAAAGTTCATTTTCTAGGCAAATATTGACTTTGCAAGTAATTGCTGTTAAGCTGATCACTCTTGATAACATTCTGGAGTATATGCAAATTGCCATTAGAAAAACTGAAGCAGTAGATTTTGTAAAAATTAATATTTGTATCATTCTCAAAACTTTTGGCCATGACTGTAGTCCTTCACTTTCTCTTTTCTTCTCTGTCCAGCCAAGACTGCCATGAGGACTTCTGATAGACACTACTAATCTCTTTAAAGTTTATTTTCTCTTTAATGCCCCTCTTAGTAATAGTAGCTTCTTAGTGCTATAGTAGTGATGTCTATTAATTCCCCCCTTAGTGATCCCTACACAGGTCTAATAGCCCAATAAATAATAAAACTAATACAGTACTCACCTCCATCTATTCCACAATAAACAGAGCTGCTCAGTCTCTTTAGTTGTATAGCCTATGAGAATACTGGAAAAGGATCCTTGCCCAGGCCCAAGTAATGCACTTACATCATCATGCCTGTGCTGAGTTGATAATGGCACAGTTGAGCACAATGATCTCACAACATCCTATGCAGGGGCCCATTCTAGTGTCTCATAGAATCTAGGCCAGGGGTAGGCAACCTTTTTTGTTCAGCGTGCCGATTTTAATTAAAAAATCAAAGATGAGGTACTCGGAGTGCCGGTCAATAATTGTAAGGCTGATGACCCCTAAACTAAAGTCATATACCACAAACCATAACACAGAAGTGCTGCCACCAAATGCTTTAGGACGCATGCGTTTACTACTATTTCCTGGGACGTGCCTGTACTTTCCAATTAGAAGCAATGAAAGTCCATGTACAGTCCCCAATTAGTGGAAAATGTATGTGTCCAAGAGCACCGTATAGCAGCACCCTTATGGTGAATACACATTATGTATCTGGATTCAGCTATATTCTTAGGCCACTGGAACTTTTACTTCAATGTAAAACTGTGTTCACATGCTGCATTTTTGCACAAAAAAAAAAATGCCTGTGTTTTCTGTGCAAAAACACATCCTTAATACAGAAAACACACCGTTACACAGAATAATGTCCCATTGTGGCCCCTGCACTCAGTATTATGTCCAATAGCGGCCCCTGCACACGGTATTATGTCCCATAGCGGCCCCTGCACACGGTATTATATTCTATAGCGGCCCCTGCACACGGTATTATGTCTCATAGCGGCCCCTGCACACGGAATTATGGCTCATAGTGGCCCCTGCACACGGAATTATGTCTCATTAGCGGCCCCTGCACAAGGTATTATGTCCCATAGTGGCCCCTGCACACGGTATTATGTTTCATAGCGGCCCCTGCACAGAGTATTATGTCCAATAGCGGTCCCTGCACACGGTATTATGTCTCATAGTGGCCCCTGCACACGGAATTATGTCTCATAGTGGCCCCAGCACACAGTATATGTCCCATAGTGTCCCCTGCACAAGATATTATGTCCCATAGTGGCCCCTGTACACAGTATAATGTTCCAACTTTTATAATGTTCCAATTGTCACCACTCACTAGCTATTATTATACTGTGGGGTCTCTTCAGACCCCATAGTATAATAAGTGGAGGGCCAAGAGAGGTGACAAACATAAAAAAACAATGTACTCACCATTCCTACCATTCCGCAGCCGCTGTGTTCTCTTCGGGCACTTCTCCCTGACGTCAGCGACTGCTGATTGGGTCTCTGGAGTCACGTCTCGTCATTATGCGTAATGACGCCAAACATGACCCCAGAGGTCCTGTCAGCTGTCGCTGACTTCATGCAGAAGCGCCCGAAGAGAGCAGAGTGGCTGCGGAGCGTAGGAATGGTGACTACATTGTTTTTTTATGTTTCATCACTTCTCCTGAGGCTCTGCTTATTATACTCGGGGTCTGAAGAGACCCCCGAGTATAATAATAGCAGTTTCGTTTCGGCCGTGTTCGGTCCGAGTGAAACTGCTGGGTGAGGACTCGGGCTGCCGTGCCAGGGAAATATGCCTCACGTGCCACTCTTGGCACGCGTGCCGGGGGTTGCCAACCCCTGATCTAGGCCAAAAGTGGCTTGTAGCCTGTGTGAGTGAATGGTGAGGCAGGAAGCTGACAGCTCTATTCCCAACATAGTATTCGAGTGTGTCTACATTTTGAGGATGCACATGCAGTTGAAAGAGGAGGCCAGCCATAAATCTAGGGCTACTTCAAATGAAACTAGGAGTGGATACAAAAAAGAAACAAAGTTATAAAGACTTTTAGGTGGCTAGGTGGTTATGTTATGCCAAACAGAAACCATATCTCTACAATCCACTCTTAAGCTAGGTTCACATCTGTGTTTGAGGATCCCCCCGAATGGAAACCTAATCTGCTTAAAAAAACGGTTACCCGCGGACCCCACAGACTATAATGGGGTCCAGTGAGTTTCTGCCCAGCTTCCACCTGAAACAGGCGGAAAAATGCGGAGAGAAAAGTATTGCTTGCAGGACTTCTCTCTCCAAATTTTTTAAGCGGATTCGGGGACGGAAACCCCAAACAGAGATGGGGCACAGGTGTGAACCTAGCCTTAGTTTGTATGAATTTGACTTAAATGTATTGTGAAACAATATGAGAAAAAAGGTTTTTTTAACATATTACATCTCTGCTGAGAAATTTGATCACTTGAAGCTCCTGACCCAAAGTCTACTGCAGTCATTTGAGTGCTGCATTCAGAGTGATTGTGGCACTCTAAAGGAAAGTAGGGACTCCTCTTGTGCCAGTGATAGCTGGCCCTAGCTATATGGTCTTTAGTACTGGTATTGTTATAAAGATCCATATTTTGCTAATCCTATACAACCCCTTTATATGCATGTACAGACATATTAATGATATATCAAGCACATACTATATACAACATGGTTGATTCACCCCCACCCTCCTTCTCCGATCTCAGCTATGGAGGCTGGCTGACTATAGTAAAAGTGCTGCTTCTGATCATGTGATCCGGGGGAGGAGGGTCATCCACTGGATCAGGTAAGTGAAATGACTGCCACAACCTTTGTATACATGACAGAAGCTGCAGCTGTCTGTCACACACTGTCTTTTTCTAGCATCTGTTATGAGCATTGCAGTGTTCAAAACAGCCTGCAATGCTCAGAACAGCCACTATAAAAAGCATGCACTGCAAGTCCCACTATGTACACAATGCTGGGAGCCACATTGTGAAACAACTGATCTGCAGGGATCACGACAGTCATACCTGCATATATCTAATATTGATGTCAAATCTTAAAGCCTATGGACACCTTTGTCAATGTTTTTTTTTTTTGCCCACTGCATATAACTTTTAATGAACAGTGGTGACAGAACATGGGGAAAAGATTTAGTAATGCCATTGAGAGTATGCACAAAGTTGTCCCCTAGTCCCTCTCTCCTGGGTTCATTCATCTACTTTAGCATATTAGCCTTCTGTACATACACAGATTCTCATGGACACTGTCCTTATCATCACAAGTGATAATGGAGCTGCGCGCTTTCATATAAAGCTGGGTATGCATGGTTAGCACAGGAGACAGTGAATGTGAAGAAGGGAGGGGGAGAGCGGAGCTGAAGCTTTGCAGGTGAAATAAAAACAGTGAAAAGGTCATGTGCCCAGTACTAAGGAACACCCCTGAGACAACAGTGTCAACATACAAGTGGTTGTAAATTTGAAATAAGGGTTTCTAAATGCATAAGAAGAGATTAAAAAATAGGCAGATCAAACACTATATGGGTACTTTAAGAAAGTATAACTTGTTCTGCGAAAAAACCCAATAACTAATATAGCTGTAATGATGGTAAGATAAACTGAACAAATAAACAATTTTGAAGCAGAGGCCTCTAAATAATCTTGGAAAGTCCCTGCTCCCAAGACAGAAATCTACTCCAGCTACAGTAGGAACTAGAGCAGGTATTACTACTGTTACTATTTCAAGTATTACTCTGTGACGTTTTAAGGCATATGTAATATTTTGGAACAGGAAGGCCTGGTTGTCCTGTCCATTTTTTCAGTATGTGCTATGAGCGACAGAGAAAGTATTAAAAGGCACAGTTTTCTTCTCAGTGATCCAGGGGAGAGGACAAAGTTTTTACATCATTATTTGCGGTCGAGTTACGTATCTACCCTCACCTCTGACGCACTGGCCTTATCGAACAAACCCATATCCATGGAAGAAATATCACAATTGATTAAGGACCTCCCCAAAGTCACTGGGGTCCAATGGTCTCACTTATCTGTACTACAAGGTCTTTGTAGCTGAACTTATTCCACACCTTGTATCCCTGTTTATGTCCGGTGACCCCATCCCTGATTCTATTTTGCATTCCTTCCGCACCCTAATCTCTAACCCAGGTCGAGACCACCTGGATTGTAAAAAATACAGACCCATTGCACTTCTGAACACCGACCTCAAGCTGTTCACCAAACTTTTGGCTTCCAGGCTCAACATCTGTCTCCCATCTCATATTCATAAAGATCAGGTTAGTTTTGTCCCTTGCAGACGAGGGAACTTTTGGTGCTCAGCTTGGATGCGGAGTCTTTCAACCACTTGTGTTGGCCTTTCCTATTTGCCACTCTTGAGTTGTATGGTCTTAGAGGCCCTTTCTTAACGGCAGTTAAAGGTCTTTATTCTACTCCCTCTGCTAGGATTGAACTCCCTCATGCTTCCTCCTCATTTCCCCTTCACATTGTCCTCTGTATTGAGCCCCTAGCGGCTTCTCTCCATTTACATCTGGACATTAGTGGGGTTAAATTGGGAGATCGGGAGTTTAAACTTTCGTTATTTGCCGATTATACACTTTTGACTCTCACTAACCCCCATATTACCCTTCCCAATCTCCATGCCCTTTTGTCAAAATTTGGCCACCTTTCAGGGTATAAGATTAACACTTCTCAAACGGAAGCCATGCCTATTCAAATTCTACTCCCCCTATTTATCCAGACTTTCAGTTTCATTTCCATATAAATGGCAGGAGACTTCTTTAAAATATCTAGGCATTCAGCTTACTAAGTCATTCTCTCATCTCTACCAGGATAATATCCCCCCACTCTTCTGGCACATATGAGCTGTCCTCACTAGGTGGATGGCTCTCCCTCTGTCTCTCTTCAGCCAGATTTCCGCAGTGAAAATGGCAATACTACCTAAATTGCTCTACTTATTCTAGGCCCTCCAGATTCCGGTCTCTCTTAAGGACCTTTGTTCTCTGCAGGGCTTAATTCTGTGGTTTGTCTGCGCTGGAGGGAGACACAGGCTCTCTAGCGCTAGTCATGATGATCCCTAAGGCTAAGAGGGGCCTCTCCCTAATTTGGTCCTATATTACTGGGCCGCCCAGCTGCGATGGGTGCTGGTCTTATGTACTCTTCTGGCATATTCCAAGTGGATGGAGATTGAAAAGTTGTGGTTGGCCCCTATCATACTAATTCCCTTTTCTGGTCAGATCCCCATAGTCCCCCGGCCACTGCCCTACTGTGCCCCATGGCCCTTACGAGGGATGTATGGCGCACCTGTACAGCCTGCTTTCCACTCTTTACCAAGGCCTCCTCAATGATAGCTTTTCTACTCCACTTTAATTTCCTACAGGGGATTATGATGTTGCTAGCGAGCCCCTGGTAAAGGGAAGATTTGTTTTGTTTTGCTGATATTATGGACTATAGGACATGTTCCCTCCTCCCATTCGCTGACCTGCAGTCTAGGTTCAATCTTCCTTGCTCTAGTGAATTCTTCTACATACAGATCTCCCATTTCGCCTCTACCATTATTAGAGGAGCTCGAGCCCCTGAGCCTACACTTTTTGAGAAGATATGTAAGTCTGAGGCCCCCACAGCTGGCCTTATCTCCGATATTATGGGATTCTTTAGGATCCTACCCCAGATGTGCTGTCTAGACACCCCTACATGAGAAAGTGGGAGAGTTACTTAGGGGAGTCCCTCTCTGATGTCTCCTGGACGCTGATATGGAGAAGGATGGCCAAGACCTCCCAGTGTGTACGCTTAAGGAGAATTTTTACAAAATGCTGATGCACTGCTACCATACCCCAGCTCTTCTTCACTCTTTTAATACGGCTGTACCAAATAACTGTTGGAGGTGTGATGCCTGTCTGTCTCACATTTACCACTTGTTTTGGTCATGTTCCCTCCTCCAGCACTATTGGAGCCAAGTCCAGAATTTGATCGAGTGAGTGGTGGACATACACTTCCCCTTACTTTCTAAGATGTTCTTGCTTAATTTACACTCTGAATGGCTACGTAAGCATACCTAGCAACTCTTAATCTATATGCTCACTTCAGCTAGATGTCTAGTGGGTAAAATTGGAGGCAGACAGCTCCTCCAGCTCTTGAGGAGCTGTGCTCTAGAATTAGAGTCCCAGTTGCTGGAGTACCGGACGGACCTTTTGAATAATGAGTAGGAGAAATTGCAGGTGATATGGAGACCCTGTGATACGTTCTGGACTTACCATGATATAATTCCCTGGAGTTATATGTTCCCCCTCCCCCTTGACATACCGCTTCCTCTTCTCTTGTCTTGTGTCCCCCTCTGATTCTACCTGTGCTATGTATGATTATATGATTATTCTTGTTTTTTCCATCTCCCTGCAAGTGCCTTGCGAGAGTGTTCTTTGTTTTCACTTTTACTTCATGATGCACTTCTGTTTACTTGTTTTTGTAAATTCTGAAAAACTTTAATAAAAACTACAATTGAAAAAAGGCACAATTTTTGGTGCAAAGCTGGCATGCACCAAAAATTGTGCCTTTTTCATGCAGTTTTTGCTTCATGAGTGTGCCCTATTTTGTGATTCTGGAGGCCAAAAATGGCTTGGACCTACAGGGGTTATTATTATTTATTTATTTATTTATTTATTTATTTATTTATTTATTATAAGCACCATTAATTCCATGGTGCTTTCCATTTGAGGGTTTACATACAGTACACAAAATATACAAAACAAATACAATACTAACAGTGACCAACTGGCACCGTGGGATAGAGGGCCCTGCCCGCAAGGGCTTACAATCTATGAGACTGTTAAATATTAAGGGGTTAAAGATAAAGGTTCATATTTGCAGATAAAAACTATCCAAAGAAAGAATCTTTCATAAATAACTATGATTCTAACATTTCCAAACCACAAAAGTTTATGTTTTGCCTTGATAAAGAAAGCATTGATTGATCAGAAGAACACAGAGGTATGGGGCCTAGCAGCATGAAATGCTTTATGTACATTATCATTAGTACATTGTGTAGTTCAGTGGGATTATAATATTGTTATTCTTGACAGTTATGTTTTAGCAGGAAAGAAAAATGTCAAATAAATCAAAAACACACAAAGAATAGTAAGTTACACTGACAATATAACATGCAAGGGAACTTGTAACTTAACATAAAGATTAACAGAATTCTTTTAAGAACATTTTTTTTTCATTTTTATATATTCTGTTTTTTTCAGATATATTATTGAAATCTACTATTGATTAGATACATTAAAATTGTATTGAGTTGCATGCAATTTTGTAGACATTTTTCCATATTTTTCTTACTGAGAAAGACACAAAAATATAATGAAACTTGCATTATGTATTGCTATGTACTACAGCAGTCAGTTTACATTTGTCATATTGCTACAAAAAGCAAACCTAACAAGAACAATATGCAAATGCATATGTACAATGGAACTGCTTAGCCCCCTATCCACAGGCCTTACATAGAAGGAAAGAAGGTTTTGGGGAACCAAACCATGGATCATGGAAAGGAAATGGGGAGATGCACCTGTCCTAGGTCAAAAGGAATTTTTAATGAAATAACAATTCTGGTACATCTTTTCTTATAGCTGTGTGACCTACCAGTTGAGTTGACACACTCCTTCGACAAGGGGATTGGCAACACCAAATTAATTACCGTAGATCAGCACAATGCAGAGTTATAAGAAATGCTCAAATGATTATTTTAATTTTTATTGACTAAATTGCATTTGTCAGGAGAGGTATCTGAGGCATCAATATTTGCATGGATTCATGTTAGGAAAAAAGTCAAAAAGATCAGATGGCAACCAAAATGATTCATCAAAAGAGATATACAGCTAATATCTGTACAGTTGCAACCCTTTAAAGATATGCATCAAAAAGTTAACAGAAATGTGGTATGATCTTATTCTTGGCTAGGACAGGCATGGATCAGGCAGCATTTATTTGATGTTCTTTATGTGTTTTGATCACTGTGTTGCATGCATTTACTGCTGCCAGGTTCCCATCTAACAGTTCTCAGTTTGGAGAGTTGTTCATTTGTTGAAATGCTGAAAGGGGTTAATAACATTGTCGGACAATCAATGCCAGGTCATAACAGATGTTTACTAGCAAGAAGTCATAGGTATGCTATTTTCATTTATTTTGTGATGTTCGTGTGAGCTTGAGCATGTACTAAAATCTAGTACTTGCCTCAGACCTGAGTGAGCATCCGATAAAGTTTGTGTCATTTTACTTACAAAAGATGAAAGATTGAGCAAAGATGACCAACTTCTGAAAGTCTCTCGCATCTCTAATGTTGCTTAAATATAATTGTATTCAGTGGTCCATAGCAAGAAACACTGACATCATGTAATAAATATAAATGTTGATCAACATGTATACCTTCATTATAGTTTTCTGTAAGCACTGGCAATAAGCGGTATTGATCTTATTGTACAGGCAGCTAACTAATCTCCATTCTTCAACTTAAAGTGTGTGATTGAAAAATGAAAACCTTGTATTAGCTAAGCTTTGTCTGCAGGGAAGTAAATAATTTGTTTCCATGGTTTCATTTGTAAGAGTTTTAGTCCGATTCAATACCAAATTACACATTACATACAGACTTTCAAGGTCATGTAGCTAGCTCGGACATTCTAAGACTCACTTCTTGAAGACAATAATAATAGAACCATTGTCATCTTTCAATCAATTAGAAAGAAATATTCCAATGACAACATCCAAGGTCTTTATAGAAATAAGATAAAAAACTAAATAATATTTTATATATGGAATAATTTATAAAAAAAAGTATGGTATTTGTAATCAAATATTTTGTGAAGTTTGAACATCTTTGTAATGTTTGATGTTTGAATAGTCTTCAGCTTTGGTAAGTTTGTACACTAGACCAGTGCTTCTCAGACTATGCCTAGTAAGGCATAGGTCACTGGCTGTTCAGGCACAGGACCCTGCCAGTGTCAGCTTTGGCACAAAGAATGGGCTTTAAAGCAGAAATTGCACTGATAATGCCAGCATTATAAGTGCAGTCTTTGTGGCTAGAAAGTCTGAAGGACTTGTGATCACCAAAATTCCACAGGTCTGTCTGCTCTAATTGGGTGGCAGAGACATCATAGTTACATAGTTACATAGTAGACTGGTACTGGAGTCAGGACGCTCTTATCTTCTCTCTGTTATGAGGATGTTCTAGACAGCATGGGTGGTGTGGAATTGGAAAATGATTTGCTGCAAACTTGTGGTAGAGTGAAGAAATCAGGCGATACCTTTTAGAGGCTAACTGAGTATATTTGATAGTAAGCTTTTGAGAGTCTAGCTCTCTTCTTCAGACATACCAAGAAACTGAAAATTCACACACTCTTTATACACACAAGACTTGGATCTTCAAAGGGTCTTAGAATCTTTAAAGAAAATCAAAATGCAATATACAGTACAGACCAAAAGTTTGGACACACCTTCTCATTCCAAGAGTTTTCTGTATTTTCATGACTATAAAAATTGTAGATTCACACTGTAGGCATCAAAACTATGAATTAACACATGTGTAATTATATGCTTTACAAAAAAGTATGAAACAACTGAAAATATGTCTTATATTCTAGGTTCTTCAAAGTAGCCACCTTTTGCATTGATTACTGCTTTGCACACTCTTGGCATTCTCTTGATGAGCTTCAAGAGGTAGTCACCTGAAATGGTTTTCACTTCACAGGTGTGCCCTGTCAGGTTTAATTAGTGGGATTTCTTGCCTTATAAATGGGGTTGGGACCAACAGTTGTGTTGTTCAGAAGTCAGGTGGATACACAGCTGATAGTCCTACTGAATGGAGTGTTAGAATTTGTATTATGGCAAGAAAAAAAGCAGCTAAGTAAAGAAAAACGAGTGGCCATCATTACTTTAAGAAATGAAGGACAGTCAGTCAGAAAAATTGGGAAAACTTTGAAAGTGTCCCCAAGTGCAGTGGCCAAAACCATCAAGCGCTACAAAGAAACTGGCTCACATGAGGACCGCCCCAGGAAAGGAAGACCAAGAGTCACCTCTGCTGTGGAGAATAAGTTCATCCGAGTCACCAGCCTCAGAAATCGCAGGTTAACAGCAGCTCAGATTAGAGACCAGGTCAATGCCACACAGAGTTCTAGCAGCAGACACATCTCTACAACTGTTAAGAGGAGACTGTGTGCAGCAGGCCTTCATGGTAAAATAGCTGCTAGGAAACCACTGCTAAGGACAGGCAACAAGCAGAAGAGACTTGTTTGGGCTAAAGAACACAAGGAATGGACATTAGACCTGTGGAAATCTGTGCTTCAGTCTGATGAGACCAAATTTGAGATCTTTGGTTCCAACCACCGTGTCTTTGTGCGATGCAGAAAAGGTGAACGAAGGAACTCTACATGCCTGGTTCCCACCATGAAGCATGGAGGAGGAGGTGTGATGGTGTGGGGGTGCTTTGCTGGTGACACTGTTGGGGATTTATTAAAAATTGAAGGAATACTGAACCAGCATGGTTACCACAGCATCTTGCAGCGGCATGCTATTCCATCCAGTTTGCGTTTAGTTGGACCATCATTTATTTTTCAACAGGACAATGACCCCAAACACACCTCCAGACTGTCTAAGGGCTATTTGACCAAGAAGGAGAGTGATGGGATGCTACGCCAGATGACCTGGCCTCCACAGTCACCAGACCTGAACCCAATCGAGATGGTTTGGGGTGCGCTGGACCGCAGAGTGAAGGCAAAAGGGCCAACAAGTGCTAAGCATCTCTGGGAACTCCTTCAAGACTGTTGGAAGACCATTTCAGATGACTACCTCTTGAAGCTCATCAAGAGAATGCCAAGAGTGTGCAAAGCATTTCACACTTTTTTGTTAAGCATATAATTCTACATGTGTTAATTCATAGTTTTGATGCCTTCAGTGTGAATCTACAATTTTTATAGTCATGAAAATACAGAAAACTCTTGGAATGAGAAGGTGTGTCCAAACTTTTGGTCTGTACTGTAAGTAGAGAAGTTATTTACAACAGGTCAAGAAATAAACAATCTGGAAACTTGTGGGGCGTGATGGAGGGATCTGTAATTCTTGCTGTTATCTGTTTGCAATCAGGTGGTGATTTGTGGCCCTCACAGTTCATACATAGTTGACATGAAACTGGCATGAATATTAAGTCCAAATTGCAGAGTTTGAAATTTTTGCATTAACTTATATTCCCATTCTTTTCTCTCCCTCTGCGTCTTAAAACGTCCCATTAAAACCACAACTCGCAAATCTTGAATAGAGTGGTCTTCTCCGGAGAAATGTGCGGCCACTGGGAGATCTGTTCTGCTGTTATTAATGGTGAATCTGTGTGAGTTCATGCACTGACTAAGTCTCTGCCCTGTTTCCCCCACATAGAGGCCTGTGGTGGGACATTGCACACACATTATGAGATACACCACGTTGGAAGACCTGCAGGAAAATGTCCCCCTAATTCTGTGCACCTGTTGTGACTGTGGGACAGGTACACTGTCAGCAGTGTGGATGTGCCTGCAGGTCTTGCACCTGTTTTGCAGGCAAGGTGAGGTGCCATTTTCAGTTGGGGCCTTCAGTTGACTACAGGTAGAATTGCTTTGGGTATTATTTGTGCTGTAGTGTGAATTTTTTTTGCCACTGGTGAACAATGCCATTTTAACACATTAGTGGTCCCGGTTCATAGGCTTCATAACTGGGCCTCTGCCACATAATTTAACCACTTCCGGACTGCCCATAGACTATATACGTCTGGAAGGTGGTTGTCTAGTTCTACAAGGATGTACCGGTACGTCCAAGCAGAACTCAGCAGCTGTACAAAATCATTCAGCTGCTGAAACAGGGAGCCGGCTGTAACTTCAGCCGGAGCTCCCAGAGAGAAGGCAGGGAAGGTTTATTACCATTCCTGCCTTCCCGATCCAGCGCTCAATGAGCACTGTATACAGCGCTATGGGCGCCGCCATCTTGCAGCTCCCCTCTGACCCAGCGGTCACGTGATCCGCTGGGATCAGTGTCTGCAAGAGCTGCTGGGTCCTACAGGACCCAGATCAGCTCTGTAGTAACGTGCAGGAGGCTGTATTCCTCCTGCTACTGGGGCAAAATGTACTAGCCCCAGTTAGAGGGGCAATCAGCCTCCCCAACAAAAAAAAAGTGATCAGATGTCCCCAAATGTCTATTATGACCTTATGGGGATACAATGTAAAAAAAATAAAATAAAATAAAATAAAAAAATTAATAGAAAAGTTAAAAAAAAATGTAAATAAAATAATTTAAAAAATAAATAAAATAATATGCCAATAAAACGTCGTTATTAAAGGTTATAGAATTTATAGCCCCACCCACGACGACACCATACAAAATAAAAATTACCGTAATGGAGAGTAAAAACTATTTTATAAAGTTTTTTAGTAGCACTTTGTTTATATTTTCCTGGATATAAAACAAATTAAAACACATTCAAGAATAAAAACAACATAAAAATAAAGCCCTATGTGTCACCGAAAAAAAGACGCAAAAATTAGTTGAATAACGCAAATGATAAAAATATTACAGCCCTCAAAACCGCACATACAAAAAAAAACGAAAATGTGTCTGGTCCTGGATCAGAAATTGGCCCGGTACTGAAGTGGTTAATGTACCTTCAAGTGGCCCACACAATATAGTGTTCTATCAAATAGGGCCAATTCAATGCCTCTGCTCTCTTTGTGACCATTTAATCGATATGTTACATATAAAAAAAATTTTTTAAAGTTCTATTCATCTAACCACATTCCCATGGAGTTGCCTGCAGACTCCGGCTGATGGTGGAGCACAGAGGTGATAGCTCTGTGCTCCACCACTATATTCAACCTTTAAACTGCTACCTGCCACCTGATACTGCTTGATCTGGGTAGGGGCTCCCACTACCATTGAGCCTGATGCAGATGAAACAAATGCCCTACGTACCTGCAGATGGGGGTATTATATGGACAGCACAGTGGCACAGTGGCATTTGTTTGGATCTCTGTGGTATTTCTTTGCTGTTGAGGCCTAAGTAAAACAAAGTTTGAGAAGCCCTGCACAAGACTACAGAATGCCGTAAATTCAGTTATTTGCAAGATCTGAAATAATGGAAATAATCCTCATACTAGTATGGAAAAATTTCTTTAGACATAATGGTACAGACTTCTCTACTTTCCTGTAAAAGTATAAAGTAGACAAAATATTCTAGTCAGCAGAAAAAATGGTAATGGTAGAGTATGAAGAAAAGAAACCAGAGGTAGGCAAGATCAAAATGTGTGTGTAAACAAGTGATGGAGCTGCTATAGAAGGAGCCATAATATAGTCCCTGCAGAACAGGACTCATGATGTTATTGTAGTTATTTATTGTAGCTCAAACAATGTACAGCCTGGGGGCATTATGGGATGTGTCTTCTGTCTTGGATGGTGCCCTGTATGGAATCCACTTTTGATGCCCCCCCCGCCATCTATCATAAGAAAAAAGGATATATATTATTCTCCTGATTCTGATCTGCCCCGTAAGTTAATCGCGGGTTCTGGTTTTAATTTCAGTTAGTGCAACATTTATTTCTTGTACAGTTAAAAGGGTTGGCTACTTTCAGACCAATATTGAGAGACAAATGTTATTGTTTGTATAATAAAAAGATACAATTTTCCAATATACTTTCTGTATCATTTCCTCACAGTTTTCTAGATCTCTGCTTGCTGTCATTAATTCTGTTACTTCTAGTTGGATAAAATTCTGACCATGGTCATGTGATTTACAGTCCATGGCCATGTGATTTACAGTCCATGGCCATGCGATGGACACACAGGTGCACAGCTCGTTACCAGGCAGATGTCTGATTACTGTGCCTATAACAAGCAGCACCTGTGTGTTCATCACATGACCATGGACAGTAAGTCACATGACCATGGTCAGATTTTTATCCACTAGAAGTAACAGAATGAATGACAGCAGTGATCTAGAAAACTGTAAGGAATTGATACAGAAAGTATATTGGAAAATTGTACAACTTTTTATTATTGAAACAATAACATTTGTCTCTCAATATTGGTCTGAAAGTGGCCAACCCGTTTGATGGTCATGATAACTTGGACCCTAAATTCAGCAAAGTCCATTTGGCCTTGCGGTTGGTGCTGGTGAAGACGTTTGAGTGTCTGGGCCTATTTCTCAGCACTGTATAGGTTTTAAACAGCTAGTTCTACTGCTCTCTGTTATCAGCCAGATCCTGCTATTTTCTGATATTTGCTCCAGAAACTCTACTATAACAGAAGGAGATACCAATATTACAAATAGCACAAACTAAGCTGGTGTGCCATTACATATTTTACATTGGAGCCGTAGAGCTTCAAGTTATGCCTCTGGTTGCTTGGGTAGAAAACTTATTTCAGAAAAATTGTGAACTCCAGTTTAAAGAGAGTAGTGCATTGTAGGAGCTCAGATAAAAGTTTTACATACTCTGAGACTGTAAAGGAACGAAATTTCTGTATGTTTAAATACAACCAGAAGGATTCTGAATGACACCTGAAAGATGCTCTGTATATGAATGGAGAAGGTTAATCCAAGAAAATTGATCCAACATCAGTAAAGGAAAGCATTTGAAAAGTTACTCAACTTTTTATGTAAATATAAATTTTTTCAAGGGCTGAATTTCACTTTCAAGGCAAGCTTTGTTTTTGCAAAATTTGTGACAGGACAACATGATGTAACTGATAACAGTTGGCTCTTTGCAGACTGTTGCTAAGGGGTCTCTGACAGATTTTTTTTAATCAACCTGTGACAATGGAAATGCAGTCCAATTGGCAAACAGCCTCTTATAGAGCAATAGAAGTTAAGCAGATTGATAAATAGGTTTGCAGGAAAAGTTCTAGTACAATTTGACTTTTATATTGCTGCTCATTCTGAGCATTTTAGTCGAGTGGGCATATCTACAAGTGTTTGACAGCTACAAGTATTTCTGTATACACACTCATACAAAGAGGTCTGTCAACCACTAATTATGGACCGCCCACTTGACTGCTAAACTTAGAAAGAGCAGAGCTTTCCTTCTCTGTAACACGCTGCCTAGAGATTGTACTCCACTTTTTGTGTGATAGACTGTTTTATATTTTACGCAATTGCACATGTGCAATACAACCATAATGCTGCACATGTGTAATTGCTGGGTTAACATTGACATACACAACAGATTAATGTTGGACATACCAGCTAGCCATCCAATGTGCATGGGAGCCTACTGACTCTCCTCCAGTGGTAGATATCGGGGTCTAATTTTTATTGTATTTGTCTTATTAGGCTATGAATTGTGTGATGAAATGTTTTAATGTATGTGTCTGTTGTACAAGCTTCCCATATACATATACAGTGTTATGTGTAATAGTAGTCCTGTATAAATAAGAATAATACAATAGAACAAATGCATATTACTTTTTCATCCTATTAAATCACTGCTGCTATTGTCTCATATCATGGCTATGTCATCAACAAGGACAAATTATTGAAATAACTTAAAAACTGATCCACCCCACTGACTACATCACTTGGTTTGTCCTCTTCTGAACAACATAGGCTATGTTGCAGATGGACCTTGATATTGTTTGTAGCCCTAAGGGGATATTTGTGTCCTCTAGTGGATTGGCCTAACCATGTGTAAGAAAATAAAATGTGTGTTTTTATTGTTTGCTGTAGCCTCCAGTTAAGTGTTGGTTTACCATAGATGAGCCTATATTCATCAAGAAGTTAATAAATAGCATAAACCTAATACTTTTGCAACAATAATTGTTCATATTTGAATTTCCTTACAATGGCATTCCATGAATAAAATATGGCGTTCCCAACAATTGATATTGAGAACTTGTTACTGAGAAATAATTGAGAAATCTTACTGCATGAAACTATTGTATAGAGTAAAGTGCAACTAAGGTTCAGTGGTCCTTCAATATATTTGTCTTTTTCATTAGACGCATCAAGAATGGCAGTGACCACTCCAAACAACTATGGTCTATGAAAGGAAATATTTGTTTCAAATACAAAATCTGAAAAATGTGTTCATAAGTAAACAGGTTATTGTCATGAAGTATTGATGTCCTTGGTAGAATGAGCTGAATTATGTAATAGGTGAAAAGACCCTAAGTTAACATAATGATTCGGAATGTACCGACACCTTTACCACCTCAGTGCACATTTTTTGTAATTAATTTTTATGATTAGCTGAAGTGCATTTTGTCAGTGAATTGTTCCAGGCCTTGATGAAGATAAAGACGCTGCCAGCACCGTACCTGGCTCATGGATAATTAGATATCGCTTGCTATGTGCCAGCGTCAGCCCCTTAAACCTTTTGTGTGAGTATAAATATTCATTGTAATTAAAAGAAAAATCACAGGGTGTAAACACTAAACTAACTTTTATATGTGTGAATATAGACTGTGGAGTCTAATTATAATTTATAATTAAATCTTGTAATGCTGTAATGAATAATTGGTAAAACTACAAGTAATTATGGTGTATCAGTAACTAATTTGTGCTATAATAATTATTTTAGGTGGATTTGGCTGTGATCACAAAATCTTTGTTTGAAGGCTGAAGTATTGAAAATGGCTTCTATCCAAACAACATTTCTGTTCTTCCAATATAATGCTCCACTGCTAACTTCTCTGCTGCTATGTCTGCCGACGGTAGCTTGGTACCCTGTATATTAAATGTATTTTTCAAAGGTAGGAACGATTCCTAGGGAAATTAAGTAGGTGATGATCTCATTATTCAGCTACTATTTTTTGATATTTTATTTAACCCATGCAATTAATGATCTACAATAGATATAAGTTGTAGCCATGTTTTATCTGACCACTGAACAAAAGGATAATAGTTCAAACTGGTATCATGAAGGTGAAATCATTGTTTTCCTATAGAGACTTGCTCCAGCCTATTGGTGCTTGTACTGTTTGGTTGCAGAAATAGACCTGTAGTGACTGTGAGAGCATATTCACAGAGTTTTTCCCTTGAATTCACTGCCTATAGTTTTCTGCCCAAGCTTACTATAAACAGCACTTGAAACCATAGCGTGTGGCTGGCCCTATTGAATGAAGCTTGTCACTGTGCAGACCCTTTGCAGTAGCCGCAGCATAAACATAAGGCCTCTTGCAGATGACCGTGGGTGAGATCAGTGTGCTATCCGTGTTTTTCCCGGATAGCACACTGACCCATTCATTTCTATGGGCACATGCACACGATTTCCACTGATCAGTGTGCAGGACGTGAGTCCGTGCCCCAAAATATAGAGCAGGTCCTATTCTGTTCAGTGTTTGCAGAACTGACTCGTCCATAGAAGCCTATGGGAGGCTAAAAACCTAGGACGGAACACTGATGTATTCCGTGTGTCATCAGTGTGCCGTCCGTTTTCGCGGACAAGCTAGGGATATCATTAGATGTCTCCTGTGGTTTTTCTTTTGGTGGATCCGCAAACAAGGATCACACACTGATCACACACTGATGACACTCTGTCCGTTTTTGCGGATATACAGCACTGATGCTGAAGACACACTGAAGACACACTGAACACAGTCTGTCTACAAAAAAGGACCACAAAATACACCGTGCTGCAACCAGCTGGCCATGAATTAATGTCTCCCGTGTGCCACCCGTGCATAGGCCATGCTTCCACGGCCACTTTCATTAAATGAATAGGAGCCACGGAAGCAAGGGCCGCAAAATAGGACAGGAATAGGACCTGTTTTGCGGCCTGGACTGTCGGCCCGCATACGGGACCGTGAAAATCACGGTCATGTGTATGGGCCCATAGAAAAGAATGGGTCAGTGTGCTATCCGTGAAATACATGGATAAAAAGGTAGTGAAATAAACAAATACTAACACAACACATGTGGTGGACCTATGGATAGGAAAGCACACTCTGCTGAACTTTACTATTTAGTAAAAAAAAAAGTATGCTGATGCATATACCACCCACTTTTGGCCTCCGATGGGCAAACTGAGCCCTATGGAGATGTTTAACCCTTTAAGAATGCAGGATAGTTTGTACGTTAATGCTCGGTGACTTTTTTTTCATTTTTTTCCTTCCCCGCCTCGCCAAAATTCAGAACTTTTTATTTTACAGTTCACATAGCTAAATGAGGGCTCATTTTTGCGTGACGAGTTATATTTTCATTTTGCACAATTTTGGAGTACATATAATGTTTTTTGATTAGCTTTTATTTATGCTTTTAAGGGCCCATGTTAAAAAACACACATTCATAATTTTTTGCATTTTGTTTTTACGGCGTTCACTGTGAATTAAAAATGACATGGAAGCTTTGTCCTGCGGGTCATTACAATTACAGCGATACCAAATTTATATTGGTTTTATTATGTTTTAACACTTTTACAAATAGAACGTCACTTTTTGAAAATGAACAATTTTCCTGGGGTCACCGTATTCTGACGCCTATAACTTTTTTACTGTTTTTTTATGGAGATATGTCAGGGCTCTTTATTTGTGGAATAAGTTGTACTTTTTATTGGTACCAATGTTTGGTATGTATGACTTTTTGATCACATTTTATTCCTAATTTTTGGGGAAAGCGAAGTGACCAAAATATGTTAATTTGGGCATTGCGGTATTTTTTTGAAAGGTATTCACTGTACGGAATGAATAACACTATTTTTGGACAGTGGGGACTTATACGTACTGTACATGTGGACACCTTACATGTTTGTTTATTTTATGTTTATGTTATGTTTTTTTAAATGTAAAGGTGGTTTTTTTTTTTTACTTTTTATAATTTATTTTATATTTTTTTATATTTGGGAAGGGGTTAATATATACATTGGGATCTTTTTCCAACATATACACTAAACATAGGATAAGGTTATAGTACTGTGTTCCAGTTACTGTTTTCCCTCTGCACAGCTGCAGCCCATACCTGGAAGGAGATGTGCTAAATCAGTGCTGCTGCCCCTTCATTCTCAGGATTATTCTTTCATGGTTGGACACCAACTGATCATAAAGTGATTCTATGCCATGACTTTATAAAATGGGAAAATCCATTTAACTATCTTAAAGCAGAAATCACATTGATACCATACTGAATTTTACTTTGATATTTGTCAATATGTTTGAATATAAAAGTGCAAACTACTATGAGCAACCAAGAATAGAAATCATAGTACAAAGTGATTGTTCTTGGTATCGTCAAATCTTCCATTTAACAGGTATACAAATCTTTTGCAATCTTTTTCCATACTTCTTAGGCCAGTTGCAGACGACCATGGGCGAGATCTGTGTGCTATCCTTGTTTTTCACGGATTGCACACTGACCCATTCATTTCTATGGGTACATGCAAACGACCATATTTTTCACTAATCAGGGTGCTAGCCGTGATTCCACACTGCGTCAGATAGAACATGTCCTATTCTTTTCAGTTTTTTCGGAAAGGACTCACCCATAGAAGCCTATGGGCAGTGTCAGACTGGGATGTCTAGGGCCCACCAGTTGAATTGTTTCTAGGACCCCTGCAGATCAGCTGTACCGAGACAGGGCGGCTACTGTTAACAACATTGCCATGCTGCTTACCTGCCATACACACCACTGCACTAAACCTACCGCTACAACCTGTATGGCAAGCAAGCAGCATGGCTTCTGGAATTGTTAACATGACCCGTAGCTGCACTGTCCTGGTGAACCTAGTGTAAGACTAATGCACTGTCTTTTATTAGCAACATATTGACAGACTTTTATTGCATTGGGTGTTGGTTAAAAAGGTTAAATCTGCCATATAAATAAGTAAGCCGTGTTAAAAAGGACCTTTTATGTCCTCAGGCACATGCTGTTTTATATACCGCTAGAAAGCCGACAGTGCGCCGTTAATTTTGGCACCAATATCTCCCCAGTGTGAGAAGGGTGTTCCTGACAGTCTAGCGTCATCACTAGGCAGTAAGGAGCGCCCCCTCTGACAGTACAAAGCTATGTTAGGCTACTGTTAGGGGAAGGGGGCGATCCTCACAGCCCATCAATGACACTGAGCTATGAGGAATGCCCTTTGACAGTGAGGAGATATCGGTGCTGAAAATAACGGCACCGATATCTCCAGCCCCACAGTGCTGCACAGTGGCCGACAACCAGCATTATATGCTCCACAGTGGCCCCCACCCAGTATTATATGCTCTACAGTGGCCCCCACCAAGTATTATATGCACCACAGTGGCACCCACCCAGTATTATATGCTCCACAGTGGCCCCTACCCAGTATTATATCCTCCACAGTGGCCCCCACCCGGTATTATATACTCCACAGTGGCCCCCACCCGGTATTATATACTCCACAGTGGCCCCCACCCAGTATTATATGCTCCCAACAGCTGCCCTCCGATCTGGTGCTATTATTATACTCTGGGGTCTCCTTAGACCCCAGAGTATGATAATCGGAGGCCCAGGAAAGGTGAATAAAAATAACAAACACTGATACTCACCTTGCCTCACCTTTCCTGGGCATCCTGGCTTGGTCCGGCTGTCTTCAGCATCTTCAGCCTCTTCAGACTTCCTTGCTGAGGCCTCAGTCACATGACCGAACGGCTCCGGAAAGGATGCAGAGCCCAGGAGAGGGGGGACCCAGGCTTTCCTCGACCACTATCATAGTGGTCTGGAGCCCCAGCCATCTCCAGTTGGCCGCGGACCCATACCCCGCCGGTCCCCGGGGCTTGGGGAACCAGTGAATACCCTGGTGGGCCAGTCCGAGCCTGCCTATGGGAGACTAAAAATCTAGGACGGCACACTGATGTACTCAGTGTGTCATCAGTGGGCCGTCCGTTTTCATAGACAAGCTAGGGATATAATTAAATGTCACCTGTGTTTTTTATGGTGGATCCGCAAACTAGGATCACACACTGATGGTACACAGAAGACACTCTGTCAGTTTTTGCGGACATAAATCACTGATGCTGAAGAAACACTGAAGACACACTGAAGACAAACTGATTATACTCTGTCCGCAAAAACTGAAGACTAATTACTAGTTTGCGTTCCGCAAAATACCCACGGTCGTCTGCAACTGGCCTTAGGTTGGGGATGCAGTTATAGTGCCACATGGACTCATACCAATTGCGTTTTTTCCCGCAGCGCTTTTTTGCTGCTGGACGCCATGTGGGGCCTTAGCCTTGAATAGAAGCTGAACTGATCATCTAGTCACTAGGGGTCCAGATTTTCTAACCCTCTGGGTTTTCATTTTGCTGTTGCGAAAGGAGAAATGTTGCATTATATTCCAGACATTCAGATGAATGGCTGATAATTTGGTGCATGGAGATTTTGGTGACCCTTGCTAGAGTAGATTTGAGTTTCTGGCACACGGACTATCTGAGGTGTGCCACAATTATCAACTTTTATAGTTTATATGTCTGGGTGATTGGTAATTAACTTTGCAAGGATGTACCTGCACAGTCTTGCAAAGTTAGCAGTTGCACAGAATCCTATAGAACCCAGATCAGGTCTACATTGTATACAGGGTCGGACTGGCCCACCAGGGGACTGGTGAATCCCCTGGTGGGCCCCGTGTCTTTAGTGGGTACTACCGGAGCCCCTTTTTTTTAATAGGCAGTGGAGGTCTGGTAACGATTGTGGTCGCAAGGGGTGCAACTGCGACCAGAGTGCTAATGGGGCCCACTGGAGATGGCCAGGGCCCCGCAGCACCGTGATAGTGATCGGGGAAAGCCTGGTTCTCCGATCACTATACATATTGTTAATGGAAAGGGGCCAGTATTATGTTATCATCTTCTTCAGGGCTCTTCCACGCTGTAAATGAGGTCACGCATTCCAGACGTCACTGCTAGGGCCTATGATTGGTCCCCAGCAGTCACGTGGGGTGCGCTGGCGTAATGACGCCAGCACGTCCCACGTGACCACTGAGGCCCAATCACAGGCCCCAGCAGTGACGTCAGAGGGGCCTGACTTCAGTCACACACAGAAGAAGACCGAAGAGGAATACAGGAGACAGCTTTTAAGTAGCGAGGATGCCCAGGAGAGGTGAGGCAAGGTGAGTATATACTCTGGGGTCTAAGGCAACCCCATTGTATAATAATAGCACTAAAACTAATCTGAGTGCCGAACCTCACAAATATTCATTGAATTTCATGGGGTTAACCTGAAGCAGCTTAAGGGGGGACTCCTGGAAGCATTGTATAGTGTGTGTGGGCCACTGTTGAGCACATTATACTGTGTGGGGGCCACTGTTGAGCACATTATAATGTGTGGGGGCCCACTGTAAAGCACATATACTATGTGGGGGCCACTGTTGAGCACATTATACCGTGTGGGGGCCAATGTGGAGCACATTATACCATGTGGGGACCACTGTGGAGCATGTTGTTCTGTGTGGGGGCCACTGTGCATTATATTGTACTGTGTGGGGGCCACTGTGCACTACATTATACTGTGTGTGGGCCACTGTGCAGCATATTATACTGTGTGGGTGGGGGGGTCACTGTGGAGCATATTATTCTGTGTGAGGGGTCACTGTGGAGCATATTATACTGTGTGGGAGCCACTGTGGAGCATATTACACTGTGTGTGGGCTACAGTGAAGCATATTACACTGTATGGGGCCCCTTCATTATTTACATCACACCCCATCTATTTTATAGCAGAAATGTGATATTATCACAGAATATAATTACATTGCCCAGTCACTATAAAACAGATCTGTGCGATGTAAATAGCGAAGGGGTGAGGGCACTCGCAAAAGCACCATGGTCGCTTCAAACAGTTGATCAGCAGGGGCCTTGGGTGTTAGACCCCCACTCATCTCTTAGACTGTTAGGACCCTGCAGATCAGATGTTTACCAGAACACGCAGCTCCCAGTATTGTTTCCATGTCGGGCACTGCGCTGCTCACTTACCATATTGTTGATAACCACAGTTGTGGATACTATAGTTCAGGGGTAGGCAACCTTTTTTGTTCGGCATGCCGATTTTAATTAAAAAATCAATAATTGTAAGTCTGACGACCCCTAAACTAAAGTAATTTACCACAAACCATAACACAGAAGCGCTGCCACCAGATGCTTTAGGACGCATGAGTTTACTGCTATTTCCTGGGAGGCACCTGTGCTTTCCGATTAGAAGAAATGAATATATGTCCTATAGTGGCCCTTGCACACGGTATTATATCCCATAGTGGCCCTGCACACGGTATTATATCCCATAGTGGCCCCTGCACATGGTATATGTCCCATAGTGGCCCCTGCACACGGTATTATGTCCCATAGTGGCCTCTCCAAACAGTATAATATTCTAACTTTTACAATTATTTATAATTTTTGCCACTCACTATCTATTATTATACGTTGGGGTTTCTTCAGGCCAAGAGAGGTGACAAACATAAAAAAACAATGTTACTCACCTTCCCTGTGCTTCGCAGCGGCTCTGTTCTCTTCGGGCGCTTCTGCATAATGACGTCGGACGTGACCCCTGAGGCGCTGTCAGCGGTCTCTTACTTCAAGCAGAAGCTCTTGCAGAGCACAGAACTGCCGCAAAGCACAGGGAAGGTGAGTAACATTGTTTTTTATGTTTTATCACTTCTCCTGAGCCTCCGCTTATTATACTCTGGGGTCTGAAGAGACCCCGCAGTATAATAGCAGTATCATTTCGGCCATGTTTGGTCCGATCGAAACTGCTGGGTGAGGACTTGGGCTGCCTGTGCCAGAGAAATAAGCCTCACGTGCCACTCTTGGCACGCGTGCTGGAGGTTGCCGACCACTGCTATAGTTGTATGGGCCATGTTATGTTAACAATTCCAGTAGTGGTGGGTTTAGGTAGTGCAGTGGCGCACATCGTATGGTGGGTGAGCAGCATGGCATTACCTGTAACCGCGCTATGTCGACACTGATTGTATACTCCTATAAGTGGGACTGATGTATCAGCCCAAGTTAAAAAAAAATAAATAAATAAAAATATAAAAGAGCAACACCACTACGATCACATCACATGTTCTAGCCCTGTCCCCAATGACTGATCTATATAAAAATCTCAGAAATGGAGAGGGAAAACCATTTAAAAATTTTTTAGTAGTACTTTGCTAAAAAAAACTGAAAAAAATTTGAAAAATAGACACATTTTCCTCTCCTCTTTTCTACATTTATACAGATATTAAAAAAAAAAAACTTTAAAACATAAAAATGACATTTAAAAAAAGTCCTATCTATCCCCAAAAAGACCACTCCACCCACATTAGCATAAAGTGGCAAATGAGGCGCAGAACAGGGAATGTGGGGTATCTTTGGCGCAGGACCTTTTTCAAGCAATGTTACATTGTCAAGTGAAAGAATAAATAGTGCAACATGAATAAATTCAATTAAGACATAATTAAAGGGGGTTTCTGGGACTAAGCAAATTGACCAAAGGCAGGAAATGCTTGTCATATTAATGAATAAACATACAGTAACTGAGAATCTTTATGTGTGTTTGAACTATTTTTACCATTCCTCATATTTTCAGGTCCATGCAATACTTTCTGGTTTCTAGTTCTTGGTTGTAGGAATGTCAGAGTTTTTCCAGGCAGCCCCTTCCAGCATCCACCCATATGCATACATCTATATACAGCACATATATATAAATGTGTGCATAATTATTTGTATAAGTATTTACATATATATATATATATATATATATATATATATATATATATATATATATATATATATATATATAATAAAAAAACTCTTTTTTTTATTTGTGAATATGGGGCTGCATAAGGCTAAATTCACTCGAAAGAAGTGCAAAACTTACACCTGAGGGGCACCTGTTTTCACTAGAGATGAGTGAATTTTTCAAAAATTCGATTTGACTGATTCTCCGGAGTTTCCAAAACAATTCGATTCGATCTGATTCAATTTGCGGCGAATCGCGTTAACCCCTTCCCGACATCCGCCCTAATAGGGCGTTGCCGGGGGGGGGGGGGGGGGGGCGATTGGGACACCAATATATAATAAAACCCCTGAGATGCCGCGTTCATGTTTGACCAATCACAGGCCCCAGCAGTGAAGCCTGGGGAGCAGGACCTCAGTCACCGACTCTGGAGTTAATGCTGAGCTCAGGACAGGTGAGTATCAGTATTTTTTTATTCTTAATCACCTCAGGGGGTGCCAAGGGGGACAGGTAGCATGGCGGAACCCCTTGGATGCCGCGGTCATGTTTGACAGCGGCATCTAAGGGGTTAAAACCCCCAATCGGAGCTGTGTGATTCGATACATCCGGAAATCCGGAATCAATGCGAATTGAAGATTTCCTGAAATTTGGATCGAATTCCACTTCATCAGCTTCGATTTGCTCATCTCTAGTTTTCACGTATCCCCCATACATTTTAGTAAATGGAGGAATCCATGAAAACAGTCAAAAATAGGACATGACCTATATTTTGACGGTCCGCAAGAATGGACCATCAAAATAATAGTCATCTGAATAGCTCCCATTCACTGACAGTGAAATTAATGCTGCTGTGTGAATACCTTTAAAAAATATAAACGGACATCACACGGCAATATTCACTAAATGTAGCCTGAGGCACCTTTTTTTGTGGGTTATTATGTACTTTTTATACATAAAAAAGAATGTCTGACTTTTTGATTGCTTTTTATTCAAATTTTTTGGGGAGGTGAAGCAATGAAAAGACAGCAGTTTGGCCATTTTTATTTTTTTCAACTTTTTTAACTTATGTATTTTTTTATTTTTTAAAATATTTTTAAAAACTTTTTAAGGCCGTGGCAGCACATGTCGTAAACCCTGTGGAAAAAAATGTGGCATTTTACAGTCTCTTCTAGCAAATCCCATCTAGACACTGCAGGAAAATATTTGCAGCAGACACGCTGCGATTTCCAAAACCGTTGCGGTTTTGGAAATCGCAGCATGTCAATTATACCTATTGAAATGCCAGTGGTTTCCCTTTAGGTATAATTGAAACAGGAAGTCCGCAGAGGTTTACTTTCTGTGAAAAGTGCTGTGGGAAAAACTGCGATGTGTTGCCTCAACGGTTTTTCCCTCAGCGCTTTTTTGCTGCGGCCCACTAGGTGGGGACTTAGCGACATAGTGTATTTATTTTTTTCCCTTTTTTTTAACCCTCCTAGGTGCTTCAGCATGTGATCATCAGATTGTTGTGCCATAGACTGTTGTGCAATACAATTGCCTATCTATGCCTACAAAATGCTTATGTATCTATTGAGGCTCGTTACAGTTAAGCCTCAATAGATACAGTGCTATGACAGAACGGGGAGCCTTCTACACAAGGCCTTCTGTTATAGAGTCTGGATAGCTCCCGCAATCTCGTCGAACAGGAGCCATCCAATTAAAAGAAAGGGAAAGTATTGGGGAAAGTGGCAGGTGCCAGGGGTTCTGTCCATGATCTGAGAAGACATATTTAATGTTACAGACAATGTCAGCAAGGGGTTTACAACAATGTGTGAAAAAATGCATAAATAAGCCAAACCTACATCAATTTGCAATTCTGTTTTTTAGCAGGTTTGTAGAATGTAAATAATGTAATAATTATAAACATTATACAATGAAATTTTTGTTCTTCTTCAATAAATCTTTTTCCAAACTGACATTCCTGTTATCTTGCCTAATTCAATCTTTAAGTAAGCCAATCTTTATCAACTTCTGATTTAATAGTTGATTAATTAGGGCTATAGGTATTCAGTTAAGGTTTTATCTAAAGACCAGTTCAACCATTAGCAAAGGAAACTTCCTTGTGTACTTCTAGCTCAGATAACAGTTCTAGATAATAGTTCACAGTCCTTTTTAGGCTAGAGTAAACACAGTTACTCCCTCTTATCCCAACACACATAAGCCTAGCAGAAATGGAATCTCATCCAGCTTCTATTAGACTTCTGATTGTTCTGGTATTCTAGAACATAGACTATGTTATATACAGACCAGGAATATGTGACATAACATGGTAAAATGTGTCATGAGACCAAGATATCTTTTACATCGTGCGAGACCAATGTAATTTCCCTGCCGATTACGCACAGTACATTCCTCGCTAAGCCCGGACCAGCAGCCAAGTGTTCAAACACATTTATCAAATGTCAAATGAATCAGTAACAGCCTGAACGGTTGTGTGTGCATGCTGAACTTGTTTCAATGAAAGCTGGTCAGATCTTACCTCTTCACAGGGCAGGTGAATTCAGTCAACTTTTTTTCCCCCAGAATTAGGAGTTTAACCAGTTACGTACCAGGTATTTTAGGAGAAATTGGAGACCTGCTTGGTTTAAAAAAAAAATAGAAAACCTTTTATTGAATAGATGTTAACAGTTTAAATATGTTTAACATATTTAAGTTCTAAGCTGTATTGCAAGCACAGGCCAAACTTTCATGATATTTGCCTGTCTATGGTTGTTATGTAAGTTTATTGCAATGGCAATCTACAGTATGTTTTTATTGTTTAATTATTCTTTCATTTGACGCTTTTGAAAGAAATTGTGGCAGTTTACCAAAATGCCTCATGTGGGATGATAAGTTTTGTGCATTTTTAGACACTTTGTCTAACATTACTCCATTATTGGTTGGCCTACTTTGTACTACGATGGTATTGGAAATCGGCACGTGTCTGTATTTTAACGCAAAGTGGGGATGGGATTTGATAGAATCCCATCCACTTTGCTGTGACTGCAAAATGACGCGTTTTTTTCCCCGGCACTTCAGCCACGGCAAACAACGGCATTTATGCCACATGGGTCCCCATCCTTAAGCACAAAAATGTTTAAGGCTAAGGCCCCATGTTGCAGAAACACAGCTTTTTTTGTTGCAGATTTTGTTATGTTTTTTTGAGCCAAACCCAAGAATGGCTACAAAAGGAATGGGAAATATATAGGAAGCTCTTATACTTCTATCTTCTACTCAATCCACACCTGGCTTTGGCTCAAAAAACCACAACAAAATCTGCAACAAAAAAGCTGCGATTTCGCAACGTGGGGCGTCAGCCTAAAGCGGGTATGTCACCAGGAAATTCAGTATCAAACCAGCAATAATAGATTGTAGGGGAAATTGAGCTGAGCAGCATCATTCTTTTAGATAGCCCAACAGATGTATAATTTCCTTGAAAAGTTATTTTTAGAAATATACAAATGAGGGGTAAATGCGATGGACGAGCAAGAACCTCAGGTTTTTCAATCTGAATACAGAGCCTCTGTAATGACTCCAATGTTGTAGTACATCAATGTGATCATGTTTGGTGGGATTGTGATTGAAAGCTACCCTCCTGTTTTAATGCCTGGAGTCCACATCTCAAAAGCACTGTGACTTATGTGGCCTCTACAGCAGTATTCATACCTGGTAGAAAATTGCTCAGGCTATAATATAATGTAAAATAGATTTATACAAGTAATTTATAATGCACTGTTACAAATAATAGTCCCTTAAAGGGGTTTTGCCATCTCAGTGTTACCCCTTCTATCCTGTTTTCTCTGCCTGTCACTTCCTGGTCTCAGTGACAAGTTGGAGGACAGGCTTAGGCTGTGTAATGTACAGTGTAGACCAGCAGTGCACTGGCTAACAGTGTGCTTGAGATATACATACAGAGATAATAGAGGCACTGATCAAGCACTGTTCTATCAGGGCTCAGCAGCTAAGTGCACTATTCCAAGATATTAGCTGTCAATCACAGTGAAGAAAATAGAGCTGGCTGGAAATAGGGACTGAGTCAATCGCCCACAGCAGCTAGATATCTAGTCAGTAAATAAGCTGTAAACACTAAGGACACTTGGGTTTTTTTATCATCTGACCCTTTTTTGGCCATATTTTCGCAGCTGCGCCTTTTTTTAGACTAGTTTTATTGTGGTGCTTATTTATGATGTAGGTGCACCTTCTTGTTAAATGTTGTGCACATGTAAGTTAGTTTTGATGCACCTTTTTTGCGCCATGTGCACTTTGAGTATTATTTGGGCAAAAAGGCACAAGTGTTTGAAAATGGCTTAAACTCCCTCAAGGAAAGCCCTGGGGGCTCACTTCCAGTTCAGGCACCCAATGTGCCTATCTTCAATTTATTCCTCCCCCTGGGAGACAGCTGACAATCTTCTGCTAGTGATGCTGGTTCGGACCCGGCCGGCACTCTCCTGCGTTCCTGCACTCTGCCAACGCTGACACAGGCACTGCTTTGGGGAGTGAGACTACTCTCCCTTGGGAGACTCCTCTGTCCTCTCCGACTGTGACTCATGGCCGGCGGGCATGTTGCCGCACCACACGTTCCAAACTACTGGAACCTGCAGCTGCATCTTCTCAGCAGTCCCCAGATACTCCACTCACTGTGACCTCAACATATGCCCTACAGGGACCTACAATCAGTATCCCATCTTCTCCTCCACTTCAGCTGTTCTCTCCTACTATCCAGGGCTCTTTTACGCTGCCTATGGACTGGAGTGTATTTGTGCCTATTGTGCCCCTTTTAAAAAAGGCTCAAGTAATAAATACAGTATAAAAAGGATCTCCATTTAGGCCATGCCCCTTTTCTCGCCAAAAAGGGCAGAAAGCAGCATAACAGCATGAAAAAAGGCACAAGTAGCTTAATAAATGAAGCGAAGCGCAGAAAAAGACCTCAAAAAGGTGCAATATATGCAGTGTCCGACTGGGATGTCTAGGGCCCACCAGTGGAATTGTTTCTAGGGGCCCACCATCAGGACCCCTGCAGATCAGCGGTACCGAGACAGGGCGGCTAAAGGTAATAACATGTCGGGAGCCATGCTGCTCAACCACTATACCATGTGCACCACTGCACTACCTAAACCTACTGCTACACCTTGTATGGCAAGTGAACAGCGTGGCTCCAAGAATTGCTACCTTTACCTGTAGCCACACTGTCCTGGAAAAGCTGATCTGCAGAGGTCCTGGCTGTTGTATCATCGCAGATGTAATATTGGTGGCCTATCCTAAGGACAGGCCATCAATATTAGAAAGATGGATAAATCCTTTAAAGAGGTTGTCCAGGAATTGGAGCAACCCAAGTTGCTGGCCGGAGGTGTAAAGTAAAAAATAAATAAATTAAAAAGCATACTACTTTGTCCCTGGCGCTCCATTGTCCACTGCCAGTGTCCATTCAGTCTCGTGTCAGCGACTCCTTGCTGGGAGTCCTGCACCTCATGTGATCGCTAAGACCAATTAGGTACAGGATTTCCAGAAATGAGGCGCTGCCATGAGACCGAACAGACACAGGCAGGGGACAACGGGGTGCTGGGGACAGGTGAGTATGCTTTTTTTTTTTAAATTTTCTTATTTTTACACCTCCCTGGCGGCCAACACAGTGGTCGCTCCAGTTTATGGACAACCTCTTTTAAGGGGTTGTCTGGGCCAAATTTTTCTATGGTCACGTCACTGGTCCCCCCACATAGTGGCCTCTTCACTGGTTCCCCCATACTTTAGGGGAACAGTGATTGGGTCATTATATTGTGTGGGAGCAGTGATGGAGGCTAACATCCTGTGAGGGGAGGGACATTAAACTGTGTGATGCATATTAAAGGGGTTGTCCAGGGTTAATCTTTTTTATGGCCTATGCTCAGGATAGGCCATAAATACCTGATCGGTAGGGGGCTGACACACGGTCCCATCAGCTGTTCGGAGCCACTTCCGGAGCCCGTTCTGTACACAACACAGGGCCGAAAGCAGAAAGCTCCATCCGCTGTATAACAGCCCGGCGCCTTCACTGCAGCTCAGCTCCTACTGACTTCAATAAGTGCTGAGATACAGTGAAGGTGCCCGGCTAATATACAGTGGACAGAACTCTCTTCTTCTGGCCCTGTATTGTGTACAGTACAGGCATCAGAAGTGGCTCCGTACAGCTGATCGGTCCAGGGTCAGCCCCGTATAGATCAGGTATCTATGGCCTATCCTGAGGATAAACCATAACAAATTATGCCTGGACAATCCCTTTAATATACCCCCCAGGGCCCCCCTAATGTGCCACACTTTAAAGAGGTTGTCCAGTATAATTTTTTTCTTTTTTATAATTAGTCCGGGGGAGGTGAATCCCCCCTACCCCCCCCCCCCCCCCAAAAAAAATAAATACTAAACATACTCACCTGTATCCAGTGTCCTCCCAGCACGGTCCAGTCCTGCAGCTCTGCTGTCTTCTTTTGCCAGAAGTCCTCACTGGCTGTGACGTCCCAGGTCCCTTCCCTTAGGCCGCTGATTGGCCTCAGGGGTCACGTGACGTCACAGGTAGTCATGTGCAGGGGGAACTTCAGCTGGAAGAAAACAACAGAACTGAAGGACCAAACCGCGCTGGGAGACACTGGGGACAGGAGAGAAAGTTTTGGGTTTTTTTTTTTGGTTTTGCTTTTTTTCACCTGCCCCGGCGTAATAAAAAAAAAAAATGAAGGAGCCACTGTATGGAATATAAACTCCACAGTGGCCCCCACACAGTATTATAAGCTCCACAGTGGCCCCCACACAGTATTATATACTCCCCACAGTGGCCCCCACACATTATTATATACTCCCCACAGTGGCCCCCACCCAGTATTATATACTCCCCACAGTGGCCCCCACTCAGTATTATATACTCCCCACAGTGGCCCCCACCCAGTATTATATACTCCCCACAGTGGCCCCCACACAGTATTATATGCGCCCAATAGCCCCCCTCCGCTTCGGTGCTATTATTATACTTTGGGGTCTCCTCAGACCCCAGAGTATAATAATCGGAGGCCCAGGGAAGTGATTAAAAATAACAAACTCTCATACTCACCTTGATTTACCTTTACTTGGCATCCTCGCTCCATCCTGTCGTCTTCAGCAACTTCAGGACCTTTTCCGACGTTGCTGCTGAGGCCTGTGATTGGGCCTCAGCGGTCACGTGGGGGGCGCACTGACGTCATTACGCGGCCGCGCCCCATGTGACCGCTGGGGCCTAATCACAGGCCTCAGTCACATGACGGAGGAGCACCGGAGAAGACGCTGTGCCCAGGAGAGGTGAGAATGTGTTTATTATTTTCAGGCACCTCCCCTGAGTGCCCTGCCCTGCCATCTATTGGAAAGGGGCCTAGCAATATGCCCTGGCCCCTTTCCAATAACAGTATGTATAGCGGTCGGGGAACCAGGCTTTCCCCGACCACTATCATAGTGGTCCGGGGCCCCGGCCATCTCCAGCTGGCCACGGGCCCCATACCCCGCCGTGCCCGGTCATTACGCCACTGGTCAGGGGCCCGATCAGGATGGTCAGGATCCCGATCGGGCCCCCATGACATGAGGACTAATAGTCGGGGCTCGGGGCCCACCGGTGGATTCACCGGTTCCCCGGTGGGCCAGTCCGAACCTGAATATATGCCAAATAAAGCTGCAAGTAGCTTAATAAATGTGCCCCACTGTGTCTGAAAAGCAAAGCAAGATAGATAAAGCAATGTGTTGGGTAAAACACTTCAGTTAGCTTAAGATTAACTATGATCCTGGAGATGGGAATGCCCCTCTAATGAAACAATTGTGAAATGCATATTATTTATTAGCTGGCTGTAATATTTCACACCATAATAGTGTACACTGCCCTAAAATATTGACAAGAACATCCACAGTTTAGCAAATGTCAGATTGATAACTCAACAGATTGATCTTTATGATATTAAGTTGTATAGTAACTGTATTATCAATGTGTAACAGTTTTTTAGTGCTATTTAGGGTCCGTGCATCTAATATATACTAGATATATGTTCTCTTCTTATTTATTATAAAATAATATTATTTACACAGGACAATGTATACTTGATCCCAAGACCTTACACTGTAGTGCTTAAAGGTAGATATTACAAATCCTAATGCTGAAAAGTAGACACATGATCTCAAACATACTTCAAAGTTACAGCTATACTCTCATGTTACAGATCCCTACTATGTATAATCTAGATATTAGTAATTGCACATCATGGAAAGGGGACAGAACTCAGCTGTGGTTACACTCACTAAATGTCACCCTTAGGGTTGTGTGGGCGTTAGATGAGTGAATCTAACATCCCTCTTAGATCCCCTAGTTACACCCATACAGTTCTATCACATTCTTGTCCATGCGCCATTCAATGCAAAGGTTTTGTCTTTCCTTTTCATCTGAAGCTAGATACACAAATCTGGTAAGCACACCTGTGCAAGCTAGTTTATGCTGTCCAAATATTGTTTTTTTATTCTAGTACAGCAAAGCGACCGTATAATTTCCTTCTCCTATAAAAGACAAAGCACTAAAAGACTTCATATTTTTCTCTGTCTGGCTAAACATCATCAAAAATATCTACTCCAACCTCAATGTTTACAAGACTTTCTAAGAGTTTATCATTTTAATTTCACTGCTGTTATTCACTTTGCAATTTCATTGTTCTCTTTGGTTCAATTAAGTTCCTAAATAGACCAAGAAAAATCGACTGAAGTAGAGAATAATACTTCCTTTTCTTATAATATATGCTTATGTAAAATATACAGTAAAATGTCTATTACCATGAAACTAAAGGGATTTTCTTGTACAACCTGTCAATTTATGCTACATAATAGTCCCCCACCAACTAGCAGAATGGAATGAGCTGTAGTACCAGGCACATCCATGGATATGACTGTGGCACTGTTTTTGGATACTGAAGGAACCATTGTGTTCTGCAAAATATGAGATCCTAGTAATCACAAATTGATGGCCTATTAATTCCCCTTTAGCTAGATTTAGTGGATAACAGAAACTTTAGAAAATATTAGGACAACATTTAAAAAGAAAAGCAAAAAAAGAAAAATTCTGTTTTTATTACAAGATATTTTCTTAAACTGAACCTGCCACAAGTCATGACAATTTAAAACCCACAAATGTACATTGGTCTATTCACATGTCGTTTTTTTTTGTGGATAATTTTTCATTTACTATTGTGCTTACAAATGGTGGAAATGAGCTAAAATGCTGAATGCATCTAGTTTGAGATCAAAATGTTCCAATTTGCTCGATAAGTGGGCATGGCTTCACAGGAAAGCAAAACAGTCCAAAGATTTTTCAACAAATCAGTTTTTTTTTTATTATGACAGCAAAGGCAAATTTTCTGCAAGTGAGACTGGATTAGCTACTTACATGTACTTTCAAAAACATCACCATTTTTGTCTGTGGACTGTGCTCACCCTCATTCAAGTATACTTAATGTTTGAGGGACAATTTGTTCTTCATAACAGTACCATTTATTATTCTTTACAATGTACTGAGAAGCTGGAAAAAAATTCATAATGGGGTGGAATTGGAGAAAAAGCGGAATTTCTGTGACATTCTTATGGTCTTCGTTTTAGAATAAAGGTGACTGTGCATCCAAAATGACACGTCACCTTTATTCTATGTTTTGGTATAATTTTGGGGATACCAAATTTATACCATACTAGAGGAAGGACCCGGCTTCGCACGGGTATATTTCATTTTTTGTTTGTGTAGTGACCCCATAAGAATTGGCCAGTTTTGCATTTGACATCCAGTATGGCAGTTCAGTATAGGTACAGTCTATTTATGGCTGTGTTGCTATGGAAACCTGGTAAATGAAATGTGAACTTATATTGGCTGATGCACGTCATATGACTGAATATTTAAGGACCTGTGAACCGCTATTGACTCATACAGGTCATAAATAGCTTGGTTGCTATGGAAACCTGGTGTAAAGCTGTGTGTATGTCAAGACTGAACCTGCGATTTTCCATTGGTCCATAAGTGTCATGTGATCATGTGCATCTCAGTTTGGATATCAGTGAAAAACCTGCGATCGGTTGTTATGGAAAACCTGGAGTAAAGCTGTGTGTATGTGACCTTGTGTAACAGTGTCATCCACAGCGCCCTGCCCCTTTAAAGCTGACCTACAGCAGTGAAGAAAAATGGCTGGGTTGTTATTGAAACCTGGAGTGCAGCTGTGGGCATGTGGCTGACAATGCTTTGTCAGATTGGAGACGGGCTTGGGTCTGCTGGGGAGTTTCAGCAGCTCGCTGTTGTCTGTAACATACCTTATCAGATTGGAGATAGGCTTGGGGCTGCTGAGAGTTTTCATTAGCTCGAGCAGCAGCCATGCGTTTTGCTGCAGGGGACATGAGTAGTTTAAAAAACGTTTCAATTTATAAGAATGCTGAAATCCAGTATGGCAGTCCAGTCAGTGGCGTAAATACAGGTTTAGCAGCGGTAGCAGCTGCCACAGGGCCCGGGACATTAGGGGACCCGACGGGCCTCTGATGTTTGTTTTTTTTTAACACCAGCAGGTAATGGGCCCTATTTACTTATCGATCCCCACTCCTGCTCACGGCCGCCTGCACTTTACCTTCTGCAGAGGCGGCTGTGAGCAGGAGCGGGGATTGGTGAGTAAGGCCTGTGGGCCGTGAACCCCACAAACGCTGCTATCATTATACTCTGGGGTCTTTTCAGCAGGCTTCAGGCCTCCTTGGTGGCATTTCAGATGTCGGTGGGCCAGTCCGACGTCATTATGCGTTGCGATACATGCCTGGCTCACGTGACATCTGGTACAATATTGAAGAAGTAGCGGGAAGTGCGCATAATACTATATGAAGGAGCCACTATGATACTGTGTGCAGGGGCCACTATGGGGTAGAATACTGTGTGCAAGGGCCACTATGGGGCCTAATGGTGTATGCAGGGGCCACTATGGGGCATAATAGTGTGTGCAGGAATGCAGTTTGTGCGGGGGGGGGGTTGCCGGGGGGGGTCCCATGTCAAATGTTCGCCTTGGGGCCCTGCCATTGCTAGTTACACCACTGAGTCCAGTATAGGTACAGTCTATTTATGGCTGTGTTGTTATGGAAACCTGGTAAATTAAATGTGAACTTATATTGGCTGATACACGTGATATGACTGAATATTTAAGGTCCTGTGAACTGCTATTGACTAATACAGGTCATACATAGCTTGGTTGCTATGGAAACCTGTGTGCCTGAGGAGAGTAAGCACCTGCAAGCTCTTATTGGCTGATAAGGGACATGTGACCGTGTGTATGGCAGTTGGAATATGAGTGAAAGACTTGCAGGCTTGTATAGACTAATGCTGGTCATTTTTTGGGAATACTGTATCTCAGGAATGGTATGTCCAAGAGTGCTGAGACCCAGTCTATAATATTCCCGGACACCTGATGTACATGTGTGCCACATTTGGTGAGGATCGGTCCAGTCATTTGGTCGCGCATAAAGAACAGACAGACAGACAGACAGACAGGAACTCATTTTTATATATATAAGAGATATTTATAGTTTTATTTACATTTTAAACCCTCAACAAAAATCCTAAACTTAAAGTCGCCAAATTCTGATACACGTAACTTTTTTATATTTCCGTGTATGGGGATGCATATGGCGTATATTTTTGCGGGACAAGGTGTACTTTTTGGTTATACCATCACTTTTTATTCAAATTTTTATCAGAGGCGAAACAGTGAAAAAATGGCAGTTTGGCACTTTCGATTTTTTTTTTTTTCCCGATGCGGCATTCACCATACGGGAAAAGATATTTTTATAAGATTGTAGACCGGGCATTTTCGGACACAGGAATACCTAATGTGTATGTGTTTCACAGTAATTTTTTTGTATTATATGTATTCTAGGGAAAAAGGGGGTGATTTGAACTTTTAGTTTTTTATTGTTCTTTTATATTTTTGAAAACTTTTTTTTTTCTTTTTACTATTTTATTATCCCCCCATGGGCCTTGAACCTGCAATTGTTTGATTGCAAGTCCCATAGACTGCAATACATCTGTATTGCAGTCTATGGGAGATTCGCTACATTACTATTAAGGCTGCTCATATACCAGCCTCAATAGGAATAATCCTATGACAGGCCTGGGAGCCTTCATAAGGCTCCCAGCTGTCATAGGAACAGGTTGGCTCCCGCGTGGCAAGAGCTGGCCTGCAACGGAAAAGAGGGGCATATTTTTACTTTTTTACTTTACTTTTTAACTGACAGCTCCCTTTGCAATTGCTGACCAATGATGTATCAGCTAGATGTTTGATAGGAGACAAATCTGAAGAATCTGTAGGCCATGGTATCACATGTTTGCTATCCTGACCGCTCACAGTAGCATGAGCGACATACATCCTGGTGATGAAAATTGGCTCCTGGGACAATGTGGAGAAATGGCTATACCACTGATTCCACAACCAAATCAATATAATGCTGAGCTGTTAGTGGACCTGAAATAAAGACTAGAGGTGTGTGACTACCATACATAACATGCACCCGCACCATAATCCAAGGACTGGTATGACATTCCCCTTGAGAAAGCCTTTTCATGGCATAGCCCACGTGGTCTCTAGACCAATCTCTGTCTATAATTACATCAAGACAAAAGCAGGACTCATCATTGAAGAGCATAGACCTCCATTCCAGCCTCCATTGCTGTCTTGGTGTGCACCACGAGAGTGGTTGCATGAGGTAAATGGAACACCTGTAGATGAACATCTGGGTCGTAGCCCAATGTTGTGCAAAGACCTTCGGATTGTGTGTGTTGACTCTGTTTGCCTTGGTTTGGGATGTGACATACAATTTCACTTGCAGTACCGAATCGATCACCACTCGCTATTATTCAAATCGGACAAACTGTCCGTGCAGAGTTTCACCTCCATGCACCTCTTGTTGTCATTCCAGTTTGTTCTCCCAATCATGGGGCATGAAGGAAGGAGTGCCCAGATAAATGTGCTACACAGGGGCCCTTTTCTGTCAGTGTCCAACCCTGTTGACAGCAATTTTTGTTTGTCTGGATAGCCCATTTTAAGTAGTTCAGTCTTTTCTGTCAGTGTTAACAGAGAAGGTTGATGGTACCATATCTAAAACAGTTAAGCTTTTCTGGTACCGTTAATATAAACAGCAATTGGGTTGCAATTATCTAGTTATCTATGGAAATAAAATATTAAGCCATTCTCCATTGTTCACTAATCTCTGGATGTATACAATGACTATATGCATATTTCCACTATATCCACAATTTGCATATTACCAAATATATCCACCCTTTGCATATTAGATATTGATTAGATATTTAGATATATTTGCATATTCTAAAGTGTATAAATAGTAGAAAAGACTGAGGCGCTTGTTGCCAGTTATGTAAATCTACATATAGGTGTACAATCCTTTGAGGATTGTTCAGGTGAATCTGTTGTATCTTTATCTGACATTTTAGATATTTTCAGTTATGAGATACCCTTTTTCATTATTCACTAGCATACTTTCCAACAGTCCTGATGTTACTAGGACAATCCATCAAACAGGACCACAAAACAGTCAAACCCTGTCCAAAATTTCCCTGTTTTGGGGGTGGTCACTTATACTTTGGGGCACTCCCAGGTGTTCCCAAGGATAGCCCTAAAATATCCCTTTTCATTCCCAATGCGTTGTGGTAGAGTGGAACACAACTGAAAACAGTGGGAATGGAATCTTCATCAGCATTCATCACTTAACATAAAAAGGCACAATTTATGGTAATAAGATTACGCTCTATATCATCTTTCTTACATAAAGTTGGACATTGTTCTTCTTCTGTTTGTGCAAGGCGCAATATGACCAGGCTAAGGCTCCTTCTACACAAGCACATTATTACTTTCATGTTCACTCACCAATGATTGTGAATGGGTGAGGAAGTAATTGCTTGTAACCCCTTCCTTTCATACACTTTACATTACATCAGTAGTGTACCCCCTGTTTATACAGGGAGATGTGCTGCAAACACAAACATGCATGTTATTTCTTGCAGAAACGAAATGAGCAGCCAACAAATGAGTCCCTGCTATCAGGGTCTGATTTGTCAGTGGACTGTTTACATGGGGTAATGATCATTATCTTCAAAATGATGCTCAATCGCCTGACAAAAGGCCCTTAACTTGATTGCCATAGTGTGGTCATGTCCAAGTATTATGGTGATGCCACATGATTTACTGGATGCTGCTAGGGCCACCAATGCTTTCACTTCTTAGTAAGTAAGGTCCAAGTAATTTTAGTAATTAGTAATCTGGAATCGCAAGGTTTGCCCAACACTAAGTATAGGCATTCAATGACTGATTGTGGGGTGTACCACCCTTAGAACCCCCACTGATTAGCAGCACAATTGGGCAGTGCCCTTTCACTGCAATGCCCCAGTTCTTTGTTCTAATGATCAGCAGGGATTCTGAAGGTTAAGCCCTCAATGTAATATCCAGGAAAAGTCCTTCGTCAGTACAATGTCAATAATAATGTTTTATGCTGGGAAAATAACTAGAACATTTCACTTTAGCTGATAATGTCCACACCCTAGTTCCTTCTGAATGCCACCATAGTATGCCATACCAGGCTCATCACTCATCTTGGGTGATTCCTAATACCTCAATTCTTAATTAGTACTAACCCTATTATAAATATTGACAGTGTTGTGTAACTTCTGTAGGTGTTCCTTCCCTCACTTCTAAATCTGCTGTTTACAGGCAGCTGTTAAATGTATACTCAGTATATTTATCTGCAGTGAACGCTTCAATTACATAATCTAGATGTGTATTGCAATGTCAAGGTAATCTAAGTTCAGGCAGGCCCTAACATCTTAGTGTGTTTGGTCAGCGTGCCAGACCTGTCACTATATCACTAGTTTTTGGCAATGGTATATACAAATCTTATAACAGCTTCAAGCTTCTTTTCTCCTAAACAACAGGTGACTATTCAATGATTTTATCTACCAAGATGACTTGAGAAAGGACTACTGTACTACAAATGTGGAACTTCCCTTTAAATTATAGAATACATTGTTACTATGACAAACGCATCTTAAGGCTACATTCACAAGTGGCTTATGTCTTGCAATAATAATAATAGTAACAGTAATAAAAGTATCCCAAATAGAAACTATTTGCAATAAACGCTACTTGCACATGCACATAGCGCGTGGCTTCCACTGTTCTGCTCTATTACAGTATTAGAACAATGGAAATAATAGAAATGATGGAACGTTAAAATGACGGACACCAACGGAACCCAGATGAGCCAATTATCTATAATGGGGCACATTAGACTTCTGTTCTGATGTCCATCATTTTGTAGGATGAAGAAGTGTCACATGCAGGACTTTGTTGTCAAAGGAGACTCCTAAGATAGCCTCCAATGATGATATGAACTTAGTCTAATGCTGCAGAATTAAAACCTAATATACAGTATATTAACACTTCTGTACTGCCCATAGACTATATACGTCTGGAAGGTGGTTGTCAATTTCTGCAAGGAGGTACCGGTACGTCCAATCAGAATTCAGCAGCTGCACAAAATCGTGCTGCTGCTGAAATAGGGAGCCAGCTGTAACTTCAGCCGGAGCTCCCAGAGAGAAGGCAGGGAAGGTTTATTACCTTCCCTGCCATCCCGATTGCTGTGTATACAGTGCTCAATAAGCGCTGTATACAGCGCTCTTGCAGCTCCCATCTGACCTGGCAGTCACATGATCCACCAGGATCAGAGTCTGTTAGAGCTGCTGGGTCCTACAGGACCCAGATCAGCTCTATACTAATGTGCAAGCAACGTGCAGGAGGCTGTATTCCTCCTGCAACTGGGGCTAAATGTACCAGACCCAGTTAGAGGGGCAATCAGCCTTCCCCAAAAAAAAAAAAAAAAAAGTCATCAGATGTCCCCAAAGGTCTATTATAACCTTATGGGGACACAATGTAAAAAAAAAAAAAAAAAAAAAAAAAAAAGTAAATAAAATAATTTAAAAAAATAAATAAAATAATATGCCAATAAAACGCCCTTATTAAAGTTTATAGCCCCACCCCCCGACAACACCATACAAAATAAAAATTACCATAACGGAGAGTAAAAACTATTTTAAAAAGTTTTTTAGTAGCACTTTGTGTTATTAAATTAAAAAAAAAATGAAAAGTGAAAAACAGACACGTTTTCCCTCCTCTTTTGTTTAGATTTTCCTGGGTATAAAAAAAATTAAAACACATGCAAAAATAAAAACAACATAAAAATAAAGCCCTGTGTGTCATGAAAAAAGACGGAGAAATTAGTTGAATAACGCATATGATAAAAATGTTACAGCCCTCAAAACCGCATATACAAAAAAAAACTGAAAATGTGTCTGGTCTGGAAGGGGGAGGGGAAAGCATCTGGTATGGAAGTGTTTAAAAATAATACCATGTAGGTATGGGTTGGGAAAAAACATATGGACAGGAAGATCAGTACAGTTTTCAAATGAATACAGTTACAGTGCTGGCCAAAAGTATTGGCACCCCTGCAATTCTGTCAGATAATACTCAATTTCTTCCAGAAAATGATTGCAATCACAAATGCTTTGGTAATAATATCTTCATTTATTTTGCTTGCAATGAAAAAACACAAAAGAGAATGAAAAAAAAGTCAAATCATTGATCATTTTACACAAAACTCCAAAAATGGGCTGGACAAAAGTATTGGCACCCTCAGCCTAATACTTGGTAGCACAACCTTTAGACAAAATAACTGCGAACAACCACTTCCGGTAACCATCAATGAGTTTCTTACAATGCTCTGCTGGAATTTTAGACCATTCTTCTTTGGCAAATTTCTCCAGGTCCCTGAGATTTGAAGGGTGCCTTCTCCAAACTGCCATTTTGAGATCTCTCCACAGGTGTTCTATGGGATTCAGGTCTGGACTCATTGCTGGCCACTTTAGAAGTCTCCAGTGCTTTCTCTCAAACCATTTTCTAGTGCTTTTTGAAGTGTGTTTTGGGTCATTGTCCTGCTGGAAGACCCATGACCTCTGAGGGAGACCCAGCTTTCTCACACTGGGCCCTACATTATGCTGCAAAATTTTTTGGTAGTCTTCAGACTTCATAATGCCATGCACACAGTCAAGCAGTCCAGTGCCAGAGGCAGCAAAGCAACCCCAAAACATCAGGGAACCTCCGCCATGTTTGACTGTAGGGACCGTGTTCTTTTCTTTGAAGGCCTCTTTTTTTTTCCTGTAAACTCTATGTTGATGCCTTTTCCCAAAAAGCTCTACTTTTGTCTCATCTGACCAGAGAACATTCTTCCAAAAAGTTTTTGGCTTTCTCAGGTAAGTTTTGGCAAACTCCAGCCTGGCTTTTTTATGTCTCTGGGTCAGAAGTGGGGTCTTCCTGGGTATCCTACCATAGAGTCCCTTTTCATTCAGACGCCGACGGGTAGTAGGGGTTGACACTGTTGTACCCTCGGACTGCAGGGCAGCTAGAACTTGTCTGGATGTTAGTCGAGGTTCTTTATCCACCATCCGCACAATCTTTCGTTGAAATCTCTCGTCAATTTTCCGTCCACATCTAGGGAGGTTAGCCACAGTGCCATGGGCTTTAAACTTCTTGATGACACTGCGCACGGTAGACACAGGAACATTCAGGTCTTTGGAGATGGACTTGTAGCCTTGAGATTGCTTATGCTTCCTCACAATTTTGCTTCTCAAGTCCTCAGACAGTTCTTTGGTCTTCTTTCTTTTCTCCATGCTCAATGTGGTACACACAAGGACACAGGACAGAGGTTGAGTCAACTTTAATCCATTTCAACTGGCTGCAAGTGTGATTTAGTTATTGCCGCCACCTGTTATGTGCCACAGGTAAGTAACAGGTGCTGTTAATTACACAAATTAGAGAAGCATCACCTGATTTTTTAAAGGGTGCCAATACTTTTGTCCACCCCCTTTTTTATGTTTGGTGTGGAATTATATCCAATTTGGCTTTTTGACAATTCTTTTTGTGGTTTTCCATTGAAGACAAATTAAATGAAGATATTATTACCAAAGCATTTGTGATTGCAATCATTTTCTGGAAGAAATTGAGTATTATCTGACAGAATTGCAAGGGTGCCAATACTTTTGGACAGCACTGTAAACACACTTTTATTCTTATAAAGGTTATCCGAGACCAATGGATAATGGATAAAGATGACCTATACGCAGTATGGGTCATCAGTATCAGATCGGTGGGGGTCTGACGCCTGCACCAGTCAGTTGATTTGGCTGCCTGAAGCTCTAAATAAGGTATACAACTGGAAATAGCGCATATTAAAGTGAACAGGAGCAGAGCTTCAGTTTCCTGGCACCACCACTCATGTGGCACAGGCCACACGACAGGCCACTGGAGTCCTCACTGAGATTAACAAGGGAACAAGTAATAATCAATAAATAACTAATAATTGAGTGGAAGACACTCATGTTGTGGCCGATGATGCATTGTTTGTCCTAAATGTCAAAGGCATGCTGTGTTGTTGGCTGGCCCTCCAGTGTTTACACTTATCTTAATTCATTAGTTCTCATCTCTGAGAACAATCTCGAGTGTAAAAAATTAAAACATAGTAAATTTATTAGGTATGCATTAAAAAGGCGTGCTACTCCAACACATATCACATATCCTGAGACACAGGTTATTAGATAAAATTTGCAGTCATAGAGGTTTAGCAGAATGCATTCTAAGTGAATCCCCATTTTCGATATAGTGACTGTTGCACTTGGTTAATCTGGTCAAACAAACACAACAGCCTGCATAATTATTGCTGCAGGCAGATAGACATGCACACATTCAAAATTATCTGTGTGCTTTAGCAATTCTAATATCCCCTCAACGCTTTTCCCCCTTCTGTCAGTTGACAAAGGGGTTAATCAGGAGACATTAGTTGCCTGAGACCTCTATTTGCAGTAAAAAATGCACTTCCTGGGCCTTGATGGTAGGCACCAGCGCTCTCTGCATTAGCGATGTACAGAATACTGGTGCCTACCATCAAGACTCAGATTTTTAATTTTACAGGCTTTTTTAGTAATGATTTTGGAGGCAGATTTTGATGCTGAGTACTGTTTTTTGTGCTTCACATCATCCGTATAAGATTTTCTGCCTAATGATAGGGCTTGATGCCTTTTTTTACTGGCAGAAAAAAAATCATCTACATGAAAAAAAATCTACATCACCTCCTTTTGATATAAATGGGAGGTCTATTGGAGGCATATTTTAATCAGATTTTAGGCAGAAAATGAATTTACCCTAACAAACTTTCAGATGCCTGGGTGCAGATGCCTGCTGGTATTACTATACAAACACTGCTATTGGGTTGGAGTCTAGTCTACAATATAATCCAATAATATGCCTTAGGGAGGTGATGGACAACTATGGCCAGCTACTATGGCCACAGTGCAGAAAGTGCTGCTGCTACATCTTGCACTGCAACTTACTGGCAGATGACATGTCACTGGTGTTCCTCCCAACATTACCCTGTCCATTGTCATTTGCTCTTTTACCAGACATTTTTAATTGAGACCCCTTTTTACACTGGTTATTTTAAAAAAAAAAGGATTTGGTAACCAATTTTTGTTGGGACACAGACTGAAGTGAGATACAACAGCGGTATAGTAACGTGAATTTGATGCAATATAATATGCTAGCAAGCAATGTGGCACACTAGCAGCACCAGGAACATTTAAAGTTCAGATAAAATATGATAAAAATTGCCACTTTTTTTTTTTGGTTTTTTTTTTTTTTTGTTTTTTTTTTTTTTTTTTTTTTTTTTAAAATTTTCTTAGACACTGAAAAAAGTCAGCAATCTCAGCAAGTCAGTAGACAGTGAAAAGCAAGCATCACCAGGAGGATGATTGAAATTTCAATTAAAATTTATATGAAAAGAATTTATCACTCGATTTGCCCAGCAAGTTATCAGACAATGGGAAGGACTTGCATTTTGTTAAATTACTATTAAAATTTATTTGAAAATATATGTCACTTGGACAAAGACTGAAGTATAATGACACTGTAGAAATGAAAGCTTGCCACAGAACAATATGCCAACAGGCAGTAGCACCTTATTGGTGCCAGTGTTTAAATTTATTAGAATAAAAAGGTATTTTTTAAAAAAATCACTAGGACAAGGCCTGACGTATAATAAGTGGGGCTGTATTAATGCTAGATTTAAGTTGAAAATATGGCAATGTTTGGTGATACTATTTGCAAAAATCTGAGTAACTTGCATCACATTGTCACCTGGAAAAAGGCTGAAATGAAATATTATGATGCTGTACAATGGCTGCCCTAGCCTACATTTCACACAACCATGGTACAAAACGGCCCCGAAAAATCTCCATTTTCCACAGATTTTGGACCCAGTAACCGTGGAGGTATCTGTGAAAATGGACAAAAATAGAACATGACCTATATTTTGAAAGTCTCAGACAAATGGACCATCAAAATATCTGTCATGTGAATAGCTCCTAGTGAAATAAATGTGGCCGTGTGACGCCTGTAATGAAAATGGCCATCACATGGTCGATATTCACCTGTGAATGTAATAATAATACATTTCATTTACAGGTGCATCTCAATAAATTAGAATATCTTTGAAACGTTCATTCATTTCAGTAATTCAGTAATACAATTCATAATCGGCGTCTTCCATGATTGTGCGTCCTACTGAACCAGACTGAGGGACCATTTAAAGGCTTAGGAAACCTTGGCAGGTGACACACTGAATTTACAATACTGAACTTTTTCACGATATTCTAATTTTCTTCGATTTTCGTTTTCATTAGCTGTAATCCATAATCAACATTTACAGAAATAAAACACTTGAAATAGAGCACTCTGTGTGTAAAGAATCTAGAAAATATAGGAGGTCTCTTTTTTAATTTCATTACTGAAATAAATAAACTTTTCAAAGATATTCTAATTTACTGAGATGCTCCTGTATATAGCGCCAACATATTCTGCAGAACTCCCTTTCACATAACACCCTGACACAGACTGGTCTGACCCCTGCCTTTTCCTCATTATAAAACACACTAATCCACTATCTGTGTGACTGTATTCTGCGCCTCACGCTATTTTACTATCTTAGGCTCTCAGTTGTTTGTTTGAGATTCTCTCTCTCCTATCTGTGTATTCCTACAGAATGGCAGGGTTTCCTAAGTGGGCTGTTTTAAAAAGGCTATGGCAAACCTACCTGCGTGGAGGTTATATGATCGTCCCTCTTCTCTGTCTTGTTCCGATGTGTAGAATGAAGGCTGGCATTTTCAGTGATTCATCCAAAGGAATCCAAAAGTTTAAAAACTTTTGGGAAATTCAGACTGAATTAGATTCATGCTAAACTGATTTGTTTAATTTGTACTGAAAACAACACGAGAGGAGGACAGGCAAGCAACCGCACAAATGAATATAAAATTTAAAAAAAAATGACTGTTGGAAATATCAAAGACTCAGTAACATTGACCGTTAGTGCTGGTTTTAGCAATTTATCTTTCTGTGTAGAAGAACTTATGCATTGTATGCAATACCAGGGGCATAAGGATCGTGGTCCCGGGGGTGGATCTGTGCAAGTTAAAGCTCCAACTGCAATTGCTCCATTGTTTAACTTTATCATACATCCTCATTTTAGGATTTTTAGGCACTCCAGCCATAATAACCTGGTCTTTAAAAGGTTAATATACACTGTTGTTTTACTTCCAGCTATTAAAGATGCAATTTAATAGATAATAAATAAATGTCTCTCAGCATGTCAGTCCTCCTAGTTCTTCTATATGATTGCGTATAGTTTACTTAATGCTGTACACAGTGCTGTAATCTCAAAAATAAACAGAAGAACTGTCAAGTTTCCTTCACCTGTGTCACCCCTGTGTAACAGCAATTGTAAGTAGAATGGTGACCTTCTGGTATAACTTGTACACTAATAAAATAAAATGAAATATCTCTTTTATAAATAAGCCTTAAAAGCTTTAGATATTTTGCAATCACAAATATGTTTTTGTTGAGAAAGTAAAATTAAACTTTACTAACTAAAAAATATTTATCAATTTCAGCTATTTTTTGTTCCCTGATGATAGCGCTGGCCATTGTAATACTCCTATTTCAATAGTACCTATTGCCCTGTTCATACTGATCTTACAGACAAAATTGTAGCCTATGACGTCATGACCAGGGTATTGCCAAGTCGCCCGCTCTTCTCTGTTTTCTTTACCTAAAATAAATACTCGACACCGATGTTGGATTAAATTGGCCACAGCAGCCAGTTTAGTAAATAAAATAATTTAACCATTTAAATGCCACAACAAATATTCCCCAAAACACAGTAAATAACCCGACCCGACGACGGAGGACCTCGAGGCCCCAAAACCCAAAATGTTAACCCCATACTTCCTGAGCACCAGCTGTTACCCCTAGCCGTTCCACACCAGCTCAGGGGCACCTATTTAAATAAATCTGCTCGGTGCTCTATTTCCTAAGGCCATAAAGCCCTTAATACCCTTTAACCCTACCGGAGCCATCCAGCCACAGTCCAAATGGTCTGGGGAGTCCAGCCCCTACCGCGGAGCCCTCCCCACCACGACCATTTCCGATATCCCAGCCTCGAGGACCCCCACCGCCAAGGCCACTGTGACAGAACATCCCGACTAAAACGACCCGTTCACTGAACCAAACAAAAAAGGGGTGGGTGGGCGGGGGCTTCACTCACTCCCTGCTTTCTCTAAAGTGGCGGGAATCTTCCCGCCTTCACTTTAAATACTCCCTCCCCCAACCCCCCCTTTCCCAGTTCCCTCCCCTACGCTTCCTCTAAATGGCCAACTTAACCCTTTCCTGTACCCTCAGCTTATGCTCCTGGCTAAACTCCTTTCATGCAGGCCTCCCCTTCCATCCTTCGTCCTCGGTCCGGCCTCACTTGATGCGTGGCATTCCCATTTCACTGCTGAGGGAAGGGGAAGCACCTCATTGTCAAACAGAATGAAAACTTCCAGTTGTCAATTTATTCATGAATTTTTAAGTGGAAGAACAGAGGAACAGCACAAGGTACAGTCTAGGACATATTTTTTTTCAGATTCAGCCAAAAAACTTAAATCAAGGTTTCAATTTAGTTAAAATGTATTAGGGGCAGATTCACCCACATGAGTAATACGTTTTTTGTAAGTAATAAGATTTTTCATACAACAAAACTCTATATATAGATCTTTACCAAGTCTTAAAGGGGTTTTCCGTGCAAAAAATCTTTTTTTTAAAAAAAAGGTCTGTTAGTGCTATTAATGGGTTAATAAGTACACCCATATACCTTTAGCAGTGTTTTGAGTGATTTCTGTGTTTCTCTGGGAGCTCCTGGCATCTTCTGCATTTGTTTACATGGTGTAGCTTCCTGCTGTGTAGCTTCCTGGGTAGCTTCCACAATACCTCCCTCATTGCCCCCCTCCTCTCTCACTCTGTTAAACCCCTCCCTGTCTCCCTAGCTATCCTCTTAATTACTATCATTACACTTACCTGTCTTCCTCTCTGGGAACGGCTCCTCCTTTTCTTTCACTGTGCACAGGGTGGAGACGCCTCTCTTCCTCTCCGTTAGTGCATGCACATCTCTACTGCACAGAGTCACAGTCTGCACAGTGTCACAGGCACCTCCAGACTGTGCAAGCGCTAGCAGAGAGGAAGAGGGGAGGAGCCATTCCTGGAGAGGAAGATACGTAAGTATGATGAGGTTGGGGAAGGGGGGGAGTAATGGTGATGCTCCATTTCGGAAATGGAGAAACGGAACGTCACCGGATTATCAGAAAGTGTGCCTGGGATATGGATAATTATAATTTTTTTTTAAAAATATAAGTAAATTAGAAGTTAGGCGGGGGAGGGGGTATAGTTTGGGGTTAATTTTTATTTCATCCCGGACAACCCCTTTAAGGCAAGGACTGTTAGGTGATAACCATTTTTTAAGAATCTCCAAGGTATAGTTATAAAAGAAAATGCTCCAAAATGGCTCTTTCATGGGAAATACAATTATTTACTAACACAAACATGTCAGAAAAGTTGAAAGATCCTGTTTAAAATGTGATTCAACTTGAACATCAATACGCACTTTTTAATGTATAAGAATGAGAAAAGCTTAGAAAAGTCTATCTGTACAGTTGAGGTTAAAGTAGAAGTGGAACCTGCCATGCAAAGAGGCCATGATAAAAAGTGATAATTTAACTGCAAAAAATGTAGGAAATACAAATGTTCATGCTGAATATAATTCATCAACTGGGTCAATTGGGATAGAACTAGTCAACTGGGTCAAAAAGAAGGCATCATAGGGGCTGAGATGCTTAGTGATGTAGAGGGGTTGCTTGCTGCATGATCTTTTTCACACTTTACCAATGAGTACCAAAGAAGCTTATCCCAAATGTGGTAAAGAACAGTCAACCACAAATTTTACAATTTTACTCCTTTAAGAAATCTAGACTACTGATAACAGAAGAGTTGGCGTAACCAAAAAGGATACAAAAAAACTTCTGCCATTTTTTCCTCTCTAAATAAAGTTGACCTTAGATAACTGTAGATTAAGCACATCTTCCATTAGTCATTATGGTGTGCTGAATATATGTGAATATATGTGTTGTCACAATATGATTTTTATAGGATTTTTATGATTTTTTATAAATTTTTATAGGAATCAAAGATTTCAGAACAAATTTCAATCTTGATGTAACTTTGCATCCCTTAGTCAGTGAAGGGTTTGACGGATAACCTCCATTTAGATTGGTCATAGCTCCTGTTGAACTTTAATATCTATTGTCATCTATTGTCAGCTCTAAACATAAGATTAAAACTACAATAGTTCCCAAAAAAAACCCAAACCAAAACCGTGTGCACTATATAAAAATATTAAAAACAATTAAAGAGGTTTTCCCACGAAAACAAGAATGGTTCCCGCAGATGGTCCTGTTTTCCCCATATGAATGGAGTAACAGGCCATGTATGCACACATGCTTCATTCATCTCTGCCAAAACCTTTGCTCTTGGCTTCTCTTCAGTAGTGGCAGCGCAAAGGCTCAATCTGCTACTCCATTTATACAGGGGAAACTTGACACTTTTTCATGGGGCATCTCAGTGGTTGGACCCATACCAATAAGACACTTATTTCACATTCTGTCTATAGGGGACAATATATCTTCAGGGGAAAACCTCTTTGAAAGGTATGGTACCTAACTTTAATTGTACAATAATTTGTGCCTCATAGAATAAATATAGAGGTCCTTGTTTACTATTGCATTTATTGTATTCATATTAACCATGTAGTCATGTATTTTTGGGGTGGTGGAAAGAGGTATACCAAGGAAGTCTAGGACTTATGTCTCTTTGGATCTCTGTATGGTGCCCCTATGAAGTCTTGTATTCTCATCAATGGAGCAAGGGATGGGCATGCCACAATTATTTTCTTCATAAATATACAGTGACAAAAAAGTATATAATATAGGTGTATATAGAGGAACCCAAAATTTAAAAAAAAATGATTAAGGTTAATAGGGGGCCCAAACTTTTCATATGACTGTAATATGGGTGTTAGGAAATTCCCACTGGAGCAATTCCCAAAAAACATAGAATAGTAGAACAAACTATGTAAAACTCGCACAGTACTGAGAGATAAATCTAAGGCACCCCAATCATCTTCAACAGAGCCTGCTTCAAAACTGGTTGTACTTCAGCTGAATTTGAACCCAGGTTATTGCCCCAGAAACTTAGTGTTATAAATGGATGCACTACCAAGTGGGGTCAAACTAGGACCCACAGCAAAAAATCACAAGTCAGATATAAACAAGAGAGTGGAATCAAAGGAGTAAACGTGTCCAAGCCAATGTCATTCCGAGAGTTGACAGTCAAAGCCAAAATCAGAAAACAAGCGAATATCCGTCAAACAAGCCAAGGTCAGTAGTACAGCAAACAAAGAGGTATGAACAGAGCTCTGAAGCCTAACTAGTAACAATTGACTAATATCAGGAACATTGGGAGTTCAGAACAGACTTTAAATAGCCCTCCTCAGCTGCCAATTGGCTCCGCGTCTCAGAACTCTGAAGCTGCAGAAAGCTTCATATGTCGACATGCCAACTGTAAGGCAACAGCAACGAACACTACTGAGATTCCTAACAAAAGGAATATTTTTGTGCCTTAAGAGGGCTTTTACCATAATAAAAACTTACCAGCTAGCCAAAGGATAGGTGATAAGTGTCTGATTGGAGGGGGTCTGATCACTGGGACTCTCACCAAGAACAAGACTTGGTGCTCCGTGTTTGAATAGCCTTTTGGTCAAGCATGTATACAGCCACTCCTTTTAAATTCTATGGGACTACTGGAGATAGACAAATGCTTTGCTCAGCTATATTCAGCAGTCCCATAAACTTTAATGGGGTTCTCCAGGGAGTCATCACTTCCTTCCTCCAGGGCTTTGTATTCTACAAACCCAGGGGTTTCAGGCTACATCTTACTTCATGATTGTAGTCAGCACCTGGCTCCTGAGTTGCTCAGCCACCTTGCTCCTCTCCCATGTTCATGGCTAGTTACCTGTATAATGGAGGCTGGCTGAATACACCATTACAGCCCACATCATACAGGTAACTAGCATTGAACACGGGAGAGAAGGGAAGGGGCAGAGTGCTGCAACCCGGGGTTGGAATCAGCCTAGAACTCCTGGGTTCATTAACATATAAAACCCTGGAGAAAGTAAATGATGATAGAATCCTGGGAGAACCCCTTTAAATAGAGTGTCAGTGAGCATGCTTTGCTGTTGCTCAGCTCAAATAGAGGGACACAGGATCCCCATTATCATGATCAATTTGGTTCCTAGTAGTTGCTAGCTGATAAATTCTGATTATAGGAAAACCCTTTTAGGCTGGGGCCCCACGTGGTGTAAATGCCGCAGCAAAAACTGCGGTGTTTTACAGTCCGTGCATTCTAGCGAATCCCAGTCACACATTGCAGAAAAATACGCGTTGCGTTTCTGGAAGTCACAGCAGGTCAATTATACTTATGGAAATGCTGGTGGTTTCCGTATAGGTATAAATGAAGCAGAAAGTCTGCAGAGGAAAACTGCGATGCGCCGCTGTTTTTCCCAGAACGCTTTTTTCTGCAGCCCACTACATGGGGCCTTAGCCTTAAATAATTGAACATCCCGCTTAACCCATTCAGAATTTTTTTCCCTTGAAATCTTTGCCAGGTCACAGGGTTAATAATTAATCTAGTAACATACACAAGAGTTCACCTAAAACTAAAATATACAGAGTAGTTAGAATATTTTCTAACTAGAAAACAAAAAGAAATACAATTTGAGTTTTCTTGTCTTTACATGAACGCTGTCCCATTATTAAGCCTTCTTTCATTAATGACCCAATAGTCCCCCACTAGTAAGGACCATATATTTTTCCTTACAGGGAAGAACACTGCATGGTCACAATTTACAGTGTTCAGGCTTCAGACCTGTGGATCTTATGATTAATATCCTTAAGGACAATTATGCTTAATTTTCTTTTTTCTTTACTATATACCTTTATATTTTCCATTTGTAGATTGCACCTCAGTGCTTACCATGAATAGAAATACAAATGCAATTGATCTGTTTATAGGGGAGGTTATTAATTCTATTCATGAACGTGCTTTATTATCCTAATAAGAAATAGTCAGTAATACTGAAATGAATTGCATTTAATATTCCATACTGGTCGAAATATATTATAATGAGGCATTTTTGTGTAGCCCACTTGCCTTTGATTTCCATCAGGAATTGAGTGACATATCATTTATGACTCTGTAAGTCACAAAGAGAGACATTTTTATTATACTGTAATAACATGCTTGCAGTATTCCAACTGCTATAATGACATGTGAGAAGTATGACAGCAAACCCCCCTCCTTCCTTTGGTTGTATGAATGGCACACTTCGTTAGACGTGTCATGTCACTACTCAATTCAAACTTCTTAAACATTGCTAAATGGTTACTCTTCACTCCTTCCTGGCTGACTGGATCTGCTCCAGACCCCCTTCACACAAAGAGCCTGGAGACAGACAATCCTCATAAAGACTGTGCATTTACTCTATCAAAGCCAACTCCTTCTGCTAGGAAACACGAGTGCTAAGGAGAATTTGCAGATAATGGAAACATGTTTTTATAGAGGAAAAATGGTCAGGAACAAAAGTGCGTGATGAGGTTGGTTGGTGACAAATCTTGTGCGCCTGCTGCTTCATCATTATATGACATATGATGCTGCCTACTGTTTTCATGAAGCTCTGACACTATAATGTGTCGTATGCATAGTAGAAAGTGTTGACTGCTGAAATGCTAAACATTTCTCTGGTTTAACCCTTACCTAAAAAACTGGACAGTAAAAGCAATTCTAGCTACAGTAGATGAACATTCAACCCAAAGGGGCCCATATTGATCAAGCTGTCACTGTTTACAGTTTTAGCCACATATTTTCATCAAACAAAAATATTGTATAATTGTATATAAATTGTATAATTATACTATTATATAATAAAAGTTAAAAAGAATAAAAAATGTTCCACCAAAAGGCAACAAGCTGTGACTGTGTACAGTATATGCTATATAGTTTGCGCAAACATAAAAATATTAATTGTATAATACAAAGTTAAAAAGAAAATTCTAATATAGGTTGAGTATTGATTCCCCGTATTTGTAAGACATCTGCTTGTAGTCAATGAATGGCAACCTTCCTGGCTTGCAGAAAATGAAAATCTTTCATCTGGTAAATACTTTGTAATTGTAACAGGCCATGCTCCTGTGTGTCTGTCATATGGCCAGAACAGATTCTCATCCTTTGAATGTAGGTTCCCAATGACAAAAAGCAGAGATCTTCAAAAATTTTACCAATAAATACATTGTCCAGTATGAAAACAGACATAGGACACTACCCCTATGTGGCCAAAATGCCACGCAGATGCTAAAGGTTTTTATCTTACATGTTTACATAGAAATTATGTAAGTTATCTCCCCAGTCAAGGATACAGACAGTATAGGGCCCCTTTTTATTTCATTGCTTATCATAGATGGCCATCCTGATGCCCCTCTGACAATACATAATTGTTAGCTATGAAATTCATTTGTTTAATATGTAATCCAATAGACAATAAGAAGAAGATTTAGGGTGACAGTGGGCCCCCTTACCAACTGAGCCCCTATACAGCTGCACAGGTTGCACCAATGGTATTCCTGCCCCTGTATGTTGTGTTGATATTGATAGAGATATAAGAAGAGTTTATCTAATGCCTACCTGGTCCTTGCTTCTAACAACATCATTTGGTGATGGATCACTATAGGTCAATTGTTAGCACTGTTGGCTTGTAATGCTGGAGTCCTAGGAGTTTGTATGTTCTCCCCATGTTTGCTGAGTTTCCTGCCACACCCCAAAGACATACTAATGGTGAGTTTAGATTGTGAGCCCTATGTGGGAGAGTGTGTGTAAAGTGCTGCGGAATTTTTGGTGCTATACTAAGAGATATAACTAAATAATTTATATGGGCACAGAAGAAATACTTCCATGGGCTTGATAGCATGAGTACATACAGTGTTCTCCTTCAGAGGGCTTTAATAATGTGCATGGTTCAACAACTTTTATCTAATCTTGATAAATTTAAAATATTACAAATTTAAAATTTACATAGGATTACTTTCCATAGTCAAAACTGTCATTAAAAATCTTCAGAGGTAGTAAAAAATTTGGTTGCAAGTCTCCACAATCTCGACAGAGGACAAATCTGCTGCAAATTTTTCTTCACATCAGTGAACTTGTGTAAAGTCCATTGCAGAAAAAACTAAATAGTGTCAGTTTTGTGGACAAATTCACAGGATAATTGCTACAGGTATGTTTCTCCGGTTTGCCCACTGCATTGCAAACCCACATTGAAAGCCCACAGCTTAGGCCTTATTCACATATCCAAATTTCATGTACGTATTGGGTCTGCATTTTCGCAGACAACATATGTAACCATTCATTTCAATGTTTTTATTCAGACGTGTTTATTTATCACATCAATGAAAGTCTATGGGTCCATGAAAAAAAAACGGATGACATCTGTGTGTCATCCGTTTTTCACCGAACCATAGATAAACCAAATATATAAAATGAAGCAAAAAATGTACGTGAAACTATGGACAGCACATCACCCACAAGTGAGCAGGCTGAGGTGCTATCTTTGTAAATGTCCGTGAATGCGGACATGTGAATAAGGCTTTAAACTGTGAAAATACAACTTTTTCCACAGGTCAATTTATGCAGTTTGGGGATGAAATTTGCTAGAATCTCATCCACTTTGGTGCTACTATGCAACATACTGGATTATACACCAGTAAGGCCATGACAAATAATTTGCTTGCATATACTTCCTCTGCGTAACCTAAGGCCCTCTTCACGCAACAATGAAAAAAAGGCTGTGACAGGAATTTTCAGAGCAATGAGAATATATAGGGCTATTGACATTTTTTTTTACTGTCCATTTCAACAGCCCATCAAAAATAAGACATATCCTATTTGTGGTTGCTTTAGGCTAAGCTCCCACATTGCGGAAACGCCACCGCAAAAAAAAAAAACGCTGCATTTTACAGTAGCAGCGAAGTGAATGAGATTGTGGCTAATCCCATCCTCAAATTGCAGAAAAAAAAAACACAGAAAAAACACAGCAAAAATGCATTAAAAAAATGGTGCGGGAAAAAAAATCTGAGTTTCTGCTGAGTTTTTTTCCATGGGGTTTTTTTTTTTTAGTTTTGTTCTGCAACGTATAGCCTTAGCCTTAGGTGAAAGTCCAGTAAGTTTCTGAATAAAATATAATAGCTGTTTTCAGGCTGGTTCTTTTCTATATATTGAAATGTCAATTATTTCATTGCTTGGTGGACAGAATGTATTGAATTGCTGTACAAACAACAGAAGAAAAATAAATTTAAGGAGCAAATATGCTTTATTTGTCCGGAAATCTCCACTGTCAAAAATGTGTATTTCAAAAGTAAAGCACAAATCACTTTTATCCACTTCATAGCACTGCTTCCTGGCAAAGAGATGCACTGTGTTATCAAATGTCTGTGTTACTGTGTGTTGTGCAAACATCCACTTTGTGAGTTCATTTATTGTTATTGTGTATTATGTATGAGTATGGTGTGTCTGGAATATTCATGGTGTGAGAAGGGTTTCCTTAGGCCTTATTCACACGACTGTGTCTGTTTCTTGTCTGTGTGAAACAGACAAATCAGTCCGTTCTTAACAGCCGTTGTGGATCCATTTTTCATCTGTTCCGTTTCTGTTTGTCCATTTTTGATGACTGAGTGTTATCTATTTTACATCCATTTTTAACAGATTGTTAAAAAACTGGATGAATTTCATAGGTCTTTTTTTTTTTAACTCAACCCGCTGATCCATTTTAGCAGCCATCACTCAGACTTCAATGGGAGACATATGGCCATCAGAATGGAAACAGATAGAACCTGTCAGTTTTTTTTGACATGCCTATAAAATAGTCAGTCAAAAATGGGCATGTGATAGACTGATTCACTTTTATACCTTTTACAACTGCCAAGTGAGGGTTGTGTCAATAAGACCTTAAACCTATCCATTTGATGTAAATTTTCATTTTGATCAAGCAAGTTGAAAAAACAGAGCATGGCTAATATGGAAATTCCTCACTCATTGGACAGTGGATTTATCAATAGTGTCATAGGATGCATCGATTTATAACCAAGATTAAAGGGGTTGGCCACTATTGGTCAGACCAATATTGAGAGACAAATGTTATTGTTTGTATAGTAAAAAGATATACAATTTTCCAATACACTTTCTGTATCAATTCCTCACAGTTTTCTAGATCTCTGCTTGCCATCATTCATTCTATTACTTCTAGTGGATATAATTCTGACCATGGTCATGTGATTTAGGTTCCATGGTCATGTGATGGATACACAGGTGCACAGCTCACTACCAGGCAGATGTTTACACCTGTTTGTTCATCACATGACCATGGACCCATAAATCACATGACCATAGTCAGAATTTTATCCTCTAGAAGTAAGCAGAATGAATGACAGCAAGCAGAGATCTAGAAAATTGTGAGGAATTGATACAAAAATTATATTGGAAAATTATACAACTTTTTATTATACAAAAAATAACATTTGTCTCTCAATATTGGTCTAAAAGTATCCAACCCCTTTAAGTATGATTCTGAAAATGGGAATACCACTTCAAACAATTTACAGAACAATTTGACTGTGGACATACAGCAGTGTTTTTGCTGTGTATGGCATTAGCCTTAGGTGTTTATTATTTTGTGTAGCCACAACTCTTATTGACTATTGTAATGTTTTATTTTTTTTTACCTCCATAGTTGTTAAAGGTTTCCCAGGATTGTAATATTGATGACCTATCCTTAGGGTAGATCATCAACATCCGATCGGTGAAGGTCTAACACCTAGTTGTTTGAGACCATAGCATTTGGGTGAGTGTGATGATTCTTCACTGAATATCAACACAGTACTACTGTATACACTGCATAGGGTCTGTGCTTGGTATTGCAGCTCAGATCCATTTACTTGAATGTAACTGAGCTGCAAAGAGGACACATTATGGATGAACGTGAGGTCACTGGTCTATGAAGTAAAAGCAGCACTCACCCGAGTAATGCTAACATATTGAACAGCTGATCTGTAGGGCTCTGGATATCAGATGTCCACGAATCAGCTATTGATGACCTATCCTAAGGAAAGATTATCAATATTTAAAGGAATTATCCAGCTTCCTATCCTAAGGATAGGCCATCAATATTACATCTTCAAGGATCTGACAAACAAGGCCACCGCAGATCTGCTGTTTGGGGCAGCCTGGCTCCTGGTAATGTTTACATGCCTAAGGAGAGGTCGCTAATATTAGAAACTAGAAAAGAGAAAAGCAGAAGCCTGTAGCAGATTTGTATCATATATGTAATATTCTGTAGATAACTGTTGGCTACTTTTAGTCAAAGTGTGATAGATATACATTTCTGTGTTTATCTAAGCCCACATAGTACCAATATTTTTGGAAAATCATATAACATCTGTAGAGCACAAGAAGTCTAGTTCTTGGGTAGAGTTACTCCTTAACGTCTGTGTATGGACATATGCTGCTAACCCCTTCTATGACTGTCTTTTTTCATTATGTCAGCTTGCAAGGATGCCATAGTACAGAAAGAGCAGGGTTACACTATGAGGTAGCCCTGAATCAATGTATTATGCTTCATGCTTTCAATTATAATTCCTCCCACCCTCTTCTAAGCTTCTTTTGTTATCCTGAAAATCTTGCTGATTAGTATTTAGAAAATATGGTGTATGAAAGGAATACTCATTTTGATGGCATTGTTTAGGATTATGAAGGTTATGGCACTACATGCTTGTAAAGATATAGCATCTGGATGTCCTTAGCACCTGTTTGGTATCCACGTGTATTCAAATTAGCATTTTCCAGGCATCATACCAGCATAAAATAGCTGTACTTGGAGTCAGGTGATGTATAATAGAACACAAAGAGCAAAAAAAAAAATAGTTGGTAAGGCAAAGTTACATCACTTTTTTTTTACTTTTTGTGCCAATCTTCTTCTTACTGCAATATTTTATGCTTGTATGAGAATGTGTGAATGCTTTGTATTATTTTTTCTGTTGTTTAATTTATTATTTTGGACTCAATGTGTGTAGAGAATGCATGCAGTTTGATGTTTTTTTTATGCCTGTTCTAATAACTTGAAAAAAAAATTATTTTTTGTGCAATTCTGTAACCTGGTGTTTTTTAAAGAAGCCTACTGCATGAATACCTGAAAAAACACCATTGATGATAAAAATTGCTCTAATATGGCACAAACCAAGACATTTTCTTGTTTAGCTGTCTTCCAATAAATTTGGCTGTGAGCTCACCACCCCCCCCCCCCCAAAAAAAACACAAAAATGCCACTTTAGGCTGAGGCCCCACGTTGCGGAAACGCAGCTTTTTTTCTTGCAGATTTTGTTGCGGTTTTTTGAGCCAAAGCCAAGAATCGCTACAAAAGGAATTGGAAATATATAGGAAGTTCTTATACTTCTACCTTCTTCTCTATCCACTCCTGGCTTTGACTCAAAAAAACGCAACAAAATCTGCCCCCCAAAAAAGCAGCGTTTCCGCAACGTGGGGCCTTAGCCTAAACCTGTGTTTCAGTTTTAGGCTGAAGCCCCACGTTGTGGAAACACAGCTTTTTTGTTGCAGATTTTGTTGTGGTTTTTAGAGCCAAAATCAGGAGTGGATAGAGCAAAAGCATACGTTCCTGAAGTGCTTTCTTTACAACTAGAGTTTTAGTTCTCCATTTATTTATAAAGTTGATGTTCATTACTCTGCTTTCATAAATGGTCTCCTCTACCTGCAATAGAGGGAATGCAAGCACATCATCATCAGCAAAATGGATAAAATACTCTATGGGTGAATTTACTAAGACTGGCATTACATAGGCTAGACTTAAGCAAAAGTGGAGTAAGATGCACCAAATTTATTTAGTGGCTTTTTCCACTAAAGACACGAAATCCCCATCCACAGGACAGGGGATAAGTATATGTTAAATTGGGGTCCATATACACGGATTCCCAGCAATCATGAGAATGGGGGTCCTGTGTCTTATAGGTTTAATGGAGAGATGGATACAAATGTCCATTGTACTCTGATCACTATTATTCAGCTATCTCCTGAAGTCCCATAGAGATGAATTAAGGGACATGTTTTTCAGCACCTTTACTTGCAAGATCAATGGAGGTCTCAATGTAAAGATCCCTACCAATCAGACACTATATATATAATAAATGTCTTTAGTGGGGAAATCCCATCAAGACATTTGTCTCTTAATAAATTTGTTGCATCTTGGACTGCCTGTGTGCCACATATTGCTTATAGCTGGTGTCGATTTCTGTTACAATTTACACAAATTTTTGACGTGAAATATAGTGCAGTAAAGCTGTCAAAGAGCAGGTGAACAACCCCTCCACTACACCTTACATACTTTCATATATTTAGAAAAAGGGTTGAAAGCATGTAAAATTTAAACTTTTGCATTTTTTTTTAGCAAACTGGTGCATGCCAAAATTTGTTTCTGCCAGAAAATGAATACAAATTGCAAAATAAAACTCCTCATATACATTTCTATTAAGAAGAACATGGGCCTTAGTATATGCTGCACATTTAATACCACACAAAATATGAACAGAAAAAGCATTGTACAGAAATACCATTTTTTGAATTTATTAAGACCAACATTTTACACAGTGGACTTAGACTAAACTCCAATGGCATCAGACAAGACATAGATGCATCTATTATAAATTGTGGTGCATCTTGTGCAGTCTGTGTGCCAGAAACAGAAATCTATACCAGCTAGAAGCTAAGTATATTGTGGCTGGTTTGAAATTGAGTTTCCTGGTGACAGACTCACTTTAAATACTGAAACTAAAATATGTTTTAGGCAGAGCTGGGCAATTAATCAAATTAATTAGATTAATTAACCCAGAGAGTTTCAGACACAATTCTGTTTTTTAACAGAATTGTCTGATTCGATTTACCCTACATCCGCCATAATTGTACAGCTGCTTTAAACATGGCACCTGTGTCAGGAGTTGCTATTTTAGAGGTTTTCACACAGCAGAGACCAGGCGGCAGTGCCTGTGATCACAGACATTCTGATTGCAGAAACTTAACCCCTCAGGTGCTGTGGTCTGTTGTGACCGTGGCACCTGAGGGTTTCCTTCTTCTCACTCACTGCTCCCACTCCCCAAACCTGCGAGGCTCCCGTACTTGCCATAATATGTAGCAGGCTCCAATAGTTTAATAATTTTTACCATAGGCCGCAATACAGTAGTATTGTAGTCTATGGTAGAAACAATCTAATGATCACTGGTTCAAGCCCTCTAATTAAATTAAAGTTTCTAAAAATATATTAAAAAATAAAAATAAAAATTTTGAAAAGTCAAATCACCCTCCCCTTCACCATAATGCATATAAAAGTAAATAAGCATCATAAAAGTGAATGGAGCACCGATCATGCAAGCGCACTGACACTATATTCAAGGTGTTTTTAGAAGGACTCCAGATCTCTGGGGGATCCAGTTGTTGGATCCCCAGCAATCAGACACTTATCCTCTGTGCTGTGGATAAGTATACTTAACAGCACAACCACTTTATGTTCCTCCGTACACCCTCCATTAGAGTGGTCGTCCACAGCCCATTTAGCCAACGATCTATTCCATACAGGCCTTCTCCTTCAGCCATCAGCTATTATCGACAGTTCTTCAGAGCAGTCAATAGTTGCGTGATAGGACAAGGAAGCCTGCATAAAATAGATCTGACTTCTCCAGTGGAAGCTGACTGAACTTTAAAAAAAAAGCAAAAAAATAAACAAAAAAATGAGATTAAAATTGAAAATTGCCCATAAACTTAAAAAAATTGAGATTTAATTTTTTAGAAAATTGCCCAGCTCTAGTTTTAGGCTAGGGCTGTACAGAAAGGGCTACATACTATTGATCATGTGACTATTATTAAAATCACACATCAATATGATCATCTAGTGCACTTAGTGTTTCCCTATAAGGGAGAATTCACATGACAATTCCATGAATTCCAATGATTGGCATTTTACTAATTGTTTCAAGTCTCTTGCAACTTTTTCTCCATACAGCAGTCACAGTACCTGTGTCTTTATTGTGACTGTTGCACAACTAAAAGTTGCTTATATAGTAGTAGTAGTAGTAGTAGTAGTAGTAGTAGTAAGATAATAAATCTACAAAAACATCATGTACATTACAATTCACATTGACATGCCTAGCATTCAATTCAAGCTTGATAATCCAAAAGCAGTTTATTGAAATGAAAACTTAACAAGTGCACACGTGAGCTCTGTGTAGTTGCTCTCATTGCACAACACCTTGAATTGACGGCTGAGGAACATGGTATTAAGTTACTGATCTCCAGAGAAGCAGTTTACGTATCTACAAAATACTTTGGTAAATTCCTTACTGTGATGAATGCATCCATTACATGTCAGATACATCAAGAGATATGTGAGAGGTTCACCTAATGGTCATCCTCAGTCCATCATGTGAAATCCACTCTAAGTAGCAAGGCAATAACTACAGGAAATGTCAGAGCTTTAAATGGATAGGTCATTGTTTCTTCCATGAGAGAATTTGGTTTAGGAATGGGCCAATTGCTGTGCTGCTACCTCACACAAATTGTAAATTAAGCACCTGCCAAGCTAGGGACAGCAATCAATTTATAAGGGTAGCCTGGGGTCAAAGGTGAAGCTGATCCTTGCATGCTGGAGAGAAAGTGTAGGTCAACTAAGCACATACTTTTTAATTGGAATATAATTTGTCTCCAACTGGAGGTTGGATTTAGTGTATGGTACCTCACTCTGTTAAGATACAAGTAGGTCAGATCATTTACAGAATCTGCAAAGAATAAGAAAGCATTGGGGACACCTCACAAAGGGCAGAGGATAAAAAAAAAATCCAGGATATCATCAGAAAAATGGATCAGAACTGGACATGCTGTAACTTTTCTCATGAACCTTTATGCAAATATCCTTAGTTTTATGCAAAACATCATTCTATTTCCATCACATAGGGCAGCACTTTTTAAAAAAAATTATATAACTCATTCTCCTTTTTGGATACAGCTATTTTTCACTTTGACTTTAAGCGAGATGAATTCATAACAATCACAATTCCAATAGTGAACTTTAGGAACTAACTAACCTTCAAAATATATAATATGTAAAAAATATGAAATATATATACATATATAATATGTAACAAAATAAATAAATATATGTTTCAACTGATTTAATTTAGAAAGTCAGTAAACCGGCTCCATGATCCAAGAAAACAAGTGTTCCTCTATGTAGCAGTCACAGGGACATTTGCCAGTTCCACTATAAATTGTGAATAAATTTGTACAAATCCTTAATAAATTGACACCCCAGGTTACAACTTGCTAGAGTTTTAAAGTTGTACTCCACTTTGGTCAGTAGCTCTGTATGTTATTCACTGAGTAATACTTTCAGATTTTAAGGGCCACTGGATGCGTGATACATTGCTGGGCCCCTCAGCTGGAGAGGAGGTAATCACACATTAGTTAAGGGTCCACTGAAGGCTAAACAATGCTGCCCTTTTTATAACACTCATTCCTATTAGAAAGGCTTGGCTGAAAGTGGAGGATCAAAAGGTGGACCATCTGCCTTCATAGCAACTAAATTCTGTGGAAAAAGTTTGATTTGGTTGTGATTTTGTAGAACACAATGGCATACATTAATCTATACTGGGCAATGGGCAAATCTTTCTAAACCTTCCTTATCGGTGTTAATCATATTCCACCTTGTGCAATTTGTTATGGGCTGAAAATTGTGGATACTTCCTTTTGCTGACTTCTAGCCCTCATCAATCTTTTTATTCTTTGCTAGGCCAAGAGGGGCCCATCTCTTTTATTCTCTTGGATTAAAGGATTTTACTATCCCGTAATTAAATGTGGGGCTATTGCTTTATTATGGCTCTTCACCCCCCCTGTGGACATTTAAGGTTTTATAAAAGTAATATAAAGTGAATTTTATGGCACAGCCATGCCAACTGGCAATTTATCCTGAATCACAGGATAATCCACTAGGTCTATCAAATACAGAATATCGAGTTGCTTACTATTTTAAGAAAACTTGTACATTGGTTTACTGATAATACCACTTATGAAGAATTAGAAGCTTAGGCTATGCCAGTGTTTTATGATAACTAGCTCATGTAAAGGAGCATTCACTTTTATGTAGATATTTAGAAAAATAACCAGGAACAAAGATAACCCAAGTTCAGTTTTTATTGCCCTGCAAATATTAAACACAATGTACACACAATGTCAACGTACACTATGCCAAAATAATAAATGCTAGGTTCTACGTCTGGCATTCTCCCAAAATATGTTGAACCAAAAAAATGAATGTAAACTAAAAAGTGTGTTTTCTAACTTTACACAGAGACAGAATAGAAGGCCATTCATACAAATAACAAATTTCAACAAAACTGGCTAACTATCTTATGTGTATAGGGGCCTCTGCACTCTCCTCTCCAATAGGGGATGTTGGGGAAAAGAAGTATTGGGCATGCTGAATTTCATCATTCAATCAACAATCATTTTATTCTCAGGAGAAATAAAGCCATCCTATGACAATGGATTACTCCCCTTTCCCTATTGACAACACATGCATGCTCAGCTGAACTGAGCAGATATGTGTATTGGAGAGTTGGGAGGAATAGCTGTTGACTGAATGAACACCTTATTTCTTACAGATAAATCTGGCACATTTTAACACTGTCTAGTCAAACATTTTCACTGTCTACCATAGTATTAGATGCTGGATGATAACTCTGTTGCATTGTTAGACTGTCTAGTCTAACTTTATACCCCTTATTAATTGGCTTAGTTTATGGTAAATGATGTCACACCTTAAACCAAGCCTATTTTCTGCTAAGTCACATCCCTTTAACCCTTTAACAGTCACATAAAAATTGCAACCCCCCCCCCCCCGATATTGTTACCATTTTTATTGTAGATTTTGAATTTATAGTGCAAATAAATATTACTGAAACATATCTTATGTTCATTTTAACCCTTTAGCGATCTATAGTTTAGCCTTAAACCAGTAACATTTTATTCCTCTCTGCATTCCCAAGTTCATAACGTTTTATATTTTATTTCAAAGTAGCTTTACAAGACCTTCTATTTTGTGGGTACATAAGACTTTTTGATAATTTTTTATTACTTTATTTTGTTTTTGAGAGGTGAGATGATCAGAAAACATCAATTCTGGCATCTGAATTTTAATGTTTATGGCGTTTATCATGTAGAATAAATAACATACTAATTTTATATTAGGGGTTGTTATGGCTGTGGTCATACCAACTGGGTGTTCTTTATTTTTTCATTAACAAAGGGGAAAAAAAGTCTATTTTTACTTTTTTCTGTTAAACAATTTAGGTGCTGCAGTTAGCATTGACTGCAGCATATAAGGGGTTAAACATAAAGTATGCTTCTGATTGATAAGGGGAACGGTGATATTATAAACAAAAATCCAAGGTATCCCCTCCCCAGGGTTTATCTGAAGGGACTGAAGGTTAAACCGAAAGTGCAAGTATATGTAGATCTGCTTTAACCAGTGATATCTCTAAATCTATGGGTGCTACAGACATGATATTGGCCTTGTTTTAAAGCCAATATTCACTGGAGTTAAAAGTTACAGTTCTTTGAACGTGCCCTACTCGGGATGAACAGTAATGCACTTAGCTCAAGCATGCTCGTCCAAAACTGTAGGGGGGTTAATACAAAGCTGCACCCATTTTCTGTACAAGACATAAAAGTGTCTGAACAGTGTCTAAAACACTTGATAAATGTGGCACAAGACATGTTAGGCAAATTTCTGGTGCAAATTATATCAGAATTCTGGTGCACTTTTTTTAGTAAATCTCTACCACAGTGTCTATTGAGTGTAACCATTTTGTTCTACAAGTTAATTGACCATGGACTTAGGGGATATGATTGCCCTTCCACTACTATATTAGGCTCATCTCTTCCTAAAGGTTGGATATGGGGACCTATAATGTACAAGCAAATTACGTTAAAATAAATAACTAAATGTTACTCCGTTTATCTGGAATGTTCAGGCACTTTCATAAATAAAATATAAGTTTTTACTTAGGTCCATTCAATATGTAACGATTTACAACATTTTATAATGGTGTAAATTAGATAACTGATTCTAAATTATAAAACACCCCCCACATTACAATGAATGGGACACAGAATCCCTAGACACTACAAGATTTCCATGTTTGATATTGTAGCTTAGTCACATTCATCCCCACACATGGATTTGTGCATGTGGAGCAGTTTTGCCCATCTTCTTTTTTGTTCTTTCTGGATATCATAGCCAAAAATCATGGACAGCCATATAATGCAAGGATGCACAAATTTTGAATTTTATTACAGATATGTAAAATATAAATGAACATTATGTGTACAAAAAAATTAAAACTACATTTAGTTCCATATTGTATACAGTGTAGAATAGACTGGCAAAGGATGATGGCAAAAGTCAATTATTTCTATAAACGTTTGTAATGTCACCTGATATTCCTCATACAGAAAATATAATAAAATCAAGGGCACCAATATTTTCAAAATGACAGTTGGCACCTCTGTTGCTGGCTAGAAGATGCGCTCATAAGAAATCACCTGTTTAATGTCACAAAATATTATTATGCTATCACATGGCACTTGGGAGACTGGAGGAATCCAATATAAACATGATTTTGACACACCTAAGATATTAGATTTTTTTTTAATCTGTAAAGGCATCTTCATTTAAGTACTTGCATAGCCAATATAGATTTTCAAGTCTATAAAATCCATATCAAGGAATGCGTTTCAATAGTCAATGAAAAACATGTCAATAATATGCCATTGTTATATCTGTTGTTATTATGCAGAGTAATCTATTCTGCCCAGTGTTAGAGAGAGAGCAGAGGGTCCCTGTAGATGTAGAAGGACAATATATGGACCTCCGTAGTCCAATAGCTCATCATAAATCGCCTCCAAGTCCATCCACCAGTAGATGTGACTATTAAAATACATGCATTCAGTTCTTTACATGCAATCTAATAGACAATAAGAAGGTGTTTTTAGCATGCTAATGGGACACCTATCCTACTTGGGCCACTATCAAACCTCACAAGTAGCGCATACTGTCCATCCCTAATTGTGATGCCTATCAACAGCCATATCACACATGTAATATGCCTCGTGGTGTGACACTTACACAGTGATATGTGCCTGTCTGTATACCAGGTGTTTAAGATGAATAAGGTTGCGTGAGTATAACCTTTCTTTGGATCCTTCTGAGCTTTTTGTGTTTAATACTTGTTTTATGTGCAGCCTGTGGAGGTTCTAAAATATTAGAAGGTGCACTTTCTGAGAACTGCTTTCTAGTAGCCTGAAGATATATCATTGATGTTAGGCAACACAGTCATTCTCTGTAATCCTATTGATGTTGTAAATGAAAAAGAAGAGAAGCTAACATCATGTGAACCTTGAGCAAACGCTTTGCTGAAAAGAGGCATCAAAGAGCCAAGCCTTGGTAAAACCCAAAGCATACACAAAATGAAATTGGTGCAAATTAACTGCATTGTATTAGAGCACAGCTACAAAACAAACCACAACGTAACCTATCTAAAGAAAAAAGGTCGCCAATACCTGGGTTTGATGTCTTGGCCTCTCAGTAGCCATCTTTTAACAACAATCTTTTGTCAAAGCTTTCACCTACACCAGAAAAAAAAAAACTTCCTATTGTTATAGTCGTATTCCTCCCTCATTCACTTTACATTAATTACCACTTTCCTCAATACACCAGGGAAGCTTCCAAACATGCTCCTGTTTTCAAAAAAAAAGGGGGAAGAGAAAGGAAAAGAAAAGGCACACTTCAACGCTTGAGCTTTTTATATGCACAGCCGGGTTGAAATGTGACTTCTGCCTACTTTCAGATTCCCCTGATTTTCGCATACTGTAATTGTTAATAAAAAAAAGACAAAAGCTGATTTCATGCTGCCCTGTCACTTGTTTGCATGGCTTTCATTTTTTTAGTCTCCAGCTGTGTCTGTCAGCGGAGGGTTCCTTCAGCAGGTGTCCTCCTGTCTGGCCTATGGTAATTTTTAACTTTGGTTCACTTTCCTTTATGTTAACTCCGTGTGATGCAGCAGATGCCAGCATGCATGGTAGTATCAAAGAAAACAGTTAGGTTCTGCCATCATTACACAAGTCACCAAAATTATGTGATTTGGAAGCGTGCAGTTTTCTCTGTCCCTTAGTTATGCCTTCCTGAGAATTTCATCTCCATGCATGTGCCAGACTATGTGACATGTATCATTAAAACCTCGGGTGGCTGCTTCTAAAAGTGGACAGCATTCTTTTAAATCCTGAAATATATTTAACAAGTGAAAACTGTAAAAAGTATCACAAGCCTAAAATTCCAGTGATGATAAGATGATGGTATCTTCTATGTAAAACACTAAAAAAAAAAGCTGACCGCTTGCTCAACCAGAGTAAATTTTTCAATTTTCTTAGTACATTTGGTTTAGGTTGTACACACAGTGAGTATTACCATTGTATGCCTTAGTTTTAAAAATAAAAATAACCAAGCAGACCAAACCAAACAATAAGCATACTGAGCCTCAAATTTTTAGACCAGTTCGTATATGGAAAGAACCTATAGACTCTAGTTTGATATCAAAACCTTAGGGCCCTTTCACACTGCTGATGTTTCTGTCCTTGAAAAAAAACCCAACACGGTGATGCTCAGTATATATTGTCCCCCTCCAGTTGCCCCCAGTTTCTTGTGCCCCTCCAGTTGCCCCCGCAGTTTCTTGTTCCCTACATTTTTTGTTCTCCTCAGTATATATTGTCTCTGCCCAGCTGCCCCCAGTTTCTTGTCCCCCTGTTGTTGCCCCATAGTACATATTTCTCCCTTCCAGTTTCCTTCACAGTTTCTTGTTCCCCTCAGTATATATTGTCCTATTTCAGCTCCCACACAGTTTGTTGTCACCCACAGTATACATTGTCCTCATCCAGTTGCCCCCACAGTATACATTGTTCCCTCCAGTTGCCCCTAGTACAATGGTTCAAACAAATAAAGAAAAGAAGAAAGAAAATAATACTCACCTTTCTGTGTTCCCCTGCCCTCTGTTCTGGTCTGTCCCAGAGTCTTCAGGGAGCAACAGGCATAATGTAAGTGGCATCACTACATTGCACCTACTGCTCCAAAGACACTGGGATAAAAAACAGAGACCAAATGGTGAAGCAGGGAGCGAATACTGTGATTGAATTGGAGTTGGGGCAGCCAAGAATCACTGCCCTGGGCAGTACTCTAAATGCAATGCTATCCCGCTGTCCCAATGAGACCTTCACTACCATAGGGCAAGTGCACCGTTGGCCCTATGGTTAAAGTGGCCCTGAATGGGATTATTGGAAATACTCAAGAGCAAACATTTTTTTCATCAGCAGAACACAGGTTGCAATTTCTCTCATAGCACCACAGATGGAGCTGCTGGCAGATTCTATATCAGAGTGTTGTAAACACTTAGTGCAAGAGAATCCAAACTTGAGCCACATCAGTTGAAATTGAGGAATATAAAAGTACAGTATTTGCCTAAATCTCAAGTAGTTGAGATTTTGTGTCCTACTTAGAATTTCATGCAAAATGGATTCAGTCTCATGCCAACAAAGAAACAGTGGGTATATATATATACAGTATATAAGGAATCACCACCCAGAAGTCTACCTACCTATACACATTGTAAAACCCTTTCTCTGAAATGAAGTGTGGTTGTATTTTTCATACACTGCCCCTTATGCACTCGATTTTATTGATGACTTTCATTAACTCTAGTGTAGTTGACAGAGAGGATTGCATGAAACAGTGCAGTTTCTACACATGGATTGTTTCAGGAAATTAGAAGAATAAAGACAGTTTTGTCATGACAGTGGACATGAGAATGCAGAAGACTATTGAATACAATGATACCATATAGCGTGATCTCTCCTGCAAAATATCAGGCATACACAACCAGCGACAAACACGTATAACCTAAGGCCTCTTCTATTTGTTTTGATAATGACTGATGATATCAAAAAGTTGCAGTTAAACTAAAGAAACACTGATTGTAAACAGAAAATCTACTTCTACTTCAGAAGCAGCCCTGCTGTGCCCAATTTTTTCCATTCTTTACCAATGGGTATAATCTTTCTTAAAATGTGCCCCTGCTGTGCCCCTGGTATTTTTGGTTTTATAGCATTTTACAAGCACAATAAAACACCCTCTGAGCTTGATGGCTGTTCTAATAACTATACATCCTGGGCGGTAAAAAAGTACAAATCAGAGACTTCCATCTCCTGTAACATGTTGATGAAGCCCATCAGAGCTGTGCTATGTGAAGTAGGTCTCATTATGGAATACTTAAACCAGTGTTCACACCAGTTCTAATTCCCATATGTTGTTTTAGAATTACTGCATTGTCATATAGGGTTTAGGGTCCAGTTCAAGAGACATTTGACTTAATCGCACAAGCTATACTGGATGTGGTCGATCACACAGCAACAGAATTATGCTTCATTATGTCCCATTCAATCTACAATTAAAACCAATTCAGTTTGTGACAGTTATTAGTATATTCTTATTGTAAGGATGTAATACTACAGGACAGTACGATCGGCTGTTAAAGGGGCTTCATATGACCTTAGTGGCAGAGGGGCATCAATAAGCAATGACCCTGTCTTTAGCTATCAGTGTGACGACTTTTTTTTTTTTTTAATTTAATGAATTAATTAAATCTGATAAGCTTACACTAATGATATTACATTGCCTAGAAGTTGGATTTATTTTTTTTCTCCCAAATGAAGCTCCAAATCTTGTGTTTTCCCTGAAGAAGAGTTAGGCGGGTTGCACACGACTGGCACGGCCGGCACACGAATGTCAACCGCGTGTCGCCCGCGCACTGGCCGTGCTTCTGCTGCCCCATTCATTCCGCGGAAGCATGGCTGCAAAATCAGACAGGAATAGGACCTGTTCCATATTTTGCGGCCTGGACTGTCAGCCTGCACACGGGACAGTGTAATTCACGGTTATGTGCACGGACCCACAAAAATGAACGGGTCAGTGTGCTACCTGGGAAAAACCCAAATAGAACACTGACTTAGCACACGGTCGTGTGCAAGGGGCTTTAGGCTGAGGATGTACAGGTGCATCTCAATAAATTAGAATATCTTTGAAACATTTATTTATTTCAGTAATTAAATTAAAAAAGGGACCTCCTGTATTTTCTAGATTCTTTACACACAGAGTGTTCTATTTCAAGTGTTTTATTTCTGTAAATGTTGATTATGGATTACAGGTAATGAAAACCCAAATCTAAGAAAATTAGAATATTGTAAAAAAGTTCAGTATTGTAAATTCAGTGTGTCACCTGCCAAGGTTTCCTAAGTCATTAAATGGTCCCTCAGTCTGGTTCAGTAGGACACACAATCATGGAAGACGCTGATTATGAATTGTATTACTGAATTACTGAAATGAATGAACGGTTCAAAGATATTCTAATTTATTGAGATGCACCTGTACATTGCAGAAAAAATGAGATTTTTTTTGGCGATTTTGCTTTTTTTTGGGCCAAAGCAGAGGGTTGATTTTGTAGAAGGGTGAATTTTTTTTTCGATATTTACCATTCCATTTGAAGGCTAGGGATCCACGTGGCGTAAATGACGCAGAAAAAAAAGTGGTGTTTTACAGAGAATCCCATCCCCACTTTGTTGAAAAATACGCATAGTAGACACACTGCAATTTCCAGAACCATTACGGTTTTGGAAATCGCAGCATGTCAATTATACCTACAGAAACGCTGACAGATAATTGAAACAGAAAGCCCACAGAGCAAACCTTTGCGGACTGTCAGTGAAAGCGCTGTGGTTTGCCCCCTGAAATCACTTTTGACTTTGACTAAAAAAATGCAGCAAAATCTGTAACAAAATCGTAGCTTTTCCACAACATCTGAGCTCCTTAAATGGTAAAATGGTCACAACCCCTGGTATACGGAGCCTGCTAAATTACTTGTGCAGGGAGACTGGGTATTTAGAGGAATGTATAGTGGAAGGAGTGTGCTGAGCATTATGTCAAATATTGTGTTAATATGATACTCAAGTTTGATATAATTATTATATATAAAAAATCTGTTATAATTCAAAGGATTTGTCCGCTTCCCACAATTTATTATTACATGGTAACTAATTTAAGGAATTACTTTTCTCCTGTGTAAGATGTGGGTGCAAAGACATGGTTTACAAGGCCATTATCATGATACAAATCATTATGTATGCTGCAATGTACAGTAGTATCAAACTTAGGCTAAATCCCCATGTAGCAAAAAAACGCTGTGGAAAAAAACACAGCAGAAACCCATCGCATATTTTTCCACAGTGTTTTTCATATCATTTTCCCTTATTATACCTATACGGAAAGCGCCACAGGTATAATTGACATGCTGCGATTTTCATAAACATGGGGCCCCGGCCTTAAGGTGAGCATACCTTCAATGGCTGTCGATCAAATCCTTGTTCAGCTTACAGCCATTCCTCCCAACTCCTTCATACACACTAATGCCTAGTTAGGCCAAGTGTGGCTGTGTTTTCAGTGGGAAGCTGTCAGTGCTAGTGATGGTTGAACCTCTGCAGACTTTCTGTGAAAAGCGCTGCAGGAAAAACCACAATGTGTTTACACCACGGTTTTTCCTGCAGTGCCTTTTTGCTGTGGGGCCTTAGCCAAAGAGCAAATTCACATGTGGCAGATTTGTCACAGAAGTGTCTGCAATGGTCCTATTCCTCTGAATGAGGCTTGCAAAAGCAATCCTATTTAAATCAATAGAACTGATGTTCAGTTGCAAAAATTTATTTCACAAATCTTCTGCATGTGGATATACCCTTATGCAAGTAATTGTACACAGATAGCTGTCACCTGATCCCCCGTTCACATGCATGCTTAACACATGCCAAGAATTGCATGTGTATTAATTGGGAGCGGGGACAATGAATAAAAGGATTGGGCAATTGAAATTTATCTCCATCCATCTGCTGTTCGGGGAGAGTTGGGAGGACCTCATACACATTAGAAGGTCGGTTGGTCCCACCAAAATCAACTGGTTTGGCCAACAATTATCTAATGTGTATGAGTTGCTTTAATTTGTTCACAGTTTATGATTTATAAGTTACAATTAATATAGATTATTAGGGATTTGCTTGATTTTACAGTTCTCTGGTATAAAAATGACTCTACAATTAAAGTAGTAAATCATGTTATTTCTTAAAACATATAAAACATATATATATATATATATATATATATATATATATATATACTGTATATATATAAAATAAAAAAATTGATATTTTTAAATATTTATAATATTAAATATTTGCTTCTCATTCTATGAAATGTTGGAGGGCAAGTCAGCATTCTTATCCCAAACTATTCTGACACTCTTAATATGTCCTAATTCTTTTATTTTATTTCTCATCTATACAGGACTAGGTATGGATGCTTGAGAAGGTAGGAAAATTTATTTATTTGAGGAAAAAAAAAAAAAACTTCAAATGATACTGTACACAATGTTTGGATATTAGTGCCATAAGCAGTGGCGTAACAAAAGTCTTGTGGACGCCAGTGCAAACTTTTGCCCGGGGTCCCCCATTCCCAGAGCGAATTCTTGATAGTGACGGTTACGGGTGCTGCATCAGTATCTCAGATACTTGAAAGCGATACAGCTGTAGTACTCACAACTGCAGTTATCAAGAATATGATGAGTGATCAGCGCAGCGCCTGGCATATAAAAACAATACTTGGAGCTGTGTGCTTTGGGAAACAGCTGATCTGCAGGGTCCTAACAGTCTAAGAGATATAAGAGATCAGTGGGGGTCCAACACCTGGGGTCCCTTCTGATCAATTCTTTGAAGTTACTGTGGTGCTTTTGTGAGCGCCGTGACTCCTTCCCTATTTACATTGCACAGCATCACTTTTATAATCACCAAACAATGTTATTACAGCCTGTAATAATAGTGCATGGCTGCTATAAAACAGATGGCGTGTGACGTGAATAGTGAAGGGGCCCCACACAGTATTATATGCTCCAGAGTGGCCCCCACACAGTATTATATGCTCCAGAGTGGCCCCCACACAGTATTATATGCCCCACAGTGGCCCCCACACAGTATTATATGCTCCAGAGTGGCCCCCACACAGTATTATATGCGCAACAGTGGCCCCCACCCAGTACTACGCGGTCAGTTGGGGGCGCACTGACGTCATCACGCCACAGTGCACCATGTGACTGCTGGGGCCTAATCACAGGCCTCAGTGATGTGACCGAATGACCCCGTAAAGGATGCCGAGCCCAGGAAAATTGAGTAGAACTATTTATTATATTAAATCACCTCCCCTGAGCTAGTAACTATTGAAAAGGGGCCCGGTGACATGCCGGGGCCCCTTTTCATTTACAGTATGTATAGCGGTCAGGGAACCAGGCTTTCCCCGACCGCTATCATAGTGATCTGGGACCCCAGCCATCTCCAGCTGGCCGCGGGCTCCGTACCCCGCCGGGCCCTGTCGCGGTCACACCCCTTGCGAGCGCGATCGTTACGCTACTGGCCATAAGTACTAAAGTAACAGTGCTAAACTTAACAGATTCAATTATATAGTGCCTAAATTCCTGATAGTTTGCAAATATTTACATATCCAAGTGTGTTAGACTGAATCCCCACGTGGCGTAAATGCAGCGGCAAAAACCGCGGGGTTTAACAGTCCCTGCAAAGTGACTGTCTAGCGAATCCCATCCACACATTGCAGAAAAATACCCATTTTTTGTAAATTGCAGCATGTCAGTTATATGTATGGAAATGCTGGCGGTTTCCGTTTAGGTATAATTTAAGCTGAAATTCCACAGAGGAAACATCTGCAGACTTTCTGTGAAAAGCGCTGTGGGAAAAACCGCAATATGGGAAAAAACACTTTTTGGCTGCAGCCCGCTACATGGGGTCTTAGCCTTAATGTCACTGTAGCATTAGTGTCATTTCCCTTTTTCCCTTCTATAATCTGACCCTAAATCTTTAGATTTGCATAGGTATATTTAATAGCCATAAATAGTTATACTTTTGTTCATTTTGATTCACCTTTATTCATATAACAATAGGCTATGGGAACAGTTCAGTCATCTAAAAATAATCTGCAGCGCTGACCCTTACTACTCATGTACACACTACTGTGCTGCACAATTAAAAGAGCACCTAGTAGAGGACTAGCTACAGAGTTATAAAGCAGATGGAGATAACATGGATTAATAAACACTAAAAAAAAAACTTCCACCTTTCTCTCCTTATAAGATAGTGATCAATGACAGCTTTCTAAACAGTAGGCAATAGGCAGTCAGCTTGTAACCTTTTAACCTTTCTCACATTCTCCCAGTATTAGATGGGTAATCTGGGGGCACTGTCTGTCACTTCCTCCTCCTAACCTGTGTTTATTTTCTATGGTCTGTGCGACTGTTGTAAAAGCAGAGAGTGTACAAATACAACAAAACTCTGGCCTGTTGTGATTAGAATAGATACAAGCCGCTTGGACAAGCTTGGGGTGTGCCTGCCATTTATAAAACATAATGAAAAATTTTAGAAAATTTTAAAATAATTAGCAACTGCTATTGCTACTAAATCATATATAATTGCAGATCTTTTCACTGTGGAAAAATGTATTATCAGAAGGCCTGGTTTACTGCATTCTCATTCCCACTAGGCTGGGAATACAGGTTATTTCTTGTAGCTCTGTAAGGCAGGAGTCCGATGTATTTATTCAATGCAAGTTCCCCCCATCTACCTGCTGCTCATTGACAGCTTTCTCCCTATATTATTGAGCATAGGGAGAAAGCTATCAATCATCAGTGAGGAAAGGATATCTCATAAACACATCAGACCACAACAAATAATTTATAACTTCTAAAAAACAAATACATATTCACACAGAAGTGGTGCCCTCAGACATGGCAGCATAGATGAGCTGACAGTTTCCTTTAATGCCTCCCAGAAATGATGCTCTGTATCCAAAGCGAATAAAACGTAGCAAAGAACCTACTGACATGTACCTTCAACCTTGGACTGGTCCATGGAGGAGCTGGTGAGGTACCTGTGCCAGGATAGGCCCCCAGCCTCGGCATTAATTGTGCACAGAATAGTACTCACACAGCATCAAAACCACCGTATGCATTTATATACTAGAAACTGGCTGGTTTACCAGTTTACTGGATGGCTAAAATGACATGTAGGCACAGAGGCTGACCAAACAGTAACCTCCCTGGCTCAAGCCCCAGTCTCACAGAGCTGTAAAGGTCCCTAGTTCAAGGCAAGAGTCAATCAGAAGGATACTGACAGGGCCACATGGACAGAAACAGTTAGGAACTACTGAAACCAAAAGTGTGTTGGAGCAGTTTTAGGAATTTGTAAATGGATGTCACTTGATATTTGCATGCAACTTTATAGTGAGTTCCCAGAATAAGTTTCACTAGTCACTAGTGTACCCTAGGCACCTCAGTCCAAAGCTATGTATTCTGTATTGTAAAAATAGACAAAAGAAGTGAAAATACAGAATGTTTCTATGTCTTTGTCTGAAGAGAATAATCTGAATTATGCTGCCCAATGCACTGTAATAAACCCAATCTATTAACAGACCACTATTTCTCATGGTTGAGTCTTATGTGACATGCAATGCCTGATACAACCCACGTGTCGCTCCCAGAAACAACCACACTTTTCATTATCTAAAATGACCCCTTTAAAAAGTGGCTGTACTTTGTGATACAAATGTTTGCCAGAAATATATACTACACAGAATCTTTTTTTTTTTTTTTTTTTTTCAGTGTGAGTCAATTACAGAACAATGCAACTGTATAGAAATATGGATGCAAACTATACTCAGGTGCATATGTTTGGTAGAATATTTTACACATGGTAAATCTAGGCCCAAACATGTCATGAATAGAGCCATAGTCTTAATTCAGATTTTTCTGATTTTTGTCTCTTTGGTAACAGCTGGAAGAACTCTGAACTCAAGCTATGTTGGCAATGCCAGGATAAGCACTTTGGCAGAATAGATACTAAGTGAATCATAATAGTTTTCATTTTATTACATCATCAAAAAGAGAATTAAAGAAGAATTCTAATGTAAATGTTCTGCTCTTAGGTAATTCACACCTAAATGTATTGCCTACAATCACCCTCTCCATTTTGATATAAGATATATGTTCTTCCCTGCCTTGTGAATTCAAGTATCCTTGTTCATTTTTATCCAAGCTGTCAACGGTTCCAAGTCATACATGAATATTTCCTTACTACTTAGCTAGTTTGTTATTTAATGGGTAATTAAGGAGGATTGTTGAAAGGATTGAGGAAAATACACATACAGATGATCTGGAAGGAGAACATATTCCGCAGCCAGGGTGTATCGACCATGCCTCAGTGCAGAATATATTATATACCAGAACTGATACAAACTATTTACTGTAACCGAACAAAAGAGCAGAACATTACTGAGAAGATACAGAAGTATTCCACAGATATAATTGTGTTGACAACACTTTGTAAACTTTTGCTTCTATAAAAGTAGCATATATAACACAGGGATTACCATATACTGCACAGCATGCTTAGAGTAACAAAGTATGTGTAGCCCTATTTGGGGGGGGGGTATGAGTATTATCCCTCCCGCAACAGACTCTGGCGCTGACCTGTGTGTATAATGGGACCTGAAGCCTTCGCTGAAGGGAAGAGTGGGAACATATATGAAATATATCAGTGCCTCCACCCAGGATAGAGCCTCTGTATTACAGGGAGAATCTCTTCCTGGGACTTACCCATGAAGTACAGTTAGTAGCCTTAACAAGGATCACTGTACTAATCTCACAGTCTGAAGAATACATACAGATACCACATAAGGTTATAACAGTAGCTTTATAAGAATCAACAGGGTAATAATACATACATAAAATATACTCAGAACACAGCAATACTACAACAACCAGCAAGTCCTCAACCGTCTTAGGTTATATACCCGGGTATATATATAGATATATAGCAAGAGTCCAGTGCACAATACCTCCAGGCAACAGAAGAGATGCAGGGGCCCCTGTGGATGACTGTGGATCCTCGGATTCTTCCAGGAGATGACAGACAGCCGATCAGGAGATGATGATGATGGTGAGATTCTTCACAGGCAGCAAACAGGGCGACGGTGACGGCAGTAGATACAGGCCTGAGTACCCTAATACTGAGTCCTTAACCTGCCAGCTAAACTACTAGTGCCACCGGGCCTCTAACTAGCTAGTTGGCCTTCGGAAGCCTAACCTATCACTGCCCTGAACTATATATATATATATGGATCCCTAACTACGGTTACTAGCTGGGTCCTGTGAGTATATAGGGGGTAACACATACCTAACTATATACTGTGAAGTAAAGAGGAACAAGTGGCTCTTAGACTCCCCCAGACATAACATGTCTGTCTCAGCAGCTCTGCTCACATCTCTCCCCCCAGCAGCTCTGCCTCACATGTGTCTGACTCACTGTATTTACAAAACAAAACTTGCACTGAATGCCTGGGGTCTCTGAAGCCAAACTGCAGGGGCAAAGAAGCCAGATACATTATATACTAGTAGAAATGGCAGTTCCCTACACTCTCCCTCTGGTGAAATCTTTACGTCACGTCAAAGACATACAAAGTCATGGTATACAGTCAACATTACCAATGACAATATCAATATGGTTGCTTTTGCATTTACAGAGTCACAACAGGTTAATAGGTATACATGCCAGCAGGAGCGAAAATTGGTAACATATTGACCAAAGTGGACACTGCACCCACCCAAGCATGGTATAAATGAGGCTGAGTAGTAAATCTGGGGTCCCCCAAACTATCATATGTCAGCATAGGTGGAGGGTGTCTAATTCTCTCTCCTCTCCGTACCTCTCTCTGAGGTAAACTAGCATGTCCAGGCCCTAAACTAGGGTTGTCTGCCATGGGAGGGGATGGTGCTGGTGGCGTAGGAGAGCTAGATCCCTGCTCATCTGTAGACACAGATCTAGGTACGAATTCTGGAGTTTGAGGGTTCATAGGTCTCCCTGAAGGAGAAGATACTGGTGATCTAGGAACTTCAGGAGCCACAGTCCAATCACTCTCAGGAGTTTCAGGAAGGTCAGGTGGAATATCGGCTAAGGACTGTGGAGAATCGCAGGCCGAGCCATCATTGGAGATATCCATACCATCAATCTGAGGTACAGGCAACAAATGATTTCTATGCCAAGTCCTGATCCTCCCGTCCCGTCCTTTTATCTTGTAGACTGGTATTCCAGGCAACCGATCTACCACTGTAAAGAGTTCACTCCGCCATCGATCAGCCAGCTTATGTTTTGCAGATGCTCCCAAATTCCGTAGCAGAACATGGTCCCCAGGGTTCAATTCTCGGTATCTTACTCGAAGATCAAATCTCCTTTTATTTCCTTTATTCACTTTGGCCACATTTTCCTCAGCCAGCTGATAAGCACTCTTAAGCGTTTCTTTCAAACGTGCCACGTATCGGTAATGATCTCGATGACTGATACCATCGGTAGAGACTCCCAACAAGATGTCAATAGGTAGCCTAGGCTCTCTTCCAAACATCAGAAAGTATGGTGAATATCCTGTGCTCTCGTGCCTTGTACTATTATAGGCATGCACCATAGCCTCCACTTTTCGACTCCAGGATCGCTTATCCTCAATTCGTAAGGTACCAAGCATATCAAGTAAAGTCCTGTTAAATCTTTCAGGAAGGGCATCTCCCTCTGGATGGTAAGGCGTCGTCCGACTTTTGCGGATGTTCAACAACTGAAGTAACTCTTTGATCAGGTTACTCTCAAAATCCCGGCCTTGATCAGAATGCAACCGGTGTGGTAAGCCATAATGGATAAAATACTTTTCCCAAAGCACTCTTGCAACAGTGACTGCTTTTTGATCCTTAGTCGGAAAGGCTTGAGCATATCGTGTGAAGTGATCAGTCACCACCAATACATTTCCAAATCCTCTGGAGTCGTTGTCAATACAAAGGAAGTCTATGCAGACAAGATCCATGGGGCCCGAACTCTTCAAGTGTCCCATGAAGGCCGCTCGAACCGGGACAGTCTTCCTCTGCAAACATCTGCGACAGCACCTACACAAACGAGTCACGGTATCTCTCATTTTGGGCCAGTAGAATCGGTCTTGTATTAGGCCATAAGTCTTCTCAGGTCCCAAATGACCATGATAATCATGCAGACTTCGGAAAATCATCTTCTGAAAGCAGCTTGGAATAACTAGTTGGCGCCTTCCAGGGTGATCATGATACAGCACCACACGATAAAGTAGGCCATTGTCTATTTCAAACTTCTCCCAATCTCGTAGAAGTTGACTGCATTCAGAGGGTAGGGATGTCTTTAACATTTCTCTGTCTTGAGAACTCACTGCTTGATAAAGAGGTCCAATTAAAGGGTCAGTCTTTTGACTCCAGATCATTCGCTTTGAAGATATAGAACAACTCTCAAAGGATCCTAAAGCGGCAGGGTAGGCAAACATGTCTGGTACAGCTTTGGGACCTCCCCCAATAGAGTCAATAAGCCGAGTTTCAGAAAAGGCTACTCGGTCTTCAACTACAGCAGCCATGGCACACAAAGCTCCTACTCCAGGACTTGGCACTTCTTCCCATTCATCCACTACTTCCGGACTAGGTAATCCAGGCCGTCTTGATAGAGCATCTGCCCCAATGTTCTTAGGCCCCGATTTATACTTGAGTGTGAATTGGTAGTTGGATAAAGCTGCCAACCAGCGATGTCCTGTAGCATCGAGTTTAGCGGTTGACAAAACGTATGTCAGTGGATTGTTGTCTGTTCTTACTTCAAACGTGGCTCCGTATAAATAGTCATGTAATTTATCAACAATGGCCCACTTGAGCGCCAAAAACTCCAATTTATGTACTGGATAATTTTTCTCGCTGGGAGAAAGACTTCGACTTATGAAAGCTATGGGCCGTAACCCGGCCGGGTATTCTTGGTGCAGCACGCCACCTAATCCTTCAAAGCTGGCATCTACATGTAGCACATATGGCTTCTGTGCATCAGCATAAGCCAGAACGGGAGCTTCTGTCAATTTCTTCTTCAACAACTTAAATGCTTCTTCACAATCCGCAGTCCACCTATCGCCAAAAAGGCTTTTGGAAGACCCTTTCTTCTTTCCCGGATCTCCTGCATCACTCTTCAACAGGTCGAGGAGGGCTCGAGCAATTTTTGAATATCCTTCCACAAATCGTCGATAGAATCCACAAAACCCCAAGAAAGATTGCAACTCCGTAATATTTTGCGGTCGGGGCCAATTCACCACAGCTTCAATCTTACCAGGATCGGTAGCAACTCCTTCAGCAGAAACAATATGACCTACATAAGTGACCGAAGATCTACAAAATTTGCATTTGTCAGCCGACAACTTCAGCCCCTCTTCTTTTAAGCGTTGGAGTACTCTCATGAGTCGTTCTTCATGTTCTTCCAGCGTCTTTCCAAACACAATAATGTCGTCAAGATATACAAGGCATTCCCGGGGCACTAAATCACCTAACACTCTTTCCATCAACCTTTGGAATGTTGCTGGCGCACCTTTTGTACCTTGCGGCATACGAGTGAACTGAAAGAAACCCAAGGGGCATATGAAGGCTGTCTTTTCCTGATCCTCAGGTGCCATTGGGACTTGATAGTATCCCGATCTTAGGTCCAGCACTGTGAACCAACAGTTTCCATTCAGAGCTTCCAGAGCTTCTTCAATTCTCGGCAGTGTATACTGATCAGGTAAGGTTCTCCGGTTCAGAGTTCTGTAATCCACACATAGGCGAATTGCTCCAGATTTTTTTCTTACCACCACAATAGGTGAGGCATAGGGGCTCTTACTGTCCACAATGATCCCCTGACCTTTCATTTGCTGTAGAGTCTGTCTTAACTCATCAACATCCTTTGGAGCAACTCTCCGTGGTCGCTCCCGGAAGGGAGTAGAATCGGTCAATCGGAAAGTGTGTTGAGCACTTTTAGCACAACCTACATCCATATCATCCATGGAGAACACTTCCGATAATTCAGACAACTTCTGTGTCAGTCGCTGATTCCAGGCCTCTGGTAAATGTGGATCACTCAAGTCAAGATTGAGATTAGGGATTGCATCTCGGATTTGAATCCTGCACACTTCAGCGTATGGATTTACTCCAAGCACAGGGTAGCAGTGGGCCACATTCTGGTATGGTCCAATTACGATCGGATGCGGTGAACAGTTCCTCACTGTCACACAGGTAGATAACTCCACTTTATTTCTCCAGTCCTTTCTCTCCGGGATCACCATCCAGCCATTCTGGTTAATCATTTCTTCAGGAGTTTCCATAAGGACATAACTCCCTCCTTCAAGCAAATCGGGAGCAATGCTGGAGGCTACTCTCAGAACTCTCTCCCCGCCGGCAGGAACTTCCACGATTCTCTCACCAATATGATATACCATTCCATGTCGATAGCCAGTAGACAGGGCATCACAGAGTTCTCTAAGATCAGAAGATATATTCACCGGCTGAGCTGCAGGGTTCCAATCTCTTCCAAGAAACTTCTGAAAAGCATAATGCACTGCGGGACAATTAGTGCCAAGTATCACAGGAGCTGCACAAGAATCCCCTGTATCAGGACAGACAAGAGCCGTAATCTTCATGGGAGCGACACTCTGATCTTCTAATTCAGGGACAGCTATAACTACTTGCAGGCTGCCATCTACAGGATATGATCCTGAATTAAGCCCCCACAATTTCATTTGTCCTGTAGACTGAAGAGGTATATCCCTCAGATACTTTTGGTAGAACGAGCAATAAATCAGGGTCACTTGAGATCCTGTATCAAACAAGGCAGGAGCGGCATGACCATTGACAGTGACTTTGACAACGGACCTGGAGCCCGCGATAGCGCCTCTGGTCTTTACTCGGCCCGCCTTCCTTCGGTGTCTTTGATTCTGAATAGAGAAGAGAGCACTGTGTCCCAATCCCTCACTGTCCTCCGTACACTGTCTGGCAGTATGGCCCGTCTGACCACATTTATAACACGTTCTAGCATCCTTCCTCCATTGAGTGGCAGTGGGTGGAGTGGCGGACTGTCTAAGTTCTGACCGTTCCGCTGGTTTGTCCTTGTTTGAATTAGGAACAACATCTTCTTTAGAGATGCTTTTCGCTTTCTTAGGGGTACTAAAACTAATGTCAGCTTCTTGTTTCTTCACTAACTTCATTAAGTCAGGAAATGGAAGGACTCTATCAGATAGTAAGACCTTGAGTACTTGAGCAAGAGGATGATGAGGTTGTAACCCTCTCACCAACTGACTGGTTCTCATAGCGTCTACCTCTGAAGCAGATATAGCTGCGTGGTACACCAGATGTGAAAGAAGTAGCTGTAAACGGTTAATAAAAGTAGAGACATTTTCCCCTTCTTTTTGACGAACCATTCGGTAATCAGCAACCATCTGGGCAAGGTCATAGTATGGCTCAAAGTGATCAGACAGTACTTGTATATAGTCCAATGCACTCACTCCTTCATGAGAGTCTCTGTACAAGCGGATCAATTCTGCAGCAGGAGACCGCAAACTTTCACTGATACACTGCTGCTTGCCTTCTTCAGAGCAAGACCATTCCTTCAGGCATTGGAGAGTATGTTCTTTCCATATCTCAAAGTTTTCCTCCCCTTGTGGTACTGGGACATTACCAGAGAATACTTTTAGTTTCTTGTAGTGAGTGGCCTGCAGGCCCTGAGCTAACATTTCAGTCAGCCTGGCTAAAGTGCTAATAGCACTGTCACTAGAGGAACTGCTAGCGACGGCCATACTGGGGGGGTAACTGGCTGAGCGGGGTTCTTCCTTTACCTGAACCAGGGGAGGAACAGGAGGTCGGTAATCCCATGTAGTAGCTAGTGGGAGGTTCCCCTCTGAGCTATACCGCTTCTCCATATCAATGACTATTCCCACTTCTAAATCTCAGCAGTGCCTCCAAATGTAGCCCTATTTGGGGGGGGGGGGATGAGTATTATCCCTCCCGCAACAGACTCTGGCGCTGACCTGTGTGTATAATGGGACCTGAAGCCTTCGCTGAAGGGAAGAGTGGGAACATATATGAAATATATCAGTGCCTCCACCCAGGATAGAGCCTCTGTATTACAGGGAGAATCTCTTCCTGGGACTTACCCATGAAGTACAGTTAGTAGCCTTAACAAGGATCACTGTACTAATCTCACAGTCTGAAGAATACATACAGATACCACATAAGGTTATAACAGTAGCTTTATAAGAATCAACAGGGTAATAATACATACATAAAATATACTCAGAACACAGCAATACTACAACAACCAGCAAGTCCTCAACCGTCTTAGGTTATATACCCGGGTATATATATAGATATATAGCAAGAGTCCAGTGCACAATACCTCCAGGCAACAGAAGAGATGCAGGGGCCCCTGTGGATGACTGTGGATCCTCGGATTCTTCCAGGAGATGACAGACAGCCGATCAGGAGATGATGATGATGGTGAGATTCTTCACAGGCAGCAAACAGGGCGACGGTGACGGCAGTAGATACAGGCCTGACTACCCTAATACTGAGTCCTTAACCTGCCAGCTAAACTACTAGTGCCACCGGGCCTCTAACTAGCTAGTTGGCCTTCGGAAGCCTAACCTATCACTGCCCTGAACTATATATATATATGGATCCCTAACTACGGTTACTAGCTAGGTCCTGTGAGTATATAGGGGGTAACACATACCTAACTATATACTGTGAAGTAAAGAGGAACAAGTGGCTCTTAGACTCCCCCAGACATAACATGTCTGTCTCAGCAGCTCTGCTCACATCTCTCCCCCCAGCAGCTCTGCCTCACATGTGTCTGACTCACTGTATTTACAAAACAAAACTTGCACTGAATGCCTGGGGTCTCTGAATCCACTGCGGAAATAAAAAAAAAAAAAAAGTTTATATTTTTTTTTAAACCCTTTTTTTTTCTAAAGACGAGCCCATTTTTTTTTTTTTCCCGCCAGGGAAAACCCCGTTTTTTTTAAAAAAAACACACAAGGGGGGGGAGAGGGCTTTTTTTTTTTCCCCCCCGCCCGGGGGGGGGGGGGGACCCATCTGTTCTATTACTAGCCCACAATTAATGCCCGTTGCTGTTATGTAGGGATGGGCAAGCCTCTGAAGATTCATTTCAGTTGTGGGTCAGCTCAAAGATTCATTTTGGGTCAAACTTGTTCGGTAGAACCAGAAGTGAAATTATTATACTCTGGAGTCTCTTCAGACCCAAGAGTATCGCTAGGTTCACACTAGCGTTCAGGTTTCCATCCTTCGGGCTTGGGGACCCAAAAATTGGAAACCCTATCCACTTAAAAAGCAGATACATGTTGGGTTTCCACCCGTTTCCGTAAAAAATGGTGGAGAGAAAAGTCCTCCTTGCAGGACTTTTCTCTCTGCCGATTTTAAGCAGAATGGGGGATGGAGTCTCATACTGAGACTCAAACGCTAAGTAATAAGTGTTAAATAGGTTGAAGCCCAGGTGAGGTATAAAAAAATAACAAATAATTATATTCAGTTTCCCTCACCTCTTCTTTCAGCTTCTCTTGGTGTCTGATGCTCTCACATTTATTAATCTATTTGTGCATTCTTTAGGTGTAATTTGTGCCTTTTTCCTTGTTTTTTTTTTTTGCACTATGCTTTATTTCTGATGTATCTGTGCCTTTTTTTATTCCAGATGTTATGCTGCCCTCGCTACTTTTGATTTTTGTAGGGAAAATGGAGTGTGGCCAAAGTGGAGTCTCTTTTCTTGCTGTATGTTTATGCACCCTTTTAAAAATGCACAAAAGAAAAGTGCAAATGCACTCCTTTACATGGGCAGTCATGTCAGACAGCTTTGGAATCACAATCCAACCTGGTGCATTTTGTGCAATATTTATTACGCAAGTGCGACTCTTTAACCACTTCCGGACCGCCCATTGGGTATATACGTTCGGAAGGTGGTTGTCTAGTTCTCCAAGGACGTACCGGCACAATTTTGTGCAGCTGCTGAAACAGGGAGCTAGCTGTAACTTCAGCCGGAGCTCCCAGAGAGAAGACAGGGAAGTTTTATTACCTTCCCTGCCATCGCGATCGCTGTGTATACAGTGCTCAATGCACAGGAGGCTGTATTCATCCTGCAACTGTACCAGCCCCAGTTACAGGGAAAATGAGCCTCCCCCACAAAAAAAAAGTAATCAGATGTCCCCAAAGGTCTATTATGACCTTATGGGGAAAAAAATTAATAGAAAAGTTTAAAAAAATGTAAATAAAATAATTTAAAAAATAAATAAATTAATACGCCAATAAAATGCCCTTATTACAGCCCCACCCCCGACATCACGAATTAAAAAATAAAAATTACCATAATGGAGAGTAAAAACTATTTTATTAATTTTTTTAGTAGCACTTTGTGTTATTAAATAAAAAAAATGAAAGGTGAAAAACAGACACGTTTTCCCTCCTCATTTGTTTATATTTTCCCAGATATATAAAAAACACATGCAAAAATAAAAACAACATAAAAATAAAGCTCTATGTGTCAACGAAAAAAGAAGCAGAAATTATATATTTTGAATAACACAAATGATAAAAATACAGCCCTCAAAACGGCACATACAAAAAAAACCAAAAATGAGTCTGGTCTGGAAGGGGGGTAAAGCATATGGTATGGAAGTGGTTAAAAAATATATGTGCGAATACATGGCCAAAAAAAGGAAGTGTGCCTCCATCATAAATAGATAACACAGTAAAATTAGTAAAAAAAAGTTGCACCTGTGAAAACTATGGCTAAAAAAGGCGCAGATGACAAATAACCAATTGTTAGGGCACTTCCACATGTGGAGTCCTGTCTGTGGGAAACAGTCTGTGTGTGGCCAGTAGGACCTGGACTAAACTGAACGTTATGTCACTTCATTACTGTAGCAATCGAACTGTTCGGGAGCTCACTGTATCATAACTGACTATGATGCAGTGGTTACTATGCAGACGATCGAGTTCAGTCCAGGTCCTACCACCCACACACAGATCTTTTCCCACAGATGGGACTTGGTCACGTGCAAGGGCGCTTAGTTGGTGGATGCCGTTATATTGTCTTCTGCTAATTAAAAACACCTGGGCCAAATGGATAGCGTGGTATGACAAAACATAGAAAATGGGGTGACAGACTATATAAGTGCACCAGTATTTTTTCAGAGAATACACATGCAACAATATGCATGCAATAACACATATTAGTTTTTTTCAGAGAAACAGTTCTTGATGAAACTAAGAGCCATTTCATGGCCTGAAACACATAACCAGTGTTTTTTTGTGTATTCCGCTATGGATTTTGTGTGATTTTAATAAAACTAAGTGTTTTTTTTAATTTGATGCCGGTATTAGGACATTAGGAATGTTTTGCATTTCCTGGGGTCAGTTTAGGAAAATTCAGTCAAAATAATTTTTGTGTTGTGTTATAGTTTCATGTCAGAAGGGTAGGTAACATAGGTGGTTGGCTAGGGCACCATTGGGGTGGGGGAGAATCTGTGCACAACCAATTGTGGAATATTGTGTGGGGAAAAATGTATGTATGTATTATAAATGTTAATACTATGGATTGCTAAGGAAGGGGATGGTGACGGGGGCAATTCAGTTACTGATAGTCTAACAGCTAGTGTGCACTACTTCAGGAGCCGAGGGTAGTGGGCCCATTACGAAGCCCCAGTCTTGGACATTTAGGCTAAGGCCCCATGTAGTGGGCCGCAGCCAAAAAGCGCTGAGGGAAAAACGTGGCGGCACCGCATTGTGGTTTTCTTCACAGTGATTTTCACTGAAAATCTGCAGAGGTTTCCTCTGCGGACTTTCTGCTTCAATTATACCTATAGGGAAACTACCAGCGTTTCTGTATGTACAATTGACATGCTGCAATTTCCAAAACCACAATGGTTTTAGAAATTGCAGCTTTTCCGCAGCACATATTTTTCTATGTGTGGATGGTATTCGCTAAATGTGTGGATGATTTACACCACGTGGGGCCCCGATCTTACTTAGAATATTACAGCAGACCGATTGATTCTGCCTAATATTTAGACAACAAAACTTAGACTAGGTAGTCAGAAGATGAACCAAATGTATCACAATGACACATGCTAGTTGATGGATTTGGCACATTTTGCTAGAAGTTACTTTTTTTTCATTACTCCATCTTGAGTCAGGATTTCTTTAAAATCTTTATTATACAAAAAAAAAGGTGCACCCTTAGGCTAAGACCCTATGTAGCGATTCGCAGGAAAAAAGCAAAATAGTAGGATTTATGCTACGTAAAGGGGTTATGCAAAAAAAAAAATTATTATCCTCTATCCTATACATTGCTGATCTGACCTATAAGACCCTCACCGATCTTGAGAACGGGGGGGGGGGTGTTTTACTCCCAATGTAGTTGTGGTGGACGCAGATGCGCCTCTATTCATTTCAATGGGAGCACTAATGATAAACATTCTGTAAATTACCAATCTATCTAGCAGTGACCCCACTTCTTTACAATAGTGGATCTTCAGATATAAAAGGTATCTTTTTGCACCTCTTTTGACACAAACAACCTTTTGGAAATCAGTCTGTGACCTGCACTTCTAACATCCAGACCTGACGATGTGTAATCCAAGAGTAATGCTCAGCATTTTTAGGGTCAAAAATAGCTTAAAGATAGATGTACAGATTTTTTTTTTCTAAAATGAGAATTCATAAAAAAAATAAATTAAAGATTCTAGCAAGGAATAGAATACAACTTTAAGTATTGATTTATATTGAAATCGTCTGGCAAATAACACCTGCTTTCTGACTGACAGTTTTATGTAGAAGGAAGGGAGGCACAGGGCATGTTTGGTGCTATTGATTAGTACGGGTGTGTTGTGTTGTCGGAATCAGATTTCAAGTAAAAGCCTCCATGACAAATGTTGAAAACTTCAATGTCAATTATTGTCATTAACTAGATGCTGCAAAACTTTCCTGCAGAGGTTAAATTTGTAAGGAAGGAAACCTTACTACTGTTATTATGTGTGATTTTATTTGTCCCCTTGTGTCTACTTGTTTTCCCTTTGCTTCTGTGAGTTAGACAGACCACTGCAAATGGGGAAGCCAAAATATACAGTGTTTCTGGTTGCAAGGAAACAGTTTTTTTTTTTCCGCTTTCCAGTCAGGAGGAGAAGGAGCCAGGTGTAAGCATAGACCCAGGCTAAAACCGTGGTGCTGCCATAGGGAGGAGGTTATATTAGGAGGTGGTGACAGAAAGTGTGACACTAACCGCATGTGCAGACAGAGAGACCTGCTGTAGGTGCTGTAACCCAGTCGCCACAAGACAGGCCAGAGCAAGAGAAAGAAACTCCTGGGCTGAGGTCAACGGATGGAGAGGGAAGCTAAGGGGACTTTGATCATCTGGCACAGGGAACCAATGTTTTGGGAATGGATTTTTTTTAAGATGCTAAACCATAAAAAAATATATATAACAGGTAATACGTCATTTTGGCTGCACTGTGAACACCCTAAAATCAAAGCTTGTAAGAAAGTTGTGCAAATGCAGTTTTCCTCTAATTCCACCCCATTCTGAATTTTTTTTCCGCTTCCCAGTACAATGTATAGAACATTAGATGGTACCATAATGAAGTACAATTTATCCCTCAAAAATTAAGCATTCATACAGCTCTGTGACCATAAAAATAAAAAAATTATAGCTTGTGGAAGGTGAGAAGTAAAAAATTAAAATCTCAAAAATGGCTGTGGCAGGAAGGGGTTAAATAGGCCGATGCAAACTATCGGCAGCACTGCTCTGATTACACAGGGGGATACTCTGCCCATAATGTATATCTTTTAACCTGCTCACTAGTCAGTTGATCAGCAGTGCTATTAGACAGAGCGATTATTGGCAGCGACCTTTCCTAGGAGCGCTTGTTGGCAATAATAGTCCTGAACATGGGTCCATCTAAGCATAAGTTCACACTTAGTTTTTTGAGGGCAGATTTTTGATGCAGAATCTGCCTTAAAATTTGTCTCAAAAGTCTCCCAACACCCCCATTCATTTCAGTGGGGGTCAGGCAGATATTTTCATATAGCATATTTTTCAGCTACAGGAAAAAAAGAAGCTTCAGGATCTATCTATCGAAATAAATGGGAGAGTTGGGAGGCATTTTCTGAGGCAGATTTTCAGGTGGATTCCACCTCAAAATCCACCAGCAAAAAACTGTGTGAACATACCCTTATAGGGCCTTATGTTACTAAGTTGCAATGTATTGAATATTGTGTTGTATTTTGCGTATGACTTGCATGATGTATTTATTAACACATGTCACTCTGGCTTCCAGAATGTCATTGCCATAATCTGCATCAACCAGATTGCAAGATGGCCCCTTATAGGTGGAATGCAGTTGCGTCCAAGAGCTGCACAGCGGGAGAAGTTAAGTGCTGCTCTATTATTTGAAGCCACCCTAGGGATTCTAGCAAATCCCATCCACACATTGCGTAAAAATATAGGCAGCACACATACTGCGATTTCCAAAATCATTGCGGTTTTGGAAATCGCAGCATGTCAATTATACCTACAGAAAAGCCGGCAGTTTCCCTATAGGTATAATTGAAGCAGAAAGTCCGCAGAGGACTGCAGACTTTCAGTGAAAAGCACTGAGGCCTAGTCATCTCACCTGCCCCATGCAGATTCTTCCTGCTAAGGTCTACCTAGATTTAGTAGGGAAAATTCACATAAGGCAGGTTTTCTTTTTTTACTTAAAGCCTTGTGCCCCAAAGGAAAGTTCAGCTCATTCAATAAAGAGTATCACTACAATGACTGAAATACAAGATAAGGTCACCTGCTAAATATGCCACCCTGGAAGCCAATGACAATGAAAGTAAAGAAGTGGCCACTGGAAGGGCAGCCAAAAATAAACACCACCTCTGGGCAAAATGGGTACATTTTGTGACAAAGTTTATTAATGGGCTATTGACACTTTCTTGCTACCTGATATGTTAGACACCTTTTCAGTAGTTTTGCTCAAGGAAAGGAACTAATGTGATACTCAGTGCACTCCCTTTGCCATGTTTACTGTCTTCCTGCTCTTTTTTGACAATCCTCTACTGGACATCCGCTTTTATGCCTTGTACAATGGGCTTTGTGTAAATCATTGCTATATCCTTATTCTCTTTCTGTAAGATTAAACTTGACAGACAGCCAGGTAACTGCTCATACTCTGCTATAGTTTACACTGCAACAGGAACAAGCTACATGTATACAAGGCTGCAGAAAAAATACTAAGCATAGATATGAATGCATGCTGACAAGCAATTCAAGCAGGAGAGAGAAATAATTGCTGTGGAGCTTTCCTTGCTGTCTAGTATACATATACAATATCATAGTCACTGAATTTTGTACTCAAGTGTAAAAAATAACACTTCCTGTTATTTCAGGTCAGAGCTTATGACAGGAGGTGTACTCTGGCACATTACGTCAGGCAAAGGTTCCTAGAAATAAAGTCCATATCATTCTTTCCTCTGCTGACAACCTACCTGATAGACATACTGTTATCAGAGAATATTGTTAAAGGGGTCCTCCTTCTAAATGCATTTTAACAGGAAAATCTGATTACTATTGCAGCATAAGATGAGACATGACATGTCATCACTACTGCTAAAAAGGACAATCCAACTTTGACAGTGTCTGACAGTTCGGTCACACATGACCTGCTAATACGGTCTACTAGAGATGTAACATAACATGCATTGTTTAATGTAATCCAGCATATTTATCTCATCAAGAACAATAAACTAAACTATTATTTCATATTTACATCCATATGCTAAACTAACCATGTGTCATATATTTACTGGTTCATACAATATATCTAGAAATATATCTAGGCTGTACAGGTGCTGAGAGCTATAAAACTAAGAAACAGTAATGTTACGGTATTACATGTGCTCACATACAAAGGTGCAGTAAAATGTTCGGACTTTGGTGATGGTATTTTAAAGGGATTGTCCAGCTTCAGACAAATAATGAAAGACAAATGTTATTGTTTATATAAGGAAAAGTTGTACAATTTTCCAATATGCTTTCTGTATCAATTCCTCATGGCTTTCTAGATCACTGCTTGCTGTCATTCATTCTCCTTACTTTCAGTGGATAAAAATCAGTCTGTGGTCATTTGATGGACAGCCCATGGTCATGTGACCAGGCAGAAGTCTGATTATTGTGCTGTGACTGTAACAAGATGTGCGTCTCTGTCTTTATCACATGACCATGGACTGATTTTTATCCACTGGAAATAAGCAGAATGAATGACTGCAAGAAGAAATCCAGAATACTGTAAGAAATTGCTATATAAACTATCTTATATAACTTTTCATCATACAAATAATGACATTTGTCTGTCAATATTGGTCTGATACTGGAGAACTCCTTTAGGTATTGTAAACACTAATATCCATGTCCAATGTCAGTGACTTTTTTCTGATCTAAAAAATAAATAAATAAAAATTTTGTCTTGATTACATTCATTTTAGTTTTTCTTTCTTATTTCAACAAAATATGTATTCTGTAGAATTATAGGATATCATGTAATATAGCAAAGGATAGTATATTAGTTTCTATGAATACTGTATGGGGTTGAGCATTGGAAATAAAGTGTGATAATCAGGATTAGGAAATTTCAAAGGTTCAAAAGAAGGCAAATACTAAAGCTAATACCATGACTGGCCAGCAGATGGCACTTCACTCAGATACATAAACATGACTGAGCTCAGGTTGATCATTATTATTTCCTAAAAGCAATTCATTCTAAAATATTCATTCTATTTCAATTATTAGGAAGGGATCTCAGAAATGTATAGCACATAAACTCCCCTAAATCACCTGAGTAGAAGCAAAGCAATGGTCAGCTCACTTGAAAGACTGCATTTGATCCAGCCTCTGATACACAGGCCAGACACATTAGCGATCCAGCACTTTGTTAAAATTCCATCATTTTATTAGTAAGGCATTAAAATCCATATATATTTATATCTGTACAAGCAAACCAGCACAAACATCAAAATTTCATGTAGTGCACCCCTGGGGAGCGCTGGATTACACATTTCAGATTTGCTGGTCTTTAGTCATAACCAAAAGATGGTCTGAAACATGTAAACCAGCGCTCCCCAGGGGTGCAAGACATGGATTTTAGATGTTTGTGCTGGCCTCTTTCTCTCTCTCTCTCTCTCTCTCTCTCTCTCTCTCTCTCTCTCTCTCTCTCTATATATCTATATACACACACAATATGTATATATATATATATATATATATATATGGATTTTAATGGGTTAATAATAACATGATGGACTTTTAACAAAGTGCTGGATCATGACTGTGTTTGGACTACAGTACATAATCTGAATGTTGTTGGAACTATTTTACGTATAGATTACTTATAATAGATGCTAGGTAGTACAACAGAACATTAGTATTGGACAGTGATTTTGCTCTTACGTGGAAGTTCCTATACTATCACAGATAACACTACAAAGGCTGATCTTAAAACATCTCTTTGTCGTATTGTGAGAGAGAATCCATACATCTCCCTTGGAAACCATTAAATACTAAGGATGAATTTCCACGTTCAGGTTTTTTGTTGTTTTTGAAACCAAAACCAGGTGTGGATTATAAAGGGGAGAAAGTATATAGAAAGGCAATACTCTTATTTTATTCAATACACTCCTGATTTTGGCTTCAAAAACAACAAAAATCCTGAATATAGAAACCCAACCTGTTACCTGCTGTACCAGACTGACTGTGACTCACTCCAACTCATATGGCCATTGTACTGTTTAAAAGAAAATATACATATTTATTAGCTATTTTTTACAGACCTCTAAAAGGAAAAAATGATTTAATAAAGATTAAAAAAAAATCTGTGTATTTAATTAAGGCGGTTGTTCCACAAAGGACATGTATCACCTGTCCACAGTATGCTGTAGGAGGTGATAAATGTCTTATCACTAGGGGTCTACTGTGGCGAAAGGCAACAAAAGTTTGCAGATCTAAGCACAAATATTCCAGAAAGTAAACGTTTATGTCACAGAATTGGTGCAAAGTTGGCAATATATTCTCATAGTGTTTGTAGTTGTGTATTGTTCCTTTAATGAATAATATTTGAAACTGGCTTCTATAAGTCAGTGCTAGCGCATATTAAAGGCATATTTTAAAGGGAACCGTCACATAAAAAAATGCAGTCCAATCTGTAGGCAGCTTATTATAGAGCAAGAAAAGTGGATATGTACCTTTATGGGAAGAGATTTAGCATAACTTCCTTTATTCAATGTATTCATTTAAATCTGTGCTCTTTCTCCACTTTGAATTCCAAGGGGTGATCCATGGCACTGACATGGGTACTTATATTGGAAAGCCTATCAATCACTGAGTAGGACCACCCACTTGTCTCCTAAGCCCAGAATGAGCAGAGGCTTAAATCAATAAATTAAAAGTTATTCTGACTTTTTTCCCCTTCAATATAATATATCAATCTGCTCAGCTACTCCTACTCTGTGACATGTTGTCTGCAGATTGGACTGCATGTGTAATGTGGCTGGTCCCCTTCAATACCTATGAAAGTGTTCATCTATTCAGGTATTAGGGACAAAACTATAGCCTTGTCCACGCTGCTCACGTATTACTTGAATAGGTTCTGGCATCAGCAGGCAACCGGACCAGCTGATCAGAGCGGCTTCAGGTGTCAGATCCCCCAATTAGTATAAAAAAAACTATGCTAGGGCATAGAAAACACCTTTAGGCCGGGGAGCCCCACGTGGCATAAATGCTGCGGTTTGGCCACAGCGTAAACGTTACTGCAAAAACCGCAGCGTTTTACAGACACTGCAAAGTGGATGGGATTCTAGCAAATCCTATCAATACATTGCAGAAAATTACATGCAGCGAAAACACTGCGATTTCCAAAACCGGCGCAGTTTTGGAAATCGCAGCATGTCAATTAACCCTACGGAAACGCTAGAGGTTTCCCTATAGGTATAATGGAAGCCGAGGAAATCTCTGCGGACTTTCTATGAAAAGCGATGCAGGAAAAACCGTGATGCTGCAGTTTTTCCCGCAGTGCTTTTTTGCTGCGGCCCACTACGTGGGGCCTTAGCCTTAATTGCTTTGCCTGCCCTTGCACCAAGCTTACAATACAATCTGTGGTTGGGAGATGCTGCTATTGACATTAAGTAACTCATCAGCTAAACATTAATTTTATCAGCAGCACCAAATTCTAAAAGTTTATAGTTTGTCAACTGTACAATTCTCCAGACAGCAGATATGGAGGAGGGGGGGGGGGGGGTAGGACTGCTGTAGATATAAAATATGAATTTGGGCTTTTCAGCAAAATTGATGGGATTGGCTGTTTTGCATTTATATTGCTATGACAGCCCTATTATTACATAATGCTAACTTAACCTTAACAGTGGGTTATACTTTCTAAAGTCTCATTGATTTTACAGTTTTCTCTTCCTATGCCACATTCATATCTATATGTAAAGAATAGCTTGCAACCTATGTTTAGGATATTGTTTGTCTTACTGTTCACATGTCCACAGATAGTCTATGAAGCAGAAATGGGAGATAATGAAAATGAATTGTGCTGCTCCAATTTACACACATTCTGTAGAAGTTATCTAAGGTGAATATTCAAGAATGAGCTCATGGAGACTATACACTGGCCCTTAGGACTGACAGAGCTGGGAGTACATACTTTGAATTACTCCTGGGATTTAAATAAGAAAAAAAAAGCAATTAATGTGGAGGAAATTCGCCTCCTCCATTTGCATGACAGTGCTGGTCATTTACAATGTGCATACATAGGCAGCCTTATGTTGAACCCTAAACTCACAAATTCAGTTATATGGTGCTCCAACTGCTGGTGCTGTATTACTGGCATTGTTTCTCTATTTTCCCATAGTGGCTTATAGCACAGCAAACTTATGTATTCTCACTTACAGCAGCATGCTAAGGCTGCAGTTTCACTGAAGCTTTTGGTCATCCGCAAGATGTGGCAAAGTTGTCCCATTACTGGGATTTTGCATGAGACCTTAAGGCATTTGACAGCATTTTAATTTTAGCTGTGGAATTGCAACCATATCCCCTATATATTTAATAGGGGAAGGAAAAAACAAAGAAAGGCTAAGGTCCCATGTAGTGGTCTGCAGCCAAAAAGTGCTGTGGGAAAAATTGCGGCAGAAACGCAGTTTTTTCACAGAAAGTCCATAGAGTTTTCCCCTGCAGACTTTCTGCTTCACTATAAGTATACGGAAACCCGCAGCGTTTCCGTAGGTATGATTGACATGCTGTGATTTGCAAAAACACGAACGCTTTTCCACTGTGGATATTTTTCTTCAGTGTGTGGATGGGATTAGCCAAAATCAAACCCTCTTTGCAGGGACTGTAAAACGCCACGGTTAAGTTGGAGACCAGCCAAAAACACAGCAAAAACCCAATGAAAAATGCTGCATAAAAAGAATGCACTGTTTTTGCTGCGTTTTTTTATAGCAGCTAAGGCTAATTGCAGAAACACAGCTTTTTTTGTTGTTGCAGATTTTGCTCCTTTTTTGAGCCAAACCCAAGAGTAGCTACAAAAGGAACGGGGAATATGTAGGAAGTACTAATACTTCTACCTTCTGCTCAATCCACTACTGGCTTTGGCTCAAAAGACCGCAGCAAAATCTTCAACAAAAAAAACCTGTATTTCCGCAACTTGGTGTTTTGGCCACGGCGGAAATGCTGTGGAAAAAAAGCTGCGTAATCCTATTCCCACATTGCAGAAAAAAATCTGCAGCGGAAATGCTGTGATTCAAAAAACTGTTGCATTTTTGTAAATCGCAGCATGTCAATTATACCTACAGAAACGCTGGTGGCTTCTGTATAGGTATAATAGGGACAGAGGGTACACAGAGGAAAACTGCAGAAAAAACGTTTGTGTTTTCCGCAGTGCTTTTTGACTGCTGCTCACTATATGGGACCTTAGCCTAACGAGGTTTTTCATGCAAAGTAGAAAATTGGAGGGGGATGATTGCTGGAGGGACTAAATTAAAAAAAGAATCAATTCTCAACTAATCCAGTCCCCCATTCTAAAACAATGGCTGGGTCATAAATGAAATGCCTCAGGTGACCCCTGAGGCCAGTGATAGTCATTAAGGCTAGGTGAATATCGTTTTTATTTTAGTCCAATTCCATCCCTCCCCCCAGGTTTTCAATTTAGTCCTTTAATAAATGGATAGATGAAAGAAGCTAATTCTGATTATGTAATGTTTGCTGGAAAGGGGTCTGTTTGCTGTACATCATGTTCCAAATTATTATGCAAATTGGAATAAAGTTGTAAATTTTTGTTTTTCAATTAAACTCATGGACGGTATTGTGTCTCAGGGCTCTTTGGATCACTGAAATCAATCTCAGACACCTGTGACAATTAATTTACCAGGTGAGCCCAATTAAAGGAAACCTACTTTAGGCTAAGGCCCCAAGTTGCGGAAACACAGTTTTTTTTTATTGCAGATTTTATTGTGTATTTTTTTAGCCAGAGCCAAGAATGGCTACAAAAGGAATAGGAAATTTATAGAAAGCTCTTATACTTCTACCTTTTGCTTAATCCATTCCTGGCTTTGGCTCAAAAAACTGCAACAAAATCTGTAGCAAAAAAAGCTGTGTTTTTTCGCAGCATGGGGCCTCAGCCTTAGGCCAGGGCCCCACGTTGCGGAAATTGCCATGGCAAAAAATACATTGTTTTACAGTACCTGCAAAGTGAACGGGATTCTGGCTAGTTCCATCCACATATTGCAGAAAATTATCTGCAGAAAGTCTGCAATGGAAAACTGTGCGGACTTTCTGTGAAAAGCGCTGTGGAAAAAAAAAAGCAAAGCTGCTTTTTTTCTTGCAGATTTTGCTGCATTTTTTTGAGCCAAAGCCAGGAGTGGCTTCAATAGGGATGGGAACTATTTAGGAAGCTCTTATACGTCTTCGTTCTGCTCAGTCCACTCCTGGCTTTGACTCAAAAACAGCAGCAAAATCTGCAACAAAACAATCAGTTTTTCCGCAACATGGGGCCTTAGCCTAAGAAGGATGTTTCGCATTAATGGGATGAGTTAGTTAGGAAGGGCTAGTAGTGGGCAGGCTAGCTAAGGAAACAGGGAAGGGATGTGAGAAAAAAAGGAGGGAGAGGGGAGGGAGTCAGCTCTGAGTGTAGCACAAGGCATCATGGTAGTTGTAGGAAAACAAAACAGCAAGATACCCATGTAAACAAATGCAGAAGATGCCAGGAGCTCCCAGAGAAACCCAGAAATCACTCACTACACTGCTAAAGGTATTTGGGTGAACTTATTAACCTATTAATAAGCACTAACCGACCTTTTTTTGAAAAATGATTTTTTTTTTCCACCGGAATACCTGTTTAAGAGTGACCATTGTACTGTAAAGAGATTTGTGGCTGATTCAGAGTACAGACATATTAATTCATATAAAGGCATAATTCTGCCAATTCATCGGATTAAGAGGGCAGCTGCTAAAATACCATTACAAAGCAGCAAACAGGTACTGAAAGCTGCTGGTACCCCTGGAACCTCAAGTTGTAGGATCTTCTAGAGGCTTGCAGTTGTGCATAAACCTACTATTCGGCCATCCCTAAATAGTGCTCACAAGCAGAAATGGTTACAGTGGGTCCAGACAGACATGAAGACTAATTTTGAAACAGTCTTGTTTACTGATGTGTGCCGTGCAACCCTGGATGGTCCAAATGGATGGTATGGTGGATGGTTGGTGGATGACTGGCATGTCCCAACAAGGCTGCGACATCAGTAAGGAGGTAGCGGAGTCATGTTTTGGGACAAAATCATGGGGAGAGAGCTGGTAGACTCCTTTAGGGTCCCTGAAGATGTGAAAAATTACCTCTACACAAAGTTTCTGACGGACCACTTTTTTCCATGGTACAAAAAATAGAAACGTGCCTTCCGTAGAAAAATTATCTTCATGACAATGCATCATCTCATGTAGCAAAGAATCATTGACTGCCTGCTATGGGCATAACAGGACAGAAACTCATGGTATGGCTACCATCCTCCCCTGGTGTCAACACTATTGAGAACCTTTGGAGTATCCTCAAGCAAAGGATCTATGAGGGTGGGAGACAGTTCACATCAAACAGCGGCTGTGGGAGGCTATTGTGACATCCTACAAAGAAATTCAAGCAAAAACTATCCAAAAAACTCAAGTTCAATGGATGCTAGAATTGTGAAAGTGATATCAAAGAAGAGATCGTATGTTAACATGTAACTTGCCCTGTTAAGACATTTTTTGATTGAAATAGCTTTTGATTTACTGCTGCAAATTCAACAAATGACCATTTTCAGTTCTTTACATCCTATAAAATGTTTAGAAACTCTGATGTGCAAAATAATTTGGAACAGTGGATTTAGATTTTTTAATTTGTGAAAATGTTAGCATTGAGAGGTTTGTCCAATAAAATTTGAATTATACAATGAAGTTGAAGATTTGAACATTATACTGACTGTCATTTGCATCAACCATTTTGGAAAATCAGAGAAAAATATAATTTGAATAATAATTTGGAACGCAGTGCATACCTGGCACTTTAAGAATGGTAAATATTAGAGATGGGTGAACTGACTGGTACTGAGCTGGGTTTGACCCAAATATTCCAAATTACTAGTTTTATACAAACCTAGAAACCTATCTATCCAATTTCTAGCTCTCTAAGGAAAACACAGCTGAAGTTATGTCAAAGTGAAAGTGACATTATTATACTCTGGGGTCTCTACAGTCCCCAGAGTATAATAGGTGAAGGCACAGGGGAGATGAAAAAAAAATATTCATATTCACCCTCCATTACCTCTTTTGGGCCTTCTTGCTGTGTCCAGGGCTCTTCTGGTGATGCCGCAAGGAAGCCCAAAAGAAATTCTGAAGAGACCCCAGAGTATAATAATGTCACTTTCTCACTGACATAACTTCAGCTGTGCTTGCCTTAGAGAGCTAGAGATGGATAGATAGGTTCCTAGAAGCCCTGAGAGCGTTTTACACTATGTCTTAAGCCATTATAAGGTATGGTTTACACCAAACATGTTCGACCCAAAACAAATCTTGGACCCGAGCCACCTGAACTTGAAGCAAAACGAATCCTGAGAGGTTCACCCATCTCTAGTAAATATATACAAAAATTGGAACAGCTCACCCACTATGGATATATTTATCCATATTGTTGGCAGTCTAGCATATGGTACTCGAAGTAACAGCATACTGTACGTAGGAAGAGTTTCATCGATCCAGCATCATTAGGGTTAAAATCCAATATCTTTATAACACATATTTAAAGGCTTATCAGTACATAAGAGGCTATTAGTACCAATAAGTTTTTAAATATGTGAAATAAAGATATTGGATTTTAACCCTAACAGTGCTGAATCAATGAAGCACCTGTAAGATTGGTGATATAATGGAGAGGACTTATATATGCCTTAACAATAGAGGCGTAGCTAGGAGTTCAGCAGGGGGGGTGAACACGTCTAAGTGGGCCCCCAACTCAGGTATACCAACACTATCACTATACAGTGACCGTATAGTGGTTGATAGTGGTTCTACACAGGGCTGTGAAGACCAGTTAGGTAAATACAGTCCAGGAATAATGTTGTGACTTACAGGTGATATCTCTGACTGTTTACACTTGTCGTCTCTTCCATCTGGACCGCCATGACCACTTCTTCCAGCCGTGACTGTAAAGTTTGTAACACAGACATCTTTGGCTCCTCACTTTTCCTGGCACCCGACCCACATTGTCCTCAACTACATAAAATCTCCATCCTGCTGCTACCCCAATTATAAAACATATGATATCCCCTGGAAATGAATAATACCCCCATGTACCTTTTTAATTTAATAATGCTCCTATTTGCTCCCTTTATTTAATAGTGCTCCTCAATGAATAATTTCCCCTAATTAATAATGCCCTGTGTACCTCCTTAAATCAATAATGTCCGAGTGGCACCTAAAATTAATTATACCCTCTTACAGTGGGGAAAAAAAAGTATTTAGTCATCCACCAATTGTGCAAGTTCTCCCACTTAAAAAGATGAGAGAAGCCTGTAATTGTCATCATAGGTAGACCTCAACTATGAGAGACAAAATGAGAAAACATATCTAGAAAATCACATTGTCTGATTTTTTAAGAATTTATTTGTAAACTATGGTGGAAAATAAGTATTTGGTCACCTACAAACAAGCAAGATTTCTGGCACTCACAGACCTGTAACTTCTGTAAGAAGCTCCTCTGTCCTGAAGTTTGCTAGAGAGCATTTGGATGTTCCAGAAGAGTATTGGGAGAATGTCATATGGTCAGATGAAACCAAAGTAGAACTGTTTGGTAGAAACACAACTCGTCGTGTTTGGAGGAGAGTGAATGCTGAGTTGCAGCCAAAGAACACCATACCTACTGTGAAGCATGGGGGTGGCAACATCATGTTTTGGGGCTGTTTCTCTACAAAGGGACCAGGACGACTAATCCGTGTACATGAAAGAATGAATGGGGCCATGTATCGTGAGATTTTGAGTACAAACCTCCTTCCATCAGCAAGGGCATTGAAGATGAAACGTGGCTGGGTCTTTCAGCATGACAATGATCCCAAGCACACCGCCAGGGCAACGAAGGAGTGGCTTTGTATGAAGCATTTCAAGGTCCTGGAGTGGCCTAGCCAGTCTCCAGATCTCAACCCCATAGAAAACCTTTGGTGGGAGTTGAAAGTCCGTGTTGCTCAGTGACAGCCCCAAAACATCATTGCTCTAGAGGAGATCTGCATGGAGGAATGGGCCAACATACCAGCAACAGTGTGTGCCAACCTTGTGAAGACTTACAGAAAATGTTTGACCTCTGTCATTGCCAACAAAGGATATATAACAAAGTATTGAGATGAACTTTTGTCATTGACCAAATACTTATTTTCCACCATAATTTGCAAATAAATTCTTTAAAAATCAGACAATGTGATTTTCTGGATTTGTTTTCTCATTTTGTCTCTCATAGTTGAGGTCTTCCTATGATGTCAATTACAGGCCTTTCTCATCTTTTTAAGTGGGAGAACTTGCACAATTGGCAGCTGACTAAATACTTTTTTTCCCCACTGTATGTCTCCTTGTATAAATTATGCCCCTCTTGTATTAATAATGCCTATTAATAACCCTTTTGTATTAAAGAGGACCTTTCATGCCCTCATGCATGAAAGTGGGGAGAGATCGGTGTCAAAACTAATGGCACTGATATCTCCAGCCCCGGGGCACATAACGGGAAAGCCGACTGTCGGCTTTCTAGCGGTATATAAAATCACAGGTTCATGAGGACATGAAAGGTCCTCTTTAAAGGGGTTGTCCAGGAAGTGGACAAATCACAGTGGAGGTGGGGTAGGTGATAAAAAATCATACTCAGGCTGGGTTCACACCAGCGCTTGAACTACATTGGGGGATTCTGTCCCCCATTCCGTTTGAAAAATGCTGAAAGAAAAGTCCTGCAAGCAGAACTTTTCTCTCCGCATTTTTCAGGCGGAAACCGGGCAGAAACCCAAGCAGACCCCATTATAGTCTATGAGGTCCACGGGTAACTGCTTTTTAAGCGGATTGAGTTTCCGTTTTTCGGGTCTCCAAGTGGACCCGAAAAACAGAAACTGAGTGCTAGTGTGAACCCAGCCTTACCTGTCCCCAGTGCTCTGGTGTCTGCTGCCACTGTCTGTTCAGAAAAGTGCCATACATGACTGCTGAGGCTATCAGTGTTGGCTGGAAAGGACCCAGTATATTTGAGTGACATCACTGAGACCTTTCCAGCCACCACTGAGGCCAATCACATGCAGTGCAGGACTTGCAGCAGGGAAGCGGCGTGCGTGTGCCTGGACAGACAGCCGCAGGGCTGCGGACATCTGTACTCTGGGGACAAGTGAGTATTTTTTTTATGTTTCACATTCCTCCTCTCCAATTTTCTCAATACAATCCTTACCAGTAAACTTTATTATTCCCTAGAAAACCCCTTTAATACTGCCCAGATACACCCTAATATTATCTCCCCTTACATTCATACAGCCCCCACTAAAATTCTCTATAATTTATATCCTCTTTTATTAAAGCCCCCTAACACCCCTTATATTAGTTATGGCCTCTTATCTTGCTAAATTCCCACTGCTCCCAATTGACCTCTTATATTTATTACAACCCCCACTCCCCTCCACCCCCAATTAAAATGTCCAAAGCTTGTTAAAAAAAAAAAGTTGATGATTCTCACCTACCTCCGATCACCCAAGGAGGAGCCTCCGCCGCTGACACTGTAGTTGCTTACTAGAAAGCAGCAGGACTTCAGAGTCCTGGTCTGGATGGCTCAGTACAGTGACGTCATCGTGAAGACGTCTGTGTCAGGACGCAGACATCTTAGGGCAGCTCGTAGGCCACAGACCTGAAGTGGCTTGTGGCTTATGGGCTATTTACTAGCAGAGAAGTAAGCTAAAGGCTTCCTTCTCTACCATTTATTTCAAATGTATCGGTGTCATACAGTAGTATTGCAGTGGATAGTATGAGCGATCAGACCCCCTAGGTTTCAAGGTCCCTAGGGGGTCTGATCATACAAGTAAAAGTAGAAAAAAGAAGTTTTTAAAAGTATAAAAAAAATAAAAAAAAACACAAAAGTTCAAATCACCATCCTTTCCCTAGATCAGATATAAAAGTAAATAAACAAAAGTAAACATAAACACGGTAGGTATCCCCACTCTCCAAAATGCCCAAACTATTAAAATATTAAAATATTTATCCCATACAGTGAACGGCATAGCGGCGAAAAAAAAATCAAAATTACCAAATAGCTTTTTTTTCAACACTTTGCCTCCTAAAAAAAAATGTAATAAAAAGTGATCAAACAATTAGATCTTTGCCTAAATGGTATCAATAAAAACGTTATGTTGTCCCTCATAAAAAGACGCCATACCAAGCTCCATACATGTAAATATGAAAAAGTTACAGGTGTCACAATATGGTGACACAATTTTTTTTTTCGATTTTGCAAAGTTTTAAATTTTTTAAAAGGTATCAAAATATTACAAATACTATATAAATTTGGTATCGCCATGTTCATACTGACCTGCAGAATACAGGTAACATGTCATTTTTACCACACAGTGAACGCTGTAAAAATTAAACCCATATGAAATTGGCGCAAATGCAGTTTTTCTCCAATTGCATCTCATTCTGAATTTTTTTTCCAGCTTCCCAGTACATTGCACAGCATATTGAATGGTGCCATTACAAAGTACAATTTGTTTCGCAAACAATAAGCCATCATGTGAGTCTGTGAACTGAGAAATGAAAAAGTTATGGCTCTTGAAATGTGGGGAGGGAAAAACGAAAATGCAAAAACGAAAAATAGCGGGGTCTTTAAGGGGTTGAACATAGTGACAAATTCCCTTTAACATTTAGATGTACTTTAATCCTGAAATAGATCCATATCCAAAATCCAAATCCATATAGGATAAATTATATAGAAAATATTAAGGGAAAAGTAGAAGGAATGTGTGCCATAAAAAAGAGGTATCCAGGATCCCAGTGGACACTGCAAAACACATGCTGAGCTGTATCATCGTCTTATCACAGTACCACCTGCATATAGTTTTCTGTGTTTTTGTATTGTTTTATGTATAATTGTAAACATACATCTTTAAGGGCTGTTCTACTGGGGACGGAAGGGTACTTTATGCCCGAATGGTTTATCTTAGCCAGCACATGGCTGGAGAGTGGGAGGAGACATCAGGGAAAATTGATATCAATAATAACAAATCTGCATCACTTACCACACCCCTTTTTTGGAAAGTGGCGAGGGCAACACAAAAATAAAAAAAAGTCTCAAATTTTGCGCAAAAATTTGAATTAAAAAAAAAGTACAACTTTTTATGCCTTGTACACCAGAAAATTGGCGTATAAGGCATAATAAATCTGCAGCAGAGAGTCTTTATCCCGTTTCCAAAGAGAAGAGACATACAGTATGTTCCAAGATAGTGAGAGAGGCAGAATAAAGCCCAAGCTAACATTACTGACAGCCTTGGACATAACATTGCTGACAGCCTTGGAGAGGAGTTTGGAGTGTCTAGTGCCATTTTAGAGAAAGTCTGAAGTCACTCAGGGCCTTAGAGAAAACATCATGTTGTGGTATAGGACAGACAGGATCATCTTGGGTATAAGCAGTGAGAGTAAGAAACAACTAGAGAGGTTGAGAAGATTAGCACAATATTATTTTATTCTGGGCTTATATTGCTGAATACCATCATTGGCTTATTGCCCTTAACCACAGTAGAACTGCTAATAGGATCTGCACCTCCACCTTGTATTAGAAACTGTGTTTGGTTGCTGTTATACCAGTAAAGTTAGAACCTGTTTTCACCTGCAACCTGTGTCCCCTGAGTGTATTCTTGAATTTACCAACAAGGGCCCTGCCAACTCCCTCCTGTTTCAGAGAGGCTGAAGACCAAAAGGAAGCGATCCAATGGAACTACTACCACCACCTCAGCTCTGCACCAACCCAGGAAAGGAGCTGGAGAAATTAGTTGAGTCTAAGGCTATCACTGACAACACCTATTATTCCTACCACTACTCCAATCCTCCAGGTACCTGCAAGGAAGAGTTTTCCTTTTTGCACTTTTATTTTTTGTTATGTATGTTAATTGTTTTATGACATTCCTATATAACTATTTTTATTGCTTAAAATGTATGCTTTAGAAGTGCTGCGTTTTATAGATTATTTGGCATTCTGCTTATGAGGTTCATGGATGGTCAGGCATGCACTAATATAATGTTCCTGGTCACAGAAGTAACAGCTGGCAGCTTCAAAATCGGCTTAGATGCCTTTTTACAACAAAATAACTTTGATGCTTATGAAAATGTATAGAATACTTATTTCTTTCACTCGTCCCTTCAGGCATCCCTTGGTTGAACTTGATGGACAGACAAATTTTTTCAACCATACTATCTAACTATGTCTTATGAAAATGTAAGAATCCCTAAGGTTCTGCTCAAACTTCCCTTAGTTCCTATTAGTCATGTTTTCATTACTTCATTGCTGAACCCAATGGCAGAAGCCTAACAGATCCATTAGAAGTCAATGAAATCTGTAAAGATCTTTGAGAATATGTTCAGAATACACCTATCATATGACCTCAGTATGATCACTTCTATGGGAATTATGGAAACAACATAGCTCAGTGAGCTCAGCTGTTTCTGTAAACCCTACCATCACTGACAGCCTGCATTTGGCAAGGCAGGGTGGGCATTGGGGGGGGGGGGATTCACCTTTAAGATGAACATAGACAACACAGTACTTAGTTGTTAGACAACATAGATTATTATTATTATTATTATAATGTCTTGCTTAATATGTATGTTTTTCTCAGTCTTGTAAGGAAAAGTGAATGTACTAGATAAAGTGTATAAAACATATTGCTTGACAGCTGGCATAGAGAAGTTTTTAAAATGCTTTGTAAGTGCTAGAGAAAAAAAAATGTATCCAAACTAGTGGGATAAATGTGGCTATATGCATTAGATTGATAAATGTCAGTTGTATCTGCTGATTTTGATGGGTTCAGCTAACCATCTAGTGTGTATAAGAGTCGCCAAAATAACCCTGATGGCAGATGTAAGAAGAAAGTAGCTGATCTTTCCTTTAATGAATTAAAATAAACATTTCTTATAAAATAAAGTTTTTTGGGTTTGTGTGTGTATGTGTGTGTGTGTGGTGAGGGGGTAAGTGTGTGTGTGTGTGTGTGTGGTGGGGGGGGTAAGTGTGTGTGTGTGTGTGTGTGGTGGGGGGGGTAAGTGTGTGTGTGTGTGTGGTGGAGGGGGTAAGTGTGTGTGTGTGTGTGTGTGTGTGGTGGGGGGTAAGTGTGTGTGTGTGTGTGTGTGTGTGTGGTGGGGGGGGTAAGTGTGTGTGTGTGTGTGGTGGGGGGGTAAGTGTGTGTGTGTGTGGTGGGGATAAGTGTGTGTGTGTGTGGTGGGGGGGTAAGTGTGTGTGTGTGTTTGTGTGTGGTGGGGGGTAAGTGTGTGTGTGTGGTGGTGGGGGGTAAGTGTGTGTGTGTGTGTGTGTGTGTATGGTGGTGGTGGGGTAATGATCCCATTTGACTATAACCCGGAACTATAAGAGATTTGTACAAATATTTCATACATGCAACATTAAGTGAAACTGCTTGTTTGTGAATTGCTTGTAGCTGTCTATATGACTAAAGGGTGAGTATATCATATACAGCAGCATTCACTCAATACTTACAGCTGTATTGCCATTTTATATATCTTGACAAAATGACTATCAAATGTTATTATTATTATTATTGTTTATTTATATAGCACCATTAATTCCATGGTGCTTTACATTATAAAATTAAGAACATATTTACTTGTTGGTTATGCAATGTATTTTTATTCATTAGTCTTATATTGCGAAGTGTTTGTTTTTACCCAAACTAAAAAAAATCCTATCAAATAAATCTTACTCGAAACTTACTGTTACTTTATGAGTTGACATACACACTCTATATAATGTAGGTCTACCCAATGATCATACGGCTTATTGATCAATAGGAATACTGTGTATTGATTGATTTTTATCATGTTTTTAGAACTAAGGAATATCAACAGTATATTATAACATATTTCTGTTTCCTTCATTTGCCTTGTAAATCACTTTTGCAATGTTAATCTGAGCTCCAATTCTTTGTCTATAGTTATGTCTCTTAAATGCTATGAACGCCTCTGCATTTATTTTATTTGCTTAGATGTATTTTGGGCTAAAAAGCATTTTTGTCATTTTTTTATTGAAAAATTGCCACCATTTGGCTTCTGCAGTTTGCATGCATTACAATACACTGTAAAACCCACCAAATGTAGTCTCTGATGGTTCAATCCTCAGTCCTGAGTTCCCCTAAGTGATCATCTAAACTGCATTATGATGAAATCAGGGTTGACCTAAGCATCACTCAGCTCAGTAGCCTATCGAAGACCAAAAGAACCTCTGAAGACCAAGCCATCAGAACTAAGCAGAGGCCATACAGATCAAAATATTTAATAAAAAAACAGAAAACCAATGCTTCTTTATTAAAAATACATGGATTTTAATTTAAAAAATTGGTTCAGGATTATCCATAGACTTTTAGGAATTTACAACTGAATATTTATAACATTATTTCTTATTAGATTTAAAAAGGCGCCTAAAGCAATCCGACATTTATTGCATCTATTGATATCTAGATATTGTTATTGACTTATTGCTGGATCTCAAATACCATGATGCTGTACATAGATGCTATGTATTTGTTTCTTGTTGCTATACAGAGCCCAATGCGGTTCACAAACTGTTTTTGCTATCAGACACATAAGACACCCGCACACTGGGAACAATTTTATATTAGGCAAATCAATCTAGCACTTGTTTTTGATGTGTGAGAACAATGTGCAGTACTCAAAGGAAACCCAACTAAACACAAGAACAAACAAACTTCACCTAGATTTTGTCCTTGGTAGGTTTTAAGCCTCAGGGAAACAATGTTAATGACTGAGCAGTTGTGTGTAGTCAAATCAATTTTACCAAATGGAAAATAGATATGTCACCCCAGAGTTCGGCATAAAGTCAATAAAAGTGAGCAAGTTTTCCATGGATCAGTTTGGGTGTGAATCCACATTGGAATGAAGCATGCTCATGGGTGCTAGACTTGATGGGGCCAGTATTTCAAAAAATGTCAGCCTTATGGGGTCTTCTCATGCAACAGCGTTGACATTATGGTGTGTTCGAGGAAGAAACATTCAGTAAAAGGGAGTCTTCCAATTGACAAAAGAGGTCAAATTGCAGCTGAATACAACACTGGTGCGCCAACTGACATGTCCAAATGCATAACTAATCATTCCTTAGCAAGGATAGATGATAACAACATGGCCAGTTTGACTGCCATTGCTTTCTAAGGAAAGCAGATAGGCAAGAAACTTGGGCAAGAGAGGACAGATTGATGAATCCAAATTTCTGTTGCACCATGTTGATCAGCAATAATAATGGTCAGCATAGATCAATGAACCATTCTGATGAACCATACACAACAGTGCATATTTAAGTCTAGTTGTCCAAGGCAACCAATCACAGAGGAGCTTTCATTTGATAAATCTCCCCACATATTTTTATAGTAACCCGTTCTAGGATAAAATTCTTGCACTTTACACTACACTCTAAACACTAAACTCACCTGTGGTTTTCCTCTTTTTTTGGTAGCAGGTAAGAACCACACAATACTGACCCTCTGTGAACCCAACTTTATGACATGTCAACAAATCAAAATAGGCAAACAAGTTGGTCACACATGCAGTGTTCTTAGATTGTATCCAACTGGGGTAACATATTGCAATCTTTAGAGACACTGCTACTAATAAGTTAGATGACATTTTATGCATCTAATCCTATGTGTCCGCAACAGCTTCAGATACATAAATTAGATTGTGAGACACTATGGACCTTGCCGGGACTGACTCTTCTTACAGCTGTGATGTTAAACTGACAATTGAAGGAGAAGATCATCCACTATAATATTCTTGGTTGTCAATAATGTATTGATCACACTTAGTGAGGAAGTTGTATGTGGCATAGAGGTTTCACATATAGGATGTATACAACTATTCAGTCACTTGTTTTACTGCAATAAAATTGATTTTTCACTACAATATATGTGTTGAGTGTTCATAAAAATGACAATCAACCTTTATTCATTAGTGTGCAGATTTCTATAGTGCAGTATGTGAAAAGTGTTCCAAAGCAATGACATATTCACACAAATCTGAGCTCCATTTCCAGTATTCTTTGACAGCAACTACAGCACATTCACAGGAACATAGAAGATTGACAGCAGAAAAAGACCCCCAGTTTATCTAGTCTGTTCTTATATTGTTACCATTTTATCTTAGGATAGATATGTGTTTATCCCAGGTATGCTTATATTCACTACAAACTTCCCAAGCACATCTGTTAGAAGTTTGTTCCAAGCCTCATCTACTCTTTCAGTGAAATGATATTTGTTGACATTGCTTCTGATTTTCCCCCCAAGTCAGTAACAGATACAGACAATACAGAGCAACCTGTGAAGGAATACCATATTGGCTCCCGGTTATTTCATGTTATAGAGCAACACTCTCTCTCTAATAATATATTAGTAATTCAATTCAATACCTCAGACATTCATATGCAATCTAATCAACAGTAGGAAACTGCTTTGGGTTGACAGAGGACCCCCTATTCTTCGTGGCCCCCTTGTAGCTGCACAGGTTGCACCAATGGTATATCCATGCCTGCACTAATTTCAGATTGTGCCCCCTTGTTCTTATGTTTATTTTTTTTTACTAAATTTTCTTCCTGACCATTAGTTGTATCTGTAACATTTAAAGTTTTCAATTCATTTTCATCTATGAAAGTTTTCAAAAGAGCCAAGTATGATGTTTTTAGAACTTCCATAGACATAAATGTAGAGAGATGCATAGTCAGTTCACACCTTCCAGTCTCTGACCCCGTTTTTTTAAATAATTTATTGTCCAGAAGTGTGATGTCCACCTATAAGGAATCTATAGAATATCCTGTAAATATGTCAAAAATGTCTGATATGGGAAATCCTCTTTAAGGTGACCATACACATTAGATTATTGGTGACTGAAGTTGCTGGAACGGTCAACAATCTTTTCTATATGAACGTGTCCTGAATCTCCTACACTGGTAAGTTTCAGGAGATAGAACAGTCGGGCGTGTTGGATTTCAATATGCCTGATCATTTTGTTCCCACTGGAAATAAGTTGCCACCAGATGTGTCTGTCAGTGGCTTACGCCCCCTCCCCAGTGAGGACACATGCATGCTTCTTAATGAAAGGGGTGGGAAAAAATAGTTTTGAGCTGAAGGAGCATTCAACTGACTGTTATCTGAAGGGTATGGCCTGCTTTACGAATTAGTTTGGCCAATTACACCAACGTAAGGCTAGGTAAGCCAATCTGAAGTGTTTTCAGATACTGATGGCTAATGTAAGGCATCAGTATCTAACTCTATATAATCGCTCCTGAATCCCTGTACCACTGTACATTGCCAGCATATATCTTCTAAGGCATGTGCTCATTTTGATAACAGGTGTAAAATATGAGTTGTGAATTTTGTAAAAGTGGGGTGGTTTAATATTATCTGACACAGAGACAAACGATGAGGATCATTTAATATTTTACTTATTTACTTGTTAAAAAGTGATGGGATGAGAAGACTTTCAACCTTCTAGATTAGATGTTTTTTTCTCCTTTTTTACATCATATTCTTCTTTTGTACATGTCCCACGACCCTCCTAAAAATTTGCTTGCCTCAACTCAATCTGGTTTTCTATGGAATTGCAGTCCTTATGTGACCTTACTATGTTTACACCTACCAATTTATGACACTATGTTAAGTAATTGAGGAATTACTTACTATCTACTAATTGAATTACAGGTCACCATATCAGTGGTTCCTTTCTCTTGGCTTCTTGTTAGAAAACAAAAGGAGGAATGAGAAAGATATCAGTGTTAAGAAAGGTGCATTGTCTGTGTCTCCAGATTAGAGAGATGAAATATTATTTTAGAGTTAAATGAATAATTATATTGTGCTAGCAGTAACAATTCAATATTTCTCTTGCCTGAGGGTTACAACACATTTGCACAATAGGGAAGCCTTTCTTTTTATGTCTCAAAACTGTACCACAAACTCTTCCTTATTCATAACAGCGAGATCTCCAGCTGCGATAGGCTCTTTTCCTTGCTCTGGATGACAGTTTTCTGTGTTCATTCCAAGCACAGGGGGTTTAATAAACATATCTGGCAATCTTTTGATAGCTGGAGGGCTTTGGATGACACTGTGTGCAAACAATATGTTCTCACTGTTAGGGAAACAAGTTTATTCAATTATTCAATTAATAGATTAGAGTCAAGATGCATGTTACCCTGCAATGCAAACCAGAGGAGAATTTCAGGGGCAGATTTTTTTCACACCTTGCACTGACAAGGAATTGTCAGAAGCATTACACTGTGACAGTTCAGGAAGCTCTTTATATGTAGCAATAAAAGTCAGCATGAGACTGCATAGCCCCTTATTACAGGATGTAACACATTTCTTATCTTCCAGCATAGAAATCTCCAGGTCACTATCCACCATCACTCAGGAGTCAGCTACTGAAGTAACAGAACCACTCGGCACATCATCTGCCCATTTATAGACTATAAATAGTCAGACTGCTGGTACTGCCCTAAGTTTAGGTTTTACTATTTCAAAGCATATTGACTACGGCTTTTCTATGGCTCTCGCCTTTGCTTTTTAATAAACTTTATATACTTCTACATAGACTAAACTTGTCATGACTATAAATACAGTACCAATAACCATTTATTTCCTGTATTTTCTAGGTATATTGGGGTAAATTTATTAAAACTGGTGTTCTGTATGGCCGTGTTACAGAATGGAAATCTATGCAATTCAGGAGCTGGTGTAGATTGCCTGTATAACTCCTACCAGAAAACTGAGATGAGTTATAATAAATATGTTGGGCCAAGGCTTAGCCTGCCAGCCTTACCTTAGCCTGTATCACTACAGCCACTTCATCAGAAAGCGGTGAGCAAGGTGCTGAACGCTAGATATGATGCACATTAGGCACAAGAAAGGGTCTTGTGAAAAATGTACACCGCATTATCACCCATCTAAGCAAAAAAACTGGTGTAGATGTGATAATAAATATCCCTCATTGTCAGGAAAAAAATCAGTTCATATAAGCAGGTTGGATTATTTGTTTGCGATGTCTTATTATTCACATAATGCACATATGTCCTTGTATCAGATAGCTATGATGTTTTCATAAGCCCAACCATTGAGGACAGTCTCCTCAGCAAGGTCACAGTCAGACAAAAGCCAGGGCATGGAGGCTGGAGGGTTCATTTTAGAGATAGGTGTGGGTCCCAGAGGTGGGACCCACATTTATTTGTGACATATTCCATGGATATTTTGTAAATGTTATTCATGAAAAAAACAATTTAAGTATGTATACAGAGGTGTGCAATCTGCAGCCCATGAGCCTCATGAAGCCTACAATGCTATTCTGTGTGACCCCCACACAAACACTTGGCTGCTTTCGTAACTCTCATACACTAATAAACTACAATGGAGAAAGCCCCGCTTATTCATGCTTATCTCATTTCCTTTTCTCTGGAGTGACAAATAAAGTAGCAGGAGGCCCCATTCTCTGAATACGTGTTCGTTCTAGAAATATCATTAGATATTTATTATATATACTATCAATATATCTGATGGGAGTGCCCCGTTAAATTTTATTGGGGCCCTTGGGAGTGGCACCATCTAGCAATGTGGTATTGTTGCCCTGATTCACTCTCGCCTTGACTACTGTAACTCCTTACTAATCGGTCTTCCCCTTACTAAACTCTCCCCTCTACAATCTATTCTGAGTGTGGCGGCCAGGCTCATCTATCAGTCTAGATACTACAGCGATGCCTCCAGTCTGTGCCGGTCACTACATTGGCTGCCTATTCAATGCAGAATACAATATAAACTTATCACCCTCATTCACAAGGCTCTCCATAATGCTGCACCTCCCTACATTTCCTCCCTCATCTCTGTCTATCGCCCAACCCGTACTCTCCGTTCACTCAATAACCTAAGACTAGCATCCTCTATTAGCAGAACCTCCCATGCTCGTATACAAGACTTCTCCCGAGTTGCACCACTTCTCTGGAATGCTCTATCCCGGACTATTAGATTAACCCCCAATTTCCACAGCTTCAAGCGTAAACTAAAGACACATCTTTTCAGACAGGCCTATCACAACTCCAAATGTAAACCCTTCCGTAGTTAGAATCCCTAAATGTACCCTCCTCTGTTCACGCTCCCGCATTGCCTCACAGGATATGATGCCGTATCAGACTAACTTTATATGTCCAGGCACCATATGCACCTTAAAGGACACGACTGGTGACAGCTCATACAGCTTTATATATATGTAATGACAGTAACCTCTATTACAAAATTTTCTGACCATTGTACGAGCAATGCTACCTCCGATGCTGCCCCTGCTACCTCTTGTGTCACCCCCTCTACCTCATAGATTGTAAGCTCTTGCGAGCAGGGCCCTCAGTCCCAGTGTGTGAATTGAATATTTCTTTGTAATGTATCTTTTTTGTCAGTACTTGAACAGTACAAATTGTACAGTGCTGCGGAATATGTTGGCGCTATATGAATAAAATTTATTATTATTATTATTATTATCAGACCATAAAAGTTGTCCCTGATCTAGTTTATATTATATTTTTAGTTAACCATTTACCACAGTTATCAGCAATTGCAATGCTGTGGAAATTAATATATCTAATATATCTCAGGATAGATTCATATCTGCGTTCAATCTACGTTTGGGGATTCCGTCCCCCATTCTGCTTAAAAAATGCGGAGAGAAAAGTCCCCAAGCAGACCCGAAGAATGGAAACTCCAACACTGGTGTGAACCTAGTGTCACCACATACAGACAGTTAATAGACTTCAACTGGAGTGATGGCAATGGGAGTTGGAGTCTCCTAAAGGATACAAGAATAAGTTTGGACTACTTCCAGCTAACTTTACCAATGACGATGACTTTAGATGTTGGAAATTGTTCAGTGAGAGATTTCCTCTTTAGTATCTACTACTGTCACCTTCTAGAGAAACTGATATTTCATAGGTACAGAATCTGATAAAGCAATGCCACTGTTTCACTCTTTTGGTGATGTGCTGTAAGATATGGCACCCATACTGTATTTGTTTTTGTAATATATTTTCATGCTCATCATTTGACAGATGGAGGAATATTGCCACCATTTCAGCAAGCAGACAAAAGGCAGTTGGAGCTTCTCCACATGATGATACGTGAGGACAGAATATCACAGGCTTCCGTTGATGATTACACAGCTCTATCCATCTGTCTGCTGCTGAAGGTTGTGAGAGTGAGATACGGCTCACACCATCTTCATAAACAAAAGCAGACTGTGCTGTCACGAGTCAGACACGCCAACTAATTGGGCCTGTCGACAGACAATATTCTGTGTCAACAGCTCTTGTAACAGTTTGAAACAGCAATAATATGTTGGATGATGGTGAGAATGACACATATGTGTCTAATAGCATCCTGGAAATCTGACATAAATAGAAAAGAATTACTAGAAAATGTCGTTCCTGGGCCTCACTCTCTCTAAGACTTCAAGGCTGCAGAAATAGACAGAATCATCTTTTTTGTGTGTTGTAACACATCTTCCACTGTATCATTACACATGCTGACAGCTTAATTTGAGACTTATAAATGCCCAACTTTAAAATTAATCTAGCTAACGATTTGTTTCAACAAGACACGCGGGCTCCGGGAAAATTAACCGAAAACTAAATTGCTTTATTTAACTGGCATAAGGCCAACATGAGTATTCTGTATGTTAATGTATCTGTCTCTTTAAGATGAGCTTGCAAAATTAGAACTGTCAGAATTTATTACCAAGACATCAGATGTACAACTGAGATAGACAGAAGATTTTTTTTTTTAATTTTTACCACTGTATTAAATAAAATGCATTTTATCTTAATGAACTTTAATATACTAGCATGACCCAAAGTATAAGAGGCTAGTATGTTATAACATATAGATATTATACCATTAATAAAAATAATGTAAGGTATATACTGTCAATCACTAGTTGTTAGATTTTGAATGACTAGATTAGATGCCCAGCTGTTGGTTATTGGCAGAAAATACATGGGATAAGGTGGATGGTGAAAAAAAGTTTGTTTTTTTACCTTAAAATTGTCATTTGTCACTTTTGAACACCATTTTACTTGTTACCTATAGAAAAAATGTACATGAAAAAAATTAAGTAACTGTGTAAATGCTGGCAGACTTTTATTTGGTATTGATCCTGAGTTCCAGTCTGTATTTCAATCTGTAGTTCAGAGCTGCATTCACCCTTCTGCAGGCTTCAGAGCTGAAATCTTATCCTGCTGCTCAGTATGCACAGAAAACAAATGTTCTTAAGATAGACTATACTGTGAAGTGTAGAAACCTAAATGTGGTCTTAGACTTTAGTCTAAAGTTGGGCAAAACTGGCAATTTCAACCTAAACAATGGGGCTTTGTGATATGAGAATAGTGCACTTTATCATAACAATGGTTATTTATGACATCAGAATAGTCAGTTGTGACATCACAGTGGGGTATTGTGACATCAATTTTAACCAAAACAATAGTACATCAGGTGAACTATTCTTTTAGCAGTCTTATGTAAGACTATTATCATCCAAAAAGAAGATAATCGTTAGTCACTGGTCCATAGACAATCTTTGAAAGATCAACCTTCACCAAGTGTCACTGACCATGTATGGTCATTTGATCGACTTTAATGCCCGGTATGGACTAACATTTGAATGATTAGATATGGTCATAAGACCATCCTTTGCTCAATGGTTGTTGAACTATCAACCTACTTCCTTCTAATTATAGGAAAATGTAATATCACAATGTTAAATTGTGACATCACAATGGAGATGTGATATGATTAATTGTGATATCACAATGGATATTGTGAGATCACAAATAGTTAAATGTAATCACAGTCACAGTTATTGTAATTTAATAAACATATCCAGCTTGACAAACAATGCCCCATTTTAGCCTATTATCTTTGGTCATTTTTTAAACATTTGCTCTGAGGACCCAAGTGTGCAGACCCACTGCGAGGCGGGAGCAGTAGTTTTCCCACTACCAGCAGGTTACCATTGATATGCTAGAGACAGATTTATGCTTGAGGTTGCATAACCTGCTGGGTGAGAGTCTTTCTATTTCATTTTATTTATTGCATCAAGCAGCAATACACTAGGGAAGCTCCTCCTTTTCCTTTGTTATTTCACAAGGGTAAACTTTGACATCACAAAGTTTTACTGTGACATCACAATTGAGAATGAGCGAACCTCTGCAATGCGATACTCCAGTATGGCGCTCTTCTGTGACATCACGCTCCTGAGGTCAGTGCTGTGGCCTGTGGCTGGGCCTCAGTGCTGACATGGGCATACCAAGTATCACAACGTCAAGATGCCACAACAGAGTTTAAATAATTTTTTTATTTTTTACACCTCCCTTGGGCCTACTACTATTATACTCTGGGGTCTGAAGAGACGGAAAACCGAACAATATGTAATATTTGGGTCGATTCTGGATCGTTGTGAGCCAATTCGCCGAACAATAATCACAATGGCAAACTGTGACATCATAATGAGGAATTGTGACATCAGAATGGCTAATTATAAAATCACAATGGGGAATTGTAACATCACAATGGGACAATCCCAGAAAATTAAAAATTAAAATAAAAAAAAAATATGGTGTATATTTATTAAATTATATACATTATTAACACTTGATGTTAATTTGTTATATTCCCAGTGATCTGTTGCATGCTGCCAATCAGCGGTCTCAGCAGGTGGCTGGAGAGGAACTGGTGATGTCACTCATATATGTATATTATAGACTTTTTGTGTGTAATTGTTATGATGGTATTTTACTAGGAGCACTTGCTATTACAGACACAATGGGGCATTGTTACATCACAATGGTTAATACTGATATCATAATGGGGCACTGTTTCATTACAATGGGGCATTGTAACATCACAGTGGTTAATTTTTGGGGCACTTTGGGAGATTTTTGGACATGTTGACACCAAATTGGGCATTGTGCCAACACATTGTTTAATTGTGACATCATAATGGAGTATTGTGGCTCCAAAAAGTATATGCAAAAAGAGGGACCAGGAAGCACTACTCTTAGAAAAAAACAGGATTTTATTAAAAAAAAAATACACAATTGAGACTCTGACAACACAAAGGGCATTTTCACATAAAAAAGGGACATTATGACATCACAGTGGTTAACTGTGACATCCAAAGTGGGTATTATGACATTACTCTTTTACCATAATGGAAAAGAAACAGAAGGTTTCTAGAAGCTTAAACAATCTTTTATTTCTTTCATTCTGGATATAGTCCTAAACATTATAGCAGGGCAAAGAGTCTACTATTCCCTAGTATGAAACTGTATGTGCTCTGCTGCAGAAGTTTCATTGGGTGCTGTATGCATATCTTATTTTCCCCAAGAAGCCTTACTTTATACAAATGGAATCTAATGGAACATCCCAACAATGACACCAGAGGCATCCAGGGGTATAGTAGATGCCCCAGTCAACTTCAATGGAACTTCTAAAAAAAAGATCACAGTCAACATGCTTAATTCTGTGTTGAGTTTACAGAAATAATATTTTGACATTTGGTTGTAATTTTACAATGGAAATGCAATGCCCCATGAAATATAAACAAGTAACTTATTTTTCTTAACATCTTCCAGGTTAGGTTTGGGCTACAGTCTAAAAATGTAACTTACTGACATTGTAGCATACATTTCTCCAGTGTTCATGTAAAATATCAGGATAAATGGATTTATTCACTACTGAAATTTAAAAACATCATAATAAAAGCAAATTATGAATTACTGATAAAATATTGGAGAAAAAGGAAGACATAATGGACTTATGTATTTATCTTAAAATTTATTTGATAACTGTTATCATAATTTCATGCAATACAGTCGTGAGAACAATTAAGTATACCCTCTTTGAATTCTATGGCTTTAATATCAGGACATAGTAAAAAAAAATCTGGTCTTCAGAAAGGCTTAAAACTAAGGAAATACAACCTCAAATGAACAAGAACACACAACAGATTCCATCACTTAATTATTTATTTACTAAAAATTAAGTCAAAAGAGAAAAGCCATGTGTAAAAAAAATAAGTACATACCAAAAATCATTAGCTTGTAGATCCACCTTTAGTAGAAATAACTTGAAGTAATCCACTCTATCACATCATTATGGAGGAATTTTAACCCACTCTTCTTTACAACATTGCTTAAGTTGATTGAGGTTTTGGGGAATTCCAGTTCTCTTAAAGGGATTCTATCATTGGGAAAGGCATTTTTCAATAACACCATGTCAGAATAGCCTTTAGAAAGACTATTCTTTTCCTAGCTTTATTTTTCTGCTTAGCTTCGCCATTTATGAGAATTTTCTTTTTTCGTCTTTATGCAAATGAGTCTTCAGAAAGCACAGGGGGCATTCCCCTGTGCTCCGAAAGCGCAGGGTGTGTCCCCTGTGCTCAAAGAAGATGCTCTTCTGAAGATCCAGCGCCACTTCTCTCTTCTTCTGCTAATGCCTCTACGCCGTGTCATCAGTTGCCAAGTCTCTGTTCAGGATTCAAATCCCACGCATGCTCAGTCGGCTTTGTCCAACGTGAAATGGCTGATGACGCGGCTGAGGACTTCAACCCAAGTCCTGTGGCTACAAAACAATCCCAAATCATAATCTCCACCACCTTGCTTGACAGTTGATATGAGGTTTTTGGGCTGACATGCTGTGTTTGGTTTCGGCAAACTTGGAACTGTGCATTATGGCCAAACATCTACACTTTGGTCTTATCTTTTCAAAGGATATTACTACATAAATCTTGTGGTCTTCAAACTTAAGCCATGCTCTCATGATCGTTTTTAGAAAGAAGAGGCTTTCTCCTGGCAACCCTACCAAACAAGCCATGTTTTTTAAGTCTTTGTCTAATTGTACTGTCATGAACATGAACATTGAATATGGTAACTAAGGCCTGTAGAGTCTTCTATGAGCATTGCATGACCTAACCTTGAAGTGTATCTGCTGAGACATCCACCCTTCAGAACATCGTCAACTGTCTTGAAAGTTTTTCGCTTGTGAAAAATCATTCTCACTATAGAATGATGGACTTCAAATTGCTTAGAAATGGCATTATACCCTTTCCAAAATTTAGATCACTGCTGCAGTCTTTCATCCTTGACATTTTGTTAACACACACTTAAATGCTCCAGACCAGCAAACTGCTAAAACTTTAAAAAAAAATTTTTTTTAATGCAATAATCACACATGCTGTCAACTAGTTAGTCAAGGGCAATTAATTAGCAGCGCCTAGTTGTAATTCATTTTTCATATACTGCTTCTGCATGTTGCCCTTGTTATTACAAATAGAGACACAGTGTATTTTATCATGTGCCATTGTTCATCTGAGGTTATGTTTACCTAATTTTAACCTTATAAAGTCCAACTTTTTTGCATAATATCCTGATATGTGTAGCCATAGAGGGTGTACTTTATTTTTCTCATTTCTGTATAGAGAAGAAAGAGACAAAAGATGCAGGAGAGAGGATAAGACCTTGAAATAATGTACTATACAAAAACTTACTTTGTAATACATATCAATAAGACTGAGGAATTGACATCTCCTAAGGAAAGGCAATGCATGGTTGGTGACGGTATGCCACTTTTGACTCCCACTAATCAATAGAAAGAACGAACTTGAAAGTGAATAGAGGTAAGCTACAGCACTAGGAACGATCACGTGTGCGGACAAGTCACTGTCTGAATAAACATTGAAAGGAATGTTGTTTTTAATATGCTAATATTCATTACATTCATGTTGGTCAAACCCGTTGATTTATATATAGTATTTAAATTTATTTTTTAATGTATTTTATAATACTAATTTTAATTGTAATTTAATGACTTTCCCTTGATAACAGATGATGGAAAAGAATTATCAGGATGTCGAAGGTGTCTGGCACTCTCTTCCAATTAAAAATACATACATACCTGACCAAGGTGAGTGTGCATGTGTATGGGGAATGGGTCAGAAGATAAAGTTGTTGAAATTAGCTATCTAAATAGTATGGCCAGCTAGAGTGCTTTGTTCTATTTATGGTGTTGATCCCAGGATCTGCTTTTGATAACCCATTTTAAAATCTCTGGACCCGGAAAGATAAAGAGATTGTAGTTGATTATGATAATGTGTATGATTATCTGCTGTAGTCAGTGGAAAAGAAGAATGAATTGGTTTCTGCTTCAATGAGTAGAAGGGCTAGGCTTGACAAAAATGTTTACTTTAGCTAAGGAAAGGGACTTCGAGGAGAGGCTCCATCTATCAGTTCATCTATCAGTCCATCATAGGAAATACCGTAGAAATTAATGTGCAGACCACCCAAACCCATTCATAGACTCTCTCCAGGACCACACTAATTCATGTGGTTCTTAGTATACATCCTTGGCTTTTGAAGACAAATACCAGATGTTTGCTTAATATGTGAATATGTATATTACTATAGGAAAAAAAAGAATTTGTACAAAGTGAATGGTATGAGGATTAATGCATATCGTCACACAAATAAATCATGGAAAAAGTCAGTCCTCAATATTTGCTGTTTCTATATAGTATTGCAAGCATAAAGCAACAGATTTTGGGGGGATTAAACTGGTTAACATTTGCTTTTCATGTTTGTCGATCATCAGTCAAAAATACTTCAGGTATGTCAGACTGCCCTGTGTTGTGTAAGATGCAATTCATAATGTGTGACACGTACTACATGCTCAGGAATGGTGGTACTACTGGGTGCGCTCAACCCTGATATTACACACTAACAAGTAATGCTGGACACTTGTGTAAAAAACTTTCAGGCCACATCAGTATGTGTCCATATAACACTACTTGGAGTGAAATACGACTGCTGTGACCTTTTTTCTGCAAATGTTGCGTGCTGCTCTATTAGAGTCATTCTATTCTCAGGCTAGGTTCACACCTGCGCCTGATCTCCTCTCAGGAATTCCGTTCCTCATTCCACTTTAAAAATGCGGACAGAAAAGTCCTGCAAGCAGGACTTTTCTCTCCGTATTTTTCCGCATTTTTCGGACGGAAATCGGGCAGAAACCTGGCGGCCCCCATTATAGTGTATGGTGTCGTTGGTGTATTAGGTTTTCAATCGTGGGGTCCCCAAGTGGACCCCACGAACGGAAACTCGAACGCAGGTGTGAATCTAGCGTCAGGTACGTCTATTTCTGCGAATATTAGACAACTAATATGGTCTCCATTACAATTTCCACAGGGATAGTCAACCACCTTTCCTATACCTCTACATAATTAGGCTGAAGTATTATATAATAGTAGAAAGGCTTTACTTATCCCTCATAAATTGTGTTAATATTCATTGCTACATTGTTTTTATGTGTTTTATATAAGTGTTTTATCTTTGTATGTGTCTATAGAAAATGACAGGTCCATATATTATCTGCAATTTCGGAGCCATAATCGTGGATAATATACGGAAAATAACTAGAGATGTGTGCATGAGGCCTAACAGATTATGATAGTGTTTTCTAAATATATAAATATTTTGATAATTGTTTCTCCATTTTTTTAACTTTCTCCCTTGAATTAAGTTTGTGCCAATTTTACCATGGTTAAAGAGGATCTTTCATGTCCTCATGCACATGCGGTTTTATATACCGCTAGAAAGTCGACAATGCGCTGAATTCAGCGTACTGTCTCCTTTCCTGTTATGTGCCCCGGGGCTGGGGTTATCGGTACCATTAGTTTCGGAACCGATCACTGCCCACTGACAGTGTAGCTGTCCATAGACTTGTACTGGGGGGCGTTCCTCACAGCTCAGTGTCATCGCAGGCCAGTAAGGAATGCCCCCTCTGACAGTACAGGACTCTCGGGGGGGCCTTTCTCACAGTCCAGTTAGACTGTCAGGAACACCCTTCTGACAGTGGGCAGAGATCGGTGCCGAAACTAACAGCACCGATATCTCCAGCCCCAGGACACATAATGGGAAAGCCAACAGTGCGCTGAATTCATGTGCATGAGGACATGAAAGGTCCTCTTTAAAGACAAAGAAACTGTAGCATCACCTTCTTGGCACAGCTCTAGAAACTCTAGAGCAATTATTTAAAGGGTTATTCCCATCGCAAGGATCCTATGTATATTGCTAGCTAATGTAAATAGTAAAGAGTAAACAATAAAGAGTTTTCCTAAATACATGTGCTTTAGCAATGCTGCTGTTTGTCTGCTATGTGAAATTATTCCTCCCATTGTTTACATAGCATTTCCATGGTGCACGGCCTATATCTGATAAGCAGGACTGATGATGTGAGTGACTGCTCTCTGGGTGGGGGCTGAGTGCTCTCACTGTTATGTACAGCTCTGTGGTCAGGACAATCAGTTCAGCTAATTGTAGTTTGCTGATAAAGGCTCAGACAGTGTGAAATCTCTAAGTAAACACATAGATAACACTAAGTCTGTTCTCTGTAGAAGCATGATAAGTGTTCTACCTGTGTAATATAATATACATTTACTGTGCATATTATTTGATCTGCATTTATATTAGATTTTTAGTCATCTTAATAATCTCTAATGGTAAAGGCAAAGTCTGTATCTATTGTGATACTTCATAATGTCCTGCTGAAACAGTCAAAGCCGCATCCCCCAGCTTGCTGAAGAATATGGGAAGTGAGAAGAAGAGACAGCTGGCAAAGCTGCTGAGACAGTGAGATGGGAAAATCCCTTTAACTAAGTAGCAGCAGAACCAAATGTTATTCATGTATTGCATGTATAACAGTTTCATGGAGGTTAAACCTGTCTTAAATTGAAATTATATTTACATCAAACTTTAGAATGTCATTGAAATCATTTGATAAGTGGGTTATGAAATGTACTAAAAATGTCTCCTATTTGGTGGTCTAGATTATCACAAAAGATTTAGTGGGAACACTATATAGGAATGAATTTATCAACTCTTAGCGGAACAAGGCATTAATAAACAATAAATTAAAATTTTTTACATAACTTACAAAGGCAAGATGGTTCACCAGAATAGCGGATCCTACTTAAGGTCTAGGTTATAACAATAATGGATTCTGATCCAACAGAGCCACCAACTGTAGCAAAATACTTCTTTTGGTCTGACTTTGGAAACAATCACTATGGCCTGTCTCCTTATAGATGGATGGTGGTCTCTAAGAATAATTTCTTGTATGGGCTTAATATCCCCAGTTGGACATCGGTCACATGTATCAAGAGATCAGTAGAGATTCTTACCTTATCAACCCAAAAGTACTCTTTTGACATTTATTGGGTTCTATGGATGCACAGTGCTTGGCACATCATATTGATGACTTGACAGGTTAGGCAGGATTTAATCCCATTAGGGTCAGTACATGTGAGGACATGATTGTCAGTACTCACAGACTTTTATCATTAATAATAATATCTTTCATTCTATGGATATCTTTCTCATTATATACTTACTCCTTTTTCTGCTGTATACTGTTCTTTAATATGCTACAATGTGCTGACATCTGCTACCTGTCAGGTTATGGAAGAAATCCACTGAACATTTTGCACCATCCCATAAATTCTAATTACAGCCTTGATTGAGGATTTTGAAGAAATGTCATTACTGTTGAGTGAGTCTGCCATGTTGCACAAGAGGATGAACAACAATGATTAGCTAGAGGTAATTAATGTCTGCAGCATGATGAATTCAATGGGAATGTCCATTAATTACCACAATTTTGTGTAAATTTATTCACATAGATTTGTTACGTCTGCTAATTGGTGCTGCAGGAAATCAAACCCTTAGTCATCATATGTTACATTTTTTGTTACGTTTCAATTACACTCTAAGTAACTAACTAACTATCTAACTAGTTAAATGGAAGTTTGGGATTCCTGTCCCACAGCTGTTGTGAATGGACAGATGGCCGAGCATGCGCAGCCCTCTTCAGTAATTTTTATGGATATGCCATAAATGTCTGAGATGGAAAAAAATTCTTTACGAATTTTAATTCTTCTCTTATAGTATATTATTATTATTATTATTATTTAATTTTAAACATTGTTTCATTATATCACTTATAAAAAATCTACAACAAATGGAAGATGTTTGATATGTATGGAGGTCTGTATATCCATTGATGAGATGGACTGCTCTCTGCAGCACAAACAGTAATAGTGCATACTGCATTTACAACTGTGACCTGCAGCATTCACTATTTTGGGTCCTTGCGCTGTCCATGTGCAGTCCATCTGAATTAGCCTGCACAAGTTATATTCCCAGAATGTATATTCCATTATTAAAGGACAGTTCATTTTATTCCTTATTTTTGATTAGATCAGCAGATGTATAAATAAAGCCTTAGGAACTATTTAGGAAAGCTTCAGGCACAATATTTTTATGGCATATTCAAGACCATATTTTTGTAAGTAAAGTATATACCATAATACAAACTTTCCTAGCCTGTAAATTTCTTCTTCTCAATTGAGGAGATCCCCATTTCTTTTCATTTGTAGGAAGAGATGAATGAGAAGAATTGTAACTTGTACCTTGACAACCACTCTTGGTGCCAAAAAATGACTTACAGCTTGATAATGGCCGAAACAACAGCAACATTGTGTGAGATGACATTCACATTGACCCGACTCAAGGTGCAGATTATACTGTGTGAATCTTGTTTCACATCCAAATGGTCATCAGATTAGATTTATGGTTATTTCAGAATAACCTGCTTCAGATAATCTCTCGTCACATATTTAGCACAGTAGGATTTTCAAGTATTTTTTTTTCTATTGTATTACATGTAAAAAACAGATTCTTTTAAATTGCAATTTCCCAGCACTGCCTGACAATTGTCAAAAGGGTACAAAAGAATAACAGTGAATGAATAAATGTAGTACCACTGTAAATGTGATTGCCACATGAGAGCCATAACATAAGGGAGCGTAGTGGGATAAAATTTGTAGTATATACAACATTCTGGAATTTAGCAGTATAACAAGTCCAGTAGTTCTTTACTATGCTATGCAAAGAATTCATTTCATTCAATCAGGCAGATTTATTAAGACTGTTGTTTTCTATGCCAGACCTAATAAAGGCCCTGACTGGTGCAAGGCACAACTGAATTATCCAGAGACCCAGGCCTCTTAATAAATCAGGTTCATGCCCATGCACCAGGATAGTAATCTACTATTCTGGAAGTGTTGTAATGGGATCAACTAAAAGACAGGTCAGTACAATATCGTTAAAAATAAATCAGATTTGCAAATAAATCAAAATAATAAAGAACAGAAATAATATGTAAAATAAACAATTAAAATAATACCTAAATAGAGCAACTTTTTTACAAAAAAAATAATTATGATTAAAATATTTTTAAATGTAAGAATACATAACAAATACATTAGGTATGTTCACTACACTAAAAACTTACCCAATAACTTTAAAACATCATTAAAAAATAAAAATGTCAGAATTGTTCTTATTGCATTTCTTCTGAAAGCTAAATAAAAAATATTTAAAACAAAAACAATTTATGAAAGAAAAGTTATGACTATTGGATGGCGGTAGGTAAAAATGTAAAAAATGTCAAACTTGTCGGGGCACTTATCTGGTGCGAATAGTTGATTATTTGGCATAAAGTAAAGTTTAATCAGTATATAAATAAAGTAAATCTACTGTTTTTAGTACTACTGTAAATTTCCTGATCTAAGACAATGGAAACTAACACAACCTTGACTCATTTCTTACCAGTCAGTCATAGTGCAATGTTTGGCCTTACATTAAGAATATAATAGATTTGTGTATCCCAGGAGCACCTCTTTAGATAAAATATATGCAGCACTTTATGTAAAGCAGTATTCTATATATAAATAAACAGACACGCCTACACTTACAGATGAAGAGTGCATTCCATTTATTCCCAAACCAAAGCAATGAATTCACAATGGCAGAAGTAAACCCCCGTGGAGCTATTCACTAGGAATATGTGTCCTAAAGTACAAGCTTTCCTGGTGGGCACTAAGAAGAAATTTGAATTACAATGTAAATTAACACATAGTTTAGTGCAAGGATAATCTGGCAGAAACATCTGTTAATCTAGCAATAGCTAAACCCAGGACTGTTTCTAAACATGGATATCATAACAATGTTGAGTAACAACACCAGAAAAGCAAAGAAATGAGATCAGAAAACTAAAACTGACATAAGGTCAGGTGCTTACTAGCAAATGTGAAAAAGTTTAACAAAATCAAATCTTTCATGATATGCCATTTTGTTTGCACAATAATCCATAGACAAATACTTCCTAGGCCATCTGGGCCAGGAATATGTCATTAAATATGAATAAAATCTATAGCATTGTTATTGCTGGCATAATGCATAATTCAGGGAAATTGGATTTGTAAAGTTCATCAGGGAAGTGTGGCCGCAGAATACGTACATGTATTAGATAGATAGATAGATAGATAGATAGACATTTTTCTAAATAATTTATGATTACTTATTTTCTTTCAATTATTTACTTAACCAATTCCCAGTACCAAGAATATAGTGAACATTGTGCCAAGTTTTCAACGTATCACCAATGCAGAGGATAGGTCTTAAGCATGTGATCTGTGGGGGTCTGACGAATGGGATCCCTATTCATCTCAAAATGCAGTGACACTTGTACCCCCCATAAATTAATGGCTTGCACAGGTGTGGTTCCGATCTATCACAACTTTTTGGGGCTGTCATAGATTTCCAAGTGCTGTACTTGACTTCCCTTCAGTTGTCTCGCAGAGATGATCTGAAACTCAGGGTATAGACAGGGGTTCATGGGGTACCTTTTTTTGTGATCTGCATGGCCAGAAGTCAGCGTGTCACTATTCAGACACTCATAACTTATCCTGTGGAAAGGGGATACATTGTAAATTTCGCACAACCACAAGATAGATAGCTAGATAGATAGATAGATAGATAGATAGAGGTGTGAATGTGTGTAAATGTCCTAAACATTCTTCTTTCAAAATGTGTTTGGTCAACTTCTATGCTAAAGCTATGCTACACATAAGAGAAAATAAAGAAGCATTTAACAATGATTGCTAAATTATTTTTCTATGCTATTTATATCAAATCATTGCCATGCAAAATTCAAGTGGAGAGCCAGAATAATATCACCTAATACCTCTTGCTGTCAGGGTTTTCTATGTGCCCAAATATTTGCTCTGGATTCTGTATACAGATAACACAAGAGAGATTCAGACTGATCACCACACATGTAAGAGTCACACAGGAATATGCTGCCTACATTCAGAATTATTGTCACAATTTTCGAGGATTATACTAGAACATGACAGACCTATTTAAGTGCCCATTCATTTTGTCACATTATTGGTTGGTGGCACATTACTGTTTTTCTGAGTTTCATGTTCAAATTCACAAACAATTACTGATAAGAGAGAGGACATAATGATGGGGTAGAGTTGCTTGAGCAGACCGCTTGTAGCCTGGAGGGTTCTCAGTGGTACAATTCTATGCTATTGTTGCGATGATGAGAGGAAGTAGTTTAGGGTAGTTAAAACACTGGGCAGGAAAGAAATGCAATATAAAATACTTTCACTTCCTTTCAGACGGGGGGAAAAATGTACTGGAGTGGTGTCATCGTTAGAAAGGTGAGAAAAACATACTTTCTGGAAAGCATGTGGCGAATTACTCAGTTAAAAGCTAAGTGCAATGTTCCATCTGAGAAATAGTATGCTGTCAGGAGATAAAATATCTGCCATATCTTGCTGGGTTTATCTTGTCAGAGGAAGTCGGGTTCTTTCTATTCATACACCCAAAGGTTCATATATCATATGTGATATTTCTTTACCTCAATTTTGCAAAAACTAATTTTTGGTATTAGTTTGTGATTGTTAGGTACAAGGTATAGACTTGGGAATGTTGTAGAATTTACAAAGTTGATTCCCACCATAAAAGAAATAGTGCACTATAACAGAAATAGGAATTTATACAATCATAGGCAAATGCTTCCAAAACTATCTAGATAAATAGTAGAATCCTAGAAGAAGAAATTCTAGAGTAGTTTACCATTCATGTAAACTGTTTTTTTTCCACTATTGGATTTGATAGGATAGGCCATAATTTCCTAATAAGTGAGGCCCTGACTATAAGGACCCCAAGATCCTTACAATGAGGGGACCACAATGAAGAGGCAAGTTAAATCATAATGGCTCCTTCACAGTTTTCACTGTCTAGTGGCTTTCTTGTGCAATTTAGTCTCTTCCTTGTAGGGTTTAATGGGGGTCCCAGAGGTTCAATTTCCACTGATACAAATAAGGCTTCAATAAGGTGCCTATCACATGTTTACAGCTGACCATCAACTAAAGTTGGTCACAGCCAAAATTGGTTATGTTGGATATTTTCGGCAATGTGTTTGGGATTAACTGACAGACCTTTGAGTAATTTGAGCATGTGTTTTTCAAAATATGGACTGGTCAGAAACCCATGGGTGGAGATGAACATTTGTTTTGTATAGCAAATGTTCATCGAAACGTTCTTGGTTGTTTGTGTATTTGGAACAGTCGACTGTACTAATGATTGATGAACGTTCATTTCAGAGGAGCTATGGCAGACTAAAATCTAATGTCTATCCTTAAGACAGATCATCAATAAGAGATAACTGAATCCCCACTGATCAGCTGTATGAAGGGGCCATGGTGCCTGTTTATATCACAAACTGTCTGTTTATAGTCACCATGTGATGTAATTCCAGTCTTGTCACATAGATGTGTATAGGATGAGGCTGTAGTTACATTACATGGCCGCTATGAAATGAATGACACTATGTAAACAGAGATGGGGGCACCGAGCATACACAGTTATCATGGTTCATTCAAACAGCTGATCATTGGGGGTCCTGGATTTTGGAACCCAATTGATTTTTTATTGCTAACCTTGAAAACCTTTTACTTAGGAAACACAGGGGGCATTATTAATAAGGGGCACTATCTAAACAGGGTACACATGGACATTATTAATTTAAAAATGCACTTGCGAATATTAATAATTATGGGAGGTTATGTCATATACTATATTTGGGGGTAGCAGCAGGATGGAGACTTTATGTAGGTGAGGACAATGTCGGTCGGGTGCCTGGAAAAGTGAGGAGCCAAAGATGTCTGTGCTGCAAACTTTACAGAGACAAGTCACAGCTGTAAGAAGTGGTCATGGTGGTTCAGATGGAAGAGACAGAAATGTGAACGATTAGTCAGAGACATCACCTGTAAGTCACTAAATGTTATTGCACTGTATTCACCTAAATGGTCTGTAGAGCCCTGTGCAGAACTGCTGTCTACCACTATACGGTCACTATATAGTGATAATATTGGTATACCTAAATTGGGTGCCCACTTGGACATGTTTGCCCCTCCTGTGCTGAACCCCTAGCTACGCCTCTGCCCCTACATAATAGTAAAAGAAGATGAAATTGCACTTATACTTTAAGAAAGCACCAAACATAGGAAATGCCACCTAATTTGTTTTTATAAAATCTGAGAAATTCCTAAATTAATCTCCTCCTCTACTTTCATTCTATTTTGTCTCATATTATCTTCTATGGGGCTAAAACCCCACATAAGGAATCACAGTTAAAAAACACAGAGGAAAAAAACACTGCAAAAAATTCACTGCGTTTTTTTTCTTCTGCGTTTTTCATTGAGTTTTTACGGTTTTCCCCTACTCAATATTCGGGATTCCACATGTAAAATTAACATGCTGCAATATTCCAAAATGCAACCATTTTTGAAAACACATCTTTTCTGCAGTTCTTTTTTTCTGCAATGTGTGGATGAGATTAATGAAATCTCATTCACTTTGCTGGTACTATAAAAAGCAGTGGGTTTTTTTTGGCTGCATTTCTGCATTGTGGGGCCTTAGCCTAAATCTTTCTAGATTCTTTGACATATCTTGTAATAGCCAACATCTTTTAAACACCAGTCAGATGGAAGACAAGTGGGACTTAAGGTCCTATTAGACCTAAAGACATTTCTGAATGAGCACTGATCAGCTATAAAACATGCCTATCAGCGCTTGTTCTGCACTGACCTGATTACACAGACCGATGCAGAGGACATGTAGGGAAAATGACCAATGAAACAACCATTTCCCAGGTAAATACTTTTACTGTCCACCATCAGAAGAGTTCTTATTCAGGTGATGTGCTGCCGACAGATGATTCTCAGCATTATTAACAGTATATAAACAGTATATGATTCCTACTTTATGAAGGTATGTTGAGAAATACTCCCTGGAGGATTTTTGTTTGAGACTTTTAGCTTAGTGTGTAGCCCTTACCCCATCTTAAAATGGAATATATTAGCAAAGGATTATCCATTGTGTCCTATGCAGAATTTATACATTATTGGTTGTTTTAGGAATATTGAGATATGTGCACCTCTCAACAGGTATTTTGGCCCACTCCTCATGAGCAAACTGCTCCAGTTGTCTCAGGTTTGAAAGGTGCCTTTTCCAGACGGCATGTTTCAGCTCTTTCCAGAGGCGTAGCTAGGGGTTCAGCACAGGGGGGGGCGAACACATCCAAGTGGGCCCCCAACTCAGGTATACCAACACTATCACTATACGTTGACCGTATAGTGGTAGATAGTGGTTCTACACAGGGCTTTGAAGACCAGTTACGTAAATACAGTACAGGAACAATGTTGTGACTTACAGGTGATATCTCTGACGGTTTACATTTATCAACTCTTCCATCTGGACCGCCATGACCACTTCTTCCAGCTGTGACTGTAAAGTTTGTAACACAGCCATCTTTGGCTCCTCACTTTTCCAGGCACCTGGCCCACATTGTCCTCAGCTACATAAACTCTCCATCCTGCTGCTACCCCAATTATAAAATATATTATATAAAATCCCCTGGAAATTAATAATAACCCCATGTGCCTTTTTAATTTGATAATGCTCCTATGTGCCCCATTTATTTAATACTGCCCCTCAACCAATAATTCCCCCTAATTAATAATGCCCTGTGTACCCCCTTAAATCAATTTAATACCCGAGTGCCACCTAAAATTAATATTGCCCAATTCCCCTATTATTAATTATACCCTCTTATGTCTCCTTGTATAAATTATGCCCTCTTACATAAATGCCCCTCTGTATTAATAATGCCTATTAATAACCCCTTTGTATTAAAGACGACCTTTCATGTTCTCATGCACATGCGGTTTTATATACCACTAGAAAGCTGACAGTGCACTGAATTCAGCGCACTGTCGGCTTTCCTGTTATGTGCCCCGGTGGAGGAGATATCGGTGCCATTAGTTTCGGCACTGATCTCTCCCCACTGTTAGAAGGGCGTTCCTGACAGTCTAGCGTCATCGCTGGGCTGTGAGGAACGTCCCCCCCAAGACTGGTACTGGGGGAGGGGGCCTTCCTCATAGCTCAGCGTCATCACAGGGCAGTAAGGAACGCCCCCTCTGACAGTACAAGGCTATGTTAAAGTACTGTCAGGGGGGCCTTCCTCACAGCCCAGCGATGACGCTAGACTGTCAGCAATGCCCTTCTGACAGTGGGGACAGATATGTGCCGAAACTAACGGCACCGATATCTCCTCCATCGGGGCACATAACGGGAAAGCTGACTGTCGGCTTTCTAGCGGTATATAAAATCACAGGTTCATGAGGACATGAAAGGTCCTCTTTAAAGGGGTTGTCCAGGAAGTGGACAAATCACAGTGGAGGTGGAGTAGGTGATAAAAAAAATCATACTCAGGCTGGGTTCACACCAACACTTGAACCCCGTTGAGGGATTCTGTTCCCCATTCCATTTCAAAAATGCAGAAAGAAAAGTCCTGCAAGCAGAAAAGCAGAAACCACACAGAAACCAAAGCAGACCCCATTATAGTCCGCAGGTAACCGCTTTACAAGGTCTCCAAGTGGACCCGAAAAACGGAAACCGAGCGCTAGTGTGAACCCAGCCTTACCTGTCTCCAGTGCTTTAGTGTCTGCTGCCACTGTCTGTTCAGACACATGCCATATGTGACTGCTGAGGCCATCAGTGGCCTCAATATTGGCTGGAAAGGACCGAGTCTTTTCCAGCCACTGCTGAGGCCAATCACATGCAGTGCAGGACTTGCGGCAGGGAAGTGGCGTGTGTGTGCCTGGACAGACAGCAGCAGAGGACTGCGGACATCGGTAGCCCGGAAACAAGTGAGTATTTTTTTTATGTTTCACCTTCCCCGCCTCCTCTCCAATTTGCCCAATATAATCTTTACCAGTAGACTTTATTATTCCATAGAAAACCCCTTCAATACTGCCCCAATGCCCCCTAATATTATCTCCCCTTACATTCATACAGACCCCACTGACCTTTCACTATAATTTATATCCTCTTTTATTAAAGCCCCCTAATGCCCCTTATATTAGTTATGGCCTCTTATCTAAATTCCCAATGCTCCCAATTGACGTCCTATATGTATTACCCCCATCCCCCCACCCCCAATTACAATGCCCAAAGTGAGTTAAAAAAAAACGTTGCTACTCACTTACCTCCGATCCCCCGAGGAGGAGTCTCCACCGCCGGCACTGCCGCCGCTTACTGAAGGTGCAGGACAATGATGTCATCGCGCAGACGTCTGTGCCAGGACATAGATGTCTTAGGGCAGCTCGTAGGCCACAGGCCTGAAGTGGCTTGTGGTTTACGAGCTACGTACGTGTAGAGAATGTATTTTAACTGTATCAGTGTCATGCAGACGCCGAAGCAGTTAATATGTGATGGTAACCTGTGTTGCGGCCGCCCCGAAGTTGGCCCCCGAGACTCAGTGGGCCTGGGGCCACCGCCCCCCCTGCCCCCCTCTAGCTACGCCTCTGGCTCCTTTCAAAGATGCTCAATAGAATTTAGGTCAGGGCTCATAGAAGGCCACTTCAGAATAGTCCAATGTTTTCCTCTTAGCCATGCTTGGGCATTTTTAGCAGTGCGTTTTGGATCACTATCCTGTTGCAAGACCCATGACCTGCAACTGAGACCAAGCTTTCTGACACTGGGCAGCACATTTCTCTCTACAGTCATGGCCAAAAGTTTTGAGAATGACACAAATATTATATTTTCACATGATCTGCTGCCCTCTGGTTTTTATGTGTGTTTGTCAGATGTTTTTATCACATACAGAAATATAATTGCATTCATATTATGAGTAACAGAACCTTATATTGACAGTTAGAATGAGTTAATGCAGCAAGTCAATATTTGCAGTGTTGACCCTTCTTCTTCAGGACCTCTGCAATTCTCCCTGGCATGCTCTCAATCAACTTCTGGACCAAATCCTGACTGATAGCAGTCCATTCTTGCAGAATCAATGCTTTAATTTTGTCTGAATTTGTTGGTTTTTGTTTGTCCACCCGTCTCTTGATGATTGACCACAAGTTCTCAATGGGATTAAGATCTGGGGAGTTTCCAGGCCATGGACCCAAAATCTCTATGTTTTGTTCCCTGAGCCATTTAGTTATCACCTTTGCTTTATGGCAAGGTGCTCCATCATGCTGGAAAAGGCATTGTTGAGCGCCAAACTGCTCTTGGACGGTTGGGAGAAGTTGCTCTTGGAGGACATTCTGGTACCATTCTTTATTCATGGCTGTGTTTTTAGGCAAGACTGTGAGAGAGCAACCCCACACATGAATGGTTTCAGGATGCTTTACAGTTGGCATGAGACAAGACTGGTGGTAGCGCTCACCTCTTCTTCTCCGAATAAGCTGTTTTCCAGATGTTCCAAACAATCGAAAAGGGGATTCATCAGAGAAAATGACTTTACCCCAGTCCTCAGCAGTCCACTCCCTGTACCTTTTGCAGAATATCAGTCTGTCCCTGATGTTTTTTCTGGAGAGGAGTGGCTTCTTTGCTGCCCTCCTTGAGACCAGGCCTTGCTCCAAGAGTCTCCGCCTCACAGTGCGTGCAGATGCCCTCACACCTGCCTGCTGCCATTCCTCAGCAAGCTCTGCACTGCTGGTAGCCCGATCCCGCAGCTGAAACACTTTTAAGAGACGGTCCTGCCGCTTGCTGGTCTTTCTTGGGCGCCCTGGAGCCTTTTTGGCACCAATGGAACCTCTCTCCTTGAAGTTCTTGATGATGCGATAGATTGTTGACTGAGGTGCAATCTTTCTAGCTGCAATACTCTTCCCAGTTAGGCCATTTTTGTGCAGTGCAATGATGACTGCACGTGTTTCTTTAGAGATAACCATGGTTAACAGAAGAGAAACAATGATGGCAAGCACCAGCCTCCTTTTAAAGTGTCCAGTGGTGTCATTCTTACTTAATCATGACAGATTGATCTCCAGCCCTGTCCTCATCAACACCCACACCTGTGTTAATGGAGCAATCACTGAAACGATGTTAGGTGGTCCTTTTAAGGCAGGGCTGCAATGATGTTGAAATGTATTTTGGGGGATAAAGTTCATTTTCTAGGCAAATATTGACTTTGCAAGTAATTGCTGTTAAGCTGATCACTCTTTATAACATTCTGGAGTATATGCAAATTGCCATTAGAAAAACTGAAGCAGTAGACTTTGTAAAAATTAATATTTGTATCATTCTCAAAACTTTTGGCCATGACTGTAGAATCCCTTGATAGTCTTGAGATTTCATTGTACCCTGCACAGATTCAAGACACCCTGTGGAAAATGCAGCAAAGCAGTCCCAGAACATAACAGAGCCTCCTCCATGTTTCACATTAGGGACAGTGTTCTTTTCAAGATATGCTTCATTTTTCCGTCTGTGAACATAGAGCTGATGTGCCTTGTCAAAAATTGCTATTTTTGTCTCATCTGTCCATAGCACATTCTCCCAGAAGCTTTGTGGTTTGTCAACATGTAGTTTGGCAAATTCCAGTCTGGCTTTTTTATGATTTGCTTTCAACAATGGTGTCCTCCTTGGTCGTCTCCCATGAAGCCCACTTTGGCTCAAACAACGACGGATGGTGCGATCTGACACTGATGTTCCTTGAGCTTGAAGTTCACCTTTAATCTCTTTAGAAGTTTTTCTGGGCTCTTTTGTTACCATTCATATTATCCTTCTCTTTGATTTGTCATCAATTTTCCTCCTGTAGCCACGTCCAGGGAGGTTGCCTACAGTCCCATGGATCTTAAATTTCTAAATAATATGTGTAACTGTAGTCACAGGAACATCAAGCTGCTTGGAGATGGTTTTATAACCTTTGCCTTTAACATGTTTGTCTATAATTTTCTTTTTAAGCTCCTCAGACAACTCTTTCCTTCGCTTCCTCTGGTCCAAGTTGAGTGTGGTACTCACCATGTCACCAAACAGCACAGTGAGTATCTGTAGCCTTATATACAGGCCCACTGACTGATTACAAGATTGTAGACACCTGTGATGCTAATTAGTGGACACACCTTGATTTAACATGTCCCTTTGGTCACATTATTTTCAGAGGTACCATCATTTCTGTCCAGGCCTATTTCATGAGTTTTCTTTTTAAAAAAAATTCTGTTGAAGCGTGGTTGAAAAGCAATGTCTGACTTTCATTTGTTAATTTTCATAGAATTTTTATATATTATTACTTTTGTCAGATTCAAGTTATTTCTGTGACCATTGTGGGTTTTTCTTTCATTAAATGAGGGTACCAACAATTTTGTCCACGTGTGTATATAGCACCATTAATTCCATGGTGCTTTACATTTGAGGGTTTACATACGGTACACAAAATATACAAGACAAATACAATACTAACAGTGACTAACTGGCACAGTGGGATAGAGGGCCCTGCCTGCAATGGCTTACAATGTATAATTGTATGATCTATCTCTTACAAATATTGAAACAGTGGGTTCAAGATAATTATTAGTTTATTTTTACTATTTATTTCAACTTTTACTGCTCTTTTAAAACAAAGAAAAATATAACAACAATAAATACATTAAAATATATTAAATGTCTCAAAAACAGATATGAAAGCATTAATTGGTTCAATGAAGATTAATCATAAAATGCCTCTTAATAATACTTTATGGCACTATAAGATATATTAAATTATAAACTGATATGAAAATCCACATATTAATTGGTTCAAATAAAGATTAATCATAAAATGTCCTTGTATAATACTTTATAGCACTTTTATTTCCATATTAAACATTATGTAGATGGCGCAATAATATAATAATGGTTTTCTCATTCACAATATTAATGCACAAAGAGAAATATAGTTTATATAACATCACTCCGATTACATTCTCAACAGCATTAGCACAGCTCTTAGTACTGAGAGGTTTCTTGTAGCCAATTATTTCATAGTATTGGCTATAACACATGTCAAGTCACCTGTCTGGATTGGCTAATACCAGGGAGAATAGTTCTATCAGCAGCGAGCTTTCAGTGGTGACTAGTTAAAAGGGTTTTTCAGAAATTGAAAAGTATATTTAATGGGGCTCAGAATGGGGGTCCCAACATAACAAAATGATACTCACCTCCCACTAGCTCCCTCCCACTCCATATCAGACACTACTGCCGCTCTCTACTTCCTGGTGTCCAAATCACACAAAATGTTTGGAGATGTCGGATCAGTCAGGCTGAGGATGGTCACCTCCAAGGAGAAAGATATTATGGACAAGGAAAAGGCAAGAAGAGAGGTTTCCATATGTATCTAAGGTAACCTCCTTTTATTCCCACTTGTCCCATCCCTAAATTCTGATTCTGTACTTAAACATCTCAGGACCAGTAAATCAATAGATCAAGGCTTCAGTCTTGACATTTTAGTAATGCTATTGCCTCCTCTCCAATATTTTGCAGCAGTTTTCAGTACAAGGCATTCTATAGGTCGAGAAGAAAGAGTTAGAGAGAAACCTCTGAATTTGCTGGAACATTCTAATACCATCCATAATTTTACTTGGCTGCTGTAATAAAACAATAAGCCAATCACTATTATGTGAAATTGTCATATGCTATAGACAATATGATAAAAGCTATAAACATAAAAACTGTGCGAGCATTAACCTCTTAAAGTCAACATAGCGGCTGATTTGTGCTGTCCTGAGTACAGTACATCTTGAGGATATTGTCGAGAGAGACGATGCACTCTTTAACATATAGGATTACAACAACATCAACAACAAACATTTGTAATGCGCTTTTCTCACAATGGACTCAAAGCACAGTCCGGTAAATGATCAGTCCGGGAAATGCGTTCCAGAGAGTGGGGACTGCATGGCAGAAGACTTTGGCTACAAATTGTTTCAAATGGATGCTAGGAATTGACAATTTATTTCTGCCTGCAGATCTGAGAGGGTGGCAAGTATTATGGGGCTGCAGAAGTCCTTTTAAGTCAGGGCCTCAGTTGCTAATGAATTTTCAGGTCATCAAGCAAACTTAAGGCTAAGGCCCCACATAGACAATCGGTGCAAAAAAAAATGAAAAAAAAAAATGCTGTGGCAAAAACCATGGTGGAAATACATTGTGTTTTTTTTCCACAGCATTTTTCTTTGAGATTTCTCCAGAGTTCTCCTCTGCAGACTTTCTGCCCCTATTAGACCTATATAGAAAACAACAGTGTTTCCGTAGGTATAATTGACATGCTGCAATTTTCAAAAATGCAAGCACAGCTTTTCTGCTGCAGATTTTTTTCCACACTGTATGGATAGGTTTAGTCAGAATCCCATCAAATTCGCAGGCACTGTAAAACGCAGCGTTTTCGCAATGTGGGGTCCCGGCCTAAAAGTTATCCATTTTATAGGCAGCTAGTGCAGTGAGCAGAGGATGGAGCATGTCGGTGTTGTTTGATTATTAACCCCTTCCTGACTAGTAGTACGGCGGATGTTGGGTATTTAAATATGGCAGCCGCTCGGGAACTGACTGGCCACCATAGCCACCAGGTTTCTGCTGTATCATACAGCAGAGACTCGGTGCTAATGCTCGCAATTAGTGCCTACACTGATCGCGGGCATTAACCCTCTCGTCGTCTCAGTCATAGCTGACCGAGGCGTCATTTGGCCAGCAGTGCCTGTGCGTTCCAGGGCCTGCATCCTGCAATAGAAGTGTAATTATTTTGCAATTAGCATTGGAATGCATTGCGTTAGTGATCAGACCACTTGGGGTTCAAGACTCCTAAGGGGTCTAATAAATGCAAAAAATAAATAAATAAAAAAAATATTCAAATCACCCCCCTTTCACACATATAAAAGTACTTAAATATTGTGAAACACATACACATTAGGTATCCTTGTGTCCAAAAATGCCCAGTCTACAAATCTATAAAAATATTTTTCCCATATGGTAAACGCCGTAGCAGGAAAAAAAAAATCAAGAGTGCCAAACCGCCGTTTTTTCACTGTTTCACCTCTGATAAAAATTTGAATAAAAAGTAATGAAAGCAATAGCAATTCCCCAAAATGGTATAACTAAAAAGTACACCTGGCCCTGCAAAAAAAGACGCCCTATGCATCCCCATACATGGAAGTATAAAAAGTTACAGGTGTCAGAATATGGTGACTTTTAGAAAAAAAAAATTTTTTGCACAGATTTAGATTTTTGTTAAGGGTTAAAATGTAAATAAAACCATATAAATTTGGTATCCCTGGAATTGTACCGAAACATAGAATACAGATGACAAGTCAGATGACACGCTGTAAAAACGAAGCCAGTAAGAAAGTTGCACAAATGCATTTTTTCTTCAAATCCACCCCATTTGTAATTTTTTTCCAGCTTCCCAGTACATTGCACAGAATAATAAATGGTAGCATCATGAAGAAAAATTTGGCCTACAAACATTAAGACCTCATATGGCTCAGAGAATGGAAAAATAAAAAAGTTATGGGGTTTGGAAGGGGGGGAGTCAAAAACGAAAATCTAAAAATTCCTCTGGAGGGAAGGGGTTAACCTTGCTGCAGTATTTTGGACTAGCTAAAGGCAACGTATTTCTTTATCTGGAAGACTTATGTATAGTAGTCCAGACATGAGGTTATGAAGGCATGGACGAGTATGTAGATGGGGGGTTAAATTAATCTTAATTTACTTGATTTAACTTGGATATATGCAGTGATCAGTATAAAGAAAGTCCTTTAAATCAGGTACACGTGGAAGAAAATCAAATGTAGGAACAAGAAGACACACAAAAAAATGCAGAATGTAGTACATTCCAAAGTTAAAGAGGTCCTTTCATCACCTCCACTGACTTAAGCACTTCGCATCCTTTAAAACAGGGGTCCCCAATCACCGGTCCGCGGATCGGGATCGGGCCGTTGGGGGTCTTCTGCCGGTCGGCTGGGTGGCGGGCTGGCCTCGGTAAACGTGGCTCCCGGCACATTATATGGGGTGGGTCGGCGATCTGGCCACCGTCTTGTTGCTCCTAGCCTTGCTAATGGCCCTACAGCGCTGTACACCGAGGTCCCGCCAGCACGCCCTAGTCTACAGTGCTGTTTAGTGTACAACCCTGCCCCCATATGACCAAAGCCCCAAATTTCATTTAAAAAAGAGTAAAAAAGTGAGAGCGCAGTGTATGGTATACAAGCAGTTTGTATCCTCTGCCTCCCATCCGTTTTACATTGATATTACTTTGGCTGTGTTTGCTTTAGATGGCAAGATTAGCTAGATAGGGTCTAAAAATTATTGAGACTCAAACAAATCATAGGACAGAACCAGCCAAACCCAAATAAATTGAAACGTCTCAGGTTCAGCAATATCAAGTAGGGACAGTAGTTTTACTTAGTATTACATTTTCTTTCATTATGCAAGCGTGTATATGATACTGTACATCCCTAACATATTGTGACATTCCTTGCCTTGATATCTGAAATGTATCTCTTATGTTGCCCTTTTAATCTTAATTTCCAGTTTTATCATATGTTCCAATAAAGGTTAATTTTGTTTTTCCATTAGTAGAATTCCAGAATTCCTGCTGTTTTCCTTTCTACTTAAGCTACCTGCCTCTGTTTGTCATATGTACTGCTGAGGAAATCTTTAGCTTGGCAGTCTGGTGGGTTGATAATGCCTTTTTCCTTTATTATCACAATGAGTACTATTTTAGCCAATTCAATCTTATTTTAGCAGTCAGCTATCCCTGTCAGCCCCATAGATTCTGAGTGGAGCAGCAAGCATGTATGGCCACCGCAATATTCAAATTTCCCCATCACTGTGGTTATGCACTGAGGAGGAACGGGACTAGGTGATGTATGTCGGTCTTGGGCTAACCCCTTTAATATATCAGATGTTTTTTACTTGGATTTTTTTAAAAGTTTGACAACTCAATGCATAAATCAGAGGTTAGATGACGTGAAAATATGGTGGTTTGCCAACTGGATTTCAGAAACATTACAAATTGCTAATTACAATCTACTATCACGCACCATGGTTTCACATCATTCCATCTACTGGTGACAATAGAAAAATTAAACATCTGGAGACTTAGACCCCATGCAAATGACTGAGTGTGCATCTGAGGTGGCATCTGAGTGTCATCTGAGTGTATTCCGTTATGTACTTACCTCTATGGGGGTTTCCCATCGGTTCTGTTCTGATGAAATGGAGCAGGATAGGACCTGCTCTATTTTCATCGGAACAGAATGGATCATTGGACACCCCCTCGGATTGCACACTTGAATGTGTACATGGAACCTAATGGGGTAATAACTTGTGCATGCAGTAATACATGAAGTATTTTAATGCCACAGTAACCCACTAAAATGTCTAGTGAAGTACCACCTAAAAAGTAAATTTCAGCTACTTTAAAAATAAGGCCTATTAAACAACAGCTCTGGGGCTGATCTAGGCAATATTATATTTGACTACTGTATTTTGGCCTATCAGCTTCGCTGTAGTCATGAACAGGTTGGTGGAAAGGACTGTGCAATGTTGATAGCCTTTACACCTATTGTAACCTTCACATCTTCAGTGAATGTACATATCAGTTACTGCCCACTGGGTGATTGATGACCATGGCGTGCTATATGGTAAATGTCAGGCTTAATTTTATATGTTTGCTAGTCTTTGAAGGCATTGAGGCTATCTTTTCCAGGACCCAAGTTACTTACCCACAACAAAAGGTTACTGGCCTGATCAGATGATACTGTTTAGGGTAGATTCACACTTGGCAGACTTGTTGTAGAAAGTTTTTTAACCATCCCACTCATCTGAATGGGATCTGCAGAAATGGGTGTGCTTGACGTCAATTAACACCATTCGATTAACAAAATAGATATTCACAAATCTGTTGTGTATAAAGTCACCTCTATGCAATTGAACCATTCAAGATATTGTCTACAATGTAGATAATAGTGCTTGTGAGTATTGTTAATATAGCAAGGCTGAATCATTATGCCATGATTAAGACAATGATATCTGGGACAGGTACATGGGCATAGGTGGCACTTACATTTATCTTTGCTGGAGTTTTGTCATGGTGTTGCTACAGTTTATCATTTTTAATTAATAAAATTGTTGGGGGGAATTTATAAAGCCCCATGGGGTCTATTTCTTAGGGCCAGCTCTTTATGCATTGGCGCAAGACATGCCGGATGTGCACCATGGGGAGGTTCTGTGAACTAGAAATGTAATCTATGCCAGTCAGGAATGGGTTAGATTTCTGGTATAACTCACATCGTTTTTTTGTCCAGTTCAGGCCACCAATTTGAAAAGTGGCGAGGGGCCCGAAATGAGAAAAGTCACTATTTTTGTGCAAAAGCCTTACAACTGCAACAAAAATGGCAACTTTTCATGTCCTATATATCAGAAACCTGGCATCTGAAGCATGATAAATTGACCCCTAAGTGCCATTTCTTTTTGCTTGTTTGTTACAATCTGCTCTAGCAAGTAATTCGTAGAGTTTACCTTCCTTTATACCAACCAAATGACAGCATAGAAATACAGAAACTTTTATCCTTAACATTCACAGATCAGTCTTTATAGCACTTTATCCAGATAAACATATATAGTAACTATGAAATATGGTTGATTGATTTTTTCACTTTAGATGTTAACGATTAATATTACTTAATTTTAGAAGACAAGATTGACATCTTGGGACTTTTATTACAGGTTGGAGATTAGCCAAACCAAACCAAGAAAGGCAGTGACTTGATGAATGAAAGGAGTCAGCTACTGTAAGATTGTTAGGAAGCAATATAGTCAGTCCGGTGCAAGTATCAGTGCTGACAGATACAGGGGTGTTGTTATATGGGGTACAGACATTCAATTTGTGCCTGGACCCTGGTGCCTGATGGGATATGATAGCACTTATAAACATTGTTGCACACCAGAGCATAAAATTTAAGCAGATGGTAGGAAAGTCCTATAGATCTTGAATTGAAGGACTAAAGCTTCAAGTTAGTTATAAAGTATATATTAGAGTAATAGAGATTAAACTAAAATAAAAAGATTCCAATTCACACAGTACATTAATAATAATAATAATAATGCTTAATAAATACAATGATAGTATGGTGCCTAAGAGAACCAATAACCAACTGGAGAATAGAAAATAAAATGAATGGACTGAAAGGCTAACATTTACTGGACACAATATTCATTGATACTATTATGATGCCACATTATTTCTGCTGTAAACAATTTTAATAAGTGTATGTTCCGTAAATGTAGCACTGTGATATGTGTTGTAGCATTGATATTGTTTTCTCCCTTCTTTCATGACCTCATCTTTGTGCTTTGCTCATCCAGAACATGTCATGGTAGTGTGGATGTTAAGTTTGTAGAACTGATTAAAGTGATTCTTTACTGTAAATCTGCACACGTTTTGGAACACATGACTTCATCAGAGCCAAAATATGCAACGCAGCAAACATTTGGCAAGGGTGAAACTCTCAGCCAGTTTACCTTACTGCTGTATATTAGTGTTGTAACAAGTGAGACTGTTTGCACATGGAAAGGTAATAAGGGTTAAAGGTCACACTATTGGACGAAAGTACTAACAAATGCCAATGGCATGTTTGCAATCTCCTAGAGTGTTAATGCCTGAAATACCTTGAAAAGTGTGTTTCTCAGTCTGATGTCTCTAGCTAAAACCCTGTAACATGTTGTGAAAAGAATGCCATCATCACCTACCTCTCTAAAGGAGAGCAATACATTCTTTGCTTTTTTTAATTTATCACTATAAAAAATGATAATATTAATAAAATGTACAACATGGTAATGGTGTTTGTAGAATTGTAGTAAGAATGTTTTTTTTTTTTTTTTTCATTTAAAGCAGTGCAAATTTTTCAGCATAACAGTTAGTCTGTGTTCACATTATCAATGAGACTTCCATTTATGCCACAATGGAGTGTTAGGTCCATCATACAACAGACACCACTGCCGTCCAATGGATCCATAACTGTGGAACACTGTGGAAATGCAGGAAAAAACACAGCAAAAACGATTGCGCATTTCATCACTTTTACTCTGCTATAAGGAAAAATGCAACACTTTTGCAGGTAAAGTTAGCATGCTGTGTATTTCAAAACCACGCTCAGTTTTAAAAACACCTTGTTTTTTACGGAGTTTTCCCCCACAATTTGTGGATGAGATTAAATGAAATGGAAGTGTAATTTTCTGTTGCATTTCCACAACAGCCAAAGACATGTGGCCTCAACCTTAGGGTGGTTTCACACTACATTTTTTTTTTTTTTGCCATGTGTGCATAATTTTTATTGGCTGTATGCTCAGCCTTTTTTCCCATGGAAAAGTTACAGGTTGTTCAATAAGATCTAACGAATAGTTGTACATACACTGCATTTTATTCTTGACGTTTTTTGCACAGCTCCTGAAATTGTTTTGCTTCCTTGGTGTTTTTTTAAAACACAGTATGCTCTGGGTTTGGTAATTTTTCAGGCATTTTCATGGTGCACACATGAAAATTCCACAATAAAAAAATACCTAAAAAACATGCAAAAAGGCAAAAAAAAAAACCAAATGTGTTTTAGACTAAAACCCCATGTAGCGGGCCGCAGCAAAAAAATGCTGTGGGTAAACCACTGTACGGTGGCAACGCATCGTAGTTTTTCCTGCGGCGCTTTTCACAGAAACCTCTGATGACTTTTTGCTTCCATTATGCCTGTCGGGAAATTGCCTGCATTTCTGAAGGGATAATTAACATGCTACGATTTCCAAAACTGCAGGGATGTCGCTAGAATCCCAGCCACTTTGCAGTGACTATAAAACGTTTATGCCACGTGGGGCCCCAGCCTTACAGTACCAGCACATTGTGGGAAAAAGAGCTGTGAGAAAGCTACTTTTGGCTTTGTTAGCTGTGCTTCTCTACGTGGGGCTTTAGACTATCACTATACAGTGCTGGCCAAAAGTATTGGCACCCCTGCAATTCTGTCAGATAATACTCAATTTCTTCCAGAAAATGATTGCAATCACAAATGCTTTGGTAATAATATCTTCATTTAATTTGTCTTCAATGGAAAACCACAAAAAGAATTGTCAAAAAGCCAAATTGGATATAATTCCACAACAAACATAAAAAAGGGGGTGGACAAAAGTATTGGCACACTTTGAAAAATCATGTGATGCTTCTCTAAATTGTGTAATTAACAGCACCTGTTACTTACCTGTGGCACATAACAGGTGGTGGCAATAACTAAATCACACTTGCAGCCAGTTGAAATGGATTAAAGTTGACTCAACCTCTGTCCTGTGTCCTTGTGTGTGCCACATTGAGCATGGAAAAAGAAAGAAGACCAAAGAACTGTCTGAGGACTTGAGAAGCAAAATTGTGAGGAAGCATGAGCAATCTCAAGGCTACAAGTCCATCTCCCAAGACCTGAATGTTCCTGTGTCTACCGTGCGCAGTGTCATCAAGAAGTTTAAAGCCCATGGCACTGTGGCTAACCTCCCTAGATGTGGACGGAAAAGAAAAATTGACGAGAGATTTCAACGAAAGATTGTGCGGATGGTGGCTAAAGAACCTCCACTAACATCCAAACAAGTTCTAGCTGCCCTGCAGTATGAGGGTACAACAGTGTCAACCCGTACTATCCATCGGCGTCTGAATGAAAAGGGACTCTATGGTAGGATACCCAGGAAGACCCCACTTCTGACCCAGAGACATAAAAAAGCCAGGCTGGAGTTTGCCAAAACTTACCTGAGAAAGTCAAAAACTTTTTGGAAGAATGTTCTCTGGTCAGATGAGACAAAAGTAGAGCTTTTTGGGAAAAGGCATCAACATAGAGTTTACAGGAAAAAAAAAGAGGCCTTCAAAGAAAAGAACACGGTCCCTACAGTCAAACATGGCGGAGGTTCCCTGATGTTTTGGGGTTGCTTTGCTGCCTCTGGCACTGGACTGCTTGACCGTGTGCATGGCATTATGAAGTCTGAAGACTACCAACAAATTTTGCAGCATAATGCAGGGCCCAGTGTGAGAAAGCTGGGTTTCCCTCAGAGGTCATGGGTCGTCCAGCAGGACAATGACCCAAAACACACTTCAAAAAGCACTAGAAAATGGTTTGAGAGAAAGCACTGCAGACTTCTAAAGTGGCCAGCAATGAGTCCAGACCTGAATCCCATAGAACATCTGTGGAGAGATCTCAAAATGGCAGTTTGGAGAAGGCACCCTTCAAATCTCAGGGACCTGGAGAAATTTGCCAAAGAAGAATGGTCTAAAATTCCAGCAGAGCATTGTAAGAAACTCATTGATGGTTACCGGAAGCGGTTGTTCGCAGTTATTTTGTCTAAAGGTTGTGCTACCAAGTATTAGGCTAAGGGTGCCAATACTTTTGTCCGGCCTATTTTTGGAGTTTTGTGTAAAATGATCAATGATTTGACTTTTTTTTTCATTCTCTTTTGTGTTTTTTCATTGCAAGCAAAATAAGTGAAGATATTATTACCAAAGCATTTGTGATTGCAATCATTTTCTGGAAGAAATTGAGTATTATCTGACAGATTTGCAGGGGTGCCAATACTTTTGGCCAGCACTGTATGTGACTGAAGTGTAAGACTAAGGCCCCACATTGCAGAAAAGCTGCTTTTTTTTGTTGCGGATTTTGCTGTGTTTTTTTTGAGTCAAAGTCAGAAGTGGATTGAGCAGAAGGGAGAAGTATAAGAGCTTGCTTTATATTTCCCATTCCTTTTGTAGCCACTCCTGGGTTTGGCTCAAAAAAACGCAGCAAAATCTGCAACAAAAAAGCAGCTTTTCCATGTAGTGGGCTGCAGCAGAAAAGTACTGAAGAAAAAACTGCAGTGGCAATGCATCGCAGTTTTTCCTGCAGCGCTTTTCACAGAAAGTCCGCAGAGGTTTCCTCTGCAGACTTTCTGCTTCCGTTATATAGGGAAACCGCAATGATTTTGGAAAATACAGCTTGTCCGCTGCGCATATTTTCCAGCAATGTGTGGATGGGATTCTCTAAAATGAAGGGACTGTAAAACGCCACTTCTTTTTTTTCTGTCACGTGGGGCCCCGGCCTCAAATGGGTTTCCAACATTAAGATATTGATGACCTACCCTTAGGATTGTGGGGTCCATCACCAAGTATTCCTACTGATTAACTGTTTGAAGATGAAGAACAGCAATGGCATGAGTGACGCACCCACTTTAAACATCTGATTGGTATGGGGGCCAGGTATTGGACCTCCACTGATCTGATATTGATGTTTTATCCTAAGGATAAATCATCAGTATGTAACTCTAGGAAATTTTATTTATTTTTTATGTTTCTGCCATCATATTCTGCAGCGCTTTAGAAATATTGTCCCAAGTAGGGCTCACAATCTAAATTCCTTATCAGTATGTCTTTGAAGTGTGGGAGGTAACCAGAATTCCTGGAGGAAACCCATGCAAACATGAGGAGAGTGCTAACCACTGAGCCACTATGCTTCCCATCTCCTTTAATATACACCAATTTATTATGCAAATCAGATTTAAATGTCATAAAGATTACTTTTTTTTTTTTTTTTTTAATTAAACACGTGGCTGTTATTGTGTCTCAGGGCTCTTTGGATCACTGAAATCAATGTCAAACACCTGATAATTAATTTGCCAGGTGAACCCAATTAAATGAAACATACCTGAGGCTAAGGCCCCACGTAGCAAAAAGCCGCAGTGCTTTTCATAGAAAGTCTGCAGAGTTTGCCTGTGTGGACTTTCTGCTTCAATTATACCTATAGGGAAACCACCAGTGTTTCTATAGGTATAATTGACATGCTGCGACTTCCAAAAACGGAACAGTTTTGGAAAATGCAGCATTTCCGCTGCAGGTATTTTTCTGCAATGTGTGGATAGGATTCACTACTTTGCAGGGACTGTAAAATGCAGCGTTTTTCTGCTGCGGCTTTTCTGCCACGGCCAAACCACAGCGTTTATGCCACATGGAGCCCTGGCCTAAGAAGGACATTCCACATTATTAAGAAGGTCATAGGTTTCAAGCAATATGGGAAAGAAAAAGGATCTCTCTGCAGCTGAAAAGCATCAAATAGTGCCATACCTTGGACAAGGTATGAAAACATTAGATAGTTCATGAAAACTTAAGTGTGATCATCATACTGTGAAAAGATCTGTGGCTGATTCAGGGCACAGATGGGTTTGTCCAGTTAAAGGCATAATGAGGAAGATTTCTGCCAGACAAATTCATCAGATTAAGGGAGCAGCTTCTAAAATACCATTACAAAGCAGCAAACAGGTATTTGAATCAGTTTGTGCAGTATGCAGTTGTGTGTAAACCTACTATTCTGGTGCCCCTAAACTCAAAAGCAGAAACGGTTGCAGTGGGTCCAGACATGCATAAAGATTAATTTTGAAACAGTCTTGTTACTGATGAGTGCTGTGCAACCTTGGATGGTCCAGATGGATGGAGTAGTGGATGGTTGGTGGATGACCACCATGTCCCAACAAGGCTGCAAAGTAGCAAGGAGGTGGCGGAGTCATGTTTTGGGCTGGGATCATGGAGAGAGAGCTGGTAGACCTCTGTAGGGTCCCTGAAGGTGTGAAAATTACTTCTGCAAAGTATATAGAGTTTCTGACTCACCACTTTCTTCCATGGTACAAAATAAGAATCGTGCCTTTCATAGCAAAGTCTTCTTCATGCATGACAATGCACCACCTCATGTAGCAAAAATACCTTATTGAGAACCTCTGGAGTATCCTCAAGGAAACGAGCTATGAAGGTGGGAGGTAGTTTACATAAAAATAGCAGCTCTGGGAAGCTATTCTGACATCCCGCAAAGAAATTCAAGCAGAAACTATCCTAAAACTCTCAAGTTCAATGAATGCAAGAATTGTGACGGTGTTATGAAAGAAGGGGTCCTATGTTAACATGTCCTGTTAAGATGTTTTTGATTGAAATAGCATTTCAGTAAATGTGACCTCTTAATGCGGCAAATTCCATTTTCAGTTCTTACAACCTATAAAATGTTTAGAAACTCTGATGTGCATAATAATTTGAAACAGTGGATTTAGATTGTTTAATTTGTTATCATTGAGAGGTTTTTCCAATAAAATTTGATTTATACTCTAAGGGTTGAACATTTGAACATTATACTGACTGTTATTTGCATCAACCATATAGGAAAATCAGAGAAAAATATAATTTGCATAATAATGTGGAACACGTTGTAGAATAAAATGTAAATGTAAACAGAAAACACTCAGAATAAAACATAGAAGCAAATAAGAAAGATAGAAGATTGACAGCAGACAATCCATTTAGTCTGTTCTTATATTATTACTATTTTATGCAGTTGGGGTTCCTCAAGGCTTGGTCCTAGGTCTTCTCCTCTTCCCTCTGTACACAGCCCCAGGTGGACAAACCATTTGCAAATTTGGCTTTCAATACCATCTTTATGCAGATGATACCCAACTATATACCTCATCCCGTGACATCACCCCTGCACTACTACAGAACACCAGTGACTGTCTCTCTGCTGTCTCTAACATCATGTCTTCTCTTTATCTGAAATTGAATCTTTCAAAAACTGAACTTCCCTCCATCTACTAACCGACCTAACCCTGATATCTCCATTTCTGTCTGTGGCCTTACTATTACCCCGAGGCGGCATGCCCGCTGTCTGGGGGTTGTATTTGATTCAGATCTCACCTTTACCCCACATATTCAGACACTTGCACGCTCTTGCCACTTGCACCTTAAAAACATTTCTAGAATTCGCCCTTTTCTCACCATGGAAACATCAAAAACCCTCATTGTTGCTGTGATTCTCTCTTGTCTTCACTATTGCAATTCTCTTCTAATTGGGCTTCCTCTTACTAAACTCTCCCCACTACAATCTGTCCTGAATGCAGCCGCCAGACTAATCTTTCTGTCAAACCGGTACACAGACGCATCTACCTTGTGTCAGTCACTGTATTGGTTGCCCATCCATCACAGAATACAATATAAAATTATCACACTGACCCACAAATCCATCCATAGCACAGCGCCCCCCTATATCTCCTCTCTTGTCACTGTCTACTGTCCTAACCGTCCTCTCCGTTCTGCCATTGATCTTATACTTGCATCCTCTGTTATCCGAACATCCCACTCCCATCTCCAAGACTTTTCTCAAGCTGCACTGGTGCTCTGGAATGCTTTACCCAAGACAATCCAATTAATCCCCAACTACAGCAGCTTCAAAACTGCTCTAAAATGACATCTGTATGGTCAGGCTTATCACGTGCCCTGATCACAGTGTAGCGTGCGGAGGTATAGAAAAATAATACCTTTTATCCTTCCTCCTCTCTTCCTCAGATCCTGGCCCCTTCATCTAGAAGTTACACTGCACTCCTTGCACTTAGTATCTGTTTATTCATAGATACTGGCTGGTGACGGGTTCATACAGGTTCAGTTACACAACCTTTTCTATTAATATATGGCTGGACCATGGTAGCAAACAAGCCCTCTGACCTCTTGCATCCCCCTATCTCTTCATCGAATGTAAGCTCTTGTGAGCAGGGTCCTCACTCCTATTGTTTGATATGTTAATTTCTTTGTCACATTGTAATGTCTCATATTGTCTGTTCATCTGTCCTCTGATTTGTAAAGTGCTACGGAATATGTTGGCACTATATAAATAAAGTTATTATTATTATTATTATTATTATTATTAGGGTAGACATGTGTTTTTCCCAAGCATGCTTATATTCACTTTGGCTGAGGCCCTACATTGCAGATACTCAGATCCAGGAGTGGATTGAACAGAAGGTCGAAGTCTAAGTACTTCCTATATATTTCCCATTCCTTTTGTAGCCATTCTTGGCTTTGACTCAAAAAAATGCAGCAAAATTTGCAACAACATGGGGCCTCAGCCTAAATGTAGATTTCTCAACCACATTTGCTAGAAGTTTGTTTCAAGCCTCAACTACTCTTTCACTGTAGTTTCCTAACATTGCTTCTGATCTTCTCTCAGCTAATTTCAGATTATAATAATAATAATAATAATAATAATAATAATACATTTTATTTATATAGCGCCAACATATTCCGCAGCACTGTACAACTTGTAGGGTTCAAGTACTGACAAAAAAAGATATATTACAAATAAATAGTCAATTCACACACTGGGACTGAGGGCCCTGCTTGCAAGAGCTTACAATCTATGCCCCCCGGTGTAGTTTTTTTTCCTATTTACATACTTCCCGCCTGAACCTTATGTATAGCTGTAAATATATGTCTAAATTCCTTCTACACAGATACATGGTGACTTATAAAAGTAACTAACCAGACAATAATCATTCTCATGTTCACCTGAGTTTTCAGAGACAACTTTGGTTTGGTGTAAATTAAGATGGTGCCTGTTTACTGGGGGCAGCTCCTTGTAGGAAACACAGTGTACTATGACTGTGTGTTTTAATAAAGACCTTGACAATACATAGAAGACAATGTTGAGCTCAATCTGTGAAGTACTTTTTACATATTTGTCAATTGGGAAAATCACCATTCATTGATTTAGTGTTAAGAAATTCAGTCTTTGGAAATTTACAATATGATTTTGACATCAACATCTAATCCATACTGTGTGCTACAGATACATTGTAATACATCAGTATCTAATAGAATCATGTTACAATTAGCATACTTGAAATAGTTGGGTTGATAAATGGTGGTAGTCACAACATACAGAAACTGTAGTGCAGCCATAGAAATGATTTATAAACTAGAAATAGACTAGAAATAAAAACAACACTCCAGGTTTTTTTTCTTTTCTTTTGCAATAAATGGTAGTCATCAAAGTACATTCAAAATTTGCTATTGCTGATGCTAAAAAAATAGTGATCAGATTCCTACCACATATTGTGGTCACCTGTATTCATCCCTGGAGCCCTGATCACACCTGCAGGGACACAAGCCACAAAAAGAAGGTGACCACAATATGTGGTAGGATTCTGATCACTATTTTTTCATCATTGGAAGGGCTATAAAATCGTTCCAAAATTGTTTTTAGAGGATGAGTGACAGATATACAGTCCTCCTCTTTACTGGCCTGTATTGTTGCCAACTTCTAGCGCTACATACAGGTACAATTTAGTTATTAGCCGACGGGTTGTTGGGCTTTTTTTATCTAGTTGACTATATACTTTTAGAATTACTATTAAAAGTTACATTTTAGTGTACTCATTTTTTGTTAGTTTTGGATTCTAGTGAGTCCCATCCATACATTGCAGAAAACCACGCACAGCGGAAATGCTGCGATTTCCAAAACCTTTGCGTTTTTTTGGAAATCACTGCATGTCAATTTTATCTACGGAAAGCGCTTTGCAATGCAAAGGTTGAAACCAGTGGAAGACAGAGCCCTACATTGAGGAAAAGCTGCTTTTTTTGTTGCTATTTTTTGCTGTTTTTTGAGCCAGTGCCAGTAGTGGACTGAGCAGAAGGGAGAAGTATGAGAGATGCCTTTATATTTTTCATTCCTTTTTGTAGTCACTCCTGGGTTTGGATCAAGAAACAACAGCAAAATCTGCAGCAAAAAAAAAAAAAAAAAAAGCAGCTTTTCCACAACCTGGGGACTTAGTCGAAGAGTGATAATTTCTGCAGGTGTACTTTTGCAAAAAACATCCAATTTTGGGTCAATGTTTTCAGGAAATGTTTAGCAATGTAACTGAAAACACCGGAGGCACAGATCACCATGTAGTTGGCCAGAGCTGTCTCCTTCCACACAAGGTGAACTGATGTCTTTGTTGTTGTCCCCTCTCTAATCCTCCTGTATTGCTTTGCAATAAAAGTGGGACTTCATGTCACTTTGAGTTAGTGAGGTACAACTGGCTGTTGTCACTGTGTGTACGCTACTGCTGGCACTATTACTGCTTACTTGGTGGATTCCTTACAACAAAATGGACATACCCACTGTATAGACAATAAGACAATATATGTGCAGCCTAAACCACGCTCTCTCCTCCTAAACTTCCTGGCTCACCTACACTAGCAGCGAGTGGGGGGGGAGAGGGGATCAGACATGGCTGTCGACATAGATAAAAATATATTGCTTTTGTAATTTTTTTTTTCATGCTCTATAATTATAAGACAAAGAAGAGCAAGAAAAATATGGAGGTGTCATATAGAAAATTATATTTTCTTTTTTATTTGTTTGGATTCTTGGTTTAGTGGGCCTTTAATCTTGTATCTAAATAAGTTTTATTGCACATGATTACCTGCACATTATTATATCATTATAGTAGGCAGGCTGTGTCCCCACCAGGAACATAGGGCCTTAACCCAATACCATTCTAAGGATATATATGGAGCCTAAATTTTATGCACCTCTGGGGCATTATGATGAATTGGAAGTTCTCAAAAGTTTTTTTTTAAATCCATACAGTAAGTATTGAAGTCTGTTGGTGTTTATATTGAACACCATATAATACCATAAAAAATAAAGTCCATGGTTACTCTGCAGAATCTGCAGCACATGTGACATTTATCTTTGTGTATAAAGCAGGTGTAAGTTATATTAACACAGATATGACCATGTTAATATTTAATTAATCAAGCCCAGCAATACAAAGACGGGTCAGATGCTGGCAACTGATTACATTGCAAGAAATATGTGAGATTCAACTATATATACTGCCAGGACCCAAAGACATAGCAAACAAATAGATACAATCATATTACAGCTTTCACATACTGCAGTATAATATACCATACTATACTGTAATATATTAGGAGGAGCTATTCTATCTGTCACAATGCCCTTGATCCTACTGACCTGTGATATTTTCTCTTTTTTCACTTACCATGTAGCCTCATAGGACCAATAACACCAGCGAAAGGGTGGAGTAAGTATTCATGGATACACCGAATCCTGTTCCACATTTTCATTACTGTCCACCAATTAAAGTACTGTTAGCACTTATTGAATAAACAAGTATATACACAGTACATGTGTTTTCTCTCTCATTCTGTCTCTCACTCTCTTTGTATACAGCACTGTGCAATAGTTTTCGGCAAGTGTGAGAAAAATGCTGCAATGTAAGAATGCTTTCAAAAATAGCGTTAATAGTTTATTTTGTCATTAACAAAATGAAGTGAATGAACAAAAGACATATCAAAATTCAATCAATATTTGGTGTGGAGGATTTTTGAAACTGATGATATGGCCCCCAGAGTCTTGATCTCAAGTCTGTCTGGGATTACATGAAGAAAAAGAAGGATTTGAGCAACCCTACATCCATAGAAAAACTTTGGTTAGTTCTCTAAGATGTAAGGAGCAACCTTACTGCAGAGTTCTCTCTAAAACTGTGTGCAAGTGTACCTAGAAGAATTGATGCCGTTTTGAAGGCAAAGCGTGGTCACACCAAAAAAAGGGGGCTGTCCGATATTAAAAGGAAGGGTCTGCTTTTGTATAAACACATCACCACATCTATCTATGGGTTGCTTCTAGTATTGCAACTCATCCCTATTCAAGTAATTGGGACCAAAATGAAATCCCAACACAGCTTCTTTTTTCTAACCCTGGACAAACCTTTCAAGTCAAATGTCATTTAGGCTGGGGCCCCACATGGCAGAAACGCCGCAGAAAAAAAATGCAGCGTTTTACAGTCTCTGTGAATCGCATCCACAAACTGCGGAAAAATACGCACAGTGGCCATCGCGGTTTTGGAAATCGCAGTATGTCAATTATACCTATGGAAATGCTGGCGGTTTCCCAATAGGTATAAGTGAAACAGAAAATCTGCAGAGGTTTCACTTTCTGTTGCCGCCGCGGTTTTTCCCAATATGTGTGGCCTTAGCATTAGGCATGAATATTACATTTGCTTGTCTTAACCTTTTCTTCCTGATATCCATCATACTAAAAGATCAAATCACCCCCCCTTTCCATAGAAAACATATAAATATAAATAAAAAAAGTAAAACATAAACACATGAGGTATCCTCACATCCAAAAATGCTCAAACTACAAAATGATAAAAAAATGTTGTCTCATACGGTGATCGCCGTATGGATTTTTGGAAGGCGCTAAAACATAAACCAAAATATATAAATTTGGTATCACTTTAATTGTGCCAACCCACAGAATATAGGTAAAATGTGATTTTGGCTATACTGTGAGCACCATAAAAACAACATAAGAATGTGGAGCAAACATAGTTTTTCTCTAATTCCACCATATTCTGAATTTTTTTCTAGCTTCTCAGTACATTGTATAGAATATTAAATGGTCCCATTGCGAAATACAATTTATCCCACAAAAATTGAGACATTGTATCACTCTGTGAACAGAAAGATAAAAAAGATATGGCTTTTGGAAGTTGAGGAATAAAAAACTAAAATTGAAAGCTGAAAAATGGCTGCAGTAGGAAAGGGTTTATGTTTTTATGTTGTGCTCATGTAAATTACTGTATTATTCTTATTTTCACTGGTTACATAGTGCCAACAATTGCATCTGTACAGAGATTGTCATCAGTTCCATGTCACTGTTCAAAATGACATGCACAATCCAATTGCCTTACCTTAGACACATGCAGACTTGGGTCAATTTCAGGCTAGTTAAGTTATATTTCCACAACATTACATTCAATATCAGTGAATGGAGGCTATTCATATGACCATATTTTTGACCTTCAAAATATATGTCATGTCCTATTTTTGTCCATTTTCATGGATTCCTCCATACACTCATGTATGTGGGATTCATGAAAATGGGTGCCCCTCAGCAGGGCCGCTTTAAGCAACAGTAGACTTGCATAGGCCCAATGTAGCGGGGGCCCACTTTGGACAGTCTTACATTTGTTGTCCCGCTGCTCCGGGCAGAGTGTCTGGGCTGCCCCAACTCCAACTCATCCGCATTCTCTGCAGGATGAGTTTAAAGACAATGGTGAAGAAGGAAGCTGTCCACTCCCTGCTTCACCATTTGGCCCGTCTTTGCTTCCAGAGTCTTATAACTGTATGCACGATGTAATGACGTCAGTTACATTGCGCCATTTGCTCCCTGACATCTCCGGGACCAGAGACAGGAGAGAACAGGGGAACGGGGAAAGTTGAATATTAATTTTTTTTTTTCTTTGTTTGATACAGACAGTGGGATCAACTGAAGGGGACACTAAGGAGCATTATACTATGTAGGCGGCATTGTAATTTGAGTGGGTCAGGTGTTTCTAGGTGGGGTGATGGGGGCTCTTATGGAACCTTTGCACTGGGCCCACCAATGTGTTAAAGTGGCCCTGCCCCTCGGGTTCAAGGCAGCCATGAAAAATGGTACAGGTTGTGGAAAAGCTGCTTCTTTTGTCGCACATTTTGCTGCATTTTTTTTTAGCCAAAGCCAGGAGTGGATTTATCAGAAGGGAAAGTTATAAATGATTCCTTTATATTTATATTTCCCATTTATTTCAAGCCACTGTTGAGTCTGGCTCAAAAAAACGCAGCAAAATCTACAATTAAAAAAAGCAGCTTTTCTGCAACTAGCCTCCACGCTGTGAAGCGCAACAAAAAAAACACTGCGGGAAAAAAATGCAGCAGAAACACATCGTGTTCTTTTTCGCAGCGCTTTTCATTGCGTTTTTACTGAGTTTTTCTATGTGGACTTTCTGCTTATATTATACCTATAGGGAAAACGCCAGCGGATGTTTTTGAAAACACAGCTTTTCTGCTACAGATTTTTTTTTTCTGCTATGTCTGGATGGGATTAGCCAGAATCCCATTCACTTTGCAAGTACTGTAAAACACAGCTTTTTTTGCCATGGTGTTTCCACAGAGGCAAAAACGCTGCATTTTCACAACGTGGGCTTTCAGCCTTATACTCCATTATATAAAAGGTCACATGCAAGTACAGTCTCCTATTTATTAAACTGTATGAAAAACACATATGCTACAAATCCGCTAAAAGGGTCACAACCCCATTCTCCTGATAGGTAACTGTCTCAAACATGGGACCTGCAATAATCAGGTATTTCCTGTGGATATACCATAGATACTTAAGAGAGCTATTCCCCTTTAAGATGCAATACAAAATGACATATTGTAGTCTAATATATCAATATGGCCATGAAACATACTTTATTTCAATCACTTTTTCTGTGCTATGTACATAGTCTCATAATTTGCATTCCCTATACTGTTTATGAAGAAACTGCATTTGTAAAGGGTGGCATGCTATAAAATCCCCACTAACTGTTTGGCTGCTAAGGAGTTAATTGTAAAGGTAGAAGGTGGCAAGTTTGTAGAGTGCTTCATTTTCAGCCACTATGTCATGGTATCCTGGGTAATTACTGGGGCTTAAGCAACACCACACCTTAGATAAACCTGTAATGCAGTTTTCTACAAACATTTTCTTTTCTACAAGCTGCAGCTTGCCTCATATATATATTTGCACTCTACATTTAGCTCTCTTCTCCTCTGGCTAGTTCGTACTTGGCTTAACTAACAAATCCCAATTTGTTGACTTAGCTCCATTCCTCTCCAGTGCGTGCGTGAGACAGCTATGCCATTAATGTCGTAGCTAGTACTGCGGGGTCACCTGACTTTATTTTTCCACCATATATAAATATAGTGAGGCAAAAAAGTGAGCATTCAAAAGGTTCAGTGAAAGGTGACGATTTAGGGTCACTTTAATAAATCAACGTACAAACGTGCAACATATTTCAGTTTTTTATTTGACATGTGCCGGTATTTCAAGCGGTTGACACAAGAGGAAAAATATCACTAAGAAGTAAATTGTTTAATCACCAACAGTGTGTGGGTGTATGAGCTATTTGTTCTTTCCTTATTTGTTCTAGTGGCTTATTACACAAGCAAACTCTGGACATTGTGAAACATATAACAGCTGCAAAAAGATTTAATAGCATATACAAATCTAAAATCAATCTAAAATTAAAATAAACATATCTTAAGAATAGTGAATTACAACACAGTATATTGCAGGTATACTAAATGCATGACCATCTATAAACAAATCTAAAGTGATAATGCCCATTAGATGTTCATACAAGTATTTACTTCACTTATCTTACCATTCATAGGCTGGCTTATCTCTGTCAGTACTTAGAGTATCACCCAACTGAAAGTATTGTGAACATTTGGTGAAAGGAAATATCAGGTTTGTTTACAGAGATGAAACCAGCCAGTACATCTTAAAGCACTTAACAAAATAAAACTATGGGAGAAATTCCATTCAACCCGGTTCAGCTTTTAGTTTAACTTGTGATATATTAGATCCCAGAAGATCTGCCACTTGTAAACTGCATTTTGGAGAATGGATCACAGTCCTTGATGAACAAAAAAAAAAGAGAAGATGTGATGTTAATGTGGACATTTTTTAAAGTTCTTTTTGCTTATAAGAGACCATTTCTGATAATAACTCCCATGCTGGTTGCTTTAAACATCTCATAGTGACATGTTAAATATTTTGGTCCATGGGGGTTTGCTATAACCACCACATATCCACTAAAATGAAAGGACAAAAAGACTTAGTCAAAGAGGACATTTCACCACCTCCACCAATTCAAGTTCTTAGCATCTGTTAATTGGTGCTTCTCCACTGATTCCAGTGAAGTTGGAATTTTCTCTGTAGCCCCCACTGAGCAATAAGTGCAGTTAATTTTGGTGCATGAGGTGCTATTTAAGTTCTATAATGTCAGCAGAAAGGCAATGTCAGGCGGGGTGGGGTGATTCAGAGCTCCAATCAGAGGCAGTCAGTGTCAGAGATCAGAATCACACCCCATGCCTTCTCCTGCCTGACACCAATTACCTGACAGTACAGAACCATATAAGGCATTAAATCTAACAGGATTGATTGCTTGGGAATGGTCCTCTTTAAGGAACACTACGACCTTCCATGCATATTCAACTGCCACCACCATGTTACAGAGCACATTACCATGACAAACATCATACCTCTGTTATGTACAGTACAGACCAAAAGTTTGGACACACCTTCTCATTTCAAGAGTTTTCTGTATTTTCATGACTATAAAAATTGTAGATTCACACTGAAGGCATCAAAACTATGAATTAACACATGTGGAACTATATGCTTGACAAAAAAGTGTGAAACAACTGAAAATATGTCTTATATTCTAGGTTCTTCAAAGTAGCCACCTTTTGCTTTGATTACTGCTTTGCACACTCTTGGCATTCTCTTGATGAATTTCAATAGGTAGTCACCTGAAATGATTTTCACTTCACAGGTGTGCCCTGTCAGGTTTAATAAGTGGGATTTCTTGCCTTAGAAATGGGGTTGGGACCATCAGTTGTGTTGTTCAGAAGTCAGGTGAATACACAGCTGATAGTCCTACTGAATGGAGTGTTAGAATTTGTAATATGGCAAGAAAAAAGCAGCTAAGTAAAGAAAAACGAGTGGCCATCATTACTTTAAGAAATGAAGGTCAGTCAGTCCGAAAAATTGGGAAAACTTTGAAAGTGTCCCCAAGTGCAGTGGCCAAAACCATCAATCGCTACAAAGAAAGTGGCTCACATGAGGACCGCCCCAGGAAAGGAAGACCAAGAGTCACCTCTGCTGCGGAGGATAAGTTCATCCGAGTCACCAGCCTCAGAAATCGCAGGTTAACAGCAGCTCAGATTAGAGACCAGTTCAATGCCACACAGAGTTCTAGCAGCAGACACATCTCTACAACAACTGTTAAGAGGAGACTGTGTGCAGCAGGCCTTCATGGTAAAATAGCTGCTAGGAAACCACTGCTAAGGACAGGCAACAAGCAGAAGAGACTTGTTTGGGCTAAAGAACACAAGGAATGGACATTAGACCTGTGAAAATCTGTGCTTTGGTCTGATGAGTCCAAATTTGAGATCTTTGGTTCCAACCACCGTGTCTTTGTGCGACGCAGAAAAGGTGAACGAATGGACTCTACATGCCTGGTTCCCACCGTGAAGCATGGAGGAGGAGGTGTGATGGTGTGGGGGTGCTTTGCTGGTGACACTGTTGGGGATTTATTCAAAATTGAAGGAATACTGAACCAGCATGGTTACCACAGCATCTTGCAGCGGCATGCTATTCCATCCGGTTTGCTTTTAGTTGGACCATCATCTATTTTTCAACAGGACAATGACCCCAAACACACCTCCAAACTGTGTAAGGGCTATTTGACCAAGAAGGAGAGTGATGGGGTGCTACGCCAGATGACCTGGCCTCCACAGTCACCAGACCTGAACCCAATCGAGATGGTTTGGGGTGAGCTGGACCGCAGAGTGAAGGCAAAAGGGCCAACAAGTGCTAAGCATCTCTGGGAACTCCTTCAAGACTGTTGGAAGACCATTTCAGGTGACTACCTCTTGAAGCTCATCAAGAGAATGCCAAGAGTGTGCAAAGCAGTAATCAAAGCAAAAGGTGGCTACTTTGAAGAACCTAGAATATAAGACATATTTTCAGTTGTTTCACACTTTTTTGTTAAGTATATAATTCCACATGTGTTAATTCATAGTTTTGATGCCTTCAGTGTGAATCTACAATTTTTATAGTCATGAAAATACAGAAAACTCTTGAAATGAGAAGGTGTGTCCAAACTTTTGGTCTGTACTCTATGTCACTTTTGTAGATTTGTAGAAAAAAAGCTTTGAAATGTTATGCAAATGAGGCAAATGGTGCATAGGGGGCAGGCCTTTAGCTGGAGAACAATTCTAGCCACTCAGACCTCTATTGTCTCCTGCCTGGATCACCCTGGATCACCCTGTGCAGTAAGAGTTGATCCTCACTGTTATGACATCACCCAACAGTGATCCCTGTTCCTTATTGATCCTTGTTCCTGCTCATGGCTGCCTCAGCTTCCCCTTTTGCCCTCCAGAGAGCCCCGTGCATTTCATATAACATCAATGGAGCCCTCTTCAGGGAAGAAGGGAAAGCGGCCATGAGCAGAAGCGGGGATCTGTAAATAAGGCCACAGGCCCGCAGAAAGAGTATTTGTTGGGTGAACCCCAACAAATACTGCTATCATTATACATTGGGGTCTCTTCAGACCCCAGAGTATAATGATCGGAGGCCCAGGGGGAAGTAAGTGAACATAAAAAACACTGTTACTCACCTCACCGGCGCGACTCCAGGCAGTCTTAGGCATTTGTAGTGACATCACAGATGTCACGTGGGTCAGGCCAGCATTGCGATGAATAATGACGCCCATGTAACCCACGTCTATGACGTCATTGAATAGGACCAAAGTGGAGCCCAGTAGAGGTGAGTACCACTGGTTTGTTACCTCCCCTAGGTCTCTGATCATTATACTCTGGGGTCTGTAAAGACCCCAGAATATAATAATAGTTTGTGGATGGTGTAACCCCAAAATTTCGGGTTCTGCTGAATCCGAAATTGTTACAACATTTGCAACGAACACCGGAGAAACAATGGGATATAATACTGTGTGGAGGGGCCACTGTGAGACATTATACTGTATGGAGGCTGCTATGGAACATTATACTGTGTGCAGGGGCCGCTATGGTACATAATGCTGTGTGGAAGGGCCACTATGGGACATAATACTGTGTGGAGGGGCCACTATGGGACATTATACTGTGTGGAGGGGCCACTATGGGACATAATACTTTGTGGAGGGGCCACTGTGAGACGTTATACTGTATGGAGGCTGCTGTGGAATATTATACTATATGCTGCGGTCACTATATGACATTATTCTGTGTGCAGGGCCGCTATGGGACATTATACTGTGTGAAGGCGCCACTTTGGGACAATATAGTGTGTGTAAATAGGGTGTTATACTGTGTGGAGACCAGGAAAGGGGGCGCAAAGCCGTGGGTGGTTCCCAAATCAAAAGTTTGCTGTGGGGCCTAGTCTTTGCTAGTTACTCCTCTGTCAACCATCCTACTTGAGCAGCAAAAGCAGACTTCCCAGGGCTGAACGTCAACCCCCAGTGCACCAACTTCCCCAATTGCATTACACTTCAAAGTTGTTTTTCTCTAACTCTACAAAAGTGACATACATAGCAAAGATGTGTTGTTTATCACTGTAATATGCTCTTTGACATGGTAGTGACAGTGTAATATGCTTGGAGGAGGTAGTAGACTCCTTCAAAGTGTGGTGCACCCCTTTGGTTCTGAATATTCTCTTCTTGGCTATCTTTGGAAAGAAGAATGAGCACTGTATGGTTTCATAGATTTTCTATGAGCCTGTATATAGCTCACTCAGCTCTCCAAAGAGTCAAACTGAGCAGATAAAAAGAAAGGGGCGTGGTTCGTAGCTGAGCTTCTTCCCCTTCATTTAGTGATCATAGGGGAACAAGTACACATACACTTACTGTATCTGTCTGTCTAATAATAAAAGATGTAAATTAGGAAAATGTGACTTGATAATTTTTGCGTGTCCTTACAGCAGATTTAAGTGTACCTCCAATTATAAAAAACATTTTTACATATGAATTGTACAGGTGAATATAACAAACTTTGTATTATATTTTGTTACGTTAACAGGCTCAGTTACTTTTTCATAGAAATTTATGGAAAAGGGAAGGGGGAAGGAAGAGACATGATATACAACTAGCCGCAGCTGCTACACTGTGAGTGAGAGAGAGAGCTCTTCTGACACTGATATGTTTCAAGATAAGAGTCTGTCACCACACAGAATGAGGCATTAAATCAATAGACAGCCTCCTTCTTCCCCTACCCTCTCCATATAGTTCTGTGTGAGGTGAAAAAGGAGAAGGACTCTATATGAGTAAATAGTCTGAAGGAAGATAAGGAAGAGAAGAACATCTTGAGATATGTAGAAGAAAACATATTTCTTTAATAAGATATATTACAAAGTGTTATATTCACCTGTACTATTCAATTATGAAAAGGTTTTTTTTATAATAGGGGGTACGCTTTAAGGCTGGACACACTGGAGATGTTCACACTGAGGCAGTGGCGTAACCAGGAATGGCTGGGCCCCAAGGCGAACATTTGACATGGACACCCCCCCTTCCGGCAACCGTCCCCCTGGCAACCCCCCCCCCCACAAACCGCATTCCCCTCATTCCTGCACACACTATTATGCGCCATAGTGGCCCCTGCACACGGTATTATGCCCCATAGTGGTCCCTGGACACAGTATTATGTCCCATAGTGGCCCCTGCACACAGTATTATGCCCCATAGTGGTCCTTGCACACAGTATTATGCCCCATAGTGGCCCCTGCACACAGTATATTATGCCCCATAGTGGTCCTTGCACACAGTATTATGCCCCATAGTGGCCCCTGCACACAGTATTATGCCCCATTGTGGACCACCCATGAACAATTATTATACTCTGGGGTCTTTTCAGACCCCAGAGTATAATGATCGGAGACCCAGGGGAGGATACAAACATAAAAAACTGTGTTACTGGCTCCAGCGCACTCCCCGCTTCTTCAATGTTGGACCAGACGTCACGGCCGGCGTCGCGACGCATAATGATGTTGGCCTGGACGTCACCAAAGAGGCCCAAACCCTGTCGGAGCATAGGAGAGGTAAGTAACAGTGTTTCTTATGTTCTCTCACTTCCCCTGGACCTCCGAACATTATACTCTGAAGTCGAAAAAGATCCCAGAGTATAATGATAGCAGTGTTTGTGGGGTTCGCCAGCCTGCGGCCTTACTTACCAATTCCCGCTCCTGCTCACAGCCACCTCCGCTTCCACTGAATGGGAAGCGCAGGTGGCCGTGAGCAGGAGCGGGGAACAGTAAGTAAATAGGGCCTGTTACCGGCTCCCTCTGCTACCCCGGTATTTAAGCCCATGCACTGAGGTCTGATTTTGAGACAGATTCTGCCTCAAAATCAGCTCTACATTACACTTGAAATCTGCCACACATACATTTCAAAAGGAGGCACAGGCATATTTTTTCTGATAGCTACAAAAGGTGTCCTGCTCATTCTTCAGGCTGATTTTGCCTGAAACTCCCATTAGAAAGAATGGGATTTTGGAGCTATTTTTGAAGCAGATTTTCAGAATTAGAATCAAAATCAGCTTCCAAAATCTGCTTCAAATTACTGAAGCAGAAATTAGTTTCTGACAAATTCAGTGTCAAATTCCTCCATGCAGGGGTATAACTAGCAAAGACTGGGCCCCATAGCAAACTTTTGCCTCCTTTGCTGGCCCCACACAGTATTACGCTCCATTTACACACACTATAATGTCCAAAGGGGCCTCCATACATTTTAATGTCCCATAGCAGCCCATCCTCACAGTATAATGTCCCACAGTTGCCTCTGCACACAGTATAATGTTCCATAGAGGCCCCTGCACACAGTATAATGTCCCATAGCAGCACTCATCTCTGCTACCTGTGCAGGTTACTGTACTGTATCCTTACAATCAAGACAGCAGTTCTAAACGGATATTCCAGTTACCTGCTATTGATGACCTGTCCTCAGAATAGTTCATCAATAAGAGGTCAGTGAGGGTCCAACACCCAGGATCCCTGCTGAACCAGCTGTTTGAAGGGACCACACTTTGAAGCCCCTTCAGTATTTACATTGCACACTATCTGTTTTATAGCGGCTATGCAATATAATTACAAACTTATCCTATAGAATTGTACAGGATGTAAATAAATCCCATGTTCACTATGCACGATGTATACACACAAGGATCACGTCATGCACAAAAGCGCCACAGTCCCTTCTGACATCTGATCGTGCCAGCTGATCACCCTCTGATCTCTTGTTGATGACCTATCCAGAGGTCAACAATAGGATGAACTGACATAAGAGGAACTGGCATAACCCTTTAAAGGGGTTATCCACCTTTAAAAATCGATGGCTTATCATTAACATAGGCCATCAATTTTAGATTAGTAAGGGTCTGACTGTCAGGACCCTACAGATCAGCTGTTTTCCAAAACTACCAGCTTCCAACATTGTTTATATGCTGGGTGCTGTGCTAATTACTTACTGTATTCTTGTGGTAAGTGGTAATGGGTAATATAGTTTTATTCCTTTTTAAGTCTATGGGACACCTCTGGTCACTCATAACTGATGCTACACACGTGGACAAAATTGTTGGTACCCCTCATTTAATGAAAGAAAAACCCACAATGGTCACAGAAATAACTTGAATTTGACAAAAGTAATAATATATAAAAATTCTATGAAAATTAACAAATGAAAGTCAGACATTGCTTTTCAACCATGCTTCAACAGAATTTGCACCTCTCAACAGGTATTTTGGCCCACTCCTCATGGGCAAACTGCTCCAGATGTCTCAAGTATGAAGGGTGCCTTTTCCAGAGGGCATGTTTCAGCTCCTTCCAAAGATGCTCAATAGGATTTAGGTCAGGGCTCATAGAAGGCCACTTCAGAATAGCCCAATGTTTTCCTCTTAGCTATTCTTGGGTGTTTTTAGCTGTGTGTTTTGGGTCATTATCCTGTTGCAAGACCCATGACCCGCGACTAAGACCAAGCTTTCTGACACTAGGCAGCACATTTCTCTCTAGAATCACTTGATAGTCTTGAGATTTCATTGTACCCTGCACATATTCAAGACATCCTGTGCCAGGTGCAGTAAAGCAGCCCTTAACATAACAGAGCCTCCTCCATATTTCACAGTAGGGACAGTGTTCTTTTCAAGATATGCTTCATTTTTCCGCCTGTGAACATAGAGTTGATGTGCCTTGCCAAAAATTTCGATTTTTGTCTCATCTGTCCATAGGACATTCTCCCAGAAGCTTTGTAGCTTGTCGACATGTAGTTTGGCAAATTCCAGTTTTGTCAGATTCAAGTTATTTCTGTGACCATTGTGGGTTTTTCTTTCATTAAACGAGGGGTACCAACAATTTTGTCCACGTATGTATGAACAATATGCCAAAGGAATGGTGTAGGTTGCCCCTATCGAAGTTTGCACCAGGGTCCACTGGCTTTAGTTTTGCTACTGAAGAGAAGATAAGAAACCTAAAATGGCTTTCTTACTAGCTTACTTGCTCTGTATGTATTGAGTCACATGTTGCCCGTAATAGTTTATGGAGAGGTTAGGAAGTAGCAGGAAGGAGAAAGCAGAGCTAATGAGAGAGGCAGAGACCCGCAGATGCTGCTTCTGGTTCTAGTTACTTACTTATCTTACACCAGTGCTGGATTCATTGCTCACTATCACTGTACTATGTCCTCCATGCTGCTGCTGCTTCTGAGGGTGTGCTACTGAGACTTAACATATTTACTCATTTACTTACTAGAGTCTTCAGTAGCATCTGTGCAATATTATTTGTAACTTGAAGTATACTTTGAAGGGAGTCTGTTAGTATTTTTGACCCTCGAACTGGTAGAATTGCTACATAGACAACAAGTTTAAACATTCTCACATTGACAATTATATTTTTGGTGTAATAGAAAACACATAATTTTTATTTGTATACTTTGACAGACTCATTGACACATTTTATTCCTCAGTCTTATATGTCCTGAGTAGCAGAGATCCTGACATGACGTAATTGTGAGGTTAGCATCTCTGCCCACCATTTATTACAGGATGAGTATGGTCAGCATACTTGGTAGTTTGAACATAAGTGTCAATTGTTTTGTGTTTCACCTTTTGGCCCCTGTCTCTGTTGTGGAAGCAGTAGGTGTGATGTGGTGTTTTTTTAATGTTTTTTTTTATACTGTGAGGGCACCAGGAAAGGGATATAATACTGTGAGGGTAACTGCAAGGGGGCTTAATACTGTGGGTGCATCTGGTAGGGAACATTTTACTGTGGGGGCAGCTAGAGGGGGACATTATACTGTGGGGGCAGCTGGAGGGGGCATTAAAATGTGTGGTAGCTGAAGGAATACATTAAATTGGGGGCAACTAGAGGGGACATTATACTGTGGGGCAGCTGGAGGGTGATATTAAACAGTGGAGCAGCTGGAGGGGGATATTAAACTGTGGGGAAGCTGGAGGGGATATTAAACTGTGGGGTAGCTGGAGGGGGATATCATTCCCTAACATCTGTCATTGGGGCATATCGGGGATATTGGATCATTAAACATGACACATTCTGATGAGTTTTACCTAACATACACAGCATGTCCAGCTTAAGTCTAGGGCTTCACATAGCGAGCAGCAGCCGAAAAATGCTGCGGAAAAGACCGTTGCAGAAACACATTGCGTTTTTTCCCACAATATTTTTCACATAAACTTTCTTTTTCTATTATACCTGTACAGAAATCACCAGTGTTTCCATAGGTAAAATTGACATGCTGCAATTTTCAAAAACGCAAGCATTTTTGAAATCGCAGGATTTCCGCTGCAGATTTTTTTTCTGCAATGTGTGTATGGGATTAGCCAGAATCACATCCACTTTGCAGGTACTGTAATATGCAGCGTTTTTTGCCACAACTTTTCCGCCGTGGTCAAAACACTATGTATTCACAATGTGGGGCCCCGGCCTTAAGGTAACCTGTCATCATAGTAATACTGCCCAAACCAATAAGTTGAGCAGCATGGGGAGAAGCTGCACAGCAGCCACATCTTCTCTTTTCCATTTTGTTATTAAATTATATTTTGTTTGAAACAAAACATTTCAGGGTCATGTGAACTCTCGAATCCTGTGAGACTGTTGAGATTTCACAATCCCCATAGTTTATGATGTCACATTCTCTTTCAGACTGAAGAAGTGTTATAATACTATATTACTTTTTAAATCATTATCATTATAAATAAGTCACATTGTTTGAAAAAGTATTTGCCTTATAACAAGTATGTACAATGTTAGAGATGACACCTATAGGTAAATGTGCACCAAGTGGATACATAACCCCTGAGATGTAATTACATTACTTATTCTTAAAATCATTCATCACAAGAAACTGTAGCCTTGTGATGTGGATCTCTGAAGTTGCTGGTGTCTCAGATAGCAAGGATGTATTACAGTTTGGCAAGATACAAGATGTTTATTATTTCCCCTCTGTACACAAATGCTGGGTCTTAATTTCTCATCTTTCTTAATTACCTTCTTGTTGTTTCCGTGTCCCTTGCTCATAAAAAGTAATACCTCTTTGTAAGGAGATTGAACACCAATGATTTGCTTTCCTAAACAAATTGGTGACTTGTCAAGATCATGGATCTACAATACTCTTGGCTGGGGACTGCACAGAGAATGTCTCGGCTTTCAGCACTACTAAGTCAGCATCAAGAGGAAGCAAGGTGCAGTCAAAAAGATTGGGGAGGCCTATACACTGAAGAAATAGTGTAATTTTAAAATGGAGTTCAGGTTAGCCATTTTTCAGATAAAATGTTAAATTATGATTGTTCGATAGAGTTAATGTTGTAATTCAATATTAAAAAATCAATAGTAGTGAATGAAAAACATCTTGGATCCCTCACCCCCCATGTGTTTTTGTAAACATAGCTATGTTATTTTCCAAAATTAAAAAGCTATTTAAATATAAAATGTAAGCCAAGGCCACTGTCCCAGCTGCAGGACCATCATGTCCACAGTACGTCAAATTCAGGTCAATGGCAAATATTGATTATCTGTCATCATTAATACATATATACATCCCATACACTATTTTTGGCCTATTGTATTTGTAGGATTTGTTTGAAAGGCATACACCTGAATGGATATTGAATATGTATACAAATGTATTTCTAAACAGCTGTGTTTATATTGATCTGCAAGGATCTGTTCCGGTACAATGTCGTCGAACATCACTATATATGTAGGCTAAAACTGAAGGTCTGGTTTTAAGCCACTTTAACCACTACTATATTAAGCAATTGGAATGTGAACAATTCCTTAATGTGTTGTTCTTATTAAAAGAATGGGATTAATTCCAACAGACTAGAACCAATACAGAATACAGGTGTTGTTCACTGTGGCAGTCTGCAATCTGGAAACTGCACACGCTGCAATTATTATTATGATTTATATTATAGTACTATTAACTTCCAGGGAGCTGCATATATGAAATTCAAAGGGATTTAAATAAATAACACATGAACACTCAGTAAAAGCAAGTAGATAAATGCACAAGATCTTACACAGATCCCTGTTGGTAAGGTTTTATGGTCTATGAAAATGTACTGATTCTGAATTTGGCATCTCCCTCAAGGGTCATTAGTGATACTTGTAAATAGATATTATTATATCAGTGTAATATTACCCCTATATATTTCCCTACATACCATCCAACTAGGAGATAAGCTATGTTGCTACATGACTTGTCCTCAATCAGCCCCTCTACCTGACCTATCAATCAAAGTTAATGGTGCCACACATTCCCGAGTCTCACAAGTCAGCTATCTCAGGGTAACCTTTGATTCTGCTCCATGCTTTTATACCACGCATCCAACATCTCCTGCCGTCTGCAACTCAAAAAAAATTTATCAAATCCGCTCAACATAAGTATACAAAAATGCTAATCCATGTCCTTATCATCTTCCGCATAGACTATTGTAACATCCTTGTTTGTGGCTCCCATCCAATCCACCTCTAAACTTACAGCCCGGTTAATCCAGCTATCCCCTAGTTTCTCATCTACCTCTCTTTTGACAATCCCTTCACTGCAGTGGTGAACCTAGCCTCTTTGCTTCCTGAGGCAGACTATAGAAAGATGCCCCGCCCCACCCCCAAAAAAAAAAAAAAAAGAGTTTCCATTTGAGTTTCCATGCTACTAGCTTCACACGCTGTTATCGTCACACAATATACACAATACACAAAGTTATAAAACAGTTTTTAAGAATTCTTCTTCCTGTATTACTTCAGCATCAGATCAACAACACGGCATTAACAATGACAATAACTTCACACATCTTCTGCTTGGTGGATGGACGAGCCCAAGTGGCCCCCATTCTCTATAATTGGAGCGCCGCAGATAGCTGAGTACTGGACTTCGGGTATCTTTGGCACTCCCATTGAAGTGAATGAGAGCCACGCGGGTTCGTCCATCTACCAAGTGACACACCTATATATGGCTGCGGTCAGGCTGAATTCCAACCCAGTGGGGGGGAAAAAACCCAATTCTCAGGTTCAGTGGGGGTCTGAGCAGACAGACCCCCATCACTCAGGTATTTATCCTCTATCATTTAGATGAATACAGGGCAGTAACATTTTGTGAGTTACAGGCGACGTCTCTGACTAATCCTTCACATTTCCCTTCTCTTCCCTTTGGACCGCCATGACCACTTATTCCAGCTGTGACTTGTCTCTGTAAAGTTTGCAACACAGACATCTTTGACTCCTCACTTTTCCAAGCATCCAACCCACATTGTCCTCACCTGCACACCCATCTTGCTGCTACCCCAATTTTACAATATATGATATAACCCCTCATAATGAATAACACTCCCAAGTGCATCTTTATATTAATAATGTCCGTGTGTACCCTGTATAAATAGTGCCCCTTATTAATAATGCCCCAGGTGTTAACTAATTAAAAGGTTTTCCAGGTCATTAATAAAATAATCAGTGGGGCTCAAAAACCCAGGACCCCTACTGATCAGCTGTTTGAATGGTACCTGTGTAAGCACCGTGACTGCTTCTCTGTTTACATAGTGTCATTCATCTTATAGCGGCCATGTAATATAACTACAGCCTCGTCCTGTACATGTCTATGTGACAAGGCTGTAATTACATGACACGGTCACTATAAACAGACAGCGTGTGATATAAACAGGCGCCATAGCCCCTGTTTATAGCGCCCCATTTACACACACTATAATGTTCCACAGCAGCCCCTGCACACTGTATTATGTCTCACAGCAGCCCCTGCACACGGTATTATGCATCGCAGCGGCCCCTGCACACGGTATTATGCCCCACAGTGACCCCTGCATACGGTGTTATGCTCCATAGTGGCCCCTGCACACTGTACAGTATTATGCCTCGCAGCGGCCCCTGCACATGGTATTATGCTCCATAGTGGCCCCTGCACACGGTATTATGTTCCACAGCAACCCCTGCATACAGTTTTATGCTCCCTAGTGGCCCCTGCACACGGTATTATGCCCCATATTGGCCCCTGCAGATGGTATTATGCTCCATATTGGCCCCTGCACACGGTATTATGCTCCACAGTGGCCCCTGCACACGGTATTATGCTCCATAGTGGCCCCTGCACTGGTATTATGCTCCATAGTGGCCCCAGGGGAGGTGACAACCATAAAAACCAGTGTTATTTACCTATCCTGGACAACAGTGCACTCCTTGCAGCTTTCGGCCCTGTTTAATTGCGCACACACGTCACGTGATCAGGCTGGCGACGCGACCTGATGACATCACCAGAGGCCCCAATCCTGCTCGGAGTAAAACCGATTGCAGGAGAGGTAAGTAGCACTGGTTTTTATGTTCCCTCACCTTCCCTGGGGCTCCGATTATTATACTCCAGGGTCTATAATAATAGTAGTATTTGAGGCCCGCGGCCTCACTTACCGATGCCCGCGGCTGCTCACAGCGGCATCCACTTCCCTTTCTGTGTCCCATAGCAGAAGGGGAAGCAGAGCCAGCACGAGCAGACGCAGGGTAGGTAAATAAATCGACCGTTACCTGCTGGGGTTACTCCAGCAGGTTACGGCCTATTTATATGTAAAAAAAAAGTTATCCTCACCTACCTGTGATGCCTTGATGGAGCCGCCACCGCCTCCTCTTCTTGTCCGTGACGTCTGTGTCTCAGCGTAGGCGGCGCGATGACGTCATTGTATCGCCGTCTGCGCTGAGATGCGACGTCTCGTAAACCAGCCCAGGACAGGTCCCGCTCAGCTCTGTTTTTTTTTTTTTTTAAAGTGGCCTGTCCTGGGCTGGTCTACATTGAATAGTAAAAATGCCGCCCCCCAGACAGTGACGGACAGTGCCGCCTGATTCGGCCGCCTCACTTCGCCTCATTAGCGGTGTGCCCCTGCTTCACTGTCTACCCGAATAGAGTATAAAATATTAATGCTGACATTCCAAGCTGTCCTAATGTCCCAATACCTCCCCATACAGAATTAATGATTCTTACATCGCATCCTTTTTTGCTTTCCTCCTAACTGCTCTTCACATAATCGCCACTATGATTTCCTAACATATTCCTCATACTCAATAGATAAGTTGGTCCCCCACAATTGCATCCTTCAAAAGCAACGTGAAAAAACTACTTTTTCTGGAAAGCCTACAATAATCCCGCTGTCACTATGTCAGTACAATAGCATTTGAACAGCTTCTTCTCTCAACAACTGTTTATTTCCCAATGCCATTATAGATTGTAAGCCCTCATTTCTTCTTTACCGGTTGATCACTACGTTAGTTTGCGATGTTTATTTTTTTCTGTTTTTGTATTATGTATATAAGCTTTTTTCATATGTACAGCACACTAAAAATAATGGTGCTCTAAAAATAAATAATAATAATAATAACAAGAATAATAATGTACTATAACTCATGGTTCAAATATATCTTTGTGGTGGAGAAACCATACATGTGTATTGTTGTTCGTGTCTTTTCTATGTATCATAATTATTTGACTGATTCAATTACAGAGGTAAATCAGTAATGACCAAGGTAATGTAAAAACAAAATAAAAACAAAAACTTAAAGCAAAACTGTCAAATTTTTGTTGCCCCATCTGAGAACAAGCTTATCATAAATAAAGAGAAGCTGAGTTCTGTGATATACAGGTTTATTGTATTTGACTTGAAGCTGAATTTCTGAGTAAAAAGCAAAATATATCTTAACAGGACTCCAAAGTGAGTCAAGGAGAGTCTGGTTTACCCCTCTCACGCACAGTGATTGACAGCTTTCCCTGTATCAGCCTGTGTGTGCGGAGTATTCAGGACTCTCATGTCTCTCCTAGGAGTCCTGCCAGGATTTACTCTGCTTTTTCAGATCATATAAAGCTATATATCACAGAGCTCAGTTCTCTCCCTCTATCATATCCTAATGTCAGCAATGATAGCAAAAATCACTTGACAAGTTTACTTTTATAGTTACAGTATGTTAAGAGGGACAAATTTCCATTGGTGATAACTAAGTGTTTTGAACCCATAAACATAACACAAATTGTTTTTATTGCTATGATTTATGTCTATGGTTAGCTTAGTAAAATGTTTCCTTTTTTGTATAGATGAGGTGTGTATTATACTTCTTGGAAAAGGTAGAGAAAGGGGAAAGGCATAATATAGTAGTGTAATGTGATCTCTGACTGTTAACTGTTTTGGGAATCATATTTCCTGTGGATCTGTCTTGTTCTGTACGACTACACAAAAATAATATGCGTGTTATTATAAACAGAGAGGATCTTCTATACATACACCGCTAATTCGAGTCTTGTTGCATTGTCTGCACAGCAAGTCTTTGAAAAGCAAACATGGCTTCATTGTGTTGTGTGTTTCCTAGGGGTGTAGACTTGTCTGTATCATGCACTTGACTTGAGAGTAAATCTCAGGTGCAGTCAGGGAATACTGTCTGTGTTTGCTTATTCACGTTTTTCAAATATGATGTACATGAATAAAACTTTAAAACCACTTCTAACAAAAATCTTAACAATGCACTAAAAATATCCCCTCCCATCCTTCATTCTGTATACTTTTCCCTTTGAGCTATCTGTAAAAACAAAAATGCAATGTGTGTTTACCAAAAAACATATGCCGCTCAGAGTTAAAGCTCCTGCTGAATTGAAAGGTGAATCCTATTGAACTGCGCGGAAATATGACCTCATAACCAGGCAGGTTAAGACACGGTCATCTACAGAAAACAACCACAGCGGGAGATCAACCTTAATGAGTGACATTTTCTGCCTTTTGTCCCCGGCGTATGTTTATTTTTTAGAGTTCATATGAAGAACATTAAAGGAAGTAAATTAATAATATCTCAAAATATTCATTGGACGTTGATGATCTGCTAATGTGTTTGGTTTGCTTCTCACAATACAAATATGGAGCAGACAGACCCACCCTGCAGTATCAACAACCGGCTTAGAACCAATGAGAAGAACTGAGAATCGCTTCTTTATTTGTGATGCATTGGTAAAAAGACAAAAGAATGTGTGCCCGAGTGCCAGCTCCACAAATTTAATGGCATAGTACAATTTGTGGCTAAACCGTATGACTGCACAGTGTTTCCTGATGGCTCTATCTTTATTTGATGAAGTTTTTTCTGCATGGAGATTGTGCATTTATAACATATAAAAGTCAAAAAATCATAAAAACCAAAAATAAGGAAGACAGGAAAGGACCAAAATTGTTTAGGTGCAATCACACTTGCATTTTTGTGCATTTTTGTGCTTTTTCCTGTCTGAATCTGACAGAAAGAAAATTGTGGCATTAGATGCAGTATTACAAAGGTTTTCTCTCTTGAACCATTGCTTTTAGGGGAGAAAATGTTACACACTGCTACACAGAGCACCATGTGGGAACACTTGGAGTCCTTGCAACTCTGCAATGTGCATTAGGCTTCAAGTGGGTACAAACGGGAAAACTGATGTCAGACATTAATTTGCATAATTTTTTCAATCTGTTTCCCAATGACCTCAGTGATGAAACTCATCTTAACAGAATTGATGGAGAACAATGGAAGGTGGTACACTTTGGCATCAATATCAATCCCATTGAGATTAATATTATCCATTATAATTTGGCAGAAACGTATGAAATCAGAGGCAAACAAAGATACAGTTGGGCCATACAGAAGTAATTGAGTAGCCTAATATGGCATGTCTACTTTAGTAAATAATTGCATATTCCATGAAATAACATTTCTGGAGCATCTTTAATTATAATGTAAATCTAACTTTACTTATAATGTAAATATCCTGTTCCTCTGTTATTCCTCCTAAAAATGTATAAGTTATTTGATTACTGAGTGTTACCAGTTGAAGGAGTCCCTGCACATTGATACTGTCCACTCAGTATTGACAGTGTCAGACTGTGTAGGGACACAACTCTTAGCCAGAGGGAATGGTAGCACATAAAAGATGCTAAATAATTGTTTTTTCATTTGGAATACAAGTATTTACTAAAGCAGATAAATACCTAGAGTGGACAGGCACTCTTCAAACATTTCTCTTCAAACACTCAAGCCATTTTGGAGGTTTGGGCTAGTGAATAGATTGTGTAGCTTTGTCTGTTGAGAAGAGCATACAATATACTGTAGATCTATGTGGAGCTGTATTATTTGTGCAGTCACTATGAACACAAGGCAGTATGTAATACATTGTGATATAACTATGAACTGCCCAAACTCATTTTTAAAGTAAAAAAGATGACAACTTGGGTATATCCAATTTCATAGAGATGCCAGCTGAATTATCCAAGAGACATGGCAAAAATTTATTAAAAGAAGAACATAAAACCTTTGCACCCATATTCACCACCTTTTGTTAGTTTGCACCCCACAAGGCAATTTTCCAAAAAAGTGGCAAGGTGGAAGCAGGGCTTAGGGGGAAGGCCATGGCCTCTCATGACCTAGTAAATTTACTATAATTTAAGACAGAAAGTCTGGAAGATCTGTTACAGCTCCAAGCTGGCGTAAAGTTGAGTTTATGGCACATGAAATGCCAATAATGCACCTAATTTATTAAGAGTCATGTACCATCTAGGCACATCTCCACTTCGGTGCAGAGGGGATCAAGACTAGCACATTGATGATTAAAGGGGATGTACAGGATGTACATCTCCGCAAGGATCATCTGCATGGAGTCGCTTTTGAGTCCCATACTAAAAACAACATGGGGCTGGAAGTAGTTGGCTGTATGCTCTGTATAAAGGATGGGCTGAACTGCAGTAGCAGTGCCCAGCCACTATACAGGGACCTGAGCTATTTGCTTCTGGGCCCTATGTTGTGTTAGTATAGGCATCAGAAGCACCCCCATACAGCTGAATGGTTGTGGGTGGGCAGCTCTCAGTCATAAAATCCTAAATTCTAGACAATCCCTTTAACATTAACATTTACAAAGGGAATACAAAAGTAAAAGGTGATAGAGTTGTTCTGTGTGAATTACCACTGTGATATTCACCTATTTGAGTACAATTTATCCTATGTTTTTGTATCAGTGATCGACGTTGCACTGAAGCATTGATGCAGTACCATTTCTTTATTTTCTTCTTTTAAGAAGCACGCACCTTTAAATGTTTTCTTTCAATACCTGGTTACTCATCATGTCATTCTAAATATAAGAATCCCATCTGCAGGTCTTTCTGCATTCATTCAAAGCAGCAACAATGTATATTTTTGGAATCTGTGAATTGACCTGATGTAGGAGACTGCGGAAAGAGTTATTTCCGATGTAAAGAGCTGAATGTGCTGTCTAGCCAGGTTTTGGCAGCGGCTTGGTGTTCTGTATCTGTGTCTGCTCCAGCTGAGAGTGTTCTTGTATCTGATGGATTAGCGCTGATCTGTTCTGATTGCTCACACCTGCAATTCAAGCTAACCTCTGTTCTTCTCTGTGCACTCAGCCATGCCTTGTAAGACCATCAGCTCCCAAAATGACATGCAAAGCGACCCACCTGACAGGTCTGACCAGCCACCTGTGAGGGAAATAGTGGCAAGCGGGGGAGGTATTGGATAATCACATCTGTGAGCGCTGCTATTACCCTTGTTTATAACAAGTGCAATCATTAGAACAGTGTTATGCAGGCAATAGATCAAGTCTATCTGCTGGTAAAATAGCAATAGGAACTAAAGGGCCCGAATGAGGATTTTCACAATGATCTTGTACTTAAAGGCTATATATGTGCTTTTCACCAGTAGGTTTGGATGTGCAATCACCCAGAGGGGTATAAAAATACAACTTGCATGTCTCTGTACGTTATCCATGAAGGAGGCTTAACTTTACAACTGCAATTTTTTCTGTAGCATTTTTCATTGCATTTTTGTTGCATTCTCCTCTGCAGTTTTTCTTCCCTTATTAAAGTTATAGGGAAAACATTTGCGTTTCCACAGCTAAAATTGACATGATGCATTTTTCAAAAAGGCAGCTTTTCCACAGTGATTAGCCAGAATTACATTCACTTTGCTGGTACTGTAGAATACAGCGTTTTTTTCTGCAGCAGTCAAAAACAATCAGTTTCCGCAAGTTGGGGCCTTAGCCTTAAAGTAACTCCATGTAAACTTAGACCAGTGTCTAATGCTGAATAAAAAATTTCAAACATCTTTAGAATGTCTAGTATAACTTTACACCATTTATTCATTGGCTTAGTTTCCTTCAAAAAAAATCTCAAAATTTTGGAGCTTTTTTGTGCTCAGGTGCTCATCTTAGGCACCGCTCCTTAAGAAAAATAGTTGCCCTCAGTTTGCAGTATTTCTGCATGATCCTAGCCCAACTAATATTGTGGAGATCCTGCATAGAACATAGAGTTAAACTACTACTGATCTGCTCCATCTTTGGTTGGTGGCCAACTAAGGCTAGGTTCACATTTGTGCTGGGTCTGCCGAGGGATCCAAATGACAGAGAGCCAACCTCCAAAACAGGGGTTACCGGCAGACACCGATGGACCCCATAGACTATAATAGAGTCCGCTGGGTGTCCGCCATTTTTATACTGAAACCGGTGGAGAGAAAAGTCCTCCATACAGGACTTTTCTCTCTGCTGGTTTCTGGCGGTTTCTGTGGTGGAGAGACTCTGGCGCAGATGTGAACTTAGACTTAGGTGAAAGGGCTTAGAAAAGGTGGTGGGCTTAACAATTTTTTGTTCTGCCACAGACAGGGCAGAGAAAGTAGGTTGCTGCCTCAGCCAGTTGTCTTGCAGCTTGTCACAATAGTATAAGGAGGAAGGGGAGCAGGAACATGTCTGACTCCTGAAACACAGTAAAGATTTATTTATATATTTTCCAGTATAATGAGACAAAATAAGACCAAAGACAATGAGGGGATAAAGGGCAGATGAGTAAAGCTGCTTGAATGAAAGGCACGGGCTGCACACGGGACACACACAGATGTCACCAGTGTGCCGCCCGTGCCTCCGCAACCCCTTTCATTCAATGAATAGGAGCCGCGGAAGCAGGGCCGCAAAATCGGACAAGAATAGAACCTGTTCCATATTTTGCGTCCTGCACACGTGACTGTGTAATTCACGGTCATGTGTACGGGCCCATAGAAATGAATAGGCCAGTGTGCTATCCAGGAAAAAGCCGGATAGCACACTAACCATTCATATAGTCGTCTGCAAGGGGGCTAAGATTGTTTTTTATGTTTAGTGCATTTTCTGTGTTTAGTGTTCCTTTTTTTCATTGAATTACTCTTGATGGGCTATTTGGTTCCTTTAAATCCATGTTCACATTATATGCAGACACATTTGGTATATATGTTGGAGAATACTTATGACATACCTTTTTTTAAATGTGACCAAAGATTTCTTTTAGCCAGATATTCCCAGTGTCCTTTTGTCATGCATTTAGCAATTATGCATCAAGTATACCTATTTATGGCTGTTTTGAAAAATACAGTCACCTACACTTTTTACTTCAAACGGATCAAGATTTACAGATAATTGAGGTTGATTCACATGTTGTTGAACCTATAGAAAAAATATTCTTAGATAATATTTTTAATTATAAGGTAGGAGAGGAGTTTCATCAAGATTCTCAGTGAATTTGTCTAATTTGCCAAATGTGAAGTAAGTAGCGAGATTCCAAGTACCACATGGATCTTCTTGATGTGTTACTTAGTTTTTATTATATTGAGTTTATTTTGTAGTTCTTAATAGGGGATATATTCTCCATGGAAAAAAATGTGTTGTAAAGTAATTGTGACAGCCACGTGATGCATTCCAGTGGTAGACTATTGAACTGGGCATCTGCAAGTGATGAGAGGAAGAGATTTCTGTGTTTTCATAACTCATTCTATACCTTTATGACTCATGTCCCCTGCTTTTGTGATCCACTTTCATTGAGTCAGGATAAAAGTTACACCAAAGATAACTGTGTGTGATTAAAGCCTAAAATAAAACTTCTACCTGGAAGTAAGCCCTATGGTTGATGCATCAAAGTAGAAAGTAGATATATTTATGTGAAAAACATGTTGACTGCCTCGTAGATAGAAGATAGGTAAAAAGATGAATAGATAGATAGATAGATAGATAGATAGATAGATAGATAAATAATTTTACACTAGATTTATGCAGATTTTTGTTTGATGTGTCAAGCTTCAATATATGATATTTAAATAGAATGATAGATACATTGATATGCAAGTAGATAGGTATAGATAAAAAGATAGCTAGACAGATGGATTGAGTGACTTACATAGTCCAAAGTAGATCTATAGCTTTGAGATAGATAAGTCACTTTCTAGACAGAGAGATAGATAGATAGATAGATAGATAGATAGATAGATAGATAGATAGATAGGCACTATGATAACTTTCTCAGTTAAGGCAGTATTATATAGATGAATGGACAGATAATTGGGTAGATATTCTGTTATCACCACAAATTAACAGTGACATATAAGAGATCTGTTCTCCATAGGTCTCTATAGACCTTGACTCATTACCAAAGCAGGGAATAAACCCCAGCAAATGAGCATTGTTTCTGTTTTCCTCTCTGTACTGGCATCCATTATTTTTTTCTGGTGTATAATGTTAGACAGATGAACAAATCTCCTGAGCACCATCATGAATGATGCTCAGGCATGTCTGCACAAATAAAACAAATGGGGATGCAGGCAGTCATAGGTATACAGTCGATGAATATTCATACTGTAAGTGTTTTCCTTGAATATTCTATAAAACAACTACGTAGAAAATTAATCTAGTTGTTTGCATAAAAGGGAAATATTTTGATAGTGCTAAAACGTTGAAAAGCCGCATATAATAAAGCAGCAATGCCGCTCGTACCTCTGATTTAATTGTTTTGTCTGAACATAATGTGTGTTTTGATTTGCATGGCTGTGAATAGAGTGCGGATTACTTGAGGTGGACGGCTTATAGCAACACAGTAACTCTTTCTTCACAGATTGCAAAGCACAGAAGGTTAGGTCATATCAGCTCCAGAAAATGACTCAGTCCTTCAGTCGGCTTGCTGTGTGGTCCGTACCGCACAGGTATCCAGCTGTTCTTAGCCAAATGAGGCTCTGCATCTTTTGCCGCCTTTCCTTGGCCTACCAGGAATAAAATGGTGAAGTACATGAGAGCTTCCTGCCACTGACAACAGGAAGTACAAATTAGACTTTATTCCATTTTTATCTCAAAGAGATTAAAGCAAACACAGGCTAAAGTCATGCTTGAAGCCCACACTGCAGTTAATGAATACAGAGCTCAAACAATCCGAGCCCTTTTATTTCTTATCCAAAGTACAGCAAATGTTATATTTAATACACGCTGCATCGATGACTCATTATGTAAATAGGGACCTAAGATCGCTCATATGAGCTTGGTTCACACATTAAAAACAGATTAAAAGGAAAAAAAAAGCCCATAGGGTACATTCATTTGAACAAATAGTTGTAAAGCATACCTCCAATTATAAAACTACTATTCATAAATGAATAGTGCATGTGAATATGAGAAACTTTGTAATATATCTTATTAAAGAAAACTGTTTCCTGCTCCACTTATTAGGTTACTTTCTTCTTCCTTATCCTCACTCAGTCAGTTTATTTATATAGAGTCTGTCTCCATATTCACCTTACACATAAAATTTCATAAAGAGGGGGAGGTTTTTAATTGACTTACTGCTTTATTCTGTGCAGTGAGTCTTATCTTGAAGATACAGCAGTGTCAGAAGAGTTCTTTCTTGCGCACAGTGTAGCAGAGTACAGCAGCTGCAGTTATTTGTATGTCTTTACCAGCAGCCTTTCCCTCCCCCTCCCATCTTCATAGTGTAATATGCAATAAGTAACTCTGCTTGATTAATAGAGAAGAAAACATATTTCCTAACCAAGATAGTTTGCAAAGTTTTTCGTTCACCTGTACTATTTATATATGACAAGTTGTTTTATACTTAGAGGTACGATGTAAACTCACTAGTCACTACTAGTCACAGCAACCCGGACAATGTTACATATACCCAATAAATTTATGAAACTATCCATCCGCATTTAACCTTTTAGTGACTGGCACTGGTTATTACCTTGATGACCAAGCTGTTTTTGTGTCTTTATCTCCATCAAAGCTATAGCTTTTTTCTTTTTCTATCAATGTATCTGTATGAGGGCATTTTTTGTAGAAAAAATGGTAGAGTTTCATTGCATAGAAATTGAAAAAAACAGCAATTTTGCTATTGCCTTTTTATGCTATAAATTTTGTGCCATTAACTGTGCAGCTTAAATAACTTGATAAATGTATTCACTACTGAGTCAATACAATTAAATTGATACCAAATTTGTATAGTTTTTGTAAGTTTTATTTATTTTGCAAAGTAAAAACCCTTTTTGTAATAACAATTTTTTTTTCCCATGGCCACTTTCCAAGACGCATAACTTAATTATTTTATAGTTAACAGAATTTTGGAACAGCTTATTTTTTGCAGGAAGACCTGACATTTTTATTGATGCTATTTTGGGGGAGATAACACTTTTTGAGCGCTTTTTCAATGGCTGACAGACAAAAAAAGTCAATTCTGGCATAAATGTTTTAGATTTTTTGAATGCTATTTAGCATGGCAGAAAATTAACACTATTAGTTGTATTAGTTGGGTCCTTACAGAAATGGCAATACTTGATATGTTATGTTTTTATGTTTTTGTTACTTATGAAATATTTTTGGATGAGGAATCAATGTCTATACAGAGAACAGAGCTATCTGATTCCAGGTATGTTCTCTCTGTATAACAAATACAGCAAACAATTGAATGGCGGGGGTCCTGGGTGTCACACCCCACAAGTCTGACATAAATGACCTATCCTAAGGATGGGTCATCAATATTGTTTGCCAAGAAACCCTCTTTAAAGCAGAGCCATTTTCAAGTTAGTGCCCAGTGTCAGACTGAGGTGACTAAGGTCCACTAGTAAAATTAATTCTGGAGGTTCACTGTAGAACTATCTGAAAATATTACTTGACAGTACACCTAATCACAAATTCCTAAAACTGATGGACACTCATTTTTTTTTTGGAAGTAACCTGCTGTCTAGTCCTTGTCTTGGACTGTTACTGTTCTGATGGCCCTATCATGAGTTCTTGAGCTGGGGCCCTCTTAGCTCTGTTATCTATAGGACATCACTAGGGACCAGAGAACAACTCTATCCTTGAAAACATCAAGGGTTTATATGCTCTACTCTAAAGAAAGGAGTATGATTTAGAGACTGTATTGCAGGTTTTTTTGGACAATGAGTTTTGGCAGAACAGTCCATGATTATGTGTAGACAGAATAGTAGTCTTATGCGTGCAACATATGCTAGTATTATTTGGATACTGTATGGAAATAATATTTAGGATCTGTATGACCCTAATCTTTAGGCAATGTCTAGCATTTTGGGAACACTAACTGAAAGTATCATTTGCTATTTTATGGCAGTATTTTAATAAATATTCTGGTTACAACTTAATATATATGCATGCTTAAAGAGATGTGCAAACCTCACTAGATTCATTTTGACATATATTCGTGTGGTTTGACAGTTTGTTTTGAGCCAAACTTGTTCTGCACAAACCAGAAGTGCTATTAATATACTCTGGGTACTCTTCAGACCCCAGAATATAATAAGTGGAGACTTGAGGGGAGGGGAGTGCAGCAATATAACAAACAGTTATATTCACCTTGCCTCATCTCTCCTGGGCAGTCTCATGGCATTCGGTGGTCCCTTGGTGCCTTCATTCATCCTATTTTGGGACCTAACTGATGTCACGTGCCTTGGAGTGCCTGCTGAAACCTGTAGGTGGGCCTCCATGGTCACATGGGGTGCGCCGACATCATGACGCTTTAACTCCTAATATGAAGCAGGTATAGAAATTTCTGCAAAAAATCTGCCATGTTTGAACATACCCTTACAGTATCATGATTATGTCCTTATTTTCTTAGGTCTATCATAAACATGCTGTTATAACACTCAGTGCAGTCATTGATAAATTCATTGAGTTTAGAATGTGATTATTCATTCTCAAGAATTATGCTATAAAATAAGTTTTGCATTGACAGGTTTGGGACAGGTCTTGGACTACATCTGCAAAGGACGGTTATGATGAAGAAGTGTCTAGTGAAGGTGTGGTGACTCACTGCAATAATGCGGGAACCTCAGAGACTGCTGCTAGATGGAGTGTATTTTAACATATTAGCACAACTATTAGTCAGGCCCACTACCACTTCTAACTGGGACTTGTCCTATTAAAGGAAAGATTAAGACAATCCATCACTGTAGGATGTATAAATTAAAGGTTCTTAGTATTTGACAGCTAAAGAATTCTTTCCTAGTAAAGCAGAGATTTTCATGAATTAAAGGCCTTAACACAGCCCACCAACATATTGCCTTAAGACCACACCAGAGCCAGACTGTGCCTTAATTCTGCGGTGTCAGTTACTTAATAATTTGTAGTAAAACCTCTTCAGATACATACACTAACATACATAACACAGGCGCTACAAGCCTTGCAGACACCTGAACACCATAAGATACATATATAACGTTTGAGTATTTATAATGAAGCCTTTATCCGGTCATGTAGATAACTTCTTGAGCAATACTATAGTCATAAAAGAGCAGCACTCCATGGGTAATCATTCTTATAGTAAGTGATGGCATTGCTAGGATATGACATCACTTACTGTTGGATGCCTGTGGGGTACGACTTCCATGATCCTGACAAGGGGTCTCAGTTAGTGAAGAGTAAATTCACACAGTCACTTTTGCAGCTCAAACACTGTCAAGCAAAAGGGTAACAATGTTTTGAACTTTTGACTTTCATGCTCCATATCTCACCATCCACTACAGCTTCAAATGTGAGACTACCATCATTTTATAGACAATCATCTAGGCTATTTCATACATAAATTTGACTTACAACTATTTAGTATATGATTAGTTATGCAGATTCTTGGCATGTAACTGCATTGTTACTGTTTTGTTTCTGGTGGTGGAAAAATCTTTTTTTTTCTTGGATACTGCAAATTACAACCTGTTCTCACATTCCCTAATAGCTCAGTGTTTTATTAGGTTGATTCCCAAGTGAAAGGTCACTTTTTCAAATCGAGAGTCATGAAGAAGATTTCTCAAGAAAAGAGAAACAGCATCATCCAGCTCATCCATAGTGGTCTCTCAGCCAAGAAAGTTACCAAACTGCATTTGTATTCTTCCAACTGTTATGTGAGTGCCATGACAGTTGGAAGAATACAAAATAAAGTCCATCCATTAAAAAGCCAAGATGTGGACGTCCAGGCAAAATATCAGAGTCAACAAGTCAGCTCATCACAAGGTCTATCAGTTCTGGCACGACAAACACGGCAGTGGAGGTGTCTTGTATGCTTTGTAATAGTGAGATCACAGACATCCAAGCAAGCACCATGCAGAAGAAGCCTGGACTTCAATATCGTCATAACAAGTGTTGGCTCGAGTTTGCAAAAAAAGTATGAAAAGTGGACAGTAGAAGATTGGAAACGGGAAGGAACTGTCAAGTTTGGTAGAGGAAGCCTGATAATATGGGGTTGTTTCACAGCCAAAGGCATTTGAATCTTGACCAGGATTGATGGTGGTCTCAGTGCTGAGCTATATGTGAGTATCTATAAGACAAGTTACTTCATGCACTCGAGTACTATGGGTATGAAAAGGAAGACATAGTGTTCCAGCAGGACAACAACCCGAACCCAAGATTAGCGAAGAAATGTTTCAATGCCAATGAACACTTGTGGGTTGAATTGAAGAAAAAGAAAAAGGTGGATTTACAAAATGATATAAATTAAAATTTTGATTTTTAGGAGCACAACAGTAATAAAGCAGTTACATGACAAGAATCTGCATAAATAATCATATGCTAAATAGCTGCAAGTCAAATGTATGTTTGAGATAGCCAAGATGATTGTCTATAAAATGATGGTAGTGTAAGGGTCTTGCCAAACGTAGCAATACCCTGACACTACTGCAGCAGTCTGGGAGGAAGGACAGAGACAAGTGAGCCCTAATCTCACCCCAGCCACTGTCCCTTCCTATTGCCTCAGTTACCCTAAATGGTAAAAGGGCAACCTGAAGACAAGCCCTATACTGGGTAAGTGACACACAGAACCGGACAAGACAAACAAACGACAAAAGAGAGGTCAGGAAGCCAAGGGGTCAGTAACAAACGAGCAAAGCAGTACAAAGTCAAAATCCAAGAGAATAGTCAAAGTCAAAGCCAGTGGTCAGAAAATCAGGTAACAAAGTAGTAAGGTATATCACAAGGAGAGCAGGCAAAGACAGAGCAATAACCGGCGACCATGTGAGGGCTGACAACCTGTTTATAGAAAGTCTGGGACCAGCCCCAGAGCTGATAGGTACACAGGCTGTTAATCACACAGGCCAGGAAGAGATTAACTCTATGCAGTCCAGAGAGAAATGTTCCTAATTACACGGGTGTGGCTTTACACAGCAAGAGAACTAAGACCATGTTCAGACTGAGCATCAAGAAGCTTACACAAAGAACCAAATTGAAGATGCCTCCTTCGCCACAGCGTGCGAGTGGAGGGCGGCGCCGAGACCCGAAACGGCAGAGACGTTACAGGTAGTCTCATGTTCAAAGCTGTAGTGGATGGTGAGATATGGAGCATGAAAGTCAAAAGTTCAAAACATTGTTACCCTTTTGCTCGTCAGTGTAGATTGTAAGCCCTTGCGCACAGGGCCCTCTATCACATGGTACCAGCTGGTCACTGTTAGTATTGTACTTGATTTTGTATTTTATGTAACCCCTCAAATGTACAGCACCATGGAATTAATGGTGCTCTAAAAATAAATAATAATAATAATAATAATAGCTTATTTAACATATTACAGTAAAAATTAAAAAAAATGGATAATAAATGTTATTTAGAAAGTTGGACGGGTGGGCATGGGGAGCTTACTGTAGAAATATTAATTAATCCCGGACAACCCCTTTAAATCTATAGGGAAAACCACAGGTAAAATTGACATGCTGCGTTTTTTTCAGCACTGTGTGGGTAGGATTAGCCACAATCTTATTCACTTTGCTGGTACTGTAAAATGCAGCATTTCTTCCTGCTGCATTTCTGCAGCAGTAAAAACACTGCATTTCCACAATATGGGGCCTTAGCATTAATCTTTTTAGGGGACACAAATATACAGGTTAAGAAATCTCTTTTCAGAAAATAGCACCTCAGATATGTAAAGTAGTGCACAAATGTTCCATCTATAGCATATTGTTACAAACTGTATGTGCTTGTGCAGAGCATGCAGTGGGACCTTAAGTGTGTCACTGTGCAGCACTCATCTCATATATACAGTAGTTAGACGACTGTCACAGAAATGTTGACTGTGACTATAGACAGAGAAACTGCATACTGCATAGTTGACTATGTTTTCAATGCAGTTAATGTCCAACCAGACAGTGCTGTTACATCATGTATATTTAACAGCAAATTGTAGTTATAGGGCAACCTGCTTAAAAGAATTTCCCATAAAAGTTCATGGCTCAACTTTTACTACTTGTTTACGTGGCAAGCCGTCTGTGCTCCATTCAATGATTTATAGCAAGAAGTCAAGTTTACAAATTAATACTAAATAACAACAATATTTTTTTTCAACAAAAGCTATTTTGTACTTTATCATATGTTTATTCAAGTAATAACTATATTGAAAAATCGTTACCTCAAAGTGACTTAATTTTGGATATCTTTGATGACACTTTACATGGAGGTATAGGAAAATATATATGAAAAAAAATATATATATATATATATATATATATATGAATATAAGACAGTTTGTTTCTCTGAAGGCTGATGGGTTGGTATTGAGGCGACATGGGATGGAGGTCATAATCTTTAGCATTATACTTCCAGCAGGTGAGATTTTCTCACATATATAAAATCAACCTGTCAGGTGATTTATGCTGCCCTGAGAACATATATGATAAAGGGATAAAAGCTAAACTCTCTGATATATAGATGTAAATGATTTGTAGGAGGACTTCTACATAAAAAAGCAGTGTTAATCCTAGGAAAGACAGTAAGGACTCCTAGGAAAGGCAGCAAGAGTCCAGCTTATCCTGCACATACAGTAATTGACAGCCTTTTGTGTACACTATATTATGAAGAAAGTGAATCACTTTGTGTGAAAAGAGTAAGATGGACTCTTTAATCAAAAATCCTGCTCACTCCCTCTATAATTTACTTAACAAGTTTGCTTTAACTCCACCAATTCAAGTTCTTAGCATCTGCTAATAGGCACTGCTCCACTAGTTCCCACTTTTCTCTAGCCCCACCATTCCTGAGCCACAAGCACAGTTAGTTTTGATGCCTAATGTGCTATTAAAGCTCTGTAATGTCAAAAGGGCAATGTCAGGCAGAGAGTGTGATTCAGAGCTCCAATCAGAGGCAGCCAGTATCAGAGCTCAGAATCACATCCCTTGCCTGTTCCTGCCTGTTGTTTCTTTAAAGAGGAGTGTCCCTCAAAATGGCCGAAAAGCTCTTTCTGCAAGATAATATATCTGTAAGTAACAGAAACATTATTACCATAAATTTGAGAACTGGCATAAATCCTGATTTACTAATAAATAGCCATTTTTGACATTTTGGGTGGAAATCCTGTTTAAGATATTCTTAATTATACAGTAAACAGATGTAGTGGTGAAGGATTTTACTTAACATTTGACTTAATGGATGTTCAAGTGTGTCTTAAGATATGCAGAATGTATAAGTGCTACAAAATATTGCATATATGTGAAAATTCACCATACACAGAACCTATAAGTGCTATAAAATATTACATAAATGTAAAAATTAAGCAGATACCGTTAAAGTACATAAATAATATTATCTTTCGCTTCAATAGGGCATAGAATGATATAAACTCATGTGGCAATGCCAATAATAATTTACAAAGGCTTGGTAAGTACTATATACTTTGATGTATGACATCCTTAGCTGTCCACTGCAAGTCATAATATATCTATATACAGATATAGTTTTAGTGGCATAACGATCGTGGTTGTAAGGGGTGCGACTGCGACCGGGACCGGGCAGCTGGAAATGGCCGGGGCCCCGGACCACCATGATAGTGGTCGGGGAAAGCCTTGTTCCCCAACCACTGTGCATGTTGTACAGCAGGCCCCTTTCCAATCGCTGCCAGCCCAGGAGAGGTATATAAAAATAAAAAAAAATACTTATACTCACTTATCCTGGGCTGAGCATCTGTTGCGGGGCTCTTCCTGCCAGTAACTGAGGTTACGCCAGCGGTCACATGGGGCGCCCCAGCTTAATTACATCATCACGCCCCACGTAACCGCTGCAGTGCGAGACCTCAGTCGCCAGACAGAAGAGGATGCCGCAGGCAGCAGGATGGAGCGAGGATGCCCCGGAGAGGTGAGGTAAGGTGAGCATAAGTGTTTGTTATTTTTAATCACTTCTCCTGGGCCTCTGATTATTATACTCTGGGGTCTGAAGTGATCCCAGAGTATAATAATAGCACCGGATCTAGGAGCGGGGGCTCTTAGGAGCATATAATACTGTGTGGGGGCCACTGTGAGCATATAATTCTATGTGGGGGCCAATGTGAGCATGTAATACTGTGTGGGGGTCACTGTGAGCAAGTTATACTGTGTGGCGGCCACTGTGAGCACGTAATACTGTGTGGGGGCCACTGCAAGCACGTAATACTGTGTGGGGGCCACTGCGGAGCTTGTAATACTGTGTGGGGGCCACTGTGAGCACGCAATATTGTGTGGGGGCCACTGTGAGCATGTAATACTGTACGGGGGCCACTGTGAACACGTAATACTGTGTGGGGGCCACTGTGAGCACGTAATACTGTGTGGTGTCCACTGCCGAGCACATAATACTGTGTGGGGGTCACTGTAAGCACGTAATACTGTGTGTGGGCCACTGTGAGCATATAATACTGTGTGCGAGCCACTGTGAGCGTGTAATACTGTGTGGGGGCCACTGCGGAGCACATAATACTGTGTGGGGGCCACTGCGGAGCTTGTAATACTGTGTGGGGCCACTGCGGAGCACGTAATACTGTCCCAGTATTGTTTACATGCTGGGTGCTGCGCTGCTCACTCACCGTATTCTTGATAACCGCTGTTGTTGGTACTAAATCTATATCCCTTTCAAGTATCTGAGATATTGCTGCAGCACCCGTAACCATCACTATCAAGAATTCGTTCTAGAGAGGGGGTAGGGGGCTCCGGACAAAAGTTTGCACCGGGGCCCACAAGACTTTAGTTATGCCACTGAGTTTGTTCATAACTGTCTGATGTAAGGTAACTCACTTGTTTAGGTTATGTTCACACTAGTTACGAGGTTCCTGTTTATAATGCATCTGTGACAGCTATGATCCATTTTTGAACAGACCCAAGCAAATACTGAAGGACTTCAGTCGCTTAACTCCTGGTCATGATGTCTGAATGGACCCAAATATTATTGTAAACTCCTCATGCCATTTTTCTGGTGTGAGTTAGGCCGGGGCCCCCAGGTGGCGCAAAAACAGAGGCGTTTTACAGTCCCTGCAAGGGAATCCCATCCACACATTGCATAAAAATATGCATATCGGACAAACTTTCTTTCTGCGGCCCGCTACGTGGGACCTTAGCCTTATAAAGAAAATCTACTCCATTCTGGCGCAGGGGAGTATACCTGATTTATGAAGAGGCTGCAGCCTCTTCATAAATCAGCCTTGCCCTTCACCTGTCAGGGCCTTTATTAAGAATGGTATACAAAATACCAGTCTTTGGCTAAGGCCCCACATTGTGAAAAAGCTCCTTTTTTGATTGCAGATTTTGCGTTTTTTTGAGCCAAAGTCAAGAGTGGCTTGAAAAGGAATTGGAAATATAAAAGAAGATATTATACTTTTTCCCTTCAAATAACTTTGGCTCAAAAAAACGTGGCAAAATCTGCAACCAAAAAGCAGTTTTTCCACAACATGGGGCCTTATCCTTAATAAATCTTCCCCAATATGTTCATTTAGACAGCAGCTACAGCTCAATAGTTAAAATCAATAAGTAGCGCTACAAAAAGTTGTGGTGTAGCCCAGGCCTAAAAGTGCTTTATAGGCTTTCAAACCAAAGTGTTGGTTGAAAATTTAAAAAAAAAGGAGTTAAAAAAAAAGAGAAAGGCACAGTATGGTCACAAAGATGGGAATAGTTCATTATAAGTGGTTTTCCCAGCCTCTTTCTAAACCTATCTACTTTTGTCAGTCTGATGCAGACAGTTGAGAGCAATATTAGAGGAGGTAATTGCTTGTATCATTCAACATCTTTTGTCCCACAGTCACCGAGACTTACAGAAAAATGGGCACAGGAATACACCTCACTGGATTAGAGGAAAAAGATCTTTCTCCAGTTTCTTCCTACTTACCAGCTGTTATTTTCTATGATGGGGCTGATGCCATGACACTGTCTGAGGCAGAGTGTAAGTTGCCAAAACGTCCTTTCAGCAGTGTTTAGTGTCTTGCTTTTATCACAAGCTGGATGATAAAGAGGAGATTCTAGCTCCAGACCTGGCAGCGACAGTGAATATTATGCCAGTTATAAATTCAGATTGTGCCTCCCTTACACAGAGCAAACAAAATGCTAGTTTGTAGCCTTCCAGTAAAACTTCTTTTTGTGGGCTTTGATCTAGTTTTAGAGCACTCCATAAATGGTACAGGTAGCTTCTTAAGCAAACATTTGGCTAGGACAAGACTGTTATCAGCTGCAGCTTGTAAAAAATACTGCAATTACTTTATGTACATGAGTGGTTGCTACTTTGTATCATGAACATATTGCAATACTCTGATACCAATGAATGGACGCTTATTGTCACAAGCAAATAAACAAAAGTACTAATTCTACCTGAAAAGATTTAGGTAACACATTCCCTTTACCGAGTAACACTTCTAACCTATTCTCTGAAAGTATCAAAATAACAGTAACTTTTTCCATTATCTTCATGTTACAAGTAGCAAAACTACTGAGAGTTGAAAGGCTGCCGATGCCTGACGTCACTGGTGCTTGAGGAGGCCCAAAGGGTTGTAATCCATGTAAAAGGTCAGCATATCTATCCCTGGGTAGTACAGAGGTGTGGTAGAATAGCATAATATTTGTACAAGCACCATAGAGCTATCTTAAAATGAATACTTTTCTAATATACTGTATACTGTAAATTATATATATTTTTAGCAGCTCTGGAGCCATAGTACATATTAACTTGCTTTACCTGGTACTACCATACAGTCACTACCCTGTGATGCTGTTTTAATGGTGTGGTGGTGCTTCCAATAAACATATAAAATGTTAGGTAACAATTACATAAGTACACTGGAATGTTGAAAAAAGTAACTTTAGACTAGCTTCACAGAACCGTATTTGGTCCATGAAATACCATCCTTGAATGGTTTGTATTTCCCAGACCAAATACTGAGCAGGGGACCCAGACTGCAAGCATCATAGTGATCTTCTGTCCTGTACTGCAAACATGATTACAGTGTACAGAGTAGTTCTGCAGGGAGAAAGGGACTCCTAGCAGCTTAGATCACTATGATTAAGGCTTAAGGATTAAAGCCTTATTCACACATCTGCAATTTATGTCTACAACTCTTGCTGATGCCATACATATCCATTCATTTCAATATATTTATTCAGATATTCCTTTTTTTCACAGACTGTGAGTTCATGGAGGCATGTTTTTTTTTTTTCACTGATGCGGATACATAACGGATGAATGACATTAATGCAATTTTATGGGTTTGTGATAATAAACAGATGGCATCCGTGTGAAAAGTACAGAAAATGTTAAAAAAAAGGTTGATCTGTTCTTCATGCATATGTAAAATAGATCAACCACAGACTGCACATAACCTGCAAATAAACAGCGTGGGGATGTTGTCTGTCATGGGCATCACATGTCCACAAAAGACAGGTGTGTGAATACAGCTAGCTCCTATGTTAAATAGGGATTTTCTTTAGCCAGAAATAGTGCTATACACACCTCTGTGCTAATAAACATGCCAAAGAGAAAAACTATGGTGATGGTAGATTACTAAAATAAGGGGGGAGAAAATTAGGATCTATGTAATATCATGAGCCAGGTCTATAAGGTTAAAGGATTTATCCCTGCGTATTGTGGCGTAACTAAAGTCTTTTGGGCCCCGGTGCAATCTTTTGTTCTGGGCCCCCTACCTCATCCCTACAGAGAATTCTTGATAGTGATGGTTACTGCTGGTAAGGAGTTTAATCAACCTTAGTGTGGTTAGGGTAATCTGTGGGTCTCCTTGGCTTATGGGCCAGATGTAAGCTGCAATCTCAATACTGATGTCAGTGTTTATGGGCCCCCTAAGGCTCCTGGGCCCCGGTGCGACTGCACCCTCTGCACCCCCTCAAGTTACGCCCCTGCCTGCGTTTACAGCAGAGTTAAACACCTCTTTTTTAATTTCTTTTCTAACTTTGTTGACACCCAGAAGGAGAGGTGAAAATGTTGATTTCATCCATTTGGCACTATTATTGAAGAATAACTTGATTTGAGTTTGACTGACTCCTGCGGAAATACTGGAAATACCTCACATATATTCATTTTTCATTTAATATTTAATATCCAGAATCTATTTCAAAAAGTTGTTGCTTATTTTGGAAATCAAAGGGTTAGGAGTGAAACAGGATGATGCAGTTCTCCATAAAAATTTCCCATGGCATATTACACGGACGAGCTATCACAGTGGCACACAGTAGCGGCAAAGAGTCCAGTCCATCAACTGGTTGTAATTTAGAATTTAGCTTCCCAAATGAGTTAATTTATTAAACACAGTTGATGGCTCAGGAACAGTGCCAGTAATGTCTGTGGCAGCTCTTAACTGCATAGTGACTGGTAATGACTGCCGTGCAGTGATCATTCCTTCATGAAAATGTCCCCTTTAACTCAATGAAATGATTGAGTTAATAAAGAATTACTGCTAAATATGTTCACTGGCATCAGAAAAGAGTTGTTGTAGTTGAAAATGTTCATACTACCCACAGCTTCTATCAGCTTCCGTACTATGTGAAAAGTATACACAGAGGACTATATACAGATAAAGGACTATAGACAGAGAGATATAGATATGCAGTACTGCAGAATGTTTTTGGCAGGTATGGAAAAAATGTCACAAAGTACGAATGTTTACAAAAATGGAAGGGATAATAAGCTTATTTTTTCAGTTAACAAAATGCAAAATGAATGAACAAAAGATAAATCTAAAACAGCATCAGTTCTTCTAGATATACTTGCACACAGATTTTTGAAGAAGGGAGGTTTTTCCATACAACTTGGAGAGCTAACCACAGTTCTTATGTGGATATAGACTTTCTCAAATCCTTCTGTCTCTTATGTAATCCCAGACTGTATGATGTTGAAATCAGGGCTCTGTGGGGGCCATAACATCTCTTCTAGGACTACTCCTCTAGAGGGTGGTCACACCAAATATTGATTTGAATTTATTTTTTTTTATTTAGATATCTTATCAAAAAAGACAACAAAAAACAATGAAAAGTCATTGGAAAAGCAACTGTTCATTGGTTTTTGTTGTCTTCTGTGAAAGGATATCACACTGCAGCAGTTTAATCAATTGCAGGTTAACTCTGCTACATCTGTATATATACTATAGAAAGTACCCAGTGTCGCCTGAGTATAAAGTGTAAAGTTTGTTTTTGTTGTTTTTTTCTCAAGTTGTTCATATTTATAACCAGTGCTGCAGTTGTTATTGATTATTATTTCTTTTGTGTTACTTTTGTAGTTTTTTATCTTTTTTTGTGAAGTGTAGTTAACTATTTATCTGCATCAAATGAGGGGTAGTCAATGTACTAGCTGGCAAATGTATTGACTGGCCAGTCGTTCCTACTTATTGCAGGTGGTAGCTAACAATTACCATGCTATGACTAAGGGTCATGCTGGTGTCATATCTTTTCTGGCGTTCATGTGATTTATAAAGTTGAAGTTCCTATTACCCATGGCTCATCTGGCAGCAGCTACCCGTCTTTAAGATTTATGACTTAAAACTTAAATATGTGCTGAAAAATAATAAGATGTAAATGGGGATGATTTATCTAAAGTAGTGAAAAGAAAAATAAGGCAGTTGCTCATAGCAACCAATCTGATGTCAGCTGCCCATGGCCCCTCGAAAATGAAAGTACTAATCTAATCTTGATATAGACAATTGCTCCACTGTACCTTCTCATGTAAGGTTATGTAGTAAATGCACGACTTGCTACTGGCCGTTACTCTACTGGTATAATACAGGCCATGTTTGTGGCAATACTATGTCTACAAATCCCATGGTGTAATGACCTGTTAACATATTATTATTATTATTATTATTTATTTATTTACATAGCACCATTAATTCCATGGTGCTGTATATTTGCGGGTTTACATACGTACACAAAATATACAAACAAATACAATACTAACAGTGACCACCTGGCACAGTGGGAAAGAGGGCCCTGCCCGCAAGGGTTTACAATCTATGAGGAAAGAGAGATAGAGACAGTAGGTGAGGCTAGAAGCTGTTCAGGTGGTGGTGTGGTGACAGTAGTGTTATTGGAGGTTGTAGGGCTTCCTGAACAGATGAGTCTTCAGTGCTTTCTTGAAGCTTGTGATTGTGGGGGACAGTCTAATGTGTCGTGGTAGACAGTTCCAGAGTATGGGGGATGTACGGGAGAAGTCTTGGAGACTGTGTGTGTGAAGAACGGATAAGAGCAGAGCGGAGTAGGAGGTCTTTGGAGGATCGGTGGTTACGTGTGGGCAGGTAGCGGGAGATTAGGTCAGAAATATATGGAGGGGACAGGTTGTGGATGGCTTTGTATGTCAGCGTTAGAATTTTGAACTCCATTCTCTGGGCAACGGGTAGCCAGTGAAGGGATTGGCAGAAGGGAGTGGCTGATGAAGAACGGGGGGAGAGGTGTATTAAGCGAGCAGCACAGTTTAAGGTGGCTTGGAGGGGGCAAGAGCATTCGCTGGGAGGCCGTGTTACAGTAGTCTAAGTGGGAGATTATGAGGGCATGGACTAGTATCTTTGTAGTGTCAGGGGTGAGGAAGGATACATATATATATATATATATATATATATATATATTTATTGAAAACAATCCTCTTTTAATGAGGGATAACAGAAAACAATAGTGAGTGCTGCAATTCTTTGATAATGCTGTATGTCAATGAGGCTATTAAGAATAAAGGACCTGTAAGCTTCTGTTAGCTAATACAGGTGTCATGAGTGCTGTTCTTTAATAATGACTGATAGAGAATGATAGTGCGCAAGTGGTGCAATCCTCTGATAATGCAGTATGTCAGGAGGGCTATTAAGAATAAAGGACCTGCAAGCTTATGGGTCAAGTGAGTACTGTCCTGTGATAATGGCTGATAGCAGAGAACAATAGTGATTGAATGTTGAAATCCTCTGATATTAGTGTATGTAAGTGAGACTATTAAGAGTCAAGGACCTGCAAGCTTCCATTGGCTAATACAGGTCATGTGAGTACTGTCCGCTGATAATGGCTGATAACAGAGAACAATAGTGAACAAGTGCTGCAATCCTCTGATAACGGATTTATGTCGTATGTTAGTGAGACTATTAGAATGAAGGACCTGAAAGTATTCACTAATATGGGTCACATGGGTGCTGACCTCTGATGACCGAGAACAATAGTGAGCCCAGCAATCTTCTGAAATTAGTTGTATGTCGGGGAAACTATTAAGAGTAAAGGACATGAGAGCTTCTATTGTCTAATAAGAAGCTATAAGTGCTATCTGATAACAGAGAACAATAGTGGGTGAGTGTTCAAAATCCTCTGATAATGGTGTATGTTGGTGAGGCTATTAAGAATGAAGGACCTGCAAGCTTGTATTAGCTAATATGGGTCATGAGACTGCTGTCCTCTGATAATGGCTGATAACAGAGAACAATAATGGGTGTTGAAATCCTCTAATAATGGTGTATGCGAATGAGACTATTAAAGGGGTTGTCCAGGCAAAAATGGACACAAAAATTATTTTTTAAATCAGCCAGGGGCTGATAAATATCATACTCACCTTTCCCCAGTGCTCCGGTGCTTTCCAGCACAGTCCGGTCTTCCCGGTTCATTGTTATCTTCCGGCAAAAGTCCTCACTGCATGTGATCACTGAGGCCAATCAGTGGCCTCAGTGAAGGCCATATAACTTCACTACCTGTAACATCCTGGGGTCCACTCCTGAGGCTATTGAGGCTGCTGATTAGCCTCAGCAGTCACGTGACCACTAAGGCCAATCTGCGCAAGGGATTCCGGTTGTCACAGTCAGTGAGCAGTTTCACTTTGAGAAGACTCCAGAGCAGGAGGACTGGACCAAGCTGGGAAGACACCGAAGCACAGGCGAGTATGATTTTTTTTTTTTTTTTTTTTAACCTCCCCTGGCTTATTTTAAAAATAATTTGTTTTATCCGGACAGCCTCTTTAAGAGTGAAGGACCTGTGAGTTTTTTTGTAATATGGATCACGTGAGTGCTGACCACTGATTATGGCTGATAACAATGGCAATCCCCTGATAATGGTGTATGTCAGTAAGGCTAATTGTTGGCTAATACAGGTCATGTGATATGATTTTGAGGAACATTATTGATGTGGAAGTCAGTGGTGCTATATTTGCTTTCCTGAATATGTCAGGTGGTGATGATGATGATAGGTCCTAGAAAGCCGAAACCCAGTCTAAAATGCTCAGATGTGCCTGATTTATCTATGTGCCAAATATGGATCAGATTGGACTAGTCATTTGGTCGTGCATAAATAACATGTAAAATCATAAAACTCCTACACTATTTCAAGCTATTTGCTGGATTAGGAAGAATTCTGTTTATTTTTTTTCAGGTAATGGATTAATGAAGTTTGACTGTAATTTAGAGTGACTAGATATACAGTAGTCTTCCATAGCATCTTGATAACAGATATAAAGAAGTAATTTAAATGATACTATATATCCTCTTAGCTACGTATACGTTCATTGTGATGCTATAAAAAGAACATAATAAACCAGTATTATGGTTTGATATCTTTTATTACACTCTTTATCTCATTTGATATTTTATTGTGTGTTGTATTTATGATTGTATTCGCTGCATGTTTAACTTTCTTATGACTTTATCTGTGAATTAGTCATTGTCTGCACTATAAATATTATTTAACAAAAGGACTGGAGTATATTTTCTCGAGTAGGATTTTCATTGTTATCTTACTAATAATGACACAGATCTACATGAAGCCCTGCTAACGATATTAACAATCTGGGCATAAGGAAGGCTGTGTTCTGTGCTTCTCAATTAGATATTTTGCAGTGTGGTCTGAAAAAGTATGTTTACATCTGTAGAGCTATTTAGTTTGATAAGAGGTGCAGTTCTAGGTAGGTCAACAGTTCTTGCTGATCCTGAGCCTGGGTGATTTTGAATCTCCTGTCTCATTCACTTTATAGGGTAGTACCATGATAAAAGGTGGGTGTCAATAGGGGAGCACTGGTACACGTTTTGCATTTGGCCCAGGGACTTCAAGTTATTCTTTAGTTTTTTAACTTAAGATACAGACATGATCAGAGCCTTCAGCTCAGATGCATTGGCTAATGGGTGTCTAAAATATATCCCCTATTACATTAAAGGGGTTGTTCAGGCAAAAATGGACAACCCTTGTAATTTTTAAATCAGCTGGAGGCATGGAAAAATTAAAAAAATGCATACTCTTCTGTCCCTGATGCTCTGGGACAGGTGCAGTTAAAAGGGTTGTCCATTTTTACCTGGACAACCCCTTTAAAGACTTAACCTGTTCTCTTATTCTTTGCTTTACGTTGCAGCTCTCTGTGTTTAGATTGGTTGTCATCTTCAGCTTCTGAATGGTTGACTTTATTTATTTTAACTACAGAATAATAAATTATAAGCAAGTAAACCATCAGTGAAGAAAATATTCTTAGGTAACTGTCATAAATATGCTGAAAGTATGAGCCTAGACAGCCATACAGTGATCCAATAGGAATAATTCCCATCAATTATATTATTAGAGGCAATTTGTGTTCAAAATTCAAAACTAGTGAGGAAATTACCAGATTCTCAATCTAGTATTTGAGCTCCCACCTGTGTGTAATATGTATAGTTGGAACTCTCCCTCCTGCGCTTCTTGGTTGAGATATAATATAACCTGAGAGCTGTTAATTGTAAAGCAGAAGAAAAGGGTGAAATCTAAAGCTGGCCATACACTTCAAGTAGCCATCAGAAGAATGTTTGTCTGGCCAATAGTAATTATTAATATTCCCACATACATATACACACATGCATGCATGTGTTCTGCATGGGGTACAAGTTGCTAGTATACCCCTCCTAAGAACAAAATAATCAGGCATGTAGAAATTTATTTATTATGCTTACTTATATAGCGCCATCATATTCCGCAGCACTTTACAGACATTGACAGTCACTGTCCCATATAGGGCTCACAATCTATATTCCCTATCAGTATGTCTTTAGAGTGTCGGAGGAAACCAGAGTCCCCATATGAAACCCACACAGACACCTTGCAGATGTTGTCCTTGGCAGGATTTGAACCCAGGACTCCAGTGCTAACCACTGAGCCACCATGAAATCCAACATGACTGATCCTTCTTTCCCTTGATAGAAGTTATCAGGTAAGTGAGGACAATCCCATTTACATTAGATAGTTAGCTATTCCCATCTGCATTAATCTAATGTGTATGGCCAACTTTACTCTTCTGTATAAAAAAAATCCTCTGGGACAACTAATACAAATGCTGTAATGAATGAGTAGCTGCCTCTTTTTGACTTAAAATATGGAATTTCAAGAGGTCATGTCCAATGAAATTTGCAATAAATTTATAATTTTCCCTTTTTCTTTTTTTTTTTTTTTTTAAAGAAAATGAACTCCCCATGCCAGGCTGGGAGCAGAATCTAATTTAGCCAATCAACTTGGGAGCGGCCATTGACTTCACAATAGGTGAGAAAATCACTGGCTGCTATGGAAACAGTTGGCTGTGTGCTGGATCCTTTAGCATAATGGCACAGGCTGGTTTTATAGATGATTAATCTTTTCCCTGGTGAACTTTCTTGAATAAATTAGCAACACAATATGATACATTTGTTTATCCCAAGACATTCATTAAAAAATTACCTGCAATCATAATTCTCATTAGGCAACAGCATACCACCTCAGCCATATGGCGAGTAATAGACCCGAGGAGAAAAGAGAGCCTGACTTCAACAGGTATGAAAATTACCAAGTGTGAATCAGGAAGTCAGAAAGTGAATTACAGAAATAATGTTTCAATAGTCCATGGTAGTGCAAAAAAACATTTAGGATTTGTCTTCTATTTAAAATTGTTTGTTCTACTTAATATATGCAAGACACTGGGGCTAGCAGTGTGGACATGGCACAGTTAGGAAAGGCCTAAAATTGTGACTGCACTGGCCATGGTGGCTATTGCAACACTATCCTCTTACAGACCCTGAGGTGGCACAGTGATGAGGTTGCCATACTGAGGTGATTGTCCTCTGGGCCATTCTCTGCTACCTGTCTCCTTTGTGGTTGTATTTTGGGCATGCCCTTTCGTGCTAGGTGCAAATAATGGCAGAGGAGACAGACTGTCATTTGGAAAACTTTGACTTTTTCTACCATTCTGGGGTGACCACCAGAACCTAGTCCTCTCTTTCGAACCATTTTCTGGAAAATGCAGGGCACATCTTGGCCATGGACACCTAAGTTTCCTCACTGAGACATTCAGTGGATATATTCAGCATAAATTAGGTTCATAATGGCTTAGTTCTGCAAGAAGGGGTCTGGTGATATAGGATTGCCTATTAGAGCCCTAACTGCCAACAACCAACTAAACTGAACAGCTGATGGTACTCTTCCACAAACTTGTTGCCTAGTTTACAATTATCTATCAACTGACTAGTAACTCACTGGCTAAAGGCTGGAATTTCTCAGCAACTACTAAACTCCTTCCATCTCCTAGAAACCCAGACCAAATGCCACTATTGTTTGCACAGCAACACCAAAATGGCTTATTGAACCCTGAGTGTCCAGGGAAGATGGAAAGTGTCAGTAAGAAGCCAGCAGTGCATGGTCCAAAACAGCATAAAACAGTGGAACCATATTTCACATTCATAAAGAAATTTAGACCCTAGTAGTAGCTATTTTGGGCGATACTACAGATAGCTATTGGCCATAAGTACATTCAGCTGACAGCAATCCCTCCCAATTCTATCCCCACTCACAGCTGAGCATGCATATGTTCTGAATGGAAAGAAGGGAATAAATTGTATCCAAACACCTGTTAGATGGTTTGTGGTCCCACTGAATGCATAAGGTTTGAAAGACATTAATCTGAAGTGTATGGCTAGCACAATTTACATTCTTATCAATACTAGTTACAACTTTTTGCAAATTAAAAGTTGCAAAGCAGGGATTTGCAACCTTTTTAGCTCATTTGTGTCAAAAAAACCTTCAGCATTTTGATTTCTGCATCATTCACTCTACTTTGCAAAAGTGTATGGGAAAGTGGTTATCCTGTCTAGCGGTCCGTACTCCAAATTCACCGAGATTTTTTTTAGAAAATCGAAAAAAATTGTCACAAACTCACTCCAGTCAATGGGTGGCTTAAAAAATTGAGTAACATTTATGGACAAATGTGTCACACTTATAGATGCTTTTAATTTATCAAACATCATGCGACATTTGATAGATTTGGTACAAATTACAGATTCCAGCAAAACTCACCCTAAAAATTTCCCTAATGATAAATTTCCTCCAATGACTTAAACAATAGCTGTCAAATTTGTCATAAGTCACATTATAACAATGGTAAGAGGCAGAGATTACATACTGTATTCAGCCATGTATTTGTACATGGAAAGTGTGCTCATACTGTACCTGCCTATAGGGGAAGCAATAATGTCAAAGTAATAAATGGAATGAGATTGGTGGAGGACTTGAGGTCTCAAAATTTTACACTTGGGGACTAAAACATCTGCCTCTGGTGATAAATTTCTTGAACCAGGTCATGATAGGTATGACTGGCACTCCATACCTGACTATTGAGCGTTTTGACTATGCTATCTTCCCCCATCAGTGGGCCACTAGTGGCTATTCATGTATATTGTGGTGTTACTCAACACCTGAGACACCATAAATTGTTAGCATGCTTGTTGTGTGTGCTGTGTTTAGGATGGTGCATGACTATACTGATAACGCATGACTACATTGTTTGAGCTGGACACACTTGTTACTGCTGTGCAAGTGGACGGTGGTCCCACATATGGATATACATTTTTTGCCTTCTATGTAGAAAGTTTTTGCCTGAGGTTCTATGACTTATAAGTTGTAGTATTTCTACATTTTCTCTAGATTGGCAATGTTCTAGTAACACTCAGGCTCTTATTACCAACTAAGTCCCCTCATGAGTTTAACGAAACATACATGTTGGGATTGCATATATGGTTAAACTGGAGTTTGATTGATTTTAGCTAAGGCGCCTTTTTAACTGCACCTATTGTCTTTATCACAATATTATATTATTGCTAGATAAGGTGAGAATAGGGACTGTATACATTAGGGTCATGTTCCAGTCGGGGGCACACGCTATTTAGGGCGGTGGCCCCGAGTTAGGCTATTAGGATTAGGCCTTTTTTCCATTAGGGTTTCAACAGGGATAGTAGTGATTAATGGGGTCCCTTTGTTCAGCGGTCTGATATGTGCCTCCTCGAACCTTGGACCACAAAAATATCCCTTCACATTTCTAGTATATGTCATTGGCAACATTAGCATCATCTGAATCACGGTAAGTCCTGGTTTATATATTGTAATTTTTCCAGGCCGCCGTGTTTGGTTTGTTTCTTGCCCTGTCATATACATCATTTATGATTCTGTGATGACATTAGGTCATGTTGTTTATGGTTGAAGTTTTGTCATATTTGATGTGCAGACATGTTTTAATTGATTGATTATTAAAAGTTATGTATTAATTTAACCTGCATGATTTCTAAGATTATCATTTGGATTTCTGTTTTGTATTGGAAAATCTATATCTAGGACTTTTTCTACAATAATTAAGTCGATTTTTTTGGAGTACCCCTCTGAATATTCCTGAATATGTTAGTATTACCATATATATTGAGTGGACTCTAGCTAACTTATCATTATAAGGTATGTGAACATTATTTTTTTTTCGGGGGGCACAATTTAATAGATGCGGGTCCCACAAAAAAATATTGGTAAGGGGTGATTTTTTTTTAAATTTCCCTAACTTGAAAGGTTTTGCTTGATGATAAATGCCCTTAAGTCTAAGCCCACACATTGTTGAAACGCAGCATTTTTGGCTGTTGCAGAAATGCTGCAGAAAAAAATGCTGCGTTTTATAGTACCAGCAAAGTGAATGAGATTTTTCCCATAAATTTATATGGGGAAGGTAAGGTAAAACTGAAGAAAAAAAAGAAAAAAACACCAAAAGCGTTTTTTTTCTCCGCTGCTTTATTCTTCAGCGTTTTTTAGATGCATTTCTACAACGTGTGGCCTTAGCCTTTAAAAAGTTTCTCCACAGTAAAAAAGTTTACTGAGTACAACACAAAAGCACTAGCCAAATATATGTTTTTTTGTTCAAAACTTTACTTTGACATGCATGTCTAAAAGGGTTAATAGAAAGCAATCATATTTCTTCTTTTTTTCCTCCTTCCTACTTCAAATATTTCAGTATCTGTTAATAATTCACCAGCTAAAAGGAGGGCTGGGCAACAATATTTTCTAAGTGCAAACTATAACTTTCCTTAGATAAAATGAAAATGACCCAGCAGAAGGTTAGGCAACACAGCAATGCACATAGAAAAACATCACCTTTAAAGTTTGTACAATTTACTGGAGGAAAGTTCTTCTTTGTATTAATGGCTTTCCTGTTTTGCACTGCTTTAATGTTCTTAATATTGTTACCATTAGTTCACATTATTATAAAGTCAAAGTTTGAAGGGGGTTTATGTCATGTTACTATTACTTTTGCCATTTGTGAAAATTCTAAAAAAAAAACCCATAAAAAATGTAAAAATATATTTTGACTGTAGTGTTGCCTGTTGTAAGTACAGGCAGTTGTGAGTTGACAATTCATACAGCTGCTCTCATATTCCACCATCACACAAACACTGATTTTAGTAAAAAAAATAAAATAAAAAAAAAACTTGTGCAAGACAATATCTGTGCATACAGTGTATTGGTACATGTCTGTTCAATATTAAGAGGTTTTGCATTCATCATGTTGGAACATGGTAACACAATTCAGTTGTTCTTACTGTTGCCCTGCAACTCATAGGTCGATTTTTTAAATACAGCTGTAACATAGTGGAGTTTATATGTTATCCCTGTGTTTTCTTGGGGTTTCTCTGGAAACTTTGGTTTCCGCTCACACCACAAAAAATATACTAATAGGTTCCGGGCCATTTTAACACATTGGTGGGTCCTGTGCAAAGATTTCATAAGTGCCCACCACCCAGAAATACCTGACCTGCATGAATTATAATCCTATCTCATAGTATAATGCCCCTTAGTGGCTCTCACACAGTATAATGGCTCCCTAGTGGCCCCTTACAATATTCCCCTTATAATGTCCCTCTCCAGGTTGCCCCTTATAATGTCCCCCTTCAGGTTGCCCCCCACAGATTCATGTCCCCCTCAGGTTGCTCCCACAGTATCATGTCCCCGCACAGATTCATGTCCCCCTCCAGGTTGCCTCCCACAGATTCATGTCCCCCTCAGGTTGCCCCCACAGTATCATGTCCCCCCACAGATTCATGTCCCCCTCCAGGTTGCCCCCCACAGATTCATGTCCCCCTCCAGGTTGCCCTCACAGTATCATGTCCTCACCCCAGGTTGTCCCCACAGTATCATGTTCCCCCACATGGACATGGCCCCCTCAGGTTGCCCCCACAGTATGTCCTCACTCTAGGTTGCCCCCACAGTATCATGTCCCCCCCACAATATCATGTCCCCCCAGGTCACCTCCATAGTTTTGTGTCCCCCACTGTATATATCAAACAAAAACAAAACAAAACATTAATACTCACCTTTCTGCATTCCCCAGTTCACTGCTTTCTCTGGTACCGGAGTCTTCAAGGAGTAACAGGTGTGAAGTAAGTGATGTCACTACATCGCGCCTCCTGCTTCCAGGACATCGGGAGCAAAAAAGCAGCCGGGTGATGAGGTAGGGTGCCGTCCGCTCCCTGCTTCATCACTGTCTGCAACTCATCGGTGTCCTCTGGAGTTGCAGTAGCCCGGACCCACTGCTCTGTACAGCGGGACAGCAAATGTAGGACTTTCCTGCTGTCCAAAGGGGGCCCCCGCTACCATAGGGCCCGGTACAAGTGCACCGTTGGCCCTATGGTTAAAGCGGCCCTGAATAGGTTCATTTGGAATATAGATTGTGAACGCCAGAGGTGATGGGGACCAACGTGGGGAATATGTTGGTCCCCATGGACCTATGAGTTGCAGGGCAACAGTAAGAACCACTGAATTGAATCCAAAAACTCTTTTGTAAAAAGTACAAAAAAAACCCTCACATTTAGTAAACTAAACTCTAAAATGCTTGAAGTAACTAAAGGAGATAGTAAATTGGTTTCACATAGAAGTTGCATTAAGTGTAAGAGGTTAAGTAGCATTTACAGGTTACATTCTTTACTGTCATATTAATACATTTATTTGTTCATAACCTATTTAAACCATGTTATTTTAAGACATAAGTCAATCAAAGAAACAGAAAAATAGCTCCAGACAGATACTTCTTCACAGGTCAGTTTCAGCAAAATATGACACAAAGACATTTAAAAACAAAAATCAGACACAAAATATATGTGGGTGAAGTAGACACAAACAGCTCCTCTGCAGCTATCTGAGCACACTTGTCTCCATGCTTTAAAGATATGGTTGGTTGTGCCTCACCTTATCATCCTTGCATGCTTTTGTTATGCCATAGTATAGCTACCATACATTGTTAGCAATCTAGTTTCACTATTGAGAAGAGGTTGGAAGAAGAGATGTGGAGCCATGCCTAAATAGCCACTTTACATAATCATGTTAAATACCTTAGAAACATATATAATATTATTGCTTCTGAGCCATTAGAACAGTTCCTGCAGCCATGCCCTTTGCTAGCCGTCTGTCCTGACCACACACTGCTCCTGTACTGAAAATGGCTGCTGATGGAGGAGTATATGACACAACTGCAATGGAAATGTATTGTCTGTTCTAGTTCCCTGCATGTCCATGAGTTGCTCGAGAACAGATGAAAGCTAGGTGCACTTCTCATCACTTTATAACTGTTATTGATATAAGACATATTGGATACATTTGACATTAGGTTTATACGCTCATTGACAAAAAAGTAATGCACCAAGGAGATGGAATCTAATGCAGCTTTATAAGTGTGAATGGAATGATGATATTCTGTATTTATATTTTATTTATAACTAAATAAACTGCGTTATTAAAAAGGAGCTTTCACGACCTCCATCAGCTTGAGTTCTTTTCATCCTTTAATAGGCTCTGCTCCTCTGATTCTGGCACAGTTGGAATTTTTTCTCTAACTCCCACCATTCTTGAGCAATCAGTTCTCTTAGTTTAGGTACCTGATATGTTAACTAGACTCTCTAATGTCTGGTTGGCAGTGTCAGGCAAGGGGCCATGATTATGAGCTCTGACAATGTCTACCTCTGAATGGAAATCTAAGTCACACTCCCTTACCTGTTCCTGCCTGGACACCACCCACTTGACATTGGAGAGTCTAGTTAGCATATCAGACATCCAAACTAACTGTACTAATTTCGCTGGATTGGTGGGGGCTAGAGAAAAAATTCCAACTGCACTGGAAACAGTGGAGTGGCATCTGTTAAAGTATGAGAAGAGCTCTGGTTGGTGGAGGTGGTGAAAGGTTTTGAGTGTCCAATATTCTTTTTAATACCTTTTTTTTTATTCCTAGGTGCCTTCTTACCCCACTTATCTGGGCTTAAGCAGACAGTTGCTAAGATAACTATCCTATGCTCAACAAGTATCATGCACAGGTCCTATTAACTGCAATAGGGCTTGTGCACAATGGTCGGATTCATTAAATTAAATTCATTCATTAAATGTTGGGTCTAAATTGACTCCCAAACATTAATAGTGCTGTGTAGGAACCTTTAATAAGAGCAGAAATCAATGACGCAATGCAGATATAATAATATTTTGGCCTACAGATAGCCACAAGTGCTCTGAACGTCCTTTGAAATTGCGGTCCCATGTCACCCTTTAGTAGTGAATGACACTTTAAGCCTCTACTTACGTCACAGCTGTCTGTAGGCAAATTGGGCCTTGGCCCAACTGCAAAAATATCTACATTTCTGTTTTTTTTCTGTCAAGATGAGGTGCTGAGTGTACATTAATGAGAAATAAAATTAACATTTTTGCTTTTAGCAAATGGCTGCAATGAAACAAAGAGTGAAAAATTTAAAGGGGTCTGAATACTTTCCGTACCCACTGTATATAGAGCCAACATTTTCCATAGTGTTGTATGGAAGGTACACCTATAACATGTCACATATTGACAATTACAGTAATGTATGTTTTCTTAATAGTGCATTGACAAGAAACATAATCATGCTTTACACACCTTTTTGTGTGCTAAACAAGAAAAAAGGATTTCTAGGCAATTACAACAACTCGATTCCATGTTGTGTATTAAATGGTTGCTATGTAATTAAAAAGCAAATCACTTTAAATCTGACAGTCACTGGAGCATTTAAATCTCTTAAAATGATCCCATAATTCATGCTTGTATTCTGATAGGCAGTGAAGCAGAAAGATGCAGGAAATTAAAGCTCTAACCACAAAAAATATTGTATTTACTTTTATCATATGCTCCTTCATATCTTGCCTCACTAGTAGTAAAACATTCCAATAATGTATTTTAGGAGTCTTTAAAATCTACAATATGAGATGAGTAATTTTATGTTATGGTAATTGGCGACTACTCTCTTAAATACCTTGTATTCTAGCATTCATCATACAATATAATACATTTATCACATCATCTCGGTCCTCTATGATTATAAGGTTATCAAAATAAGATGAACCTTAGTAAGTGTATAGTTTACTAATATTAATTATATAAAGACATGGTCCCCAAATTCTGATCTCAGGGATTGTTGCCACTAAAGAGACTTTTGGGGGAATTACACTAGTGTTCATGCACAAATATTTGTGGTCTTTCAAAATTTTTTACACTGTCCTTGCCACTTTTCCAAAAAAGTGGGCAGGTAGGGGGTAGGACTTATCAGGACTGGCATGAACTCTGGCGGCCTAACAATATCATTATAATTTTTGACAGGCTCACAGGCTCTGGTGCCAAAGCTCAGCATGGGACCCTCTGTGCAACTTCTCCACATGACTGTCAGTCATGTCCCATCTGTACATTGTAGAAGCATTTACATTTCCCATTCCTTCTTTATCTGGGCCTAGACAACCCTGAAAATTTGTTCACAAAGTGTACAGTGGGGAAAAAAAAGTATTTAGTCAGCCACCAATTGTGCAAGTTCTCCCACTTAAAAAGATGAGAGAGGCCTGTAATTGACATCATAGGTAGACCTCAACTATGAGAGACAAAATGAGAAAACAAATCCAGAAAATCACATTGTCTGATTTTTAAAGAATTTATTTGCAAATTATGGTGGAAAATAAGTATTTGGTCGATATCAAAAGTTCATCTCAATACTTTGTTATATATCCTTTGTTGGCAATGACAGAGGTCAAACATTTTCTGTAAGTCCTCACAAGGTTGGCACACACTGTTGCTGGTATGTTGGCCCATTCCTCCATGCAGATCTCCTCTAGAGCAGTGATGTTTTGGGGCTGTCGCTGGGCAACACGGACTTTCAACTCCCTCCAAAGGTTTTCTATAGGGTTGAGATCTGGAGACTGGCTAGGCCACTCCAGGACCTTGAAATGCTTCTTACGAAGCCACTCCTTCATTGCCCTGGCGGTGTGCTTGGGATCATTGTCATGCTGAAAGACCATGTTTCATCTTCAATGCCCTTGCTGATGGAAGGAGGTTTGCACTCAAAACCTCACGATACATGGCCCCATTCATCCTTTCATGTACACGGATCAGTCGTTCTGGTCCCTTTGCAGAGAAACAGCCACAAAGCATGATGTTGCCACCCCCATGCTTCACAGTAGGTATGGTGTTCTTTGGATGCAACTCAGCATTCACTCTCCTCCAAACACGACGAGTTGTGTTTCTACCAAACAGTTCTACTTTGGTTTCATCTGACCATATTACATTCTCCCAATACTCTTCTGGAACATCCAAATGCTCTCTAGCAAACTTCAGACGGGCCCGGATATGTACTGGCTTAAGCAGGGGCACACGTCTGGCACTGCAGGATCTGAGTCCCCGTCGGCGTAGTGTGCTACTGACGGTAGCCTTTGTTACGTAAGTCCCAGCTTTCTGCAGGTCATTCACTAGGCCCCCCCCCCCCCGTGTGGTTCTGGGATTTTTGCTCACCGTTCTTGTGATCATTTTGACCCCACGGGGAGAGATCTTGCGTGGAGCCCCTGATCAAGTCATTGGGCTTTTCAGACCTGGTTACAGGTTCAGTTTAAAGGAGCTTTCAAAGCTTATGATATTGACTGTCTATTCTTAAAATAGGTCATCGATATCAGATTATTGGGGGTTGCACAAATCCCCTATTCCCAGCAGCTGGCAGTGCCAGAACAAAACAGTGGATGGAGCCATAAGTAGACAACTCTGTACAGGCTCTGACATGTTGCAGAAGATCAGTTTCCTTTCCTTTTCAGTGGTGCTGTTGGGGCTGAATGACATCATTAAAGGGGTTGACCGGAAGGCCAATCAGCACCCTAAGGAAAGGGACTTCTGCCGGAAGAAAACAGAAGAACAGCAGGACCATCCCACGCTGGGAGACACCGGTGCACCAGGGACAGGTGAGTATGTTTTTTTTTTTAAATATTTTTTTCACCTTTAAAATATACTTTCTTGAACTGAACTGTGCATGGTTTGCTCATCTCTAATTGATATCATGTGCATAAAAAGTTTAATAATTGTGTTAATACCAGCACGTAAAGCGGGGTGATTTCAGCTCTGAAGTTACCTTTTTTTTTTTAATGAAGCTCTGTACTACAGGGTATAAAGGTATGATCATCACATGACCTAGATAGAGGTCAATCCACAGAAGTAAACAATGAAGGTTTGTATTCAGAGGCATAGCTACCGGGGGTGGGGGGGTTGGCCCACTGACCTTGTGGGGACCACTCCAGAGCCGCTGCAAGTACACACAAAAATTTCAACTATATCAACGTCTACAGGGCACCGATGCAGTTCAAATACATGGTAGAGCAGGTAGCTTTTAGCTCCCTGCTCTGCCATTCTATAACCTTTAGGCCACAGGCCTGTAGAGGCTTGGAGCCTACAGGTTCCCTAGCAATATTGGTGCAGGCGGGCATGATGACGTCACTACATTGCACCTGAGGCAGGACATAGACATCCTGTGGTGACAGCAGCTTGTAGGCTGCAGGCTTGAAGTGGCTTTCAGTCTCCACAATACAACAAGAAGAAGTGGCGGTGCCAGGTGAGTGTTATTGTTTTTTTTGGGGGGGAAATCAGCGGGGGCCTTAATAATACTCAGGGCCAATAACCATATAAGGGGTCATTAGGCCAAGCAGGGGCATTATTTATATAAGGGGCATTATTAATATAGGGGGTTTTTATTAATATTAATATAAGAAGGTATTGGGCTATGCTAATTTAAGGTGGGCATTATTGATTTAAAGGAGTTGTCCAGGAAATACAGGAGTGTAGGGAAAGTGAAACATAAAAAAAACATACTAACCTGTCCCTGGCGCTCTGAGGTTCCCCCACCGCTATCTGGTCCAGCATCGCCCGGGGGCTTGTTCTGGAAGAAGTCCTTGCCACACGGAACGTCCCGGGTCCTTTTCTGTGACCACTTCTGCCAGAACAATCCCCTAGGTCAGTATTTTTTTCTGTATTTCTTGGACAACCCCTTTAAAGGGGTATACAGGAGAATTATTAATTAGGGGGCAAAGGGGCATTATTAATTGAGGGGCACTATTAATTTAAAGGGGTTGTCCCATCATAAATTTTAAAGCAGGCAGCAGGTGAGCATTAATGTACATTCCCCCTTTTACCTGAACTGGGCTGTCTGTCACCTTTGCTTGCATACAGAGAAGCTGCAGCGATACGTCACAGCATAACTGTGGCAGCCCAACACATATCATTCATTTACAGTAAATTTTTATATCATGTATTTTATAGTTGGAGGCAGAAGCAGGATGGGGACTATAAGTGAGGAAAATATGGGTCAGGTGTCTGGAAAAGTGAGGAGCCAAAGATGTCTGTGTTACAAAGTTTACAGAGACAAGTCTCAGCTGGAAGAAGTGTAGTTCCCATGGAAGAGATGAGAAATGTGAAAGATTACAGTGAGAGACGTCACCTGTAAGTCACAACATTTTTCCTGTACTGTATTTACTTAACTGTCTGCAGAGCCCTGGGTAGAGCCAGTATCTATCTGTCACTGTAAAGTGATAATATCGGTATACCCATGTAGGGTTCCATTTGGAAATGTTTGCCCACCCCCACCCACGTGCCAAACCCCTAGCTACGCCTCTGTTTTTATTGAATTACTATTAGCAGAGTTCTTGAAAACTGTGAGGAATTAATACAGGGCCCACCTGCCTGTCATGTACTCAATATATTATTGGTGTTTTCTTATCTGGTAGAAGGGCCTTTGGGTCCTTCAAACAACAGGGTCTCGCAACAAGCACCACTCCTGCACAATTACAGCTATGCTCTGACATACATGTGTTTGTAATATTATCAAGATGCTAAGAGTACTAATACAACCACTAGATATTTTGCAAGTCATACCACACTTAGGCAGACCTTTTCTAACTACTACTTTTGATGCCAAGAACCAATAACAGAGCTCCTACAAAATTAAAAACATTGCTTTTTTTCTTTTATATGGACATAGTTTAGGGCTAAAACAGTTACAGCTTCCTCTTGCATAGATTAGTAAGGACTCGCAAACATACTCATGTGCTCAGGATACAAGCTCCTTCATGCCACAACTTGGAGCAGCTCTAAGATATCAAAACTTCCAGACAGTAAACTATCTTAAGCAAACACCACCAGGGAAATGACAGCCCACACACCTGCAGGACACCTACATTATACCAATCAACACATGTCAGGGAGGTTTAAGATGGGATAAAATAAATAGGCACATACAAGCTGAGCTATTTAACAAAATACCAAAAATGTGTTCCTTCCTTTCATTTTTTGTTTCCCTTAAATAACAAGAACAAGATCTAAGCAAAGGCAAGTTCATAAATGTGCTTAGAGCTTTCTTATGCAATACATAGATGTGTGATACAGACGATGTCCACATTTACTTCTTGTCACTATTAGGTAATAGACACAGACAAAAAGGGGTGTCATAGGTGTAGCCAATCATACTGTGCTTTAGAGATTTTTACTAATGCACAGTGCTGAGAATCCTCTTCATATATTCTGAAATTTATACCAACAGATCTACCCAGTATTTTACTACACTTGACACTTGACTATGTCTATCTGATCATATCCTTTTAACCCCAATAGTGGGAAATACATAGTATATTGTATTAATTTATCATGACAAGTGACATCTGTCCACGACTTATTGATCTTATTGAGAGTTGTGCACAGATAAGTTTTACCAGATTTCTGGATAACATCAAAAACACAATACTTAACACATGAACTTAACCTATAAAAATAACTTTATTACAGGGACAAAGATGATTTACACATTTAAGACAATGGCAGTCATGATAATCATAGTATCAGCAACCATTATATCCCAAAAAAGATAAGGTCTGCACATCTATTTCTTACAGTGATCTACAGTTAATAAGTACTGTGTACATATTGATCAGGGGATATAAGACTATATGGCACTTCACAGTGACCCCTTTAAAATGGGGCTCTGCCTTACTATTAGGCGGATTACCATACAACAACCAAGGACACTGCAACACAACACATGTGTTTGGAGCAACCTAGCACCCCCACAGAACGGCCTGGACCTGACTAGCGCAGTCAAAGAGACTGACACACAGTACCACAATCACAAACACCAGATTGAAAAGGTTGAACTTTCCACATGGTCTCAGGCTGAGAACTGAGAAAAGGTAGTTAGCAGGAAAATATTTTAATAATTCTTATTAAATCTACCCACGCTGTTTCTTACATTAGCTCCTCTGCAGCCTTTTTACTTCAGTTCTGTCTTTTGTAGTCAAAGGTTTCCAAACCTGTACATAAAATTCCACGTTAATTCTGATTACATACAGTGGATTGGATTGTATGTTAAACTACATTCTTAGCACATGCATCTATGTTATTGTTTTTTCCCTTTTATCTGCAGCTGCCTGGCAATAGTTGCTAAAACTAGAAGAGGGTTGTCTGATTCTCTAAAGAAACAAATTTGATAGTTCATCCTTAGGATGTCAATATCAGATCAGTGGGGTTGGACTGTTGAGAAAATCAGCTCTTGTTAAACTGCCATTTCTGTGTGGCAATATCCTACTCTTTGGGGATGAACTATCATTGATACACTTGTTTATCCCTATATAGTTTGCAGGATAATAGACTTTTATATATGCCTGATACGTATGCCCACATAGAAGATGCAAACAGCGACAAACAAGCTTTTTTTTAAAAAACATTCTGCTTATCCGTGGGCATGTTTACATAGGGCAATATTCGGGAATGAATGTTCGTACAAATGTTTATTTGGTCTGTCATTGGTCAATGTGAGGGTGGGTTCACACTTGCGGCGGCACTCCGTCCACCGCGAATCCGACCTACACTACCATTCAAAAGTTTGGGGTCACCCAGACAATTTTGTGTTTTCCATGAAAACTCACACTTTTATTTATCAAATGAGTTGCAAAATGAATAGAAAATATAGTCAAGACATTGACAAGGTTAGAAATAATAATTTTTATTTGAAATAATAATTTTCTCCTTCAAAATTTGGTTTCGTCAAAGAATGCTCCATTTGCAGCAGTTACAGCATTGCAGACCTTTGGCATTCTAGCTGTTAATTTGCTGAGGTAATCTGGAGAAATTTCACCCCATGCTTCCAGAAGCCCCTCCCATAAGTTGGAATGGCTTGATGGGCACTTTTTGCATACCATACGGTCAAGCTGCTCCCACAACAGCTCAATGGGGTTGAGATCTGGTGACTGCGCTGGCCACTCCATTACAGATAGAATACCAGCTGCCTGCTTCTTCCCTAAATAGTTCTTGCATAATTTGGAGGTGTGCTTTGGGTCATTGTCCTGTTGTAGGATGAAATTGGCTCCAATCAAGCGCTGTCCACAGGGTATGGCATGGTGTTGCAAAATGGAGTGATAGCCTTCCTTATTCAAAATCCCTTTTACCTTGTACAAATCTCCCACTTTGCCAGCACCAAAGCAACCCCAGACCATCACATTACCTCCACCATGCTCGACAGATGGCGTCAGGCACTCTTCCAGCATCTTTTCAGTTGTTCTGCGTCTCACAAATGTTCTTCTGTGTGATCTAAACACCTCAAACTTCAATTCGTCCATAACACTTTTTTCCAATCTTCCTCTGTCCAATGTCTGTGTTCTTTTGCCCATATTAATCTTTTCCTTTCATTAGCCAGTCTCAGATATGGCTTTTTCTTGGCCACTCTGCCCTGAAGGCCAGCATCCCTGAGTCGCCTCTTCACTGTAGACGTTGATACTGGCGTTTTGCGGGTACTATTTAATGAAGCTGCCAGTTGAGGACCTGTGAGGTGTCGATTTCTCAAACTAGAGACTCTAATGTACTTATCTTGTTGCTCAGTTATGCAGCGGGGCCTCCCATTTCTCTTTCTACTCTGGTTAGAGCCTGTTTGTGCTGTCCTCTGAAGGGAATAGTACACACCATTGTCAGAAATCTTCAGTTTCTTGCCAATTTCTCGCATGGAATAGCCTTCATTTCTAAGGACAAGAATAGACTGTCGAGTTTCACATGAAAGTTCTCTTTTTCTGGCCATTTTGAGAGCTTAATCGAACCAACAAATTTAATTCTCCAGATTCTCGACTAGCTCAAAGGAAGGTCAGTTTTATAGCTTCTCTAACCAGCAAAACTGTTTTCAGCTGTGCTAACATACTTGCACAAGGGTTTTCAAGGGTTTTCTAAACATCCATTAGCCTTCTTACACAGTTAGAAAACACAATGTACCATTAGAACACTGGAGTGATGGTTGCTGGAAATGGGCCTCTATACACCTATGTAGATATTGCATTAAAAACCAGACATTTGCAGCTAGAATAGTCATTTACCACATTAACAATGTATAGAGTGTATTTCTGATTCATTTAATGTTATCTTCATTGAAAAAAACTGCTTTTCTTTCAAAAATAAGGAAATTTCTAAGTGACCCTAAACTTTTGAACGGTAGTGTAAATGTCAGAAAACTGGATAGGGAAAGGTTTGAAATGCTTTGCTTAAAAACCCATTCACTTGAATGGGTTTTTAAAGCAATGCGTGGTGTGCACTTACACCCTCTGCGCCGCAAAGCCAGTTTTGTCGGAAACAAAGTCCTGCGTGTCCGACTTTGTTTCCGACGAAAAAAACGGCTTCACGGCGCAGAGGGTGTAAGCACAGATCCATGCATTCCTTTAAAAACCCATTCAAGTGAATGGGTTTTTTAAGCAAAGCGTCGCAAACCTTTCCCTATCCAGTTTTCCGACATTTAGGTCGGATTCGCGGTGTACGGAGTGCCTCCGCAAGTGTGAACCCACCCTAAAAGGGCCTTAAAGCTGCATAATTTACTTTATTAGGGTGGTGATATAGTCATATTTTTTACTACCGTGTTTCTCCAAAAATAAGACCTACCCCGAAAATAAGCCCTAGCTACATTTTCCAGGTTTTTTGGAGTAGGCTTGAAATATAAGCCCTAGTCCAAAAATAAGCCCTAGCTAATTTAACCCCTTCCCGACATCCGCCGCGCGATTACAGCGGATGCCGGGTCCTTAAAGATGGCGGCCGCTCAGCTGCAGAGCGGCCGGCCGTAGCGGGTCTCTGCGGAGACCTGGAGTTAATGCCCGCGATCAGCTATCCTGATCGCGGGCATTGTTCAGCGTGACTTCCCTTTCCCTTCCCTCCCACCAAAGTAGCAAAACCCGGAGTTAATGCCCGCGATCAGAATGGACTCTGACCGCGGGCATTGCTTAGTGTGATCTCCGCGCTCCCCACCGGTCCCCACCGGTCCCATACCTTTTACGTTGCAGGCCGGCTCCCGCGGGTGAGATCGCAGGAGCCGACCTGTTCCTTTGACAGCCGGGAGCGTTATGAAGGCTCCCAGGCCTGTCATAGGAATATTACTATTGAGGCCAGCCTCATTAGTAATATAGATAATCTCCCATAGACTGCAATAGGTTGTATTGCAGTCTGTGGGATGATTGCAGGTTCAAGCCCCCTAGGAGGGGTTAATAGTAAAAAAAAAAAAAAAAAAGTTAAAAAAAATATTTTAAAAAAAACAAAATAAAAGTTCAAGCCCCCTCCCACTTTCACTAGAATACATATAAAAATAAAATATTACTGTGAAACACATACACATTAGGTATCCCTGTGTCCGAAAACGCTCAGTCTACAGATTTATAAAAATATTTTACCTCTATGGTGAATGCCGTAGAAAAAAAAAAATGAAAGAGTGCCGAACTGCTGTTTTTTCGCTGTTTCACCTCTGATAAAAGTTGAAATAAAAAGCGATCAAATGTGTGATTGTTGTTCATGGAAAAAATTAAGACCTACCCCGAAAATAAGCCCTAGCCCTTTTTTCAGAGCAAAAAATAATATAAGACCCTGTCTTATTTTCGGAGAAACACGGTATGTACAATTTCTGATTTGAGCCTGAAATAGCTATACCTTCCCTTTAAATGAGTCATAGTGGTGGTCTATCTCTAAGATCTTGGTAACACCTGTCTGATATCTGAGGAGAGTGTAAAGTGCTCAGCACCTGGAGGCGAATTAAAATAGGCCAAAAAGACATGCTAGGTTATCCTACTGTGGGAAATGTTTCGTCACAGGTAAGAACCTCTGAAGATTTACAGCTTTGAGTTTCAGGTTAACAAATCAGAACTAGTTACGGACAAGACATCTTGTAATTACATTAAAACAAATTCATTAAGCTGTCTACACAACGCTAGTGTCACTGATAGATCTTTTAACATATAACTTGTATAAATGATAAAGTTAGACATTACTTAGAGATTTATAATAAAGTGGCTGATTTATTAAGATAGTGTTTACTACACCATTCTTAGTAACATTATTAGTTATATTAGTTTTAATTTGTGTCCTGAGCAGTGGTGAACCTAGCCTCTTTGCTGCCTGAGGCGGACTATAGAAAGACGCCCCCCCCCCCCAAAAAAAAAAACAAAAAAACTGAGTTTCCATGCTACTAGTTTAACACACTGTTATCGTCGCACAATATATACAATACACAAAGTTATAAAACAGTTTTTAAGAATTCTTCTTCCTGTATTACTTCAGTATCAGATCAACAACACGGCATTAACAATGAAAGTAACTTCACATATCTTCTGCTTGGTGGATGGACGAGCCCACGTGGCCCCCATTCTCTATAATAGGAGCCCCGCAGATAGCTGAGTACTGGACTTTGGCTATCTTTGGCACTCCCATTGAAGTGAATGAGAGCCACGCGGGTTCGTCCATCCACCAAGTGACACACCTATATATGGCTGCGGTCAGGCTGGATTCCCACCTAGTGGGGGGAAAAAACCCAATTCTCAGGCTCAGTGGGGGTCTCAGCAGACAGACCCCCATCAATCAGGTATTTATCCTCTATCATTTAGGTGAATACAGTGCAGTAACATTTTGTGACTTACAGGTGACGTCTCTGACTAATCCTTCACATTTCCCTTCTCTTCCCTCTGGACCGCCATGACCACTTCTTCCAGCTGTGACTTGTCTCTGTAAAGGTTGCAACACAGACATCTTTGGTTCCTCACTTTTCCAGGCATCCAACCCACATTGTCCTCACCTACACAAAGCCCCCATCCTGCTGCTACCCCCAATTATAAAATATATGATATAACCCCCCATAATGAATAATACCCCCAAGTGCATCTTTATATTACTAATGTCCATGTGTACCCTGTATAAATAGTGCCCCTTATTAATAATACCCCAGGTGTTAACTAATTAAAAGGTTTTCCAGGTCATTAATAAACTAATCAGTGGGGTTCAAAAACCCAGGACCCCCACTGATCAGCTGTTTGAATGGTACCTGTGTAAGCGCCGTGACCGCTTCTCTGTTTACATAGTGTAATTCCTCTCATAGCGGCCATGTAATTATTATTATTGTATTATGCTCCACAGTGGCCCCAGCACACGGTATTATGCTCCATAATGGCCCCTGCACTGGTATTATGCTCTATAGTGGCCCTTGCACTGGTATTATGCTCCATAGTGGCCCCTGCACTGGTATTATCCTCCATAGTGGCCCTTGCACTGGTATTATGCTCCATAGTGGCCCCTGCACTTGTATTATGCTCCATAGTGACCCCTGCACCCGGTATTATGCTCTATAGTGGCCCCTGCACTTGTATTATACTCCAGAGTGGCCCCTGCACAGGGTATTATGCTCTACAGTGGTCCCTGCACAGGGTATTATGCCCCATAGTGGCCGACCCATGAACTATTATTATACTCTGGGGTCTTTTCAGACCCCAGAGTATAATGATTGGAGACCCAGGGGAGAATACAAACATAAAAACCAGAGTTACTTACCTATCCTGGACACCAGTGCACTCCTTGTAGCTTTCGGCCCTGTTTAATTGCACACACACGTCACGTGATCAGGCCGGCGACGCGACCTGATGACGTTACCAGAGGCCTCAAGCCTGCTCGGAGTTACATCGGATCGCAGGAGGTGAGTAACACTGGTTTTTATGTTCCCTCACCAAACCTAGGCCTCCGATTATTATACTCCGGGGTCTGAATAGACCCCGGAGTATAATAATAGTAGTATTTGTGGCCCGTGGCCTAACTTACCGATCCCCGCGGCCGCTCACAGCGGCATCCACTTCCCTTTCTGCGGCCCATAGCAGAAGGGGAAGCGGGGGGGGCCACGAACAGACGCGGGGTAGGTAAATAAATGGGCCCTGACCTGCCGGGGATACTCCAACAGGTTACGGCCTATTTATATATATAAAAAAAAAGTTATACTCACCTGCGATGCCTTGATACAGCCGCCGCCACCTCCTCTTGTCCGCGACGTATGTGTCTCAGCGTAGGCGGCGTGATGACGTCATTGTATCGCCGCCTGCGCTGAGATGCGACGTCTCGTAAACCAGCCCAGGACAGGCCCCGCTCAGCTCTGTTTTTTTTTTTTTTTTTTAAAGCGGCCTGTCCTGGGCTGGTTTACATTAAATCGTAAAAATGCTGCCCCCCGGACAGTGCTGTCCGAGGCGGCCACCTCACTTCGCCTCATTAGCGGTGCGCCCCTGGTCCTGTGACCCCAGCTGAAAAACGCAGCGGAAAAAAATGCAGAGAAAACACAGCTTTTTTTTTTCCACAGTGTTTTCCATTGCGTTTTCTCTATGTTTTTTCTTCCCTTATTAAATCTATAGGGAAAATGAGACTATTTCTGCAGATAAAATTGTTTTTCTGCAGTGTTTTTTTTCTACAATGTGTGGATGGGATTAGCCACAATCTCATTCACCATGCTGGTACTGCAAAATGTAGCGTTTTTTGTTTTTTTGGGGTTTTTTTTTTTTGCAGCGTGGGGCCTTAGCCTGAATATGGCAAGTGGCCTGCCTTTATCCTTGCCCCACCTACTTTAAACAAAAGTGTCAAGTGTGGTTGAAAATGCCAAAAGGTTGCAATTTTTGCATAAAAGGGCATGTGCCAAAAATTGTCACCTTTGTCATGTACGTCAGAAAACTGTCATGATAAATTGGCCCTATAAGCAGGGTCTAGAAAGAGGTTTTGACAAACTGGAACGTGTGAAGTAGCAATTGTTTATGTGATTGATTATAAGTGTACTAAAACATTCATGCACATAGAAACACAGGTGTAGGCTATTCCCGGTTACTTCAGGATTACCTGTCCTCCTGAAAACCTAGTAATAATCTGAAATCTGAAGCGCTACTTGAACTTTTCTACTAATTCAGTAATTACTGCCATGCCTGAAATTGGCCTCTTTCCTGCGATTACTCAATATACACGCTCAGTCAAAGTGGTTAGCACCTGAACCTGGATTCTAATTAACACCTAAGGAAGACTTTTTTGTTTAAAGCTTATTAAAAACAGGGACTTTTCCCAGCATAAGATTTCAGTCTTCTTTACATGTAAACACATGTTCTCTTGATCAGCCAATGGATTTGTTTGCCCTGAAATGTGACCAGGACAAAGGTCACCTATAGATCAGGACATAGACGTTACCTCTACTATATTGTAATTGAGTTGCTAAAATTGCTAAAATTTGGTCAATAATTTAATACTAAGAAATATTTAAAAATGTAATAGTGTACCAGACAGTATAAATGGTTTACTGGGAGATTAGGATTCTATATAATGTATTTCAATATAGTCAATATAGTCAATATAATACTTTATAATTTATCCATTCTATGTCACTGCTACAAAAGAAAATCTTTATACAATAGGACTGTTTTCTACATAGTATTATGTAGTTGATAGACTTTCTCCCATTAAAAAAGGGTATGAAAACTTACAGGTCATTGTTGGGGACAGACAATAAAATAACTGGTCACTCTTCAATATTTGGTGGTCATCACCAAACACATCTTTTTTAAAGTGTACCTAAACATTTTTCTGGCACCATTTGTGACATTAATACAAATTTTGCCAGAAATGACACAAAATCCGTAGTAAAAATACGAATCTTTATTTAAACATTCATCATAAAATTTATAGACAAAAAGAGATAAAATAATGAAAGGTCCCATGACAAGAAAGGTGCTGAGGCTGTAAATAGCTACATAAAAGCTGTGCTAAGCACATACAGTCATGGCCAAAAGTTTTGAGAATGATACAAATATAAATTTTTACAAAGTCTACTGCTTCAGTTTTTCTAATGGCAATTTGCATATACTCCAGAATGTTATAAAGAGTGATCAGCTTAACAGCAATTACTTGCAAAGTCAATATTTGCCTAGAAAATGAACTTTATCCCCCAAAACACATTTCAACATCATTGCAGCCCTGCCTTAAAAGGACCACCTAACATCGTTTCAGTGATTGCTCCATTAACACAGGTGTGGGTGTTGATGAGGACAGGGCTGGAGATCAATCTGTCATGATTAAGTAAGAATGACACCACTGGACACTTTAAAAGGAGGCTGGTGCTTGCCATCATTGTTTCTCTTCTGTTAACCATGGTTATCTCTAAAGAAACACGTGCAGTCATCATTGCACTGCACAAAAATGGCCTAACTGGGAAGAGTATTGCAGCTAGAAAGATTGCACCTCAGTCAACAATCTATCGCATCATCAAGAACTTCAAGGAGAGGTTCCCTTTGTGCCCAAAAGGTTCCATTGGTGCCAAAAAGGCTCCAGGGCACCCAAGAAAGACCAGCAAGCGGCAGGACTGTCTCTTAAAAGTGTTTCAGCTGCAGGATCGGGCTACCAGCAGTGCAGAGCTTGCTGAGAAATGGCAGCAGGCAGGTGTGAGTGCATCTGCACGCACTGTGAGGCGGAGACTCTTGGAGCAAGGCCTGGTCTCAAGGAGGGCAGCAAAGAAGCCACTTCTCTCCAGAAAAAACATCAGGGACAGACTGATATTCTGCAAAATAATAATAATAATAATAATAGTCCTTTAATAGTCCCACAATGGGGAAATTCAGTAAAGGTACAGGGAGTGGACTGCTGAGGACTGGGGTAAAGTCATTTTCTCTGATGAATCCCCCCTTTTTTTTTTTTTGGGAGATTGGGAAAAAAATTTTTTGGGGGGGGGGGGGGGGGGGGGGCCCACCAGTTTTTTTTTCTGCCAACTGTAAAGCATCCTGAAACCATTCATGTGTGGGGTTGCTTCTCAGCCAAGGGAATCGGCTCTCTCACAGTCTTGCCTAAAAACACAGCCATGAATAAAGAATGGTACCAGAATGTCCTCCAAGAGCAACTTCTCCCAACCGTCCAAGAGCAGTTTGGCGCTCAACAATGCCTTTTCCAGCATGATGGAGCACCTTGCCATAAAGCAAAGGTGATAACTAAATGGCTCAGGGAACAAAACATAGAGATTTTGGGTTCATGGCCTGGAAACTCCCCAGATCTTAATCCCATTGAGAACTTGTGGTCAATCATCAAGAGACGGGTGGACAAACAAAAACCAACAAATTCAGACAAAATTAAAGCATTGATTCTGCAAGAATGGACTGCTATCAGTCAGGATTTGGTCCAGAAGTTGATTGAGAGCATGCCAGGGAGAATTGCAGAGGTCCTGAAGAAGAAGGGTCAACACTGCAAATATTGACTTGCTGCATTAACTCATTCTAACTGTCAATATAAGCTTCTGTTACTCATAATATGAATGCAATTATATTTCTGTATGTGATAAAAACATCTGACAAACACACATAAAAACCAGAGGGCAGCAGATCATGTGAAAATATAATATTTGTGTCATTCTTAAAACTTTTAAAAATCTCTATGTTTTGTTCCCTGAGCCATTTAGTTATCACCTTTGCTTTATGGCAAGGTGCTCCATCATGCTGGAAAAGGCATTGTTGAGCGCCAAACTGCTCTTGGACGGTTGGGAGAAGTTGCTCTTGGAGGACATTCTGGTACCATTCTTTATTCATGGCTGTGTTTTTAGGCAAGACTGTGAGAGAGCAACCCCACACATGAATGGTTTCAGGATGCTTTACAGTTGGCATGAGACAAGACTGGTGGTAGCGCTCACCTCTTCTTCTCCGAATAAGCTGTTTTCCAGATGTTCCAAACAATCGAAAAGGGGATTCATCAGAGAAAATGACTTTACCCCAGTCCTCAGCAGTCCACTCCCTGTACCTTTTGCAGAATATCAGTCTGTCCCTGATGTTTTTTCTGGAGAGAAGTGGCTTCTTTGCTGCCCTCCTTGAGACCAGGCCTTGCTCCAAGAGTTTGCGCCTCACAGTGCGTGCAGATGCACTCACACCTGCCTGCTGCCATTCCTCAGCAAGCTCTGCACTGCTGGTAGCCCGATCCTGCAGCTGAAACACTTTTAAGAGACGGTCCTGCCGCTTGCTGGTCTTTCTTGGGCGCCCTGGAGCCTTTTTGGCACCAATGGAACCTCTCTCCTTGAAGTTCTTGATGATGCGATAGATTGTTGACTGAGGTGCAATCTTTCTAGCTGCAATACTCTTCCCAGTTAGGCCATTTTTGTGCAGTGCAATGATGACTGCACGTGTTTCTTTAGAGATAACCATGGTTAACAGAAGAGAAACAATGATGGCAAGCACCAGCCTCCTTTTAAAGTGTCCAGTGGTGTCATTCTTACTTAATCATGACAGATTGATCTCCAGCCCTGTCCTCATCAACACCCACACCTGTGTTAATGGAGCAATCACTGAAACGATGTTAGGTGGTCCTTTTAAGGCAGGGCTGCAATGATGTTGAAATGTGTTTTGGGGGATAAAGTTCATTTTCTAGGCAAATATTGACTTTGCAAGTAATTGCTGTTAAGCTGATCACTCTTTATAACATTCTGGAGTATATGCAAATTGCCATTAGAAAAACTGAAGCAGTAGACTTTGTAAAAATTTATATTTGTATCATTCTCAAAACTTTTGGCCATGACTGTAGAGGATATTAACCATGTGTACTGTTTAAGGTCGGGGCCCACGTGGCGTAAACGCTGCGGTTTTCCTGCTGTGGAAATGCTACTGAAGAAAACGCAGTTTTTTTAATGAATCCCATCCCCACTTTGCGGAAAAATCTGCGCAGCAGACACACTGCGATGTCCAAACCCGTCACAGTTTTGGAAATCGCAGCATGTCAATTATACCTACGGAAATATCAGCGATTTCCCTATAGGTATAATTGAAGCAGAGAGTCTCCAGATGAAACCTCTGCAGACTTCCTGTGAAAAGCTCTGTGGGAAAACTGCAATGCGTTGCCGCCACAGTTTTTCCCACAATGCTTTTTTTTGCTGCGGGATGCTACGTGTGGCCTTAGCCTCAAGCTATTTCCAGAGAACACTTTGTGTATTTTTGTGTTTTCAGATTTTAGTGTGATCCCAGTACTGACCAATATGGCTCTATGGAAGATGTTATATTATGCAAGTAAAATATTGGGTATAAAAGTAATTGCCTAAATTAAAGGAATGGAGAAACTATGTAAGAAAAATATTGTTATGTGAAACACTTGATTATTTCAACAACAAAAAAAGAGGGAACTACAGAACTAGAATCTTACATTGCATGAAATGACAGCTGATAAGGTGTTTATATGATTTTTTTTTCTCGTGTGGGGTAAACAAGATGGGAGAATGGGGTGCAGGTGAGGTATAGGATGGTATCATTATTTGTTGAACAATGTATGCTTTTATGTAATGTATATAATAACAATAATATACAATATAGGTACCATCTGCTATCAATGCTAGAAAAACAAAACAAATCAATCATATCAGTTGAACACTCACATCAGTCCAGTACACATTTGCCATTGGTATATCGATGTGCATTTTTGGCTGTTGCTCCAATCTGTTCTTATCCATATACAATAATCAATAAGCCTCTTTTCATATATGGGCTGAGTAGGTCCATCATCTGCATATATGACTAAGACTGGCTGGTATTTAGCAAGAAAAAAAAAAGCTGGCACCTAGAGAAGGTTCATATGTAGTACTGACAATGCAAGGGGCATTAGTAAGCCTAAATTTATGACATTACTGTTAGTTCAGACATTAAGGGAAAGGAGAGAAAGATCTCATAATTACATTGTAACAGGTCTGTGACTAACAATGAAAACTATTTACATACATGACAGATAATCATGTAATAAGTAAGTATACATCATCAAAGAAGACTACTGGCATCAGCTCAAAACAAGGTGCCCAAATACGTGCAAACTGGCAGATGCTGTCTGTGCCTGAAGGTTGTTAAATTCCCACCCAGAAGCCAAGTAAAACCTTTAGATTGATTTAGAGAAATGTTGGATTGGCTTCCTCGGCTATTATCTTTAGGCTATGATCTAGTGCAGAATGTGCTATAGAGGAGAATATGTCATACAATGTGGTGTGTCTAATATTTAGTCATTTAAAGCATTACCAAGTCAGTTTTATATTTTAATTATAAAATTATCTATTTTAGTGCCCTTAGGGTTGAGTATGGTTTTAAGATTTTTAAGTCAACAGCTTTTTTAAGTGATGGGTTATACATTGTAGTTATCAATATTGTAGTATTTAATTCATATGATTTCTTTAACAACGGGGAAATGCATAAAAAGCAATTGTCACTTTTTAAACATTTTTGTCAATAACATTAATATATAGTATAACTTTATTTTACAGGTCATTACGAGCACAGAGATGCTAAACGTGTATTTTATCAATTGAATTATTATTAACTTTTTTGATCTGTAAGAAGTTTTTTTAACTATAATGTTATATCATATTACTCTAAGATATAACATTATTTTATGTAAACATAACATACATAGTCAAAAGTAAGGGCACCTCTAAGGTACCCTTAACAGGTATTAATACTGGACTGTACTTGACAAATTGGGAAAGACCAGGTTTGTCAGTCTTAAACTAGTGATCGCAATTCTGTAAATCTGGCAATGTATATTAGATGTGTATTTGTTTGGCCGCCGATTTAATGTATATGGAGACATCCTGACTCTCTCCAGCATCTCTGGATCTGGCATTTTGATTTCATCTGCCTAATTTTTTTTTTCTCTCAGAAATAAATTGCTGCAGAAGGAGCCTAACAGTGTTTTCCACCCCTCTCCCAGTTTAACACACATACACTGTTCGACAAGATGGCTGTTGGCCGAACAAGCATACGGCTAACAGCTACAGTAAGTAAAGTGTATGGCCAGCTTAAAGGGGACCTTTCACCATCTCCACTAATTCAAGTTCTCAGGATCTGCTAATAGATGCTGCTTCACTGATTCAAGCGCAGTTGGAATTATTTCTCTAGCCTCCACTGTTTCCGAGCAACAAGTGCAGTTAGTTTTGATGCCTGATGTCCTATTTAAGCTCTGTAATGTCAGAAGCGCAGTGTCAGGCAGGGTGAGTGATTCAGAGCTCCAATCAGAGGCAGCCAGTGTCAGAACTCAGAATCACACACCTTGCCTGCTCCTACCTGACACTGCCCTCCTGAGAGTACAGAGCCTAAATAGCATATCAGGCACCAAATTATCAGCATTGATTGCTCAAGAATGGTGAGGGCTACAGAAAAGTTTCTAACTGTGCCGGAATCAGTGGAGCAGAACCTATTAATTGATGGAAAAACTGGACTTGTTGGAGGTGGTGAAAGGTCCTCTTTAAGGTGCAGGACAAAGAGAGCTCTCTCCCTTTGTTTACACTACAACTGGTACTGTCTTCTTTTTTTTAAGGGAACAACAAATCTTGCTGCCATTAACTTTATGAAATTGGTTATCACTTTTTTTTTTTTCAAGACTCCAAAACAGCAAACCATTTGCCTTTTTGGACCACAATATCTTTGTGCCAACTTATGAGAGCTAATGTATAATGGCAAATTAATTACATTCACACACATATTATTATTAATACTATTATTATTAATATTAATATATTGCGTTTTTCTGCTGGTGTCTTGTAAGCGGGCCATGTCCCGAGAAGGGACATAGACCCTTAACAGAATGCTTTTCTAAGGATGTGTGCAGTACCCATGAGTACAATCTTTTGCACCTCTTTGGTATTATGATGGCCTCAAAGATTTAAAATCCTTTTTAACCCCTTAACTCTATATCACGTACATGTACGTGATTGGGTGTGAAGGTATGTATGGAGAGAGCTCAGGAGCTGAGCTCTCTCCATACAGGGCAATCGCGGCTGTTAACCCTTTAGACGCCTCAGTCAAACGGGACCGCGGCGTCTAAACTGCGCAGGCACCACTGGCACCACCATTTTTCACCGATCGCCACCCTCCTGAACATCATCGGAGGGCGGTGATCGGTTGCCATGACAGCAAGGAGCCTATTGAAGGCTCCCAGGCCTGTCATTGAATTAGATCTATTGCACGCTACCAGAAGCAGGGTGAAATAGAGAGATAGGCATTTTGCTATTCACTGCGATACAGTAGTATTGCAGTGGATAGTATGAGTGATTAGACCCCCTTGGTTTCAAGGTCCCTAGGGGGTCTGATCATACAAGTAAAAGAAGAAAGAAAAGAGTTTTTAAAAGTATAAAAAAAAAATTTAAAAAAAACACAAAAGTTCAAATCACCCCCCTTTCCCTAGATCAGATATAAAAGTAAATAAACAAAAGTAAACATAAACACTTTAGGTATCCCCGCACTCCAAAATGCCCGAACTATTAAAATATTAAAATATTTATCCCATATGGTGAACGGTGTAGCGGCGAAAAAAATCAAAATAGCCAAATAGTTTTTTCAACACTTTACCTCCTATAAAAAAAGTTAATAAAAAGTGATCAAACCATCAGATCTTTCCCCAAATGGTATCACTAAAAACATCATCCAGTCCCGCATAAAAAAAACACCATACCCAGCTCCATACATGTAAATATGAAAAAGTGACAGGTGTCACAATATGGCGACACAAAATTTTTTTTTCAATTCAATTTTTTTAAAGTTTTTCATTTTTTAAAAGGTATCAAAACATTACAAATACTATATCAATTTGGTATCGCCATGTTCGTACTGACCCGCAGAATACAGGTAACATGTCATTTTTACCACACAGTGAACGTTGTAAAAATTAAGCCCATATTAAATTGGCACAAATGCATTTTCTCTCCAATTGCACCTCATTCTGATTTTTTTTTTCCAGCTTCCCACTACATTGCACGGCATATTGAATGGTGCCATTACAAAGTACAATTTGTTTTGCAAACAATCAGTCATCATGTGAGTCTGTGAACTGAAAAATGAAAAAGTTATGGCTCTTGGAATGTGGGGAGGGAAAAACAAAAATGCAAAAATGAAAAATGGCCAGGTCTTTAAAGAGTTAAATGGTGCCTAAAGCTCCAGTCACCACAGGCACAATTCTGGCTGTGGTCCTCCACATTTTTCTCATTTCTAACTCAAGATTTTTGTACTTCATCAGTATATTATTATAAGTTTATTAACTTTATTAATATTATTATTATTTTAAACAATGCTACCTCATATGCTGTCCCTTCCACTTCTTGTGTCACCCCCTCTACCTCATAGATTGTAAGCTCTTGCAAGCAAGGCCCTCAGTCACATTTTGTGAATTGACTTACTACCCTGTAATATCTTATTTTATCTGTACCTGAACCCTAGAAATTGTAAAGTGGTGCGAAATATGTTGGAGCTATATAAATAAAATGTATTATTATATTACTTTTTTAATAGGAAATGCTGCATAACACATTTATCACCTTTTGTAGCCACTGTATTACTCTATGCACACACAAATCTCATTTTCTCTTATTTCATCATTTCATTTAGGTGTAATAATAATGCACTTTAACTGACCTTTATTTCAGTAGTCTACAAATGGGATAATCATCACATACAGTAATACAATACGTGGCTCAGCTGCACATTTTTGAGCAATGTTATCATATATCTAGGAATGTTTTTACCACAAGTGAACATTAATAAATAAATAAATAAATAAGAGAAGGGTGCATATATTTTATGCTTGTGAAAAAATTATATTTGATTAATAATTTGACAGCAATTTTCTAATACTTAAAAGTGTAAGTAAATGACAGAACTGTTTTACAGTGATATATGACATTATTACAAAATGTATTATTTATGTAATGGAACAAAATTCTGTAGGAGTTACTTACTGCATACTGTATATATATATATATATATATATATATATATATAATTATTTATTTAGTTTACTAAAGTAAATAGTATACCATAAACTCCTAAGTTCCCCCTAGTGGTCCCTTCAGGTGGCAAGAATTTTATCTTTTAAAGGGCTAGTCCCAGAATCAAGGATAGGTGATACTGTAGGTGTCTTATTTGCAACTGATCACAAGAACAGGGGTCCCATAGTGTTTCTTTCAAAGTCTACTTACAGAAATAGTTGAGCACAGCACTTGGCTATCTTCTGCAGTCACATAGATTTTGAAGGACTCAACAACTTACAGGTTTAAGCCTTATTCACATGACAGGTAAGTAGCTACTCCTTGTAGTGGTGGTGTTTGTGATAAGTTGAAAATCAATTAGCGCTGTCATTTCAGTACGATTAAGATCTTTTTCTGGCTTGATCTAAGTGAGAGAAGAAATAGATAAAATGGCAACACCATGCTGGTGTTGCTATTTTGACTATTTCTCCCCTTACTCTGATCAGGCCAGAAGAAGGTCTTAGGCTAGGTTCACACCTGCGTTGGGGTTTCTGTTAAACCAAATCCGCTTAAAAAAGTGGTTACCTGCAGAAACTCAGAGACCCTATAGACTGTAATGGGGTTCGCAGAGTTTCAGCCCGAAAAATGCCCGAAAAATGCGGAGAGAAAAGTCCTGCTTGCATGACTTTTCTCTCACTATAAAGATGTACTATAGTTCCCAGTTTTTTGATGTTAATGATCTTTCATTAGAATAGGTCATCAATATCAAATCGGTAGGGTCTAACACCTGGCAACCCAATTAGCTATTCACAGCAGGTGTTGGTGCCAGAACTACATAATGGTAAGGGTATGGGCCAAGGAAAACAGCATTGGCTAATACTGTTGTTTTACATGCCTATGTATATGTTAATGATTGTTTGTTTTCCCTAAAATCAGTGTTTCAGGTATGGAGATGAAGGAGGAGGATGCTTTCCCTCTGTAGACTGGAGACACTTAATAAGTCACATTGTTTAGTGTTCTGGGAATGCTATTCCTTGCACATTGCTATTATCTACCTCATTCTAGCTGCTGGAGGCAGTAATGTCCTGATAAGCATGTGAAGGTCTATGAGAAACAGTGGTGTCACAAAAGGTACCTTGTCCCTGGCCGTCCAGTATAGCAAGGGAAGCTGGGTAAGGCTCATTGGTTTTGGGCAGCCCAAATGAAGTTTAATACTGATAAATGTAATGTTATGCACATGGGAAGGGAAAATACATGCCAAGATTACTTACTAAATGAAAAAACACTGGGTAAAACTGACATAGAAGCAACTTAGAAATTCAAGCACATGGGACACCGCTGCAATGCTCATAATGTAATCCTGGAGTAGAGGTCTAGGCAGGACAGTTCCTAAACAATGCAAGAAGGCATTAGCTGCCATTAAAATATGGATGAGCAGCCTGACAGCCATCTTCCCCATGGATTTAGGTTGTAGATTAAGGAGAAAAAGCTCTGGGTTCAGGGGGAGATCGTTATCAAAAATTTCACAAAGGAGCAATCAAACCTCCATCCAGAAAGGGATTATAAGGGGGCAGGGTCAATTAAGATGATATATGGAGCTGCCCGGAGCACTACACCGCCAGCACACATCAGAGATTGCAGGGTTGAATTTGTGGAGAGCTTCTGGGGTGTTTTACCACTGCATCAATAGTTTAATTTAGTTCTCATGATATTGGACACATCTAAAACTTTTCTTTGCTTGAGACCAGATGATGGACCATAGTGAGGGTGCAAGTTCTCAGCCAATCTATTGTTCCCACCTTGCAAAGCCGTAGGTCGATGCAAGAGGGCTTTATCTAACCTAGTTGTATAGATGTGGAGAATCTGATTGTAACCGTAGGCCACAGTGGACATTCATATCATGACTGTAGGGTTACAAAAGGAAGAACATGGCAGGTCAACAGATCTCCCAGACGAAAGAGCGTGCGAGATGTCCAAGGCCTCACCATCCCTGTCTGTGTTCTCAAAACTTCACAAGATTAGTAATATTATAGGAAATAGAAGTATTTTATTTAATAAAGCTGACAGATCCTCTGTAGTAATACTAGCAATACACACTTATGAATCACAATATCCATTTTATTATCATGTTCAAAATGTAATTGTAAATTGTTACCCAGTTGAGTATAGTTAGTGGGGACGACTTGTAAAAAGTTAATTGTCTTTCTTTTCATCTCATCTATCACTTGAGGATCATGCTATCTGACAAATCTGTGTGAATATCCATATGTGTTAACATTTTCTCTATGCTTGGGAAACTGAGCAATATCTATTTTTAGAAGATTATATGATTTAGATTATACCGTATGTAGTTCTACTATTTGTCTTTTTTTTTTTTTTAGCTGGTGTGTCTAGCTTCCCTGAGGCAGGTCTGCTATCATGTTCTGAAGCTTCTGAGAGCAGTTTTACAGGAAAATCCCAAAATAAAATTTGCCCTGGTAAGAAGATTTACATTTTGTTTCTGTCATTTTCATACATTTTCAGATATGAGGCATATGTTAAACATATTATTATATTATATTATTTTCTATTTTTATGTCTTAAAGGGAGTCTGTCAGCAGGATAATTGATATGCAATTAATGACAGTACCTTGTAGGGCCCCTTTTACACTTTACATACAGGATTATAGGATTTTATTCTTATGCAAATTAGTTTAAAAGTGCTTTAGGGGTCTTTCTTCTCCTGCTGGGGCTTCACTCTCCATACTAGATAATCGCCCCTAACTGCAGTGTAACAAAGTGGGTGATGTCACTTAAGCAACGGGGGTCATAAATGGGCGGCAGTTAGAATCGTTATCAAGAGCAGAGAGTGGAGCACTGGCAGGGGAAGAAATACCCCTAAAGCCCCTTTCAGCTAATTTGTATAAGAATAAAATCCTGATTTTCATGAAAATGTAGTTACAATGCAGAATAAGAAAGCCATCTATACAAAGTTAGAAGCCATCCTACAAGGTACTCTCATTTGTTTGATAGCGATTTTCTTGCTGACAGACTCCCTTTGTTTAGGCGAGCCAATTCAATTTCATTAAAACATGAATCAAAGTATGAATCTTATCTTGTACATTTCACCTTATATAATGTGTTTTTAACCCATCAGTTCTCTGTTGTTTTCTATTGCTGTTCATGTGGCCCAGGATATTTTCTCCATGTTTCCCCCCCCCCTCTGATCTTAAGCCTAGAAGAAGATCCCCAGTGATCTATCAATTATCATATGTAAAAAGAGACGTAACATTAAGAGCGGCAAAATACATACAAGATTGGCCATTCCATCACTCTCCAGTCATATGATTCCCTTGGTTTAGCATCAGTGGATCTCCCTACCTATAAAAAATTCATTGTATGTAACAACTACAGTATGTGTAAAATACTGACCCCATGGTCCACACAATATCCCTAATATACTACTGTAAGTATGTGATATTAAGCTAGAATAATTAGGATATTTGTGGTCTTTGGCACAAACATCATTGCCTTCTTTAAATAAAACTCATTCTATTTGCTGCAAAGATCAACTAAGCATGTCCCTATGGTAGCAAAGTTTGGTGAGTCACAGTAATGAAATTCTAATGATGTATTTTTATAACAATGCAATGATTATGTAATAACCACTGGTTGATAGGGGGAACACATGGGGGTAGAGCTTCTAATTCAGGGTGTATTTAAATGTCAAGACCAGCACAGGCAATAAATAACATCCTGGTCCAAACTCCAAATAACATCCATAGCTGAAAAAAGTAAGGTGTATTGCTTTATATGAAGATGAAAAGTACTAAATGGCTTTTGCAGTGCAGATTTGTACGTTTCTGCGCTAAATTACACAATTACCTGTTATCTGTACCATGATCCATAACTGCCATCTATTGTCTGAACACATTGTCCACAATATGTTTCAATATGTTCAAAGCGAAGAGTTTGCATGGCACAGATTCATCCACACTAAATATGTTGTATTCTGTATAATCTTCAGAAGGTCCTTGTGTATTTATTATCACAGCACTAATTAGTTCTGACATGTTGTAGAAATGCACAGCTTCCTTGTACTAATTATAATCTGGCACAATAATGTCACTATAATTTACATTCTACTTTTGGGTTAAATAATCACTTCATAAATTCCTCTCGTAAGAACAGTTAAGTAGGAGAGTAGAATCGTTCTAGTAACAAAAATAACTTAGGAGGAATCTTGAAATCGTTAAATCCCAGAGAAATATTCACTGGCAAAAGTATATTTTTAATTACTTGGAATGTTAGCTACAGCGATGAATAAACATTCCATGAATGAAGTTGGAACTTCCATCTGTAATGATTGCTTTCCATCTTAACATATACTGGGCATGGAAAAAATAACTATAAGCATATATAAAATCATATATAAAACAGTGGGGGAGATTACAAAAGTGACTAAATGATAAAATTGTGTTTGATGCCAATACCAATCACAGCTCAGCTTTCATCTTTTAGAAGCAATATAAGCGCTGGTTGCAATGGGCAACAAAGACAGTTTTTTAGACACTTTCATAAATCTTCCCCATTACTGTATGTACTAATCTGAAGAAGTCTATTGTCTAGATTTGATGGCTGTGATATGCCTAGAAGAGGAATGGCCCTATAGAATAGTTCAAATTTGGCATCATTTCATAATGCTGGATTTTGCCACCCCGGACTGAAGAGCCTGTTTTCTAAATAAAGCATAAAAGGAGTCTACCACCAAGAATATTCAACTTCCACCTCCACATTATAGTGATACACAATATACCTTTGCTATGTATGCCACTTTTGTAGATATGGGAAAAAACAACTTTGAAGTATTATGCAAAAGAGGCATTTGGTGCACTGGGGGCCAGACTTCAGTTTCCTGGAGCATATCTCTTGCCAACTAGACCCCTACCATCTACTTCCTGCACCACCCTGTGTAGTGCGATTTGATCCTCCCACTGCTATGACATCACCCATCCTATTTGAGTAGCAAGAGCAGTGCTCCCAGAGCTGAAGGCGTACCCCTATCACACCAACTGCCTCATTTGCATAAGACTTCAAAATTGTTTTATTGCGAATTTGCCAAAGTGACATACATAACAAATGTTATGTATGTTGTTTATCACTGTAATGTGCTCTGTAATGTGCTGGTAGCAGTTGAATATTCTTGGGAGAGGTCTTTGACTCCCTTTAAAGAGAATGTATCAGCAATTCTTTTATATTTTTATTAAAATATATTACATTTTTCTAATCTTTTGTTTATTTTTCTGATTGGAGATTTTTATTCTATTTTCTGTACATGCTTATGGGGTCTGCTATCTTGCCTGAGTTTTTCCTGTTATCTGTTAACAGCATTTAGTGATATACTTTACAGCACTCTCACAGCTATAGGCAGCAATAGTCTAGAGCCGTGATGGCGAACCTATGGCACGCGTGCCAGAGAGGGCATACAGAGCCCTCTCAGTTGGCACATGCGTCGTCGCCATGATCGCTCACTAACGCGGAATCCGGTACAGGATTCCCGGTTAGTGAGCGATCGCTTCTTTCAGCTGTATGTGCAAATGTACATACAGCTGAAAACTGTCACTGTAGGCCGCGGTCTACACTGACTGCAGAGTGTGACCTCTGCCCCGACGCTTGCGCGATGACGTCATTCATCAGCACCTGCAAACAGAAGGAGGAGGACGCTCTTTGTGGGACTGGGTAAGTAACATAAACTATTTTGTGGGGGCCTACTGTGAAGCATATACTACTGTATGGGGGACACTGAAGCATCTAATACTGTATGGGGGACACTGAAGCATCTAATACTGTGTGGGCGACACCAAAGCATCTAATACTGTATGGGGGACACTGAAGCATCTAATACTGTATGGGGGACACTGAAGCATCTAATACTGTGTGGGGGACACTGAAGCATCTAATACTGTATGGGGGACACTGAAGCATCTAATACTGTATGGGGGACACTGAAGCATCTAATACTGTATGGGGGACACTGAAGCATATACTACTGTATGGGGGACACTGAAGCATCTAATACTGTATGGGGGACACCAAAGCATCTAATACTGTATGGGGAAAAATGAAGCATCTAATACTGTGTGGGGAACACTGAAGCATCTAATACTGTATGGGGGACACTGAAGCATCTAATACTGTGTGGGGGACACTGAAGCATCTAATACTGTGTGGGGGACACTGAAGCATCTAATACTGTGTGGGGGACACTAAAGCATCTAATACTGTATGGGGGACACTGTGAAGCATCTAATACTGTGTGGGGGACACCGAAGCATCTAATACAGTATGGGGACACTCTTGGGGGCCCGAAGCACTAATACTGTATGGGGGACACCAAAGCATCTAATACTGTGTGGGGGACACCAAACCATCTAATACTGTATGGAGGACACTGTGAAGCATCTAATACTGTATGGGGGACACTGAAGCATCTAATACTGTGTGGGGGACACTGAAGCATCTAATACTGTGTGGGGGACACTGAAGCATCTAATACTGTGTGGGGGACACTGTGAAGCATCTAATACTGTGTGGGGGACACTGAAGCATCTAATACTGTGTGGGGGACACTGAAGCATCTAATACTGTGTGGGGGACACTAAAGCATCTAATACTGTGTGGGGAACACTGTAAAGCATATATTACTGTGTGGGGGCTCACTGTGAAGCATATAATGTGGGGGGCCCAAAGTGGAGCATATAATACTGAGCAGGGCCTCTGTGAAGCATATAATACTGTGCGGGGTCTCTGTGAAGCATATAATACTGTGCGGGGGCCACTATTGCACAGTCAATATAAAACATATCCTGGTTAAATTGCCGTGTTGGCACTTAGCGATAATTTAGTGGGTTTTGGGTTGCAGTTTGGGCACTCGGTCTCTAAAAGGTTCGCCATCACTGGTCTAGAGCCAACTTACTGAGGTGTATGGGAGAGTTTTCTAGAACTACTCTGTTCATGGAAGGGGAGTAGATCATCTATTGTCAGTAGTGGATGCAATGATGGGTCACTATGGTTGTTCTCTATAAAGCTGTTACTTTCTGTTGTAATCCTGTATGTCTTATCTGTAATGTAAACAAGGTAACTGCTGAAAAGAAAAGTCCTACAGAATTGGCAATTGTCATTCTATTATTAAGCTTAGTGGCCGGAATTAAAATTGCAGGATTTCATACTTATTTTTAAATATAGATAATAACATGGAAAAAATTTTAAAAACTCATCAACAACTCTTAAAAAATATGTTTAACATAAAAACTTGGTTGGCCCACAAACCACATTTATTTCCTATTTACAGGATACATGTATATTTGTTTGGAGACTGATAACTGGGACTACCACCATAGTTGCTTACTGTTCATAATTTTCTCAATTAACAGTTCAGTATTTCTGGAGACAATCCTGGCAAATTTGTCCATGGCCTGGCTTGAAAGGGGGCATGGCTTACAAAAATTCAACCAAAAAGTGTGTGGTACCAGGGTATCCCTATTTTGCCAACACATTGTTGGTAAATATGTTCCACCAATCATGAGAACAGGGATTCAATGACATGTGCACAACCACTCCATTCACTATTTATGGGACTGACAGTCCTCAGTTATCAGCACATGTGTGACCACCACTCCATTTAAAAGGGGAACTTGGTTGGAACCCTGTTTTTTGGTTACTGGGGGGTTCCAATGATCAGTCCAACAATGATCCTACATTATCACCTATCCTGGGAATTGGTGATAAATTTTGCTTAGGATGTAATGCAAAATGTTGTAACTTTTTAATATACTTTGGAGGGAATTTACTAAGCAGATGGCTTCAGCAAAACAATGGAGCACAATAGTTACAGATTTATTTTGCCTTTGACACTTTTTACTTTTACTTCAATTCCTAATTGCATGCATCCATCTACATTATTAAGAACTCTTCTGCCTTGTGTTTTGTTCCCTCACTATTTTTAAGATCTCCGACTAATGTCTTTGAATTGGAAGATTCTTGTTTAGACAGGACTATCTTACCACACAAGTCAATATATTTTATGATGTGTATGGGGTTCATATAGCATGTCATTTATTTGTGGTTAGGTAGAGAACCAATAAAAAATAGGCCACATGGCTTTATTCTGCAGAGGCACTCCATGTACTGCCATAGAGTTCCTCTTTACTACAATATAGTGCAGAGATATTCTTTCCTAGAAGGTTGACCTAGATGAACTCTTATCTGTTTTAAGCTTTACTAACAATATGTTAAGGTCTCAAGTTTAATTTATCACATCAGATTATCTCAATGAATGAATGCTGCTATATATACTGTACATGTTCTGTCTCACATACTTCGCCATGGTGTGCCTTTAAAAAGATCATTTACACCTCAGAAACAGTACAGAAGACCAGGACAGAAAAGTGTTTGTTTTTGAGAGCGCAAATCCAGAAGTAGTCATGCAGAATGCACTCTGCACTCTCCATCACATCATGGGAAAAAACTGAGGGACCTTTGTACAATTAAGTAATCAGCTGCTTTTGGTTACCCCTAACAACTCGGCCAGATGAGAAATTACTAAGCAAACAGGCAGCAGCGTAAAAAAAAATCAAAAGCCAATTAGAATAGTGAAAATGCCCACATTCCCAAGGCAGGCAGAGACTTACTATTTTAAGAAAAGGAAGTGGGTTCCTGTGTTTCGGAAAAGCTTTTAGGAAATCTGCACATACACACAAACACATCCAGATATCACCCACACACAGATGCTACAAGACTTGCACTGCCTGACAATTTGATCTAAGTGTAACAATAAAACTGAGTTTGAGGAGTAATTACATCCAATTTAATATTAACATCATGACTGCAAAACTACGCATGAGTCACACCAAAGCACAGCTAAAAGCTTGCACTTTACAGAACACGCAACTGACTTCAAGGGCAGCATGAAATCTTTTCCTCTATTGTTTATTTCAGCGATGTGCCCAAATGATGAAAAAAAAACATGATTTGGGTCAAAGGCTTAAAAATAAATTTTTAGTCTATTTCATCAGAATTAGAACTATGGTTTAATCAGAATGCTAGTTTTATAAGAGAACCCAAACTGGAAAAGGAACACAATTCATTCTGTAGGATTCTTTCACACAATCTTATATTATGGCCTTCTGGGGTGTTCAAGTAGCATTTTTTATTCAGTGTCATTTTGTCATTTTATATGTGTATTTTTCTTTGAATTTTTCATATTTGTTTCATACAAATAATACCATACCCAAAAACGATTCTGATTAATCCCATCCACACAGAAAAAAAATTCACAGAGGAAAAGTTGCGATTTCAAAAAGGCTTGTAAATCGCAGCATGTTAATTATACCTATGGAAACGTTGGCATTTTCTGTATAGATATAATAGGGGCAGGAAGTCTGCAGAGGAAAACTCTGCGGACTTTCTGTGAAAAACACTTTCTGTGAAAAACACTGAAATCCGCTGCAGTCTTTTTCGGCAACGTTTTTTTACAGCGATTCGTTGTATGGGGCCTTAGTCTTAGGCTAAGGCCTCACATTTCGTCAAAGCTGCTGCTTTTGTTGCAGATTTACTGCTCTTTTTTGAGCCAAAGCCAGGAGTGGATTTAACAGTAGAGGAAAGCATAAGAGCTTCCTTTATACAGTGGGTATGGAAAGTATTCAGACCCCTTTAAATTTTTCACTCTTTGTTTCATTGCAGTCATTTGCTAAAAGCAAAAAAGTTCATTTTATTTCTCATTAATGTACACTCAGCACCCCATCTTGACAGAAAAAAACAGAAATGTACATATTTTTGCAAATTTATTAAAAAATAAAAACTGAAATATCACATGGTCATAAGTATTCAGATCCTTTGCTGTGACACTCATATTTAACTCACATGCTGTCTATTTCCTTCTGATCCTCCTTGAGATGGTTCTACTCCTTCATTGGAGTCCAGCTGTGTTTAATTAAACTGATTGGACTTGATTAGGAAATGCACACACCTGTCTATATAAGACCTCATAGCTCACATTGCATGTCAGAGCAAATGAGAATCATGAGGTCAAAGGAACTGCCCAAGGAGCTCAGAGACAGAACTGTGGCAAGGCACAGATCTGGCCAAGGTTGCAAAAGAATTTCTGCAGCACTCAAGGTTCCTAAGAGCACAGTGGCCTCCATAATCCTTAAATGGAAGAAGTTTGGGATGACCAGAACTCTTCCTAGACCTGGCCGTCCAGCCAAACTGAGCAATCATGGGAGAAGAGCCTTGGTGAGAGAGGTAAAGAAGAACACAAAGATCACTGTGGCTGAGCTCCAGAGATGCAGTAGGGAGATGGGAGAAAGTTCCACAAAGTCAACTATCACTGCAGCCCTCCACCAGTTGGGGCTTTATGGCAGAGTGGCCCGAAGGAAGCCTCTCCTCAGTGCAAGACATATGAAAGCTGCATAGAGTTTGCCAAAAAACACATGAAGGACTCCCAGACTATGAGAAATAAGATTCTCTGGTCTGATGAGATGAGGATTGAACTTTTTGGTGTTAATTCTAAGCGGTATGTGTGGAGAAAACCAGACACTGCTCATCACCTGCCCAATACAATCCCAATAGTGAAACATGGTGGTGGAAGCATCATGCTATGGGGTTGTTTTTCAGCTGCAGGGACAGGACGACTGTTTGCAATTGAAGGAAAGATGAGTGCGGCCAAGTACAGAGATATCCTGGAAGAAAACCTCTTCCAGAGTGCTCTGGACCTCAGACTGGGCCGAAGGTTCACCTTCCAACAAGATAACCCAATTGAGCATCTCTGGAGAGACCTGAAAATGGCTGTCCACCAACGTTCACCATCCAACCTGCCGGAACTGGAGAGGATCTGCAAGGAAGAATGGCAGAGGATCCCCAAATCCAGATGTGAAAAACTTGTTGCATCATTTCCAAGAAGACTCATGGCTGTACTAGCTCAAAAGGGGCTTCTACTCAATACTGAGCAAAGGGTCTGAATACTTATGACCATGTGATATTTCAGTTTTCCTTTTTTAATAAATTTGCTAAAATATCTACATTTCTGTTTTTTTTTCTGTCAAGATGGGGTGCTGAGTGTACATTAATGAGAAATAAAACGAACTTTTTTACTTTTAGCAAATGGCTGCAATGAAACAAAGAGTGAAAAATTTAAAGGGGCCTGAATACTTTCAGTACCCACTGTATTTCCCATTCCTTTTCAAACCATTCTTGATTTTGGCACAAAAAACACAGTAAAATCTGCAACAAAAAAAGCAGCTTTTCTGCAATGTGGGGCCTCAGCCTAAGTAGGGCATTTTATATTGCAGTATAGACTTAAAGGCTTTGGGCAAAAAAAACACAGCAAAATCTGCAACAAAAATAGGTGCAGTTAGATATGGCTCCCATTAATTTCTGTGCATTGTATGCAAGTTCACTGTTAATACCCAAATGGGCTGCAACTGAGTCTTCGTCAGAGTTCATACACTGCAGATTCACAGATTGCACAGCAGCGTCAGAGTATTAACCCCACCACTTTAGTAACCACTGTTGATACCCACAGGTATATCATTCACTTGAACACTGCATCCAATCACTGGCTTCAGCAATGATGCTTGCATGTACAGCACATGGCTACTTAGGTAAGTGATTGACTGCATTAAGCATTTCTATGATGTACAGAGGGGATTTAGTAATTTAGTGGGTAAAGGTCGGGCCCCACGTTAAGAACACACTGCGTTTTTTATTACCTGCAAAGTGGATGGAATTCTGGCTAATCCTATCCACAAATTGCAGAAAAAAATCTGCAGCAGAAATACTGTGATTTAAAAAATGCAAGCGTGTCAATTATACCTACAAAAAAGCTAGCGTTTTCTGTATAGGTATAATAGGGGCAGAAAGTCCGCAGAGGAAAACTCTGCAAACTTTCTATGCAAAAATGCTGCAGGAAAAACTGTGTTTTTTGGCTGCAGCTCGCTATGTGGGGCCTTAGCTTAGCTTTAATTTCTTGTTATTGCCGGCTGTTCTCAGAAAATACCAGTAATCCCAGGAAGGGCTTCACTTGCTCTAGCTTATGCCCAGGACTGGTTTTGGAGGTATAGTCAAGACAATCAGGGTACTGGTTAGTATTGTGCATCTTAAAAAATATGCTATGGGACATGCTCCTATTACATTCTATAATATTGGCTGCTGAAAAGCAAATAGCCATTGTTGAGACTCTTAAAAGGCAATTGTAGTTAGTTACCCTTGGATCATTCTACTATGTGTTCATGATATTGGCTCCTGGAAAGCAACTATCCATTATTGTGTCTCCAAAGAGGCCATTAGCACCCCTGTAATATGGCACATTGATAGCTAAGGGGGGTACTTCTCCCTATGTAAACCAGATCATCATGTTTACATTGCATACCTATATTTGATAAAACATTAGAAAGTTATGTACAGCATAATATTGATCTGAACATTGCATTTTGCAGCTCAACTATGCTAGTGCACTAAAGCCTGTCATTGCTACAAGCTAATGGAATGTATGGCATATTCACTCATTATTGTTCTATTCAGAAACAGTTCTTGGATTTACAATGTGTAAAGCCTCTTAAACATATCAAATGTTAAATGGCAGAGGTGTAACATGGCTAAGTGCTTCCAATTTACTGTAAATTTCCTACATGCTGCTAAGTGGGATCACAGGTTTCATGCATAATGTTACCATGTCAGACAAAGCTGATTTTTCCCTTAAGAAACGGCATGGAAATAACATTGGAGTTGTGCCATGTTGGTTGCTGACATTTTAAATGACAATTTCCATGTTCTATAAGAAGTCATTTGCAAAGCTACTGGTGGTAATTGTGATTGAGTCTGTCACTAACTCCTCGGTAATAAATCCCAGCCAGCGGGCTGCGGCTCTAAACATCTAGTTTCTCAAGCTAAATATGCAACATATTGGCTCCTGTAAAGCTTTCAATATTCAGCTAAGGCTGCGCAAAAATCTTCCTTGTATCCTTTCATGTTTCTGCCATAATAACATACTTGTATTTGTTACTACTTGGATATTTTTATATGGCTTGTTTCTATTTAAGGGTAAAATTGTTCATTGTCAGTTACATTTCAGAAAGCCAACTTAACCAGTGCAGTCTTAAATGCCCATTAACTAGTAGGTATAAGCTCCTTTGCTGTATAATGACTATAAGGTACAATACACAGCAGAGCTATATAGATGGAGCTTTTACACTACACTGCAAGTCGCTGAAAACATAAGCACTCTGTCTAAAGTACCTTACTAGGACACCAGGAGTGTAACTTGAAGCTTCTGGGTCCCTATGCACAATCTGTAATGAGGCCACTATTTATCTTGTGGCATATAGAATAATGGTATATTTTATGTAACATAGGGACCTTTGGGACTGCACCCCCCTACAGCTACACTTCTGTAGGGGCATCGTATTTTGAAGATATTCTATTCTATCGTTAAAACTTCTAAGGGAGAATATCCCTGAAAAAATACTTTCACATGAACTTTTTTTGTTCTGTGTGATATCTGTTAAGAAAATGGACTGCACATGGACAGCACACAAACCCATTATAGTGAATTTAGCCAAAGGTTAGTGAGAAAAAAAATGTTGCATGCACTATTTTTTCTTTTCTCTACACATATCATTCATGCACGTTTATTGTTGGCTGTGAAAGAAATAGACTGTACATGCCATGCACATCATGCATGTGTTGTCCATATTTCTCCAGTTTTTCACAGCTTCATTGTTCAGTGAAGCTGGAAAATAAAGAAGACACACAGATGACACCTGGATTGGACACGTCTTGAACACAGATCAAAAATATAAATACAATAGGGTGTACATCTGTTTTTTTTATATTCCCTTAAAATGGATTCTTTATCATGTCAAAACAGCCTAAGAGCTTCAAAATCAGCTTAGTTTTAGCTCAGTTTTTTGGAACTGTTTTTTGAATTCTGCAATTTTTTTGGAGTTGTTTTTCAGGTTCTCACTTGGAGAGTTCTCTCCATCCAGATAGGGTAGGATGCTTCTCCCCCCTCCCCCTTGTTAAAAAGACAATACTGAAAAAAGAAGCTAGCTGGCTCCCATTGAAATCAATAGGATAATTTTTAGGCTTTTTGAAGCTTTTTTGGAGCAGTTTTTGAGACAGAAAAGCATCAAATAGAAGTCCAACATGTATCATGAACTCAGCCTTAGTCAGAATCCAATGGAGCATGCCACAATTTCTTTCCAGTTGGATTTTGTATGACTCACACAGAAAAGACTCTTTCTATTAGAGATGGACGTACAGTACCTCTCAAGATTCATTTTGTTTCGGTTTCAGGACGAATATTTGTTTCAGGTCAAACAAGTTTGGCACAAACAACAGCTTAAATTGATTTAAAACATAGTGTATACCACTGGCAGGGTTCCTAGGAATCTATCTATCCAATTTCTATCTCTCTAAGGAAAACACAGCCGAAGTTATGTCAAAGTGAAGTCACATGTATATCTATGGAAAAACAATTAGTAAGTAGTGGATATAAACTCCGAGTTTAACCATACACTACAATGTCACTTGCATTTACGCTTTTAACATTTGAAATGCTCCAAAATTACCCTATATTTCTGAAATATGCTTGCCCATGGTTTTTTAGATACTCATGTCTGTTATATTGCAAAAACCAATAGTTTTATATAAAAATTAACCAATTTTGATGACTTATAAGTACTACAGACTTGTTGAAAAGTGATGAAGAATTGGCTTTTCCAAAAAAAAAAAAAAACCAGCAAAAATTATCCCTTTCTGGGAGTAGATGTGAAATATAGTTTAGTCTTTTGATACCAACACTGTGGCACCATCAATGTGACATGTCTGGCTGAGAGGTAGAAGTGGTGGTAGCTGTGGCAGCATGAGTGGCAGTATGGCCCCCCTTAAATAATAAAATTTTTCAGATTAGTGCAGGCTGCAAGACTATTGAGACTATTGATCGGGCGGGCAACAAAAAACGCTTAAACTGATATTTTTTCAGATTAGTAGGCTCCATCATGCTATTTATTGGGTGAGCAAAAAAAAAAAAAAACCTTTAAATGACAGAGATATTTTCAGATTAGCATAAGCGGAACGTGGTGTGTGCATGTATCGTGTGCTAGTGAATAAGCTAAGCTTTACATGTGCTGAACTGTCTTTAGGTGTGTAAATGTGTGAGTGGCTGAGATAAGATGAATCTAGGAAGGTTGATTGACCTATCCTGGGGGAGGTTGATAGAAGTGGCAGTGTTTAAAGCTGTACAGTAAAATTGGATAAGATTCCTGCAGTTCCTGGTTGGAACCCATAGTGATATTTTATGTGTCTATGTTATGTGTTCATATGATTTTACTTGTGTTAAGGGCCTGCTAGATACAAATGCTCACATGTACAGGTTCATCTCAACAAATTAGAATATCTTTGAAACGTTCATTCATTTCAGTAATTCAGTAATACAATTCATAATCGGCATCTTCCATGATTGTGTGTCCTACTGAACCAGACTGAGGGACCATTTAAAGGCTTAGGAAACCTTGGCAGGTGACACACTGAATTTACAATATTCAAATTTTCTTAGATTTTGGTTTACATTACCTGTAATCCATAATCAACATTTCCAGAAATAAAACACTTGAAATAGAACACTCTGTGTATAAAGAATCTAGAAAATATAGGAGGTCACTTTTTTAACGTAATTACTGAAATAAATAAATGTTTCAAAGATATTCTAATTTATTGAGATGCACCTGTAAGTGTCTGATGGTTCTGTGTAAGGGAAAGTGGCAGAAAAGTCCTTGTTTTGGTAAATCGACTCAGCTCTGCAATGAGTAAGGTGCCATTGGGCTTTAGAGTGAGCAAGGACTGAGTAGTGCCCACACTGTGCCAATAGGTTTTGCCCGAGCAAGACACACTGCATGAGTGAAAGGTATTATAGAGGTCTTGACTGGTTGATGGTTGCTGTGATAAGCTGATTGGAGTGTTTACTTGTTTCCTCTGCCTTAGAAAGAATGTGGATTTAAGGGATTTCCAGCAAGGAAATCCCAGGAGGACTTGTGAGTGACTCTATACCTGAAGCAAGACTATGTTGTAGTATTGCCATCAGTAGGTACTGTCTCGGAAGTGTGTCTACAGCACCACTGGTAGTTGAGAAAAGTAGTGCTGTCTCGACAGTGTGTCCACAGAACAAGTGTAGCCCATAAAGTGTGTCGTCACTAAAAAACAGCCACATAGAATGTGGGGACCGCAAAGACTAAAACATTAATTTGGAAATGAAGCAGAAACATGAGTTTCTGCAATTCCACAGTGTGAAGGGCACGGAAGCCACTAACCACTGCAGACAGATGTTAAAAACAGGTATGAATGGAACTTTGGAGGAGCATGTATGGCAGATATTCCTGACTAAATTTAAGGAATGGTTAGAGGACCATGATAAATATGACCAGGCCATAATGTGGTATAAAGTATGGGTGAGGGAACAGACAGAAGGACAATCAGACTGATAACTTTATGACACAGACACAAGACTCCAAACAGATTGACTATGCTACAGCTCTTGAGCAGTTCTAGCTTGACTATGGATATGAAGCAGGGGACAATAAGGACATGATACTGCTGAAACATACATTTAAGCTGCTGAAACATACATTTATGTCTGGTCTTAAGGCACCTTTACAGGATGCTGTGAGAAAGGCTCATCTTGATTGGCGAACCTGCTATTTCACTGACCTAGTGGCCATAGCGAAGGGTTTTACCTGCAGAGTAATAAAAAGCTCATAATGGCCAATCAGCCATTTAAATGGAAGACAAAGTTTCAGCAGAAAATATCAGATAAAAGGAAGAGCCTCCCATGTGATATGTCCCAAATTGATTGGAACTGTGGGAAGAAAGGACACTATTCAGCTACATGTCCTCAGAAAAGTCAGGCCAGTGGTCAGACATCCACAATGAAGAAAAAGTGATTCCCTTGACCCACACCAAGTCTGCAGTGTGGACCTTATTCACCCCACATATTCCTTGTTCTAAACTCAGCTACTTTTTTGCCTGTAGATTTAGAAAATGAGAGGGGAGTAGGTGAAATGGAACAGTGTGACTTACAGTGCTGGCCAAAAGTATTGGCAACCCTGCAATTCTGTCAGATAATACTCAATTTCTTCCAGAAAATGATTGCAATCACAAATGCTTTGGTAATAATATCTTCATTTATTTTGCTTGCAATGAAAAAACACAAAACAGATTGAAAAAAAAGTCAAATCAATGATCATTTTACACAAAACTCCAAAAATGGGCCGGACAAAAGTATTGGCACCCTCAGCCTAATACTTGGTAGCACAACCTTTAGACAAAATAACTGCGAACAACCGCTTCCGGTAACCATCAATGAGTTTCTTACAATGCTCTGCTGGAATTTTAGACCATTCTTCTTTGGCAAATTTCTCCAGGTCCCTGAGATTTGAAGGGTGCCTTCTCCAAACTGCCATTTTGAGATCTCTCCACAGGTGTTCTATGGGATTCAGTTCTGGACTCATTGCTGGCCACTTTAGAAGTCTTCAGTGCTTTCTCTCAAACCATTTTCTAGTGCTTTTTGAAGTGTGTTTTGGGTCATTGTCCTGCTGGAAGACCCATGACCTCTGAGGGAGACCCAGCTTTCTCACACTGGGCCCTACATTATGCTGCAAAATTTGTTGGTAGTCTTCAGACTTCATAATGCCATGCACACGGTCAAGCAGTCCAGTGCCAGAGGCAGCAAAGCAACCCCAAAACATCAGGGAACCTCCACCATGTTTGACTGTAGGGACCGTGTTCTTTTCTTTGAAGGCCTCTTTTTTTTTCCTGTAAACTCTATGTTGATGCCTTTTCCCAAAAAGCTCTACTTTTGTCTCATCTGACCAGAGAACATTCTTCCAAAAAGTTTTTGGCTTTCTCAGGTAAGTTTTGACAAACTCCAGCCTGGCTTTTTTATGTCTCTGGGTCAGAAGTGGGGTCTTCCTGGGTATCCTACCATAGAGTCCCTTTTCATTCAGACGTCGACGGATAGTACGGGATGACACTGTTGTACCCTCGGACTGCAGGACAGCTAGAACTTGTTTGGATGTTAGTCGAGGTTCTTTAGCCACCATCCGCACAATCTTTCGTTGAAATCTCTCGTCAATTTTTCTTTTCCGTCCACATCTAGGGAGGTTAGCCACAGTGCCATGGGCTTTAAACTTCTTGATGACACTGCGCACGGTAGACACAGGAACATTCAGGTCTTTGGAGATGGACTTGTAGCCTTGAGATTGCTCATGCTTCCTTACAATTTTGCTTCTCAAGTCCTCAGACAGTTCTTTGGTGTTCTTTCTTTTCTCCATGCTCAATGTGGTACACACAAGGACACAGGACAGAGGTTGAATCAACTTTAATCCATTTCAACTGGCTGCAAGTGTGATTTAGTTATTGCCACCACCTGTTATGTGCCACAGGTAAGTAACAGGTGCTGTTAATTACACAAATTAGAGAAGCATCACCTGATTTTTCAAAGGGTGCCAATACTTTTGTCCACCCCCTTTTTTATGTTTGGTGTGGAATTACATCCAATTTGGCTTTTTGACAATTCTTTTTGTGGTTTTCCATTGAAGACAAATTAAATGAAGATATTATTACCAAAGCATTTGTGATTGCAATCATTTTCTGGAAGAAATTGAGTATTATCTGACAGAATTGCAGGGGTGCCAATACTTTTGGCCAGCACTGTCGGTCTTGATTGTCTAACCCTGATGCTGAGTATTTTGTAGATAACTCCAGATGGTGGAATGAGGAGCAAGGACACTTTCTCACCAAGTATACAGTAATCCAAGATGTTAAGGTAATCGTAGAGAAACCACTCCCATCCTGTGAGTCTGCACAGGAGGCGGAGGGGAAGGCACTTACTTATGTAAAAAGATTGCGTAAAGGGCTAAGGATTAACTATTACACAGATTCCACTTACGCTTTTGGTATTATCTGGAAGACTAGAGGGTTTCTGACATCCACTGTCCTGTCAAGCCAATCAAAAATTTAGAGGCTGTGCAAAATTTGATTAAAGGCCTAGAGCTCTCAGCAGAGGTAGCTGTAATCAAAGTGCCAGCTCATGTGAAATAAGATAACTCGCAGGCTGTGGGAAATGCCCAAGTGGACCAGGCAGCTAAGCAAACATCTAGCCTACTACTACTGGCTCCGTCCCTGCCAACTGCATCAGATTTGTCCCTCCTGCAAAAGTTCCAGGCTCAGGTATCACCTCAAGATAATAAGGTATGGATGGAGGCAGTGTGATTATGGCAGGTAAATGGCAGAACCTGCCTGCAAAGGAGCCTATATCCAATGATAGCTAATCTGACACAAGGGCCAACCCATTTGTCAAAAGGAGCAATATGTGCTCTAACCCTTTAGCATTGGTTTTCCCCTGGAATTCAGATTCTCTTTGCAAAGTTTGGTCATTTTGGAGACTGCAGGTAGATTTTATATAGTTACTCAAGGTGGGCTCATATGATTTTGTCTTTATGACTATTAATGTATTTTCAGGGTGGCTAGAAGCCTGACCAGTAACTGCAGCCGTAGCCAAGAACTTAGCTTAGAGAATATTATCTCCCACAGCAATTACAAGCAGACTACTCTACCTTGACCTCCTACCTAGTAGAACTGCATTATCACCTGTCTAAAGTGCACTCATGTGTTTTCGCTTCTATACCAGATCCTAATTCTCTTGACGGTACTCACTCTTTGAAGCCTGGAGACTGGGTGTTCCTAAAGAAACACATCAGAAAGACCCTCGAGCTCAGGTTTGATGGACCATTCCAAGTGCAGCTGAATACACTTACTGCTGTCAAGCTTGAAGGAAGGTCTACCTGGGTCCACGCCAGCCACCAAAAGAAGATCCTAGTACCATAGAAAGATGAGAGGGGACCTTGTAGGAAAACAGTTGTTCCTGGAGTGCAGCTTCTCTCTCTCTCCTGCTATGGAAAGTTGAAAATGTTTTATGTTCCTCATTGAAGTCTTTAAGATGGATGATGCAACAGCCACAGAGATGACCGTCTGGAAGCTCAGTTTGACTGCCTGCCTCTTCAGAAGACCCCTCAGCTGTTTGAGAGCTGGAATGAGGATATCATCTCTGAAAGAGGGTCCCACAGTTGCACCTCAGCAGATTGGGTGCTGCCATTGTGGAGGAATCTGCTGTCATATGGCAAGAAGGATGTTCTGTCCAAATGTGTAGACTGAGCCAGGACCTGGTGAATGGTCTTGTCAGTAATGGGATCTCTCTCGGGCCTGTGCTGTGGTGCATCTCTGGCTTCTGTTATCATCCACAAAGATAGAAAGTGAGTCTGTACTGTTTTTTGTACGAATAGAAATGCGTGAATGCTTAGTGAAATGACTACTCACAATTAGATAGGGACAGATGCAAGCATCCCTCGGTTTATACAGCTTATCTGTTATTCCTGGATAGGTGGCTGAGTGGGTCATGATTAGGTAGGATGATAGTTAGCTAAACCAGGAATACAAAATTAAACAAAAGAACTCCAGTTGAAACCCAATCTCACCTGTGGGGACCCACAGGATATTACCCTAAGCAGAAACAGAAACAAAAGAAGGGAAAATGTGAAGGAAATCCCTCATTATGAACTGAGTTGCAGATTTAATATTGTGTGATGTTTGAATTTCTAAGTGCGCAATAAGAAGTCTGGAGATGGCGACTTTGCATAAACTACTTTGATATGATAATGCAATGCTTGCAAATATGAAGTTAGAAGCTTTATGTTAGAATAAGATAAACCGCACTCATGGTGGCAATTAGCCAATTAGCCATTATAAGTTATGTAAAGTTTGTATTGAAATGTAATCAATTAGAATTGGACTCTGAAAGTGTTAACCAATTGAAGTGGTATTTTGATAAGTTACACCCATTATACCCTTGTTGTAAGTGTATAAATAAAAGGGCTTGACCCACCCAAGAATTTAGCAGGATACCACATTTGCTGGTGGACTCTGTTATCCCTCATCAGAGAATCATTCAAAGGCTTCAGGAGACCTTAATTTGGCTTGCCATGACACTCTTGACAAACAACAAAAATTCCCTAAGAAAAGATTTTTCACTAACAGTACTGACAGGCAGTAAAAACTGTGTTAGGCTAAGGCCCATGTTGCGGAAACACATCTTTTTTATGTTGCAGACTTTCTTGTGGTTTTCTGAGCCAAAGCCAGGAGTGAAATGAGCAAAACGTAGAACTATAAGAGCTTCCTATATATTTCCCATTTGTTTTGTAGCCATTTTTGGCTTTGGCTCAAATAAATGCAAAAAATTCTGCAAAAAAAAAAAAAAATTGCTGCATTTCCTTAACCTTAAACAATGTGTGGACAGATCAAACTGCTCTATTGTAAAATACACTTAGAAAAAAATAGATTATTGGCAATGAAAGGGCTAACTCTTCTTTGTCTGTATTCTGCTGCTAATTTGCTTTTAATTGATTAAATCTGACTAAACTGTGTTCTAATTCTCGTACACCTAACTGTTTTGCAAGCTTTGCAGCACTCTGTGCTCTGTATCATGCAGAGATGAATAACACTTACATCCTCTATTTCCACCATACTTCATGTTCCAGCCAACACAACCTTATATACTGTATATGACATCAGCACTGTAAGGTATCCACCTACCACTGACTGATATCTGAAAGGCTGTCAGGTGGTGCCAGAACATCACAGTGACTCACAAGATTCGTGTCTCCTCTATATTTATACTGTGCAATACATACCAGTGGTCATTTTATTTCATTCAAGATGAATCACCATTTATTCAGTTTTGTTAAAAATCTGGAAAATTTAGGTCGAACCCAGTTGACGAGTTGGTTTGCCCATCTCTGCTTTCTATGTAATGGTAGGCATATGCAGTAACATTCAAGCACCATAAACTACTGTGAGTGTCATATTATAATTCTGATATAAAAACACTACTTAAGGAGAAAAAGATGGCATTCAGGACAAGACATAAGGAGGGGCTGAGGGAAGTACAAAAGTAGCTGAGGGATCAAATCAGGCAGGAAAAAGCCAATTATAAGGAAAAAATGGAAAAGCAAATGGAAAGAAAAGACATAAGGGGGTCTGGGAGGGGCTCAATTTCGGGTCATAGACAGAAGATAAAGTGCAGAGGTTGGAAGAAAGAATAGAGACGTTGAGAGGCATCAAAGAAAGTGAGGTTTTTATTGATGAAGCAGAAGCAAGCCTCTTGAATATAGTAAGGGAAGAAAGTATGAGAGAGCCTACAGTGGTAGAGGCTGAAGCAAACCTCCTAAATATAGTAAGGGAAGAATACTTGAGTGAACCTACAGAGACAGATAAATGGATACAGGTGACCAAGAGATGCAAAAGGATCACAAGGCCATCACCACTTACACAGCTAGGTAACTGATATGAAACTCTTATGCAGACTGATGAAAATGATAAGAATAATCTATCAGCAAAAGAAGAAACAAAAGTCACCCAGAGACAAGAGGGAGCAACAAGAAATAGCGTAGCGAGGAAAAAAAGAAGAGTAGTGGTTATGGGCGACTCACTGCTAAGGGGCACAGAGGCAGCTGTCTGCAGGCCAGATATAACTGCACGAGAAGTATGCTGCCTCCCAGGAGCAAAAGTTAGGGATGTGGCCTATAGGATTCCATGCCTCTTCAGCTCCAAGGATAACTACCCATTTTTGCTGATACATGTGGGTACAAACGACACGGCAAAAAATGATTTACCAACTATTCGTAAAGACTTTGAAAATCTAGGAAAGAAAGTGAAGGAACTGGATGCGCAGGTAGTATTTTCATCAATTCTCCCAGTTGATGGTTATGGTATCAGGAGATGGAATAAAATACTAGAGGTAAACAAGTGGCTTCGGCAGTGGTGTAGAGAGCAAGGTTTTGGATTTCTGGACCATGGAGTGAATTACCTCTATGATGGACTCCTTGCTAGAGATGGTATACATCTCACAAAGCCTGGGAAACACATATTTGCCAGAAGACTTGCCACACTTATCAGGAGGGCTTTAAACTAGAAGAGGAGGGGATGGGAAGTAAAAAGAAAGACAAGAACATGCAGCTAAAGGATATACTAAACAAGGTTACTAGATGTGGTAATGAGGACCTAAGAAAGGATACTCAGAAGGAAATTAAGAAAAAGGAAGTATCAGAGCACAATCTGAAATGTTTTTACACAAATGCGCAAAGCTTGGGAAATAAACAGGGAGAATTAGAACTGATAATACAGAAGGAAAAATATGATGTCATTGGTATTACAGAAACTTGGTGGAACGATAAGCATGATTGGAATATACAGATGGAAGGATACAACTTATTCAAAAAAAATAGAACTAATAAAAGAGGGGGAGGAGTTGCATTGTATGTTAAAAAAGATCACATTTCCACGGAAATCACAGTTTTACAAAATGATAACTTATTGGAAAATATTTGGGTAACAATTCAGGGGAAAAACAATGATAAGGACATCATAATAGGTGTTTATTATAGACCACCAGGACAGACAGAAGACAGGGATGAGATTTTTTCACAGCAAATGACCACGCTTTCGAAGAAATTTGAAATTGTTATCATGGGAGACTTTAATTACCCAGATATTCATTGGGAAACTCACACAGCTATGAGTAAAAGCTCTATCAAATTTTTATCCTCTCTAGCAGACAACTTCATTGCCCAGTTAGTAGAAAAAAACACGAAAGGAACATTCATTCTGGACCTAGTTTTAACTAATAAGGAGGACATGGTTAAGGAATTAAGGGTAGCAGGGACATTGGGATTCAGCGACCATGCTATACTCGAGTTTGGGGTTGTAAGAAGAAGAAGACCTGAGAAGACAAAGACTAGAAGGCTCAATTTTAGTAGGGCAGATTTTAGGGGCCTAAAGGTAAGGGTTAGTAGAATTCCATGGCGAAAATTACTTAAGCACAAAAATGCACATGAGGGGTGGGAAATTTTCCGTAGGGAAATCATTAATGCACAGGAACTAACAATACCTAGAAGCAAGAAAAATGGGAATCACCTAAAAACTCCAGGATGGATGACCAAAAAATTACATAACCTACTAAAAAAGAAAAAGGAAACTTACAACAAGTGGAAGATGGGAGCTATATCTAAGGGAGAGTATACAGCAGTTTGCAGACTCTGCAAGATAAGCATTAAAAAAAGCCAAGGCTGAATACGAATTGAAGCTTGCAAAAGAAGTTAAGAGTAATGTAAAAGGTTTTTGGGGATATGTTAAGAGCAAAAGAAAAGTGAAGGAAACCATTGGAGTCCTGAAGAACGAAAAGGGTGAAAAAGTTAACATGGTGGATCAGCAGGTGGAGTTACTAAATTCATATTTTGTATCCGTCTTCTCCCAAGAAATGAATGGTAATATCAACATTAATGGTGATAGTGATGAGGGGAATGAGGACTCCAAGCTGATTATAAGTGAAGGTTTGGTAAGAGAACATTTAGCTAAGATTAAGAAAACCAAGTCCCCAGGACCGGATGATTTACACCCTAGAGTTTTAAAAGAATTAGCAGAGGAAATAACAGAACCTCTTGCAATAATCTTTAATAAGTCATGGGAAACAGGAGTGGTCCCTCTAGATTGGAAAAGGGCAAATGTGGTCCCCATCTACAAAAAGGGGAATAGGGACGACCCAGGAAATTATAGGCCGGTAAGTCTGACCTCGATAGTAGGAAAAATCTTTGAACAAATCATTAAAGAACATTTAATTAGGTACCTGGATGGGAAGGCTTTAATTAATCAGAGCCAGCACGGCTTTATGCCTAATAAATCTTGTCAGACTAATCTTATTTCCTTCTATAATAAAGTCACTGAATGGTTGGACCAGGGAAATGCAGTGGACATAGTATATCTTGACTTTAGTAAGGCCTTTGATAAAGTATGTTTAATATGAGCCTGAGGCAGGAAATAGTCCCTAAATTATGGAAATCTTCTTGTGTGGTACCAGTTCCAAAGAAACCTTACCCTAAGGACCTCAACGACTACAGACCTGTAGCACTGACATCCCACTTGATGAAGATCTTAGAGAGATTGGTTCTCACACATCTCCCCCCTCTAGTGAGCCCCGCTAAGGACCCTCTCCAGTTTGCTTATCGGCCGGGCATTGGGGTAGATGATGCCATCATCCGCCTTCTGCACAGGGTTCTGTCTCACCTGGAGAAACCAGGGAACACGGTGAGAATAATGTTCTTTGATTTCTCCAGTGCTTTTAACACCATACAGCCCGGGTTACTGATAGACAAGCTGGGCCTTGCTGGAGTGGACTACCACCTCTCTAACTGGATCCTAGACTACCTCACGAATCGACTTCAATACATGAGAGCCCGAGACTGTATGTCAGATACTGTGATCTGTAATACGGGGGCACCTCAGGGTACAGTTCTTGCCCCTTTCCTCTTCACACTGTACACTGCAGATTTTAGGTGCAACTCATCTAGCTGCTACCTACAGAAGTATTCTGACGACTCTGCAATAGTAGGTATCATCACAGATGATGATGACAGGGAGTACAGAGAATTGAACCGGGATTTTGTGGACTGGTGCCAGCAGAACCACCTGAAGATTAAAGCGGGGAAGACCAAGGAGATGGTGGTGGACATGCGTAAAGGCAGATGCCCTCCTAAACCAGTGGACATCCAGGGGATGGGCATCGAGATTGTGAAGACCTATAAGTACCTGGGTTTGCTCCTTAATAATAAGCTGGACTGGGCAGATCACATGGAGGTCCTGTACAGGAAGGGCCACAGCAGGCTCTACCTGCTTAGGAGCCTGAGAGCCTTTGGAATCCTGGGGGCACTTCTTAGGACTTTCTTCAACTCGGTAGTGGCATCAGCCATCTTCTTCGGAGTGGCCTGCTGGGGGAGCAGTATATCAACCAGGGACAGAAATAAACTTGACAAGCTGATTAGAAGGACCAGCTCTGTCTTGGGGAGTCCACTGGACCCAGTGCAGGTGGTGGGTGACAGAAGGATACTGTCCGTGGTGTGCTCCATGCGGAAGAAGAAGTCCCATCCCATGCATGAGACCGTGATCACGCTGGGCAGTACTGTCAGTGACCAACTGCTCCACCCTAAGTGTGAGAAGGAGCTCTATCGGAAGTCTTTCCTCCCCACCGCGGTTAGGCTGTACAACCAACAGCGACCTAAGCGGAAATCAATATACACAGTGAACTGAAATATCTTTTTGCCTGTTAAATCCCCCCCTCCTCTGATACTTCCTATATGTCTGTCTACTATCAATGTAATGCCTCTTACCAGTGTCGGACTGGGATGTCTAGGGCCCACCAGTGGAATTGTTTCTAGGGGCCCACCATCAGTACCCCTGCAGATCAGCGGTACCGAGACATGGCCACTAAAGGTAATAACATGCCGGGAGCCATGCTGCTCACCCACTATACCATGTGCACCACTGCACTACCTAAACCTACTGCTATACCTTGTATGGCAAGTGAACAGCGTGGCTCCTAGAATTGTTACCTTTACCTGTAGCCGCATTGTCCTGGAAAAGCTGATCTGCAGAGATCCTGGCTGTTGTATCATCGTAGATGTAATATTGATGGCCTATCCTAAGGACAGGCCATCAATATTAGGAAGATGGATAAATCCTTTAAAGAGGTTGTCAAAGGAATTGGAACTATTTTATTAGAAAAGTAGAAAAAGTTCACAAACACTGTCACATACGAAAATACAATATAAAAACTATAAACAGAGACAATACATAAATCTAAAACATAGCATAAAACCATCAACAAATAAAATACAAGAAAACACCGGGACAAAAAAAAAAAACCAATCGCGAACCAGCCCCATCCATTCTGCCTTTCACTCCGCCTTTCACTCTTCTCCCGTCTTTCTCCAGTCATCCGTCAGTCAAAAACTCTAACAAAAGAAAATCTAAATGAGCAATATACAATGGAAACATATAACGGAAACTTATAACACTAACAAAATCCCCAACTGAAACTTACTAAAAAATTATTATTTTTTTTTTTTTTTTTTTTTTTTCCCCCTCACCACACCCGGCCAGCACCACGCCCCATGTCCTCCCATGTCCGCATAGTCCTGGTGCTGGCACCACCCACCACCAAGCCCCTGAAACCCAACCTGGCTCTCCGCCTCATGTCCTCCCATGTCCGCGTAGTCCAGAGCCAGGCCGGGCACACGAAAACTTATAAACCAAACCCTCCACCCCCAAAAAGAAACCCCCCTCCCAAACAACCTACCCCCCTGAAAAACCCCTTAACTACTAACAAACAAATGGAATTATGGAATATGGAAAATGAAATATGGGATATGGAAATGGATATGAAAAATGGAAATGGAAAATGAATATGGGATATGGAAAAATGGAAAATGGGAAAATGGACACAACATATGAACGACAACAATAACAAATAACAAATACAAGACAAGTAACAAAAACCCACCATCCTACATAACCTGTTAAATTACCTTCCCTCCCATGAACCTCCCATGGGCCTAGGGTCGGTTATCCTCAAGCCTCTTACCCTTCCATCTGATTTCCAAAACAAAAATGCCTATGTGGTGACACGCCAGCCCTCCACCAGGAAGAGAGCACAGGAGGCCCATCCCTGTCTACTCGCCCTACCGCTATATCCCTATCTATCATTCTGTCCCTACCCTGTCCCTACCTGTCCCTCCCTATCAGAAAATAATAAACCCCACCCCTCGTGCAAACCTTGCCCTACCTATCCCTATCTGGCCCTAACCTAACTAACCTACTTTAAATCCCTTATCTAACCCTCAGGGAACAGAAAAAGTGAACCCCCTCCAGAGGGTACCAGCCCTTTCTGCGCCCAGCCCCTCGTACTCCCGAGAGCGCACCCTCACCAGGTCCACCATGATGTTTTTAACCACCTCCACCTCCGGGAGGATTTTGCCTCTCGTCGATACTAAACACCGTGCTGACCATAGGTGAAACCTGACCACTGCACTAACTACAAAAAGTGTTTGGCAGTCCCTGCCCTCCGGGTGTTTGAATGCCCCATAGGCCCACTCGGCGTAGGAAAGGCCAGCCAGCCGCAGCCAACCGGTGGAAGTCCCCACCAATTTGCAAACCCTTATATTGAAGGGGCACTGAAGCAGGAAGTGCTCCATGCTTTCCAACATATCGCCACACTCCTCCCGAGGGCAGCCTCGCTCGTCGGAGTTCCGGTACTTCAAGTTCCCCCTCACATATAACTTACCTAGGAGGCAGCGCCAGGTCAGATCCCAAAACTTCCGAGGAAACCTTTTGGAGTTAAGAAAACGCAACCCTCCCTCTAAGGTTTCTCCTGGGCAATCTTTGAGCGCCAGAGGCTTCTGGAAGCGGGTCAACAGGACCTTGTCGTCAAGAAAACGTCTTGACTGAGTCCTGATCTCCCACGCCCCCAGACCCCACCGACGAATCACTTTCAGGACCAGGGAAGCATAGGCCGGGAGATATCCATGGGGTGCACGAAGATCTTTCACTTGCCCTCCTGACTCCCATTTCTGGAAGAAGGGCCGAAACCACCCCTGGCAGGAGGCTACCCACGAAGGAGCCCCCTCGGAGGAGAGGTTTGGTAAATTGATCTTAAGAAAGGTGTTCATTAAGAACACCACGGGGTTAACCATATTTAACCCCCCTAGCCTCCTTGTGCGGTATGTAACCTCCCTCCTGATTAGGTTGAGCCTGTTCCCCCATAACAGTTGGAAGAACAGGCAACAGATCCTACTCCAACAAGACTCTGGCAAGGCACAGATGCTACCTAGATAGATCACCAACGGGAGCAGGAAGGCTTTGGCAAGATGAACCCTTTCTCTCAGGGTCAAAGACCAACCCTTCCAACAATCAACTCTCTGGGCGACATCCTTAAGCCTACCTTCCCAATTTTGGAGTGGGTAATCACCCTGGCCAAAATGGATGCCTAAGATCTTTACAGACCCCTGGGGTTCTGGGAGGGTGTCCGGGAGAGAAAAACCAGGCTCTCCCCCTCCCAGCCAGAGGCTTCCACATTTATTCCTGTTTACAGCTGATCCGGAAGCCTCCGAGTAACTGTCCACTTCAGACATCACCCATTCAAGCTCCTCCCGTGACGAGACAAGAACGGTGACATCATCCGCGTAGGCTACTGTCCTCAAAGGGGAGCCAGTGCCCTCCAGGTCCATCCTGACTCCCGCCACCGGCCCACCATTAATCCGTCTAATCAGGGGATCAATGGCGAACACATACAGTAGCGGGCTCAAGGGACATCCCTGTCGGACGCCCGACCCCACCTCAAAAGGACGACCAACCCAACCATTCACAAGCGGGAAAGACTCAGCCCCAGCATATAAGGTCTGCAGCCACTGAATGAACCCCCCAGGCAGGCCATACCTCGAGAGAGTTGACCACAAATACTCATGATTCACCCTGTCAAAAGCCTTAGCCTGATCTAGGGACAGCAAGTACCCCTTCCACCGACCTGCCCTACTCTGCTCCACAGCCTCCCTGACACTCAGGACCGCACTTAAGGTGCTATGACCGGGAACAGAGCAGTGCTGAGCCGGCGAGAGGAGCCGGGGCGCAAACTGTACCAGCCGGTTGAAAAGTACCTTCGCCAGAATCTTTCGGTCCGTATTGAGAAGTGCTATGGGCCACCAGTTCTCAATATGGCTCGGATCCTTACCCTTTGACAGAACTATAAGGGCGGACCTCCTCATTGACTTCGGCAGAGTGCCCGAGGATAGACACTCATTAAGCACGTCAGTCAAGAGGGGAGCCAAAGCTCCTTTAAAGGTCCGATAGAACTCAGATGTTAAGCCATCTGGGCCAGGTGACTTCTTGAGGGCAAGACCCTCAATAGCCCTGACGACTTCCTCTTCCCTTATAGGTTCTATCAAAACACCAAGAGAAGGGTCTTCTGCTGACTCAGGAATGGCTTCAGCCAAGAAACCTGAAATCCGATCCCGATTCAGTTCCTTCTTTGCCAAAAGGTTCGAGTAGAAGGACCAGACGACCTCCAAGATCCCTGACCTGGATCTTGTCAGGGATCCTGTACTGTCAATCAGGCCTGTTACTGTCTTACAAGTCACTGACATCTTACAGTTCCTGTAGGGGTCGGGCGAGCGGTATTTCCCGAAATCCCTCTCAAGAACCAAAGATGCGTGCCTATCGTACTGACACCTTTTGAGCAAAGCCTTCACACCGGAGATATCCTCCTGGCTACCTCCGGTCGAGACCAGATGTCCAAGTCTCTTCCTCAGAGCAGTGTACATGCGGTACATGTCCAGTGACCTGAGGCTTGAGAGCCGGCGGAAAAATCCCGCCACCCTTTTTTTGAATATCTCCCACCACTCTGACCTAGTACCCTCAAGACCCAGTAATAGTACCTGATCCTGAAGAAACTCCTCAAAGGCTTGTCTTACAGCTGCCTCCTCAAGGAGTGACGAATTCAGCCTCCACAAACCTCTTCCTCTCCGGAGGGTCTCTGAAATATTCAAAGAAAACAAAATTAGACAGTGATCAGAGAACTCCACCTCCACCACGGACACAGGGGTGGTGACGGAATTCTCCTTCAAAAAAAAAAACCTATCTATCCTAGACCTAACACTACCTCTCTGAAAGGTGAACCCACGGTGACCTGGGGAATGCCTGATGTGGATATCCTCCAGGCGAGCTTCACTCACTATTCTATTTAACGCGGCGCCATCATAGGGCAGTCTATCTCTGGTACCTCCTCGGTCTTGGGGTCTAGTTATGGTATTAAAATCCCCACCAAAGATGACTTGTTTGCCCGTAAAAAGAAAAGGCTTAATCTTCATAAAGAGGCTTTTACGGTCCCACTTTGTCTGGGGACCGTAGATGTTAATGAGGCGCAGGCTTTGCCCCTTCATGAAGACGTCTAAGACTGGGCACCTTCCCATTTCGAGCTCGATCAGTCGCTGGCATTTCACCTCTGCGGTAAAAAGCACCGCCACTCCACTATACGGCTCAGCCGCAAGAGACCAGTAGGAGGGCCCCCTGCGCCACTCCCTCCTTGCTCTGTTTATCTCTGATAGAGTACAGAGCCTGGTCTCCTGCAAAAACAAAATGTCAGCTTCAACCCGGCCAAGAAAATCAAAGGCTGCAAACCTAGCCGTATCAGACTTAATGCTGGCCACATTAATGGTGGCCAACGTCAGTGGAGAGGGGACTGCCATTAAGACCGATTGAGCTCAATGACCTTCAGCTTCCCACCCCCTTTCCGCCTATCACCACCACCCCTAGATGAGTCTGAAGAGGACCCGCGACTTCTCCTCGTCTTGCGGGCCCTCTTCTTACATTGGGATTGGTCCATCACCTCCCCCGGTGCGGTTTGGCCAGAGGAGGGATGGACCTCCCCCGCAACTTCTCCCTGAGGAGTTACAGTGGTCGCAGAGACAGTAGCAGCTTCGGCCCTGGTTGCATCATCTCCTCCTCCAGGCTCCAGGCCAGCCTCCCCCCCAGAGGGCAGGGGGCCCCTCCCGGAGGGAGACTCAGCAGCCCCTGACGGCTCCACCTCTCCCTCTGAAGCCTCCCCTGAGGCCGACGCATCCTCACAGAGGGATTGGTACCGGTTGGGACCTACCACTAGAGGGCCGTCGAGTCTGCGTTCCTTCGTCGGGGGGGGGGCAGATGTTTTTGCCCTCACTTTACTCGGTGACTTTCTCCGCTTGACCGTCTCTCCCTCCCCAGCACTGACGTACTGAGAAGAAGACGACTGGTCAGCCTCTTCCTCCCTCTGCAGTCTCCTCATCTCCTCAACCAGGGTCGTGCCCACTGCTGCCTCGGCATCAGGATCCGGCCCAGCAGAGCCAGGGGCAGAAGGAAGGCACATAACTCCCTCCCTCTGCTCCCTCCTCCTCTCGCGCCTCCTTGCCCTTGATGGTGGCTGGGCCTTCTCCCTTTGCCTTGGCAGACTAGTCTCTCCTCCCCCACTCACCCCCTCCGCAGCAGGGACAGCCTCCTCAACTGCTCCCGCTTGCCGAAGGGTGGTGTTGGCGAAAGACCGTGGACACGCCCCGATCGGGTGCCCAAGGACACCACACAGGTGGCAACGCACCCTGCCACAGGTCGCCGCGAGATGGCCCACCTCCCCACACATGGCGCACTTCTGCACACGGCAGGAGGCGCTCAAGTGTGAGGGGTCACCGCACCTGTGACAGAGTTTTGGCTGCCCCTGGTAGAAGACAAGGATCCTGTCTTTCCCAAGGAAGGTTGAGGACGGGATATGCATCACCGAGTTATCCTCGTGTCGCAATTTGACCATGAAGGTCCAGGCCCCCGACCATATCCCGAACTCGTCGAGATTTTTCTTTGGGAAGTCCTTGACCTCCCCAAACCTGTTCAGCCAGGTCATGATGTCCATATAACAAAGTGACTCGTTACGAGTTAAAACGGTCACTTTCTTAATGTTATCCTGGCGTGACACCGCCCACACCATAAAGTCACGCCAGGCGGGCTCGTCCTTCACCAGCCTATAGTTTCCCCAGAAGGTTTCTAAGCCCTCCGGGGTAACAAAGCTGATGTCAAACTCCGAGGAGCCGACAGGATGAATCAGGGCAAAGATGTCGCTTGCCCTGAAACCCATCCCGAGTAGGAGTTCCACGACCCCCCTCCTCTGGGGACAAGGGCCGGCTCTCCCCCACACGAGACGGGCCACGTTCCTCCGTGTCGGCCCCCTACGCCCGGGTGTAGGGAGAGTCCATCTGGTCTCACCTCCTTCCTCTCGGAACTTCCCTAGGCCAAAACGCTCGATCCAGAACCTAAGGTCTCTCGACTGCCCATCTATGGTCATTGTGGACTGGCCCGCCCGTAAAGCCTCCAGGAGCTGCCGTTGCAAATCGCCGTCCCTGGAGCCGGGCGGAAGACATGATGCACCCCCAGGGGCCCCAGAAGCGACGCTGGCATAGGAGCGTGGGGGCCCGGAGGCCGCAGCAACCTCCGCTGCCGGAGTACCAGCGCCACTCCCAGGGACCCCCGCAGAACTACTTAGCCCAGCCACGGCAACCGGAGCACCAGAGGCGGCAACAGTCCGCCCTGGCATAGCCGCCGCGGACCGGGTCACTCCAACTGCAGCAGAAGGAACAGCGGCAGAGAGGACAACAGGAGCAACAATATCAGGAACAGTGACAGGAGTAACAACAGGAGCAACGACAGCATCAGGAACAGCATCAGGAACAGCAGCAGAAACAACAGCAGGGACAACAGCAGAAATACCAGAAACAACAGGGGCCACAACAGAAATATTACCAGCAGTAGAAACACTTTTTTTAGCAGCAATGGTAATAGCCCCTCCTCCCGCAGCCTCCCCGACTACAGGCTCTTGGACCCCCATGCATACTACACCACCTTCTTCAGGAATACTACTAATTACCCCTTTTGTCCCATCCGCTTTCCCCTTTACCTTACCTGTCTGCTTAACTAGCTTCTCCACTCGTCCATCATTCACACCTGCAGTCTTCCTTCTTACAGCGGGGCCGGCTGCACCACTCGCTGATGGCTTCCCCGCTTTTACCTCGGCCTCCGCATCCACAGTCACCCCGGCACCTGATGTTGTAGGAGGACACACGCCCCTTAGCCCCGGAAGTGACCTCCGCATCACCGGCTTCATCAGCACTGGAGGAGGATGAGCCACGCCCACCTGCCACTCCCCCTTTCCTACACCTTACTCTGGGGGAAGCCATCGATATTTTAAAACCTCCTACCAGGGAGGGAGGTTTCCCTACGCCACTCCCCTCCGCAGGGGGGGCTTCTTTGCCTTTGCCCTTGTCCGCAACTATGAGCTCCTTGTCCGCCACCACCTGAAAGGTACTCCCCATCAGGCGCCATTTTGACTGCTGGCACCCCGGGCACCCCGCCACTTGGCGTGACCCGAGGTGCCTGCGCCTCCCTTTCTCTCCTGGAGGCATCGCAACCTGGGCTGAGGTCCCGGCACGATGCTCCCCAGGCAACGACCTGACAAATTTAAATGTCTCTATCTCTCTTTTTTTTTCCTTCCTTGCCTTCTTCCTGGTCTTGGCTCCTTTTCCCGCCTCCTCCCCGTCCAGATCTGACATGCTGAATGCTAATTGGTCCATTCTGGACGGGGACTCTAATTGGTAGATTTGCCTCATCAGCTTCCCGCCTTCTCCCGAGGCTCCGCCCTCCTCCTCCTCCGTCTCGGGCAGTGGTTGGTTCTCTGGGAGTGTGGGAGATTGCGTCACTTCCTGCCCTGTCATTCTGACTTCCTGTCTTGTCATTCTGACTTCCAGTTTTACTGCCGGCGCTGATGCCTGTGTATATGTGGGTATCAGGCTGCTGCTACTAGGGACGGCTACTCGACTATACTGTACCGCCATGCTGTCATCTGACTCCAGGTCTGACTCACAATAGCCGTCCTCTCCCGAGCTGTCTGAGGACGCGGGGCCATCCTTCAACAACCGCTCCTGCTGTTTGCGGAAGAAGCGGTCATCGTTCAGCAGCTTCTCTCTGAACGGCCCCGCGCCCTCCAGAATCTCCGTGCACCTGGCTTCCAGGGCCTTTATTTGTTTTTTCAGGCTCCTTACCTGCTTACTGAAAACCGGGCGGTCCTTTCTTGAGGCCCTGTCGCTACGGGCGCGAGCACTCTGAAGCTCCCCACTCATTGCGAACAGGGACCTCCGGGCTCGGTCATATTCCTCCAGGAACGCCTCGATCCTCCGGCTGTAAATGGCGACTTCCTCTCCAGCCTTCCTGATGCCCCATCCTGCGGGTGATTGCGGCAGCGATGACGGTAAGCTTGTGTCTTTTCTACTGCTTGCAGGGACCCTTCCAGAGGAAACCGCATATCCTGCGGCCGTAGCCCCCTTCGGACCGGCTTCACCCGCCACTGCCGCTGATGTTACCGCCGTGGCTGATGTTGCCGTTTTCACGGATCCACCTGCCGGGACTGCTGACACTCCTGTTGCCACCACTACTCCTGCCAGCATCGCCCGCTCTACGGACGTCGCTGCTCCCGATGCTGTTCCCGATGCTGCAGCCGCCAATGTCGCTGCTGCTGCTCCTGATGCTGCTCCCAATGCTGTTGTCCCGGTCGCCACTCTCATTGAGGCTTGCTGCCTCAGCGACCTCCGCCTGCCCTGCTCTGCTGGTGCTGTGTCGGCAGACATTCTCCTGCCCCCCCGCCTGTAAGGTCCGGGGGGCAGGAGCTCCACGCTCCATGATAAGGCTCCCTTCCGCACGGGGAAGGGAGTCGGAGCGACGGTATGTATCACACAAAAGACCGAAAACCACACCCAATAATCGGTCTCCAAGTATCCAAAAACCACGTACGCCTCTGAACTCAGGAGCTCAAACAGACACGTCTGACTCCCACGATTGCCCCGAAGGAATTGGAGCAACCCATGTAGCTGGCGGGAGGTGTAAAGTAAAAAATAAGTAAATTAAAAAGCATACTCACCTGTTCCCGGCACTCTGTTGTCCGCTGCCAGTGTCCATTCAGCCTCATGCCGGCGACTCCTTGCTGGGAGTCCTGCACCTCATGTGATCGATAAGACCAATTAGGTACAGGATTTCCAGAAATTAGGCGCCGCCATGAGACTGAACAGACACAGGCAGGGGGCAACAAGGTGCAGGGGACAGGTGAGTATGCTTTTTTAAAAATTTTCTTATTTTTACACCTCCCTGGCGGCCAACACAGTGGTCGCTCCAGTTTATGGGCAACCTCTTTTAAGGGGTTGTCTGGGCCAAATTTTTCTATGGTCACTTCACTGGTCCCCCCACATAGTGGCCTCTTCACTGGTCCCCCATACTGTATGGGGAATAGTGATGGGGTCATTATATTGTGTGGGAGCAGTGATGGGGGCTAACATCCTGTGGGGGGGACATTAAACTGTGTGGGGCATATTAAAGGGGTTGTCCAGGGTTAATCTTTTTTATGGCCTATGCTCAGGATAGGCCATAAATACCTGATCTGTAGAGGGCTGACACACGGCCCCATCAGCTGTTCGGAGCCACTTCCGGTACCTGCTCTGTACACAACAAAGGGCCGGAAACAGAAAGCTCCATCCGCTGTATAGCAGCCCAGCGCCTTCACTGCAGCTCAGCTGCTACTGACTTCAATAAGTGCTGAGATGCAGTGAAGGTGCCCGGCTAATACACAGTGGACAGAGCTTTCTGCTTCTGGCCCTGTATTGTGTACAGTATGGGCATCAGAAGTGGCTCCATACAGCTGATCGGTCCGGGGTCAGCCCCATACAGATCAGGTATCTATGGCCTATCCTGAGGATAAACCATAACAAATTATGCCTGGACAACCCCTTTAATATACACCCCTAATGCACCACACTTTAAAGAGGTTGTCCAGTATAATTTTTTTCTTTTTTATATTTAGTATGGGGGAGGTGAATCCCCCCTACCCCCCCCCCCCCCCAAAAAAAAACCATGCTAAACATACTCACCTGTCTCCGGTGCTCCGGTGTCCTCCCAGCACGGTCCGGTCCTGCAGCTCTGCTGTCTTCTTTTTTGCTGGAATTCCTCACTGGCTGCGACGTCCCAGGTCCCTTCCCTTAGGCCGCTGATTGGCCTCAGGGGTCACGTGGGATCACAGGTAGTAACGTGCAGAGGGAACTTGCGCTGGAAGAAAACAACAGAGCTGCAGGACCGAACTGCGCTGGGAGACACTGGGGACAGGAGAAAAAGTTTGTGGGGGGGATTTTTGTTTTGTTTTTTTCACCTGCACCGGCGTAATTAAAAAAAAATGAAGGAGCCACTGTATGGAGTATAAGCTCCACAGTGGCCCCCACCCAGTGTTATAAGCTCCACAGTGGCCCCCACCCAGTATTATAAGCTCCACAGTGGCCCCCACCCAGTATTATAAGCTCCATAGTGGTCCCCACCCAGTATTATAAGCTCCACAGTGGCCCCCACCCAGTATTATAAGCTCCACAGTGGCCCCCACCTAGTAGTATAAGCTCCGCAGTGGCCCCCACCTAGTATTATAAGCCCCACAGTGGCCCCCACCCAGTATTATAAGCTCCACAGTGGCCCCCACCCAGTATTATAAGCTCCATAGTGGCCCCCCACCCAGTATTTCCACAGTGGCCCCCACCCAGTATTATATGCGCCCAATAGCCCCCTCCGCTCCGCTTCAGTGCTATTATTATACTTTGGGGTCTCCTCAGACCCCAGAGTATAATAATCACAGGCCCAGGGGAAGTGATTAAAAATAACAAACATTCATACTCACCTTGCCTTACCTTTCCTTGGCATCCTCCCTCCATCCTGCCGTCTTCAGCGTCTTCAGGCCCTTTTCCGACGACACTGCTGAGGCCTGTGATTGGGCCTCAGCGGTCACGTGGGGGCGCACCGATGTCATTACGCGGTCGCGCCCCATGTGACCGCCGGGGCCTAATCACAGGCCTCAGTCACATGACGGAGGAGCGCCAGAGAGGACGCTGCGCCCAGGAGAGGTGAGAGTATGTGTTTATTATTTTCAGTCACCTACCCTGGGCTGCCATCTATTGGAAAGGGGCCTGCAATATGCCAGGGTCCCTTTCCAATAACAATATGTATAGCGGTCGGGGAACCAGGCTTTCCCCGACCGCTATCATAGTGGTCCGGGGCCCCGGCCATCTCCAGCTGGCCGCGGGTCCCGTACCCTGCCGGGTCCGGTCGCGATCGCGCCCCCTGCGACCGCGATCATAACGCCACTGGTCAGGGGCCCAATCGGGATGGTCAGGATCCCGATCGGGCCCCCATGACATGAGGACTAATAGTCAGGGCTCGGGGCCCACCGGTGGATTCACCGGTTCCCCGGTGGGCCAGTCCGACCCTGCCTCTTACCTTGGACATCCTGCATGTTGTATTTGTATCTGCTTATCTTTGCTGCTGTAACACACTGAATTTCCCCATTGTGGGACTATTAAAGAATTATTATTATTATTATTATTATTATTATTATTAGTATTATTATTATGTGCAGGAATAATCTGAATGGAAATCAGAGGAAATGCTTAAATGGTCCAAAGACGTAACATTGAAGAAGTCTTGTAGTTTCAGAAGAGCCTGAAGAGAACTCAAAGGGCAGAAAATGAAGTGCAATTGAGTCTGACTTCCTCTGGTTTACCTTAGTTGCTGATACAAAGATACAATCTGTATTTTGAGGCCTTCGCAGTGACATTAGCATCTGTCCTTGCTGAAAGCACTGCCCTAGTGAAGACAAACACCATTGAAAATGATTGATTGGTTATATGTACTTCATTTAATTTGACAGGCATCAGAAACTTCCCTGAGCCACGTAACCTGAGTTAATGAAATCATATTTAACTAAGGGTGTGTATGTAGACTTGATCTTAGTGTGGTGACTTAGCCATTAGTAGGAATTCACTGTTTACTTTTAGAATTCTTATCAGTACTTAGCCAGGGTTTATGTGTGATTTTTCACCGATTGCTCAATCTTTTTAGTGTTCCCCTATCATCCACCAAGTCAGAACACAGCAAGATCACAGGCAATCCACTCAACATTATCTAATCTGCCAAAATGGTAAGACAGTTTTTTTTTTTAATTCACAGCCATGGAGTGGCTTCACATTTTTATTAAATTAAGTTATGCACTAACTTTTTAGCAGTATATCCATATCCAAATTTGATTAAAATATGTTCTAAGAAACCTAATTCTTTTTATGTATAGTACAGATAGTTGTAATGTGATTTAAAATAACACAATATGACATTTTTGTATAAATCTTAGAGTGTGCTGCTGCATCTTTGTCTTGTCTGCAGTCACAGCAAGCAGATTTTCACCTACCCATTTATTTCACTTCGTTGGGAGGTGCTGACTATTTTGGGGTGGTTCCTGTCTACATCTTATTGTGCACCACCTTGTTTGTGCACTCCTCCCATCCTTCTAAGGCTGTTTACAAGGAATATAGCATAAAGCTAGTTCTTAACTATCCTGAGGTAATTTTTTGTAGGCCTAGACTGAAGAGAGAGAGATGAGTTTCCTATTGTACGAGAACAGTGTGTAGTGTAGGGACCAGATTACTAAGAACCTCAAATTGATAATACAGTACATCTTAGTCATATCCATTGTAGACAGGCAATGCATCTTTGTGTTTGTTTGCTTTTGCAGGTCATTTATTCATATATATATATATATATATATATATATATAACAGTATATTATACAAATGTACCCAATTTAGGAATCAAGTTCTACTCAACTCATTGATCATTTGCCGCTCCTGTTCCAACACTCAACAAGACTTAACAAGAATTGACTGCTGCAGCCAAATACTGACTGTGGCTTTTCGCCATGATAACTAAAAAAACCCAACAGCTGATCCACCTGTTCCCCAACCTCTGCTGTCAGGATAAAATCCTGACACCCTATACACATTAAAGGGTTTGTTCAGGATCAGAAAAAAAAAGCTGCTTTTTTCAGAAAAAGGGCAATACAAGTCTGTTATTTGTGCCTGGTGTTTTAGCCCACCTCCATTTAGGCAGACATGTTTTTCTAATCCCCCACCAAAATTCTTAGGTTTGGCCAAAATTCATATAACGTGTATGACCACATGTAGACCAGAAGAAAACAAATTCATGATTGTTCTCCAGGACACTATGGCTAAGGCCCCACGTTGTGGAAATGCAGTATTCTTGGCTGATGCAGAAACACAGAGGGAAAGAAGAGCTGCAGAAATGCTGTATTTTTTTAATACATAGCATTTAATTTTAGTTGTGGAATCAGAAGCATTCCCCCTATATATTTAATAAGGGAAGAAGAAAAAAAAACAGAGACAATGCAGCAAAAACTCTTAGCCTCATAGGTCTTAGCCTAATACTGATTACCTATCCTTAGGATCGGTTATCAATAAGACTGGTCGGCTGTTTCAACGCACATAGGCTGTGGATGATACTGCAGTACTGTTCCCAATCACTTAAAATGGTTGGAAAGAGGTTGTTGTTCCCTTTCCTCTGTGCCCATGTGACATTGCTATCCATCTATTTACTACTGCTCAAATAACAGGATGGCAATTGTTTTTTTTCAAGCATTAACTCATTACATTCTAGTAATACGCATTATGTAATCCTGTACTTTCCCATGTGAAGCCGTGTCAAATACAAGTGGAGCCTGGCAGTAAGCAAGAACTGTATGTACCCACCAATTGTCAGGCTTCACATGTACTTGCCATTGATTCAAATTGGAATGTATACTGTATCTATATTATGCCCATATATAAACTATTTTAAATATCATTTTTCATGTATGTAATGGACAATAATTTGGCCCAGAAGTCTTGTCTATTTACTTATACTTAACTATTAGCTAATAAAATTTGACTTAGAAGATGACATCCTATGACACAATGGTTGGACACAAAACTGAAGCACCAGCTATGGCGTCAGAAGAGAAGCTGAAAGAGAATCCTAACAAAATACTGGACATGTTAAATTGTCCAACTAACAATACACTGAGATTTGCACATATGTGGCTAGGATGTGGGTGGAGAAAAATAAAGATTATGTAAAATTAGAATTATAAAAGAATATAAGCAACTGTTTGGGAAGGAAGCAGATGTGTCAACAGTATTAATGACAGCCACTGTATCTTAAATAACTAAAGGGACTAAAGCTGGCCATGCACATGAGATAGCTGTCAACTGGACGCACATTTGTCTGACAGCTATCTTGCCTGACTGCCCCATACACTTTCATGTCTGCCGGACGGAATAGTGCATATATACTGAATAGGAGAGGCAAGAAAGACACTACCAGGCATGTCCCTGTTTTAGAGAAGTCAGGGTTGTCAGTATTTGGGGCAAAGAACGGAGCAATAGTTATGGATTAGTAAACATGTCATAAACACTGTCCACCATGTCTTTTCCTCTTACATAAGTTTTTAAAAAAGACAATTATAAGTAACATCAATATCTTGTCTGTCACATAAGAAAGGAATAATGCAAATTGTAATTAATTTACATGAGTTTATAATATTGTCACATAAAGAGGAAGAATTAAAGAGATTGCACTAGATGGACTATATCATGCATGAAGGTAAGGAGAAATGTGATTATTTATTGAATGCTATGAATTCCTATTTTAGGAACACACTGTCATACACTGCACTAATTGAACTGGGGATGGCTATGAGTAATGCAGAGTATGACAAGCATTTTAATTCCTGCTGATGGGAATGAACCTCTCTTGTACTAAAGCACGATTGTGCAGGCAGCGAGTCCTGCCCACTAATCAGGTTTTGCCACCCTGCTGGTGAATTATCCACAGATTAACTAATGCTAAGGCATGTGGGCAATCTACGCAGTACTGTACTAAACATTTCTCTCTGCATAGAAAAATCAGTCATCTGGAGAGCTTCCAGTCTAAAGTTGGTGAAAAATCCTAAGGATCAATTAACATCTTTAAGACCATTGGCATAAAAGAAAAGATAAATAGCAGATTATGGAGGAAAATATTAGCATATTTAAAGGAATGGTAACCTCAATTTACAATGTTGATCTTCACAAGTGAACTATAGAGTAGTAAAGTCTGTCCAGTTGTCTCTATACACTTAATTTACTCTCTTTATTTAGAAGAGGAGCATATACACATGTGGACAAAATTGTTGGTACCCCTCATTTAATGAAAGAAAAACCCACAATGGTCACAGAAATAACTTGAATCTGACAAAAGTACGAAAGTACAAATGGACAGCTGAGACAAAAATCTAAATTTTTGGCAAGGCACATCAGCTCTATGTTCACAGATGGAAAAATGAAGCATATCTTGAAAAGAACGCTGCCCTTACTGTGAAACATGGAGGAGGCTCTGTTATGTTCTGGGGCTGCTTTGCTGCATCTGGAACAGGGTGTCTTGAATCTGTGCAGGGTACATTGAAATCTCAAGACTATCAAGGGATTCTAGAGAGAAATGTGCTGCCCAGTGTCAGAAAGCTTGGTCTCAGTCACAGGTCATGGGCCTTGCAACAGGATAATGACCCAAAACACACAGCTAAAAACACCCAAGAATGACTAAGAGGAAAACATTGGACTATTTTGAAGTGGCCTTCTATGAGCCCTGACCCAAATTCTATTGAGCATCTTTGGAAGGAGCTGAAACATGCCGTCTGGAAAAGGCACCCTTCAAACCCGAGACAACTAGAGCAGTTTGCTCATGAGGAGTGGCCAAAATACCTGTTGAGAGGTGCAGATGTCTCATTGACAGTTACAAGAATCATTTGATTGCAGTGATTGCCTCAAAAGGTTGTGCAACAAAATATTAAGTTAAGGATACCATAATTTCTGTCCAGGCCTGGTTCATGAGTTTTCTTTTTTAAAAAATTGTTGAAGCATGATTGAAAAGCAAAGTCTGACTTTCATTTGTTCATTTTCATAGAATTTTTATATATTATTACTTTTGTCAAATTCAAGTTATTTCTGTGACCATTGTGGGTTTTTCTGAAATTAAATGAGGGGTACCAACAACTTTGTCCACGTGTGTAAGAAGGGGTACATCCAACGATAAGATAAAGACACACGTTCAGGTTTGGCTAATGCATTTTCTAATGCCAAAACTATGTATGCAGCCTCAAGGGTGAAGACCTATAAAGGATCGGTGGTATGTCTATTGTGTTTATTCCATCAACTCCTGGTTTAAACTTCAAAAACTGCATCTACAAAAAGCCTGAATATATGACTGCTGTAGCTATATGGATCTAAATAAATTTGTTTTTGGAATAAAACAGGCTAAATATTCAACTACCTTTTGCATAATGTTAATAAAGGAATAAATAGATTAATGATCCTTAAAGGGGATGTTCTTTTTTAGTTAACTACCTGTCAAATGCTATATTAGCCAAAGAGGGGGAGTCAAAAACTCAGACCTATCTTTTCTATCTTAGGCCCCTTGGAGACGACCGTGGTATGGGTCAGTGTGCTATCCGTGTATTTCACGGATAGCACACTGACCCATTCTTTTCTATGGGCCCATACACACGACTGTGATTTTCACGGTCCCATGTGCGGGCCAACAGTCCGGGCCGCATCAGATAGGACAGGTCCTATTCCTGTCCTATTTTGCGGGCCGTGCTTCCATGGCTCCTATTGTACAGTCCGTGCTTTTAATTCAAGGCAGGCCGGTTGCAGAACGGTCATCCACATTATAGTCTATGGGGTCCACCAGGGTTCGTGGGTAACCACTGTATTAGTCGTCCAACTCTCAGGACCCCAGGTAGACCTGAACAATGGAGAGCCATGCACAGATGTGACCCTAGCCTTAACGGGAATCTTTCATCACCTACACCAAATTCAACCTATTGCATCTTCAATAAGCACCACTCTGCTGATTCCGTTGCAGCTGGAATTCTTTTCTCCAATCCCTACCATTTCCAAGCTATCATTTTTGTTACTCTTAGCACAATTATGCTCTCTGTTGTCACGTGGGCTGTCCTAGGCTGGAGCAGACAGACAGGGACCACCTACCTGACTGCAAGGAATATAATTGGCCTGTAACTAACTGAAATGACTGCTTAGGAGTGGTAGGGGCTAGAGAAAAAAATTCCAACTGTGCCTGAACCAGTGGAACCTCATCTATTGAAGGATGCAAAGAGTTAGAGTGTGTGAAGGTGGTGAAAGGTTCTCTTTAAGTGAAAAGCCACTACTTGAGTGCTTGTCTTTTGCTAGGTTCACGCATGCTTTCAGGCTTCCATTTGGGGGGTCCGTTTGGGGACCCCCCGAACGGAAACCTAATCTGCTTAAAAAAGCAGTTACCCACAGACCCCATAGACTATAATGGGGTTCACCGGGTTTCTGCCTGAAATAGGGTGAAAAAAGCAGAGAGAAAAGTGCTGCTTGCGGGACTTTTCTCTCTGCATTTTTTAAGTGGGCTCAGGGACAGAAACCCCAAATGGATTTCAAGCACTAGTGTAAACCCAGCCTTACACAGAAAACACCAAAGCCAGCCCTGTGATTAGCTGACGGCTACAGCCCCAATCATTAGCGGTTATCACTAAGTGTGACTGCTGCAAGGCAAATATAATATTAAACAGCAGACATATAAATAATAGCAGTTCATGTAAAACATGGACAATCTGTGTCCACCAAAGAAGAATCTACTATTGCTTATGATTCACTGTAACATCCAAATGACCTAACCAGGGTCACTAACATAAACTCTTTTTACATTTTGTAAGAAACCCATCTGTAGTTAAATCAAAAGACCATGTTACAATTCATTTGGTTGAAGCTGGCAGACCTGGTGGAGATTCTCTGTCTTATCCACAGAGGGGTCAGAACTAGATCTGCTGGCATTTACCTATTCAAGCAATTCTACATTCTAGCTTATAGAGGATTCCCTTTTGTGAGGTCTCTATGCTGTAACAGGGTATATGAACAGGGTATTACCAATCAGGGTGTTTCTCTACACAACATGACATTTTCCAATCAGTGCTCCCAGTTCTGGACTGTGTAGGAACACACCCCTTTGACAAAGGGAATGGTAACACCTAGTTGTCAATTTATTCACACATAAAAAGAACAGCACAATACAGCATTATAAGAAAATATTATCCAGAAACGTTACTTCAAGGGGAACACAAGTATTTGCTGAAACATACAGTACAGACCAAAAGTTTGGACACACCTTCTCATTCCAAGAGTTTTCTGTATTTTCATGACTATAAAAATTGTAGATTCACACTGAAGGCATCAAAACTATGAATTAACACATGTGGAATTATATACTTAACAAAAAAGTGTGAAAAAACTGAAAATATGTCTTATATTCTAGGTTCTTCAAAGTAGCCACCTTTTGCTTTGATTACTGCTTTGCACACTCTTGGCATTCTCTTGATGAGCTTCAAGAGGTAGTCACCTGAAATGGTTTTCACTTCACAGGTGTGCCCTGTCAGGTTTAATAAGTGGGATTTCTTGCCTTATAAATGGGGTTGGGACCATCAGTTGTGTTGTTCAGAAGTCAGGTGGATACACAGCTGATAGTCCTACTGAATGGAGTGTTAGAATTTGTATTATGGCAAGAAAAAAGCAGCTAAGTAAAGAAAAACGAGTGGCCATCATTACTTTAAGAAATGAAGGTCAGTCAGTCCGAAAAATTGGGAAAACTTTGAAAGTGTCCCCAAGTGCAGTGGCCAAAACCATCAAGCGCTACAAAGAAACTAGCTCACATGAGGACCGCCCCAGGAATGGAAGACCAATAGTCACCTCTGCTGCGGAGGATAAATTCATCCAAGTCACCAGCCTCAGAAATCGCAGGTTAACCGCAGCTCAGATTAGAGACCAGGTCAAGGTCACACAGAGTTCTAGCAGCAGACACATCTCTACAACAACTGTTAAGAGGAGACTGTGTGCAGCAGGCCTTCATGGTAAAATAGCTGCTAGGAAACCACTGCTAAGGACAGGCAATAAGCAGAAGAGACTTGTTTGGGCTAAAGAACACAAGGAATGGATATTAGACCTGTGGAAATCTGTGCATTGGTCTGATGAGTCCAAATTTGAGATCTTTGGTTCCAACCACCGTGTCTTTGTGCGACGCAGAAAAGGTGAACGAATGGACTCTACATGCCTGGTTCCCACCGTGAAGCATGGAGGAGGAGGTGTGATGGTGTGGGGGTGCTTTGCTGGTGACACTGTTGGGGATTTATTCAAAATTGAAGGAATACTGAACCAGCATGGTTACCACAGCATCTTGCAGCGGCATGGTATTCCATCCGGTTTGCGTTTAGTTGGACCATCATTTATTTTTCAACAGGACAATGACCCCAAACACACCTCCAGACTGTGTAAGGGCTATTTGACCAAGAAGGAGAGTGATGGGGTGCTACGCCAGATGACCTGGCCTCCACAGTCACCAGACCTGAACCCAATCGAGATGGTTTGGGGTGAGCTGGACCGCAGATTGAAGGCAAAAGGGCCAACAAGTGCTAAGCATCTCTGGGAACTCCTTCAAGACTGTTGGAAGACCATTTCAGGTGACTACCTCTTGAAGCTCATCAAGAGAATGCCAAGAGTGTGCAAAGTAGTAATCAAAGCAAAAGGTGGCTACTTTGAAGAACCTAGAATATAAGACATATTTTCAGTTGTTTCACACTTTTTTGTTAAGTATATAATTCCACATGTGTTAATTCATAGTTTTGATGCCTTCAGTGTGAATCTACAATTTTTATAGTCATGAAAATACAGAAAACTCTTGGAATGAGAAGGTGTGTCCAAACTTTGGGTCTGTACTGTACATGTCAGTAGTGATAACAGACACTTGATTTAAAAAAAATAAGAATAAGCTTGTATAATCAATTAAAAAGCTAAGCTCATTAAAAAATAAACTTATACTTCTTTTCTGTTAACATCTTATTTTTCTTCCTCTTCCTATGGCCTTTCCAGCACTTTCAGGTCACATTGTTATCAGATTAAAGTGTAACTGTCATATTTTAATATATTAGTGTAAATTTTCATGGAGTTTTTTGCTGGCAGATTTTTGAGACGGAATCTGCCTTAAAATCTGCCTCAACACTTTTCCCAACTCTCCCATTCACTTCAATGAGAGGCAGGCAGATATTTTCCTCAGCTGATTTTTTCAGCTAGAGGTAAAAAAGTTCCATTACGTATCTTCAGGCAGTTTCTGCCTTGCAAACCCCATTGAAATGAATGGGAGGCAAAAAAAATACGCTGCAAATTTTTAAGGTCGGGGCCCCATATGGCACTGCTGAAAAAAACATGGCATTTTACAGTCACAGCAAAGTGGATTGGATGCTAGCGAATCCCATCCACACCTTGCAAAAGAATATGCACAGCAGACACGCTGTGATTTCCAAAACCATTGCAGTTTTGGAAATCTCAGTATGTCAATTATACCTATGGAAGCACCTTAGGTTTCCCTATAGGTATAACTGAAGCAGAAAGTCCAGAGAGGTTTCCTTTCTGTGAAAAGTGCTGTGGGAAAAACCGCGACGGTATTGGAAATTGCAGTGTGTCCACTGCGTGTATTTTACCGCACTGAGGAGATAGTATTCACTAGAATCCCATCTCCTACACAGTGACTGTAAAACGCTGTGTTTTTTTTTCTGCAGCTTTTATGCCATGTGGGGCCCCGACCTTAGCATCGCTTCACCTCCCCACAAAATTGAAACAAAATAAAACATGATTAAAACATCATACATTCCCCAAAATGATACCACTATAAACTTAGTTTACAAAAAAGAACCCTAACAAAGCTTTGTACCTAGAAATATTAAAAAAAAAAGTTATGGTTGTCAGAATATAGTGATAGAAAGAAATGTTTGTATTTTTCAAAGTTTTAAATGTTTTTAAGGCTGGAGCCCCAGGTTGCGAATATGCAGTGTTTAGGCTGCAGCAGAAACGCTGCGGCAAAAAATGCTACATACTACAGTACCTAACTGAAAAAGAAAATATTACAGTACCTGCAAAGTGGATGGGATTCTGGCTAATTGCATCCACACATTGGAGAAAAAAATCTGCAGCAGAAATGCTGCGATTTCAAAAACCATTGCATTTTTGTAAATCGCAGTATGGCAATTATACTAAGGAAACTCTGGCATTTTCCATATAGGTATACTAGAAGCAGTAAGTCCAGCTGTGGCTCTCTACATGGGGCCTTAGCCTAAACATAGGTTAAAACATTAAAAAAAAACTATATAACTTTGGTATCACTGTGACTACACTCACCTGCAGTATGTTGGTAACATGACATTTTAAGAACAGAACCCATAATAAAATGGCACAGCTGTGTTTTTTTCAATTCCACCCCATTCTGAAGTTTTTCCAGCTTTTTCCATTGTATGGGAAATTAAATTGTGTTATTATGAAGTACAAATTGACCCACAAAAAATAAGCCTTCATATGATATTTGGAACAGAAAAACAAAAAGTAATGACTTTTGGAAGTTGGAAAGTAAAAAAATTAAAATGCAAGAAACTAAAAATGACTGGGGAGGGGAGGGGTTAAACCACAGGGTGTGTATGATATTGAGATCTGATAAAATGTGTAATTTGCATCTCTGGGGCTCAAGTGTAAAATCTGCAACACCACCTCACTACTATCCTCTGTTAGGGTGGGTTCACACCTGCGTTCCAGTCCGTCCGTTGCCAATCCGAGTGAAAATCTCGGCGAACGGGATTGCCATCGGATACAGACCGGTCAGCGACGCATTGGTTAAAAACCCATTCATTTGAATGGGTTTTTAAAGCAATGCGAGGGTGTCTGATTGCACCCTCTGCGCTGCGAAGCCGTTTTTTTTCGTCGGACACGAAGTCCTGCCTGTCCGACTTTGTTTCCAACGAAAAAAAAGGATTTGCAGCGCAGAGGGTGCAATCGGACACCCTCGCATTGCTTTAAAAACCCATTCAAATGAATGGGTTTTTAACCAATGCGTCGCTGACCGGTCTGTATCCGATGCCAATCCCGTTCGCCGAGATTTTCACTCGGATTGGCAACGGACGGACTGGAACGCAGGTGTGAACCCACCCTTATTTATAAAACTGGTCATCTTCTGGTCTAGAGGGACCTTTTGATCTTCCACCACCACCAGGGCACTATAGTTGTGCTATTAGACTTGGAGCTCTTAATTAGGGTTACTATAAGGCTTCCAGGCATATTGCCCTTACAAATATAGAAAGATACTTATGAGCACATATCTAGAAATACCAGCCTTGCAACAGAGTGAAAACACTTTATTGTTTACTGTTAGTAATGTTTGTTCAAGAATTAAGATATACTTAATACACATATCTGGCAAACTGTGCATGAGCGTAATATCTGCAGATACTATTAAAGTCTTGCTTAACCCCTTTATTAAATATATAATGTTACTTTGTATACCGTCAATATTATTTGACATACATTAGCCACATACATGCTGATTAAACTTTTTGGTTTTTTTTAATCATAGCACAGTAGCGAGCTGTGCACCTGTGTGTTTATCACATGACTATAGACTGTATATCACATGACCATGGAATGATTTTTATCCACTGGAAGTATGTGAAATGAATGACAGCAAGTAGAGATCTAGAAAACCATGAGGAATTGGTAAAGTATAATGGAAAATTGTAGAACCTTTCAATATACAAATAATAACATTTGTATTTCAATATATGTATGAAACTGAACATCCCCTTTAACCCTTTTACGATATCCACCATAATAGATGTTGAATGTTTAAAAATGGAGGTTGCTCAGGAGCCTGCACTTATAGAGGGCATTCATTTCTGAAATACCTTGGTCAAACCTGACCAAGGCACTAATTTTGTGGAGGCCTTGTGTCCAAAAACACCCAGTCTACAAACTTACAAACTTATAAAAATATTTTTCCTATACAGTGAAAACCCTAGCAGGAAATAGAATGAAAAGAGCTGAACTGCCGTTTTATAAAAATCTGGATAAAAAAAAGAAGGGATAGATGTTCCCCAAGTTAGTATAGATAAAAAGCACATCTGCCCTACAAAAAAGACACCTCATGGCGAATTCAAAAATTTTTTTTTTGCAAAATTTTGTTTTTTTTTAAGGAGTTAAAACATAAAAAACTATATAATTTTGGAATCCCCAGATTCATACCAACACATAGAAGAAAGGTGACATGTCATTTTTGCTGCACAGTGAACGCCATAAAAACAATGCCCGTAAGAAATTCGCACAAACTCAGTTTTTCTCCAATTCCATGCCATTCTGAATTTTTTTCCAATACATCATACAGAATATTAAATGATAGCATTATGAAATAAAAATTGTCCCGCAAACATTAAGTCCTTATATGTCTCTATGAACAGAAAAATTAAAAAGTTATGGGGTTTGGAAGGCAGGGAGTCAAAAACGAAAATCAAAAAATGCTCGCAGCAGGAAGGGGTTAATACTTTTTAGTTTCAGCTTTCTAAGATGCTTACCTGCCAGCTATGATTTACCATGCTTATAGTGAATATAAAATATGTTTTTGAAAGAAATGTAAAGCAAGCAAATCCAACTCAATTCTATGGGATGCAAACCACTTAAAAAAATCTTCATCAATCTTACATTACTTTGCATGAATCAATTCAGTCAAGATCTGTTTTTTGAAGATCAAAATACTGAAATACTGTGCATTGACTATAAAAGCAGATGTAAAATTATATAGGAAACTGCTGACATAATTTAATACTATACAACAATAAACTGTGAGTATATGAATGCTCTTATGTTGTGATATATTATTTCACATAACATATGTTGCCCCTTTAAAAAATGTTTCTGGGGAAAAATTGTGCATTATATTAAAGTGGTTGTCCAGAGACTTTTATTTTACTCACTTCCTCCGTGGTTTTTTTGTGAGGGACTTGGGGGTTTTGGACTGGTTCCAACCCCAGGACATGTGATCGGAACCAGCATGGTTGCTCCACCTCCTTCCTTTTGCCCATTTTCACAGGTAGAGTTACCTGTGCTAAAGGGGCTGGCTTTACTATAATGTATCAGACCCATACCATTGGTAAGTAGTTGTGAAAGCTGGAGAGGAGGTAAAATGACCCGACAGCCAAGTTCTGGTTTCAATCACATGACCCAGTGTCAAAACCAACCCGGGACTCTCAGATCCAGAATGAAAAAAAACATGGAGGGAATAAGTAAAATAATATGAATAGTACATGTTTCTGACACCTTTTCTTGTAACAAACTATCACAGAGAGCAGTGTAATGCTGTAAATTCAACACAGTATTGGTGGGCTAAGATTTTATCTACCATCAGATTATAGAGGAATCATATGCAGGCCATCTCACATGATACATGATGCTACCAGCATCTGCATGTTAGAGACCATGGCAAAATAGCCCTAAATACTTTTCCAACATAGTCTATAAATCACACATAAGTGTCATCAAGAGGCAATCCAGTGTGCTAAAATAAACATATTGTCAAGCTTATTATGTTATCCAACTGCGAAAAAAAATGCAAAGAGGCTTATTACTTAAAACCTAATTCAGGGGTCATTTTATGAAGAACACGCCGTCCGGCCAAACACTGACGGCTAGGAATGGTATAATTACTTTCAGTTTGCTTTTAGCTCCGAGGAAAGTTGACAGAGTGATTAAAGGAAAATAAGTGAAAAAAATAGAGATACATTATATGGTCTGTGTGCAGGAGGTTCTGAGGCCTGGACCCAGGGCTTATTTGAGGAAAGATTATCTTGACAAATTGGATAAACATCTTATGCATGACAGGACGCTGATGGAGAGTATGTTCAGCAAGCACACCTGGTGATAGTTTGCTTAGTGTGTGACCAAGGTGTTCGGCAAGCCCTGCTCTCTTCTTGGAGGATTTGTTTACAGTTGAACAGGTAGAGGCAGATCTGAAGTCTGGGCCTTGGTAACCACTGTTGCCATCTCTGCAGATGTCTTACTATTGTTGAATATAAAAAAAAAAAACCTCTTGGCGAGACTAGCTCGCAACAGATTACACTAGACGTTATCAAAGTGTTGCTACTTAAAAAGGCCGACTATCTTATATGCCATAAGCCAATAAAAATGGCAAATAAATGCCCTTAGTTTCTACTCATATCCTGGCAGCTTTCCTAAAGAAGCAAAAAGAAACACTGATGCCAAGAATAATGTTGACTTTAGAAAGAACTGAAACTTCTATCCTAAAATAACCCAAATCGGGACAATTGCTGACATTTTATTGCTTGTAAAACGCTCTATCTGTGCTCTCTTTGCACTGCTTCCTATTGTATTTTTATACTGCACTACATTTGTAGGATGGATCAGAAGTCTTTATGGAACTGCTGTATTAAAATTGACATATACATTGCACAGCATGCATTATACTACATAACTGTTAGACTGTATTGTAAAATCCCATTATATTTGTGGAGAAATCAAATAGAATTGGTCTTAAAGAGAACCTGTCACATTGAAAATGATGTTTAAGCTGCAGGCACCATATTATAAAGCAGGAGGAGATGAGCGGATTAATATACCATTTTTGGGAACAGATTCAGTATAACTTGTCATTCCAGTGAGTGGTCATACTCTCTGATGCATATATAGTGAAGGCTCTCAATCAGAGACATAGCATGAAACTTCTGAGTCCCAGTGCAAAATCTGTATAATGAATAACTAACTATAACCAACTATAATGTATATAACTATAATCAACTATAATGTATATAACTATAACCAACTATAATGTATGACCTATATTGCTGGTCTCCACATATAGGGAAAAGTCACCTTATTGGCTCCTAAGGTTGCTTGGCCACATATAACTGTGCCCCCTCAAGTTATGTCCCTGCTGTTAATAAGGCCACGTGCTAAGCTTCGAAATCCAAACTCCTAAATCCAAAATAAGCAGAGATAAATGATAAATGACAAGTTACTGAAATTTTCCACAAAACTATACATTAATCTGCTCAGCTCCTCCTGCTCTATGATGTGCCGCTTGCAGATTATACTATATTTTCAACAAGAAAGGTTCTTCAAGTTACCAAGATGTCAAACATTATGAATAGTTGTGTGACCTTTACCTGGTCTACCAAATTTCCAAGTAGAAACTTCATGGGTATAAGCGACAAAAAATATAAACATTTCTGGATGACCTCTGTCATCAGTTGAACAAAGTGTATCTCATAGTCATTATATCTCTATAAACTGGTGATTTGTTTAGGCCTCATGCACACAACCTTATTATACATCTGTATAATATAGATATAGATATAATATATATATACTAGGTCATACTAGACATGGACCCATACTAGATCTCTCTTGGAAAAAAGTGAAATAAAATCACCTATCACCAGTTATGGAGGTATTCCTCCATAGATACATTGCCTCTAGGGAAGAATATGGTGCCCCAAAGAGTTATCATGCAACAGCACATGAAGAGTCTACAGGTCTATAATGTAAACCAATCAGAATTCTACATGCCATGACTTTTCTGTGTGCATGAACATGTCACCAGGTTTGGGGGACATGTTCCTGTATTTTTGTACCCCATACCCCAGCTACATAAAAACATGCTGGTGGTTTAGGGGCCCCAAGCCTAGTGGTGAGAGGTTTACTTTAAATTTCTAACTATATTAGTTATTATTAAAGTGGTCCTGACTCCTGTCAGCTCTCCTGAAATGCCTGTTTTACTTGTATACCTTGCGGATTCTTTAGGGTTTTTTTTATAGATTACACCATGATCATCCTGCATTTGTCTATCACTGGCTGGTGATTTGGTGTGTGTGCCTGAGCAGGCCACAGCCAAACATGAAGTAGCAAGGAGAAAAGTGTCCTGTGAACAGTTAAGCCCTTCACTGCCCTAGATGATCCGGGATGCTACTTTGAACCATTTGCCCAAGACCAACAGGAATGTTACAACCAACCCTTTCACTGATCCAGACCAGCCAGCATGGTCTTCACTACAGTCGTGCCAGACACAGCAGGTTTCGGAGGCTCACTCAGGTGCAAAAATGTTTTTGTGAGAAAAAAACAAGCTGGGTGGGTTAGTGTATGGAGCCATACCTTTAATGATTAATATGTATGCTGTTCTTTCAGTTTTCTGTCACTGGCTCATGTGGATACAACACATTTTGCTATGGGGCAATTCTAGTTATATTCCTGTTTCCAAGTATGCTAGGTGAAGGGGAGCTACACACTGTTTTGGAGCACGGGCTTCCAGTTGTCTGTGTACTGTCCAACCTTGTAATGAAATTATATACTTTGTCTTATATTATATGCTTGAACATAATATATATAAGAATGTGTTTTACTTAGTTTTGTTCTCTTCCTTGATGCTGTTTTAGATATCAAATGCAATATACCTAGCTTTACAAGAAAAAAGCAGGAGGGGTTGACATTGCATTTGAATATTGAATGCTGATAGTTGTAAATGTTCGCTGTCTTCCCTGTACCGGGTCACACATTTTATTATACTAAAAGAGCTGGTACATAAATTATCAACACTTGGCAGAATTTCATTTCTCATATCTAATTCTCAATGGGAGGTTGTGCTTTCTTCAGGTGCTCATTTCGTTGTTCCCATAGTTGATCTTTTTCATAGGAGTCTGTATTTGTCATCATATTCTACTAGTATCCTCCAATGAACATGTTTGTCTAAATTCAAGTTTAAAGGGAACTTTGTGATTTTTTTATGAAGAGCAAGGTGGTTGGCATGAGAAGCCTTTGTGGCTACTGTTGTGACCTGGTGAATGGAATGGGAACTTTTCAGTTGGCAGGGGGGATATTTGTTGCTGTCATGGGGGCAAGGTGACTAACATGGGAGTGGTTGTGACTTGGTAACTATCGTGGGTGTCAAACCCGACAAAGAAGTGTCATAGATGTGAGCACCTTTCATTCCTAATATATTTTATTTTCTAATTCTTCACTGTTAATAACATCTCTGCTCATTGTCCACAGATGGAAACATTTTTTTTTACTTTCACATTTCAACCTTCGATAATCTTTGAATATTGGAGGGAGTAGTTGCAGGAAAATAGTATTACCCATTCTGATTCTTCCTGGCTTTGTCTCTCAATGAAAAGAGGTCATGTTGTGATGACAGCCAGATGATTATGACAGCCAATCTACTCCTTTCACAGAATGTACATAACTTGTATTTGACTGACAGTACAAGGGAGAGCATCCATATTTAATTTTAATATCCTCAGCCTGCTCCCTACTATGACCATAATTCCCAATGCTTATAAATTAAGCCATTCTAGTATTTCATTATTTATTAAAGAGTTTGTCCAAGATTTAGGTTTTTATGGCCTACCCTTATGAAAGTCCATAAGTATCTGATTTAAAATATGATCAGCTATATAGGGCTACTTCTCATGCCCCTATTTTATACTAATGTGTGTATATATATACCGTATATGTAGTGGCCAGGCCCCGGGACTGTAGCTTAGCTCCTATTTAGGGAAATGGAAGCTGAGCTGTAGTAGAGGCACCCAATCACTACGTAGGGCATGGAAACAACTTCCTCCAGTATCATGTGTATGTCGGGCATTGGAGGTGACCTCATACAGCTGTTTTTTTTTGTTTTTTTTATAGCTATCCGATAAATAGGCCATGAAACCCAAAATCTTTGAAAAACCTTTAAGTAACATAAAAGACTGACAGTAGAAAAAAACGACAGGTGGTTCATCTAGTCCACACAACTCATCAGTCACCAGAAAATAACCTTTTTTTTTTAGTCAAATTTTATTTTAAACATATTTTTCAAGAATTTTTGTTGAGGTTTGTAAAACTTTTATGTATAATAATATAAGACACAAAATATACCAGTCACAATAGGTGACTTCACTGATTATCGACTCCACCTCTGTGCAATGCCCTCTGCAGAGGTCACAGAGCACACCTAGAAAACTCTCCTATAGAAGTCAATAGGGTCAGCTCCAGACCTCTTATGTCTGTGGCCCATGGTCCATATCCAGGAGACATGAAGTTACAAAATATTTTAGGCTTAGTGGCAAGAGTTAGAATTGCAAAATGTTTTAGATTTTTTTTTATACATAATCACATGGATAACTAAAAACATCACCAAAAATTCTTTAAAAATGTGTTTAACATAAAAATGTGATTTAAACAATAGTTAATTCGCTGTAAAATATAAAAATACATATGAAAGTGCAACACATATGCAGAGATACAAGGTGCTGACATGGTATTGTCTTAGCTTATTTCTACTTATGAAATAATAGAAATAATAGAACCACTATCGTCAATGCAGTTTTTATTTCATTGACTTGCAAAATAGTGATTGTATATGGTCACAGACTAGTATTCTTTACCCCTCAATGCCACTGTTATGGTAAATAAGGAAATAAATTCACAAGAGACTGCATTGCCCTTCCCATGTGAAAGGCAGACAACATGGCAACTCAAGAAGCTGTAAAGTAAAAGGACTTCCAACAAATTACACCTCATATCTCTGCTTATTGGACCAATAGGATTATAACATGGGGTAACATGGGAGTAATTAGATTAAAGCACATATTTCTTAGAATAAAGTTAAACTTTCAAGATGTGGTTTGTCATCTATGGTATGATATGGTATTTATGGCAGAAGTAGGAACTCTTAGTACATACAGTAATGGCTGTAAGTGTTGGCACTCCTGAAATTTTTCTAGAAAATGAAATTTTTCTCAGAGAAAATTATTGCAATTACACATGTTTTAATACACATGTTTATTTCCTTTGTGTGTATTGTAACAACACAAAAAAAAACTGAGAAAAAAAGCAAATTGGACATAATTTCACACAAAACTCCAAAAATGGTCCAGACACGATTGTTGCCACCTTTTCAAAATTGTGGGTAAATAACTTTGTTTCAAGCATGTGATGCTTCTTCAAACTCACCTGTGTCAAGTAACAGGTATGGGCAATATAAAAATTACACCTGAAACCAGATAAAAAGGAGAGATGTTGACTCAATCTTTGCATTGTGTGTCTGTGTGTGCCACACTAAGCATGGAGAACAGAAAGAGGAAAGGGAACTGTCTGAGGACTTGAGAACCAAAATTGTGGAAAAATATCAACAATCTCAATTTCACAAGTCCATCTCCAGAGATTTTGATGTTCCTTTGTCCATGGCGCGCAACATAATCAAGAAGTTTACAATCCATTGCACTGTAGCTAATCTCCCTGGACATGGACGGAAGAGAAAAATTGATGAAAGGTTGCAATGCAAGATAGTCCAGATGGTGGATAAGCAGCCCCAATTAAGTTACAAAGAAATTTAAGCTGTCCTGCAGGCTCAGGGTGCATCAGTGTCAGCGCAAACTATCCGTCGACATTTAAATGAAATGAAACGCTATGGCAGGAGACCCAGGAGGACCCCATTGCTGACACACAGACATAAAAAAAAACTAGACTGCAGTTTACTAAAATGTACGTGAGTAAGCCAAAATCCTTCTGGGAAAACGTGTTGTGGACAGATGACACCAAAATAGAGCTTTTTGGTAAAGCACATCATTCTACTGTTTACCGAAAACAGAATAAGGCCTACAAAGAAAAGAACACAGAACCAACAGTCACATATGGTGGAGGTTCAAAGATGTTTTGGGGTTGTTTTGCTGCGTCTGGTACTGGGTGCCTTGACTGTGTGCAAGGCATCATGAAGTCTGAAGATTACCAAAGGACTTTGGGTCGCAATGTAGGGCCCAGTGTCAGAAAACTGAGTTTGCATCCTAGGTCATGAGACTTCCAGCAGGACAATGACCCCAAATATACTTCATGGAATTCACTATGCTACAGGCATTCTACCAGTGCCAGTCCCCGCCATAAGAGGACCAAGAGAGGTTAACACCAAATAAACAAATGTGTTTTGCTTATATTTTGCTGTATATAATTTGAATTATGTCTTGGAAAAAACAAGTGCCTTAAAAAAATGTTCTATCAATGTTATCACAAGAAGTTTTTGACAATCCACATGATTAACATTCTTTATTTCAGAAGGATATTGAAGTGTTAAATGATGTTTCTGATTAGTCAAAGGATGAAACCCACTGGAATAGTGTGTGCTAAACAATATAAGGAAATAAATGAGTATATTCAATATGACCGTATGAGAATAAAATGCCAACTAATCAGCTGATAGTAGGGCAGACAGCACAGAGGAAATGCATCACAGGGGGACACAAAGCAAGGCTGTGTTTGCCTCCTACTCTTTGGCTGTGTAATCCAGACAATTCATTTTGTATCACAGAAATTTATGAATGAGACACATCCACATTCCAGTAAATTCTTTTGCAGCTGCTTTCCTTATTATAGAGAATAACTTGTTTTAGGCATCAAAGTACAAGGTTTTATAAGCTTAATATCACTTTAAAAGAAAGTACATAAAACACTTTCTAATCTACCATCAAAATCCTGGAAACTGTGGCTGCTTACTCCATGGTAATCTAATGACATTTATCATAGTACAGTACTAATCTATCCCCATGGTGATTGGAAAGTGACCTTATATATTAGACTAATGTTGGTCAAACCCACCAATTTCAGGAAGACCAATGTGTATGGGGGCTCCTGAATGTCCCCTAATGGCAGAGATTGGGGTAAAGAGGGATCCAGGTTATTGGGTTTCAACCATATATGAGCAAACAGTTTCTAAAAATTTCCAAAAATTTCAGGTTCAGGCTTTCTGGAGTTCGCCACCCACAAATCATTGGTATACACTGGGGTCTCCACCAGGGCAGGTGTAGAAAAATATCTCACACTCACCTTTTCTCACCTCTTCAGGGCTCTTTCCTGGCATGAATATGAGCTGTTTTGTTAATTTTTCCACACCTTTGAATAGATCCCAGAGTATAATAATGGCACTGACGGTCTGAATCGAAACTTGCAGGCAAACCTCACAAATATTCTCAAAACGAATCTCACAAGGTTAGCCCACTACTAATTTCAACATGTCTGATCTTTTGTTTTCATGTAAGATAAGGCACCACCACAAGAGTCTGGCAGAGGCTTATTGCCCTCTCCTCATTCAGAACACAAGCATGCTCAGCTGAGCTAAGTGAGCATGTATACGAGGTACAGGAGGAATTGCTTTTGCCCTAACAAGTGTTTAGGTGACAGTTATCAAAAGTGTTGCCAAATTTAACCTTAGGCTGGTCCAGCACATGAGATAAAAGTTGGATGCATCCCTTCATTCTATGTGAATAATGGCTTCTCAGCAATTTGCAATGGCAGATGTTGGAAAATTTCAACATACCCAATTATTAAGGGGAATGTGTCACCAGAAAATGACAATTTATATTAAACATTTTTAAGATGTTTTGGAGAGCTTTTTTTAATTGTCCATGTTAGTATCTGTACTTTAAAATCAATCAATAAAAATATTTTGTATAGCTATATTATAACTAGAATTTATGCAAGTGTATTGTTCATCTTGAATATCTAAATGCAGTATGGAATATATTATTGTATTGATAGTTATGTGTGTATATGACACACTGCTAATAGTCTCTATCAAAATACATCAATACAGCAGTTTGTAATGTATCCACTGACAACAACCTGTAAACCAACCATATACATTATAAATTGAATATCTAATACCATAATATTCTGATGTTATTTGTTATTTTTGTTGACAATGGGGTTTAGCTAAAATAAGAAAAAAAAATTATTAAAAAATACTAATTCATGCTAACAAGCAGGTATGTATGTAACCCTTCTGAAGTTGACTCCTTAATCTAGAAGCACTAATTCATTGTGTAAGACAGAAGCATGTTCTCAATTTTAGATGCTCTCTCAGCTGTTGATTTTTTGACTCCTCTCCTCCCTCTGTTGGTCTGTTCAGCAGAAGCTGCAGAACTGGAATTTTACCATTTACTTCTAAACTATTCATGAATATTGACGTCAATACCAGATGCCCAGTTTCAACACAGTTTGTAGTTGGATATGAAAAGATAGATGGAAGGAAAGAAAGAAAGAAATAAAGAAAGATATATAGATAGATAGTGATGGACAGGAAATTTCTAAATACTGAAGTTTTCTTCAGGGGAAGAAAATATGCAATAATTGCTTACTTGGAATAGCAAAGATTCTTATGAGCTTTATAAAAAAAAAAATATAAACAGATGCTAGATAAGATAGATATTAGAGAAATAACAGGTGATTGATTAATAGAAAGATTTTTCATGATAGATATTGGATGATAGATAGATAGATAGATAGACAGTGAAGTAATAGAAATATTGATAGAGCTACATAAATATAGATATGTCAATGTAGTTTTGAAGAAAGAAAAATGCGCGATAACTATATACTTCAAATTGTATTCATATAAAGTTATGGAATAGAACCAAGATGTATAAAGACACATATGAAATCAAGGAAGATATTGATCTTCAGATGGATTCAATGATCAATTAATAGATAAGTCCTGGTTAGATAGATAGATAGATAGATAGATAGATAGATAGATAGATAGAATAGAGATTGATAAAATTACATATTTTCAGTTGATATTGTTTAACTCCATAATAGCAGACACAGCTTTGTAAATTTAAATGTGCTGTGTAAGACTTAAAGCCAGCATTTTGTGTGCTTTTTCCCCAATTCATTCCTTTCTACAGGCAACAATGGATTGAAGTGTTTTCCAAGTATTTTACAGACATATTTTTAGAGACTGGACTGTAACTTTTCTGGATGTTTCATTCCTTTTAAATGTGAGCATTGTGCTGTGACAGTACTGTTCAGTGTAGAAGATTATTGCTTTCGAAAACTGAATTATGAGATACAGCGAGTGCATAATAATGCTACAAAAACATGGTAAATAATCACTAAATAAACTCCCGCTCTATAGTTGTATGTTGTTTGCTGTGTCATCTTTAGGGAAAATGTTAGAAATTATAAAATTCATTATGTTCACATTTAGGTTTTATCTGTATTTTAGAAATGTGTCATAGTCTACTTTAGATTAAATTAGTTATTATACAGTCATTTTACATTATAATAGAAACAAAAGATCTTTATTATAGGCTGCAGCAATTGTTTGTAGGAGTCCTCGGCACAACGAGTTAAAGCTTTAATGTAAACTGTTTCTAGTAATCCCAAAACAAGTGGAGAAATAATACAAATGAACATTTAGGAGGCAGATATGTGTTATCAGAAGGGGCAGATTTGTCATACAGAATTAATATTCAGCGGGAAAGGAGACCAATCTTGGATCCATAATGTGATCTTGTAAAGATATCACCTTCTCATTAATTTTCTTAAATTGTTCCCATTGCGTATAGCATCAGTTTAATTGATTTAACCCTTGCTATACAGACTACAATTCTCTTTAATTAAAATTCTTTGTGCAGACGCTTTCCATTGAAATACATAAACTATATAAAACATTACCCTCTTATTCATATTGAATGTTTGTTTTCTGTTCTATCATTTTAAAGAGCATACATTTTATTTATATATTGTATTATAGGATTAAATATTATTTACCTCTATCAAGTCACAGAAGTCGCCTTATCTCTAGAGACTGACGACTAGCAGGAAGTGAAGTACACCATTTGCTTGGCTATATTAGCTTTGGATTACATTGTAATCAGGTAATCAATATATTTGTATGACCTGGAGAGGTTTAAGGTCAAATGCACTTTTTTCTGTATTTTTCATTGGGAATCAAGTGATCTCAGATGGTCATGGTCCAGCATCTTTACATCCCATCCTTTCCCAGCTTCCCCTGTATGATCAGCTATTATAACTTGTGGGACCTGAATGTAGACTCTTATATTTCAAGGAGAACCTATTCTACTGACTTGGCAACCCTTTAATGTGTCTATATGCAGGAACCCCTACTAACATGGTAATATGCCAAATACTACCCTCTATACTATCTCTTTTAAAGGGGTTGTCCGGGATAAACCTATCTTTCTAATCTAAGTTAACCAACCTCCCCCCGCCTACCTTTTAACTTACTTACTGTACCAAAAATCTATATTTACTTAGATTGCCACGTAAAATGTAAGATAAATCTTCATCAATGAAGTAACGAAATAGTAGTAAATAGCAAGTGAATGTTAAGTTGGTCCTGATCCGTGCATGTATATGGTGGACATAAGAAATGCTACTTTCAGAGAAGTAGTGTGCTGGATGCAATTTTGGCAAAAGTCACAAGTTTGGCCAAAATTTTATACATTTATTATACATTTTAGGATAGATCTATCCCAATGAGGTTAGGAAATAGTAGAAAATAGCAAGTAAATGGAACAGTGGGCATCATAGTGGATCAGTGGTTAGCACTGTTGCCTTGCAGGGCTGGAGTCTTAGGACAAGGGCAAGGACAACATCTGCAAGGAGTTTGTATGTTTTCCCCGTGTTTGCGTGGGTTTCCTCAGGGTATCCAGTTTCCTTCCACACTCCAAAGACATACTGTTATTTAGATTGTGCGCCCTACTTGGGACAGTGTTGACGATATCTCTGTAAAGCGCTACAGAATATGATGGCGCTATATAAGTAAGCCAAATAAATAAATAATCAGTGCATGTATGCGGTGGACATAAGAAATTTATTTAACTGTATTTTTCTCATGTGTTACTATATTTTATAAATGGATCTTTTTACATTTTAGGCTGTTGTTCTGATCCTATGATAGATCAGAACAACAGACCTAAAAGAAGTTGATATGAACTTACTATGTCAACACCCCATACACTTAGACTGAGGCCCCACATTGCAGAAACGTTGCTTTTTTTTTGTTGCAGATTTTGTTGCATTTTTTTAAGCCAAAGCCAGGAGTGGATTGAGCAGAAGGTAGAAGTATAAGAACTTCCTATATATTTCCCATTCCTTTTGTAGCCATTCTTGGCTTTGGCTCAAAAAAAATGCAACAAAATCTGCAACAAAAAAAGCTGCGTTTCCGTAAGGGCCGTAGTCTAAAGTAGTTTCACACTAGCAGTGTGAGAGAGTCATAATCTTTTTTTCTCATTCATGTGAGGGTTTCTTATTTTAGGGACACGTATTAATGGCATAAGTTATTGCTTCATATACTGTATGGTGGAAAGGGAATATCCACCCAATCTCACCATTTTTTACAGAGTTCACAGTGCAGTAAAACTGACATGTTAATTTTATTCTGTGGGTTGGTATAACTACAGCAATGTCAAATTGATATAGTTTTTGTCATAGGTTCCAATTTTAAAAAATTACTTTGTCACCTTAATTTTTTTATGGAGTGATCTTTCATTTGTATTGGAATCTTTTAGGGTATACAACTTTCTGATCACTTTTTATGCAGTTTTTCATTTAATTGATTCATATTTTATCACCATTTCTATTATCATTTATTTATAAATTCTCAAATTGTCATGTTTCAGTTGTGACCATGAAATTGAAGGGAGCAAGTCAACATACAATTTCCCAGACTGCATCTTTAATTATATTAAATGTTACTGTTTTGCAAAGATAGGTGCATGACAAGAAAAGAAACATTAAAAGTACCATAAAAAGAAGAAAAACAAAAAATATTCTAGAGAACAAAAGATTACCAGGCTTATTCTACCATTATGTTTATATACTGCCCAATACAGCTTCTGTTTGGTATTCAATAAAGGTTGGGTCAGAGTATGGAAGACTTATGGTAAGAACTCCAATCCTGCCATTGCTGTGGAGCCCCAACTACTGGTGGTTCTGGAGAGCCATCTCATATGACAGTTGGTCACCCATTACAGTGACATGAGGGACATAAAAGCTCTCTGATATTTTCAGGACATCCTGCGACAACATGTCTTGCCTCTCATGGCCTGCTTGATTGCCAAATTTATCACCAATTGAGCGTTTACGGGACCAGCATCAGTAACCTATGATTGTGCAGGATCTACAGGCCTAGACGCAACATCTGTGAGCAAATGTATCAAAGGATAACATACAAAACCTGTATGCCTCCATGCCCAACCATACCTCATCTTGTATCCAGGCTAAAGGTGGCCCGACATGTTACTGGGTTACTGGCTGTAGTTTTCCCCAATAAACGTATCCTTCTACCCTAATATTGTGATCACTTGCAGATATCATCATTAGATTTATACATATAAAGTTTCATTTAATTCCAACAACTTAAGTCATAGTTTTCAAGGGTGTAGTCTAGCTGGGTAACACTTTTTTTTTCTAAAGCTCAAAATCATGGAAAATGATAAGATAAGTCATACTTAACACACTGAATCCCCAGTGTCACTCTGGTTGTTATTATCATTATTATTATTTATTTATATAGCACCATTAATTACATGGTGCTTTACATTTGAGGGTTTACATACAGTACACAAAATATACATAACAAATATGTGACCAACTGGCACAGTGGGATAGAGGGCCCTGCTCGCAAGGGCTTACAATCTATGATCTGACACTTCTTGGGTCCCCTACCAATCTTAAGGTCCTAGTCCTTCTTCATATATGGGAAATGACCACCAGCTTCACCAGTCATTGGCAAATCAATAATTTGAGGAGGGTCATTGCTGTAACCAGTTATTGACCGAGCAGCAATTTCGTGTAAGTAAAGATGGACCAGGAAGTAGAGAATAGCGGGTAAGAGGGTGGTATGACTTAGTTTATACTATTCTTATCCTTAAAAAATAGAATTGGTCACACAACGTTCAATCACTGGAAGGCCAATTTATCTAAATGATTTTTTTATTGCTTTTCTAAGATTTAGCAGATTCACAGTAAATATAAAACTAGTGAGTGAAGACTCCATATTGATGAGGTAATATATAAAAATACATATATCCATGGATGAATCTCCAAGATGGACATCAAGCCACCAAAGATTCTCTTTGTGAATCAGTTCTACTCTTCTGTGTAAATAGTTGTTCTTAAGCAGTTTACTATATACATCTGGATGAAACTTCCCTCTTACTATAGTTGATGTTGAGATTCCACCCAACTCTTATTTAATTAGAAAGTTGACTCATCTGTTGAATGTTGGAAATTTTGCTGTCCTCACCTGCTATATTGACCTCTTAATAGACCCAGCCAAATACTCATTACGTTGAGTGCCAAATAAATGATCTAACTCACTTATGCCAGTCAACAGCTAATCCGAATCTTTAAAGTTGAATGTATATGAATAAGTCCCAACTGTGAAATACAGCATCACTATGACAACAAGGAAGTGTTCACTGAATATTTTCACAGGCTTGGCTCTGTCTTGGCTCAGCTTCATTTGTAAACTGTACAGAGCTCCTGGGTCAGGAGCACACCATGAATTGAGGATTCAGAGAAGAGCCCGATTATAGTTTATCATTTTTTTCAAATATAAGTTTATGATTTTGGCAAACTTCACCTTCTATACAGAACTTACTATGGCAACATAGTAAGGTTGAAAAAAGACATAATTTTATCAAGTGTCTAGGAGTTTCAGTAAGAACATCTTACATTCTCAAACCACTGTATCTGGGACTAAAGTTAACTGCACTCCATTTTCCACAAAATCAAACATTTGTGGATTTTGTATAAATCTACAATTTTGTCCTTAAGACTATACAACTGGTTGAGATTTCTACCTAGGTCAGGGATATTTCATAGATCCACTTCTAATGTTAAATTAAATATTTGCGATAAGTATTGAAGTTTCACAGTAAAGCAACTGACCTAAGGAGATTATAAAATGATCAGTGTGATTTTAGATACATGGACTATGGAATTGGAGACTGTGTAAATCAATGGAGGTTCGGGTGAGCACCATATACTGTATATCTTTTTGCTTGCTTATTATAAAGTGATCTAAATCTAAAATATACTGAATATATGTTTTTTTATATGTAATTATTCCTACAATTTTATATGTGATGGAAAAGCATTATGATTCAGAAATGTAGGACCCTAAAAATCCTTTATGCTCCTTCTTCCTAGTGAATACATGTATCCATGGATATGGATGAGGATAATTTGCAATGAGAACATAGACACCTGGGTAGCAGCAATAAACAGCCAGTCATAGCACTATGTTCATTCCTGTTGGATTTACTGTATATAGCAGTATATTCCAGAGCACTATTTCCATAGAGAAATTAACTAAATTTACAATCTGTATGTTTTTAATCTAGGGGAGAAAACAGATATCCTTAAAAAACACACACCAACCTGGTTAGATTCAAACATAAGAAAGAACACCGTTGAAATGTTTAGGGTGGCAGCAATGTGGACCCATGAAGTAATAGAATGACTTCCGGAATAAACCGCTCACACAGTTTAAAGCGAATACTAACAATATTTGACACCAGTCAAACTGTTAAAACACCACTTTATTACACCATATTAAAAACTCGAAGGAGTAATTGTGGGTAGTCACTTACACTTTTTGAGGCATGCCAGCTTAGCTATGAGTAAGAGGATATAATATCTGGAAATGCCAAGCAGTTACCCTCTAGGACCCAATAAAGTTTTTAATATGATGGAATAAAGTGGTGTTTTAACATTTCTGCCAGTGCTGGATGTTTCAAGTCTTTGTTGAGATTCAAACATCCTTGGGCAGATTCAAGCCCAGCACTCCAATTCTAGAAGCCAATAGTGGTTATTGTCATATAGCTGACTTTCATACACTCTGACAGAGCACCAATATACTTCAGATGGCACACTGAGCTAGTGAGCAGCAGGCCAAAAGTATGTGAACACCCCTCAAAGGGTTCCATCTATATGTGGATAGGGCTCAGTAATAAAATAAATCAATATTAATGTAAGCTTGCACAAGCCATTCTTTGGCATTTGTGCATTTGTGTGACCAATGGCTTACTTACCAAGGTAGAAGACCATGCAGTGGCTATAAGGTTCTTAGAAAAGAAAAGCCCAATCTCTTTTCCCTCCCATTATGCTTCTGGGTTGCAAGAGTAACTGCATTCCTAGCAAATAGAGGTTTGGGGAGTTGGCCCATGGTCATGTTAAAGGTGCGGGGACACAAACAAAAAATAGCCCCTGGATGGCGAAAACATTTTCAAATGTCCACCAATGCATCCACACTAATATATAATATTTTGGACATCAACATTTGGAACTTTTTGTCCCATAAATTGTCATTGAAAGATACAAAAGGTACAAAGTTTATTTCATATTTCATAAGAAGTATAAAATTAGTGACAAGAGGATTTTTTTTCCCTAAAACATAATCAAGAAACTAAAAACATGCAATATGCTATAACTACATATGTTGTATCTATACTTCTACTTGAAGTATGGGATTTAATTGTATCATCTATTCATTCATTAAAAAATAAAAATTATGATGCATTGAGAAGCTTGAAGACATGAATGTATTCTTTCAACGTGCCAGATATGTGTTAAAGATAAACTCGTTCAGCTATGATCATGCTACTACATATGTTGACAACACTGACAAATCCATAGGATCACAAAACTTAAAGGACAAAACAGTGTCTGGGCAACTAGGAGAAGAAAAATGTACAGCTGCAACTATATTTTTCATATATTTATTGGAAAGAATTTTACAAGGGGTTTAACAACATATAACCCTAACCAAGAGACGCAAAAGGGTGATTTATTACTATTTCATGGAGTGGGGGTCATATGGCCACACAGGCTTTAAATGTTTTCTGTACATTTTGTATGAAAAGTTTAGTACTTGCTGTTAAATAAAGGAGTAGGCAATGAGTGACATTATGATGCTGTGTCTACATCAGCAAATATTCACATACTAAAAGCATAATATATACTAACATATGCACCAGCAATAACAACCATGAGCAAGGCAAGTTGAGACAAAAGTAAATTTACTGGTGACAATGAATAGATAGATAGATAGATAGATAGATAGATAGATAGATAGATAGATAGATAGATAGATAGAAAAAGGTTCTATGGAAGAGTGAATGAAGTTTTATTTCCCCACTTTTTTCAACCTTTAGAGTGCGGACATTTTTTGCAGATTTTAGATAGATAGATAGACAGACAGACACACATAGGGGGGGGGGGGGGGGGGCCGGCCCCCCCCCCCGGGGGGCCCCCCCCCGCGGGCCCCCCCCCCCCCCTACTTTAGAATAAAAATAGAAGCCCAATTGGTTCCCTGGATAGATACTCATCTATTTATATGAAAAACATTTTCATGTGTTAAAAAGTAATATAATAAAATAGTAGATGAGGTTGAGTAAAGACACAAGTCCATCAAGTCCAACCTATAAATCTACAAAGTTCCAGAGGAAGGAAAATCCTGTGAGGCTGACACCATTTGCCCCATAAGAGAATAAATTGGTTGGGATATCTATAATAAGTGAATATAAGCATGCTTGGGATAAACACGTCTATCATAACATAAAATAGTAATAATGTTAGGGTAGACTAGATGGACCATGTGGTAATTTTCTGCTGTCAATCTTATATGTTTCTATGCCTTCAAGGGCAAATTTTAGTGGAAGTACTCTTTAACCACTTCTCGCCACCACTCTGCCTTTTCATATCCTAATTACCGAGCCAATTCAGCTCTAGGACATGAAAAGACATTGGAGGAGCCCCCGCACTTCCAATGCAGTGGTATTAACCCCTTAGATGCTGTGGCGTGTTGGGGGGGGCACTATTGATTTGTGACCCCAGGTCTGTCCGAACCCACATACCTGGTTGATCCTGCCAAGTAGGGAGATTGACAGCCTTGTATACACTTGTATTGCAGTATATACTACTGAACCAGCGATCAGAAGATTGCTGGATCAAGTTCCATAGCGGAACAAACAAAAAATGTAAAAAAACATAGCAAAACATAAAGCACAAAAATGCCCCTTTCCTATGTAAAATTAATTATTAGGTTAAAACTAACTAAAAAAAATCTTATTTGGTATTGCCACGTCTGTAACAACCTGTACACTAAAACTAAAACATTATTTAACCTGTACAGTGAACACTAGGGAAAAAAAAAATTTAAAAAACACCAGAATTAATGATTTTTTGCCATCTCGCCTCACAAAATGTGGTATAAAAAGTGCCAATGTTAATAAGCAGCTAAAACAGCTGTGGGGTCAAATCAAGGGGTATCCCTTGATAAATTCTCTAAGGATGTAGTTTCCAAAATGGGGTAATTTTTTGGAGTTTTCCACTCTACTGGTCCTTTAGGGGATCTGCAAATGAGACATGGTTATCTGAAATCTATTCCAGCAAAATCCACTTTAAAAAAAAACAAATAGTGCTCGTGCCAGTCCAAGCCCCGCCATGTACCATACAGCAGTTTACAACCACATATTTAGTATCGCTATGTTCAGGAGAAATTGTACAAAGAAATGTGTATGCATGTTCTCTGTTAACTTCTTGTGAAAATGAATAGTTTGTGGCTAAAGAGATGAGTTATTGGGAAAAAAGTAATTTTTCATTTTATGTCCCAATGTTAATAAAATCTGTGGTTCGGTAGTTGGGTTAAAATGCTCACTATATCCCTTGATAAATTGCTTGAGGGGTATAGTTTAAAAAATGGGGTCACTTTTGGTGGGTTTCCAGTGCATTTAAACTTTATGGGCTCTGCAAATGAGACATGTCAGCTTAAAACTAATCCGTCAAAATCTGCTTCCAGTGGCACTCCTTGCCTTTGCAATGCTGCCATGTGCCCAAACAGCAGTTTACATCCACATGTAGGGTATTTCCATGCTTGGGAAAATTTAAAAAACTATTGTGTGACTAATTTTCTGATTTAACCCCTTGTGAATGTGTAAATTTTAGGGCTAAATGATTGTATTATTGAAAAAAAATGAAATGTCGGAATTTTACCTCCATATTGGTTTAATTCCCTTGAAACATTTAAAGAGTTAACAAACTCCCCAAATGTGCGTTAAAAATTATTTGAGTGGTGCAGTTTTGAAAATGGGGTGATTTATGGTTCCCCTTCAGAACTGAAGTGGTCCCTAAAAATGGGTTTGGGAAATTTTCTTGTAAATCTGGAATATCACATGTAATCCTTCTAACATTCAAAAGAAATTTAAGGATGGTTAAAAGATGATGCCAACATAAAGAAGAGATCTGGTAGGTTATATTTATTAACTAGTTTGGGAGAAATGACTATCTGTCTGAAAAGCATGGAATTTCACATTTCGAAAATTGCAAATTTTTCCAAATATCCTATTATTTCATATATAAATGCAAACAATAACGACCAAACTTTACCACTATCACGAAGTACAATGTGTGATGAAATAAAAAATTCCAAATCACTTGGGTAAGTTAAAGCATCCCAAAGTTATTGCCACATAAAATAACACATGCCAGTTTTAAAAAATAGGGTTTGGTCTTTAAAGGAGCTATCCAGCTTCCAAAAATTATCTGCAAATACATCCATAGCAGTGCTAAATACTCACTGTTCCCTTCTTCAGCCTTTGCTTGTCTTTATTTTACTTTATGCTCCTTGTATCACTTCTTATTTACATGCAGTTAATCTGTGGACAAACTACATTTCCCATGATTCATCTGCCTGCTCTCATTCTCTGTGTATCTCTCCCTACTCCACTATCCCCTGCAATGAAATCACAGGTATCAAATCACTCCCACATCTGAGGTCACATGCTGCTGTGATGTTTCATTTGCAAGCTCAGTCCCTGTGAGCAGCAAACACAGAGAACAGGCAGATGAATCATGGAAAATGTAGTTTGTCCACAGAGACACTGCATGTAAATAACAGTGTTAAAATAAAGCAAAGTAAAGGCTGCACAAGGGAACAGTGAGTATTTAGCACTGCACTGTTTTGCATCTTTTTTAATTTTTTTTATATCCAGGAAAATATAAACAAAAGAAGAGGGAAAACTTGTCTGTTTTTCACTTTTCACTCTTTTCTATTTTAATAGCACAAAGTGCTACTAAAAAAACGTTTTAAAATAGTTTTTCCTCCCCGTTACGGTCATTTTATTTTGTATTGTGTCGTCAGGGGCTGGGCTAGAACCTGTGATAAGGGCGTGTTATTGGCATATTATTTTATTTAATTTTTTAATTATTTTACTTTAATTTTTATTTTTCACTTTTCTACCTTTCTTTCCTTCTTTCTTTCTTTCTTTCTTTCTTTCTTTCTTTCTTTCTTTTTTACATTGTGCCCCCATAAGGTCATAATAGACCTTTGGGGGCATCTGAACACTATTTTTTTAGTGGGGGAGGCTGATTTCCCCGGTAACTAGGGCTGATACATTTAGCCCCAGTTACAGGAGGAATACAGCCTCCTGCCCATAACTATAGAACTGATCTGGGTCCTGTAGGACCCAGCAACCCTAACAGCCTCTGACCACCAGGTCAGAGGGGAGCCGAATCATGTACACAGCCATCAGAAAGGCAGCCTTAAGGTGTTTTTAGGCCATGTCCTTAAAGGGTTAAGAAGATATCTTTATTTTAGGGTTTTTGCAATGCAAGGACACATGGCGGAAGGGAGGGATGCTGGGAATGTAGACACATTTAAATAACTTTTGTCTAAAAAAGAGCAAATTTCTTCAAGTTCAATAATTCCTTAAAATCAATTTAATTTGATTGTGAAGGTCAAATCTGGCAAACTGATTCTTCCTTATTTACTTTTAATTGTTATTTTTGTATCAAATACTTTTATCTTTGTGTAGTCAGTCTCTAAATCAGAAGTTGCAGACATAAAAGATAACAATTCAGTAGGAGTTTATGAGACATAATAAACTATTATGTAATTCCCCAGGAACAATATGCTGCATGGCAGATTATCTTGCTCCAGAACATGATTCAGCAAGCAGGAGTATGTGTGATAATGCAGTCTATTACCAGCTCAAATGTTATGTCATTTGCTGATGGACAAGATGTTTACTGTGCCAGCAAAACTTTCATGGACTGAAGCATGCAGTCTATGAAATATTACTCATGAATATTCCCTTTCTCCATGCCAGCTAAAGTGTTTTGCATACCTGCCTTGAATTATTCACTGAAGTTTCTTTTACACTAAACCCGCTTGTCATGTAAAAGTTTAAAATGTTATCGACTAGAAAACTGATTTAAACTGATGGGAAAAGAGCCCACTGCCTCTAAGGTTACCATTTGTAAGCCTTTTACTCTGTTCTGTTTGGGGCCATTGTTCTGGCCAAATCATCCATTGAAAATCAGGCCCTCCAGCTCATTACAAATTCTTCATTGGAGGTGACCAAAAGTACTTCCTGCAGCCTGCTTTGGGTGCTAATTACCTTCTCAGGCACCTTGTAAATATCTCTTGGAACAAGTCATATGCTTATACCACATGTACAGCTCACCTTTTCAGTCTGCACCTCCAATATATCTTTACTTTCAGCTTCCTTATTTTTAACTCCTCCTTCCCCATAGGGAGGTTTAGACTGCAAAGACCCCCTGTTCAGCACAGAGCTGCAGGGGTTAATTCAGACAGTTCATGTCCTCTGCTTTTTCTGGACTAACATGCTTATTCCCCATCACCTATTGACTGTATGCCAAAGAAATGCTAATAACCTGCAGTTCTTAGAGACTGGGTAGATACTTCTTTTGGTATACTGTATTAGAAAAATAGGGTTTTACAACTATAATAATTATATGTGAGAGAGCAGAGTAAACAATTTAACCTTTTTTGTACAAACATTTCTATAGATTTGAATAAGATAGTATACAAGTTTAAATGGTTGAATAAGTTTGATGACCGAGAGATAGAAAGAGGCAGAAAGTAGATTATGAAACCCCCAAAGTGTCGACCACTTTCATATAAAGTAATTTGCCTAACATCTACTAAAGAGCTCAGACGTACACTATAGCTCAATTTTAAAGAGATTTTGTATAGAGCTTCCGTGGAAGTACATAGTGGCTCTATTGTGCCACCAAATGGCTCCATACACAGGTGTAAAAAAAATACTGGCATATGTATGGATGGTCTGCCCTAGAAGCGAGGTGGGTCACCCATGTGGCCAGTGACTGGTTGGGCAAGCATTACCTGACATACCCACAAACTAAAGACCAATGGAGACCTAGCAAGCATTAAAACAGGAGCAGTGAGGATTAATGGTATAGCTTCCTTTATTTTTTAACTCATTGTGAGCATGATTTACACAATAGTTTCCCACTGGATAAACCTTTTAATACACCCCACTTAGACCCTGATATTATACATTATCAGCATGCAATAGAACAACAGTACGGATAGGCTGCAGTGCTTTCAAAGGTGTTTAATTCTTGAATATTGTATAAAATTGCATCCCGTTGAAGAGCTGGGGATCAGAAAGAATAAAAAAAAATGACTGTATGAAGAAAACATTGCAATAAATTAAACGAAAAACTCGCTTTAAAGTTTAGCTTTCAAACTCTATGTTGTGTCGAACCAATTCCTTTGGGGTATTAAGGGTTAATGTAACTTCTCCAATGGATGTAATTGATCAAGAAGTGGAAAACCCAATGGAGCATGAAAAAAACTTTGCACAGAGAAAACTATCTTCTTTCAAGCCATGGTAAGTAAAGAAAGCAGCAGCTGGGTGATTTGCAAGCATGTAATCAGCTTTTGTCAAGGTCTATTTTTCCTGCCTTAAGGGTATAGAGATCTTGCTTTAAAGGTCTCCGTATTTCACACCTCAGTTAAAAAGGGAAGTGAGGCCTGATCCTCTGTAGCTACTGTAAGGACATCAGGGACCATTCTGTCCTGTGTCTCAACTATCATGATGGCACAGATTATACTATTTTATAAACTGCTTTCATACACATCTACAGTAAGAGCAGTAATAGAGGTATCCTTAAAATGGCATAATTGGAAATGGCATGCATATTATTTTCGTATTACTTTTTCATTATGAGGAGTGCTCCTTTCATGATCAGGATTGATCTAGATTATTGGGAGGGCATCTTCATGAGAAATGAGCAGTCTGATATCAGAAAGTTTCACAGACCAAGGGCTTATTCACATGTTCGTTATCAGCGGATGTGTTATGTCCATATTAATCGTCATGTGCACCCATATGCAGACGTCTGCAAGCTCTATTTCTGTCTGTTTTCCAGGCCATGTATGCCCATTTAAGTCACAGACAGCAAAGACATAGAAAAGTACTGCACATTGAAACAAAGGTGAACTGTTTTTAGGGACAGAAAAAAATGAATCAACCATAGACAGCACACAACCCAAAAATGATCAGGATCGGATCAGTGGCTGTCCATGATTAGCAGTGGATGTTATCACTAAGGCTAAGGCCCCACATGGCGTCCCGCAGTAAAAAAGCACCGTGGGAAAAACCACGGCAACACATCACAGTTTTTAATGCAGTGATTTTCACAGAAAGTTCACAGAGGCTTTCTCTGTGGACTTTCTGCTTAAATTTTACCTATAGGGAAACTGCCGGTGTGTCCGCTGCATGTATTTTACTGCAAAGTGGGGATTGGATTTACTAGATTCCCATCCACTTTGCTGTGACTGTAAAACGCTGAGTTTTTTTTTCCCGTGGCATTTACGCCATATGGGGCCCCAGCCTAAAAATGGATGTGTGAATGAGGCCATAAACTGTAGACTTTTACACCTAGAGTATACTTATTTTATTAAGAAAAAAATGCTGCAGAAAAAAAAACGCATTAGAAACGCATCACCTTTTTTTCCTGCAGCATTTTTCATTGTGATTTCGCAGAGTTTTCCTCTGCAGTCTTTTTGCCCCTATTATCCTATATGTAAACTGCCGGCGTTTCCACAGGTATAATTGACATGCTGTTATTTTCAAAATGCAGGCTTTTTTGAAAACCCAGCTTTTCTGCTGCAGATTTTTTTCTGCAATGTGTGGATGAGATTAGCCAGAATCCCATCCACTTTGCAGGTACTGTAAAATGCTGAATTTTTGTAACATTGGGCTTATAGACTAAGGCTTTTTTATGGTGCACCTTTCTCTGATTTTTTTTTTTTTTTGAGCCAAAGACAAGAATGGCTGCAAAAGGAATGGGAAATATATAGGAAGTACTCATAATTCTACTTTCTGCTCAATCCACTCCTGACTTTGGTTCAAAAACCGCAGCAAAATGTGCAACAAAAAAAGCTGCGTTTCTGCAACGTGGGGCCTCAGCCTAAGAATGAGCAAGACACTTCTATTTTCTGCTAGCAGAAAAAAATAGCTAGCAAAAATAGTCTGCCTCTGCCTCCCTTTAAAACAAATGGGAGTCAGATTTCAGATGGAATTTGAAGCGGATTTTGAGTCAGAATCTGTCTAAAAATCTGCTCTAAAATCCTCCATGTGAAGATTAGTCAAAGAATCATGTTTATCTGTCAAGGGGTTCAAAGGTCTGTTTAGCTTATTCTTAACGCAATCTACTGTATTTCTGGTAAAGTTGGATGATGTTTTCTATCTATCTATTGCAGCTCCCACAGAGGTTGCCAGCCAGATACAACAGTTTGCCAGCAATGGCGAGACCATTAGTTAAAAAAATCAAAGTCAAAATATACCTTGAGTTAACCTTTAGGCTAAGGCCCGACGTGGTGTCCCGCAGCAAAAAAGTGCTGTGGGAAAAAACGCGACAGCAATGCATTTCACAGAAAGTTCACAGAGGTTTCCTCTGCAGACTTTCTTCTTCAATTATACCTATAGGGAAACTGCCAGCGTTTCCGTAGGTATAATTGACATGCTGCGATTTCCAAAACCGCAAAAGTTTTGGAAATCGCAGCGTATCCACTGTGCGTATTTTACTGCAAAGTGGGGATGGGATTCGCTAGAATGTAAAACACTGTAAGTGTAAAACGCCGTGTTTTTTTTTCCACAACCTTTCCGCCACGTGGGGCCCCAACCTTAACAGGTATTTTATTTTAAGTTTGGAGGTGTCATTGCTTTACATGCAATGGGCACCTTAGAAAAAACAAACTTATTGTGTTATGTACCCCATTGTTTATGCCTAAAATCTTAATGTGCTCTGACAGCCTTCAACCCTCAACGCATGCTGAGATTTGTAGTTTCACAACAGCTGGTGGGCTGCAGGTTATTGCTGGTCTACACAATTACAGTATGAGGCCTTATTCACATGTCTGCATTTCATGTACATGCATTTTCACGTGCATTTTTTGAGGGTGTCATAGGTACACATTAATTTCAATGTCCTCATTCAGACATCTTTTTGCTGACCGTAGGTCCACAAAAAATGACAGAAGCAGGTCCTTTTATTCACTGATGTTAATGCATCATGGATGCAGCAAGCCAATGAAAGTCTACAGGCCTGTGAAAAAGAATGGACGATTGTGTACCTGTGACTGAGTCCTGAGTTGATTTTTGCCTAATGCCAAATACAGTGTATAAAAATGTAATAAAAGCAGGAAATGTGGTAAAATACAGAAATATGTTCTACTGCTCCTGTGATCCCTAAAATCTGAACATGTCATACAGTACTAATGTACCATACATGTCCACATGACTGCTGCAGCCAAGCACTGGCCTCAGTGGTCTTGGGCCACACTTGCAGACTTTACCACTGAGGGTGCTCATTGGCATGAACTTACTGGCACAGATACAATACATGAGCACTGCAGGTCAATAATACCGGTAGAGACCACTAAAGTAGAGGCATTGGAAGATTTTTTTTTTAATCCTGGAAATCCTTTTGACATATTTGCTTTATAGTATACATATAAGGCTTATGTGTCTTACATGGAAACATAGTAAACATAGAAGATTGGCAGAAAAAAACACATGGTTCATCTAGACTGCACTTACATTTTTTTCATTTTATTCCAAGGCATAGGATATACAGTACACATATCTATCGTATAGAACCGTTTAATATTAGTGGATATACACTATAAACCTAGCTAACTAACACTTCCTAAGTACATTCTGTTACTACAAGGAATTTTTTAGGCCAAAGAAGCAGTTCAAGTCATCACAAAGTGAATGCAGTTTATATTCAGGGTGTGGGGCATAATGGGTATACAACTGAATTTTCTGCATGAAAACCCTGTGTGTGTGGATGGACTTCTTCCCTTCACTGATGGTCTATGCATGTCACTCATATAGACAATGAAGTCATGCTTACATGTTGGGTGTCACATTCTAAACTAGAATGGGATCTGCACTAAAAGGGATCTTTCACACCTGCAGAAATTCCAGAACCCCTGGAATATTTTCCACCCCAGTAAATCCGAGCATTCTGACATTCAGATCTTTAGGAAGAAAGGATCCTGGAATTTACAGTATTCTATCCTATTAAAGTGTGACAGTGGGGTGCTGACAGCGAGTGCAAGTACAGCAGTGGCACTACAATGCTCTGCACCTGTCTCCAGTTTAGAAAGTAGCTAATTAAAACAGATGGCCAATCACAAAATTCTTGTTCTGTTACCAAAGTGATATCTGACTACTTAACATACATGGTGACGCACAGAGCGGTCCAGAATGAATCCTAATCAGCGTCTTCCTGTGACCATTTTTCTAGATGAACTTAAACTGCAGGACTCAATGTTTTACTTTTTTGGTAAAAATTATGTGGATTACATCTTTTACTTTTTAAATTTAATATTGATTTCTTTATTTCTGCAACATTTCATAATAAAGGTTCCCATTTTTTTTACTATGCTCTTTCCTTCTGATACGGTTCTTGTTGAGCTTCTATACCTTTTTTGTCAAGGTTTTCTCCAAAACTGTACAGGGAGGCAATTGTTACCACACTCCGAGCTTGAATGTCAACAAAGTGCCAGTCACCTAGTCTTTGCAACATGGCTGATGTCGATTCCCAAGTCAGGACTTCTGTATGACTCAAGTATATTAGTATTGTGTTACTCCCTGATGTATAGTAGTATAATATTGTACCGTGTTAGCCATAGAAAGTAGTGGAAAAGTGAAGAAATCAGCCTTTTAGAGGCTAACTGAGTATATTTGATGGTAAGCTTTCAGGAGTACTAGCTCCCTTCATCAGACATGGTGTTATACAAGAAACTGAAATTCACAGATTTTTTATGCCTTAAAGACATGGACCTTCAAAGGATCTTAGAATCCTTAAAAAAACAAAAAACAAAATGCAATATAAGTAGGGAAGTTATTTACAATAGGTAAAAAAATAACCAATCTGGAAACTTGTGGGCCGTGACAGAGGGATCACTAATTCTTGCTATCTGTTTGCAATCATGTGGTGATTTGTGACCCTCACAGTTCATACATAGTGTGACATGAGACTGGCATGAATATTAAGCTCAAATTGCAGAGTTTGAAATTTTTGCATTAACTTATATTCCCATTCTTTCCTCTCCCTCTGCGTCTTAAAATGTCCCATTAAAACCACAACCCTCAAATCTTCAATAGAGTGGTCTTCTCCGGAGAAATGTGCGGCCACTGGGAGGTCTGTTCTGCTGTTATTAATGGTAAATCTGTGTGAGTTCATGCACTGACTAAGTCTCTGCCCTGTTTCCCCCACATAGAGGTCTGTGGTGGGACATTGCACACACATTATGAGATACACCACATTGAAACACCTGCAGGAAAATGTCCCCCTAATTCTGTGCACCTGTTGTGACTGTGGGACAAGTACACTCTCAGCGGTGTGGATGTGCCTGCAGGTCATGCACCTGTTTTGCAGGCAAGGTGAGGTGCCATTTTCAGTTGGGGCCTTCAGGGCACTCCGGACAATAATACGCCGTAGGTTTGGTGGTTGCCGAAAGGATAGGAGAGGGGGGACTGGAAATATGTCCTTGAATTCTTCTTACTGCATTACTTCAGTATCAGATCAACAACACGGCATTAACAATGAAAGTAACTTCACACATCTTCTGCTTGGTGGATGGACGAGCCCACATGGCCCTTATTCTTTTTTTTTTTTTTTTTTTCAATTCAAATTTTTATTGCAGTTTTATAACAATACAACAAGGTATGAAACAGCCCAATAGTACAAAAAAAAAAAATACAAACATGCAAACAAAACAAAGCAGGCCGGAGCAACCTGAGGAGACCCCCAGATGGACCCAGCCAACAAGGTTACAGAGATATTAAGAAAAAGAAAAGGAGGAAAGAGTGAATGTAGAAGAAAGGAGAACTAGAGAAAGGCACGAAAGGCAGAGGAGAGAGAGAGAGAGAGAGAGAGAGAGAGAAGAGAGGAGAGAAAGAGGAGAAAAAAAAGGGGGGGGAGTAGTAGCTAAAGGCTGTGAGTAGGGGGCGAGCAGAAAACAAACCATATAAGGGCCCCAATGAGTGTCCGGGGGAACCAGCCATGTCAGGTCCCCATCAGAAGGACCTATAATCAATAACGTGGCCCCCATTCTCTATAATAGGAGCCCCGCAGATAACTGAGTACTGTACTTCGGCTATCTTTGGCACTCCCATTGAAGTGAATGAGAGCTACGCGGGTTTGTCCATCCACCAAGCGACACACCTATATTCAGCCTGGCTGCGGTCAGGCTGAATTCCCATCCGGGGATGGGGGGGGGAAACCCAATTTTCAGACTCATGGGGGTCTCACTCCCTGCAGCTTTCGGCCCTGTTTAATTGCGCAACCACGTCATGTGGATCAGGCCGGAGTTGTGACCTGATGACGTCACCAGAGGGCCGAAGCCTGCTGGGGGTAACACTGATCGCAGAAGAGGTGAGTAACATTGGTTTTTATGTTCCCTCACCTCCCCTGGGCCTCTAATTATTATACTCTGGGGTCTGAAAAGACCCCAGAGTATAATAATAGTAGTATTTGAGGCCCGCGGCCTCACTTACCGATCCCTGCTCCTGCTCACATCCGCCTCCGTTTCCCCTTCTGTGTCCCATAGCAGAAGGGAAAGCAGAGGCGGCCACGAGCATGCGTGGGGGTAGGTAAGTAAATAGGCTGTTACCTGCTGGGGTTACTCCAGCAGGTAACGGCCTATTTATAAAAAAAAAAAAAAAAGTTATTGTCACCTACCTGCGATCCCTTGATGGAGCCGCCACCTCCTCTTCTTGTCTGCAACGTCTACATCTCAGCATCGTCCACTGAGATGCTGACGTCTCGTAAGCCAGCCCAGGACAGGTCCCACTCAGCTTTGTTTTTGTTTTTTTTTAAAGCGGCCTGTCCTGGGCTGGCTTACGGTAAATAATTAGTAAAAATGCCGCCCCCCCAGACAGCAACGGATAGTCGGGGGCCGCCACACTTCGCCTCGTTAGAGGTGGGCCCCTAGCTCAGTGGCACATCATTACCAGTGGCCTCAGGGGTGAGTGGTGCACATGCCCATTAAGCTTAGCACTAAACTGAGCTGAGATGCATCACTGAGCTCCTGGCTCATGCTCAGCAATGAAATGACGCCTGGGACATACACCTGGCTTCAGTGCTGAGCTTTACAACCGCAGCACCTGCATGGTATTTTATATTTCATTGGGCAATAGGTGAGATGCCCTGTCATCTGTAATGGGCCAAGGTGCCTCTCATGTGAATCCCCTAGTCTTACTCTTAACATGCTTCCGCCGTGGTTTGCGGGAAGTCCTTCCCGGCAGCACCTTACTATTAGATGTCGGGAAGGAGTTAACGTGATTCGCTGCTAATTAATTTGGATCGAATCGAATTGTTTTGGAAACATCAGAGAATCGGTCGAATCGAATTTTTGAAAAATTCGCTCATCTCTAATTGTCATACATTCTCAATAAAGTAAGTTTAAGAAATATATTGCTGATTCGGTGAAACATTGATGATGTCTCTGCTGCAATAGACGTACATTCATCTTGAAGGATAAATGCTGTGCAGATGATGATGGTATGTTTGCTGAGTGAAGTGTATTTTACATATATATAAACAACTAAGTGTATATGTTACAATTTTCACCAAAGACATAACTTGAAGCTGGGTCATAATCTGTAACAGGACCCCAACCTACCATATGTAATTATAGTGTTAATGCCTTATTATGTGGCAGAGTTGCTTCTGGGCCCCCTCAACTACCATTGTCTAGTTGTAACTACTACCTCTGCACTTCCTATAGCCTTGCCTGTGGTGTTAACATCAGTTTAAATGTGCAGATCTGTTAGTTTAGCTCTGTATATAAAAATATAAAATTAGATATAGTTGGCTTTGTTTCTCCTAGAATTAGGTTGACTGAACCAATCGATTTTGGCAAGACCACCATATATGTATGACATGCCCCGCTAATATCCATTTAGCATATGGCAGGGGAACAAAGGATTAAGCATGTTGAATTTCAATATGCACTATCTTTTGTTGTCAAGCCAGATGAACAGTCGCCCACCAGAGGTGTCTGACAGTGGCTTATCCCTTCTTTCCCGCTGAAAATATATGCAAGTTTGACCCAACCAAGATTGCATATATATATAGGTGTATAAGTTTGTTCTGAGTATGTAAATGAACAGTTAGCTGAAAGTATATCAGAAACTTTATACTAGTGTTATTATGTTCTCTTCTTTATCAAAAGCTGATATCAAGATTCTTCTGTCTTCCTGTCACCAGTGTGTACTGCATTTTGGGAGCTCAGGAGACAAATAAACAGAACTGCTCTGTTTGGTCACATGTCTGACTGCAGACCTCAGTCTGTTTCCAAGGGCAACCAACAGGGGTTTGAAAACAGCTATAAAAGTGTGTATAAAACTGCTATAAAACTGTATAATTTACAAGCACTGCAAAAAAGAGTAAAATATTATATCTGCTCCACAGCAAAACATTGATATACAATTAAACTGTAAAATACTGGAATTTAGCTTTAATAACAAATATATCTTTGTAAGTGTTTATACCTCATTAGTTCGTGAGTAGAAATAACACAATAAACACCCAGTCATGTATCTAGTTCTTGTGAGACTGGGCTACCATGGAGCTGTCCCTACAGTCCCTTCATAGTAAATACAGCTCTCAGGCTCATTTATAAGGAGTTCTTATTCTCAGACACTGTCACCAGTGTTTAATGTTTAGTTTCTCATGAAAGAAAAGTTCTGCAGTATAAGTATTGTATTGTGTCCCACGTGCTTAGCGCAACCCAACCATGGGGACTTCAGTGGTCAATGGCAAATACAGTGTTAACAGAAAGAATTTAACTGTAGTAAACTGCCCAGCAGCAAATTAGGAAGTTTGGCCTCCTAAGAATGAGTTGCGTTGTTTGTTCTTCCAAACTGCAGCTGTCCCTCTTTTTGGTGGCTTATTACACATGGAGTCCTAATGAATAGGAGTCGCTGTTATACTGTACGCCACACTTACAGGATCTATCTCAGAGCCCACCACAATCTCACTGATCAGCAGAAGGCCAGCAACATCATAATTCTTTCTACAAACAGGAGAGGATAAAGAAGGTTTTTTGTTGGAGCTTGGCTGAGTATGCTGTGTGTCCTGCCTTCAGGGTACACCGTGCCATCTCTAGCTGATATGGTCTATGGCTTAGTAAGGTAACAAGCAATTATTGTTCACTATCTATAGAACATTATTGATCTAGGGTAAGATTAGGATTGTAGGACAAACCTTCTGTGCGCAAATAGTAATGTGCAACTTGCAAAAGCAAATAGTCAAGAACAAATCGTGGCCATAATTTCCTCAGAATTTTATCTTTTACATACTTTCTATTACAGTGTACTTGTCTAAGATGGTAGATAATGGTGGACAAATGTTTGTGGATTTTACTGCAGATTTCATTATAGATTGTAATACCTAGGGTTAAATATGCAGAAAAACATGGAGCTGCAAAAGTAAAGGCAATTTTCACAGCTAATCGTTTTTTGGTGTGCAAATGATCATGGCTGAAAAGGAAATATAGTACTACTTGGTGGCCATTTAGATGAATGGCCATCTTCTAATACAAGGACAGCTTGAGTCCGCATACAGCTTGAGTCCACATAAACTGCTCTTATAGAATGGCGCTACATTCTAAATGTTCTCGACTAAACTAAATGTACTAAATGTTGCAACAATTGTAGCCAGTGTAGGCAATCCTGGGCAGGCAGAAATATTTCACCTACACTAAAAGTGCACTTACATGGTGTTTACAGGGTACATTTACCATATACATCAGGAAAGCTCCTGACGTATACATTAAATGTTTCCATAAACCCCTATTCACCTAACAATAGCCAAAAACATGTGATTTTGATCTACTTCTGGCTGTACATGTCAATATACCTTTACTGGATAAAATAGCATATTCGACTGTTCTACAAACTGGCATCCATCAAAAAAAAAAAAAATCATATGTTGATGTATGTGGTTTTTAATGCTGGAACCCACAAACCATGTATACGCTATATGGTTGTACAATGGCATAGGTGAAAGGCACACATTCAGAAATCTTCTAGGAGTATATCCCTAATATATGTTAAGAATCTAGCTATTGGATAAGGAGGAATTGTTGCTTCTGAGTTGTTACTAGTGTCACAGCTCACAGATGATTGTCTAGGCTGGATGCAATTGTATCAAACTATCAACTGTGAGAAGTATCAAGTTTCTAAGAGTTTTCAGCATCTGGATGAATAAAAGAAAGTTCCCATTGACTGACAGCAAGATGAATTCTTTAATGCAGAGGGATGGAAACACATAGCACATATTAAACTTGCCTAAGTTTTCATTATTTTTACATTCAGTCAGTTGTTATAAAATAATATTATATATATTTTCCTGTTGAAGGTCTTTCAAGATCGAATTTTCTGCATTCGTAGAATTACACTTTACATTCACTTAACTCATAACAAATGTTAAGCGAATGTGATCTAATGTTCTACGAAAGTATACTATAAATGTATATACACTATATATTTCATGGATATAAATATGTGGAATATAATAACTAGCCTTTCTTAAAAGTGACACATGAAACATCAGGCAGTCTGGCATAGCCAGGGCTTGCATGATACAGTAGACAAGTTACTGAATACTTTAGCATCTAATGAAAGCAGTGACAATTGGAGCATGTCGGAAAATTCTATCTATAGATTACTAACCATACATAACTTTGCAGTAACGTCTAAATGTGTAAAAATGGATGGAGTCAATTATAAGACACAAGCCATGTTCCCCAACATATCACCTCCTAATACATTGGTATATTTATAAAATACCAAATAAGGTCAAATAAGGAAATGGTTACAAGTGAGGTATTCACCAGGTTGAAAAAAATGTTTTTTTTTTCTTCATACATCATATTGGTGTAACAAATGACAACTATTCTAATTTAAAGGGATTTTATTAAGGATAGGATATCAACATCAGATCAGTGAGGGTCCAACTCCAAGCAATTCTCCAGTGCTCATCCATGTGCTGTCTGTGTGCTGTCAGTTTTTTACTGATGCATTCTTAGGAGACTACTGAAAAATAAAGAAGAAAGCATCCGTTGTTTTTTTTTTTTGAGGATGCAAAACGATAATGGACTATACACAGATAGCATCCGAAAATACACTAGGATGTACAAAGTCTGTTGATTCTACTTCACAAAACAGATAGCTAGTCTGAAACCTGCCTAAGGCTGAGGCCATTCTCAAAGCAGAGCATTTTTGGCTGCTGTGGAAACGCAGGAGTAAATAACGCTGTTTTTTAGGCCAAGACCCCATATGGCGTAAACGCTGCGGCATTTTACAATCCCTGCATAGTCCATCCACACATTGGAAAAAAATATGCGCAATTTCCAAAACCATTGTCAGTTTCCCTATAGGTATAATTGAAGCAGAATGTCCACAGAGGAAAACTCTGCAGACTTTCTGTGAAAAGCACTATGGGAAAAACCACAATGCATTTACGCCAGTTTTTCACACAGCACTTTTTCACTGCGGGCCACTACTATTGGGGTCTTAGCCTTACAGTCCTAGCAGAGTAAATGAGGGGGAAAAAAGTGCATTTTTAAAAAAAAACAGAATGTAAATTTTTTTGGTGGACACACTGCATTTTCCTTTAGACTTATATTGGTGGGGGTTGGTAAAGTGAAAAAAAAAAAAAAAAGCGGAAAAGCTGTTAAAAAAAGTATTTCTCCTTTGTTTTTTAGCACATTTCGCTATGTGTGGCCTTCGCCTAAAGGTACTGCAGCTCTCTCCCTTTCAAGTGAACAGAAATCAGCTGTTAATATGAGGGAAAGCTGTGACTGGTCATATATCCAGTAACTGACCAAGTAATACATAGACAGATCAGGTCCACTAGAGCGGTAGCCACTCTTTGTTCTTCTTTGGATCATGGAAAGGGTCCCAAAGCACATATGACCTATTAGTTGCATTGATGAGGAGACCCTTGGAAGGACAAAGTTGGAAAAACATGACTTTTCTAGTTTAATATGAAATGACTTGGAAAAGTAAGCAAATAAGCTTTGCATTGCACATTACATTTACCATTTGTATAGAGGACATTTATACTTTCAGGATGCCATTCGTCTGTATTACAATAGTCATGAAGTTATAATATTCAGTGCAGAGAAGTCTACTGTGCAGTGATATAGTCAGCACCGAGTCTCAGAGATGAAGATGTAGTAAAAGTTTGTGTAACTGAAACTGACATTGAAAGGGCCAATTTCCAGGCGGAGATGTTATGGCATTAACAGCTTTACACTGCACAGTATTTTTGTTCTAGTCGTAAGAGAAACCTTGTTCAGCCTATTTCGGGGCCTCATGACATGCTGCCAACACTACTGAAATTAGCATTGGTCTTTTGTTTCTCTGCATGCGCGCATCATACACTGCTGATCTGATAAACCCTTTTTTTCCAAACACCAGCATTTTTAAACAAAACTAGCATGGGACTGATGACTAATGTGAATGTGTCCAAAAAAAAAAAAAAAACTTCACAGCCACTGCTACAAAATCCCAGATTTAGAAAATTAAGGAAAAGATAATCACTTAAATAATCTCACAGATGGCACATTTCTATATAAAAAAAAGTAATTGGCAGATAATCTCTATGCTAAGTAATGGAAAATGAAATTATACACACAAGTGTATGCCACTAATGTAACAAAGTATTTGCCGTCAAACAAAACAGGAACATTTAAATAGCATTGTCCCCTACAATAAGAAAAGCCATGAAATAAAACCAACATCCTTGAATTTTCCTTCAGTGTGAAGTTTTTATTTTTCTATTTTTTAGTTATTTAGTTTTATCAGCATGTGACAGATGGAGGATTTTCATAGCAGACAAACACCTGTCTATTTCTAGGTGTCTTCCAGTTTTCCATAGCCTCTGAATGGCATTTAGGCTAAGGTCCCACGTAGCGGGCTGTGGCAAAAAAACGATATAGGAAAAAAACGCAGCATTTTTTTACAGAGAGTCTGCAGAGGTTTCCTCTGCAGACTTTCTGCTTCCATTATACCTATAGGGAAGCCAGCGTTTCCATACGTATTATTTACATGCTACGATTTCCAAAACTGCAACGGATTTGGAAATCACAGCATTTCTACTGCACGTATTTTTTTGCAATGGGTGGACGGGATTTGTTACAATCCCATCCACTTTGCAGGTACTGTAAAACTGTGGCCAAACCGTGGCGTCCAAAAAGAAAACACATTTTCCGACTGGCGGGCTAATCTAACCCTATAAATTCATTTAGTGTGTACATACTGGCTTTCCAGTATACATGCTAAACATACATCATAAATTTGATGTGCACATAGGGGTATTTTCCATTCAGGTCTTGATAATCCCTGTCCAGCTGGAATTTGCACCTAATTTATGACGAGGAGCACTCCTCATCATAAAATAGCCGCAACTTCTTGGGTCTGTGAACCTAAACAGAAATCTAAGCCAAGAAGTAGATTTCTGGCATCATTTATGTCAGACAATGGGTGTAAATGAGGATAAATCTGATGCGGCCAATGGGCACACCCCCAATACACCGCCCACCATGCCCCCTTTGAGGAAAGTGGCATGTGTGGTGCAAAACCTTTTTCCTAACATCTTCATTAAGCAACGTAGAACTTACCGTTGCATTGTATTGGGACCTTTTTTTTTTAACACATGGCTGGGTATACTGAACTACCCATTGTTCTTCAGACTATTTTTAGTTCAACAAACTATATAATGAAGATGGAAACGGCAAGGGGCTCGAATAAACCAGAATAACAGGGGTTTCAATATAGGATACTGACAAATTATAAAGCCACTTTTCATAATGAATAGTACAGGTCAATATCAGAAACATTGTGATATATCTGATTAAAGAATAATGGGGCAGAATTATCAATGGTCCCATCACTTTTGTGGTGTAAAAAAGTTTCAAACCTTGTGTTTGAGTCTCTGTGAATGGCACTTGCAACAAAAATTTTGGTGTAGGTAAATGAACCGTCAAAGTATGTGCCCAATTTTTTTATGAGTCCTGCAGAGGGGTTATCAAAACCGGTGTACAATAGGTCTCTATAACACCCCCTCCATGTTTCCTTCTCCACTTACCAGGTTGTTTTCTTCTTCTCCCTCCGCCCCCCCCCCCCCTTTTAGACTCTTATCTCTATTAGCACCCATATCTGTATCCAGGCACACAAACAGAAGTCTATGGGGAGTGGAGGAGACAGGTGCAGATGGCTAAGAATTTCCTTATTCTGCACAGTGGTAGAGAATTATTTTACTAGACATAGTAGAGTCAAAAAACTATCTAAATTACTAAGTTTAGCAAAACTTATCAGCCTGAGTATGTGTGTCTTTTCCAGCATACTACTCCCCCTTCCCATCTTCATAGACTTTATCCATAATATTCTAAAATTGTGCACTGAATGACTAACTTGTCTGGAAGCTATTGATTTAGATGTAGCCCTATCTGTACATTTTTTTCTATGCTGTAGACTGGGTATTTTTTACCATGTATGGTTTTTATAAGTGACTTTTATTGTTACTTTTTAATAAACATATAATAAAAATACTAAAATAGAAGTAACTCAGCCTGATGGCAAATATAATGTATTTCTATAATAAGATAAATTACAAAACTTCTTATATTCACCTCTACTATTCATTTATGAAAAGTTGTTTTATAACTGCGGGTACACTTTAAAGATTATAATTCACAAGTTTCTTTAATCATAAACTCTATGAGGTGACAGGTTATGTTTCCACATTGAAATAATGTTATAGTGTCAATGATGCGAAATTGTTCTGCTGCTTCATTGTCCTCTTCTCTCTTCATTTCTATGTTATATAATTACTCAGCTATGTAATTTCTTCCATACATGTCACAAATGAAAGAAGGATAAACTGCAGAGCAATATCTCTCAGTGACCTTATGAGCTTGTTACAGATGTTCTCCCTGCACCTAATGTTATGTAACAGCTTGCTGATAATGAACTTCGAGAAACTCAGACATTCATAGAATCATATTCAAAAGTTACAGTCATTGTGAGAGTGCATTATATCACCACAGCCATAAATATATACAGTCATATGAAAAAGTTTGGGCACCCCTATTAATCTTAATCATTTTTAGTTCTAAATATTTGGGTGTTTGCAACAGCCATTTCAATTTGATATATCTAATAACTGATGGACACAGTAATATTTCAGGATTGAAATGAGGTTTATTGTACTAACAGAAAATGTGCAATATGCATTAAACCAAAATTTGACCGGTGCAAAAGTATGGGCACCTCAACAGAAAAGTGACATTAATATTTAGTAGATCCTCCTTTTGCAAAAATAACAGCCTCTAGTTGCTTCCTGTAGCTTTTAATCAGTTCCTGGATCCTGGATGAAGGTATTTTTGACCATTCCTCTTTACAAAACAATTCCAGTTCAGTTAAGTTTGATGGTCGCCGAGCATGGACAGCCCGCTTCAAATTATCCCACACATGTTCAATGATATTCAGGTCTGGGGACTGGGATGGCCATTCTAGAACATTGTAATTGTTCCTCTGCATGAATGCCTGAGTAGATTTGGAGCTGTGTTTTGGATCATTGTCTTGCTGAAATATCCATCCCCGGCGTAACTTCAAATTCGTCACTGATTCTTGTACATTATTCTCAAGAATCTGCTGATACTGAGTTGAATCCATGCGACCCTCAACTTTAACAAGATTCCCGGTGCCGGCATTGGCCACACAGCCCCAAAGCATGATGGAACCTCCACCAAATTTTACAGTGGGTAGCAAGTGTTTTTCTTCGAATGCTGTGTTTTTTGGACGCCATGCATAACGCCTTTTTGTATGACCAAACAACTCAATCTTTGTTTCATCAGTCCACAGGACCTTCTTCCAAAATGAAGCTGGCTTGTCCAAATGTGCTTTTGCATACCTCAGGCGACTCTGTTTGTGGCGTGCTTTCAGAAACGGCTTCTTTCGCATCACTCTCCCATACAGCTTCTCCTTGTGCAAAGTGTGCTGTATTGTTGACCGATGCACAGTGACACTATCTGCAGCAAGATGATGCTGCAGCTCTTTGGAGGTGGTCTGTGGATTGTCCTTGACTGTTCTCACCATTCTTCTTCTCTGCCTTTCTGATATTTTTCTTGGCCTGCCACTTCTGAGCTTAACAAGAACTGTCCCTGTGGTCTTCCATTTCCTTACTATGTTCCTCACAGTGGAAACTGACAGGTTAAATCTCTGAGACAACTTTTTGTATCCTTCCCCTGAACAACTATGTTGAACAATCTTTGTTTTCAGATCATTTGAGAGTTGTTTTGAGGAGCCCATGATGCCACTCTTCAGAGGAGATTCAAATAGGAGAACAACTTGCAATTGGCCACCTTAAATACCTTTTCTCATGATTGGATACACCTGGCTATGAAGTTCAAAGCTCAGTGAGCTTACAAAACCAATTTTGTGCTTCAGTAAGTCAGTAAAAAGTAGATAGGAGTATTCAAATCAATAAAATGATAAGGGTACTCAAATTTTTGCACCGGTCAAATTTTGGTTTAATGCATATCGCACATTTTCTGTTAGTACAATAAACCTCATTTCAATCCTGAAATATTACTGTGTCCATCAGTTATTAGATATATCAAATTGAAATGGCTGTTGCAAATACCCAAATATTTAGAACTAAAAATGATTAAGATTAATAGGGGTGCCCAAACTTTTTCATATGACTGTACACTTGTGCTAAAAAGTTTACATACCCCGGCAGATTTTTTGGCCTTTTTTCAGAGAATATGAATGATAACTCAAAAACTTTTTCTCCACTCATAGTTAGTGGTTGGTTGAAGTCATTTATTGTCAAACTTCTGTGTTTTCTCTTTTTAAATCATAATGACAACCAAAAACATCAAAATGACCCTTTTCAAAAGTTCACATACCCCAGTTCTTAATACCGTGAATTGCCCCCTCTAACATTAATGACAGCTTGAAGTCTTTTGTGGTAGTTGTGTATGAGGCTCTTTATTTTCTCAGATGGTAAAACTGCCCATTCTTCTAGGCAAAAAGTCTCCAGTTCCTGTAAATTCCTGGACTGTCTTGCATGTACTGCACGCTTGAGATCTCCCCAGAGTGGCTCAATGATATTGAGGTCAGGAGACTGAGATGGCCACTCCAGAACCTTCACTTTCTTCTGCTGTAGCCAATGACAGGTTGACTTGGCCTTGTGTTTTGGATGGTTGTCATGTTGGAACGTCCAAGTACGTCCCATGCGCAGCTTCCTGGCTGATGAGTGCAAATTTGCCTCCAGTATTTGCTGATAACGTGCTGCATTCATCTTTCCTTCAACTTTGACCAAGTTCCATGTGCCTTAGAAGCTCACACATCCCCACATCATCAGTGATCCACCTCTGTGCTTTACAGTAGGAATGGTGTTCCTTTCATCATTACCAAATTACCTTGTTCCAGAAGTTTTGAGGCTTGTCTCTGTGCTGTTTGCCGTATTGAAGGCGAGATTCTTTGTGGCATTTGCGCAGTAATGGCTTTCTTCTGGCAACTTGACCATGCAGCCCATTTTTCTTCAAGTGCCTCCTTATTGGGCATCTTGAAACAGCCACACCAATAGTTTTCAGAGAGTCCTGTATTTCAGCTGATGTTATGTGAGGGGTTTTTTTTGCATCTCAAACAATTTTCCGGGCAGTTGTGGCCGAAATTTTGGTTGGTCTACCTGACCGTGGTTTGGTTTCTGGGCATGTTATCAGGCCAAAATCACCAGGGTATGTGAACTTTTGAACAGGGTCATTTTGATGTTTTTGGTTGTCATGATTTAAAAAGAGAAAACACAGAAGTTTGACAATAAATGGCTTCAACCAACCACTAAACATGAGTGGAGAAAAAGTTTTTGTGTTATCATTCATATTACTGTACAAAGTCTGGTGTAAAACTGGCACAGTGCAACTCACTAGAACAAGGTCTATGTTGACCCATTTAAGAATATTAGATTTCAGCTCTGAAGACTCCTTGATAGTGAAGGAAGCTCTGGACTAAAATACAAGGTGTAACTAAGTATCCGTATGTGATATGTTTGTTTGTACTGCAATTTATTTCCAAATTTGTTCACTCTATATTATATATAGTTTAATTCATGTAGGCTGAGGTTACAAAGCATCTTTTGCTGTGACTCCAGTCGAGCAATCAAAGATTATCCTGTTGCCCTGCAATTACTTCACTAATGTATGTAAATGGAGTTACACCATATGACCCCAAGGATGCTGCAACTGTGTCTTCTGGTTGTAAAAAGATCAAACACTGCTTATGCTTTTGGCAACTAGAAGTTGCAGTCACAGAACCCTGGGGTCACAATCCAACTCCATTCACCAATTTATAATGTCAAATGTACACTTTTACCTATATGTTTTTGTGCTTCCATCTAAAGTAATGTAAAGTAGTTAAGTAAAAACAAAACTGGCTGTTACTGCCTGGATCTGGGAAATTCATAGCCCTTTCAGTGATTTATTTTATTTATTTACTTATTATGCTTACTTATATAGCGCCATCATATTCTGCAGTGCTTTACAGACATTGACAGTCACTGTCCCATACAGGGCTCACAATCTACATTCCCTATCAGTATGTCTTTGGAGTGTGGGAGGAAACAGAGTACCAGTTATCAACAAGCACTAGTTTTATGTACTGCCACAATTTGTATCTGAGACATGAATGAAAAATCCATGGGAGGTGAATAACTAATAATTAAAATGCAGAAATAAGTTTTACATATGTAAATATATTACATGTACAAGTATATGTGCCAACCTGTGCCCAGCATGCCCATACATAGTTTTAGCCAAGCTAAATGACCAACAGATTCAATGTTAAACTGCTGGCTGTGGAATACATCAAGTGTGGAAAATACTTCTTTGTCTAAAGCAGTGATGCAACAGAAAATAAGAGCATACTAACTACAACCTTCCATCTAATGCATACTCAGCCCTGTGTGTCATGAGCAATACTTTTACACTACATTTGCTATTTACAACAATTCAGAACGCATTTGGAACCCTTCAAATTAATGCATGTGTTAACCTTTTGGTTGGAGGGGGGTGTTTGGAAATATACAGTGTTTCTCACGCAAACCCCAGTGAAGAGTTTGTTACATTAGTCACACAACTAAACTTTTCAATTGAACTTTGGATCTGTATGCGGAAGAGTAAGTCAAGTTCAAGTAATGGGAAGGGACAGAGCCACCCAGGATCCCAGTGATTCACTTGCTGACAAGCTTAGAGGACTTTGTTACACACACGTTTCAGCATTAATTATGTCCCCACAATGCAGTTTCAATTATATCAAAATATTAGTGGTTCATCGGCAGTGTTATAAAACCCCCTTTGTGTGCACTCCAATCAGGGTTTCTTATATATTTTATAAACTATGCAAAAAAAATTCCAAAAGTTTTATATGGGTATCCCAAAACAGTTCTGATAGTTATTAAAGCTTTGATCTCTTTTTATCATTATTTGGGCAGAAGTAAGTGAAAACATGTTAGTGGCCAATGTGATGCCATGGCCTCTGGTTATACCTACATCCTTGTTTTCTGAAACGGTTGGTGCTAGCCTTAATAACACTCAGCGGAAAGCTGTCATGCTTGTGTAAACCCTCTCCTAGGTTGGATGCTATTCCTCTGTTAGACAGGGCCAAAAGGTCACAATCGATTTTAGAGGCCACCCGGTGTGTGTAGGCCATGAACTGACTCAAAAAAATTATATCAGAGCTGGATTAGCTGACCTTTCAGGGCTAGACCCGGACTTAGACTAACTACAGACTGCGGCTTGGCAGGCCTGGCTCAGGGAGAGGCCAGAGTGGATGACCTGGTTAGCTGACCTCTTCAAACATCAGGAGCATTTTTCTGGCAGTTACCACGGAGATTGGGCGGCACAAGCCTCTCTTACTAAGTAAGGGAAATGCAAACTCTCTCCTACCTCAAAGAATTGTCTCTAAAAAAATCATTCTCTACTTATAACACAGATCATTACTTCTGACCTATATGATATACTGTAATAGTTACAACATTTAATACAGCACATGGGGCAACTATATACTATTATATGGGTAAAAAGTTTACTCAAATTTTCTCTACCAGTTATTCTACGATAGAACATTGTTTCAGAAATAAAGGAGAATGTTTCATATATATATATATACTGTATATATATATAAATTGAACTCACAGAATAATTGAATGGTGGAGATGAGAGATTATATATGTAGTAGCATAAATATGAGAGCTTTCATATACTGCTACATTGTTATAACTGAGTAGTCACTACAAAATAATCATCGATTAGAAACAATAATATCAACCGTAATAAAGAGCCCTCCTTCCAAGTCGAGTAATATAAAACAATATCCAGTTATTTCTCAGTTATATTCGTTTCTTGAAAAGCTGGGTATTTTATGGTACTTTGGAGCTGCACCAAGGGACATAACAATTAACCATGAGGCTGCATGGCAAAACTTGTAACTGGGCCCTATTCTACCATTATGACAGAAAAAAAGGCCACACTTACCCAATACCAGATGATACATGGTTCTGTGCAGGATGCAGGCAGGACCTTGCAGTATATATCTTTTTACAGTGGGGAAAAAAAGTATTTAGTCAGCCACCAATTGTGCAAGTTCTTCCACTTAAAAAGATGAGAGAGGCCTGTAATTGACATCATGGGTAGACCTCAACTATGAGAGACAAAATGAGAAAACAAGTCCAGAAAATCACAGTCTGATTTTTAAAGAATTTATTTGCAAATTATGGTGGAAAATAAGTACTTGGTCAATAACAAAAGTTCATCTCAGTACTTTGTTATATATCCTGTGTTGGCAATGACAGAGGTCAAACGTTTTCTGTAAGTCTTCACAAGGTTGGCACACACTGTTGCTGGTATTTTGGCCCATTCCTCCATGCAGATCTCCTCTAGAGCAGTGATGTTTTGGGGCTGTCGCTGGGCAACATGGACTTTCAACTCCCTCCAAAGGTTTTCTATGGGGTTGAGATCTGGAGACTGGCTAGGCCACTCCAGGACCTTGAAATGTTTCTTATGAAACCACTCCCTCATTGCCCTGGCAGTGTACTTGGGATCATTGTCATGCTGAAAGATACAGCCACGTTTCATCTTCAATGCCCTTGCTGATGGAAGGAGGTTTGCACTCAAAATCTCACGATATATGGCCCCATTCATTCTTTCATGTACTGGCTTAAGCAGGGGGACACGTCTGGCACTGCAGAATCTGAGTCCCTGGCGGCGTAGTGTGTTACTGACGGTAGCCTTTGTTACGTTAGTCTCAGCTTTCTGCAGGTCATTCACTAGGTTCCCCCCGTGTGGTTCTGGGATTTTTGGTCACCGTTCTTGTGATCATTTTGACCCCACGGGGTGAGATCTTGCGTGGAGCCCCTGATCGAGGGAGATTATCAGTGGTCTTGTATGTCTTCCATTTTCTAATTATTGCTCCCACAGTTGATTTCTTCACACCAAGCTGCTTGCCTATTGCAGATTCAGTCTTCCCAGCCTGGTGCAGGTCTACAATTTTGTTTCTGGTGTCCTTCCACAGCTCTTTGGTCTTCACCATAGTCGAGTTTGGAGCGTGACTGTTTGAGGTTGTGGACAGGTGTCTTTTATACTGATAACAATGTCAAACAGGTGCCATTACTACAGGTAATGAGTGGAGGACAGAGGAGCCTCTTAAAGAAGAAGTTACAGGTCTGTGAGAGCCAGAAATCTTGCTTGTTTGTAGGTGACCAATTACTTATTTTCCACCATAATTTGCAAATAAATTCTTAAAAAATCAGACAATGTGATTTTCTAGATATGTTTTCTCATTTTGTCTCTCATAGTTGAGGTTTACCTATGAGGTCAATTACAGGCCTCTCTCATCTTTTTAAGTGGGAGAACTTGCACAATTGGTGGCTGACTAAATACTTTATTTCCCCACTGTATATATACCTTTATGATATCCTGTTTTTGTGGGAACCAAGAACTTTCTTTACTATATTGCTATCATTGTCCTATGCATTGCACCAGTCACTTTACTATGCACCTTCTATATGACTTGTCACTAATCAAACAGTTCAGGTGTCTTATTTTATGTGCCAAGTATTTGCCATGTCATGTGTCCAATTCATGTATTTCATACCCCTCTGTCTCTAGTACCACATATGGTTTGAAAAAGGCCGATGGCTTTGTATATACTTATCTTTTATCAATAAATTTTATTGAACTCTTAGAAGAGCTTCTCTTATACCTCTTTTTTGAGATTCGTTATCTTTAATAAAAACATTTGATATATCCCTTCAGGATAAAGGTGGAAGCAATGTGATGTCACATTAGAGGATTGATGCACACAGTGATGTTATAGTAATGGCATAATGCACATAGTGATGTCATTGTACAAGAATAATGAACACAGTGATGTCACAGTACAGGGATACTCCAGACAGAAATGTCACAGTACAGAGATAATATACACAGTGATGTCACAGTACAGGGATAATGCCCACTATGATATCATAGCACAGGGATAATGCACACACAAATGATTGCTTTTTACACTGTACATGATGTCACATGTAAGCATTGTGATATCTATTATATTCAGCCAAAGGTAGAGTGTAATAGAGGTTCAGTAGTGACAGGTGTGCATGTGCCTTCAAAAGGCTCCCAGGTGTCATGAAAACCGATTGCCACCCCCTCATGCTCAGTTGGGGAAGGGACTACTAGGCAGAAATATGGCAGCATCCACACACCACTGCCGTTTAGATGCCATGGTCGCAAATTACTGTGGGTTCTAAAAGGTTAACATCCGCAATCAGCTGCTAGCTGCTGGTGTTGGCTGTGTTATATAGCCAGCACCTGTTGTGTATAGAGATGGATCAACTCCTGAGCCTTTTCCACACTCCCCTTACACCAAACTGACATATATTTACATCATTGAGCATGAAAGGGTTAATAACCTTTGGCAGGGCCTCCAAACGTCCTCAAACTTGCAGCACTGCAACGGAGAGGAGACAGAGGACATGTGTGAGGTAAGTTTGCAATTTTATGTCTTTGTGAATTTCTGTCTGTGTGTGTGTGTGTCTGTACAATTACTCTAATAATAATAGTCCTTTAATAGTCCCACAGTGGGGAAATTCAGTGTGTTACAGCAGCAAAGATAAGATAAGCAGATACAAATACAAATACAACATGTACAGGAATGTTCCAAGGTGATTCTGTGCATAGTGGACCAATGCCATACCACTACTCTATTCATGCACATATGGGCACTGCACAGTACTACTACCCTTATCTTGCACATATGGGCACAGTACTACTACTACTTTCATCCTGCGTATCTGGGCACAGCACTACTAGCCTTACCCTATATACTGTAACACAGTGCACTGTACAGTACCATTTCTACTATGTCTGTTTTTAGGTCCTCTGTCTTTATGTCCATTATTCTGCTCCATCAGAGGATCAGAACGTAAGACATTAAAAATGCCTTAGGCCAGGGACCCCACATGGCGTCACTGCATAGTGATTGGGATTCTAGCGAATCCCATCCACACACAGCGGAAAAATACGTGCAGCAGAAATCAGCGATTTTCAAAAACCTTGCTCTTTTGGAAATCGCAGCATGTCAATTATACCTAGGGAAATGCTGGCGGTTTCCCTATAGGTATAACAGAAGCAGAAAGTCCGCAGAGGAACTTTCTGTGAAAAGAGCTGTGGGAAAAACCGCGATGCGTTGCCGCCGCAGTTTTGCCCGCAGTGCTTTTTGCTGCGGCCTGCTACATGGGGCCTTAGCCTTAATAACAGATACAAATAGAAGACTTTCCTTTTTTGGCCATCATTGTTGACTTTAAAGTTAAAATAAAAACGGGACAGTACTTCTAAGTCCTGGTTCACATCTGCGTTCGGGTTTCCGTTCGGGGGAGTCCGCTTGGGGACCCTCCGAACGAAAACCTATACGCATAAGTGGTTACCTGGGAAATCCGCTGACCTCATAGACTATAATGGGGAGAGAAAAATGCTGCTTGCAGTATCGAGGAAGCAGTGGCTAGCAAAAGAAACCCAGTAGATGTATACAATCATATTATTGATATGTGCTGTGTCAAATAGTAATACAGCACCCCTGGACTGCTAATAGTGGCATGTGTCATTGCAGGCCATAATACAGAGGTGGAATATGGTGCCAAGTGGACTGTATGGTAAGTCTATGTTTGTGTCAAACCTTTGACCAAGTGAAACAAAATAGCACAGTTAACCACCATGACCTTTCATCCACCATAACACTGGAAAGATTTTGACCAAGAAGACCAAGGTAATGTATTTTAAGTAAAGTCAATGTTAACTTTATTTTGGTGACATCTGTAAGGAGATATTACATGTTTTGTGGGATAACGCCTTTAATACCTTTTCACAGATGCATTTGAACTGTTTTCTTCACATGATTCCCCGTTTGTCTTCCTCGGTGTTCTTCCCTATCTTCAGCAAAAAAGCATTTGATTTCATTTAATTAATTGAAAAATATTTTAAATAATAATAAGTAGAAGTAATAATAGCAGTAGTAGTTCCAATATTTATAGAGCAGGTACTCTAAAATATTGAAAGAGCATCGGAACATCCTTGGGCTGCACACTTAGCCATGTGCATGAAGCCGTAGTAGTAGTAGTAAGAGTATTTAAAAGGTTTTCTCCAGGAAGATTGGAGACATAGATGAATTTTGCAGATGAAACGTGCAATCAATGTGAAAAGTATATTTTCTGCTTTGCTTAATTGCAAGTAAAGTGAAATTGCTGAATGTGCTGGAAATAGAAAACATGAAAATTAGCATATTGGGCAGAAAAAAATTGAAAATACATTGAAAATGTTGCATGCAAAAATGCAACAAGCATCACTGAGAAATAAGCAAAGAACATGTCATAGGGAAGAACCTAATCTAGATGGATGTTTGGTCCCTGGATTGTGCTCACCAGTAAAGGTAAATATTCATATATTTGCCTTCGCTTCTTTGAAGTCTTACACTGACAGTATTATAAATGATGACAGATTAGTAATGCAAGTGTGGCCTCATCGGTAGTGGTGTTCAGATGTATAGGACAAAGACACCTGATATACCTTAAGTTTATGCAAATTTAGAAATGTCCTTCTGTGTTTTGCCAACGGTGATTGAAGGGAGCTGTTCTTTGTCAGCTTCTTACATATATTTTACATTAGGGTGTTTCCAATTTGCTGCTAGTCATGTAATTTGTTTCTCTGTATTGTCAATGACAGCATTTTCCAGTCTAATGCAGTAATTCATGTGAATGATGTCCACACATTATGCAATAGTGCAACTGTATAAAGAGACTGAACTACTCAACACTCCCACCTGTACAGAACCCTTAAAGTGTGCCTCCATTTATAAAAAAAATGAATATTATGTGTGAATGTACGAAACTTTGTAATATATCTTATCAAATATGAAATCTGTTTCCTTCTCTGTATAAAGAGTCTGTTTCTGTATTCACTTTGCACACAAGTCTATGGAGAAGGGAAGGGGGAAGAGGAGGCTGCTGTCAATTAGTTAATTGATTTATTACCTCATTCTCTGCACTGGTAGAGTCTTATCTTCAAACAAGGCAATGTTAAAAGATCCCTAACTCACAATGTAGTTTAGCAGCTGCAGCTATTTCTGTGTCTTTTTCAGCAACCTCCTCTTCCTCCATAGATTTTTCTATGTAGAAAGTAACTCCTTATTTGTCTTATATGTGGAGAAGGAAACATATTTCTTATATGTTACAAATATGCATGATATATTCCAAAGTTTGTTTTATTCACTTGTACGCACAAAATAATTTTCCAAGATCTGTGAACTGACAACTGGAAAACACCATGCAAAATCTATGTATGACAACCCTAAAGTGGTTGGACAAAGTCTACAACCTATCCACAGGAGTCTAATCAATGGGGGTTCGATATCTGGGACCCTACCAATTATGAGAATGGGGTCCTGTGTCCCTAAATGAATGGAGTGGAATTTGAGCATGCGTGCTGCCACTCTATTCAAATCTATGGGACTGTCGAAGATAACTGCTGTACACGGATTCTCTGTGGCAGTATAGAGATGAAAGGAGCAGAAGTGCAACCTGCTGCTCCATTCATATGAATGAAACTCTTATTACCTGTGGATAGGTAATAAGTTGTAAACTTGGTCCAAACCCTTTAAGAAGCATTAAGAAATGCTACCAATATGTGATGCTGTAATTGTATGTACATGCAACCAAATTGAGAAAACGACCTAAAGCCGGAACCCCACGTTGCGAATACAAGCAAAAAACGCTGCATATTACAGTACCTGCAAAATGGTTGGGATTCTGGCTAATCCTATCCACACATTGCAGAAAAAAATCTGTTGTATTTTTGTAAATCACAGCATGTCAATTATACCTACGGAAAGGCTGGCGTTTTATGTATAGGTATTAGAGATATCTATACATAAAATCATGGATCAGTTACAGCTAACACCCTGCTCCATAACCAATCGGGATTTAACACCTTGGATGCAGCAAACATGCCATGTGTGCTCGTGAAGGGGTTAAAAGAATGTGACATCACAGGGCTGGCTGCTGATTGGCTGTACAGATGGCTTTGTGGGTGATCCCACGTTCCCAGAGTTCCTTGCCCCATGTACAGCAGCCATTTTGAACTAAATGCGAATCTTTACCACGAAGCGTGAGGAAATTCAGATTCGATGCGAATCAAATAATTCTAGAAATTCGGATTGAACTCCACTTCTGCAGCTTCGATTCGCTCATCTCTATTAGGCATGATAGAAACAGAAAGTCCGCAGAGCAAAAATCTGTGGAGTTTCAGTGAAAAACGCTGCAGAAAACGTGCTGGGTTTCCACTGTGGTCTTTTCCACAGCGTGTAATTCACTCTAGGCAGGTACCTACCCCACCTACAGCTCTTCTCGTTTGCCAAGAAGTCATCTGAAAGGAAGAAGATTGAAATAAAATATTCTGAAAGTAAATCACTGATATAAGTTACAGATAAAAGGTTACCCTTGTTCCTAATGCTTTCAATGGAAAAAAAAAATCATCAGTGCCAGTCTAGGGTGGCATAATATGGATAGTATGGAGTCTATTACCAGCCGATGGATAATAGAATAAACATCACTATCAATTCATGTTAGCTGTTATACCAAAATAAAAATATAGTCTCAGAAATGTCAACTTACCTGATATTCCCATGAGTCTCCCAGTTTTGAGGTGCGCTCACCCAAGCAATAGCCTCTTTAACTTGGCTGCCGGCTCATTAGTATTCACTGCACAGTGACGTCACCTCAGGTTGTTGGGAGGAGACCCTCTATCAATTTAGAGTTTAACGTTATTCATTATTTCTAGAGATGAGCGAATTGAAGCTGCAGAAGTGGAATTCAAATCCGAATTTCCTCACGCTTCGTGGTAACGATTCACATTTAGTTCAAAATGGCTGCTCTACATGGGGCAAGGAACTCTGGGAACGTGGGATCACCCACAATGCCATGCGTGCAGCCAATCAGCAGCCAGCCATGTGATGTCACAGCCCTTTAACCCCTTCACGAGCGCACACGGCATGTTTGATCGCTGCATCCAAGGTGTTAAATCCCCTGATTGGTTATGGAGCAGGGTGTTAACTGTAACTGACACCTAACACTCTGCTCAATAACCGATCCGGGGTTTTAACAACTTGGATGCAGCGGTCAAACATAACCGCGGCATCCAAAGGGTTCCACCCTTTTGCCGCCCACCCCAGCTCTCTGCAGCCAATAAATAGCTGTTTTTGGTACGCAATTCGCTGCAATTTAATTCAGATCGAATAGAATCATATTGCGAAATTCGACGAAGTTGCTGAATCGAATTTTTGAATACTTCGCTCATCTCTAATTATTTCATTAGGTATCTGCAGGGATTTGAAGGCTGTTACTCTACTCACTGAGCCACAACCTCTATTAGTTTTACTAGGAGGTTTTTTCTTATACCAAGCTGCAATACTATTATACTGTGCCTACATAATGTACTGGTATTTAGAGAGCTCTCTAAAGGCCAGTACATTGTAATACTTACATATTTAAAAATATATTTTCTAAGCATACAAAGGACTGGTATATATAGAGATTTCTCTATATATCATACAGTACATATTCAGGAAAGAAAAAACTTGGTATACAAAAAACATACCTAATGAAAAAAATTATTATAATGATGCTTTAGAAATGTTATATTATTAAATGATTATAAATAATATCTTCAGTATTGCGAAAAATAATTTAAAGTCATCACTAAGTGGTTTAAATAAAGATGGAGCAATTGTTTACTTTAATTATTAATAATATGGGGTCTAATATTATTATATGGGGTCTTAATATAAGGAACTGTGCCCTTTTATGAAGGTCGCTTACCTTTAAAATCTACTCCCACTTTTGCCGTGACTTGCCATTTGTGAATCACCCTGTGAAGGGCTCTCCTAGGTTGGTGTCTCTGTTGTCTTTATTGGACAAGGATTTGTTGGCCAATTTATAAGTAATTTACACTTATACATATTAATGGGGATGATCCTCATCTTAGTAATAGAAGTAGTGGTCACTTATGCCCCATTATTATTTTTAAAGATGCCCTCCTATGAAGGAGGCGCATTGATGTCCTTCCACCTGATATGTTATAGACGAGAACACCGTCCAGATGTGACGGGGCAGAGGCAGCTTCAAAAATAATAAAAAATGGCTAAAGGATCTATTATTAAGTGCAAGATCATTCTCATTGACATTCTTAAGTGTAAAGCACTTATAAAGTGACAATACCTTGTAACTGAAAAATGTTTCTCTTATTTTTTTTCTCTGCAAACAGAAAAATCTTCCAATGTATTTAGTATTGGTAAGTAACTGAAAGGACAGAGACACACAGCACATAATAAGTGTCAACCTCTCGTCTCTAATCATCAGAAAGGAGGGCATCTTGTATTGATCGGGAAGAAAGTGCTCCAGGGTAAGTCTGGCTGGCTTCATGCACCTTCAGTCTTCCTTCACATATAGAGATACACCAAAGAATAGCAGTACACTTATTAGGAGTGAATACATCCCAATCTAAGGCTTAGCCGCCCATGAGTTAAACTTGAGGCAAACATAAAGTATACCACTAATATAAGATGACAGAGGATCAATAGGTGCACAGCTTTATGGTGGTTATTTTTCTCTAAGGAGTTCTTCACCACAATGAAATTCCCTTAAAGGAAAACACTTTAATTAGAGAAAATTATATCATTGACCCCATACAATGCAACAGACATTACAAAGCCACGACTTGGATCAAGTTCATTAAATATTGGAATTAGAATACTGGGTATATATAGCTTCTCAGCACACTGGACTTCAGGAAATCATCCCTTTAGTTAGAGATTCAGAGTAGATAGGGCTTGTTTATGAAGTATCAATTAACAATTATTATAAGTTTTATATACCTCTCTTTATAAAGAATAAACCCACACTAATGTAGATTATAAGTACTGTATATATCTGTTTGTGCTCTCCCCAAAAGTACTCATCAGCAGTAAGACTACTGAGCATCTTACATATTTCCATAATATTTCAGCACATTATTGTGCATCACTTAAAGCTATTATGTACATGAATCATTAAATACAGAGATATAGACAAAGCAGATTCTGCATAAATACAGCCGTCACCTTGTAGCATGGATACTGTATAATTTATCTATATAGGATTTATTCTACTGGCTTCACATGATGTTTCACTAATGTGTGAGCACAGTATGGAGTTGGCACATATGGTTATTAGCAGAGATGTGAGCTGTGTACACAGGTGATGGCTACACTCCCAATGTGAGGGAACAGGAGCACAAGGTGGATACTGAGGGATTCCCTGTGTCTCATTTATTAGGTGCTGTTTTTTCTACTCTGTCCAGATAAATAGGGATGCCATATAATCGATAGGAAACCCACAGCTGTCACTTACCCTAAGCTTGATCCTGACATACAAAAAACTGGAACTGTCACTTCAAAGTGAATTTCCCTTTGTATTAATTACAGTTTTCAACCATGGCAGGGCATATTAACCCTTTGATTACCCATGCACAGCACAATGCATAGCGCACATGCATCTGGAAATATGATACTGAAATTGCATATAAAATATGAAGATGCAAAAAGAAATGTATTATCTATTATTATCTATTAACTAAAGTAAATATATACTTTTTAGCAACATATTAATATGTGATTTACAATATAGATAGATTGATTCTGGAAACATTTTCCAAGTATCAGCATGTGTGGCCTTAAAATGAGCACACTGTTCAATATTGATCCATTGTACATAGCCAGAAATCTATATAAAGGTCAACTAGTGCTGACATGTAATGATCGGTTCTAGTGATAAATGCATTTGTATCTTCTTCCACTCTATTAATCTGTTTGGAAAAGTGATGCCATAATGAGTACAATATTTTCCTTCTCAGTTTCCATAAGGGAGTAGTATGCATTTGCTGAGGTTTTACACTTTTCTGTTGACATGCCATTGATCCATGTTAGCAGATACCATCTTTGGAGGATTGTCAGCTGGGCCTAGAAGTAATATACAGAACAAATGCACAATCACTTCATAACACATTGTTACATCAGAAGCAGAAATGAGCATGGCATGTGTACATCACACAGGGTGGTCCCTACTTGAGATTGCCTATGTACTACACCTGTTTCTTGCAGGGGAGATGCCCAGCTTTCATCAGCAATAACACATGACTGCAAGATATTTCAGAAGCCAGACATTTCACCATCAGCAGGGCCAAGTAAAAGGCATTATACAAGTGGGACAACTATTTTAATGAAATGCTTATGTGCAAGTTGGATGTGATCGGTAGAGATTTCGCAGCTATTTCCTGTTTGCAGAGAGCCGGGGTGGGCGGCAAAATGGTGGAAGCCCTTGGATGCTGTGGTCATGTCTCTCTCTCTTTCTCTCTCCAGCACGGACAACTTTTATTCATGTGGAACTGTGGAAGGATGTGCTAACAAGCAAAGACACGCCTACCCAATCACATCACTAGAGAATATCTTGTGACCGTCTGATGTCACAAAGATCCTTACTAAATACAGTCATATGAAAAAGTTTGGGCACCCCTATTAATCTAATCATTTTTAGTTCTAAATATTTGGGTGTTTGCAACAGCCATTTCAATTTGATATATCTAATAACTGATGTACACAGTAATATTTCAGGATTGAAATGAGGTTTATTATACTAACAGAAAATGTGCAATATGCATTAAACCAAAATTTGACCGGTGCAAAAATTTGGGTACCCTTATCATTTTATTGATTTGAATACTCCTAACTACTTTTTACTGACTTACTGAAGCACAAAATTGGTTTTGTAACCTCACTGAGCTTTGAACTTCATAGCCAGGTGTATCCAATCATGAGAAAAGGTATTTAAGGTGGCCAATTGCAAGTTGTTCTCCTATTTGAATCTCCTCTGAAGAGTGGCATCATGGGCTCCTCAAAACAACTCTCAAATGATCTGAAAACAAAGATTGTTCAAAATAGTTGTTCTGGGGAAGGATACAAAAAGTTGTCTCAGAGATTTAACCTGTCAGTTTCCACTGTGAGGAACATAGTAAGGAAATGGAAGACCACAGGGACAGTTCTTGTTAAGCCCAGAAGTGGCAGGCCAAGAAAAATATCAGAAAGGCAGAGAAGAAGAATGGTGAGAACAGTCAAGGACAATCCACAGACCACCTCCAAAGAGCTGCAGCATCATCTTGCTGCAGATGGTGTCACTGTGCATCGGTCAACAATACAGCACACTTTGCACAAGGAGAAGCTGTATGGGAGAGTGATGCGAAAGAAGCCGTTTCTGAAAGCACACCACAAACAGAGTCGCCTGATGTATGCAAAAGCACATTTGGACAAGCCAGCTTCATTTTGGAAGAAGGTCCTGTGGACTGATGAAACAAAGATTGAGTTGTTTGGTCATACAAAAAGGCGTTATGCATGGCGTCAAAAAAACACAGCATTCCAAGAAAAACACTTGCTACCCACTGTAAAATTTGGTGGAGGTTCCATCATGCTTTGGGGCTGTGTGGCCAATGCCGGCACCGGGAATCTTGTTAAAGTTGAGGGTCGCATGGATTCAACTCAGTATCAGCAGATTCTTGAGAATAATGTACAAGAATCAGTGACGAATTTGAAGTTACGCCGGGGATGGATATTTCAGCAAGACAATGATCCAAAACACAGCTCCAAATCTACTCAGGCATTCATGCAGAGGAACAATTACAATGTTCTGGAATGGCCATCCCAGTCCCCAGACCTGAATATCATTGAACATCTGTGGGATAATTTGAAGCGGGCTGTCCATGCTCGGCAACCATCAAACTTAACTGAACTGGAATTGTTTTGTAAAGAGGAATGGTCAAAAATACCTTCATCCAGGATCCAGGAACTGATTAAAAGCTACAGGAAGTGACTAGAGGCTGTTATTTTTGCAAAAGGAGGATCTACTAAATATTAATGTCACTTTTCTGTTGCGGTGCCCATACTTTTGCACCGGTCAAATTTTGGTTTAATGCATATTGCACATTTTCTGTTAGTACAATAAACCTCATTTCAATCCTGAAATATTACTGTGTCCATCAGTTATTAGATATATCAAATTGAAATGGCTGTTGCAAACACCCAAATATTTAGAACTAAAAATGATTAAGATTAATAGGGGTGCCCAAACTTTTTCATATGACTGTATATGTTACTGCGAATCATCAGGAAATCCGCATTCCATGCAAATCGAAGAGTTCCTGAAATTTGGATCCAATTCCACTTCTGCAGTTTCGATTTGCTCATCTCTAGTGATCAGGACGGGTTATCGGTATCTTGAATAATAAATGGGCAATGTTGTTTCAACTAACTTTGCATAAATCAATAGCCTAAGCTAAAATAAGAAACTTGGTAATATACAATATCTTATTATGGAAAATCTTTTGACACCTGCCAGCCACTTCTTCTTTTCCCTTAGTATTCTGCACCGCACTTTGCTCTCATTCACTAATAAAATCTGTCTTGTTTGATTCACATAGGGATTAGGTTACAGCTGCTGCCCCATAGGAGTCTATGAAGAGAAGAGGGGAAGGAGAATGAGGGGAAAGATAGTGAGAGAGAAACACAGAGACATTGTTGCTGCTTCTAGTAAGCATTTCAACGCTTCACGCCAGTGCTGAGTTCAAAGTTACACTGCTCATTGCTTCTCTATAATGTCCTCCATGCTACTGTATGTAAGAAAGGGTCTCCATCCACTCTGTTTCTGAGCTCTGAGAAAATTGACAATTAGGGAAAATGGTAAAAAATTCATATATATATATTATATATATATATATATATATATATATATATATATACTGTAATGGCCATAAATAATGTTATATCAGATGCATTGTTGTTATACACGCAAGTCACTTGATTCTGAAAGGTTGCCTGAAATAAGTGGTACACTTTAAGCAACTTTTCATTACTTATACAATGTCGTTTATTTACATAAAAGAAGAAACCCCCTTTAAGGCTAAGACCCACGTGGCAAATGCAGCAAAAAGCCACGGCGGCAGCACATCGCGGTTCTTCCCGCAGTGCTTTGCAAAGAAAGTTCGCAGAGGTTTCCTCTGCAAACTTTATGCTTTAATTATATCAATAGGGAAACCACCGGCATTTCCGTAGATATAATTGACATGCTGCGATTTCCAAAAACGCAATGGTTTTGGAAATCGCCGCGTGTCCGCACCACGTATTTTACCGCAAAGTGGACATAGAATTCTCTAGAATCCCATCCACTTTGCTGTGACTATAAAATGCCACAGAAAAAGCCATGTGGGGCCCTGGCCTAAATGTTACCTAAACAATGAAGACTGGTCTAACTTGCTCATTTTTGATTCACTGCTTTGATAGAACATGTAACAGTCTATAAAACTCTTAAAAGAAAACTTTCATAAGGGTTTGGATTTTACTTTACATAAGATCACAGGTCTGATCATTGATGACACTATAAGCATTTGGAAGTAGATTTATTTTTAAAGAGCTATTCCCATTTTAGTAGTTCGCTGTCAAGATGGGAATAACTTCTCCATCCAGACACCTATGGCTAGGACTTAAGAAAACAGCTGAGTAATGCTACTCTATACTATTTCTCCCACAGAGGTGAATGGGTGCTACAAAAACAGCATAGCACAGCTGAGCTAAATGTGCTACAGTATTGTCACAGCTCCCATTCACCTTAATGGGAGATATAGAAATGGCATAGAGCAGCACTGTTCGGCTGTTCCTGTATGACCAGACTGTAGGGGTCAGATATTCCCATTCACTCTTCAATTCTATACCCTGTAAGGGGTCACCCACATCTGCATCTTCTACTCATTATTCTTTCTGCAGTTGTTTTGTACAACTGATTGGAAAATCTATTTATTTCTCTTGCTTTTATAGTGTGAACTTCTTCTGCAGTGCTTTACTGACATTGTAAGCACTCACTGTCCCCAGTAGGACTCACTGTAAATTCTCTATCTCATATATGTTTGGAGTGTGTGAAGAAACTCACACAAACAGTGCTAAAAACATGCAGCCCCTATGCATAAAATGTACATTAGGTTTTCAGTTAGTTCTTTAGGATCTCTTTCTATTTTAAAGTGTACCTCCAGTCAGTGTCGGACTGGGATGTCTAGGGCCCACCAGTGGAATTGTTTCTAGGGGCCCACCATCAGAACCCCTGCAGATCAGCGGTACCGAGACAGGGCGGCTAAAGGTAATAACATGCCAGGAGCCATGCTGCTCACCCACTATACTATGTGCACCACTGCACTACCTAAACCTACTGCTACACCTTGTATGGCAAGTGAACAGAATGGCTCCTACAATTGTTACCTTTACCTGTAGCCGCACTGTCCTGGAAAAGCTGATCTGCAGAGGTCCTGGCTGTTGTATCATTGTAGATGTAATATTTATGGCCTATCTTAAGGACAGGCCATCAATATTAGGAAGATGGATAATTCCTTTAAAGAGGTTGTCGAAGGAATTGGAGCAACCCATGTAGCTGACGGGAGGTGTAAAGTAAAAAATAAGTAAATTAAAAAGCATACTCACCTGTCTCCGGCGCTCCATTGTTCGCTGCCAGTGTCCATTCAGTCTCATGCCGGTGACTCCTTGCTTGGAGTCCTGCACCTCATGTGATCGCTAAGACCAATTAGGTACAGGATTTCCAGAAATGAGGCGCCGCCATGAGACCGAACAGACACAGGCAGGGGACAACGAAGTGCTGGGGACAGGTGAGTATGCTTTTTTAAAAATTTTCTTATTTTTACACCTCCCTGGCGGCTGACACAGTGGTCGCTCCAGTTTATGGACAATCTCTTTTAAGGGGTTGTCTGGGCCAAATTTTTCGATGGTCACTTCACTGGTCCCCCCACATAGTGGCCTCTTCACTGGTCCCCCATACTGTATGGGGAATAGTGATGGGGTCATTATATTGTGTGGGAGCAGTGATGGGGGCTAACATCCTGTGGGGGGGACATTAAACTGTGTGGGGCATATTAAAGGGGTTGTCCAGGGTTAATCTTTTTTATGGCCTATGCTCAGGATAGGCCATAAATACCTGATCTGTAGAGGGCTGACATACGGCCCCATCAGCTGTTCGGAGCCACTTCCGGTACCTGCTCTGTACACAACAAAGGGCCGGAAACAGAAAGCTCCATCCGCTATATAGCAGCCCGGCGCTGTCACGGCAGCTCAACTCCTACTGACTTCAATAAGTGCTGAAATACAGTGAAGGTGCCCAGCCCCTATACAGTGGACAGAGCTTTCTGCTTCTGGCCCTGTATTGTGTACAGTACGGGCATCAGAAGTGGCTCCGTACAGCTGATCGGTCTGGGGTCAGCCCCCTACAGATCAGGTATCTGTGGCCTATCCTGAAGATAAACCATAACAAATTATGCCTGGACAACCCCTTTAATATACACCCCTAATGCACCACACTTTAAAGAGATTGTTCAGTATAATTTTTTTCTTTTTTATAATTAGTCTGGGGGAGGTGAATCCCCCCTACCCCCCCCCCCCCAAAAAAAAAAAAAACATGCTAAACATACTCACCTGTCGCCGGTGCTCTGGTGTCCTCCCAGCACGGTCCGGTCCTGCAGCTCCGCTGTCTTCTTTTTGCCGGAATTCCTTACTGGCTGTGACGTCCCAGGTCCCTTCCCTTAGGCCGCTGATTGGCCTCAGGGGTCACATGACGTCACAGGTAGTCACGTGCAGAGGGAACGTCAGCTGGAAGAAAACAACAGAGTTGCAGGACCGAACTGCTCTGGGAGACACTGGGGACAGGAAAGAAAGTTTGTGGGGGGTTTTTTTGTTTTGTTTTTTTCACCTGCCCCTGCGTAATTAAAAAAAAATGAAGGAGCCACTGTATGGAGTATAAGCTCCACAGTGGCCCCCACCCTGTATTATAAGCTCCACAGTGGCCCCCACCCAGTATTATAAGCTCCACAGTGGCCGCCACCCTGTATTATAAGCGCCACAGTGGCCCCCACCCAGTATTATATGCGCCCAATAGTCCCCTCCGCTCCGCTTCAGTGCTATTATTATACTTCGGGGTCGCCTCAGACCCCAGAGTATAATAATCGGAGGCCCAGGGGAAGTGATTAAAAATAACAAACTCTCATACTCACCTTGCCTTACCTTTCCTTGGCATCCTCCCTCCATCCTGTCGTCTCCAGGACCTTTTCCGACGACGCTGCTTAGGCCTGTGATTGGGCCTCAGTGGTCACGTGGGGGCGCACTAACGTCATTACGCGGTTGCGCCCCATATGACCGCCGGGGCCTAATCACAGGGCTCAGTCACATGACGGAAGAGCGCCGGAATGGACGCTGTGCCCAGGAGAGGTGAGAATATGTATTTATTATTTTCAGTCACCTCCCGTGGGTGCCCTGACCTGCCATCTATTGGAAAGGGGCCTGCAATATGCCATGGTCCCTTTCCAATAACAGTATGTATAGCGGTCGGGGAACCAGGCTTTCCCCGACCGCTATCATAGTGGTCCGGGGCCCCGGCCAACTCCAGCTGGCCGCGGGCCCCGTACCCTGCCGGGTCCGGTCGCGGTCGCGCCCCCTGCGACCGCGATCGTAACGCCACTGGTCAGGGGCCCAATCGGGATGGTCAGGATCCCGATCGGGCCCCATGACATGAGGACTAATAGTCGGGGCTCGGGGCCCATGGGTGGATTCACTGGTTCCCCGGTGGGCCAGTCCGACCCTGCCTCCAGTTATAATCAAGTTTTCATAAATTAATAGTAGGGGTGAATATAAGAAAGTATTAAGCTGTTCTCCTGCTCCTTATCTTTACTCTGGCTGCTTTGTTTACAGAAGATTCCATCTCCATATCAAGCTTCACACACAGAACTTTATGAAGAAGGGAGGGGGAGTGCAAGGCTGTTGTTAGCTAGTCAAATGATTTATTGCCTCATTCTGTGCACTGGTAGACTCTTATCTACAACCTAACAGTATTAAAGACTGGAATGTAGCAGCAGCAATTATTTGAGTGATTTTTCTACCAGTCTTTTCTTCTCAGCCTGAAACGCGGAGAAAAAAACATATTTCTTTAATAAGATATATTACAAATTTTCTTATATTCACCTGTAATATTCATTTATGCCAAGTTTTTTTTAATAACTGGAGGAAAACTTTAAATTGAGTCTATTGTCACTTAGAAACTTGGTATCAAATCAGCCTCAGTGCATTGTAAGGGAAGTTACACTCTAAAGGGACGATGAGGACCATGATACCATTAGATAGTACAATAGACAGAAGACCATTTCGTTGGAAAAACTGTTTTTAGAAATATGCGAATGAGACTTCAGTGCAGTGGGGAGGAGTAGGGTTCATAGCCTCTGCATTTCAAACCTGAATACAGAAGTCTTAGAGGTTCTGGCATGCTCATGGCACTTGAGCCTCATTTGCATATTTACAAAACAACTTGCATAGAATAGGCTAGTTTACATATGACTGGCAGTCTTGTTGCATTTCCTTACAGTTTGCTTGATGCAGAAAGGCCCTAGGGAAACTGATCCCACTGTTATCTATGGAAACAGGTTTGTCAGAGGAGGAATCAATTCTGATGTTGGTCTCCTTTCTGCTCTAATATTTTTTTTCAAACAATTGGGATTTTTAGGAAATAAGTACTGAAGAAGATGAAAGTGATCTGGCTGCTTGCCAATTATAGATCAGTAACAATTTACACCTAGAGAGAGATCCTATGTGTGAAAATATGTTAGAAAGAGAAAACATCTGACCCACCAAAACAAGCTGCACAAGGTCTTTGATGTTGTGCCAGGAACCAAGGTTCCCAACAGAACATTGCCCAGTAGACAACACTGCCAGCTTTCTTCCCATAGTGCAATCTTCACCAAGTAACCAACACACACTCAGCCATTCATATGCAGTAAAATGTTATTCATCAGACCAGGTCACCTTATTCCATTGCTTCATGGTCCAATTCTAATGCTCACTTGTCCATTGTAGGACAGAGGTCAGTATAAACACCCTGACTGGTCTGCGGCTACACCACCCCATAAGCAGCAAGCTGTAATGTGCAATGTTTTTTGATGGTTTTCTTTCATAGTCAGCATCAACTCTTTTAGCAATTTGTGGAAAAGTAGCTGATCAGATCCAACTGTCTACCATATACACATTCTGTGCATCAATGTTGCCTAAGATCCTGTCGCACTTTTACCACTTTTGGTAGGTACTAACACCGTGTTCTGGAAACACATGTTGCTATCACAATTTGATCCTCGTTCAGTGTTCAGAACCTTTTGCTTGCCTATTTTCCCTGCTTTCAACACACAAACTTGTCAATGGTTTATATACAGTACAGACCAAAAGTTTGGACACACCTTCTCATTCCAAGAGTTTTCTGTATTTTCATGACTATAAAAATTGTAGATTCACACTGAAGGCATCAAAACTATGAATTAACACATGTGGAATTATATACTTAACAAAAAAGTGTGAAACAACTGAAAATATGTCTTATATCCTAGGTTCTTCAAAGTAGCCACCTTTTGCTTTGATTACTGCTTTGCACACTCTTGGCATTCTCTTGATGAGCTTCAAGAGGTAGTCACCTGAAATGGTTTTCACTTCACAGGTGTGCCCTGTCAGGTTTAATAAGTGGGATTTCTTGCCTTATAAATGGGTTTGGGACCATCAGTTGTGTTGTTCAGAAGTCAGGTGGATACACAGCTGATAGTCCTACTGAATGAAGTGTTAGAATTTGTATTATGGCAAGAAAAAAGCAGCTAAGTAAAGAAAAACAAGTGGCCATCATTACTTTAAGAAATGAAGGTCAGTCAGTCCGAAAAATTGGGAAAACTTTGAAAGTGTCCCCAAGTGCAGTGGACAAAACCATCAAGCGCTACAAAGAAACTGACTCACATGAGGACCGCCCCAGGAAAGGAAGACCAAGAGTCACCTCTACTGCGGAGGATAAGTTCATCCGAGTCACCAGCCTCAGAAATCGCAGGTTAACAGCAGCTCAGATAAGAGACCAGGTCAATACCACACAGAGTTCTAGCAGCAGACACATCTCTAGAACAACTGTTAAGAGGAGACTGTGTGCAGCAGGCCTTCATGGTAAAATAGCTGCTAGGAAACCACTGCTAAGGACAGGCAACAAGCAGAAGAGACTTGTTTGGGCTAAAGAACACAAGGAATGGACATTAGACCTGTGGAAATCTGTGCTTTGGTCTGATGAGTCCAAATTTGAGATCTTTGGTTCCAACCACCGTGTCTTTGTGCGACGCAGAAAAGGTGAACGAATGGACTCTACATGCCTGGTTCCCACCGTGAAGCATGGAGGAGGAGGTGTGATGGTGTGGGGGTGCTTTGCTGGTGACACTGTTGGGGATTTATTCAAAATTGAAGGAATACTGAACCAGCATGGTTACCACAGCATCTTGCAGCGGCATGCTATTCCATCCGGTTTACATTTAGTTGGACCATCATTTATTTTTCAACAGGACAATGACCCCAAACACACCTCCAGACTGTGTAAGGGCTATTTGACCAAGAAGGAGAGTGATGGGGTGCTACGCCAGATGACCTGGCCTCCACAGTCACCAGACCTGAACCCAATCGAGATGGTTTGGGGTGAGCTGGACCGCAGAGTGAAGGCAAAAGGGCCAACAAGTGCTAAGCATCTCTGGGAACTCCTTCAAGACTGTTGGAAGACCATTTCAGGTGACTACCTCTTGAAGCTCATCAAGAGAATGCCAAAAGTGTGCAAAGCAGTAATCAAAGCAAAAGGTGGCTACTTTGAAGAACCTAGAATATAAGACATATTTTCAGTTGTTTCACACTTTTTTGTTAAGTATATAATTCCACATGTGTTAATTCATAGTTTTGATGCCTTCAGTGTGAATCTACAATTTTTATAGTCGTGAAAATACAGAAAACTCTTGGAATGAGAAGGCATGTCCAAACTTTTGGTCTGTACTGTATATATATATATATATATATATATATATATATATAACATATACACTGTGTTCCAAATTATTATGCAAAAAGTGTTTAGGAGTGATAAGGTAAGAATTTTTTTGTTTGTCAGTTAAACTCATTGATGGTGATGTGTGTCAGGGCTCTTTATATCACTGAAAGCAATTGCAGACACCTGTGCTAATTAGTTTGGCAGGTGTGTCCAATTAAAGGCAAGACTACTTAAGAAGGCTGTCCCACATTATTAAGAAGCCTACATTTTCAGCCAAAATGGGAAAGAAAAAGGATGTGTCGGCTGCTGAGAAGCAACAAATTGTGGAGTGTTTAGGTCAAAGCATGACTACAATCAACATTGCCAAGACACTTCATCGTGATCATCGCACAATCAAGAAGTATGTAGCTGATTCACAGCACACACGTGTGCGTGCTGATAAGGGAAAATTGAGGACTCTTTCCAACAGGCAATTACGTCAGATTAAAAGAGCAGCTTCAAAAATGCCTTGTCATAGCAGCAGACAAGTTTTTGAAGCTGCTGGTGCCTCCAACGGCCCCCGAACAACAAGATGCAGGGTCCTTCAGAGGTTTGCAGCTGTGCGTTAGCCATCCTGTCGACCTCCTCTATCCACTGCACACAAGCAGAAACGGCTCCAGTGGGCCAAACAATACATGAAGACTGACTTCAAAACTGTTTTGTTCACCGATGAGTGCTGTGCAACGCTCGATGGTCCAGATGGATGGAGTGGAGGATGGCTTGTTGATGGACACCCCATGCAAACACGGCTACGGCGCCAACAAGGAGGAGGTGGAGTAATGTTTTGGGCTGGAATCATGGGGAGAGAGATTGTCGGCCCCTTTAGGATCCCTGAAGGGGTAAAGATAAATCCATAATGTATGTGGAGTTTCTCAAACAGCACTTCCTGCCATGGTTCAAGAAGAAGAACCATGCATTCCGCAGAAAGATCATTTTCATGCATGATAATGCACCATCTCATGCTGCAAGTAACACATCTGCATCTCTGGCTGCTATGGGCATAAAAGGGGACAAACTTATGGTGTGGCCCCCATGCTCCCCTGACCTCAACCCCATTGAGAACCTCTGGAGCATCATCAAAAGGAGTGTCTATGATGGCGGGAGGCAGTTCACATCTAAGCAACAGCTCTGGGAGGGTATTCTGTCCTCATGCAAAACAATTGAAGCAGAAACCATCCAAAAACTGACAAATTCAATGGACGAGAGAGTTCAGAAGCTTCTTTCAAACAAGGGGTCCTATGTGCAAATGTAACATCACCTCGAATAAAGTTTTGGCTTGAAAACTGTTTGATTTCAGTTTGTAATAACCTGCTAATGCTTATAATTTCACAATGACCATTTTTTTGTTCTTAATAAAAATGAAAAGGTTGCAAATTCTGCTGTGCATAATAATTTAAAACATGCATTTTGAGTGTTTATTTTTTTTTTTTAAATATACTGTTATCATAGGCAGTTTGTTCAAAAACCTTTCAATTATACTCGAATAGTTGATGACTGGAAAATTACAATGACTGCAATTCATATAGGTAATTTTGGAAAATATGAGAAAATATTATTTGCATAATAATTTGGAACGCAGTGTGTATATATATATATATATATATATATATACATATTGTTGTGCAAAAGTTTTAGACAGGTGTGGGGGGGTGCTGCAAAGTAAGAATGCTTTCAAAAATAGAAGTGCCAATTAATGAAAAGCGAATAAACAAAAGAGAAATCTAAATGAAATCAATATTTGATGTGACCACCCTTTGCCTTCAAAAACGCATCAATTCTTCTGTACTTGGTTCTAAGTACAAGTGTACTGTTGTACACAGTTTTTGAAGCAAATTGGCAGGAAGGTTGTTCCAAACATCTTGGAGAACTAGCCACCGATCTTCATGTTTTCTGAGACAGACTTGATGATGTTGAGATCAGGGCTCTATGGGGGTCATATCATCAATTCTAGGGCTCCTCTTCCAAAGGGAAACCACACCAAATATTGATTTGGTTTAGATTTCTCATCTTTTTCACTCTGCTTTTTGTTAATTGACAACAATAAACTATTAACACTATTTTTGAAATCGTTCTTACATTGCAGTCTATCGAAACTTTTGTACAGTACTATATCTCTCTATGTATACACACACCCACACACACACATATATATATATATATATATAACACTACCATTCAAAACTTTAGGGTCACTTAGAAATTTCCTTATTTTTGAAAGAAAAGCACTAGATACCTTGTTTGTTGCAGGCCGGCTCCTGCACGATGAGATCACAGGAGCTGACCTGTTCCTGTGACAGTCAGGAGTCTAATGAAGGCTCCCAGGCCTGTCATAGTAATATTACTACTGAGGCTGGTCTATAACCAGCCTCAATAGTAATGTACAGAATATCCCATAGACTGCAGTACTGTTGTATTGCAGTCTATGGGACTTGCAATCAAATGATTGCAGGTTCAAGCCCCCTAGGGGGGGACTAATAAAATAGTTAAAAAAAAAAAAAGTAAAAAAAAAAAATATAAATAAAAATAAAAAAGTTCTAAATCATCCCATTTAGCTAGAATACAGTATATATATATATATATATATATATATATATATACACACACTGTACATACACATACATATATATATATATATCAAATTAAACTGTGTATAATATTACCTGCTTTGGCACATGAAACCTTAGTCGTGGCCTGATCCTGTGAGTGTAAGAGGATGTCATTTCTGTGAGAGGACACAATGACAAGCCGGGAGTGCCAGGGCTGTGATCTGCAGAGAGCAGAGATAACCACCCCACTCCAATAGGCCTGTTGTTCTACTGTTACTTGATCAGCGTGCGAACTTGCCTTAAGTATAGTGCAGCCACTGGGGCCCCCAAATTGCCACAACCTATAGGCTGCACGTTCTTCTAGCTCAGGGTCTTCCTAGGTAATTATACAGAAAGTAATCCAGAGCAGAGAGTAGAATACAAAGGTGCTAGCATTCATTACCTATTAGTAATACCCATCAGCAGTGACAGGGGAATAGGCAAAAAGGGTCGAAACCTAGGAAGAAGGGTTAACCTTTCTTTAAGAAACTGGAGGTTCCTGGCATTGATGTATACATTCTAGTCTATAAATGTATATACTGTAAGCATTTTAGCATTTCTATCTCTCTGTACTATACATATATTGTGCGTTACATCAAAGATAAAAGAAGAAATGAAATTAAAGATATGATATAAAATGTTAAATGACACGATTATACAGGACATACATTTTTGTTGAACAGTGATATGTCTTTTAATATGGACGTTTCTATATTTATGTTAAATTCATCAGTCTAGTTTAATTTTTTTTTTTTTTGCAAAATAAGAATTTATTTTGTGCTTGAGTAAAATGAATATTTAAAAATAATTTTTTGAATCATCATTTAATGAAATTGATCTTTTATATTTTTTGATTTACTTTATTTTTTAAATAATATATATACGGCAGTAAAGCAAGATATACCCTGTGCATTGCAGATTGCCAGAAAACTCTTAGAAATGTGGAGTAATGTCCAGTATACTGTATGTCTGTAGAGGGCTCCAGAAGCTGAAGAGAAGGGTGTCCATTTTGGGTGGTCTGCAGGTGACAGTTCCCGCTTTTCATCTAGGATTGGAAGCAGATTTCAGCCAGAGTTATGCTCTTCTTCAAAAATGGTATCTATAAAATATATCATGCAATTATTTTACAACGTTCAGTATTAATGACAAGAGTAACCTGCGATGAAATCCAGATTAGAATGTGATTATGTGAAAGCTTGGCACCAAAGCAATAGTCATCTTAAAGAGGATTTGTCCCCTTCCTCCAGGAAATACTCCAGGAAGTAACAATTCAAGATCATATTTTCTTATAGTTCTGAATTGTGCTGTTTCTCTCACATTTCCCATAGAATCTGTGAATAAATTCCAGCAGTGATTGGACAGTGTCATAGCCTGTAAGGGTCCCCATCCCAATAGTAACACCTAGTTGTCAATTTTTATTGTCAAATTTATTAATAAATAATAATTGACACAACCCAAAATGGTAAGAAAAATGCCACAGAATTGTTATATTCTGGGTAATGCAAGTACAGGTGCATCTCAATAAATTAGAATATCTTTGAAACGTTTATTAATTTCAGTAATTAAATTAAAAAGCGACCTCCTATATTTTCTAGATTTTTTACACACAGAGTGTTCTATTTCAAGTGTTTTATTTCTGTAAATGTTGATTATGGATTACAGGTAATGAAAACCAAAATCTAAGAAAATTTTAATGTTGTAAAAAAGTTCAGTATTGTAAATTCAGTGTGTCACCTGCCAAGGTTTCCTAAGCCTTTAAATGGTCCCTCATTCTGGTTCAGTAGGACACACAATCATGGAAGACGCTGATTATGGATTGAATTACTGAAATGAATGAACGTTTCAAAGATATTCTAATTTATTGAGATGCACCTGTATTTACTAAGGCAGGTTTCACACTACCGTTGGATTCCGTTAAGAAGGTGTCCGTTAACAAAAAAAAAAAAGGACACCTATCATAACAGACATTAACGGACACTAACTGATGTTAATGTGTCTGTTTTTTTCCAATTAATGGATCAGTTAAAAAACGGACACATTAGCATCAGTTAGCATCAGTGAGTGTCCGTTTTTTAACACTGTCCGTTTTTTTTGTTTGTTTGTTTCTGCTTTCTGAGCATGCGCAGGAAAAAAAATGGACATGGTTATCAGTTACTGTCCGTTATAAGTCCGTTACCCATAGACTTCAATGTTAAAAAAATAACGGACATTTGGTGTCCGTCAAGAATCCGTTTTTCCAAACGGACAAAAAAGTCCTGCTTGTAGGATTTTTTGTCCACGGAAAAAAAACGGACTTCTGACAAATTGGGTGTAAACAGACACAATATAAAAACCCATTGAAATGAATGGAAATTTTAACGGATTACTGATGGTTCAGCTAGTGTCCGATGCTAAAATCTTGCAACAGACTACTGACGGTCACCAACGGTAGTGTGAGCGTCCCCTAATCCAGGCATGTCAGAAATGGTGACCTCTGGAAGTCTTCTTCAAGGCTAAGGCCCCACATTGTGGAAATGCATTGTTTTTTGGCTGCTACAGAAATGCATCAGTAAAAAAATACTGCATTTAACAGTACCAGCAAAGTGAATAAAATTTTGATTAATCTCATCGACATGTCGCGGAAAAAAGAGCTGTGTAAGGCCGGGGCCCGACATGGTGTTAACCGCAATGTTTTACAGTCACAGCAAAGTGACTCCCATCCCCACTTTGCAGTAAAATACGTGCAGCGGACACGCTGCGATCTCCAAAACCATCCCGGTTTTCGAAATCGCAGCATGTCAATTATACCTACAGAAATGCCGGCAGTTTCCCTATAGGTATAATTGAAGCAGAAAGTCTGCAGAGGAAACCTCTACAAACTTTCTATGCAAAGTGTTTCGGGAAGAACCGCGATGCGTTGCCGCCGCAGTTTTTCCCACAGTGCTTTTTTGCTGTGGGACGCCACGTGGGACCTTAGCCTTATGCTACGGCCCTATGTTGCGGAAACGCAGCTTTTTTTGTTGCAGATTTTTCTGCACTGAACTTCTTATATATTTCCCATTCCTTTTGTAGCCATTCTTGGCTTTGTCTCAAAAAACCACAGCAAAATCTGCAACAAAAAAAGCTGCGTTTCTGCAATGTGGGGCCTTAGCCTAAAAGCTGCTCTTTCAAAAATGCATGCGTCTTTGAAAAACAAAGCATGCTAATTCAGCTGTGGAAACATGAGCATTTTCCTTATAGATTTAATACGGGAAGAAAAAAAGTAAAGAAAAATGCATCAAAACTCAATGAAAAACTCTAAAAAAAAAAAACCCACACACAATGTGTTTTCACTGTTTATTTTTCACAGCGTTTTTTAGCTGCCTTTTGCTATGTGGGACCTTAGCGTTAAAGAGGTTTTCCCATGAACATCAACATATTTATTTTGTAGACAATTAAAAGTTAACAATGTTTGAAACAGAGTTTTAAAGATTTTCTATGGTTTGGCTCTTGTCAGAAACCCAATCATGATTTCTTTATTGTGGCAGGGTTACCTTGTCATGTATGTAGTGCCCATGCCTGATAACCTGGCCACAGTGAAGAAATCATGGCTGGGATTCTGACAAGTCGCAGATCATAGAAAGTTCCTGCCTTCATGGTTGTATCCATTGGCTTTGGATGAAGACAAAAAACTGTCACCACTATGGTGGTTGGAGAAAATCTCTGCAAATGTTTAAATTATTTTTAAAAATATTATTGAAGTATATTGGTGTATATGCAGAGTTTCTTGCTCTGTAAAGTGTCTCTTCCATATTCATACCTTCATTTATTCCATTATATCTTTTGTGACATAGCAGCAGGGTGCAATCTGATAGCAACACAAGACCAATCGCCATCCATGGACCACAGTACAAAGCATTTATGACCTATACAATCCATAATAAAGTATGGATGCATCGTAATCAGGTTTTTCCCAGCAGGCTATAGTTAAGGAGTAAGCAAAAAGCCCTAAGAATGGCAGCCACTGTTAGGAAGAACTCATGCATATAATTGACTATATTCAGCATAACCATTTTAATGATCACTTATTAAAAGTACATTGCTTTAAATTGGTTAGGTCTACAATTTCTCCAAATCAATGTTATATGTTAAGAGATGGCCAGGAGGCCAGCTTAACAGGTTGTGTGATTGCCTTGGGCCAGAAAAGGGATTATGTGTCATTGTGTTATCAGCTCTGGAGGTTGCTGGATCTTTATCATGACATGACAGGGTTAATCATTCATTAGACTTGTTTAATAGCACTGGAACGTGACCAAATGCTCCATGGGGATGCTGTATAAAACACGTAGGATGGTCCTGCTGCTGCAGAACTGCAAGTTGCAGAATGACAGTAACACAATTCCGCATTGTATAAAGGGGTTTCATTTATGGTAAAAAATCCAAGGGGCATTGTAAATATGACATATGCACATAGATCCAGGAATACAGTTGGGATTTCCTTTTTGAGAGGCAGCAATAAGCAATGTGAACTGACACTGAAAGTCAAGTCATGTAATGTATGTATCATTTCAACACACATAGTACATTTGTTTGCGGCAAGATACTACTGTATAGGCTATATATAATACAATGTGAGTAGGTGGTGGGTTGTAACATCTACCTTTATACATTATACATTATTTTGTAAAAAATCCTGTCCTTATTTCTGTATTTTATTGCACTTTATAATAAATAATTATATATCCAGTGGTAGCAGGATATGTGTATGTGCACAAGAAGTATCCATGCCAGATGGCATTAGCATCATCAGCAAACAAATTTAGGGATGTGCTGCAGAAGCCTGAGAGGTTGGGAAGTGCCCTGGATGGGAACAATGGGGGCTGCTGTTGAATATTTCCCTTCACTGGCGGCCAGCACTGAAATGCTCCTGCCTAATGCTGCTGCTGCATAATGAATGCCTGCTCCCCTCCGCCCCCTCCCTCCTGTCACTGAGAAAAGTTTCTGCACTGGGCAAATGTGACATTTATTGATGGGTAACCCCCTGCACTCCAGACTACAACAACCACCAGCTTTGTTTTCTGACACTACTATACTATATAGATTAGATAGATAGATAGATAGATAGATAGATAGATAGATAGATACATTTTATATACAGCATATTTTATTACAGCAAATAAAATACACTGATAAAATTGTTCAATAAAACCATTAAAATCATTCAGGAAATCCCTTATTATGAATTTATATAATTCATTTATATTATATTATTATTTCTTATGCGTTCTCTTTCATCAACTATGTAAAATTTAATGAGTTACACATGAGGTAGGTAGGTAGATAGATAGATAGATAGATAGATAGATAGATAGATACACACTAGAATATTGTATATATTTCATTATTTGCTAGAGGTTGTCATAAATATCAGTGGGATACTTGGATAATACACTTTCCATAAAAACACATGTAGCAGTAAATCAGATTGTGTGGATCCAATAGGGTCTAAAAGCAGCTTTTGTATAATATTTAAAAGTTGCCACAGGAAAATATGTTAATACATCAGCCTTAGCAATTTAAAGGAGTTTTCCAGGACTTTAATATGGGTGGTGGTGGTGGCACCCCCTTCCTCCCCCTCACCATGCAACACTTCAATGTGATGATTGGTGGTTCTAAGGATAGACAATAAATGTTAAAGTCCCAGAGAACACCTTTCACCTGAAGACATTGCTCGAGGAAACAGTGAAAACCACAGGTACAGTGAAACCACTTCAAGACAACCCCAAAGTGCACTGAAAAGATGTCTTCTAAGGTGGTGGTCTCAAAAAACATAGCCAGTATGCATAATGTATGGTGTACTGAACACCTGTCTCAGGAAATCTGGTCTGGGTGAGAGAAGATCCACCCAAAAAGGTGATCTTTTGTACATATTTCGCTGAAGATAACACACAAAACTATTATCCTATAGTGGTGCACGCACACCCTGCATCTGTTCTCCAACTTCTCCAACTTAGCTTTATATTTATAGAAAAAAAAAAAACCTGAATCTATTTATTTTCTATCCATCATGTATATTTTATCTGTATATCTATTAATCTAACATGTATCTGTGTATGTATTTATGTATTAATATTATATGTATTACTAGATCAATCTCATATCTAGCTACCAAATATATGTTATTTTTTTTATCTTTCTCTCTAAAGTGATATCACTCTATTATCTATCTATCTTTCTAAGTATCTTTCTAAGTTTCAGTATGTAGGTGCAAATTCTCGTGTGCTCTGGCCTAAAGAACCACCAATATAAAAAATATAAAGTTGAGGCAGAACTCCAAAGTAGCTAAACAGTGTGGCTTTAGTGTCACCCTAGTAAAGCTTCAGCCCATCTCTGAGACGTTTATGACCATATTTGATCTATCTATCTATCTATCTATCTATCTACTTTTAGTACCAGAAAAAAAAGCAGCACTCCTGGATTCCAAAAATTCAAAAAAAATATGCCTTGCTTGAGAAAGGATCAGTCACTTGGGACTGAAACGTTGCTATTTGTGACATGGAATAAAGAATCCACTTTATTATTTTTTTTTTTTACATTCTTGGAATCCTGGAGTGCTGCTTTTTTCTGGTACTAGTGTGAATAGACCTCTAACCAGGGTCCATAGCTCACACTCATTTATACCTACAATGTGCTGCTTTGAACATTTTTTCTATATCTATTTATCTATATATCATCTATAGTATATTTCCATTTTATCTCTCTATTATCTATAGTATCTCTCTATATGGATAAAATTGTGAATAGCACAAAGTGCTGAACTTTACTTATATATTACCTGGTTAATATTTTTCAAGAAACAATGAAGATTACATTTAACCATAATTTTATTGTAAGATATATAGATAGATTATAGATAGATAGATCTATTTTCTGCACTAAAAATCTTTTATAATAAAGAACATGTATATGGTAAATCATCTATAAATATAGAAAGTATTCCAAGTCCTCCAAATGAAATAAAAATCAGTAACCACAAGTAATGTCATACACTGTGCAAAGTAAGTTGGGTATGTGTGTATAACCCCCTTCCCCCCTCCCGATCCCCAGACTATGTGAAGTGAGCGGATAAATGAGAGAGTTGGAGTTGTTTGTGGCATTATTTGTGCACTTGTGCCCCCTCCTCCTCCTCCTTCTTCTCCCAGGATCCGATGCACAAGGATGAAGAATGCCATACATCATCACAGTCCCCTGCTGTCCCTGCTTAAAGTGCATCAAAGCTGACATTGTTCCACGCTTGGGGTGAGCCAGCAGAGGAGCACCATTGTTCAGGCCTCCTCTATGGGGAAAGTTTTCTTTGAGTGCGAGCTGTCACCTCTGTGACTTGTTCCCAAACAGGTAGCACAGTGTAATAAATTGGAACTGCTCACACTAGAGCACATAAAATGAAGAGATAGATAGATAGATAGATAGATAGATAGATAGATAGATAGATATGTTATTTGAATATTTTTGTAGTTTTACATAGGACAGCAGTTTCTTAACTCAAGGGAAGCTGTTAAACATAGTTTTGATATATTTGTACATAGTCCTTTTACTACAGAGCAGCTACAGCAGCAAGACTGTGGGGGGTTGTAGACTTTTCCAAGCCCTGATCTGCAAGTCTTGAGGCTTGTGGAGTGTATTTACTCTGGGAATATCCAGGCTGTTGCTAGGCACTGCACACAACAACATTCCCCATAAATCCTGTGTTGTATGGGCTGGTAGGAGGGAGAGTAGGGGCCAGACATCCGAGGGACCCTCCATATCCAAACAGTTCATTTCCACAAGTCATCTCTAGAAATCTCTACAATTACTTTGCTATTGTTCTTGGTCTTCCCTGCCGGGGTCCCCTCAGCCAAGGCTTGGAGTTATTAAATAATAAAGCTATTGTGAATTACATTGTTGTTCAGAAAAATAGGCCAATTATCCGCTTTTACATTGCCATAAAGATCATATTAACTCGAATTAGTAGCCCCCATGTGCCACTAGTGGTTTATTTGTCTCGCAGAGAACAAACAGCACAGGAAGTGGTTTGTAGATGATCAAAATTAAGATTATCTGCCTAACACCAAGATTAGCGTATACCATATTCTGTCCTTCCTTATAATATTAAATCTCCATTAGAATTTAGCGGAAGTTAAATGTCATTCATATTGTGCCTCATAGCTCCAAAAATAGGCCCAAGAAAATAATTGGTCTTAAGCATCACTATTTGCATTCCAGATTTGATGCTCTTGATGGAATTGTTCTATATGTGTATGAACATTGTCCATGGGTTTGAACATACATAAAAACTGGACATGAATTTGTACGGACATGAAAACTAGACATGAATTTGTATGTACATAAAAAGTGGACATGAATTTGTATGTACATAAAAAGTGGACATGAATTTGTATGTACGTGAAAACTGGACATGAATTTGTATGTATGTGAAAACTGGACATGAACCTGTATGTACTTGAAAACTGGACATGAATTTGTATGTATGTGAAAACTGGACATGAACCTGTATGTACTTGAAAACTGGACATGAATTTGTATGTACATGAATACTGGACATGAATCTGTATGTACATGAAAACTGGAAATGAACTTGTATGTACATGAATACTGGACATGAATCTGTATGTACATGAAAACTGGACATGAACTTGTATGTACATGAAAACTGGACATGAATCTGTATGTACATGAAAACTGGGAATGAATCTGTATGTACATGAAAACTTGGCATGAACTTGTATGTACATGAAAACTGGACATGTATCTGTATGCACATGAAAACTGGGAATGAATCTGTATGTACATGAAAACTGGACATGAATCTGTATGTACATGAAAACTGGGAATGAATCTGTATGTACATGAAAACTTGGCATGAACTTGTATGTACATGAAAACTGGACATGTATCTGTATGCACATGAAAACTGGGAATGAATCTGTATGTACATGAAAACTGGACATGAATCTGTATGTACATGAAAACTGGACATGAATTTGTATGTACATGAAAACTGAACATGAATTTGTGTGTACATGAAAACTGGGCATGAATCTATATCTATATGAAACCAGGACATGACTTTGTATGTACATGAAAATTGGACATGAATTTGTATGTACATGGAAACTGGACATGAATCTGTATGTACCATGAAAACTAGACATGAGTTTGTATCTAGATGAAAACTGGACATGAATCTGTATGTACATAAAAAGTGGACATGAATCTGTATGTGCATAAAAAGTGGACATTAATTTGTATGTACATGAAAACTGGGAATGAATCTGTATGTACATGAAAACTTGGCATGAACTTGTATGTACATGAAAACTGGACATGTATCTGTATGCACATGAAAACTGGGAATGAATCTGTATGTACATGAAAACTGGACATGAATTTGTATGTACATGAATACTGGACATGAATCTGTATGTACATGAAAACTGGACATGAACTTGTATGTACATGAATACTGGACATGAATCTGTATGTACATGAAAACTGGACATGAACTGGTATGTACATGAAAACTGGACATGAATCTGTATGTACATGAAAACTGGGAATGAATCTGTATGTACATGAAAACTTGGCATGAACTTGTATGTACATGAAAACTGGACATGTATCTGTATGCACATGAAAACTGGGAATGAATCTGTATGTACATGAAAACTGGACATGAATTTGTATGTACATGAAAACTTGGCATGAACTTGTATGTACATGAAAACTGGACATGTATCTGTATGCACATGAAAACTGGACATGAATCTGTATGTACATGAAAACTGGACATGAATTTGTATGTACATGAAAACTAAACATGAATTTGTGTGTACATGAAAACTGGGCATGAATCTATATCTATATGAAACCAGGACATGACTTTGTATGTACATGAAAATTGGACATGAATTTGTATGTACATGGAAACTGGACATGAATCTGTATGTACCATGAAAACTAGACATGAGTTTGTATCTAGATGAAAACTGGACATGAATCTGTATGTACATAAAAAGTGGACATGAATCTGTATGTGCATAAAAAGTGGACATTAATTTGTATGTACATGAAAACTGGGCATGAATCTGTATCTAGATGACAACTAAACATGAATTTGTATGTACTGTACATGAATCAACACTGGGCATGAATCTGTATGTACATGACTACTGGACATGAATCTATATGTACATGAATACTGCACATGGGTCTGTTCTGTATGTACAAGTACAAATGTGCACATGGATTTGTGCATACATGAACACTGTACATGTCTATCACTATATGAATGCTACACAATGTAGATTAGTTTTATGGAGTACAGTAATACCTTGTACATTCGCGAGGTTAGGTGACAGAGCGGGTCGCGGATCGCGAGGAATCGTGAATGTTTGGTACAAGCGCTTAGAAGCGCTTACAATGCCGGTTTCTAATGTTTAACCCCTAAATATCAATAAACTTTACCCTACAGTACTGTACAGTATACTAGAGTATACTGTACAGTACTGTATATTAATACATTCATTCATTTTTCTTATACACTCACAGTAAAATGAAACTAATTACCAGGTACATAACGAACAGGAAGCTACTACCCAATAGCGAAGGTGTTTTTTTTTATTAAATTTCACAGATCTGAAAAAAAAAGAGCAAAATCTATATATGTTAGTTGCCAAAAAAATATCGTGAATCTGTGAATTCGCAAATTCGGAAACGCGAGTGTACGAGGTATTACTGTACTCCTGGTTTTAAATAGAGGAGCAGACAGCGAAGTTGAGTGGACAGACAAACCCCATGCAAAGTTTGTTCATTTTTTAATAATATTTGATCTTTATTCAAACATTATATCAACTGCATATAAAGTGTTGTAACTGAGCACAACAATGTGTGGCAGATGCTAGTGTTCCCTTCTTTGTACATTGTACATTTAGTATTCCCTTCTTTGAACACCGGATATTTAATTTGGTGTTGCTTTCTGTTGCTGAACTGTGTGGTATCACCATGCCTATATCCAAAGAACTCTCTGAGGCCTTCAAAAAGAAGGCTATAATGCCTATGAGTGTGTAAGTGATTCAGTCATTCCACTGTCAGAAGATCAACCGCAAAGAAAGTATATTTCCTCTGGATTATTATTCTTTCTGTCTACAGAAAGAAACAGTGTAAAATAGATCTACATTGGTGGTATGCCAGAAGGAAATCAGGGCAAGCATAAAGTTTGCCCCAAGAATGCCTAAGCAAAAAAAAAAACTAGTACCAATGTGCAGATAGACAAAAGACAATGCAGAAACACGGCGTGAGAAAAGCACTGCTATTCCACTGCATTTTTCATTTTTATTTTCCCCACCCCATATAAGTCTTTGAGAAAGTTGCAGCCTTTCCACAGGTAAAATAAATATGGTTTGTTTTTCAAAAACGCACACATTTTTGAAAAATCAGCTTTTCCATTGACTATTTTTTCCTGCAATGTATAGATGAGACTAAACAAAATCTCATTCACTTTGCTGATACTGTAAAATGCAGCATTTCTTTTTGCTGTGTTTCTGCAACATGTAGTCTTAGCCTAAAGCTACAATCACACAGTGAAAATCAGTCATTTGAATGAGAGCTATTCACTGATTTTTTGATGGTCCGTTTTAATGGACCGTCAAAAAATGGATCATGTCCTATTTTCTCTGTTTTCACCAGTCCCTCTATACACTGAAATGTATGAGGGATCCATAAAATGGGACGCCCCTTGCGTGTAAAACAGACATTTTTCACTCCACTTTTGGACCATGGACATGTGAATCAAGGCTTAGGGTGGGCTAATACTACTGTTATTTAATGTTTATTGTTCTCATTAGGATGCAACAGACATTAAATGACAGATGCAGACGGAACCCCCCTCCATCTCCATTCATCCACATATAAAAAACATGATTGAAGCTTTCTTTCATAATGCTTTTTACTTTTCTGACAGAAAAAAAAGTGCTGCATGCAAAAGAAAACAAACACGATGGAAGAAAGTGTCTGTCATGTTTTTTACATTATAGTCAATGGGAATGGACGCAGACGAAGGGGACTCCCTCTGCGTCCATTACTCTACAGTCATGGCCAAAAGTTTTGAGAATGACACAAATATTCTATTTTCACATGATCTGCTGCCCTCTGGTTTTTATGTGTGTTTGTCAGATGTTTTTATCACATACAGAAATATAATTGCATTCATATTATGAGTAACAGAAGCTTATATTGACAGTTAGAATGAGTTAATGCAGCAAGTCAATATTTGCAGTGTTGACCCTTCTTCTTCAGGACCTCTGCAATTCTCCCTGGCATGCTCTCAATCAACTTCTGGACCAAATCCTGACTGATAGCAGTCCATTCTTGCAGAATCAATGCTTTAATTTTGTCTGAATTTGTTGGTTTTTGTTTGTCCACCCGTCTCTTGATGATTGACCACAAGTTCTCAATGGGATTAAGATCTGGGGAGTTTCCAGGCCATGGACCCAAAATCTCTATGTTTTGTTCCCTGAGCCATTTAGTTATCACCTTTGCTTTATGGCAAGGTGCTCCATCATGCTGGAAAAGGCATTGTTGAGCGCCAAACTGCTCTTGGACGGTTGGGAGAAGTTGCTCTTGGAGGACATTCTGGTACCATTCTTTATTCATGGCTGTGTTTTTAGGCAAGACTGTGAGAGAGCCGATTCCCTTGGCTGAGAAGCAACCCCACACATGAATGGTTTCAGGATGCTTTACAGTTGGCATGAGACAAGACTGGTGGTAGCACTCACCTCTTCTTCTCCGAATAAGCTGTTTTCCAGATGTTCCAAACAATCGAAAAGGGGATTCATCAGAGAAAATGACTTTACCCCAGTCCTCAGCAGTCCATTCCCTGTACCTTTTGCAGAATATCAGTCTGTCCCTGATGTTTTTCTGGAGAGAAGTGGCTTCTTTGCTGCCCTCCTTGAGACCAGGCCTTGCTCCAAGTTCTCCGCCTCACAGTGCGTGCAGATGCACTCACACCTGCCTGCTGCCATTCCTCAGCAAGCTCTGTACTGCTGGTAGCCCGATCCCGCAGCTGAAACACTTTTAAGAGACGGTCCTGCCACTTGCTGGTCTTTCTTGGGCGCCTTGGAGCCTTTTGGCACCAATGGAACCTCTCTCCTTGAAGTTCTTGATGATGCGATAGATTGTTGACTGAGGTGCAATCTTTCTAGCTGCAATACTCTTCCCAGTTAGGCCATTTTTGTGCAGTGCAATGATGACTGCACGTGTTTCTTTAGAGATAACCATGGTTAACAGAAGAGAAACAATGATGGCAAGCACCAGCCTCCTTTTAAAGTGTCCAGTGGTGTCATTCTTACTTAATCATGACAGATTGATCTCCAGCCCTGTCCTCATCAACACCCACACCTGTGTTAATGGAGCAATCACTGAAACGATGTTAGGTGGTCCTTTTAAGGCAGGGCTGCAATGATGTTGAAATGTGTTTGGGGGATAAAGTTCATTTTCTAGGCAAATATTGACTTTGCAAGTAATTGCTGTTAAGCTGATCACTCTTTATAACATTCTGGAGTATATGCAAATTGCCATTAGAAAAACTGAAGCAGTAGACTTTGTAAAAATTAATATTTGTATCATTCTCAAAACTTTTGGCCATGACTGTACTACTGTTGTTGTCCATTGCTGTCATCCTGTGACGGATGATAGCAACAGACTGTAATAACAGTAGTGTGAACATACCCTTAAATAGGAAGATTTACTTATCAAAATTTGCTATAATTCTGGTTCAATTTGCATGAAAAATTAATGTATGTGCCTTACACACAGTATTTTAGACACTTTTATCTCCACATTGGACAAGGGGCATTGCATAGTGGGTAGTGGCATGGGGTTTAGGTGCATGGCTGGCACGAAGTAAACCAACTAATAGGTTATATAAACTTTTATTATCCAGCATCAGCCACTGTGATGAATTTTGCACAATTTTGACAGCCTAGTCTAAAACTGGCCATACACATTAGAAATTTATTGGCCGAACCCACATTCTTCTACTGTTTATGCATATGGATCTCACGGCCCAATTCTTTTGTTCTTAGGGAGAAGAGAACCTGCTGTTTGCAGGTGTCCTGGACCAGCTTTCTTCCATCTCTGAGTTTAGTACACATGCACTGCTCTGCTGAACTGAACATGCATGTGTATAGGGGAGTCCAGCAAGATAGCTGCTGGCCACATTAGTATTCTAAAACATTCGGCCAGCTTAAGTTTACGCCGTCTAAATATCAGACATGATTAGTAAAACTGTTCCAGAGTTATCTGGCCACAGTACCACACATGTTTGGTAAAAATCAAAGTGCCAACGGTATAGCATGGTGGTGAAAATATAACAGAACATGTGAGGTTATCAGTCAGGGGACTGAAGTGTGACCCAAAGTGAACCTTATACCAGTACATACCAGTAAACCTGTAAGCAATGACTAAAAAATGAGATGGAGTTTTCTGAAATACCAAGTCAAAGCCCATATCTGAACTGCAACCAGATGCTGTTGGAGGATTTAAAGCAAGGTGCACATATTAGAAACCCCTCAAACACTGCACAGACAGCAAACAACTCCTTGAAGGAGTGGAAAAAGCTATGGTTAGACAGTAAGGGTATGTTCATACATAGGAATCTGCATATTCCACCCCCAAATCTGCGGCAGATTCCGCCCGGAATCCGCCTCCTATTGTTTTTAAAGGGAGGCAGAGATCGCAGCAGGATGCTGAAAAAATAAGTATGCTGCTAAATCTTACCGCACACTCCACAGCTTATTCAGCGGTGAATTCCGTGTATCGAGACTCCCTGCTGATTAGACCCATTCATCTGGGCCTAATCAGTAGCGGAAAGCGCGTCGGAATGCCGATGCCCTGCATTGACATCCCGTTGTTGCTAGACCGCACCTGAATAATGCGGTGGAAAATGATGAGGAATTCCTGTCATTTTTGAACGTACCCTAAATACTCCTTGCACAAAACCATACGGGGTTTTGCTGTCCGCAAATACTGATCAGCAATCCACTAAAAACATGTCAGTATTTCATTAGCAATCACGGATCTGCCTATAGAAGTGTATGGGTCCGCACTTTTATCCGCAGTTGCGGATAAAATTACAGTTATGTGCATGGAGCCTATAGCAGTGTTCACATTATGTTTGTGAACGTCACTCAACATGTGGTCACTTGATAAACATAGAACATAGTAATATGCTTCCAATTACTCATTGTAAGCCAAAAGGCATGCGTCAGGTTGTTATGTAATAGCATATCTTTTCTTGCTGTCAGGAAGAGTGTAGTAAACTATGCTATTCAATGCAGAAGGATTCAGTAAAAAGGTTTTGGGTTTTTTTTTTTTTTTTTTTTACAGTGGAAAGTTACTGCTCGCATAAAAAGCATTACGAAGGAATGCTACAATCATTTTTTTTTTACATGGGGGTGAATGGAGACGAACACCAGATGGAGGGGGTTTATGTTGGGGTATATGTTGGAAAATCCACCTAACATACGTAGAACGCTCACAGAGGGTTCTAACTCTGTGTGAACAGAGCCTTACAATAAACTCCTTCTGGGGGTTGTTTTTGTCATAGACGACAATACTATGTGTTAAAGCTTTTTATAACACTATTATTTCCACATATCTGTAATTTTTTTTTGTGTAATGCAAAGTCAATTTACAAATTGTACAGTGCTGCGGAATATGTTGGCGCTATATAAATAAAACGTATTATTATTATTAAGTCAATTTGTCTACATACTGTATCTCAGTATACTCTTTAAATGAAGATCAAATATTGATATGTCTATATAGGTTACAAATATACTTGGTGTCCCCACTTTTTCACGTGGCTGCATGCTGTGGTTGCAGCTGAGGAGCTGCCAGTGCCAATCTCAATTACCTACACAAAATGTTTCTATGAGCAATTCTTTACAAATCCTCTTCTCCACTGACTGGCGCTCTGATGCACGGCGATTATGAATCGATTCTGGCGTGTCTAGTCACAGCCATACTAGTCATACTTCAACCTCTGATGGAGTTGTGCAGTTTTTCTCTCCAATTTCCTGGAAATGTAATGAAATCCATTTACAGTGATGCAGAAAATAACTCCACCAAAACAATGATGGCTGCCTGTCATTTTTTCTGCTTAGCAGCTTGCAGTGAAATAGCAGAATCCACTTGAAGGTGATGCCATTTGTACTCAGATAAAACTTTTCCGCTTACATGGGTTTTTATAAGCAAACAAGCAGGCAATTTTCGCAGTGCAATGCTCCAGCAGGTCCACCCAAAGACTTCTAATCTGCTGCATGCAGGAGGAGACAGGCCTGCAATGAGGTGACAGTGACAATAAGAAGTCTCTATTACCAGCACCAAGGCACTGGAGCCAGGGATTGGGTTAATCCTGTCTATGAGGAGTGCACTGACAGTAGATACAGCAGGTACATGCTTATATACAGTGATTACTGCTAATGATGAGAAATCTACATTAACCACATGAGCCATTCATTCACCTATTAATCTCCAGAAATAAATGGCCGGCTAGGAGATAGAATCTATGAATGGGTCAAATGTACAGAGTGATAATAAAAGCAGACATGTCTTAATAAGATATAAAGATTATTTCATTCCATCTCTGTGCAGAATGACAGAAATTCAGTGTTTGTCATACAAGTGACAAATGTTCATTAAAGGAGCCTTGCTGGTGCTACTGTATAGCCACTTTGTGAGCTGAGCACTGTGTAAGAGGGTGAGTTGATGCCATGCTGGCTGGCAGTGTGTGGTCTATTGTGGAGAATGTGCTTTTTTGGCTGAACACTCAGCCCCCCTCCCTCCCTTCCCATCCCCCCAGCAGCACTGCACCTGCACTGGATAACCCAGCTCCTGGCATTTTCCAGAACAGACTGTTCAAGTAGAAGACATCTCTGACAGGACTCAGTTCATCCCGCTTTGCAGCCATCCCATCCATTGACTATTGCTCCTCACACATCCCACAGGGGCACATATTTGATTTTTGGGGGATCAGCACTTTCCCAACACTCTGCTGCTAATGGCTGCAACAATACACGAACTGAGTATTAGCTATAACTATCAGAGAGGGAATGTAGTGTAGAAAGGACACCCCAAGTCAGTGAAATGGAGGTGTGCATACAGTGTATAGTAGTGGGGGGTGAGGGACAGGTAGATAACAGCAGTGCTCCCCCTAAAGTTTGTACCTATGTATGTATGGTCGGAAAAGATAGAGGATAGATACAGGAGATATAGAAAAAGATAAATAGGAGAAGTACGACAGATAGATAGATAGATAGATAGATAGATAGATAGATAGATAGATAGATAAGAGGTAAGAAAGGCAGATAAATAAATAAATACCGACAGATATTTGAATATGAGAAGGAGTAGAGATAATTAGATACATAGGAGGAGAGAGAGAGAGAGAGAGAGAGAGAGAGAGAGAGAGATAGAGATAGATAGATAGATAGATAGATAGATAGATAGATAGATAGAAGGAATAGAGATAATTAGATACATGAGAAGAGATAGAGATAGATAGATAGATAGATAGATAGAAGGAATAGAGATAATTAGATACATAAGAAGCGAGAGATAGATAGATAGATAGATAGATAGATAGATAGATAGATAGATAGATAGAGACATAGATAGAGATACATAGATAGAGATAGATAGATAGATAGATAGATAGAAGGAATAGATATAATTAGATACATGAGAAGCGATAGAGAGAGAGAGAGAGAGAGAGAGAGAGAAGATAGATAGATAGATAGATAGATAGATAGATAGATTAGATAGAAGGAATAGAGATAATTAGATACATAAGAAGCGAGAGATAGATAGATAGATAGATGGATAGATAGATAAAGATAGACATAGATAGAGATAGATATTTATGAGAAGGAATAGAGATAATTAGATACATGAGAAGCGATAGAGACACATAGACATAAATAGATAGATAGATAGATAGATAGATAGAAGGAATAGAGATCATTAAATAGATATTTTTATTATATACATTTACAGACTTTTTTACTGACTAATCTATACATAATATTTTTATTATAATCTCATTGCAATGTGGTCTATCTATGTAATTATATACTGTACAGACAACACATGAGCGCTTTCTTTTATTCTTCTCTGTCCAGTCACTACATAAATCAGTAATAACAATAAATTACAGGTTATTAGCTAGTAATGCCTCTCTGCAATGCCCCGTATATTTTCTGTGCAGCCAGGATCAGGGTATCTTTCCACCCATAATGACTATTCAGTGCCCCGGGAATGAAATGCACATTACAAACCTATACAAATGACTTGCCCCCAAAACGCCCATGGGGGTAGTGCGCCACTTTTTTTTTTTAACGTAGATGGTTTTAGAGTATAATACTTTTTAGTCGAATATATATAAATAAATAAAGATGAGGAGCCTAATGCCTGTCACTAATATTTGCGCTGATGAAACGAAATTCCTAAGTTTTATATAGATATATATATACACACATATTTATTACAACCCATCATATATAGCCCAGTTGAAATAGGTAATTCATATTGCCGTGCAATATATATATATATATATATATATATATATATATATATATATATTCTTAATTATGAGAGGTAATTCATTGGTGACCATACAATAAAGCGACATCCCTGTGTGCGACGTGTTCGCAATGTCAGTTTCCTCCTAAAGTGTTGCAGTGCTGAGGATTTGGATGACCATCATCACACAGAATGGTGGTCTGACATTTATAGCGATTATTTATTATCCCTATCTCTCACTGATAAAAAACAAGGAATCAATACTGAACAAATACATTTCTGGCACTGTACACACATCACATAGCAAACAGCTGCAGCGTTAAGTAGGACTCTACCTCACCCTAGCATAGCATCCTAGCATAGCTGGAGGACCTCTTCTGTATAGAGTGGTGCAGGTGTACACTGTCTGGTGCGCTAAATATTCTGCGCAAAGTATTGATCAAAAATTGTAGCCCAAAACACTAATCCAGAGGTTATTCCTCTAAATTCCCGTTGTAAAGGGGAGCACCAGACTACACGACTACGCAGCCCACTCTGCTGAAAAGATCGGAGTTAAGGAATTGAATGTGAAACCTGTTGGGTGACCCTTCTAGCTGGCCTAATATTTTATATAGTTATTATAAATAATGGTAAAACATTATTAAGATATATATATATATAGGCACAGTGTAAAAGAGAAATCGTAGCATTACATTTCTGATATGTTATACTTTCTACACTAATTCTCCCCAAAAGCTGGTGACGTCATGTGATTGATTAGCATAAAGCTAGGGGATCAGCAGTCAGTCTGCTGAACGATGATAAGAGTCTCCCGAGAAATTCGCTCATTCCTATAATACATTCATTATTTCTCTGTCTTCTACAATTCTGCAATTTGTAGAAGCTTTAGAAAAAAATCATCATCGTAGAAAACACAGGATCAAGCCTAGAACAGTGTCCCAGACTACAGGAGCGCATATGAACTGCGTATATTACACGAAATTAGAAGAAATGTCGCAATTTATGCCCTTAAAGTGCCAAATACCTGTGTAATTCCCCAAGATCACAGCGCTTTACTCTGGGTAGAAATTGTCGGCATATGACTGGGATTGAAAATCCTCAGATCGTTAACAGCCAGGCAGAAAAGGCACAAAACGAAAATATATATAATATTATAATGACACCAGACACTTCCCTTAGGAAATTGCTCTTAATGAAAAAGAAATATAATATAAGGTTAAAAAATCCAATGTGTCTTCTTCCATCCTAGAGAGTCTATGAAGCCGGGCTTCCTATGTAAATACTGCTACTATGCTGTTTTTTAGGATTTGGGCTGGGTTCAAGTAAGCTTTTGTCAAGAACAAAAAACTCAAAAGCAATTGATGCAGCAGTAGGCTAGGCTCACCCTAGCAATGTTATTTTACAGTTATGCATAAATGTATCTGTTTGCATTCCATTTTTATACAGGCTATAAGATTAGAGGATTCTAGGCCACTTTCGCACACGCGTCTTTTTTACATGTGGTCTTGTTCACACTAGCGTTTGTTTTTTAGTTTTAATTTTTTTAAATAAAGGTTTTTTGATGGATTATTTTTATTTGTATGAGATAAAATCTGATGCAGTTATCAACCATTTTTTTATTTATTTTCTTCAAAAGATTCAAGGGCTTAACGCCACAAATAACCAGATCCAAAAACTGCTTGAAAAACTGATGCTAACTGATATTACAAATCAGTTATTTAAAAAAAAAAATAACAAAACGAAAAAAAGAGACTGTTGACGCGTCCATGTAAGGATGAGCACTCACTCGCGTTTTGTTTTGGAGTTTTTTTTTCGCAATAAGTCTTTTGATTTCTGCAAACTATTTGATAGCAGATGTGCTGAACGTATTGCATAACTGATGCACTGGACAAGAAAATGCATCATTTTCAGTAAACATAACGAAAATTCGGTGTTTTTGGACAGATGTGTTCTTTTGTTTTTTATATTTGGGGAAATAATGTACAGATTTAAACAACTGAAGGGGTAAAGCTTGTGCAAATAAAACTTAAGGACGCATTCACACCAGAAAATATCCCTTGGCGATTAGCATCATTTATATGGAATGCTAAAATAAAATCTTATCTTTAGGGATCTCCTCCAGGATCTCTTCCCTGCTACAGCTGGTGTCTGAGAGCAGAACCAAATCCAAAAAAAATATTAAAAACTTACATGATGTATTCAGCAATAGTTCAATCAGCTGTAGTGAAAAAAATGGAAAAATATGGGACAAAAAAAAAGTGTGGATTGCCCTAAGGGTAACACACGCTCACGTTTTCTGGTGCAGTTTTTGGAGCCAAAACCAGATGTGGATCATAAAAGGCGAGAACTTGTAAAGGACAGAAGGTATTTCTGCTCTTTATTCAATTCACTCCTGGTGTTGGCTTCAAAAACTGCATCAACAAAACCTAATAAAAGTGTATTTCTTTAGCATTTTAAGACATTTTGGAGGAAAACTTTCACAACTGCATTTTTTGCATTTTTGAATTTCAGCCCCTTTCCAATTTCAGGTTCATATCTGCAGATTCTGCTGAAAAGCATGTTCAGTAAAATGACGGACATTATGACGGAAAGCCCACAGACTAGTTATAGTCAATGGGATCCATCATGTGAAGGCACTGCCATTATTTTTGGGAAAACGGTAATACTAGCCCAGATGTGAACTGAGGGCTCTCATGTTTTTTGTGAAAACATGTCAAATCCTATTAATTTCTGTTGGACAAACTTTACCATATTGCAAACAAACACAAGTGTCCACATGTCTAGCATGATTTTTGGAGGGACACTTGTTTTTATTACATTTTTGACACTGAAATACATGGAGATGAACTATTAATGTAAACGTGCATCAGCTGTGCAGTTTCTTCACAGATACCTTAAAAACATTAGTCTCACCAAAGTTCACACTTACACGTTTTCTTTTTGCATTTTCTGTAACTGAACTAGATGCAGAAACAGATTTCAGCTCCCATCAGTTATTAAGACTGAATTGACAGAAAATAGCTAACTGCTTGAATCTCTCCGAAACCAATTATACTTCTCCAACCTAAAAAAACGGAAACTACTAACAACAAAAACGCTAATGAAAATAAAATTTGATGTATCCGTTGTCCAATCATTTTGGCTAAACACAATTCTAGCAGTTTGTATCAGCTTTCCCGTCACTTTTTAATATATAAATTAAAACGGATCCAGGCAGTTTGCATCGAGTATCCGTTAAAAAAAACCCTTTCTTTACAGTTTGTGACAATAGAACAATGTTCACAATTCCCAGTGGTTGTCAGCACACCCCAACCGGTTCCAGTGTGGGAAACACCAAGCAATGAGTAGGATTCGTGACGTCACCAAACTGGCCCTAAGTCTAGATTCGTTCAATATCCCTTTGCTTCCATCCCTGCACTAGTTAAAAACTTATTAAATTATTAGATCTAGTGTTAGAATCCCCTGCAGAACTACATCCAAAACTTTCTAGAGATCACTGCATTTTCAATATAGACTACTGACACTCCACTTGTACTGAGCCAGTTCTCTCTATTACTGAAAGGATGTAAATCAATGCACTTCAAGAGAATTGCTAATAATCAATAGATTTGTCATCTAGTATGGCATAATAATAGGAATGCAGGGATAATGTTTGCGGTTTATCTAGTATGCACATATACACACAAGCATATAGCTCCACTAGAAACACTCTAGGCAGTATGCAATGCAGAGCGCTGCTTATTTACAAAGACTAAGGACACCACAGCAGCCCCTATTGTACAGCTTTTATCTCTCACAAGAATGGAAGTTTTCCCAGCTCAAAAGCCCCAATAATTTGTCAACACACAACTCATTTACATTTCAAAATGGGAAATAGAAAGTGTTCATAGTCCAGTGTGTGTGGACAGTAAGCTGGCAAGTAGTAAAACTGCCTGTCCCTCTCCTTACTGCAGGGCCATATAGCCTGCAGCACTATCACTTATGCGGGGATTGCTTTAGAAGTTTGTTAAAGTTCAAAGAATTTTTATTCATTTAACCCATTTTAATGATTTTAAACATTTTGTAATCTAACTATAAACAGATCTAGTTATACCATACCTATCTGTCTATTTTATATTAATAATGTATTTTTACCATACATATTTTTCTATCTTATATTAATAATAGATACCTATTTATACCATATCTATATATCACTATAGCTATATCTATTTGTACCATACCTATTTGGCTTTATCTATCATTAATTATATATAAACAGTATTTCCATCACTGTCTATCGATATATCTATTATTACCAAACTTATCTATGTATTTATTTACCATAAATTATCGCTAGATGGTAATTCATACTAATAAGGAAAATATGCAATATGTTATTGTCTGTCTCTCTATGTATACATCTACCATACCTATTTGGCTATCTATGTATACAAGTATGAATTACTATCCATCTATTTATTTATACCATACCTATTTGGCTATCTATGTATCTATCTACCATTAATGATAGCTAGCTAGCTAGATAGGTGAGGGTATGAGTATCTATCTATCTATCTATCTATCTATCTATCTATCTATCTATCTATCTATCTATCCATCCATCCATCCATCCAAGATGATCAGTCTTACTCTGATCAGGCTAGCATGAACTATGGCATCTCATTCTCTGCAGTCAGCTCCATTGCTCTACATTATAATCTATTTCGTGTATAAAATCTCTCCAGATCTCCCGAGAGCCCCGACTACTGTCTATGGGATAAATAATTAATTGAACCGGTGGCCTCTGACCCTCTGAAAGTCCAGTAGGGACGCGTTTGTAGTAATAAAGCCTCCGAGTGAGCCCTTGTCAAATATTCATTTAGCAGTTAATGTGAGCTGCGCTCCCCTGAGACTGGCTGTATGAACAGTGAGGCTGCCTTGCCAAGGATGCCTGCTAATCTACTGCCCTGTTCTACAAAATACTTTACCAGCCTGTTTAATACAATCACATGGGAAACTTTAATCTCATCAGTCGAGTCATCCAAACATTATGGAAAGCTGAAGAGCTATCACCCTAAAGCAAGGCTATGAGACATGTATCTTAGACATATCACTATAGGCGACATTCATTCACTAAATATTACTAACCATAGAGACATTACTTTAATGTATGGAAAGCAAGACAGACAGAGACAGCTGACTAAAAGTTTGAAGCAGGATTGTTGGCTAAAGTGGCCTTAATAATATTTATCAGACATCTATTTTATTAGGTTTAATAAGCAGAGATTACTACAGAGAATACTACAACCTGAATTATTGTATACTAGGAGACTGCGATCTAAAGCCAATAAACAGATGTAACTAAAAGAGACATTACGCAACCACAATATTAGTGACTGGAGAGGCACACTGGACCAAAGATGTAAGGCTAGAGAGACCTTATAGGAGAAATCTCTAAACCAGGTACGAGGAGTAAGATATATATATATATATATATATATTTATATATATATATATATATATAAACCAGGAGTGAGGACCTGTAAGACAATAAACCAACTACGTAAGGCTAAAGACTGAGACTTAGGAGACATTTGTATGCTCAAGGTATGAAAACTAGAAACAGTTGTCTCACCTCGGAGACATTACAAATGTTAAGTAAGACCAAAGACAATTCTCTGACCTGGGAGACATTAAGCCAGGTATATAAAGCAGGAAAAGCAGTACTCTAAACCACAAACTAGAAACATTTTTCTCTAAAAAGGTACTATAAAATCTGTATGTAAAACAAAAGGGAACGCCAATCTGAGACATTTCTCTGAACCAAATGCAGAGAAAAATCAGTTACCTAGGCGAACTAAAACTATAAGACTAAACCAAACATGTAAAACCAGAGAGATTATACTCTAACCTAGGAGATATTGCTTCAAACCAAAAATTTAAGATCATAGAGACTCTCATCTAGGAGACATTGCCCTTTGGCTAGAGACATTGCTCTGATTTAGGAGACATTATTGGAAACCAAATGTTAAAGTTTAGAAAGGCATAATCTGATCTATGAGATATTACAGTATACCAAGTATTCATGGCTAGACAGACAATACTCTCACCTATGAGACATCAGTCTAATTCAGAAGACTTTACTGTAAACTATATATATATATATATATATATATATATAGTAGCGAAATAAACGGAGCGGAGACAGACAAGTCTAAAGAAACCCGGCTGACTGTCAGGAACAGCAATGGAGGGAATGAATGCGATGTACATATTCATATTTAATATATCTCTAGATTTGTATCATAATTGTCATATCATACACACGTTCCTGAAGCCAATACTCCTGGAGGGCCTTTACATCATCTGGTCTGATGAAAATACACACTTATATAAAATGAATAATATTATAATATTAAGTGCTTTACAATATAGATATTGTATATCGCATTCACATATAAGATACAATTATTTTAGAATTTTTCATATTTAAGTGCCAGTAAATGCGCATTAGAAATAAAGTGCAAATGTCCAAAAACATTCCTGCCTTAATATTTATGCGCCATTATGGCGACTAAATGGTAACGAGCCCATTAAAAATATCTAGACAGCTCCACAGATATTTGTAAAACTACTACGTATATGTTAATCTGCGGCCGGGGCCTGCATGCTACCTTCATTAGGAAATACCCCAGCTTAAATAGGTCATGTCATTTACATGCTAATATATATTCTAATTGCAAGGGTTAATTCAGAGGCGATAATACAAAAAAACGACAGCCCTGCCTGCGACATCTTGATGTGCATTAACGTGCAGAAGTTCACATAGCCAGTTTAACCCATTCCCTCCTAAAAAGCAGCAGTGCTCAGGATGAGCACGACCAGCACCACATATAAAAGTGATGTGATATTTCAGGCTGAGGACAGCTGCTTTAATATATCGATTATTTATTATTCCTATCTGCCATTGATAACAAACGAGGAAGCCCATAATCAATACTGTACAAACGAATTGCTGGCACTGTTAACACATGACATAGCAGTAGCAGCAGCATTAAGGAGAACTCTACCTCTTTAGAGCTGGAGGACCTCTTCTGTATAGTGTGGCCGAGGAAAAGCTTCTTTTATGGCTTGTTAGTAGCTGGAGATAATATCCAGTGTTGGAGCCCGCTGGCAATTTATAGAGACAGGATTAAAACAGCTGTAATAGGCGCAATTTGTTTGCAATACAGAGAAGTTTTGTAGAAGCTGAAGCTGACGGATGGATTACAGTGATCCACTTTATCACCAAATGTCAAAGCAACATTTACCTTGTGTGGAGATAGATGTCCCATTATTCTGGCTCCCTGTCATCCCCACTGATCAGGGCTAAGACATTCACATTCATGAAACACTAAGAATTAAGGATTAGAACGTCACCATATAATATACAGCTAGTCTGCAACCAAATCATGCTGCCTTCAAATAGTTAATATTAATGGATACAAAAGAAAGCAAAGACTCAATGTCAATTCAGATTCCATATTTCAAAAATTTATTTATCTCAAACTGCAGAATGGAGTAAAAACTTAAGTTGGAAATGTCGCTGTTATAAGGGTGGGATTAGTTCATATATTTATATATATACATAGACAGGGCTATAACCGAGCCGAGTCTTTCTTTAAAATACATCTACTGAAAATGAGAGCAAAAAAACCCTTAAAATATCATCACAATAAATTTACAGAAATATTACAAACCATAAGAAAATATGTCAAACACAGTAGTTTCGTGGAGCAGGATGAAGCCATGGAGAATAGCCTGATATAAATTAACAAGTCAATGAGTAGAAAAAAAATATCTTCCACTTTGTTGTGCCCTTTATCAAGTGGGTATTACAGGTCCTGGGTTTATTTTATACAATTTATCTAGAAACGAATAAAATGTCCAAATTGGAAAGAAAAAAAAATGTGTTCCCCTCCTGCAGCTCATGCCAAGCTGCATTGACCTACAAGTGTAAAAAGATTGGCAAAGTCGCAGCTTATAAACAGTGGGCATTGGGGTGCCATGTTTATCTGATAAATACTGTACAAAAGGTCCTTGCGAATAATAAAACATTTCATTACTAGCTCTAAATATTATTGGGAATTTTTCTGCCAACTCTCTGACCAGTTCCTACCTAGAACTTTGTGTAATCTCCTTTTCTCTGGTTCTTTACAAGTTCTTTTGTTTTGTTTTTTTTTGTTTGTTTTTTTCCAACCCCCCATTTTTTTTTCCTCTGTACAAAAATAGTCCAAAAAAAGTCCAAACTCTACTAATAAAAGTTTCTGCTTTAGTCCTCACATGTGTGATAGAGGCAGCGTGCCATTGATAGCTGTGCCCGGTACTGATGCACTCTGGTAATGCTGGGACATATGCAGTCTGCTTTGGGCAGATGGCTCTGGCACCTCTGCACCAGGTAGGTACATGCTGATCATGTCCCGGAGGTCACCTGCCTGGCACGGAGCCCGCGAGTGGGAAGAAGAAGTGACTACAGGCGGGCTGGAGCTGGACTCAGACTTTACCACGGAGCCCATGGAGCCCAGGGTCATGCCAGGGGCCCCTTGCTGGGAATAGGACATGCTGTAGGTGGGGGAGCCGTTCATGTAGGTCTGGGAGCTGGTCATGGAGTTGTACTGGAGGGCACTGACATCGTAGCGGTGCATGGGCTGCATCTGAGCCGCGTTGTGGGCATTGAGCCCCGGGTGCTGCGGGTAGCCGAGCTGCTCTTGCATCATGCCATAGCCCCCGTTGGTCCAGCCGTTCATATGGGCATAACTGTCCATCCTCTGGTTGACCCCAGCGCCCAGGCTGGCGCCTACCCCTACCCCCGAGCTCATGCTGTTGCCCCCAGGTGCCAGCAAGCCCCCGGGCAGGGTGTACTTATCCTTCTTCATGAGGGTTTTGGTTTTCCTCCTGGGCCTGTACTTGTAGTCGGGGTGCTCCTTCATGTGCAGGGCTCGCAGCCTCTTGGCCTCGTCGATGAAGGGTCTCTTCTCGGCCTCGGAGAGCAGCTTCCACTCGGCCCCCAGCCTCTTGCTGATCTCAGAGTTGTGCATCTTGGGGTTCTCCTGGGCCATCTTCCTCCTCTGCCCCCTGGACCACACCATGAAGGCGTTCATAGGTCGTTTCACCCGGTCCGGGCTGTTCTTCTGGTTGTTGGCCGCAGAATTGGAGTTCCCGGTGCCCCCAGAAGTCTGCTGGGGGGCGGGGGGCTTGAGCTCGGTCTCCATCATGTTGTACATTCACGCAGCTTTGGTGGGTGCCCTCTGTAGCCAGGAAAGGTAGAGTGTGCCAGGCAGGAGAGAAGCTGCTAGGAGTAGTAGTGGTGCTGCTAGTAGTAGTGACTACACTGGTACACTGTGCCCGCTGCTCTGCGCCTCCTGCTCTCACACAACCAGGAAACTAGTTTTCATCCTGCGCCTTTGACAAGTGCGGATACTTTTTTGAAACAAGTTAATAGACAAGCGTCCATGTGACGGGGTTGTCAGGGAATAAATGGCCTCTGGGCGGCCAATCACAGCGCGCCGCACTCTCTAGATTTGCATGAAGGGGGCGTGGCTAGCAGCGAGCGGCAGGCTGCGTGCTCTGGGAGGGGGCAGTGCTCAGCAGCCTATTACACGGCCAGGCCGGCCCCTCCCCCTCCTCCCCCTATCTCCCAGCAGCAGCAACAGGTCACACACGCCTCATGGAGAGGAAGTGGGGGGGACACAAGGCTCCTCTGAAACTTCTTCCCACATGATAATACTACGCTATTAATGATACACCAGGACACATATGCACCAAGCCATATATACCCCCACCAAGTCATATACTCACACACACTCACAGGACTGCATGATGAGAGCCGTGTGTGGAGCTGGCTGAGCTCTGACCACTGGCCAGCTATGCCAGTCCTGCAATGGGCGATGTACTAGCTCATCTGTGCCCCTAATCCGCATTATTTGCCTGCCCTGGTCAGGAAATGTCAGGCCTGTGTTTGCAGGTGTCTCCAGATTCTTGGCATCTACTTGCTCTCAGGCTTGCCCTCCCCCTCCAATGCCCCCAGCAGTCCTCCACACAATCTCCTTCTATACAAACAGAATGAAAAAAAAAGCCCCTCGCCATAGCAACCGAATAATTCTTAATTCTGCTAAGAAGCCACCGTGGCTGATTTCACATTTCAAGAAGTATAATCCGCATCATGCAAGTCCATTTCTAATATAAAATCTATGACTTTCCCATAAAGAGTGAAAATAAGAAGCCGTGCAACAGATCCGCACCACAAGGAAAAAGTGCAAGGCCCAGAGTATCATGGAGAGCCTGCTCAGGAAGAATTGGGGAAGACAGGGTGTAATTTCAGAAGCTGCCCCATTGTCACTATAGAAAGATTTCAATTGGGGGATACATCAATACCAGGAGAAATGGCAGCATGGCTTTACAAATAGGTAGTTTTGTTTCTGTTGTTGTAACTACATAGTACTGAACAAAGAGCCAGCTAGGATTACTTCCATCCCTCTGTATCTACCATAATACAGGCAAGTCCAAATAAATATTGGACACAATAATACAATACATGAGCGTGCAGCTAGCTGACTGCCAAGGGTACATACAAGTAATGTGTATTCAGTAGATATAATAATCATAGCTTAAAGTATAAAATTAACTCATACATTAAATATATACACGCAAGGTATTATATAATGGAAATATATAAGCTGTCTAATATCTATCTAATCTATCTATCTATTATTCATTTCATTCAATAACAGGCCATCTAACTATAAAATAATATAAGACCTTGGAGCATAACCTAAATCTACCAAGTTATCCTATTCAAAGCTCCACAGTTAGCAGCTTGAAAATGACTAGAATAAGTTTGAACATCACACTAGAGATTTTCTGATCTTCCTCCAATTGATATTAGAGTGGCTATTCATTGCATTTAAAAGAAACAGGTTCTTTGAACAAGTCCTTTAGACTCTGATGGTGTAAGAGCTCCGTCTAATGGCCAACCTCAGAATTACACAGCACTTCTGCTCTTACACATCAGGCCAGGAAAAGTTAATGTTTTGCCTTTTCAGTTTAGAAACCATTATTAGGCCAAGTGTTTTTAGTGTAGTTTTACAGTGGTTTAAAGGAATTAATGTCATTATATAAAGGAATATACTGTGATAGTTTTGTCGTATTGTATTGATTATCCAGGAGTTTATGAACAACTCTTTATGTAATGTTCTTAGATTGTTATAACATAGTAATTACAATACATATATGGGATCACTGCTACATAACTGCCAAATATAAGAGACTATAATAGATTGTACTTGGGTAGTATGAAAACTATTAAATAAAAAGCATTATTAGCCATTTCTATTACTACTATTCATACTACTTCTCCTCCTTATAAGGCAGATGCCCTCCAAAACCAGTGAACATCCTGGGGACGGGCATCGAGATTGTGAACACCTATAAGTACCTGGGTTTGCTCCTTAATAATAAGCTGGACTGGGCAGATCATATGGAGGCCCTGTACAGGAAGGGCCACAGCAGGCTCTACCTGTTTAGGAAACTGAGAGCCTTTGGAATCCGGGGGGCACTTCTTAGAACTTTTTTCAACTCGGTAGTGGCATCAGCCATCTTCTTTGGAGTGGCCTGCTGGGGGAGCAGTATATCAACCAGGGACAGAAATAAACTTGACAAGCTGATTAGAAGGGCCAGCTCTGTCCTGGGGAGCCCACTGGACCCTGTGCAGGTGGTGGGTGACAGAAGGATACTGTCCGTGGTGAGCTCCATGCGGGAGAATAACTCCCATCCCATGCATGAGACTGTGATTGCGCTGGGCAGTACTGTCAGTGACCGACTGCTCCACCCTAGGTGTGAGAAGGAGCGCTATCGGAAGTCTTTCCTCCCCACCGCGGTTAGGCTGTACAACCAACACCGACCTAAGCGGAGATCATTACATACAGAGAACTGAAATATCTCTCTGCCTGTTAAATCCCCCCCCCCCCCCGCTACGTCCTATCTGTCTGTCTGCTATTAATGTAATGCCTCTCACCTTGGAACATTCCTGTACATGTTGTATTTGTATTTGTATCTGCTTATCTTATCTTATCTTTGCTGCTGTAACACACTGAATTTCCCCATTGTGGGACTATTAAAGGACTATTATTATTATTATTATTATTATAATATTAAGAATAATAATATAATATCATGTATATTTTTTAGTATTTAAAAAGCAATCCCAAGAATCTATTAATTTCCAGTTAAATTTTTATTATCTTTAATGCTGATATTTTAGTTATTTGATAATAAAAGAAAAATATCAAATATAAGATTCCAAGTGCTTTAACCTAAATACATTTCAGCGATCTACTCTTTGTTTATTATATATTGTGTAGCCATTAAAATGGAAAATATTGGAAATATTCTAAAAAAAAATAATCAGAAAAAAATATATATATAATTTTATTAATAATAAATAACAATAAAACATTTTATGTTAGAGAACAAAATATTTAAATAATGAATTTTTCACATTTTTACATTGACTGTTTATATTTATATGCTGGAATAAATCATATTATGTCTATCTATATACAGTTTTATTTGTTTACTAAAAATACGAATGATGACATAGATCAGGGCCCAAGTAAAGTTTGCCGCCTTCATATTCCAATAGGAAGGTGTTTATAAAGAAAGTAGAGGGAACTAGGGGTTTAGGTTGCAGTAATGAGGGGAGAGGCGGCCAAGCATCGTGCTATTATATGGCTCCATCTGCATGTGAGTATGTTCCCTGCACTCCTCCTAATCTTCTTATGGAAATGAAGAACTGCAGGGGAGCAGGGGCACTGGGAGAATGTCCTTGTTAACAGGAATTTCTCAGCATTGCTAATTAGTGCAGCCTGACGACCACCAGTATTGGGGGAAAGCACTCACAGACCCTGGCAAAGAGGAGGAGGAGGAGGAAGGCAAAGAAGAAGAGCTGCCTCATTTTATTTTCTAATTACAAATCTGAAAAAAGTCCTTTTGGGCTATGAGAGTTTTATCTCCCTCTGAAATAATTAATGCCCCGCTTCTCAATGCTGAGTGACTATAATGGATAAAAGTCAATGCAAATCAATTATGTGATCAAATCTGGGTTTTACACCTGTTGGAAATTGAGGCGTGTCTATTACAAATAGTAACATGTACAAGAAAATAAATAAAAGTAAAAAAAAAAAATGTAGCTATATTAATTTGTTCACATGTATATTGATAAACATAAAAGTAAAGTATCCATTTTGATCACATCACCTATTCGCATTAAAGGCATTATGTCCTTTTCTAATGATTAAATGATTCAATACACTATAAAGTATTACATTAATTAAGATGTGTAATAAGAACAATACACACATTTGCCTAAGTATTACACAATGTTATTTTCACTGCATATCAGCTCAATGCAAGTGGATTGTCTACAGTTTTATTGTGTCTATTTAGCTTAAAAGTCATCACTTGGCCAAGTATTTAAACATAGTTTAACAAGTTTTTACATTATGGCATATACTGTATGTGTTTCATCATTAAGTACAGTTTGTACAGCAGTTTGGGCATTTCTATTCATGTAGTGTCCTTAAATTGCCATAATGTAGCAAAAAAAAATTAAGATAAGATATATTACTTCAAACAGCTGTTGAATCATGTTAAAATCTGTAAGAAAAGAATATATGGCAACGTCTGTGCTATTAAATAATATAGTAGTAATAATGAATAATAATTATAATAATACAATTTACTATTCAATTAAATATGATTATTAGTTGAAAAACAGTATCTATTAATTCCCAGTTTATCGTCTATTAATTTTACTCTATCAATTTTACACAAATTTACAATGTTGTTACAGTGAAAAAAATTAAAACATTCCAAGCAATTTGACCTAATGCAATTTACAGCAATCTACTCTTTACACATTAAATATTACACAGGCTATTAAATTTAATAAATATGAAATACTCCAAAAAAGTAAGAAAAAAAAATAAAAAAATGACGAATATGTATAATTTCTATTAAGAAACTGCAATATATAATTTTTATTTAATAATTATTGTGGATAAAAGTTTGCACTGTTTTTGTAAATCGATTATGCGGTTACACACAATACACACTATACATGCTAGAAACAGGGGCAGTGTAAATACCCTATAGTAAAATACAAGAACAAAAATGATCTATAAATATAGTAATTTATATTGATAAAGAGACTCTGTGTATAAGTTATCCAATTTGATTACATAAAGTGTTTCTGATTCTTACATGGGATGTACAATGTTAAATGAAAAAATGTATACATCATGTTAAAACACAGGAGTTCTATATACACACTTGCTAGTAATGTAGTGGAAAGTGTGTTTGTTCCCAGTAATACCTGGTCAATGAGATTTTATTTTTCATCCTACTCCAGAACAATTACCCGGTAGCACAAGAGCGTCCTTGAAATTTCTTATTGATTATCTGGAAGGACTGGGCCCCGGCTTTGTTCATGGCCGATCAGGAAGCGTAGCAATTGTAATTGTGAGAAGTGGCATTCTAGGTACAGGGCAATAAAAGGCGCCTCATCCACAGCCCCATTTATCCAATCATTTCCTTCAAGGACTCTTGACAAGCAGCGGAATTCACAGAGCATCCAGAAGCCACCTTACCCCATCCTCAGGCCAGGCATACATTGGCATAACGCCGGATCATTTGCCTGTACCCAGTTCAACATTCTGTGCCACCTTATCATAAAGCAATTATGTGATATGACATTAATAGATCCGCTTATACTTAGTCAAAGGATTTTCAACTTTAGAGTTATTTGCAATTACCCTGTTAAATCCATAGCACTGGTAGATGCACAGTAATTATATTTACATATATAGTCAATTAGACGCTGCATCATGCAGTATAGAATGTCTATATAACCGCCTGATAATCTGCCAGCATGTTTCATAAATGCAGAATGACTTTTTGATGACAAATTAAATATTTTTTTTTTTTTTGTACAAGATGCTATATAACCATTATTCAGAATGCAACGTGCCCTAGATTTAGGAATTTTTATATGATGAAGATGACAACAAAAATGATAACATTTACAGTGGAAATAATCATATTCCTAATACTGCCCATTTAATATTACTGTGCCATGGCTACATGGTGTGATAGGGTTTAGTAACGTTGCACTAAGCATCATATTAATCATGTAATAGAAGTGACATAGAAGTTGTGTAGTATTATTATTAACATTTAACCCTTTTTACATACATAGGGTATAGCAGAGGAAAATATTAATAAGCGCTGGGCCAATGAGATCTACTTGGGTTAGACTGAACTATTTCTGAGGGTTTGGGGTAAAAAAAGTTTGGGTTTAAGGATCAGATTGTAGTTAGATGGATGGATAGATAGGCTTATAGAGAGATACATAGACAATGTGGTTAATTCTGCACAACTGGCAACAAGAGACATTACGGTGATTGTAATAATTCTAAATACTAAATTTCATATGAACTACACAATGATTGAATAATGCAGATGGATCTCTTTAAAGATATCATAGAAAGTGATGATGAATAAAGGAATGACATAAATGAAGACACCTGGCACTCATCCCTCACAGCGCCAGACCTTTCCCTCATTTAAGATTTAGTATATTCTACACACACAGCTTTCCTCCTTCTGTCAGAGGAAAAAAAAGTTCTATAATAAAAATGACACAAGGCAAATAGTAGACCTGGATCAGGACTGGCACTGTGCAGCTCCCACTGTGTCCAACAGGGGGGGCCCAAGACAACGTGCTCAGTACAGCCAAACATCTGACACATCCTCAATCACTTGCTAAGGATACATCACACAATCTTAGCGGGGTCTTCTACAGCTCTTTACTCCATACACATGAAAAACATAAAGGACTCAGAAAGGTTTTTTTTTTTTTTAAATCAGTTTTTGCCATCTGAAAAAATGCAGAGCTCATCTGCTTTGAAGACTGCAAAAAGAAATTAAATGACACTTGTAAAATGTAATGCCGGGGTCTCTATCCATTATATCAGGCAATGGAGACTAGTTAAAATATTCTGAAGTTTAGGTATCAATCAGTTTATATGAGAGTCAGAAAGAATATGGCATATTTAAAATGCACAACATTTAATCCAATTGGCCAATTTCCCAATGAATTTCCCAACATCATTGATGAGAGGAGACTGCAACCCCAGTATTGTGCTATTTATGTAATAATGGACAGAATATGCCTGCTATATATCCTGAGCTCCGGGCAGCTCCAGCTTTAGCTCTATCTACCTATCTATCTATCTATCTATCTATCTATCTATCTATCTATCTATCTATCGATATCTCTAATATCTATCTATCTATCTATCTATCTATCTATCTATCTACACCTTCTTCTTCTTCTTCTTCACCCATTTAATCTGTATACTTGTGTCAGAAAACAAAGCTGGTAGTTGTTGCGGTCTAGAGTGCAGGGGGTTACCCATCAATAAATGTCACATTTGCCCAGTGCAGAAACTTTTCTCAGTGACAGGAGGGAGGGGGCGGAGGGGAGCAGGCATTCATTATGCAGCAGCAGCAGCATTAGGCAGGAGCATTTCAGTGCTGGCCGCCAGTGAAGGGAAATATTCAACAGCAGCCCCCATTGTTCCCATCTAGGGGAATTCTATCTGTCTGTGTGTGTTTGTCTATCTATCTATCTATCTATCTATCTATCTATCTATATATCTAACTATATAAACACCTCGTTCATGCTCATTCATTATTTCACATGCATGTTGTTTTTCATTATCTTCTTTATCATGAAATATGGTCTCTGACATGACCTGGTATCCGTACTGTTCTTTGCATGTTTGATTTGCTGCCATTCTGCAGAATCGGTGACATAAATATTGCATGACACTTTAGAAATCTATTGCAGCTTGAGGACAGCCTGTTCTACATATGCAACTTCTCAAACTGTATGTGTAGGCCAATATTTTGGCATAACTAGCTGTCTGCATGAATGCATATAAAATTACTGTATATACCCTATTGTTTATTTGCACCATTTTCAGCTGTATCTGGATTAATACAGTGATAAGTGTACAAATGTGCACCCACAAAGGCCTAAGGCACAGTAAAGAATGAGAATCTGTCACTGAAGACCTGGGTGTGTGGATTAGTCTGCTAATGTTCCAGAAGCTGCTCTTCACCTGCACTTGCATGGCCTGTCCCTAATAGCAGCGGTTGGGGATGTACAAGTGTGAGATGAAATTAGCAGTCATTACCAGTCCTTTAACTACGTGGCGCTTTTGATCAGCACTAAATTAGCTTTGCAGCCCTAACAAAGGCTCTGTATCAGGCAGTGGGCTGTAAATACTGCAGCATGACCTGCCCTCAACACCTTCTCCCCTGCCAATCACATCTGCATTTTACAGTCCTGGATTAACCTTTCTCTCCAGCTATGCACAGGAAAATCATATAAAGAACAAGAATTTAGATGACAGCTGTAAACAGATGACATATTTATCTCCATGTGTCCTATAAGCAATATCTAATGTAGCTAATACACATCTTGCTTCATGTTTTCTTCTACTGATTCCAGAAGCCCACTTTCATCATATATACAGAAACAAGGGGTTAATCCCCAATTCTAAAATTTGAGCAGAGGAGTAGCTTACTAGAAACGTTTGGATTTTTGGTTTGTTCAGGTACTGCTAATCCTAACCCTATACCCAATTTTATAGAAATTCAGGCTGCATGCATAGCAAGAAATAACAAGAATCTTACACATGTAACTCCTCATTGTGTCAGAGGAGGCGCCAAAGAGCAACCTAATAGCCTGCAATATTCACAGCTCTAGTCTCCCACATGAAGATACAGAAGAGCTGACTTTGTAAGATATAGCAGAGCTGAGTTTGTAATTTTCCTCAATACAATGAGGGTTAGGCATCATAAAATAATATACATATAAACATACAGGGTCATCTGAGGTGCATTTACTAATTTATTATTCATAGAACTAAAGGAGTGGCTAAGCAGTCTCTATATGCTGACATATGTATGAACATGTATATTTCAGTTTTATCTAGCCGCATCAAATGTAAATTGCTCGTATGGTAGTCTAGAGCAGTTCTAAAAAATTTCAGACAATTAAAGGTGCAATAAATCTATAAAATATCTAAATACATTGAAGATTTTGAGGCACTGGGATATATTATAAATGTAACTATTACAATATGACCCATCTAGTATTATAAGAACGTGTTGTCTGTGGCTTTACAAAGGACTTTGGCACATAATATTCATATTGCAAATATATCTATACACATACTGTGGGTCTCCTTCTACCACACATAAATGCAATCACCAGTTTCTAGCATTTGCTATGTCTAGAACACACATAATAGTTCACAAACAAATAGTGTAAAACACTATTATATGTGGATTTATATGATGTTATGTGGCTACTTTATATACATGAAATATTTGGTGCTATACATGGCACAGTACCATGGGGCATGTGAGCAAATTCCTCATCACTTAGTAATGGCTATATGTTAAATTAAACCTATAGTAACAACAAAAATGCTGATAATATTGGTAATAACTATAATTATTTATGTTTTAGCCAGGCATTGTTTCTACCTAATATAACACAGGTAGGAATGCAATAAGCTAGTATTGCACTTATATCATTGGTTCCTGGTATTTGCAAGAACACATCAGATTGGTATTAGAACATCCACAGGTAGTTATATACTTTCTTATTCAATGCTCTTTCTTGACAAGGGTAAAGTCTGAGCAACGACACCAACCAATGACCTTGTGCCCTCAAAACTACAAGTCCAAGCAAGTGTGTGGCATACAGGTGTATCAGGCAGCTGGGCATGATCATCCCTTGCTCTGCCCTGAGAACAGCACAGGTGTGCAGTGCCCCAGCACTGAACAGGTTAACGTGCAGGCACAGACCTTGAACCAGAGCTAGGCTGCCTGAACCCACTAGAGCCCCGGCTACACGGATGATTGGCACATGGGCGGGATGCTGATCACTCTTAGATCCAAAATAAAATAGCTACAGGGGGAGGGGGTGTCAAAGTTTGCTTGCAATTACTTACGTGGCAGCAACTCGGGGTGTTGTCTTCCCAGCAGTTTGATTGGCAGCAATAAAGGGGAGTCCGTGCAGTGCAGAAACCCTAAACGTTTGCCTGGCAGCCCCAGCCCTGCAGCCAGTCAGTCAGCCTTGTTCTTGCCGGGGCAGTGAGCACATAGCGGCCGCATCCCTCCATCCTTCCATTCATGTAGCCGGCTGCTGTTCTGCACTCTCCAGCTCCTGGAACAAGAAGCAGCGTTTATGGCTGTTTTTTAGAAGAATGAACCGACAACAACACAGACACAAAACTGTCGTTCTCGTAAGAGTGCTGCACATGCCCCCACCCTGCACCAGAGAGGCAGCTTTATACTTTACACTGGGTATTCACAGATAATTTGATGGCATTGTTTCTGCTACAGATGGTTCTTTTAATACAATAACAGTGCTCTTTGTGCATACTACCCACAATCACAATCTAAAGCGCTCCCCTCAATAACCATTTTGTTCTCTCTTGTATAGGGCCAACAAAAGCAGCCGTGAGGTAATGGCTTCTGTTTATTGGAGCCATAGAATAGGCATTTCACAAAGATTATTTTTTTTTTTCGCCAGAAAGAGACATTGGAAGCTTGAGCTGATCTCTTCATATTTTAATACAACCATTCTCTAAGATTCCTCATCCTGCTGCTGCTGTAGGATGGATTTATCTTTTCTAAGCTTTGTGCAGACCTTTTATATTATTAGCTACATAAAAATATACGAGTAATAGATTAAACAGATGCTTTTTTTTCTGCCCCTAAAATTATACTGTGCAGGTGAAAGAAATGGAAAATGAAATGCACAAGAATAGCAATATTTTATCTCTCTCTTATCATAGCTATATACATATATATGTATGGATAGATAGATAGATAGATAGATAGATAGATATGCAGGTAATCTATCTTAATCCACCTATTTCTAACATCATTCTTTCCTTCTTACTTTCTTGCTCTTCCCTTTTGCTTAATTTAGAAATCTATTCTCATTATTTTCTATTTATACATACACTATATACAATTTATACATCTGCTCTTTGCTTCTATCATGTAGATATCTATAGCCTATATATTGTTTCTATACTTTTTTCTTTCTTTCTTTCTTTCTTTCTTTCTTTCTTTCTTTCTTTATTTCTTTTTCTTTCATTCTTTCTTATTTTGTATCTCTAGCCTATATTATCTATCTATCAATCTTTTAGAGGTAGCACTCTAAAAGATGGTACAGAAAAATGTGGGTACTTTATTCACCCTATACATAACATTTCATCTCAGACACTTGAACTTTTTTCAAGCAATAATATGGTGTGCAAAGAAAGTTTATATAGCCATGAATCAATTTATTCTATCTATTTCACTATCTATCTATCTATCTATCTATCTATCTATCTATCTATCTATTATTTTTTATTTTGCTTACTTATATAGCATCATCATATTCTGCAGCGCTTTATAGGCGTTGTTATCTATCTATCTATATATTATTTTTTATTTTGCTTACTTATATAGCATCATCATATTCTGCAGCGCTTTACAGGCGTTGTTATCTATTTTTTTTTATCCATGTACAATATATACATATTCTGTTCTTATAACACATACATATGAGTAGTCTATATGTTCAATATACACATTAATAATATAATAATAATTTTATTTATATAGCGCCAACATATTCTGCAGCACTGTAAAATTTGTAGGGTTCAAGTACAGACAAAAAGATACATTACAGAGAATTAGTCAATTCACACAATGGGATTTAGGGCCCTGCTCGCAAGAGTTTACAATCTATTTAGATTATTTCTAACTATATTTATAGTATCTGAACACATGCTATATATTTCTATCACCCATGGACATATTTTTCTCTCTCTCTTTCTCTTTAGTGTGGTATGACAAAATGTGAGAGGTCTAACCATGTTTATGTGATGAATGTTTCTGGCTGGACTCCTTGCCCTAGTGCACCATATAATTATGATGAAGTGTGTCCTCACAAACCTACAGAATATGCACTAGGATGAAGGTCCTGGCTATTAGAGAGGTTTTACAGCCCTTAGATAATGCAGCCCAGCAGGGAACTTGTTAGTTTCTGCCTGTGTTTGTCTACCTTTCTATAGGAGTTAATGCCACTGCTTGCTTTCCCCCTAGAAGTTGGAGATGACAGTAATCCACCTCTGTGACTTGTAACCCACAATCTCAGCTCTCACTATGTATTATTGGTCAGTGGCCCTTATCACTATAAAGGGTTAAATGCATGTTTAAAGCCACAGGCACCAACATTCCTCCTCTGTGTTATACAATATATTATGTATGGTTGTTATTGTAACTTAAAAACTTGTCTCTAGTGGTAAACAATGCTTTTGCTGAGCGTACACCTGTAGAAATGACCAGAGTGTAAATAACAAGGGTGGTTGGATTATTGATGAGGTGTCATCTAGAGGCATTTATGACCACCCAGGCGTTGTATGTGGCCATTTACAGTGTTGTTTCCTGCTAGTTACAATGCACTAGGCGTGATCTGGCAAATAAAAAAAAAAGTCCTTAAAAACTGTTTGCTTATAGCAACAAAGTAGAATGGAACAAATTGCAGGATTATTGTGTTTTCATTCATTCCTGCAATTGTTAGGAAAGTAAGAGCATTCACAATCACAGCGCTTTCTGATTTATATAGATATACATATATTTATATATAGACTGCACTTTTGTGAAATCAAATATGTCTATTTCTCACTAATTTTGCAGCCTCCTTCATTTTTCGCTGTATCTCTGTAGGTATTCTGTGTGTATATGTTTTATCCATATTATCTTATTTTTATATGTACAACCCTCTTTATTTATCCATCTATCTAATTATGTATGTTTTTTGTCTTTCTCACCAACTTTATTTATATCTGCCTTCATTTTCCTTAACCATGGTTTGTTGCAATCTCTAATTCTATTTATTTCTTTTATACAGCTATCTACCTAATATCTATCTATCTATCTATCTATCTATCTATCTATCTATCTATCTATCTATCTCTCTCTATTCATCCGCCTAATATTTATCTGTCTAGTGTCTTCTATTTATCCACCTACCAACCAAATATGTCTATTTATATATCAAACTATTATGTATCTGCCAAAGTCCATCTATCTGTCTAGTATTTATCTATTAATCTGTTTTATTATCTTATCTTTCTGTATTTATTTATCACCATATCTACTTATATAGACCTGTTTACTTAAATCTATAGTGGTATTTATGTATTTTCTCCTCCATCACATTATCTATCTATCTATCTATCTATCTATCTATCTATCTATTTCTCTATTTCTATCTTAATTTCTATCTCTCCTCTCTTCACATGTGGCTGTCTGTCTTGCACATTCTTTGATTCTCCAAGATCCTTTCTTTCTTTCTTTCTTTCTTTCTTTCTTTCTTTCTTTCTTTCTTTCTTTCTTTCTTTCTTTCTTTCTCTCTCTTCTTTCTTGATCTTTATCTCTCCTTTCTTTTCACCTCATCTACCTATCAATGCATCTATCTATCTATCTATCTATCTATCTGATAGTACATGTCATTGGCATAGCCAATCTACAATCCAATTTTCTGGATCATTAGTTAAAGATAGTAGTAATGTTATTCTTAGTGAAATGTTATTGTTCCAGTGTATGTTGAGTAGCAGATGCTGAGCAGCACTGGTGGTTCCTGTAGATGAGGCAGGTATGGTGTACTCAGGTAAACACACTGGGAGCTGCTGGCATATGCCTCATATTTGTGCTCATTACTCCGCATGATTGGTTATGAATGTGGAGAGATGGATGCAGATGTTCTGCAAATTAACCCATCAGACGCCAGGCATGCTATATTAGCCATTGATGCACTAGCATGTGAAGAGAAACTGCATTCGTCTTCATACCTCCTTCACCTTTTATTTATAGAATAGTCCATTGCTTAGGGATCTGCCCCTCCAGCAGCTATTACACATAACAATAACAGTAACAATACAGCAACCCCCTCTATAAATAGCACTGTAATTAGAAATAGAAGAGGCTATTTGTGGTAGATCTGGAATTAGAACATTTTCTTGTTTCTGTACAGTATGTGTTATTCCAATTATATAAAATGTACTGTAATGTGCGCACATTCTATACATCAACACCAGTTTGCTTGGAAAAGGTTGAATAATATATATATATATATATATATATATATATATATATATAAGTAAGTGGAGTATTTGTCATAATACGCCATGTTATTTAATTTATTAATTATTTTAGTACTACTATGTTATTATAATAGTAGTAGTATACTAAGTACTATTAAGATAATGTTATAATCATTATTGTTATTATGATAATTATGAATATTATTATTATGGCTTTGTCTTCAGTGTTCAACTGCCAGGTTAGATAATAGTTAACCCCTTCATTTAATAACATTTATGACTTATAGACTTGTGACTATTATGTATGTATAAGGAAGAATGCACACAAATGGTTTCCCATCATCACAGCCCTAGTTACATTTATTTGTATTACACAAATCTCTGCAGGGGTCCACACCAACAATATTATAACCTTGAATAAAATATAAAAATGAATATTTTAAGAAAACTGTTAGTACTAAAAACGCCTTATTATTTACAGGTGTATGTGAATGATATTAGCATTCTGTGCCTTCTATCCAGAAAATAGCGCAGTTAATTATCAACATCTCTAGAGCTTTGAAATTTGCATCTGAAAATCCCCTCTGTATTGTCCCTAAAATCGTGCAAATCCAGCGGTTTCTTTAATAATCTCGCTCATTTTGTAGACTAAACCCAAAATTAGCTATAAAACTGGAATGGGAAATTCTTACGATACATGAAAAATATAATAAAATAAATCCTTTTAACTAACATAATATAATGTATATATTTTTTTAAAATTATGAACCAAAGAAATATATTTTTATGACAAAATATTTTAGGGTAAGATTATTTTACCTATTGTTGGCAGTGAACATAAACCTGTCAAACTGTTGTCAAAATTCTCTCATTTGGTAAATCGTTTGATTCCTAATATTTCACATTTGCTGCAGACACAATATTATTCAACATCTTAAATTTATGAACAGGGTAATAGGAATTAAAATCCTATTTAGTGTTACATCCACTGCCAATTCCTAGTCCTAGAAAATGATGTTAGACGACATTGGTTACATAGACTACAACATATTGTCATTTTAATAGACTATGTGTAGACTAATCTGCATCTTGTATTAATTTACACACATATGAAAACAAGGTATAATAGATTATTCCCTGTAAATTGGCCGGGCAATGTAGCAGCAGAAGACAGCTCCTCTCACCATCACCCATGCCAGTGGTTTGTTTACCAGCTTATTTGAATTAAAATAAACCCAGCTTCTGCTGACTGCACATCATTATCTCTGAGACCATAATCCGGCAGCAAATCCCATATCTTCCAGAACTGGCTCCTTTGTTTGGGATTACTGAAAGTTTATCCTATAACAAAGAGGAATAAGGCTTCCCCTCTCATCCTCATAATTAAGTGTGGGGAGTCATTTAGAATCAAGCACAGGAAAATGTACAATTTAGCCGCACTATATTTCTATACAAACTGGGAGGCAGGGTAGGCCTGGACTAATTGTTAACCTAACATTTAAATGACTAAATCACTTTGGAGACCAGCTTTTAATGTTAAGAGCAACTCTTAACAAGGGTTTAATTTGCCACAAATAACAATAGTTCTCTATTACTAATCTACAGATAGGGTTAATCTGCTTATTTTTATATTGTGTCATGTGGGTTTTATTTAATCTGGCAGCCATAATAAGGATCACTCCCATATATTCATGTAAAATGTGTAATAGAAAGTTATTACTTTATCACATATTGTCTAATTAAATATGGGAAAATCTTAAAGCCCCCCCCCCCCAAAAAAAAAAAGTCAGTCACCTGTTAATATAAGTAAAAAAAAAAATGTCATAATCCTAATCAGCCATTTCTTAGAATGTTCGTGACAAGCAGTATTACCAAAGATTCTCATAAGAATCTACAAGGGCAAATTTTCCTAAAAGGTATTCAAGAATATGGAGGCACACATGTATCGCTGCATGGCTAGACAGATTTAGCAGCCTAGACAATTGACTAACAACCTTTGTGTTAGCTTTGATGGCACTGTAGTTGTGTACATAGGAAATAGAGGACCACACCATAAAACACAGGCCCCTTTCAGCAGTTGTTTGACACCATCGCATTTCTAACCACCTGCAACAGAAGGTCTTGTGGTCTCCATCCTTTTTTTTGTGACTTGTGTGCTAATATTCTAGCACCTGTGGAGTCCATATTGCTGTGCAGGTTCTCTCTGCAGACCAAAACTGGGACAAGACAAACTGCAGTGCCCCTCATGAGGCATAGTGTGCATCTATAGCATGTATGCCCTTAAATGGAAGCCACAATGCTGTCACTGGCATTTGCAGAAGCAAATTTAACAAAGAGTTGTCTGAATGCAGCCACTGACAGAAGAGGACAATTCAAGGTCTGATGTTTACTGCTATTGTTTGAAATAGTGGGAATGCCATTTAACCTTTGGAGAGGCAGTAGTGAAAGGGTTAAGGCTATAACAGTGTATAGCACCTACAAAATAGTGTGTATTACCCTATTTACCCCCATGTTGTAGAATTTCACACATAGCTCTGGTCTTTAATAGTTATATTTGCACAATGAATGTTTGTAGAGGACAGAGAAAGCTGTGATTGATTTCTGCTTCTTCTAAACTTTCCCAGTAGCAGCAGAGCCTGGAGCCTAGTGAAAGTGATGTTGTGTGTCTGCAGAGCTACAGACTTGTATGAACATCTGTTCTCCTCCTGTTACACAGCAATGGGAATGTCATATAGCACACAGCTGTAAGCCGAAGCTGTGCTTCTTTTTGACAACATCTGTCACCATAATACTGTAACACTGTCTAAAGCTTTGTCTTTCCTTACATGTAAATCTTAAGATTTATAGGGACATATTTTATAGAGCCCTACAAGCTGGGTGGTTCAGTAGTATGCATCTGACCAAGGCAACATGTACACAAGGTTTCCCCTGGGTATTTTAGTGATCTCTCACACTTCAAAAATATCCTGGGAATCATAATAAATTTAGTATAAAGAAGGAACAAAGGGTCTAAAAAACAGGCTTACTGTATACAAAAAAGGGTACACCTGACCATTGAAACCATTATGCTTTTAGTTCCCCATAAACAATTACAAGTCGTAGGCAGATGGTTAAAAGCCTTTTCTTTGCTACATTTTCTTGCATACTTTTTGCAATGAAAATAGCCAATGGGAACATTTCTGACCTATTCATGATCAGTGGACTCCAAGACTCGGGTTCCTCATTGATCAGCAAAGTGAAGAGACTGTGGCCCCCTTCATTGCCTATTTAGATACAACAATGTATGACATGTGGCTGTGCTGAATAATGTAGCTCATCCATGCTTAGTCCTATTGCTGTCAATAAGTTGAGCTGCAGTACTAGGCACAGCCATACTTTTATGGACATTGTTGAGCTTGAATAAGAAATGCAGCACTCCAGTTAGTGCTGTGGACCCTACGTCCTTTGACTCCTATCCATCATACAACAATGGGAATGGGACCATCAATAGCAAATCTAGGTAAACTGTGGACTCTTTGTACACCATGGCAAGAAAGAATGGTATTAATATTTAAAATATATAAATCCGCAAAAAAATCTAATACTTGTTTTTTTCTTTTCACTGACTATGCTGGTATCTTACAAACAAATTATTTTCTACACATTCCTTACTAAATTTCTGAAAATGACCAAAACCATCTGAAAACGATACTACACATTTAATATATGTGTACAATCTGTGGTAATGTATACATTGGTTGGACATGGTTGATGAACTACATGGTAATCTAATTTTCTTATAGGTGTAAATGATTATGAAGGACTACAGTGAATCAGAAAAAGAAACAATTACTGAATATATTGACAGGATTCTTGATCCAGACCTCCGGGAATAGGCCGAGACTCTTTGACTATGAGCCAGTTAATCAACTCACTTATTTTTATTGACTGGTCTTGGCTGAAGCTGGTTTATCCTGATTTATTTGGTGTTCTAGAGCGTAAGAAGATTCACAAAGACATCTGATACAGGATGAGCAGCAGATCGACCAAGCAGGAGGTGTTAAGTCATGCTTCAAGTTTTCTAGTGACTGTGGCTGGGTTTACCCACTATGATCCATCTGATTCTTATAATGGCTGCGAGCACTAGTACAATGAGTATTTGGATATAGTGATTACAAAGTCTTCTATTTATAAGCAGCACACTAGGGCAGAATTTTCCATAGTTTTGTATACATGTACTTACATGTACTTACAAGCAGGCAAAAATGGCATAAATTATGCCACGCTTGTTAATAAAATACATGTAGCCTGATAAGTTTAGTATATACAACAAGTGTATAGCATTATACAAGGGTGGGGACCAGCCCCAGTCTCAAGCAATTCTCTTACTTATGCCACCTCATGGCTAACCTATATATACACACACAAATATTTTGTGGCAATAAATTTGGCTCTTTTTTATCTCCTCTTGTCTAAAATATAAAATAAGTTTGAAAAATGCTGTGCAATTTTTGATACAATTCTGGCTGAGTTTGCTTGGTAAAAATCTTTACGTTGATTATGTTGATAACTTAAATTTTTAGCATTTAGGGTTTATTTATTTAGCTTACTTGTATAGCACCATAATATTGCGCAGCGCTTTACAGACATTGTCAGGGTAAGGGTCAGGGTCAACTGTAAAGGTTGTGTTCAAGTATCAGGACAGTATACTTTGATTCACTTAGTGAGCACCCATCAAGTAGTATTAATACTATTCATACATGGCTGCAATTACAGGAAGGCCACAGCAAGACCATGTCAACTTATAATGGGAGGCACAATATTACATATCTACGTTGATATTGAGAGACTACGTCAATTTTTGGGCACCACTGATTTCATTATTAACATATCTGAACCTATGACTTATGGTAACATTGGATTAGCCTTCATGCCAACATGTTTCATAAAAATCAGGAGATTTGAGATAAGTACCACCACTAAAGATCACAAGGCAGGTTTTCCCACAGACTTCTATATTCTACAGTACTTAATAAACCGAAGACCATTTAGTTCTCTTTAGTTTTATTTTTGCATGTTTGTGAAGTGAACATTCCATCAGTAATATGTAAATGCTTTCCTATACTGCATGACAACAAAAAATCTTAGATACATTTTTCAAAAGCCATTTTTGTTACCAATTATAGCAAAACTACAGCTTTTATCTTAATGATGTAAAAAGCAAAGCATAAAAAAATGACATCCACATATGTCACTGATGACAGATGGCTTTTCATAGTTTTTTGTTGTCTTCTGTGATAAGATATCACACTACAGCAGTTTAGTCAAATGCAGACGTTTGGGTTAACGCTGCTACATATGTATTTGCAAAGTATGTCTTTGAGACCCTGCAGCTTTAGGATTCCTCAAAGGAAGCCTCATATTATATGTTATTCTTGCTTGGTGGAATGTCCTGCCTGTGTTTGGAAATACCTTATAAAAGCATGAGTAGTGACTAGAGAGTAAATTGCGAGAAGAAATTCTAAAGCTACAAATGCAAGTGCAAACACTGGTCTGTCATCGGTGACATATGTGGATGTCAGATTTTTATGCTTTGCTTTTTACATCATTAAGATAAAAGCTGTAGTTTTACTATAACTGGTAACAAAAATGGCATTGCTCTGGGTTTTGAAAAATTTAGCTAATATTCTTATTATTTATTTTTATAGCACAATTATTTCTATAGTTCTGTGCACTTGAAGAGAATTTACAAACATAACCACAAAAACAAATATAATAGACTTAATGACCACTTTGTACAGTAAGAAAGAGGTCCCTGACCGCAAGAGCTTACAATCCATAATTTCAGAAGATGGTTTTAATATTGTTATTTATTCTCTTCTCCTACCTTTCATAGTTTTCTTCTCTCTGCTGATTCTAAGATAATTTGTTTCTTCATTTATGTTAATGAGCATCACGGAGCACCCGGGGCGTTCTTCCTCAGCTGCGAGCACCCACTTCGTCATCGCTTTTCACCGCCCCTTCGTTCTTTGCTGTGACTCCCCTCTTGGTCTTCTCTGTATTTTCTTTCTTCTCAGTTCTCGCCTGCGAATTCTCGTGCGTTTGCAATCGGCTCTGCTACGTCAGATTCGGGCAGAGTGGACTGCGCATGACGGGCCACCATTTTCTGGTGGTCTGTCACAAAAGTGTACTGTGGCAGAGCCGATTGTGCATGCGTACAGTGCTGCGTACGAGGACTTAGAAGAAAGAAGATACAGAGAAGACCAAGAGGGGAGTCACCGCAACGGATGAAGGGGCGGTGAAAAGCGATGACGAGGTGGTTGCTCGCAGCAGAGGAGGAACGCCCGGGTGCTCCGTGATGCTCATTAACATAAACAAAGAAACTAATTATCTTAGAATTGGCTGGGAGAAGAAAACAAAGAAAGGTAGGAGAAGAAAGGCCTTTTTAAAGGCCATTCCAACGTGCCATTAACTGAAAAGTGTTTTTTTCTAATGATAGACTCCCTTTAAACTCCTGTCCTGATTGTGCCTGAGAGTATAGCAAGAGCGCAGTATTAGTAAAGTTAGTGCACCACAATTTGGAGTAGTATGGTTCATTTGTTGCGTTACATCATGTGTTATGATGTACTTGCACCATGTTGTATGATGTGACATATACATGTTCATATTGCTTTAACTGGTGCAGGTCATCACGCAATCAGTGTTCTGTATTGTGCGATGAATCTTTAGAGCTTAACCAAGGATGAGTTTTTGCGACTTTCCACAGATTTTTCGACAGACCAAGACTAGGGCTACATGGCGACTTTGACCGCAACTGCCATTGGATAACCAAAGATTCCTGGGAAGAAAGTGCAGTAAACTACCATAACAATAGCAGAAAGACCTGAAATATACAAGAGAACAGGTAGCAAACAACATATGAGGACCTGAAGGGACTGCTTACATGTAAAATCTGATTTACATACAATATCACATATTTTATTGCAGTAATTTGGGGAGGGAAAAAATAAAAAAAAGGAAAATCCTTGCACTGCGAAAAAGAAGGAGGGCAACAGGATGACAAGACCTTATAATCTAGATGTAACCTAGTTGAAATTCCATAAAGATCAGTTTTGTGTAGAATTTGCCCACTGTGTTTTAGACAGAAGAAGAAAGTTATTCAATTGAGCAAATGTTCTAACGTTAACAATTTAATGACGCAAGGAAGCTTGGACATTAATACTTGGCGATTTTTTTTCATATTTTCCATCTCCGCCTTTCAAAATTCATAACTTTTTTATTTTTCTGTTATATGAGGGCTTATTCTTTGCGTGACAAGTTGTACTTTCATTTGGCACCATTTTGAGATACATATAATGTTTTGATTCGCTTTTAATTAATGTTTTGGGGGGAATCAGTGTGAAAAAACCTACAATTCTATCACTCAGGACCACATGGTTGAATTTGTCCATTAGATAGGTATGGTACCAAAGTAATATGATTTTATATAGGCTCTCTTTATAGAATGTGCACATTGAGCTCTTGGCACTTCTAAACCAGATTCTAGCACAAATTTTTTTTAGCCATAATATTTCAGTGCATTTATTAAATGATGGCAATGTAGGCCAAGATGCTATATTTTGAGGTGAGACACCTAGTAGTATAGGACAATATCAGGGAAAACTAGGCCACCTTGCAAGGTAGTTTTCCTGTGCGGACTTTCTGTCCCTATTATACCTATATTGAATACACCAGCGTTTCCGTAGGTATAATTGACATATTGCGGTTTACAAAAATTGCAACAGTTTAACCAAAATTCCATCCAATTTGCAGGTACTGTAAAATGCCACAGTTTTTCCACAGCATTTCCACAGCGGCCAAATCACAGTGTTTTTTTACAATGTGGGGCACTGGCCTAAAAAAAAATTCTAAAAAGACCTAAGGGTCCACTCAGTAACTCTTATAGGCAGAGTCCCAAACAAATAGAGATACTTTGGCAGAATTGACACAGTAAATGTTGTAACTTGGCCAAAAAAAGAGAGATATGGTTTTCATTTAGAGAAGAGCCAGTTAATTTCACATATAACGTTCGGTTCACATTTACGCTCGCTTTCCATTTTTGGTTCCTCTAACGGATCCAAACTGCTAAAATGGCAGTTATGCATGGAGCCCGGCAGGCCACATTGATTATAATGAGGACCATCGGGTGTACGTAGTTTTTTTTTTATTTTATTACATGTCAGTCAGATATTTTTGTTAGGTAGTAAGGCTGGGATGTTGGAACCCCTCATTGGTCTCACAAAGGATGAGTACCCAGTCCCTCTGTTCATTGAAGAGGAGCCATGTAAGCATTGTATCTCTTCACTGAAATCAGTGGGGGTTATGGAAACATCAGAGTGCATCCCTTTGACTTACTGCTTATATCATTCTTATCTCTATTTGCTTAAGGGAGTTATACCATATCATGTACAAATATGTAAAATGCAATAATGCACAAGAAGTGTCGGTGGTCTTGTTAGTTTCTTCTATGTTATGAGATCAGTTGCTCACTGTTACTTTATGCTCTGATATTTCCATTATTATATACCACAGCATGGCCTTCTTACTGTATATGAAAGAAACATACAAGAATAAGAATATGAATACATTAGTAGTAAAATGTTGAATAATAAAAAGGAAAGTTCAACCATGGATGTGAAAAAGGTAACATATCCTTCTTTAAATAGAGCTAGTGTTGGTTAACTGAAAACATGATAATACAAATACAATAATCTATGGTAAAGCATCTATTCAAGCCAGACTTTACAGAATTAAATTGGTTATCCAAGACCAAATGAATGACCTATCCTTAGGTTACCAATCAACTGTTCACCGGTAAACCCATCTGCTGTTCTGAGTTGGAAGCAGACAGCTTTGTAAACTATGTAGCTGTCTGGCTGTGCAATTGCAGTGAAACTGCACCTTCACCACTGCACAGTGTATGGAACCATCTGCTTCCAACTCCATACACTATGCTCACAACAGCTGATTGATGTGGGAACCTGGTGTCAGACCAAACCGGTCACAAATACTTTGGTCTTGGATAACCCCTTTAATTCAATCATATTTGAGTCAAATGAGTTTTCCATAAAATCTTATGGCATATGCCCTTTCTAAATCATAGCTGTGGTCTGGTGGGCTGAAGCAAACCCATTATTACCATCTCAATGTGTTTCCATGGTGCCTATGTATGATTTTTACAAATCCAATTAAGATATATATATATATATATATATATATATATATATATATATATATAATGGCTTGTAGTTAGAGACATTTCAGTAAGACTTTTGACAGTTTACTATATCTCTACTCCAAAGTCTTTATGCCAAAGACGTTTTTGATTTCAAGTCACAATCCACGTAACCAAATTATGAAAATGATGTTGATAGAGATTTGTGCCCACACAATGTCCCTATGACCAGACTGATAAATACATAATACAGACATAGGAACATAAACATTAAGCAGTTGTAGACTTTAAAGCCATAACTTCAAGCACTCAAAACCTAATAACAATAGCAAGTTCTTAGTGAATGGGAGCAGGGAAACATCCAAATGGGTGCACTTCACTAGTGCCAGTACCTCAGTTCATCTCTATAGAAATGGATGTCATATGCCCAGCTCAAGAACAAGGATTTGGTGCCTTTCATTCTCAGCAAAGGTAGGGATTACAGAGGTTGAATCCTCATCTTACTTAGAATTTTACATTTAACACATTTTTACAAATTTTTCATGTATAATCAGAACTGTGTTATACTATCCTTTTACATTTCCCCCTTAATGTTTTAGTCTATACCACTATAGCAAAATGGAATTAGGGATATATATGCAAAGATGGAGAGAACCTAATTTATATTTTTTATATTTTGGGGGTTGTTGTTTGGTTAAGACAAGGTAAGATTAAATATTTCCGACCACATAACCTTCTTCCATAGTAAAGCTCTTGTAGAAACCTTTAAATACCATAGAAAGGACCCTACAGGAATGCTACATGCCATTTCAGAATATGAACTGCTTTGCATTTTGAAACAGAATAGAGATAACAAAACTGATGTTGGTTCGATCATGCAAATGTAGTTTTGGGATATAATTATTTTCACGTTCTACATTTCATACAGAAAGGTTAATGTTTGTGTTAGAGAAAAGTCAGATGAATGCAAAAGCTAAATAACTGTGTATAACTGTTTTTTTTTTTCTTAATGACCATTGAAATGCTTGACGGGCATGTTGTCCTTCATAAGAAATTCACATTGCCAATACAGTTTGTGATGTTCTGCACTGATTATGAAGTTTACAAGAAAAGCTGTTCAAACAATTAAAATCTGTAGAACAACAATAGGTCACCACACCATACAAGGCAGTTTTATGTATTCTACCAAGGTTTTCTTCTAAAACAGGATGAGACACAAATTTGTTCAGAGGTTTTTGCATTCATCTTAAGATATGAGTCAATTAACTCAAGGTTCTTAAATGGAATCCTAAGACTACTGATTTGCTCATGAAGATCCACAATGTACAAGGTTGAAATATTCAGACTTCATTTAAAATGTTATTGAAAATTAAATCACATATAAAATACATATATTGTTGAGTGTTGTTGTAACTGCAAATGTCTTCAAGTGCACTCCAGTTTTCAGCATACAATACTCATTACTCATTACAGCAACAATACTTTTATAGAAGTTTTCATGCCTCAGATACTACTAGAAAACGTTGTTTCCTTTGTCTACAAATACCAAATTCAGCAAGCATGGTTTACTTACTTTCACTTATTAGTGTCCTTCACTTGCTATTTAACACAATTGCTAAAAAGATTGGCCTCTACAGCATAAAGCGATCTGACACCATAAAAGGAAGTCTTATCACCTATCTAAATCAGTCCCATAGAGCGAATGCAGTCATGGACACTACCAGACACACAGTGGACACAATGACTCCTGTTGTAGTATACTGGGAGACATCACTGGTGCTGTGACTTCAATCCCACATAAATGTATAGCAAGGCTTCTTTTTCTTGCCATAAAAACAGAATTGATAGAACAGGACTCCCAACACTCCAACAGGGTTTTTGCTTCATTAATCAAATTTCTCTTTATTCACACACACCTCTAGGGAAGAAACACATAGCTGCATATGAGTAATTAATATTAGTGAAATGTTTTGGGCAAAATTGCCCTTTGTCAGGTGTTGATCAGTGAGTAGATAGGGTTGCTTGGTCTTGGTGGGAACTGTAGCAGAGGTGGTGTGGAACTTGGATTATTGGGAATGAGCATTCGCTCCTGATAATTGCCTCCAAAACTGTTCAAATCTAATAGGGCCTTAAGTCTTGATTTCTTGCTGGTATGTTACAAATAGGACATCAATGAATATTGGCTAAAAATAACCATCTTTGGTTTTGAGGGCTTTATGAATCAGTGATAGTATCATCTGGTGGTTATTTTTATACAAAATATGGTAAAACTTAAACCTTGAACAGATGTTTGCCAATTAGAGATACCACACATATAGCATGTTGTGGTCATTAACAAATATAGACCCATGAAATATCTGCCAAAGAAAATCAAACCAGGCATGGTTTATTGTCAACTATGCATACCTGATCTCCAGTACCGGGTGATCACTGAGCACTGTGTACCTAATACATTATTAGTGCCGTCAACCATTAGATAAATCGCATGGCTGTTGGGTACCCAGTAGGGGCTATAACTGCTGGTTAATGAAAGATTGAGATCAACTCTGTAAAATGGAAACTGTATTTCCTATCTGATAAGTCATGTCTCATTATAGAGGAAAACAGCAATGTGCAGTATAAATAATAAAATCCTTCTAAATTCTTTGAAGACTTTATTCAAAACATCATGTGCTAAAAAAAAAGAAAAGAAAGAAAGAAAGAAAAAAAAATAGTATTCAATTGCCAAGCTGAACCACAATACAGGTAGTGACTGTACCCTTGATGACCTAAAACTTTACTGCTCAAATCGAAGTTATGTAAAGGAAAGGGAGAATTAAACATTACTTTAGTTCTACAATATACAATTTAAAAAATAATTAAATGTACTAAATGAATCCAAAAGAGCTAAATAATTTGGTAACTTCACAAAAAAAGTTATTGTTGTAAAACTTAAAACTTACAAGTAATAAAAATGCTCAACAGTTTCTAGTCTTTGACTAAGCTAAAATGTCCTGGATATTAAGTGGTTAATGAAAAGATTTTTACTGATTATCATAATAATGATAAATATTTTCATGAAGTCCCACATTTATCAATTTTTAGGACTGTTTTAGAAGGATGCCAGGTCCACCTGTATTTACAAACTTTAGCCAGAATTGAAGGACAGAGAAGATAACAGGATTAGGAGAGTGTGACATTAAATATTGACATAGTGACAGAGGGAGGAAGAGGATAGGACATGATAGGCATATTCTCTGACAAATTCATGATGACGAATGTGTAGACACAGCACGGAGAGAGAAAGATGTGGTAGGTCTGGATCAATAGTATCTGAAAAGATATCACAGCAAATTAAAGAAAGACAAAGGGGAAGTATTTCCCTTCTAATGAGATCATAGGGCAGGGAAAAAGGTTAGCCTTTAATCTCAATGCACAAATGCACATAATGAAAAGATGGGTTCAGTTACTGGGAAACAGAGGGAAATCATTTGTACCAATAAACTTTGTGAATATAAGAACAGTTACTAACACATCTAACTGCCAAGTAGGGCAATGGTGGTTTTCTCATTGCTATTATATTTACAATTAGATTGCACATGTTCTCAAATTGATAATTCTGGTTTCACTACAAAACCCCTCCTCAACCTTCTTCCATTTATTGACAGATGTCAGTGAGACTGGTGCCATGGTCACAGCCAAAGATAAGAGGTATTGATTGAATAAATATTCACTAAGCATTTGATAAACAATACAGCTCTTTTTTATATCAGTTCTATCTTGTCCTTAAAGGAGCTACTTTGTAATAAATAAATTTAGCATAAGAAGAGAATGTGGTAAAATATAAAAAATTATTTCTACTCACCTTAATTCCCTCACCATTCCAATGCTCCCCACTGTTTTTTGGTCACACACTGCAGAAACGCAGCTACAAAATGCAGTGGGAAAAAAAAACAGAGTGGGAAAAAACACAGTGAAAACTCTTGTATTTTTCTCTTCTTTTCTGCTGCGTTTTTCAATTTTACCTTCCCCACCCCTTTTCCAGGTAAAATTAACACACTGTGTTCGTCAAAAATACGCCTGTTTTTGAAAATGCAGCATTTACACAGCATTTTTTTCCGCAATATATGGATGAGATTACACAAAATCTCATTCAATTTGCTGCAGCTGTAAAATTCTAAGGCCTCACGTTGCGAAATAGCAACTTTTTTTGCTGCAGATTTTGCTGCATTTTTTTTGAGCCCAAGCCAGGAGTGGACTGGACAGAAGGGAGAAGTATAAGAACTTCCTTTATATTTCTCATATTGTAGCCACTCTTGGCTTTGGATAAAAAAAAACCACATCAAAATCTGCAACAACAAAAAAGCTGCTTTTCTGCAACGTAGGGACTTAGCCGTAGTCTTTCACTTGTCTTGAGCAATGATGTGCCATAAATGTGCATGTGGCTGTTGCAGCTCATCACTGGCCTCAGCATCGTCCCTATACCAGAGATTTCCTGAAGTGGTCACATGAATATGCATGGTACATGCTTACTGCAGTTATGTACAGAATATATATATATATATATGTTAAATATATAAAACCACATTCTCTGCTTATACTAGTTTTATTTAAATTCCTCTAAAACCTCTTTAAGGCTAAGGCTCCACGTAGCATCCCGCAGTGAAAAAGTGCTGCGGGAAAAACCACGGCGGAAACACATCACGTTTTTACACGCAGCGCTTTCCACAGAAAGTCTGCAGAGTTTTCATTTGTGAACTTTGTGCTTCAATTATACATATAGGGATATAATTATACATATAGGTATAATTGACATGCTGCGATTTCCATAAACATAATGGTTTTGGAAATCGCAGTATTTCCGCTGTGCATAATTTTCTACAATGTGCTGATGGGATTCGCACAGACTGTAAAACGACACGGCCAAACAGCTGAACTTATGCCACGTGGTGCCCCTGGGTTTGAATCCTACCAAGGACAACATCTGCAAGGAGTTTGTATGTTTTCCCTGTGTTTGCGTTAGTTTCCTACTACACTCCAAAGACATACTGATAGGGAATGTAGATTGTGAGCCCTTGTATGGGACAGTGACTGTCAATGTCTGTAAAGCACTGCAGAATATGATGGTGCTATACAAGTAAGCATAATAATGACTGAGAAAAAAATTATCTGCATTTTTTTAAATAGTGCCACTCTTGTCTGTGGCCTGGTATTTCAATAAAGTCCTATTTACATGGTGCTGAGCTGCCCCACTAGGCACAAACCTTAGAAACAACTTCACAAAGAGTCCAATCCCATCCAAAACTTAATTACACTTCACAGATACTGAATGGTACAAATATTAAGATAAAACTTAACTTTTAATAATAAAAAATATAAAAAATCTCCAAGCGGACGTCCACTACCATAAAATACACAATCAGTAGTATCCTATGTTTGCATCACCTAGATACATCAAAAAGGTTTAAACAAACTGCTTATCCGAGCCAGGGCTTCTTGCTTACCTGCCCCCACACTCCACAGCAATATCAACTGGGGATAACCCACACATTATTGACCTATCTAAATGACCCTTTAATTCCACAGTATACTGAATAAATACGGTGCCATGATTACACTAACTAATTGTACTCACAGCACATCTTACCCAGTCTTGGAGCCCCCCTATAGGCGTGACAGAAATCCCATACATATATATTGCTGGTACTAAAACAAATCTATGTTGAATATCCCACAGGTAGCAAACAATTACCAAACTCTGGATTGCTATAAAACTATCATACCAAGGTCCGTACCAGGGGTGCACCATAAATTATTTCCCCCCTCTCACTTGACCAGAAAATAAGGCAGCTGCAACCTGTATACCTTTAATATAGGTAACAGCCAATACCGCCCCTTCACATTAATCCGAGGACGATATAATAGTCCAAATCGTCGGTTCCCCCTGATTTAGGAACCCACTATACTATTACTAACTCTGTCAGGATACATGACCGCTACAAAAGCGACACACTTGGTCAATTGATAATCTATGCCCACATTATAGCTGTTCTAAATATTCATAACTGTTCTATCTGCTCTACGCGTTTCCCCTATGCAACCCATAGGTTCATCAGGAGCGATATTCACTAAAGTCAGGAACCATATTACCCTAACTTCCCCTACTGATAACTGCCAAATCCCATTACTATTCTATTGATGAAGAATATCATTGTGCGGTAATAACCGCAGTTCCGAGGAGCACTGATGGTGTGCTCCCGGTACTTCATGTAGCAAACGCCCTCACTGAGCACTCCCTGTTATATAACATAGGACGAACCTTAAGCCACGCCCCCTGCCGATGACACATCAGCCTCAGGAGCCAGTCAACCACTCACTTCAGCCAAGCCCTTCATCCCTCCCATTCAGGGGGTGTGTGCCTTCAATCATGCTATCGGTCATGTGAATGTCATGTGACCGCTCCCTTTAACTTCAATGCCACGATCAAAATATAGATCTAACGCATACTTCATACACAGAGACGATCACATCCATACATATAAAATTACGAGTTGAAACCAAACTGGGGGATAAAACGAGAGTGGGAGGAACAGTATAGACCAGGGGTGTCAAACTCATTTTCACCGGGGGCCACTTCAGCCTCACGGGGTACCTTGAAGGGCCAAGATTATTTTACACATGTATAAAAGTAACTTCTCCTTAACAGTTAAGCGAGCTATTAAGGAGTAGTTACATTTGTACATTACTACTGTTACAATCAGCCCTTTGAGGGCAACCAGGGAGAACATAATGCATTGATAAAACCTAAGACATTGGCAGGTTACATACTATCCTCATCCTTTTCTGAATATATCAAAAATTAAGCAATATACAAATACCGTTTACCCCTGCAAATGGTATTATGCTCCATAGTGGCCCCTGCACACGGTATTATGCTTCATAGTGGCTCCTGCACACGGTATTATGCTTCATAGTGGCCCCTGCACACGGTATTATGCTCCATAGTGGCCCCTGCACACGGTATTATGCTTCATAGTGGCCCCTGCACACGGTATTATGCTCCATAGTGGCCCCTGCACACGGTATTATGCTTCATAGTGGCCCCTGCACACGGTATTATGCTTCATAGTGGCCCCTGCACACGGTATTATGCTCCATAGTGGCCCCTGCACATGGTATTATGCTTCATAGTGGCCCCTGCACATGGTTTTATGTCCCATAGTGACCCCCCACCCATGAACTATTATTATACTCTGGGGTCTTTTCAGACCCCAGAGTATAATGATCGGAGACCCAGGGGAGAATACAAACATAAAACCAGTGTTACTTACCTGGGCTCCGGTGCTCTCTCTGCGTTCGGCCTTCTTCAATGTCGCACAGACCGGCGTCGCGACATAATGACGTCGGCCCGGCTCACGTGACGCCTGCAACGTCACCAAAGAAGGCCGAAGCCTGCTGGGAGTAACATTGGATTGCCGGAGAGGTGAGTAACTCTGGTTTTTATGTTTATCACCTCCCCTGGGTCTCTGATTATTATACTCCGGGGTCTGAAAAGACCCCGGAGTATAATAATAGTAGTATTTGATGGGGTTCGCGAGCCGCGGCCTCACTTACCATCCCCGCTTCTGCACACAGCCGCTTCTGCGTCCCATAGCAGAAGGGGAAGCGGGGGCGGCCACAACCAGCAGCGGGGATCGATAAGTAAATAGGCCGTTACGTGCCGGGGATACTCCTGCAGGCAACGGCCTATTTATATATATAAAAAAAAACTTATTTCACCTACCTCTGATGCCTTGATGCAGCCGCCGCCTCCTCCTCTTCTTGTCCGTGACGTCTGCGTGTCAGCGTAGGAGGTGCGATGACGTCATTGTATCGCCGCCTGCGCTGACATGCAGAGGTCATGTAAACCAGCCCAGGACAGGTATCGCGTAGCTTTGTTTTTTTTTTGTTTGTTTTTATTAAGCGGCCTGTCCTGGGCTGGTTTACATTACATAGACAATAAAAAATGCCGCGCCCCTGCGGGCCAGATAAGTGCCGGGCCGGATAACAGAAGGCAGCGGGCCAGATTCGGCCCACGGGCCTTGTGTTTGACACCTGTGGTATAGACCCATTCCTTAGGAATATTCATAATCCTCCGTTTATCTTCATTCACATACTGCAATCCACAACACTTATATACCATCTACAAAAACAGATCCCATGTGTAAATAAAGGGAGACTAGAACAAGAAAAGGAGAAAAAAAAAAATTATTAAAAAAAAAAAAATATTTTTTTTTTTCCTATTCTTTCCCTTTATCTCCTATCTTTTTATATATCCGAGGGGAACCCTATAAGTATAATTCCCAGGAACAGATAATATATTTCTCTCAGCCCAGAAAACACAGAGACCATAAAGCTCTTAAACGTGCCACATCCACTAAAATGGATCGCATAAAAACATGCACACACGTAGATACATCCACATATATATACATACATATAGATACATACACCTACACATATGGAAGGGGATAGGTTAGTGGAAGGAAGGAAAGAAAATTGGGAGAACCAATCTAAATACATTCCCTGGTTCTCATTACTACCCATACTCCCCCACCTAACATCCCTATTGTATATCCCTGCTAAACTATTGATAACACATTAGCTACAGGCTAGTCCAATACCATATATGGAACCCTCATCTCTGCTCAATAAATGGCACATAAGAAATGCCATCATTCAGGCCCTTGGGTTTCACACAATCGAATCTAAAAATCCATTCAGCCTCTTTCCTTAGAATCAACCTATCCCAGTCTCCTCCCCGCCACGGTTTACGTACTAACTCAATCCCTTGGAATTTGAGGGTGGAGGGATCCCCTCCATGTTTATCCCAATAATGAGAACTCAGGGGTCGATCCTCCCTTCTATTAATGTACCCTACATGGTCCAATATCCTCCAACGAAATTCCCTTTTAGTTTTTTCCACATAATTAAAAGGACAAGGGCAAGACGCGACGTACACAACACCAGTGGATCGGCAATTGATAAAATCTCTGGTAGAAAAAATTCTACCAGTGGTTGCCGCCACTACTTCCCGTCCCCCTAAGAACATAGTCACATGCTCTACACCCCCCACATTTGAAAGTGTCCTTGGGACTTTCCCTCTCCAACCATGTACCTCCATCCTCTGGTTCCAGATGACTATGTACCAGTCTATCCTTCAAGTTCCGACCCCTCCTGTATGTCACAGATGGATGTTCCGACACCTTATTACTCAGGTAGGGGTCCAACCTTAGAAACAAGTTTCACAATGGTGATTAACTTTAGTTTGATCATAACTGAGTTTAGAGGATTGAGAGAATACAAGATGGACTATAGACCAAGCCATCAGAAGCCAGTCTGACAAATTCCGCACGGAATGACATTCTGCAGCTTGTTATGTACTTTGATACAAAGAAGGTGCATATGCCAAATGATTGAAACATTTTAATAAAGACAATTTTAGAAATTATTTTTTAAACATATATACATATATTTCTGTAATAAAAATGTCCCAAAGGTTTCCATTGCCTTTAAACAAATTGGTTTATATGAAATACCTTTGTGACATGTTCTTGTTTCACATTTGCAAAAATTGTAGTTTGAAATTGCACTTCTGTGAAAAGATTGAATGAATTATATAATATAATAAAATTAGAATGTAATTGGTATAATAAAAAATGATGCAAAATGTTACTTAACTGCTGAGTTCATCAGCTGGGTGAAAGCAATGATTAAGTAGAAGCCAGTAGACACTAAATGAAACTATGATGTCAGTATGGAAATGTGAAGGCATTCCAATAATATTTTTGGCAACAAAGAGGTCTACTGCATTATTGTCTGAACCATGGAACTATGGATCCTGTTCTTTCAGGATTTGCTAATGGCATGAATGTACCTGCACAGAGCTGTGCAGGACTTTAAAAATGGCACTCTCTCAGGAGCTGATTGAGCGCCATAACTGCAGGGTCTCTGCTATTTTACAAAAGGAACATGTCAGGAACATGTCAGCAATACCCTTCATCAGAGACATTTCTGATTGCAAGCCCTTAACCCCTTGTCCAATTAACCTTCCCATTCACATTGATGCAGTGAAAGATTACTATTGAGCTCTGCTTGCAACAGGGCTCAATAGTAGTGTAATGATTTTACCATAGACTGTAATACATTAGTAGCTATAAGAGATCAACTGATTTAATAGGATTGTTAAAGATGATTTCTTAAATGAATAAAATTAAAAAACATTCAAACACCCCCCTTTTCCCTAAAATGCATATAAAAATAGATCAAAATGGCCAAATCACCATTTTATCTGTTTCACTTCCAAAAAAATTGAATAAAAAGTGATGAAAACATCATATCTTGTCCCTCAAAAAACGGCTATCACAGTTCCATACACATAAATATAAAAAGTTACTAATGTGATAATATGGTGAAACAAATATATTTTTGTTTTGTTGAAAGTTTTATATTATTTTAAAGGTATTAAAATAAACAAACGCTATATAAGGCTAGGTTCACATCTGCATTGGAGTCTCCACCACAGATTCCATGTAAAATTGGCAGAGAAAAGTCACGCACAGAGGACTTTTCTCTCCGCTGCTTTCAGTATAAAACCATTATAGTCTATGGGATCCGCGGATTTCCGTGGGTAACTGCTTTTTTAGCGGACGGGCTCTCCGTCGTTCAGGTCCTCATGTGGACCCGAACGACTGAGAGACCAATTCTAGTGTGAACCTAACATAAATTTGGTATCACCATGATTGTACTTGACCCAAAGAATATAGGTAACATGTCATTTTTAGCCCACAGTATACACTGTAAAAAAGGAAACCCCTAAGAAATAGGGAAATTTGTGTTTCCAATTCCAAACCATTATATTTTCCAGCTTTCCAGTATATTGTACAGAACATTAAATGGTGCCATAAGGGGTTAAGAAGTGGTTAGTTACTGGTATTGATGTTTAATGTAGATCCAGGAATCTGTCCATTTGCTATGGCCGGTCAAAAGGATTTTTGTTCCTTCACTTTAGGCTAATGCCCTACGTTGCGGAAAAGCTGTTTTTTTTTGTTGCAGATTTTGCTGTGGTTTTTTGAGCCAAACCTAGATGTGGCTACAAAATAAATGGGAAATATATAGGAAGCACTCATACTTCTCCCATCTGCTCAACCTACTACTGACTTTGGCTCAAAAAACTGCGACAAATTCTGCAACAAAACAGCTTTTCTGCATCGTGGGGCCTTACCCTTATGGTGAATTACATCTCTGCCATTGAAAACATGGTTTTGCCTTCCTCTGGATCAGGTGGGATTTGTAAACATTAGCCTATATTCACACGACATTGAAAATCGCCAACGTCACAGACATTTTTTTAATGCCTGTCACACGGCTACATTAAAATCATTGTATGTGATTATGGGCTATTCACATGACCAATTTTTTGATGGTCATGTCCTATTTTTACCCATTTTTACGGATCTCTCAATACACTCTTATGAAGGTGAAATATAGGGTAAGGCCACTGAACTTAATGGACTCTTTTCAACTCTTAATGTGACTATGTAATGTGTTTGTTACTATAGTGATTTATATATATGTTCATTTATGTCATCATGTAATATAAGCAAGGAAGTTAACAAGTATTTAAAGGGCGTCTCTCAGCTGTAAATTTGTTATAAAGCTAATACCAGTACCTTGTAGAGGTGATTCTACAGTTTTCAAATATGTCTCTGTAATTGAGCTATGGAGACCCATGTTCATGTAAACCTTATTTGTATGCAAATTTAGGGAAATAATTTGGGGGCATGTCTTAACTTGCTTGGGCTTTGGTCTCAGCTCTAAATTCCCAGACAATGAAAGTTTTCCCTCATTTCCATATGAATAAAATGTTAATTTACATGAAAATGTGACTCCAAGACTAAATAACAGAGGCATATTGGGAAACTGTAGAATCACCTCTACAAGGTATAGCGATTAGGTTTATAACCAATTTACTGCTGACAGACTCCCTTTAGCTAGTCTTAAGACCTAAAAAAATCATCTTAGCAAGTCCAAGGAACCTCCATGAGTTTAATATCACTTAAGAACACTTCAAATTTCTCAGTCTTCAAATAAAACTACATATTAAAATACTACATATTAAGGTACAACAGACATTCCCGATCACAAGAAAATAACTATATACTGACCCTATAGCCAGCAGGGGCTCATTACAGTACATAGTGACCACAGTGGTAGACAAAAAAGAATGAAGCTATTGATTTTAACCATCCGACTATAATAAACCTTAAAAAATAGGTAACACAAAAGAATTCATACATTGTACTTTACATTTGCCAGCCCAGTCATAAAGTAAGAGCATTCCTTCTGAAGACACTAATCTTTCCTAATAAGCATCCACCAGGAATGGGATCCCACTGTGAAGAAATGGAAATCTTAAGTTCTTCATGCTTCTGGCCCCATGGAGTTCAATTCAAGCTCTGTTTAATCTATAAAAATCAATATTGAGTATGTGTGCTATAGGATCATTCCATCTAAAAGTATCTAGTCAGAAATATGGGACAGATACAATAGAGCAGCCAAGCACATGTAATTTATCCAACAAATCTACAGCACTCCTACATTGATTTTTGCAGTTTGCAAGTGACTGAGCAGCAGAAAAAAAAGATCTTATTTAAAAACTCCTTGGGGCTAACTATAGCCAGCATTCTAACTTCCGGATATTTATTGTTACATGGCTGATAACTGTTCCAGGTCATCTGAATGCATTCTCAAATGGAGCAAACTGTTTACTAGAAAGAGTACAACAACATGTTTTTTCCTTCTTTTTGTGGCAGGGAAGAATCATTTTTCTGAAATCATAGACAACATACCTATGGAGCGATTTAATGTTTAAACATATCTTTCTGCATGCTGCTAACTTGAAAGAAGAAATGAAAAGAAAATTGTACATATCCTAAAGGCTGTATTTTTTTCATAACATATTAAAGTGTGCAATTCAATGACTGGAATAATGGCACAGAGATACCAAATTTTGCACCGTAATTATAACTTCGGAAATCTCTATTAAAACGAGACATAGAAATATTTCCAGTCGGAAGTAATTGGAGTTATTTAAAAAAAATGAAGATATGTTTTACCATAACAAAAGCCGAGAATATATTTATTTTATGGGCCGCCTTCAGGAATAAAGCGTGTTTGCTCTTGTCTAACAATTTGTTGAGATTTTTTTTTTTTTAATTTCCGGTAGCTTGCTCTATGTAATCTGTTACATGATAAACATCCCTGTACTGCAGATCAACTTCGGGCTGGCAAATGATTGTTCTGAATGGTTAACCCTTTGACAAGTGACAGTGTAGCACCATTAAATTGGCAGAGACAAAAAATAGTAAAAATTGCTCTTTAGTAATTGTATGAAATTTGATAATAAACCACAATTCTATGATACTGGTTAAAAAGTACAGGAAAATTAATAGAAAAAAAAACAGTATTAATCTGAGTTTATGGTAGAGCTGCAGTCTACATTGAGAGGGAGGTTCAAAGTCATGTATTCTATAAAAAATAGTAAATAAAGAATAAACTCATATATTGATTTTTAATCCACAACAGGGGATTATACCAAAATTAACCATCCAATATACCAGAAAAAAATTCTTGTCACTATCATGTAATGCTGTGTGATATATTGATAATTCCATTATGGAGAAGAACAGAGCTGTAGGAGGCCTCTTGTAAAGATGTAAAGAGACACAGTGGCATGTTCATAAGTGAAGCTGATAGTTCCTCAGGGAGACTCACAGGTAAATCAATATATTGGGAAATTTCCAAGGCTTCATGAAATAGTCTTCTCCAGTGTATAATTGGTTTTAAAACTCTACAATTACAAGTAATTGAAATGACAGGTACAGTAGGTTATATGACTAGGATTGAAAGAATCTTATTTGACCAAAAGTAGTATTAATAGTGGAAATCTATAACCTCTACTGTCATATATGTCTCCGTCTCTCTTCAAATCTTTACTAGCTCTCTGCTTATCTATTTCTGGCCAATGTATTTTCTTATCAAAAAAGGAAAGTGAGCAATCTGACAAAACAGCGTTATCGAATTTTTTCAGCCGAGACCCACATGTCATTCACAATTCAGACATGCTGGGGGTTGATTGATGGATTGGTTTGTGACAAATGAAACTCAGATCAACAGCTCTGCACCTTTTCCCCATCAGGGACCACAGTAAAGCATAACTCTGTAACAATGGTAGGATTAGGGATGCATTAGCTCTCCATCGACCCAGACCATCCACTCCCATCAATACTTCCTACGTAATAACCTGCAGCTATGATAAGAAAACAATGGAAGGAGAAAGGGGAAGGAGAAAACAAATCAATAGAAGAAGAGAATGTCTGTAAGATGCTTTGGACAGAAGGAGAAAAAAATATTTGCTGAACTGAGGGCATAATGTCCGGTGACAAGAGGACAATGCAATGTCAGAGTTTATCAGTGACAAAAACTGACTGAAAGAGTTGTAAGTAACACGGGACAGTATTTGAAGGGGAACCCCATCAAATGAATACAGATAGTGACATTACTTTTTCCATTGGCTTGATAGTTTTTTTCCACTGTTCATTAGTACATAAAGAGGGATAGCATGTCACTTACATAAATGTAATCTGTTGTAAAGCTGCAAATGTAATGTTTACTATGCTGATCTTTCATAGCCATGATACCACCTCGGATATGATTGTTATGATGACTGTGTTTGGTTGGACAATCGGTGTTTGCATACTTACACACTTTTGACATGATGTGAACAATCCCTTTTTGACATTGATCAGAGTATGATATAGGGAGGTCATTCATTTCTATGCTGAGGACTAAAATACACATCTCCTCCTGACACCAGGAGATCATCACAATTTTTAACATGTCACATTAACTTACTTGTAAGTCATGATATCAGCAATGATCATCTATTGCAAAAAAAATGCTACAGGTCATTTCAATACAGTGGTTATCAATAAATGTGGTCAAGTGAAATAGATTGTACAAACATTCTTTTGTAAGCCCACCCTAGGCTGTAATGTTACTATCACTTGTATATTTGAGTTTCGGATATTATTGGAGTGACCTATGCTTAGATTTTAGAAAACCTATGAAGAGGAAAAATACCTGAGACTGTGGTCAACCATGTGTTATCTTCCCTTGCCATACACAAGGTATCTATGGATTGAACTCTGCTCTACTCTTTCCAGTCCCCCCCATACATATGTACAGTCGAGAGAGTCAGAAGGCAACCGTACGTATTGGGCGGTTGCGTGATCTTGCTAAAATTTAGTCGAAATACATCTATTGTGCAATCAGCTTAACTCCACAATAGCTACTGGACTACTACAATTTGAAAAGGTGCAAAATGTGGCATTTCTCAGTATTAGTCTTTAAAGGGAAAGTGTCACCAGGGAATGGATTATTGTTTAATTCATGTTTATATTAAAAATATTTTTAGGCTGAAGCCCCACGTTGTGAAAACGTAGTGTTTTACAGTACCTCCAAAGTGAATGGGATTCTGGCTAATCCCATCCACACAGAAAAAAAATGCAGAATCCCATCCACACAGGAAAAAAATCTGCAGCGGAAAAGTTATGGTTTCAAAACCTCCGCGTTTTTGAAAAAAATCACAGCATGTCAATTATACCTGCAGAAACTCTGGTGTTTTCCCTATAGGTATAATAAGGGCAGAAATTCTGCAGAGAAAAACTCGAAAAAGCGAAAGCTCAATGAAAAATGCTGCAGAAAAAATGTGAAGCATTTCCGCTGTATTTTTTTCCACTGCCTTTTTTTGCTGCATTGTGCTACATGGGGCCTTAGCCTTAAAGAATTCTTGGTGATGTTGTTTCATGTTATTATCCATATTTTTAAAAATCCTAAAAATCTTGCACTTACAATTCTTGTTACTAAAATAATTTGTGACTTCCTTTCTCCTGGAGATGGACCATGGGCCATAGAACAGACCCTATTGACTTGTATAGGATACATTTTTAGGCATGCTCTGCAGAGATCATTGCGTAGATAAGGTGTGAAATCACTTATTGTAACTGATGGATTCTGTGTGTTATCAACATATATATGGTAGTTGTGATCAGTAGTGTGCTGACAAGTGAGGTTGCTGTAGAAAAAACTCTCCTACAGAATACAGGAAGTTTCAGCATATTATTTGGCTTAGAGTCAGAGTGCAGGATTTTTATGATTTATTTTTAATGATAGATATTAAAATAATAATAGTTGAAAATTTTTAAAAACCTCACCAAAAATTCTTTAAAAATATGTTCAATATAAAATTTGATTTAAAAAAAAAAGCCATTTTCTAGCGACACATTCCCACACATTAAATTTGGAAAGCAAGGGCAGACAAAGCTTGGTTTCCTAAAAATGCGTGTCATGTACCAATACACGTATGGGACAAGTAGCAAATAAACTGTTCATTAACCCTTTCCTGACATCCCTTTCCTGATCACAGCCATTTATGTTTCTGGCGCTTTGGTCAAAGCTTACCAAGGCACTATTTTTTGGTGGCGCATGAGCGACACCATTATCCTCTAGATCACTTTTTCCTAGAACAAGATCCGGGGGCCGCAATCCCTTTCTATGACAGTCAAAAGCCTATTGAAGACTCCCGGGCTTCTCATTCAAATACTTCTATTGCAGGCTGCTCTATGTAGCGTGTAGTAGAAGCATAGGGATTTTACAATGCAATTGCATTAGCATTGAATATGGCGACTCTAAGACTTTTTTTTTTTTTTTGCAAAATTTTGGATTTTTTTTAAAGTGGTTAAAATGTAAAAAAAAACATACATTTGACGTCTGTGAAATTTTATAGACCCATAGAATACAGGTGACATGTCATTTTGGATGCACAGTGAACCCTGTAAAAACAAAACCCATAAGAAAGTGCAAATACAGTTTTTCTCCAATTCCACCACATTCTGAATTTTTTTCCAGGTTCCCAGTATATGGTACGGAATAGTATACTAATTATATACGTATAACTGCATCTCTTGTGATAATAATACATTTTTACTTATATCGCTCCAACATATTCTGCAGCACTTTATAAATCATAGGGTTCATGTAAACAAAAAAGGAAACATTACAGGGTATTGAATCAATTTGCACAATAGGAATTAAGTCTTATCTATGAGGTAGAAGGTGTGACACAAAAAGTAGAGCTGCAAATATAACTTTTCCTATGCTCATCTTTCATGGTACCACCTATGATACTACTGTTATGATCACTATTTTGTTGGACAATTTGAAAAGTATAAAAATACACTATATGGACAAAAGTATTGTGACACCTACACATTACATCTACAAGAGCTTTTATGTTAACCCAATATAAATCCATAGGCATTAACATGGAGTTGCCCCCTCTTTGAAGCTAAAACAGTTCATGGAAGGCTTTCTACAGATGTTAGGGTGTGTCAGTGGGAATTTTTCATCTAGAAGAGCATTTGTGAGGTCAGACGTTGATGTTAGACAAGATGGCCTGACTTGCAATCTCTCTTATAATGTAATTCATTCCAAAGGCATTCAATTAGGTTGAGGTCAGGCCTCTTAAAGTGCCAGTCAAGTTCTTACACACCAAACTTACCCAACCAAATCCATACTTTGAAGCTCCTGACTCACAGTTTTATGCACTATGCACCTCAGCATAGTGTTCTTCCACTTTGTTGCTGAGTTACTGTGATTCCTAAATGTTTTCACTATCAATAATAACACTCACAGTTGATGGTTGAATATCAGGAAGGAAATTTCATGAACTACATTGTTGCATCGGTGGCATCCTATTACAGTATCATGCTGAAATTCAGTGAGTTCTTTTGAACAACCCATTTTTTCACAAACATTTGTAAAGACAGACTGCATGGCTAGGTGCAAAATTTTATACATCTGTGGCAATGGAACTGAATGAGACACCTGAATTCAATGAGTGAGAGATGTTAACCAATACTTTTGTCCATATAGTATGTATGGTAGTTTTGGGGCAAAATTATGTTAAGTTAGAGTGTCTCTGTAGAAAAATCTCAGATACTATGTCTTGTGGCATAATATTTAAATATTGGCAGGTTTGATGCATGCACATTGTGCAGATTGTCATTTTGTGCTGACATTATTTATATTTCAATTCAACTTTTAGTATAAAATAACAGTTAAGGAATTCTCAAATTTCAGTAAAATTGCTTTCTTAGGTTTCCTAAGGAACACTTAGTCAACATCATGGAAATGCAAAATTCACTTTTTTACACAGGTTAAATTAAAATTCATCCCCAAATGATGTAAGGTTAAAATGTGCAAATATGTAAAAATATAAATCCATTGTTAAATTACAAATTTAAGTTATTGCATCTTGTGTCACCCCCTCTACCTCATAGATTGTAAGCTCTTGCGAGCACGGTCCTCAGTCCCAGTATGTGAATTGACTATTTCTTTTTAATGTATCTTTTTTGTCAGTACTTGAACCCTACAAGTTGTACAGTGCTGCGGAATATGTTGGCGCTATATAAATAAAATGTATTATTATTATTTGCAATAAAATGAAATGTTTCTGAAAATGTTCATGCACATTTACAGTTTACTTGGTGAATGAATCAGTAGTATAGTAGAAAATGGAAAATAAAATTTGACACAAAGCAGGAGCAGACTTCATGCTTACAATTTCCACCGTCCAAAACACTGTTTAGAAATATAAGTTAATAGGAAATGTCATGAAAGTTAAGACAAGATCTTGAAGACCAAGAAAATGTCTGGTCAGATAGGAAAAACACAAGTCTCATATCACTGACAAGACCCTAAAGGAAAATTTGGCTGCCATGGAAGCAGTTTCTTTTACTAACATTATCTTGATGAAGGAGCCATCAGATGAAAGTAAGCCAATGTGGAATCAAGAGCTGTGATTTGATCAAAGATTGGACACTTTGGCTACAATAACTAAGTTAATCTTTGGAGCATTATATTACTTTTAGGAAAGAGTAGGTTGCCAAATGGTGGCACATGGAGCATCTACTGTAATTATAAGGACTCCGTGCGCCATTGTACAGGTTCTCTTATCAAATCTTTTGATCCATATTTATAACGATGATAAATTCAACAGATAATGTCATTTGACAAAGGCTGCTCAAATTTGTTTATATCATGCTTTTATAAATATAGACTGCTATATTAATGGGCGATTTGTAGATTTTAGGGTACAAAAAATTTACCCATGATAAAACTGAATTAACTTTTTATATTTAGATCACTAATAAGCCAATGGCAACAACCATATTGCATCATAATAGTTAGATGTTCATATCACATAAGATACAAGTGGACATATTTTCCTTCCAAAGCAACATCTAGGTAACTCGTATGGAAGTAATTGCCCATTTTGGGGAAATCACGACAAGTCAGACTGTGCTTTAAAGTAGATGACATTAAAAGTATAGTTGTATGATAAATGAGCTGAATTTAAGTCATTTGTCTCACTCTTCAGCACAGTATGAAGTTTCCCTCTATTTAGTTCTACTTGCCTGATAAAATACTTCAAGGGTTATTAATTTGTAATGTTATAGGCAGTTTACATTAATAAATGGTATGTGACATCTATATTTCAGCTGATAATCCTATATTAAATTCACTCATCCTAAAATGATTTGCATGGCAGCTCATGCTTAAAATATAAATGTATCCTTAGTATTTAATATAACATGAAACTAAGTACTGCCATTTAATGCTTCATCTTCCATTTAAATGTACCAAACGTGTGGTTGCTAAATGAGTGCTTTTACTCTGGGTGAATTCAACAGAAGCAGAAGATTGATGGTGTCTATTGTGCAGAGACTCTACTGAAAGTATCTGGTATTACACTAGACAAGGCATGGTTCCCAAATCTGGCTCTTAGAGAGTGGGTTCACCTTTTCTTAACCAATGAAAACATACTAGACAATGGCCTTAATAACAACAATTTCTGCATAACTTATCGCAAACATTCCCTTTATGGGAATACATTTCGTGCAGATAATATAGAAGTTTAAAAAAAGACATTTTCCTTAGCTTGCATATAAGGTTGTCAGTAGACTGCAGTCTCTTTATGGTGCTGGATGTGTATTATCAAAACTTGCTGAAAGAAATAGTTCTAATGTTGATTCTATAAATAAGGTCAATGTTATTTGCTTATACATTCCCAGGAGGGTGTTAGTTACTGTTTAACTATTTCATTATAACAGTATAAACTTACTTTATGTAGATTGTGAGCCCTATATAGGACAGTGACTGACGATGTCTTTAAAGCGCTGCGGAATATGATGGCGCTATACAAGTAAGCATAAAATAAAAAAATAAAAATAAATAATACTTTACTCATATATAGTGTTAGCATATTTCACATCAACTACGCAGACTGCCATCACTCACAGGGGTGTAGCTGTTGGGGGTGCAGAGACAGCAATTGCTACCGGGCCCTGGAGTCTGAGTGGACCCATTGACCTGTCTACAATATAAGAAGATACCAGTACTATTGATATCAAATGGTGAGTGGAGGCCCTGTTACAGATTTTGCTCTGGAGACCAGGCACATCAGATTACGCCTCTGATCGCTTATATTAACCCCTGTACCAAGGTGAGTTCACATTTTAGGCCTGGCCATAGACATTAGATAGCTGTCAGTCGAAGCCTGGTTCAACCAACATACAGTGGGGAAAAAAATAATTTAGTCAGCCACCAATTGTGCAAGTTCTCCTATTTAAAAAGAATTTATTTGCAAATTATGGTGGAAAATAAGTATTTCGTCAATAACAAAAGTTCATCTCAATACTTTGTTATATATCCTTTTTGGCAATGACAGAGGTCAAACGTTTTCTGTAAGTCTTCACAAGGTTGGCACACACTGTTGCTGGTATGTTGGCCCATTCCTCCATGCAGATCTCCTCTAGAGCAGTGATGTTTTGGGTCTGTCGCTGGGCAACACGGACTTTCAACTGCCTCCAAAGGTTTTCTATGGGGTTGAGATCTGGAGATTGGCTAGGCTACTCCAGGACCTTGAAATGCTTCTTACGAAGCCACTCCTTCGTTGCCCTGGTGGTGTGCTTGGGGTCATTGTCATGCTGAAAGACCCAGCCACATTTCATCTTCAATGCCCTTGCTGATGGAAGGAGGTTTGCACTCAAAATCTCACGATACATAGCCCCATTCATTCTTTCATGTACACGGATCAGTCGTCCTGATCCCTTTGCAGAGAAACAGCCCCAAAGCATGATGTTGCCACCCCCATGCTTCACAGTAGGTATGGTGTTCTTTGGATGCAACTCAGCATTCACTCTTTTCCAAACACGACGAGTTGTGTTTCTACCAAACAATTTCTACTTTGGTTTCATCTGACCATATGACATTCTCCCAATACTCTTCTGGAACATCCAAATGCTCTCTAGTAAACTTCAGACAGGCCTGGCTTAAGCAGGGGGACACGTCTGGCACTGCAGGATCTGAGTCCCTGGCGGTGTAGTATGTTACTGACGGTAGCCTTTGTTACGTTAGTCTCAGCTTTCTGCAGGTCATTCACTAGGTTCCCCCCATGTGGTTCTGGGATTTTTGGTCACCGTTCTTGTGATCATTTTGACCCCACGGGGTGAGATCTTGCGTGGAGCCCCTGATCGAGGGAGATTATCAGTGATCTTGTATGTCTTCCATTTTCTGCTTGCCTATTGCAGATTCAGTCTTCCCAGCCTGGTCTAGGTCTACAATTTTGTTTCTGGTGTCCTTCCACAGCTCTTTGGTCTTCACCATAGTGGAGTTTGGAGTGTGACTGTTTGAGGTTGTGGACAGGTGTCTTTTATACTGATAACAATGTCAAACAGGAGCCATTACTACAGGTAATGAGTGGAGGACAGAGAAGCCTCTTAAAGAAGTTACAGGTCTGTGAGAGCTAGAAATCTTGCTTGTTTGTAGGTGACCAAATACTTATATTCCACCATAATTTGCAAATAAATTATTTCAAAATCAGACAATGTGATTTTCTAGATATGTTTTCTCATTTTGTCTCTCATAGTTGAGGTCTACCTATGATGTCAATTACAGGCCTCTCTCATCTTTTTAAGTGGGAGAACTTGCACAATTGGTGGCTGACTAAATACTTTTTTTTCCCCACTGTATATTCTTCTTGACCCCTTCCTACATATGCTTGGCCAGTTGTGCATGTGTTTTCAATAGGGAATGGAGAATATACTGAAGACATGTACTTCTGGTGGTGGATTATCTCTCTTACAAATGAAATGATCAGGCATGTTGAAAGTTGAACTCTAACTCTGCCCAATTCTTCCTCCCCCAATATATGCTGGGCTGGGAGACCCTATGCACTTTAGCTGGTTGTTTGGTCCTGTCAAAATTGGTGGACATTCAATTGTATGGCCACCTTAATTTTCCTATAACACACATAGTAGGAACACTTCTATAAGAGGCCAATTCACCAGGTTGTCTTGGTGAATGGATGGAAAACAAAGCACCTGGAAAAATAACATGTAGATATAGGGAGAACATCTACACTTCATGCAGATGTTGCCTCTGGTCAAATTTGAACCCAGAACCCCAGCAGCAAACACTGATAATATGTGCTGAGACATTTGGTAAGATCTGCATATCTACAAAAGACTTCATAAGACAAAGTGCTACTAAATGTGTTATTAAAAATAGAGAAATATGCACCATGATCAGATATCATGTACTGTATTCCGATAATTCATTATCAGAACGTTTGTCTCAATTCTGCATTTACATGTGAAAGTATTTTACTATAATGGGAATGATTTTTAGAGTAAACTTGTTCCCATGGTAGCAAAAAGAGAGAAAGGAAAAACTAATAGTACCCACAAAGGCATTGTCATTGATTCACATTCTCACATCAGGTAAAGATAACATATAGCTTTTCTGATCAATGGGGCGGATTTTGCCCTGTTTGCACCAAAAAGTCATAATCTGTCAGATTTAGAGAAGAATTAGTGCGTGTAAATCCTCTCTAATAAGACAAGAGAGAGATTATATATATATATATATATATATATATATATATATATCTTATTGCGGTGGTTATTTAGGCGTCATGCACACATATGCATTTATAATAATACAGAGAGCAATTTGGAATTGGATTGTAGACCACATAGTTCCTTGTTGAATGCTATCCAGTCTATCATTTATTTACTTTTCTTGCTTGTATAGTGCCAACATATGTGGATGATGGAGGCCAGAAGCGCTGTATAATGTGAAACGGCCACTGCCTTAACGCTCTACTGCTACTCCCTCTTAATGCTACCTTTTACCTGGACTATGAAATAAAGCATGAATTTTTTATGAAACAAGTTGGTGACTGCCCCCCTTTTTTCTATATTTCTATTTCTGTCTATATTTCACAGTGCTTTACAGATGTTATCATTACTTACTGTCTCAAGTACACATCACAATCTAAATTTTCTTTAATATGTCTTTGTAGTTTGAGAGAGAACCAAAGTAGCAGGACGAACCCTATGTAAATTGGGAAAAAAAATAAGAACTCCATGCAGATGTTGTCCTTGGTCAGAACTGTAAGGCAAACAGTGCTTACTTGCTGCCGACATGTCTAGGTACAATATAGGCTTTTTATGAATGCTTGAAAAATTTTCTGTATGCCACTGTAGATTTATGCATTTATGGCTCCAATGCATGAACATCCCCAAAATAGTTGTGCTCATGAGCCTTTTACACACACACACACATACAAGATGTACATATACAACAGGCTAAATTGGTCTTAAAGTCTTCCTCTCAGTTGTAACTTTCAAATATGTTATAGATTCGGTATTGTCAAGTAAAATTCATATGACTTGTGTTAATATTTGTGAAGCTGGAAAAGTAGATAGCAGAAGATTCTGAGTGACTTTGACAAGGGCGCAATTTGTGGCTAGATAACTGGGTCAGAGCTTCTCCAAAACGGCAGTCTTGTAGAGAGTTCATAGCATTGACTAAAAAAGTGTTCCAAGGAATAAAAATGGGTGGACTGAAAATAGGGTCATGTGTACCCAAGTATGACTTATGTGTGTGGGCAGCTATGAGTAATCCATAGTTTGCTGTGTGTGGACCATTGTAGCAGTGTAGTATACGACATTGGGCAAGTGGTTATAATGTTACAGCTGATTGGTCAGTATATATATATAACCAATCTATTTACATAATTGTAACTACATATAGTGAATATGTTTATATGTTTGCTGTACTGTGATATAAAGCTCATGTATCTAAATAATTAATTGGGAATTAAAAGACTCTATATCTATAAATGAATAGCTATCTTCTATTTGAGACCAGCAGCTAAGTATGTATCATGTGGGAATGATCATATACTTATACTCATAATTATGTACAATAAAAAGAATTGTGTTCTATACAGTATCTGAAACAGAATAGAACAAAAGCTAGCATCTTAGATACACATAAGATAAATTCACAGGTGCATTATCTATGCGGGGCTTGGTCACCTTCTGAAGGATGTCCATTTGTCATTGGCCTTTCCTCATTTGTGTCTTGTTAACAAGTGCATAAGTAAAGGGAACCTGTAGTAATTGGCTCTGAGTTACTAATGAATTAATTAACTTCAGTCTATTTTACCTAACCTTAAATAATAAGCATCTTCTTTGGTCTAAGCAATAGGACTGACAGGCTGAGAAAAACAGACATGTAGCAAAGCTCTTGAAAATTAATGAGAAACGGGGAAAGAATCAATGTACTTTCTGCTTGCTGAAAACCGACACAAGACAGATACAATAAAGAATGAATACATACAGTCAGGTTAGAAAAATAGGCTTGAAAAAGTGGGCAAATTCAATTACAGAAGTAATTAGGAGATATAGGGGAAGGCTGCCTTTTGGGATTTTGCCAGAAAACATGAATTAATAAGAGTGAATAGAAAGCGTCCATACAGTAATTAAGAGGCAATCACCTATGCCAATGAGTACCTGGTGCAGCCTGAAGCTATTAATTCAGCGATCAAAAATATTTTTAGGTGATTAATACAGCAAATTTACTTTAAAAGACCAATTCCTGGAGAGATATCAAGACAATAGCACCTTATTTGTCATTCTGGCATTTATATAGCTAATTAAATTCTACAGTTTGCAAAAACCATACAGCCTTATCTGGCTTAGCAAAAGGAGCATTTAATCCTTACTTTGCAGGAGTATCTTTACTAAGGAATCAGCAATAGAAATGATTCTGTGACTTTTCTACACTGGGTGGAGATTTACATTTTGGGGGATTAGTAAACCTAGTTTACAGGGGTTTGTATTAACAACCAGCATTGCTGAGCGTAAAAGACCCAGTAAATATGTAGCTATCATATTTTAGGTATTACTATGGCAAATGGTGTATGAAGAGACATAGTCAATGTCCACTTTTTGACGTAGACTCTGAATATGAGCCAAGGATGACTGGATACCTAAGAAATTGAGTGTGAGTTCTCTCTTAGGATAGGGAAATTAGATAGAAGGAGGGAACAATGTGAATGCATTCTGTGTACAGTGCTGCAGAAAATGTTGGTGTTATAGTAATACCTGGTGGTAAATACATTTAATATGAGGGATGAGCACAATTCTAGTTCCCTCCATAATTCACTTTGGTTTACATGGACCACACTGACTACTTTCCCCTAGCTTGACAGTAGATGATTCCAGCCTGACATTGTATGACCTCTCTTCATGCTTTGGTAGAACGTTCTGAGACAAGCCTAAGTAGACAGTAACTTATGTTTTGACAAAGTGATGGAAATGGGCTTCACATTACACACAGACATCATCATGCCCAAGCCAGAACAGTAGGAGTCTTTCTGTCACAGTGCATACTAGAGATTCTTTGCCTCCGACTAGTAACAACATAATCATGAGATATGACATGAAGTCTTCATAAGTGAACAATACAAGTCATCTATGTTTTGCAGCTAGTTAGATAGGAGTATGTTTGTATGATTTCCCCCTCCACAGATGTGACATCCATTTCATGGCTCATAACCCAATGAGAGTTAAATGAGCACTTATATATTCATGGGATAACATTTATTGCTTAGCTGTGCACTTGTGAATTGTTTGCATTGTTGAAGACCTTCAAGGACTTTTCCCCAGAGAAACATACACTAACTGTCCAGCAATGACTGCAAATAAAAGGCGAAGTAGAATAAGAAAAAAACAAAAAAGCTTTAAAGTAAGTGTTGGTAAATGAACACTTGCTTTTATGAGTCTACCATATTCTGTCTTTATAGTTGATCACTTTTTCTATAATTGCAGGGCAAAATCTGTAATTTAATACAATAAAAGCCAATTTAAATAACTGGATATTTAACAGAGACCTGACACAGCCTCATCACTTTCACATGGGACTGGCAGAAGTCTAGAAAAGGATAAAGCACTGCAAAATGTCATGAAAATATCATACATAAATATGTATATTATTGAGCCATATATTGCATTTGCTGTATGACACATTAATTAAAATCCAGATTAACATGTAAATTATAATTCTGCATACAATTTTGTATGTTCGCTTGTTCAAACAATGTGGATGTGTTAAGTAGTTTATTACAATGACAGCTTTGGCAGTAGAGTACTACCTGTAGTTGTCTTACAATAGAGAGCATTTTGTAGTGGTGCTGAATCTGCATGTGGGGAGTTGCTGAATACTTGGAACCAATCTTAACTATGGAAACAAAAACATCAATCCAATAAAAAAAAGATATTTTATTACAGCAATAAGCATAAAAATATACACTGTATACTTTACCGCTCAGATAATAGAAAACATTTTATGAAACCCCGCAAAGGAAAGTTATACCCCTATTGATAATCTGAATATTTAAAATTACATAGTAGTCGTGAGAAAATGGAGGATTCATGGCATAAGACTCAGTGACTGATATATAAATTGAAGCAATATATGAAAACTATCATCTCATAATAAAAGACACCCTAAATTTTGAATATGGGATGTGATCATAAATTTTCTTTTGCATGTGTAAGCCATCTGTGCATACGTATGATGAGTTAAAAGGATTGACTGTGGGAAGAGAGGGTGCACCTAAAAAAAACAACAAAAAAACAGAGGCAATAAAGAGAAAGTAGGCCTGCAAGTACCTCTGCATCTGAATCAGACCTGTAGGGATGGAGCCAGTATCTTAAGAGGTAATCAAGCAGAATGAAAAGTAGTGTCCAGGCTGATCAAAACTGTATCTGTAGCTGCTGGGGCTCTTGCATCTCTGCCTTTACACTAGACTGGAAACCCTTTGTACTAATTACCAGACTGTACCAGATTTTCTGGTTCAGTTCCATTTCATAATTGACTGACAATAATGCGCAAGGAAGGGGAAAATTCAGGCTCACCACCGCAAGCACAGGATCTGAAGTGGTTTCATAGGGGGCCATCATTGCCTGGCACTAAATGCAGATTTAAGCAACTCTTATCTGCACTTCCTTCCAATTCATGGATTTTAAGAGTGAGTGAGATTAAAGTGGGGAGGTAAGAATAGCCAATCTTCAGCAGGGCACTAATTCAATTGTCCGCATCCATTATAGAACGATTCTCTTGGAGACAATCATTTATGGAAGTTTGACTTAGTACGTGTTGAGAGGTGCCATACCTACAGTTACACCTGATCCTCAAAGTGACAGCGAAGATAACATGTGTGTGTCAACTTCTGAAATATACATTATTTAAATGTGTAGTCTATAGGATATTAGACAAAACCTGTTTATCGCCACTCAGCCAGGAGAAGGTTAATGTTATATCACAAAGAAATAAAATGTTATATTCAATGCAGTTATTTTCAGTGCAATTAAAACTGATTTACACTTTAATATTATTATTCTGTTACATCCCCCCAACTCTTCAACATAACATATTAGGTTATGCATGAATGATATTCAGGGGAATAAACAGAGGCAATTATTATTATTATTATTATCACTTATGCAGGCATGGTCAGGAGACTCTGTCTTCTTGAATAAAAGATGTATCACCTTCAGAAGTTACTAGTTATTGCAACTTTCGGACTAAAAGCATAAAGCCCATAAAATACAGTTTAGTTATGTAAGTCAACATGCACATTCTGAGTCTGCTGTGGAAATATATTGTGCTTAATTTGTGCCAGCCCCAGGATAATATCAAAGAGTTACATGAACAGTCTCCTACTGTTAACCAGTGACACGCCAGAGGTGTTTAGAAAAGGCTTACCTTCCAGTCATTGGACAAGTCTTTTTCAGCAGGGCCTACAACAGCTGTTATGTCCAGGGACTTTCCCAGAAAAAATGCCCATACAGGTGGGGAAAAGCAAGAAGTACAGATACCTGAGAGCAGAGTAGCTAAAGGAAAGAGCAGAGCAAATGAGCAAAATGTCTTCTGCCTGCACAGTCAGACCCTGTGCATGGGGAGTTACAAATGCACTGGCTATAGACTTTGTCCAAAGCTGTAGTTTTTTTTTTTTTTTTTTTTTTTTTTTTAGTGAAGGAAGATTAGTTCATACAAAACTCAACAATACAGCACTGAAACCCATTGTTGATATTCAACATTTTTCACATAGCGGAACAGAATAGACAATACGGTATCTAGGAAACCGCGGGCTGGATTACAGGCTGATGATATCTCGTCCTTCTGGAGGCCTGTAATCCTTTTTATTACCTACCACAGCCAAAAGAGCAGAAACCTAAAATCAATAACATCGCAACACTTAAAAAAAGAACAAGGGATTAATTAAAATAAAACTGTTAAGGGAAATTGTAAAGAGAGTATAATAGCCTGGGTTGAGTGTATCTCCATACAGTTTCAAGAAGAGGGTGATGTAACACTCTTTTTAATAGCAATAAGCTGCTGGATTGAGTATCCTGAATATTAATAAAGCAAGTATAAACAGAGCAATAATCTGAAGACGTATTAATATTCACACTGTCTCTTTCTAAGACATAAAATAAAAAAAATAGAACAATTATTTAAAACTTTTACTAATTAAATAAAAGGGCAAGCAATTGGCAAAATAAAGTGCTGTACATTTTAATACATTACACATAAAGCATATGATACTGCTATACATAATAAAACAAAGAATACTAAAATGAAATTAATACACAAAAGAATATTCAAAAATGAAAAGTAGTGCTTTAGATTAAGCAATAAGTAATAGCAGTCTATGCATAGCAAGGAATGATGCACACAACTATTTTCCTATATATCCAGTGTGAGATATCTGTAGGTTTATTTACAGATCTGTACTTTTTCCTGATATTTCATAGAATCCAGATCCCATATTTTCCTAAAAGCACCAAATAGTCCAGATAGCCCCAGACGTGATTGTTCCTACCAGTCTTTTCATCACTTCAGCAATTGACCAATTGACAACTGACTGATGGTTATCTTTTCACTCCAACAATAAGAGAAATTACCATCACTATTGGCTATGTACAGTAAATGCCTCCAGAGTAAATTACATGATTCTAAAATTCTTCTGTGCCGGCTTGGTACAACAGTCACACAAAAAGTTTCTTTCTGTGTGCGTGCGTGTGTGCGCCTGGCTTCCTGTACTGCAGATTTGGCCTTTCCTGTCAGACACAGAATAGAACTTGACAGCTTCTTTAAAAGAGGAGTATAAAGGAAGTTTAATGAGGGATGGCACTGTGCTATTCGGAAGCTTCTATTCTTCACAATTGGCTATTCTATCCTCTCAAGACAAAATAGGAATGTGAGAAATAGATAAGCCATACAGGAATACTCTAAGGGACACTTCTACTGACCTTCAGATTTTACGCTATCCTTAATTCACTCCTAATATTTAAAAAAATAAATAAATAAATCATGTTCTGTACACATAAAGCACATGCAAAAAGGAAAGGTTATATGTACAGGCACAAGTTGAGAAAAAAATAGGAACCACCCCGAAAAAACAAAATAAAACACTATTCATAAGTAGTAACCTGCCTAGAATATTCTATTTCTAGAGCACAAATATAATTGTGATTCTTTCAGACTTCAAGCTACAGATGCATATATGATGCATATATAAATACATAAGCATATGATAAAATATAGTCATATAACTTGCATAAAAGTGAAAACATTTTTACTAAAAAATATTAAAAATAATTCATAGACATAAATTATTTATATATAGATAACTATGTGTGTGTACAACATTAGTAGTGCACACCTAAGTCATAGCAGGTGACTTATATTGGGGCCCATGAGGGTTTGTCTGACCTTATCTGTGCATGACTTTATCTTCTGTTTGAAAAATAAACATAGATAACAGAAGAAAGCTTATTTTAATATGAGAGAGAATGGTAAGGGGGCTCAATCTTCATCTGTCATCCTTTCAGTTTTCAGACCATTGTTCTGATCCTATGGTGGATCAGGACAACAGACTGATAAACTGTAGTGTGATGTAACCTTAGGAGGGGTTAGGCCAATACTAAAAAGAAGACACCCCCCATATGTGAAAAGCAGTGAGGGCTAATAACTTGAAAGAAAGTTCATGTTACCTCTCTCCCTGGGGTCATCTCCAGTCACAGACTGTATATTTTCTTCTCTGCAGCCTATCAGCGTCCAGAAGCCCTCCTCTCCGTGTTGTTTGAGTTGGAAGAAGGGAGGGGTGGATTATTTCAGATGTGAATGTCAGCTTTAAAACTGCACCAGGAAGTGGTTCTAGGTATTACAGCACAAACGGTTTAGGAGTGGAAGCTCTATCTGCAGCTCCCAGCTTTAAAAGGGCATCACATCCATCACTGTAGGTGCTATAGAGAAAGAGATATTGCAGTTAGTAGCCAGTAAGCTGCAACTGGTGAATTCCCTCTACTTCTGGTACAGTGGTGGAGCCCTATCTCCCCACCTTTTAATCCAGCCTTGTAGTGGCTTATATAAAAGGGTTTGGCTAAATATACTCAGACTCCTATTTTATGTTTTTTTTTCAACTGAAATATTTAATTGAATTTTTACGAATAAACAACATAAAACAACAGACCAGAAATACAAACAATGCAGACGTCTACAGTCAGCAAGGCAACATAAACATTTATTAGAAGAAGATGAGAAAAGTGGAGAGGGGAGAGAAGGGGAGCAGAGAGAAAAAGAGTAAGAGGAGGGGAAAAAAAAAGGGGGGAGAGGGGGTATTGGTCAAGCAGAGAGGGTAACGGGAGAGTGAACAGGGTAACATACCATGTGTGGGCCTTGAGGGAGGCCTGGAGGACAACACGTGCAGGCCATAGTAGACGGACCTGAAGTTCACTATGTAAGGTCAGGTGTAGAAACAAATACAGTGGTAGGACAAATGCTAACGGTGGGAGACTATACTCAGAGCTCAGAGTCCAGCGTTCAAGCCCGGGAGGGGGGCCCAGAGCCCAGAAGCGCCCGATACTCTGTAGTACGCTGGAATTCCAACCAGTAAAACCAAGTTTTGTTAAAGGCTTCACCTGTGTCATGCAGGAAGGAAGTGAAGTTTTCCATGCGCATATTCTCATTGACCTTCAGAATCCAGAGGGAGAGAGGAGGGAGGCTCAACTCTCTTCCAGAATTGCGAAATGCAAGCTCGGGCTGCGAGGACCAAAAAACGGAGTAGCGAGCACCTGTATACACGCACCGGAGACTCGCAGTGGTGAAGTAGAAACAAGGAGGGCCCAGCTGATGAGACGTCTCAGTAATTTGCAAAATGATCCGTTTAACACCATCCCAAAACGAGGAAAGAGCTGAACAGGACCAGAAGACATGAAGCATGTCGCCCTCCTCCTGCCCACACCTGCAGCACATCGGAGAGACCTGCGGGAAAAGCGTATGTAGCTTTGCGGGGACCCTATATCATCAGGACAAGATCTTTAAACTGGCCTCCTGGTAGCGGGAGCTGACAGAAGCCCCATGTGTGAGTTGGAAAACACGTTCTCTTTGTTCCTGGGAGAGAGAGAGACAGAACCGCCTCCCATTTCAACATAAAGAGGGTAACAGACCCATGAGGAGGCTCAATCAGTAGCTTGTAAATGACTGAGAAGGAATGGCACAGGAGACTGTTACCCACGCAGATGCGTTCCAAAAATGTAGGTTCTGACCTAAATTCAGTCGGGGCCGGGAGTGAGTTCATAAAGTGACAAAGCTGCATATCGCGCCAGGTGTCAAGAGGCGGTAAGCCAGTCGAGGTCGGGGTAGCCGGCGTTGTCCGCTACGGTAGATCCCATGGCGACACCAGTTGCAGAATACCCTGAGGAAATCTGGGATTCCCTAAGATGGGGTAAAATGACGAATCCAGAGGGAGGAAGTGGGAGCGGATCAGACGTCTGGAGCAGATGTTGAGCATAGGGTCGATGGTGGGGTGGGAACAGAGGGCTGACAATAGAGAGGGCTCAAGCCAAGGGGGCGTCTACAATGGGACCGTAGAAAATTCTTGCTCGATGTAAACCCAGGGTTTAATAGAACTGTATCTACACCAGTCAACTATCCGGACCAGGTGAGCGGCAAGATAATATGACTTTAAGTCAGGAAGGGATAAGCCACCACAATTCTTGGGGCGAAAAAGGAGGGACCTACTAACTCTTGCCGGTTTGCCCGACCAGATGAATGCCAGTTGGATGGAGGAAAGAGTCTGAAAAAAAGGAGGAAGGGATATGAATGGGCAAAGTCTACTATTTTATGTTTAATCAATGTTTATTAAAATTTTTTACATACAATACAAAAGGGGAGAAAATGAAGAAAAAGAAACAAAACAACAATAACAATATTATAAACAAGCAAGAGACGCAGATACATGCAGGCCTCGCCTAAACATAAGAGGCTAGGGGAGAACCCCGCCCACAGTTTGAGGACACAATGTACTAACAAAGGGGCGAAGGCCCAGGTATATGGAAGTTGAATAACATCGTCTGCGGAGAAACGAGGGACAGACAGACAAACAGAGGAAACACACAGCAGGAACAACACACAGGTAGACACAGGTGGGGAAATGAGGAGGGGAGGCATTAGGGGGAGGGTAGAACGACCAGTAACCTCTTAAGAGGAAAAGGCAAGGAGAATAGTAAAGTAAAGTAATTCCGGATCAGGAGAAGAAAGAAGAGAACTCAGTCAACTCCTGAAACACCACCCAAGGCCGCCAGAGAGCGTCAAATTTGGGGGGATCGGGGGAATCCTCCACCACCAGGGCCTCCATTCTCCTTATTAGGAGAAGCTCCTGTAGGAATTCAACCAGGGAGGGTGCAGCAGTGCTCCACCAGTGCCTGTGAATGACGGTTCTGGCAGCCGTGAGAAAGTGTCACATGAGATCTTTCTTTACCGCAGAAATCCTGACAGGGATAACTGAAAGAAGGGCCATTTGGGGAGTTGCTGTGATGATGCGACCACACACTTTAGCATACAAGTCGAACACAACTTCCCAGAAGGGCCTAAGAACGTCACACTACCACCAGATGTGATATAGGGTACCTTTCTCCATGCCACAGTGCCAACAGCGGTCAGTCACAGCAGGATAGATTCTATGGAGAAAGTCAGGACATCTGTACCACCGAGACAGAATCTTGAAATTCTTTTCTTGCGCACTGCAAGGCAACAGAAGCTTATGTGCGAACAAGAAAGACCTATCCCAGTTGGCAGGGGAAAGACCCGCGCGGAGGTCTGACTCCCAGGGAACTGTATATGAAGGGGACCTGGAAGTAGCATCCCGGGAAGAATGCTGTAAAGAGTCGAGAGAGCACGTGGGAAAGAGTCAGCGCAGGATAGAACGAACTCCAGGTTAGTCATAGTCGAGGAAAGGAGGGGGGACAAAGAGAATTTCCGCAAGAAGGCCGTAAGTTGGCCTTACTCCAGCCAAGACAAATGAAGGTCCAGATGAGAAGCACGCAACTGGGCCAACGGAGGAAGAGGTGGGTCCCCAGTGACCTGCCTAAGTCTAATGTTGTCTCCGCTTCGCCAACACAGGAATCTGTCTACGGAACAACCCAGGGGGAACATAGGATTATGAAAAAGAGGACTACGGGGGCCAGGGATTCTAGCCACTCTCCCACTGGAGCACACCGAATCCCAGGTCTTAAGGAAGTGTGAAGAGAGGAATGAGTGCCCGGTGGATCCCGGGTGGTGATGAGCCGGTATCCACAGCAACGAAGGGAGGGCAACCGCGGAGCAGTAATAGAATCTAGGATCAAGCAGTCCTGCGCCCCCCTATCCGTGCAGCGGGTCAACGTCTGATATTTTATTCTACTCCGTGCTGAACCCCATACAAACCACCCAAACTGAACACTAGTGAAAAAAGTACGCGGGAAGGGAATAGGAAGCGCCTGGAATAGATACAAAAGCCGAGGAACCACATCCATCTTGAGGGCGTGAATACGGCCAAACCATGTAAGGGCATATGTGCCATATTTCCACAGGTCCGACGCGAGTGTCTCAAGCAGTGGGAGATAATTAAGGCGATACAAGTGGGAAGGGTCAGGAGGGATATGAATTCCGAAGTATTTGAGGGAGGTGTTTTGCCACTTAAACGGGAAGTTGTCCGCGAGATGAGCTACCTCGGTGTGGGGTAACATGACGTTGAGGGCCTCACTTTTGGAAAGATTAACCTTAAAGTTACTCAGGTGTCAGACTCCTATTTTAATATCAGCCTCTGCCTCAGATCCCTATATTAATATCAGACCCCAGTATTAAAGGTTTTTTTCGTTATCCTTTTAATAGCCTGAGCTTAGGATATCTGATTAGACAGTGTATGGTGCCCAAAGCAGATGTCTCTGTACACTGTATAGTGACTGGGCAGCATTACTGCATCTCAGCTCCCAATCACATCCATGGAAACTGAGATGCAGTAATGCCACCTTGTCACTATACAGTAAAGTCACCTGTTTTCTTCTCCATACACTGCACAGTAAAAGAATCTTATGCAGCCTGAAAAGCTGAAGGGGTTGGCTGTCAGCCCCCACTGATCAGATATTTGTGGCCTAAAGAACAGGCCATAGAAAAAAACCTGGGCAACCCCTTTAAGCTATTGTTTGTGTCCATGAGAAACAACATGTTTTTAACCAGTTTTCCCTTCTTCAGGCTTTATTTTCAATTTTCTGTTTCCTTGAGCTTAGCTCAGAATTGGCAAAGACTAGCTGCTAATATGTTTTCCATAAACAACACACATATTTGTCTGTAACACAAGCCCATAAGTAGCAATAGCATGGAGGACATTATACAGCAGTACTTTGCAGTGTATGAGTCAATCCAGCACTGTGGTCAGAATGTACAAAGTTACTAGAGCCTTCAGCAGAAGCATTTCTATGATTTTTTTCTAGCTCTTTATTATTTAAAGAGAGTCCATCATGTCCCAAAATGCCTCTAAAATCAATAATAATGTAATGTAAGCGGCCTTTAATAGGAGAAGAAAAATAGCTTACAGATAGCGGTGACGCAGGTAGAGTGTGAAAATTTCAATTGCAGCTAAAGGGGTGGTATTCCAAAGGGATGATGGAGAACATGCAGTGATCTGTTAGCAGAACTGGCAAATCAGGTCTACTCACATTGCACTTGCAGGCTGATTTGCATATACATAAAAAGATTTGCATTGCTTTATCAGTATGTAGATACAAAGCTATGTCTCTGCTCCATTTAAAAGACCCCTACACTGCACTATTATTAGTATTATTATTATTTGAGAGGTTTGGGAGGCTATAAAAATGTAATGATTTCTTGATAAATAGGCATAATCGGATCTTAGACCAGATGTACATTTTGAACCACATAAAGCTAGGCTAGGACACTATTGGCATAATCAGAATATGAACCATACTGTTATACAGGGTTTTCTGATAAAGACATCTTGCTATTGTTTCAATTAAACCATAAAAGCTACAATTTGGACATTGCAGGGCACTTGCTATCCTATAAATTTCAATAATTATGGCCATATTCAGACCTCAAACTCTCTATTAATATGTGATTAAAGTCCAGACTCCTAAATAATCCAGACCCCAGCAACACTTTATATAGATGTTGGTGTGCTGTTTACTCCAGTAAGGAGGCTGTAATACTCAAGATTTCTGCTATCAGGGGGGAGGGGGGTCAGGGGAAGAAACACCAATGACTATACATTGACCACCTATGTTAAGGATATACTATCAGTGTTATAATTAGTGTGTTCAGATGTGTGAACTTCATAATGGGTCATAAAGGGCAAACTATAGGCTTGTATCTTCAATAAAGAACAGGGATCCCTATTAAAATAATAAGGAATATGAGCTCATGTAAGAGACAATCAAGTATAGCACATCATTCCAAAAGTAATAATAAGGAATAATACCCTGAGATTCTAAAATCTGTATCCAAAATGTAAAAGAAATGAACTTGAAAATGTTTCCCACCTCCAAATCCATTATGTCTGATTTACCACCACACCTATGGGATTACTACTGTGGCAACACATGACAATAGTTCCTCTCACATATCACTTCCAACCACAATAAGTGACAAAAAAAATCACACCCCAGATGTTGTGCCGGGGCTCAGCGCAGTAGTATCAGGGTCTAAACAAGAGCTGGGAGTGAGGAAGGTAAGTATTCGGGGTGCTACCAAGTAGATTAATCCAATAAATAATGTTTTTGGGGTTTTTTATACTACTTCCCAGCAACCAGATGAAAAATATATATCACCAAGTGAAGGGAGCTGAAAATAGTGGACATGCCTAGTACTAGTCAACCAATACACCAACTTCAAAATGGTACAGCACCAAACTTTGACACTGCAGACTCTATAGGGGGCAAATAAGAAAACTAGTACAAAGTAAATTTAAAATAATTTTTAGAGGCCCTTTGTTAAAATAAAAGTAGCAACTTAAGTGAACGCCATGGACAGCTATTCCTTCCACATTTGCACCAACTTTGATATATTTCCCCAATATATACATTCTTTTACACATCCTCTACTTTTTCTACCTTGTTTAGATAACTGAAGACCATATTGGCTTCATTATAAATAGTTTTTAATAGCTGTGTGATCATATATATGGGATAGTATTTATTTTACAAAAATAATAGACTGACATGTCTCCTGCAAAAACCATTTTGAAGCCATTATACACGAGCCCAGCGAAAGACTGTGGGGCAAAGTTACTAATGTAAATGCACAAGAATTCTGGCATCATTTGTGCCAAAAAAAACCGCCGGTGGTTTCCCTATAGGTATAATTGAAGCAGAAAGTTTGCGCAGGAAACCTATGCAAACTTTCTTTCCTAAGCTCTGTGGGAAGAACCGCGATTTTTTGCTGCGGGACACCACATGGGGCCTTAGCCTTAGACATTTTCTTGTTGAATGTGCATGGGGACTAAGATGCTTCACCTCATGCTAAAGAAATGCACCAAACAAGCTTTGTCATGTATTTGCAATAATGTTTTACTGCAAAAATGTGGTTTTGCCTCAGTATTTGTATTTGCTAAACTACAAAATCTTGCCCACATTGTAAAACTTGTACAAAAATGTCACAAAAGGGCAAAAATCTGAAAAAACAATTGATGTAACAGTAAAGATTAAGAGATGAAGCTATAGGTTAAGTTCTGTTAAGCACGTATGACTGTACAGACTGTACAGAGGACTTTTTTCTCCGCCGCTTTCAGTTCTGAATCAGTGGACACACGGTGTCTGTGTGTAACCGCTGTTGTAGTAGTCCTGCTCTCCGTAGTTTGGGTCCCCCGACGGACCTTAATGATGAAGAAGCTGGCGCTAGTGTGAACCTAGCGTAAGTCTGACTTAACCTGAAGACTTGTATAATTTAAGACATATTGGTTTCTAGGAACATGAGAGGCTCAAGTAAAAGAATGTAGTTGCCAGAAAGTGGATCCCTAGCAACCATTCTGTCTCACAGGACATGTATTAGACAATAATAGTGCATATTTTGTCCTCTCAGGGGGACAGATATGTCAACCTTCTACTTCCTATTTACTAGAATCAGTGATCATAGGATGTACCATATAGTTGTATAATATATGTAGATCTGATCCTGAATCTCATCTAATATTCTGAGCTTTAGAAACAGAAAGTCATTGCTGCTGCTATTTCAGAGAGCTGTCATTTCAATTATAATATTAATCAGTCATATCTAAAATACTGGTATCTTGACACGGACACACTAACCTATCATTACTGGATCAGTTATTTATTCCTGTCCAATCACTTGTATGGCAGCCAATTATTTCCTGCAAATTGCTGTAAGTGCTACTAATCAGACACAATCACTGACCTATATTTAAGAAAAAATCATATATTCGCAAGAAATGTCAATAAAATATATCAGCTGCAAAAAACATCTATAGTACCATGCATATCTTAAGTATTCATCTTTTATGAACCTGATAGCAAAGATCATTTCTGTACTTTTGGAAGGCCAGATTTAAAGGTTTTTTTTTTTCCAAATTCAGCAGATAAATCTTAGAAAATATCATACTATAATTTCTGATTTATTTTCTAATATACTTTAATGAACACCAATGAAGCATAGTGATAGGTCATAAGAAAAAGAGGTGTACTCTTCTTCCATCAATGTCATAGTGATGCTCCATTGCATCCTGGATACATCAGCTTGAAGAACTGTTAACCATCTCAGATATGTTGTTTTGACTTTTTTAAGGTCATCGAAGTACATTGAAAATCGGTTATTACTGATTCACTCACCCATTTTTAGTATCAGTACCCATGGCTTGTACTTGTACCCATGTCTATTTCCTGTTTCTGCACAGCTAATACTAAAATACGCCTTAGACTGTAAGAATAATGCAACTTAAGGTCCTGGGAGTCCTTGTAAAGCTTCACCAACTGCTGCTGATAACACTGGGGAAGGTAATGGGGGCATGGTGACTTGACTGTGAGAAAAGGGGAAACGATGTGCAGTATGTGAGAGAGGGGGCTATAAGGAGAAGATCATATGACAGGCAGAGGAGGAGCGGGGAGGCATTTTGACAGAAAAGTTAGGAAAATAGAATGAGGAGGGGCTCTGAGGAATCTGAGGTGACATGGTAGTTCTCAATAGTATCTGAAGGGAGCAGATAGACTTCTTATTTGCACAGAAAATGCATGCTACAAAAAAGGTCACTCTTTGATCATGCGAGTTACTGAAGAAAGTGAAAAGCAGGATAAGGAAAGACACTGTGAGTAGATTGGCTTTCAGACAATATGAGTCAAAAAATAAAAAATCATTTGAGTTTCCCTTCAATTCATAGTGCTCTGCACTGGTTCAATATCCAGTGGATTCGCAGGGAGTGGTGGTGCATGTCTTGGTTTGCTGGGATTGAGTTGCTTGAGCAAAGATTCCTCCTTAGCCCATTAAGGACGCGGCCTAGTTTGATACTTAAAGATGTGGGTTCATTTTTTTTTACCGTTGTCACATTATAAAAGCCATAGCTTTTTCATTTTAATGTGGACATTGCCATATAAAGGCTTGCTTTTTGCACAATAAGTTGAACTTTTCTACTGCACCATTATTGCATCATTTAGCTTATTCATCAAATTTTATTAACGCTTTCTTAGCAGGATGACAAAAAAGTCAGTTTTTCCATCCTTTTTTATATTTTAAATGTTATGTGCTGCATGGGGCATAATAAATTACATATTATTTTTATTCAGTTTACATTGTTTTTTTTATTTTGTATTACTTTTGCACAATGAAATCACTTATTTGTCAAAAATAATTTATTTTAGTGGCACCATATTCTGAGAGTCATAACTATTCTTCCATTATCGGAGCTGTGTGAGGGCTTGTTTTTTGAGAGAATGTCTGTCATTTCTGTTGGTACCATTTTGAGTTTTATGTGACTTATTGATCATCTTTTTTATAATTTTTTTGCAGGTAATTTGACCAAAAAACAGCAATTCTGTTGTTTTTGTTTTAATTTTTTACCATGTTCACCATGTGGGATAAATAACATTCTATTTTTATAGTATAGGTTGCTATGGATGCATCAATAACATATATGGCAGATTTTTAAAAAATATTTGTCTGTAAAAAAATATTGGGAAAGTTGCTATTTATTTAATTTTCAAAATTTTTTTTTTCTTTTACATTTACACATAGTCCCATACTGGGACTTCAACACTAGGTTGTGCGATTGCTACTGGAATACATTGCAATGCTTCTGCATTGCAATGTAAAATAGTTTGCAAAATTAATATTAAAGCATAATTATAAGACTTCACCTCTAGCCATATTGCTGGGGTGCTGTCATCTATCTATCTATCTATCTATCTATCTATCTATCTATCTATCTATCTATCTAGTAGAGGGTTGAAATTAACATGCCAAGTGATTTCTGCTTTCCTACCTGACAGCAGCGTTTGATAGAGGGACAAAAGCTGAGCTACGTGATACATAGGTTTATAAGATATGAGCAGGAATTTTGACAAAGAAAAGTGTCCTGACTACTCCACCCACACACAGTGACTGACAGTCTTCTGATGTGGATGCTGATACATGGAAAATTGTCAATCCTTGTTTGTGTTTGTGTGTTGTGTGTGTGGGGGGGGGGGGGATAAGCAGGACACTCATTGTCTGTCCTAGGAGTCCAGTCAGGATTTACACTGCTTTTTACTCGGTAAATATTGTTCTAAATCATATAGAGCCATATATCATAGAGCTATGCTTCTCTTCCCTTACCCTACATTGTCTTTAAATAGGCAGCTGCACCATGTTCATGATGACATGTCATTGTCTGGGATAATATTGTTTACTATATCTAATAGTCCAGAAAGTCAGGTAATTCTGTTTCCTACCAATCATGATGGATTATCTGAATTTTACTTTATATGGAATAATATTATATCAGCTTCTATAGTTTATCATTGCATTAAAGTCCTTTATACTCTGTGAGTCCTCAAGTCAGAGACTTGCATTCTGCACGATTAATGAACCTTTGTGCCAAGAAGTTTCTTTTTTAACCTATTTATTATCTTTATATTATCTCTTTCTAGATTTAGAAACCACTACATACTTCAAGAGCTGCAGAATTGTATTATGATGCTAATTTGTTTGCTCTCTTGTATAGCACAAGACCTCCCTCTTGCACATAGATCTATTTTGCGGTACCCAGTAAGTAACCTCACTGATGTCGCCAATGTTACACATTTATCACTTCAAAGACATGAACAGATGTCATTTATATTGAGTTTTAATGGTGATTTCATTATTGTGTTTAGTTCAACTTCAGAATTCACATCAAACCGCCTTGCCAAGTATATATTTTCATGGAAATCTTCAATTTCCAATGTCCTTTTAATCTACAACACTACACAGTAAAAATAATTCACAGGCATTCTCTAGGGGAAAGATTATGAGGTATTTTTAGACTTGCAAGCAACGTCTGCCACTTTCTCATGTGTGGTCTAGTCTCTGTGTTCTTTATGTGTGACAGAGTAGTAGAATATGACATCTTAGATTTTACATTTCTTCCTGGAGATCCTTTGATTTTCTTAAAGTGTATTTCATGCCTCACTGGTCTTACTAGTTCCTAGAGAATCAATAGCCTATGCTCTCATGAATAATGGCTCAGCCCTAAAAATGGCTGCAATGGATGCAGGGATTCACATTTTGTTATATTAACTACCTCACTGCATTCAATATTTTAAAAACTTTAATTTTTATATTTTAAATAAAAGAGTCATAGATTTTTTAATGTCAAAAATAACAGTATCCTGTTACTGTTTAATAACCAACAATTTATCACAATCTGTTGTATGGGTTCCCAGATAGTAACCTGAATTTTTGATTGTAATATTTGGAGTATTTCCATCACATTCTAAATAATAAAATGTAATGGCACCGTCAATAAAACTTTTACTCTCACCACTAGGCTAAAGCTAAGTTCACATCTGTGTTGGAGTCACCATAGGAGACTCCGGTGCAGATTCCATCTAAAATCGTCGGAGAGAAAAGTCCTGCATGGACTATGGGGTCCGCGGGTGTCCATGGGTAACCGCTTTTTTAGCAGACAAGCTCTCCATTTTTTGGGTCACCATGCGGATCCAAAAGACAGAGAGACGTAAACTAGGTTTACACTAACGTTCATCTTCCTCAAAAGCTCCTGTATGTAGGACTTTTTGCCTGACAAAATGGCAGATTATGGATAATGTTTTTTTTTTTTTTTTATAGACAGACACTTTTGGGCTCCATTGGCATTCATAATTTTAAACATTTGGCACTTCTATTGTTCTGCTCCTATAAAGAAGCAGGACAGTGAAAGACAGCAGAAATATGATAGAATCCCAAAAGATCATGCCATATTTGTATAAGGGGTAATGCAGTTACCTTTCTGTTTTCATCATTGGTTTTGGAAAAGAAATGAAGATGCCCATCTCAATATACTATAGGGGCTACTGAATTATTGTGAATTAAGATTTTATCTACAGGTGCAATTTTCAGTATACTACATGTCCAAAATTATACGGTTACCACTTCTAACAAGATGGTTTTGACATTTTAACATACCTATTGTATGGACTGTGAATACTTTGGGCACCTTTGCCAACTATTTTAGCTTTCATACATGTTTTTTTTTCCTTTATGGATTGTTGAACTATTTAAGGCTGAATTCACATACACACGTGGACAAAATTGTTGGTACCCCTCGTTTAATGAAAGAAAAACCCACAATGGTCACAGAAATAACTTGAATCTGACAAAAGTAATAATATATAAAAATTCTATGAAAATGAACAAATGAAAGTCAGACATTGCTTTTCAACCATGCTTCAACAGAATTTTTTTTTAAAAGAAAACTCATGAAACAGGCCTGGACAGAAATGATGGTTCCCTTAACTTAATATTTTGTTGCACAAACTTTTGAGGCAATCACTGCAATCCAACGATTCCTGTAACTGTCAATGAGACATCTGCACCTCTCAACAGGTATTTTGGCCCACTCCTCATGAGCAAACTCCTCCAGTTGTCTCGGGTTTGAAGGGTGTCTTTTCCAAACTGCATGTTTCAGCTCCTTCCAAAGATGCTCAATAGGATTTAGGTCAGGGCTCATAGAAGGCCACTTCAGAATAGTCCAATGTTTTCCTCTTAGCCATTCTTGGGTGATTTTAGCTGTGTGTTTTGGGTCATTATCCTGTTGCAAGACCCATGACCTGCGACTGAGACCAATCTTTCTGACACTGGGCAGCACATTTCTCTCTAGGATCCCTTGATAGTCTTGAGATTTAATTGTACCCTGCACAGATTCAAGACACCCTGTGCCAGATGCAGCAAAGCAGCCCCAGAACATAACAGAGCCTCCTCCATGTTTCACAGTAGGGACAGTGTTCTTTTCAAGATATGCTTCATTTTTCTGTCTGTGAACATAGAGCTGATGTGCCTTGCCAAAAATTTCGATTTTTGTCTCATCTGTCCATAGGACATTCTCCCAGAAGCTTTGTGGCTTTTCAACATGTAGTTTGGCAAATTCCAGTCTGTCAGATTCAAGTTATTTCTGTGACCGTTGTGGGTTTTTCTTTCATTAAACGAGGGGTACCAACAATTTTGTCCACGTGTGTATGTGTCCTGAATTAAGTTTTTATGCTCTGCAGAAAAGAATTCAAGCTGTAACAAATCCATCACACTAATAGACAAAAATGGTACCCTATTGACTGTCATTATTATGCATTGGATTCCATCATATTGTTCAACTTTTTGGCAACTAAACAAATATTAGATATTTTTTATGATATTTTATTTTTTCTACGCAACATGATGGAATTTATGTCTGTGGGTCTTGATGATTCCCTCTAATGGAGAACAGAACTTAAGGGGCCCTAGCTCCCTACTCGCAACAGTCACTCATGCCTTGCACTAATGTGTGAATGTTTAGTTTGCCCCTGCCTACCGCTAATGGGTCTATACAATCAACAAGCTGTAGCAGAAGAGTGGATTATAATAAACATTTATCAGATTTTAAAATGGGTTGTCCAATTTCAGCAAATAAATGTTGTTGTTTGCAAACTCAAAAGTTGTACAATTTTCCAAAATACTTTTTTTTATCAATTCCTCATGTTTTTCTAGATCTCTGCTTACTGTCATTCTATGTTACTTCCCATGGCTAAAGATCAGTCCATGGTCATGTGATGCAAAGTCATGTGGTGCACAGTTCATTACTAGAGCTCTGATTACTGTACTGTGGCTGAAACAAGCTGTTCACCTGACTGACTACATGACCATGGACTGATTTTTTTTCCCACTAAAAGTAAACAAAAAATGACAACAAGATCTAAAAAACAAGATCTATAGATCTAAAAAACTGTAAGGAATTGATACACAAAATATATTGGAAAATTGTACAACTTTTCATTACGCAATAATAACAATTATTTGCTGAAATGGAAATGGCAAACCACTTTAACCCTTTAAGGGCACAGGGTTGTTTGGGCGCTAAGGCTTGGCGACTATTTTCATATTTGATATCTCTGCCTTCCAAAATTCATAACTTCTTAATTTTTCTGTTGACATGGCTATATTAGAACTTATTCTTTGTACTGCAAAGTATGCTCTTAGTTGGCACACATTCATTTGCACAATGCAAAGAAAAAAATCACTGCATTTTACAGTAACAGGAAAGTGAATGAGATTCTGGCTAATCCCATCCACACATTGCAGTAAAAAAAATGCTGCAAAAAAGCTGTGTTTTCAAAAAAATATGCATTTTTTAAAAATGCAGCATGTCAATTTTATCTGCGGAAACACTCATGTTTTCCCAATATATTTAATAAGGGAAGAAAAACTGAAGAGAAAAATGCAACAAAAAAACAATGAAAAGCGTTGCATTAAAAAAGTGATGCATTTCCGCATTTTTCAGCAGTGTTTTTTATCTGCGTTCCGCAATGTGGGGCCTTAGCCTAACCCTGAATAAACACAACCGAGTTTCACCTGTGAAACATGGTCCGTGTGTTGGCCAGGTTTACCATCCTGAAATGTATGACGGGAGAGAGACTCCTAGAAATACAGTTATCTATCCTGCTAGGAGTCCATGCCTCCCAATGACATACTGTACAATCAGTACGAGACAGTATATTGCTGGCAGGCAGGGACTCCTAACCAATGTTGTAAATACTGGGGTAGCAGCGGGAGCGGGACATTAGGGGGCCTGGCGGGTAACGGGCCCTATTTACTTACCGATCCCCGCTCCTGCTCACGGCTGCTTGTGCTTCCCATTCTGCAGAAGCGGAGGCGGCTGTGAGCATGAGAGTGGATCAGTAAGTAAGGCCGCAGGCCCGCGAACCCCACAAACACTGCTATCATTATATTCTGGGGTCTTTTCAGACCCCAGAGTATAATGATCGGAGGTCCCAAGGAGGTGAGGGAACATAAAAAACAATGTTACCTACCTCTACTGCGCTCTGGCAGTCTTCGCCTCCTTGGAGACGTCACATGGGCGAGGCTGGCGTCATTATGTGTCGCAACGCATGGCTGGCTCACGTGATGTCTGGTCCAACATTGAAGAAGGCCGAAAGTAGCAGGGAGTGCGCCGGAGCCAGGGAGAGGTAAATAACATTGTTTTTTATGTTTGTATCCTTCCCTAGTCTGAAAACACCCCAGAGTATAATAATTGTTCATGGGTGGTCCACAATGGGGCATAATACTATTTCAAGGGGCCACTATGGGCATAATACTATGTGCAGGGGCCACTATTGAGCATAATACTTTGTGCAGGGGCCTCTATGGGGCATAATACTGTGTGCAGGGGCCACTATGGGGCATAATACTGTGAGCAGGGGCCACTACGGGGCATAATAGTGTGTGCAGGGGCCACTATAATACTTTGTGCAGGAATGCAGGGAATGCGGTTTGAGCGAGGGGGGGGGGGTGCGGTTGCCGGGAGGGGGGGAACCATGTCAAATGTTCGCCTTGGGGCCAAGCTATTACTAGTTACGCCACTGCTCCTAGCATCATAGATAACTATACAGCTACGAGTCCCTCTCCCAGCGCCAAGCATACTGTTCAGGCCGGTAAATCCAGCCAACACAAGGACTGTGTTTCACGGGTGAAACATGGTTGTGTGAATGTGGGGTAAGGTTTCTTTCCAACTATCTATTTCCTTGTTGTTTTTGAAAAGCCATTTTTTTTTTATCACAGTGTTTTTCCAGGATTTTTTTTTCCAATGTTTTTCCTTCCAATAAAATGGATTGGAAAATGCCTGAAAATATACCAAATACTCAAGAGCATGTTGTGTTTTGAAGAAAAAGAAATGTCTAAGAGGAAAACATGCAATGCAATGAAAAAAAATAGCAAAAACAAAATATCCCTTATATGTAAGATTATTTATAATTTCTTAGTGAATGAACAGTAGCATCTGGCTGCAGTGTTTTTAATGCCATGTTTGGGATAAAAATATTTTTGAAATGCTATTAAAAATGGCAAAAACTCTAAAAAGGGTTTGTGTGAAGCAAGACTAAAAATGATAGAGGTGATGGCACACGACACTAAACCCAGAACCAGCCCAAATCATTACCTGCCATCAATCACACTTACAGAAGAAGAAGTTATTTAAGAGAAAAATTATGAATGCATAAAATAATGAGGACTGGATACAATAGCACTGCACAGTCTGGGAGAACACATGTATTAAGATAAATTCAAGATTAATTTAAGACGCATGAGTGAGCCACCATAACAATTAAAGACATTTGAATTATATGAATATGATTTTAGGCAAACAAGGCGATATTTAGCGAAGACACCTTTAAAATGTAAATAAAGTCTACAGCTGACAGACAGCTGAGGAAGAAATCTTTCTGTTAGTCCAATCACAGATAAAATAAAAATAGGAGATTTGTATGGCTGAGTTCACACATAACAGTTGTGTTAGGAGTGATTTAAACCCTAGATTAGTCAAGAGTAAGAAATACAATGACATGTACTGGAATCACACATGCAGTTTTTGATGCATTTTTTTAAACCAAACACAGGGCTAGATACAAAAGATATATATATATATATATATATATATATATATATATATATATATATAACACACACACACACACACACACACACACACACACACACTACTCCTGGCTTTGGCTCCAAATAGTGCCATAAAAACTGTATATGTAAATATAACCTAAGGCTCCATGCACACGACTGTGTGCATTGTTAGTGTGCTAGCCGTGTTTATCACAGCTAGCATACTACTGTTTTTCACAGCATACTAACCCATTATACTGCAATAGCCCCATATACATGCCTGTGTACTATCATAGGCCTGTGTATGTATACCTGTCCATTTTGCAGCCTAAGCTTACTGAAGAAATGGAATGGGTCCGTGGATATCTCCCTTGTACTGTCTGTGCCATTCAACCACAGATCCGGTGCATGCAATACAGTCGTTTGTATATAGCTTAAGGCTGCTATTAGGTAGCCATAATGCAGGCACATTTTAGGATCCATATTTTGGATGCAGTACTAAACAGAACTTAGTTTACCACTGAATCCTGTCACCAAGCTTAGTAATGTGTGGGTCGCACCAGACTGTATTTTAACCACTTCATGACTGGACACATTTTTTGGTGATACATAGAGCTTTATTGTATATATATATATATATATATATATATATATATTGTGACAACTTGGGGGAATTAGACTCAAATGGTGGCTTTTCCTGGTCCCAGCAGCGGTGGTTCGTGGTACTGGGTGCTGGTGAGACAGCGTTCAGACGGTGCCAATTTAAAACAAAGTGGCTTTATTACAGCTTAAGGGCAACATAACAAAACAACAAACAAAACCTAGGCCGCCGTTAGGGCCCTAACTCACTCATAGAGCCCCTAACTAACCTCTGGGGCAACAAGAGCCTGACTTAGTCTCCGTAAGTCCTCTCTGGACCCAAGCCCTCTGGGACAGACTAACTCTCTGTCCTAGGCTGGTCCACCATTTCCTGCTCCCTGCAGGTTTCTCCAGCCGTCTGGAGATACACGCCCCACCCAAAGGTGTGGCTGAGGGCCTTTTCAGGGCTGGCCTGGGTCGTTCCCTAGCGCCCTCTAGGTTCTTACTCTCACAATATATATATATATATATATATATATATATATATATATACAGTGGGGAAAAAAAAAGTATTTAGTCAGCCACCAATTGTGCAAGTTCTCCCACTTAAAAAGATGAGTGAGGCCTGTAATTGACATCATAGCTAGACCTCAACTATGAGAGACAAAATGAGAAAACAAATCCAGAAAATCACATTGTCTGATTTTGTAAGAATTTATTTGCAAATTATGGAGGAAAATAAGTATTTGGTCACCATAAACAGGCAAGATTTCTGGCTCTCACAGACCTGTAACTTCTTCTTTAAGAGGCTCCTCTGTCCTCCACTCATTACCTGTAGTAATGGCACCTGTTTGACATTGTTATCAGTATAAAAGACACCTGTCCACAACCTCAAACAGTCACACTCCAAACTCCACTATGGTGAAGACCAAAGAGCGGTGGAAGGACACCAGAAACAAAATTGTAGACCTGCACCAGGCTGGGAAGACTGAATCTGCAATAGGCAAGCAGCTTGGTGTGAAGAAATCAACTGTGGGAGCAATAATTAGAAAATGGAAGACATACAAGACCACTGATAATCTCCCTCGATCAGGGGCTCCACGCAAGATCTCACCCCGTGGGGTCAAAATGATCACAAGAACGGTGAGCAAAAATCCCAGAACCACACAGGGGGACCTAGTGAATGACCTGCAGAAAGCTGGGACTAACATAACAAAGACTACCGTCAGTAACACACTACGCCGCCAGGGACTCAGATCCTGCAGTGCCAGACGTGTCCCCCTGCTTAAGCCAGTACATATCCGGGCCCGTCTGAAGTTTGCTAGAGAGCATTTGGATGTTCCAGAAGAAACCAAAGTAGAACTGCTTGGTAGAAACACAACACGTCGTGTTTGGAGGAGAGTGAATGCTGAGTTGCATTCAAAGAACACCATACCTACTGTGAAGCATGGGGGTGGCAACATCATGCTTTGGGGCTGTTTCTCTGCAAAGGGACCAGGACGACTGATCCGTGTACATGAAAGAATGAATGGGGTCATGTATTGTGAGATTTTGAGTGCAAACCTCCTTCCATCAGCAAGGGCATTGAAGATGAAACGTGGCTGGGTCTTTCAGCATGACAATGATCCCAAGCACACCGCCAGGGCAACGAAGGAGTGGCTTCGTAAGAAGCATTTCAAGGTCCTGTAGTGGACTAGCCAGTCTCCAGATCTCAACCCCATAGAAAACCTTTGGAGGGAGTTGAAAGTCCGTGTTGCCCAGCGACAGCCCCAAAACATCACTGCTCTAGAGGAGATCTGCATGGAGGAATGGGCCAACATACCAGCAACAGTGTGTGCCAACCTTGTGAAGACTTACAGAAAACGTTTGACCTCTGTCATTGCCAACAAAGGATATATAACAAAGTATTGAGATGAACTTTTGTTATTGACCAAGTACTTATTTTCCACCATAATTTGCAAATAAATTCTTTAAAAATCAGACAATGTGATTTTCTGGATTTGTTTTCTCATTTTGTCTCTCATAGTTGAGGTCTACCTATGATGTCAATTACAGGCCTCTCTAATCTTTTTAAGTGGGAGAACTTGCACAATTGGTGGCTGACTAAATACTTTTTTCCCCCACTATATATATATATATTAAAACTGTAGGTGACACATGTCCTGATGGTGGGGCTAGAACCTTTGATATAGGTGTGGTAGTGACATTCTTTTATTTTACTTAATTTTTATATTTTTTTTGTCTTAAGTTTTATTTTATTTTTTTTTTACACATTGTGCTTTCTATAAGGTTATAATACACCTATGAGAGGCATTTTAACATTACTTGATATTTGTGTTGATTTTCCCTGTAATTGGGGCTGATACATTAGCCCCAGTTACAGGACGAATAGAGCCTGCTAGTATACACTGCAGAGCTGTTATGGATCCTCTAGGACTGAGCATCTCACGCAGTTCCCATCTGATTGACTGGGATGGAAGGAAACCCACATCATGGCTGCTTACGTAGTTGTACACACAGTGCTCATATACAGCAATCAGAAAGGCAGGGACAGTAATAAATTGTCCCTTCCTTCTCTCTGGAAAGTCCAGCTGTCACTGGCAGCTGGCTCTCCAATCCTGCAGCAGCACAATCTTGTGCAGCTACTAACTCTGCATAGACATACAAGTACGTCCTTGCACAGTTAACTAGCTGCTGCCTGGACATATATAGTCAACAAGTGGTCAGCGAGAGGTTAATTCATCGAGGTCATATTGCCAGTAGTAAGTTTAATAAACATAGTGGTCATTTTTGTTAAACAATGCCTGTTGACATTCCTAACATATCTGTTTTAATAAACAATTCTATTTCCTATGAAATAGCAATTTTGGAGCATTTTCTCTTATGATTCTACATTGTGTTGGTCATCTGCTATTTCTCCTAGAACTGTATGCATATATTCACAACAGGATGTTATCATTTGGGGGGTGTCCCCATGCACTCTGATACTGTCCATTCAGTGCTCATATTGTCACTCTTTGCAGGGACACACCACTTGGATAAGTTAATGGTAACACCCAGTTGTCAATTTATTCATAAATTTCTAACAGGAATAACAGAGGGACAGGTACAATGCAGATTTCTAAGAAAAGATGCTCCAGTTATTTAACGGTAAATACCAGTATTTACCAAAACAGACATTTCAGGAGTGATGTCATGTCCTCTTTAAGTGATATACATAATGTAATGGATGAAGAAATAAAAATACTGATTCTAACAGGTCACTTTCATTTGGCTGTTCCAGGCACATCTTACAGACCCCATGCGGTTCTGCTAAAGCAGACTTAGATCACCACTGTCTTAGTAGAATAGCGAAATTGTGACTGTACTATGGCCTCTTGACACTGGCCCGAAGATGACACTGTTCAAACAGTGGTCGTATGGTTAAGCAAATATAACATAAACATAAGGAAGTGTCCAGGAGAGCACCGACACTTAATGTATAGCAAATTCAGAATCTCTGTCCACATTCTGTCAGCAGCCGTTTAGATACTTTATGAGAAAAGATCAGATGCTGCCAAAGGTAAAGACCAATGCTGCTAGGTGGCACTTACACTTTTAGAAAAGAGATTTAGCAGCTTGAATGTTTCCTTACTGGAAATAATTGCCTCCTAGCAGCAGTGATATGAGCACATCACACACCTGCCCATTCTACTGAGCTGGTTCTCCCTGGGATGTCTGTAGTGTTGAACAAAGATCTACAGAGAGGACCATCTGGTTGTTTTCATGATAACACATAAGAGATGCAAAGGGGTTTATTATACTTGTAAGTGCATTAGTCACACCTGCACCTCCAATGAAGCGCACTTTAAAATAATCAAGCAGCTTTGCTCAAATTAGTATGCACAACTTCTATTTTTTGTATATTTAGAAAACCTGGTTGGCTTCAATGAGGGGACGAGAGAGGAAGAACAAGAAAGGAGCATGGTGGTGACTTTTTCCACTTACGGTTTGCAGATAACTTTTGTTCTTCTCAAATAAGACATCTAAATCTCACAGTAGGAATGATACAAGCATCTGGTTCGCTATTTTATCAACAACAGGGGTGCCTAAACTTTTTTCACAGAGATTCACAAGTTTGCAGAAAAACTTTAGTAACCATGTTTAAACTCTGAAATAAAGACATCATGCTCTACCATTGTCTACCATTAAATATTTTGCCTTGTGTAGACATTTTCAACAATACCGTGTTTCTTCAAAAATAAGACCTACCCCGAAAATAAGCCCTAGCTAGATTTTCCAGGTTTTTTGGAGTAGGCTTGAAATATGAGCCCTACTCCAAAAATAAGCCCTAGCTAATTTAACCCCTTCCCGACATCTGCCGTGTGATTACAGCGGATGCCGGGTCCTTAAAGATGGTGTCCGCTCTGCTGCAGAGCGCCTACCATAGCTGCTGTACCGGGTCAATACCCGCGATCAGTATGTCTACCCTGATCGCGGGCATTGTTCAGCGTGACCCCCCCTTCCCACCAAAGTAGCACAACCCGGAGTTAATGCCCGCAATCAGAGTGGACTCTGAAAGCGGGCATTGCTAAGTGTGACCCCCGAGCTCCCCTCCGCTGTCCCTAGGGCCGGTCCCAACCCCCTATAGCTACTATAATGGGTTTCCTTGTACAGCGGAGACCCGCAGTTAATGCCCGCGATCAGAGTCCACTGATCGCAGGCATTGTTGAGTGTGCCAGTCCATGAACCCCCCTCCCCCCTAAATCCACCCCTCCAAAGCAGAGCAACTATCCCCGTACCTTTCACGTTGCAGGTCGGCTCCTGCGCGGCGAGATCGCAGAAACCGACCTGGTTTGACAGCTGGGAGCTTTATGAAGACTCCCAGGTCTGTCATAGGAATATTACTAGGTATCCCTGTGTCCGAAAATGCACACTCTACAAACTTATAAAAATATTTTACCTCTATGGTGAACGCCATAGTGGAAAAAAAAAAAATCAAAAGTGCCGAACTGCTGTTTTTTCACTAATTCACCTCTGATAAAAGTTGAAATAAAAAGTGATCAAATGTGTGATTGTTGTTCATGGAAAAAACTTAAGACCTACCCCGAAAATAAGCCCTAGCCCTTTTTTCGGAGCAAAAAATAATATAAGACCCTGTCTTATTTTCAGAGAAACACGGTAACTTACAGTGAATGTTTCTCGGTTTTACTTAAAGGTAGTCTATCACCACCAAAATCACATCTAAAGCACTTATATGCTGTCGTAGGGGATATTAGTGATGTAATGAACATAATGGGGCAGATTTATTATGACTGGCGCAGGGAAAAAAACGAGAAAATTATGAAGAAGCTCCAGCTTCTTCATAAATCAGCTAGATGTCCTAGCATCAGAATGGAGATAGATAGATAGGTATTATATCCATATTTTATCCATTATAACTCACTCTGACTCAAACTGCTGTAAGTTATAATGAATATGCCAGACCAAGATGTCCCCGTCCCACTCCGCCCACATTTACACGATGTGGCGAGTAAGGCACAGGGTTGTGGTGCACTTTTGGTGCAAAAAAGGATCTTTCGCCACGATGGTTTTGGAAATCGAAGCCTGTCCGCTGCGCGTATATTTCCGCAATGTGTGGATGGGATTCACTAGAATCCCATGCACTTTGCAGTGACTGTAAAATGCTTAGTTTTTTTCCGGTATTTATGCCACTTCAGAACCCAGCCTAAGAATCAGTTCTGGGAAGCAACCACAGGTGAAAATGAGTGCTCTGGGAGCCATACCACACCGTGAGGGCACCAAACAGCTAATTTCCATACAGATTAAAAATTTGACACAAAATAGCCGCTAGCCGCTAAATCAGCATAAAAATGGCTTATAAGTGATTTTGGTAGTGACAGACACCTTTAAATGGCCAGCCCTATGAATATTAGAATTAGGTAATTGTATATATAAATATATACATGCAGGGATGGAAAATAACGGTAAATACAAATGTTTGTACATTATTTTATGGTTTACACAGACCCAGCAGACTTTATCACATGAAAGTTTTTGAGGGATGCTCTTACTTCTGTACTTCATCAGAATTTGTCAGGAGGCATTATGTGGTATTTTGCATTGGAAACACAAATGCACTACAAATATGAAATTGCTGGTTGCAGTAGTGTCAGTAGTTACATGCATTCCACTAATAAGTGAAGTGAAGAACATTGATTGTCATGTGACGATAGAGTCTGCCAAGGGGTGGGATATATTACGCAGTAGGTGAACAGCCAGTTCTTGAAGTTAATGTGTTGGAAGCTGAAAAATTAAGGGACAATTAAGGACCTAAGTGATGCTGACAAGGATCAAATTGTGATGGCTAGAAGTCACAGTATCCCCACAATGGCAGGTCTTGTGGGATATCTGTGGTACGCAGTGCTTAGTACCTACATAGAATGGTCCAAGGAAGGACAACCACTAAACTGGGATCAAAGGCTAACTCATTTAGTATAGACCCACAGAAGAGCTACTCTAGCACATGTTGCTGAAAAAGTTACTGCGGGCTATGGTGGAAGGGCGTCAGAACACACAATGCATGGCGATTTCTATGTTTGGAGCTGTATAGCCACAGGCTTGTCACATTGCCCATGCTGACCCAGTCTACTGCTGAGAGTGCTCACAATGGGCACATCAGCATTAGATTATATTGTTCACCACTGAAACATGATTGACCAGTCTAATTAATTTTTTTAACATCATGTGTATGGCAGATGGCACCAGGATGAGGGCTGTGTGATTCTCTGGGCAATATGCTGCTGAAAAGCATTTCATGTATTTAATATGTTACTTTTACATGTAACATCTACTTAAACCGGTGTACGCTGCTTTATGGAAACAGTATACTCGGAGGGTAAATTCATAGAGTTTAGTCAGACGGAAAATATCTGCTTCAGGTTTTTGATCCAGAGCCCCACGTGGCGTAAACGCCGCGACATAAACCGCATTGTTTACAGTCACTGCAAAGTGGATTCTAGCAAATCCCATCCACACATTGCAGAAAAATATGCGCAGCGGAAGTGCTGCATTTCTGGAAATCACAGCAAGTCATTTATATCTATAGAAACACTGACGTTTTCCCTATAGGTATAATAGAAGCAGAAAGTCCACAGAGGAAACCTCTTCCGACTATCTGTGAAAAGTGATGTGGGAAATACCACAATGTGTTTCAGCCGCGGTTTTTCCTGCAGCGCTTTTTCGCTGTGGCCCATTTAGCCTTGAAGTGGTTTTCAAAGAGCTTTCTGAGGCTAAGGCTCCATGTTGCAGAAAGGGAACGTTTTTTGTTGCAGATTTTGCTGCGTTTTTTTGAACCAAAGTCAGGAGTGGATTTAACAGAAGGGAAATGTCCAAGGGAGAGTTCACGCTACCCTTACTAATGTCTGTTGCTGTCTTCCATCATAGGATGATTTCAGAAACGCTCACTTTTCCAGAGACCAAAAAAAAAAAAAAAAAAATTTTATGTTCTAGGATTTAAATATTTCTCCAGACATTTAAAAAAATATGTATAAATATGATTTATGAGGGACTCTTATTATATACTCACGTTTTTGAAAATCGCAGCATTTCAATTATATCTACAATAACGCTGGTGTTTTCCGTAAAGGTAACGTGAAAAATGCTGCGTAAAAATATGCGAGTATATTTTGGATGCGGCTCACTAAGTGGGGCCTTAGCCTTAGAGACATTGGCATCTTTAAGGAGGACAATGCAACTTCCAATTTCCCAACTTCGTAATTTGATGTAGCATCTGTAGTATGTGCTAGAAGAAGAAATCCATGGAGGCTCCACCTTGCAAATTGCAGGAATTAAAGAAGAATATCATATAATGCAAATTTACCAACAATATTCTGTCCTATTTTCTCTTAAGTCAGTTGCATCAATAGTGTAACTTTTGAACCTTTTCACTATGTGTAGCTGTTGCATGTGATCACCTTTCCAACTACATTTTTAGAGCACTGTCCTGTGTAGAGAGGATGTCAGTCTCTTCTGTGTGGAGGATTTTCTGTCAACTACAGGATCAAATCTGTCCTGATAGCCCTTAGACATCTCCATACCAAGCTTTGCACACCTTGTTCCTTTGTATACCCCCTTATGCATAGAATGCTGCAGATGATATATATGCCTTATTTGGAGGAGTTGGAGTGCAGTGATATAATAAAAGAGTCCACTATCTGCACAGTATCTGTTGGCATCCATAGAATCACTTGTGTATTCTTTAAGATGCAGTTACACACTACAGTTACTACCTTCTTCCTGTTTGTAAGAGTTTAATCACATCTATCACAAGCAGTAGGCAGGGGAGACAGGCTGAAGTTGCCTTACATAGCAATATACTGAGACTTTGCAGTGTGAGTTATAGAACAGGAGAATTATGTCACTGATCCTTAGAAAAAAAACAAACTCACCAAGCTCTGCCCCCTCCAACTCTGTAAAGCCATAGACATCATGTGAATGGAAGCTGCATTACGGGAACCATATCAGAGTAGAAGAAGGAGGTATAATGGCAGACAACTCTAAACAACACACAAGTAAATAAGAGCATCTATCTACGGCCCCATGCAGACGACCGTAGTGTGGGTCAGTGCGCCATCCGTGTATTTCATGGATAGCACACTGATACATTCTTTTCTATGGGCCCGTAAACACGACCGTGATTTTCACAGTCCCATGTGAGGGCTGACAGTCCGTGGCTCCCAATTATTCAATGAAAGGAGCTGAGGAAGCACGGCCCTTGCACGGGCGGCACACGGGGATATACCCGTGTCCCCCGTGTACAGCCCGTACTTTTAATTCACGCCAGGCTGGTTGCGGCACGGTCGTCTGCAACCGGCCTAAATCTTTAATAACTCTGCACCAAGGCCGTTTTAACCCATTAGTGGGCCCAGTGCAAGACTTTTATGAATGGACCCCCTAAGCTGCTGCAGAAAACTCATTTAACATAAAATCAGGTTCTGCAGAACCTAATAATAGAAACGTCAGCTGCTGCAGTGGGGCATATTTATCATTAGAAGTCTGACACTTTTCTGATTACATTTACACCAAAATTTACGGTGCACGGCATTTACGACATATTTATGAACAGTGTGCACCAAAATGAAAAGAAAAAATTCAACTGGCTCGACACTTTTGAACAATGTGCACCAGAATGGGCGTGGTTTAAAAGTGTCCAACTTTACGACATATTTATGAAACAGAAAAGTATGAATATGGCGCAGATTTTCTTGCGCAAAGTAGACCAAGTTTAAAGTGGTGTAAGAAGGTGTGTAAGAAGGTGTTCACATGTAGGAATTTGGCACCCCCAAATCAGCAACAGATTTCGCTTAGATTCTGCCTCCTATTGTTTTCAATGGGAGGCAGAGATCGCAGAATGACGCTTAAAAAAAATAACTGTCCTGTTCGAGACTCCCTGATGATTAGGCCTAATTACAAGTGCATCTCAATAAATTAGAATATCATTAAAAAGTTATTTTTTTTTTTTAGTAATTCAATTGAAAAAGTGAAACACATATATTATATTTAGTCATTACAAACAGAGTGAACTTTTTCAAGTGTTTATTTATGTTAAAGAGATTCTATCATTGGGAAAGGCATTTTTCAATAACACTACGTCGGAATAGCCTTTAGAAAGACTATTCTTCTCCTACCTTATTTTTCTGATCTGCGCCGCCATTTCTGAGAATTTTCTTTTTCCTTCTGTATGCAAATGAGTCTTGAAAAAGCACAGGGAACGTGTCCCCTGTGCTCAAAGAAAACGGTCTTCCAAAGATCCAGCATCACCTCTCTCTTCTTCTGTTGACGCCTCTCCGCCACGTCATCAGCTGCCGAGTCTCTGTTCGTGATTCAAATCCCACACATGCTCAGTCAGCTCCGCCATTTCTCGTTGGACAGAGCCGACTGCCCATGTCCAGCCGGACATTTTCATGTGGATTTGGATGCAAAACAGAGACTCGGCAGCTGATGACGCGACGGAGAGGCGTCAGCGGAAGAAGAGAGATGCGTCGCTGGATCTTCTGAAGAGCATCTTCTTTGAGCACAGGGGAAGCCCCCTGTGCTTTCAGAGCACAGGAGAAATGCCCCCTGTGCTTTCTGAAGACTCATTTGCATACAGAAGAAAAAAGAAAATTCTCATAAATGGCGCAGATCAGAAAAATAAAGGTAGGAGAAGAATAGCCTTTCTAAAGGCTATTACGACGTGGTGTTATACTCCTTTTGCATAAATGACTGCATCAATGCGGCATGGCATGGAGGCGATCAGCCTGTGGCACTGCAGTGGTGTTATGGAAGCCCAGGTTGCCTTCAGCTCGTCTGCATTGTTGGGTCTGGTGTCTCTCATCTTCCTCTTGACAATACCCCATAGATTCTCTATGGGTTTAAGGTCAGGCGAGTTTGCTGACCAATCAAGCACAGTGATACTGCGGTTATTAAACCAGGTAGTGGTACTTTTGGCAGTGTGGGCAAGTGCCAAGTCCTGTTGGAAAATGAAAATTCCATCTCCAAAAAGCTTGTCGGCAGAGGGAAGCATGAAGTGCTCTAGAATTTCCTGGTAGACGGCTGCGTTGACTTTGGTCTTTTATAAAACACAGTGGACCTACACCTGCAGATGACATGGCTCCCCAAACCATCACTGATTGTGGAATCTTCACACTAGACCTCAAGCAGTTTGGATTGTATGCCTCTCCACTCTTCCTCCAGACTCTGGGACCTTGATTTCAAAATGAAATGCAAAATTTACTTTCATGTGAAAACAACTCCTTTGACCCCTGAGCAACAGTCCAGTTCTTTCTCTCCTTGGCCCAGGTAAGACGATTCTGGCGTTGTCTATTGGTCATGAGTGGCTTGACACATGGAATGCGACACTTGTAGCCCATGTCCTGGATACATCTGTGTGTGGTGGCTCTTGAAGCACTGACTCCAGCAGCAGTCCACTCCTAGTGAATCTCCCCCAAATTTTTGAATGGCCTTTTCTTAATAATCCTATCAAGGCTGCGGTTATCCCGGTTGCTTGTGCACCTTTTTCTACCACACTTTTTCCTTCCACTCAACCTTCCATTAATATGCTTTGATACAGCACTCTGTGAACAGCCAGCTTCTTTAGCAATGACCTTTTATGGCTTACCCTCCTTGTGTCAGTGACTGCCTTCTGGACATCTCTGAAGTCAGCAGTCTTCCCCATGATTGTGTCGCTTACTGAACCAGACTAAGGGACCTTTTTAAACGCTTAGGAAGTCTTTACAGCTGTTTTGGGTTAATTATTCTAATTTTCTCAGATAATGACTTTTGGGTTTTCCTTGGCTGTAAGCCATAATCATCAACATTAACATAAATAAACACTTGAAAAAGTTCACTCTGTTTGTAATGACTTAATATAAAATATGTGTTTCACTTTTTTGATTGAATTACTAAAAAAAAATAATAACTTTTTGATGATATTCTAATTTATTGAGATGCACTTGTAATGATGGAAAGCCGCAACGGAATTCCAATGGTCTGCATGGACATTCCACCGCAGGGAGCTGACGGAAAATGAAGAGGATGTGGGCAGTGCAGGGTTTGGGGAGGGCCCAGGCGCAGATGATACGTCAGTCTTAATAAATTTGCTCTGGGATTTGTAGTTTTAGACACTGAAAAGTTTTCCAGTATTGATAAATACAGCCTCATGTGTAAACCCAGAGTGCAGGTAGTGGCCACTGCAGAAAAATAGTTAGAAGTTTATTTAATACCATGTGACTGTACAGGATTACTATGGGAATGCTGTATTTGGCCCTATTTGTCATTACAACTTACATTGCACGTTGCCACCCAGGTTTCCCAGAATAAAACTTAAATACATCCCCATGATAGCTGTATAACAAGACACATGTGACCTTGGAAAGCTGGGTGACAAAACGTGACAGCTGTAATGATGTCATTTCAGCTTGCTGAACAATGCAACCCAGCTTTCCCAGAGTCAAGCTGCACTACATATATAGTGGTTGTGAGGATGTATTATTATATTCCTAGCCATCCAGGATTCTAGGAAAGCTGGGTGACTTGTAAAAGTGAATCTACTGGTTGTCACCCAGCTTTCTGGGAAACAGATTCAATGGTTTGTGCTTCAAAACACCTTCATTCCCTGAAGACAAGGATAGGAAATGTGTCTTGTGACACAGTCTACTTTAAGTGGGACACAGCTGCATAGACTAGGTATTCTATGAGCAGGAGCCTGATATGCATCACATAAATCACAAGTGGCTACTTCCTTGTTCCGTGCCTGAGACAGGTTACTAAAGGGTTAAGAGCTCACCGCCACTTGACTCTCCATGCTAGGATAAGAAATAGAGATAAGATCCATCCTCAGACACCTCCACTGGCCAGCATCTCAGTCCTTCTCCTAAAAGCAGGATGAGAAGCTCTCACTGGGATCTAGAGGGGGCGCTCTATAGCACTGCACGATCTACAGCTCTGTGCTCTGCTGCTGCAGAACTGCACTACTGACTGAGAGATTAGGTGAGTGTATGAAAAAAAAAAAGGTCATGGACATGTTTTTGCAGGCTCTCAGCCTTCCTCATGTGATGTGCCAGAAGGGGGCCTGGTGCAGCTGCACCTTTTGCCCTATGATTAAAGCGGCCTGACTCTGCACTATATCAGCAAAACAAATATTGTTGAAGTGCCTATTTAAAGGATCTGTCGATATCTTCTAAGTGGCAGATACCACAAGATGTCTTCATAATCCAAGCCATGCAAGAATTTCTTAACTTCTTATCCCCTACTGGGATTAGTAGGATGATAAAATTACTGGACGTCTGAGGAGCTAAGGCTATGTTCCGTGGCAGAAATCGCCAAAAATGGGCGGAGAGAAAAGTCTTGAAAGAAGGACTTTTTCTTCTACCGGTATCATTATGAAAACGGCGGACCCCGGCAGACAACGTTATAATAAATAGGAGTTATTTATCAAATGCCCCTTTTTTGGCCATGCTTTTTGCAGGTATGCCCTTTTTTAGACTAATTTTACTGTGGTGCTTATTTACAGTATGATGTCGGCGCACCTCCTTGTTAAATGTTGTGCATCCTGTTATAGTTAGTTTAGATGCGCCTTTTTTGACCATGTGCATTTCGTGCCTCTTTTGGGAAAAAAGGTGTAAGTGTTTAAAAATTGAACAGTCACCACTTTCTAATGCATTCTAACCTGATGGGCTCTTTTACGCTGCCCATGGACTGGAGGGCATTTGCACCTATTTTACCTCTTTTCAAAAAAGGCACAAGTCATAAATACAGCGTGAAAAGGATTTCCATTTAGGCCATGTCCCCTTTTATCGCCAAAAAGCAAAGGTGGCGAGAGCAGCATAACAATGTGTAAAAAAGCCGCAAATGCTTCATTAATGAACTGTAGCGCAGAAAAATACCCCAAAAAGGCGCAAGTAGCTTAATAAATATTCCCCAATGAGGTCCGTCGGTTTTACGGAGAGCCCAGCTCAGGCTGGGTTCACATCTGTGCCTGGTCTCCGTTCCAGGTTTCCATGCTCGAACGTGTTTAAAAAAAATGCGCAGAGAAAAGCGCTGCATTCAGCGGACCCCCCCAAACGGAAACCTGAACGGAGGTGTGAACCTAGCGTCAGATGTGAAAATAGCATAACATTGACCTTTATCTAAAGCAGTTCACCAGTGTAGGCAAAAATATAAAATATATCCGGTGAACATGTTTAAAGTAACTAATATTGCAGTTTTATGCCAAAAAAAAAAAAATGAAATATATTTTCGCACTCTTTCTAATGAATTCATTAACAATGATGATTCATCATGGTTCACTAATTATATGAGACCTGTCACACAGCAGTTTTTTTACTGGTGTTAATACACGTAATGTTAGAAACCATACGTGTATTGGATTTTTTGTCACCACCATTTTTATAGGTGTACATAAAATAGCACATGCATTACAGCAAGTAACAGCACTATGTGTAATAGCACCCTAATATGGCTTACATAAGTCTATGCCATCATTTCCTTATACTTTTATATAACGTTTATAATTTTTAATAATAATTTGTGAATTTCTCAAACATCTATAAATAAAGATAAACTTTTTTTTGTGGTATGAAAAATATTCAAAATAAATATTAATGGACTTAATAACTGCCCCCTACTGTTCACTTCAAGGACTCGTCACAACTGTGGACTATTTAGACTTGCATTAATTCCTAATTGTTCCAATTAGACAAGAAATTATGAGGCGTTTTACGAGCCTGCTGCCTCCTATTGTTGTAATTACTGTTCCACAACATGGCCTTAAGCAGTGTCCTACCACACACATTTATCACACCTCCGGGTAGTTCTGTCAACAGTTGTATGTCTAGCGGAGGGGCTTGCTCCTCAATCATCAGTACTAATGACTGAGCATGGCTTCTCAACCATAGAGAAACAATTTATCATAGATATTCACCCTGAAGAGGGGATGAAAGACCCTACAGCTAAACAAACTGCTAGCCCATAGAAAAGGCTTTGTAAAAAGATTAACTGTCACAAGCAAATTGCTCCTCACATTTGAAGAGAAATTGTACTAGCCGAAGAAATATGTCTTCTCTAATCTCATACAAGATTAATCCATATCTGAATATTGCCAGAGCAAAAATGTGCCTTTTCTTCAAGAATTTTTCTAATTAGAAATTGCATTGCTTTTTATTGAAGCCAGGTGATTGCATCCGCACTTCAGAAACAAGGCCAAATATAGCACTATATATACTAACCAAATATAGCACTATGTCAAAAGTATTACCTGTTCATGCAAGACTAGGCATTTAATGGCACCTTAATAATACAATGAACATTCTGGGAGTTGTAGTTAGTAAGCAGAAATCCCAGACAGGTGACTAAATAGAAGAATATACGTTCTTACATGTTAAAGGTGTGCTGAAATAATATATATTTCACATTAATATTGAAGCTCCTGACCTACATAATGTGAATACCCATCTTAAAATAATGACAAAAAAATTCCATAGATGTCTAAAAGTGTCAGCGTTAGTAAAAAACCTAGTAATATGGGTACATAACCTCAGTTACAGCCTATACATCCGCAAATAGATTGGAATATTCTTAGTCCTATGCAGCCAAATGCGTTCATTTCATCTGTATGTAAAGGTGTTAAGGACATCGTCTTTGAAATACAGTAGTAAGTAACAGTCTTATGGCGGGTCCTCAGATGTACAAAGCAGGTAGTAAGGCCTTGATGAAACCCGCTCAGGAGGTGTTGAGATGATTAATTGATGGAGCATAGCCCCGGCTTACTAAAACCAAGAAAGGTTGCCCTCACTGTCATGGAAAGAAGCTGAACAAATGTTTGCTTTACACCACACACCATTTGAATCTGACCTACATTTTTCTTCACATTTCATGTCAGATTCAACACATCCTTAGCAAATGGTGAAAATCCAATAGCTGTGACCAGCCAGTACCCTGAAGTATGCCATTGATCTACATGTGGAGAATCAGTGATGATAAATTATGGTGACAGATTTAATAATCTCTTCCTTATGGGAAATTGACCTCTACTTACCCAGTTATTTAATAGGAATGAATTATAAATGAGCATGAATCTCTTCAAATAGTCTCTGGGGACCATGGATCATCCAAAGTGTGAAAGATTTATCACTGGAGCTATCCATGTTACATTTACCTTGAAACGTTATTATCTAACAAAGACAAATAGCCAGTTATAAATATATATCATCATGGACTGAGCCATTTAGATTTAGTTGTCACTTCTCCTCAAGCTCCATGTTTGTAAAGTGAGTAAGTAACTATCTGTTTGTCACGGAGTCTCTAGGATGATAGTAAATGAAGCCAGACTAAACACTACAGTGTGGGAATATTTGTGTGTGCGCAAAGATCTCATCTAAATCTACATGCACACGAATGTTGTAAAAAGCGGACGTTATAAACAGATAAAACGATCCATTTTCAGCCGTTTTCCATCTATGCATCAGATATTTTTGACCCACCTCCTGGCAGTCTGATGTTTTTAACATCCATTTTACAATCATCTTTAAGGCTAAGGTCCCACTTAGCAAAACAGAGCAAAAAAAAAACCCTGCAGAAAAAATGCATAACTATTTTTTTCTGCAGCGTTTTTCATTGTGTTTTCGCAGACTTTTTCTCTGCGGACTTTCTGCCCTTATTATACCTATATGGAAAATGTCAGCGTTTCCACATGCATAATTGGCACGCTGCGATTTTCAAAAATTTGGGTGTTTTTGAAAACATAATTTTTCCGCTACAGATTTTTTTCTGCAATGTGTGGATGGGATTAGCTAGAATCCAATCCACTTTGCAGGTACTGTGAAATGCAGTGTTTTTTTGCTGCCGTGTTTCCCCCGTGGCAAAAACGTTGCATTTTTGCTACGTGGGACTTCAGCCTACCTGTTTGTTAAAAAATGGATGAACTTATTTGGTCTTTTTTTTCTGACCCAACCCACTGATCCATTTAGACAAAAGCCCTACGTAGCGAGCCACAGCCAAAAAACACTGCGGAAGGCTGAGGCCCCATGTTGCAGAAACGCAGCTTTTTTGTTGCAGATTTTGTTGCGTTTTTTTGAGCCAAAGCCAAGAGTGACTACAAAAGGAATGGGAAATATATAGGAAGCTCTTAGACTTCTACCTTCTGCTCAATGCACTCCTGGTTTTGGCTCAAAAAACGCAACAAAATCTGCAACAAACAAAGCTGCATTTTCGCAACGTGCGGCCTCAGCCGAAAAGACAGTGGCAGAAAAGCATCGCATTTTTCTGGAGTGTTTTTCACTGAAAATCTGCAGAATGTTCCTCCACAGAATTTCTGCTTCTCTTATATCTACACGGAAGACGCCAGTGTTTCCATAGGTATAATTGACAAGCTGCGATTTACAAAAATGCAACATTTTTTGAAATTGCAGCATTTCTGCTGCAGATATTTTTCTGCAATATGTGGATGAGATTAGCCAGAATCCCATCCACCTTGCAGGTACTGTAAAAAAGGCAGGGCCTAAGGCCGAGGCCGCACATTGCCAAAACATAGCTTATTTTGTTGCAGATTTTGCTGCAGTTTTTTGAGCCAAAGTGAAGAATGGCTACAAAAGGAATGGGAAATATATAGGAAGTACATATACCTCTACCTTTTGCTCACTTCACTCCTGGCTTTGGGTCAAAAAAATGCATCAAAATCTGCAAAAAAAAAGCTGTGTTTCCACTCAGTAACAATATTGCCCACTACTGTACATATTACACGTTAAGACAACTGCCAAGTGTTGTGTACAAGTTATATTCATCCCTGACTTGATATTGTGTCACCATGTAAACATCAATAATCTGAAATAACTATAATTTCATGGTTACCAGATGGGACGTGTAAATCCAGACACAGTACATTTGAATTACACAAGCTGAATGAATTGCAATTAGTTAAAATATGTGTTGAATGTATTCTGGTGTATGAAGAGAGGGAGCCCCATAGCAACAATCACAATGAATTCCCCCTGCTGATGCAAGTACAGTACAACTCGCATTCTAAGACAGGAGTGACCCAAGGTGCCATCTTTTGATGACAATGTATCTGTAGGTAGAGATAAATGATCATCTGTAGGTAGATGTAAATTAAAGGTTTGTAGAGAGAAAGACCTTGCACTCATGGGAAATGGAGTTGGGGCCAACGCAGCTGTGACCTGTCTGCATAACGTAACATATTTTGTTGCAACATGTTTGGCAACTAAATGCACTGTGGTTATATAGATATTACATTACAGGTGTTTCGAAATGAAAAATGCTACAGGCAAAATGCAGCATTTTTTTCTGCGTTTCACTATATGGGGCCTTAGCCTTAGGGTTATTTGCTGTTTTATTGTTCTCTACATTTACTGGCAAAAATTAAACTATGAAGATACCAAGGAGACTTCATTCACATCTTCAGCAAGGCTGCTATCTCAGATAGGCCAATAATGGATTACTTTTCACAAACTGACTTGCTAAGAGTATCTCACTGTTTTCCTATTTTTTGCTGGTTAGAACTGTGTAGTGAACTTTTGTCAGTACACCAAAGGTCCGTACTCAGAGATAACTTCAGATTATTTATTACAGTTAACATGTAAGGCCCTTTTCTGACTTCTACTATAGCAACATGTGCTATTCAAATACAGGTAAGTGGCTGTTCAACTCAAGTTTTTTTGCCTCATTCATTTACAATTGACAAATGTTAACAAACTCCTCAACATTGAAACTGTAACACCAAGAAGGAAAAGTTATGGAATTATGGAAATCACACTGACATGTCAGTGATATGTAAATAATAAAAATAATGGAAACAAAATATTCAGAACATCTCGATTTATTCAGTATTGAGTATGAGCACCATGCACAGAAATGCACACACTTGCACAGGCACTGTACTATTGAAATTGCTGGGGCCAAAGGGTTGCCATGGCAGCCAGCACGACAATCAATAGCCTTCTGGCTGCCTATCCCTATTGTGCATAGGGATACTATGTGCAACGTACTGCAATACAATGTATTGCAGTACACTGCACTCAGCATCAGGAGATCCTAGGTTCAAGCCCATGTTGGGACAGGAAAAAAAGTAAAAAAGTAAAAAAAAAAAAAGTTTAAAAAGTAAAAAAAGAAAGTGTATTAAATAAAAAATAATAATAAAAAGTTAAAAAGAACACCTTATAATTAAAGAAATGTAAACAAAATAATGTAAACAAACATGTTGGGTATTCCCATGTGTGTATAGGTCCACACTATCCAAAACTAGTGTTATTTAACCCATACAGTGAGTGCCGTAAAAAATATATATATATACCGCAATGCACAATTTATTGAATTTTGGTCACTTCACCCAAATATACCAATAAAAAGTGATCACAAAGCCATACATACCAAGTATAAAAACTGCAACTTGCCCCTGACATAGCTCTGTCAACAAAACTTTTAAAAAAGTTATAGGAGTCAGAATACGGTGACCCCAGTCAAATCGTTCATTTTCGAAAAATTACATTTTATTTAGTAAAAGCGGTAAAACATAATAAAACTAATATAAATATGGTATCACCATAATCATAATGATCAGCCAAATTGCCATGTCATTTTTAATGCAGAGCGAATTCTATAAAAATAAAATGCAATTCACACGGACCCCCCAAAAAAAGTTAATAAAAGCTAATCAAGACATTATATATACCCCAAAATTGTGCCAAATTAAAGTACAACTTGTTGTGCAAAGAATAAGCCCCTAAATAGCTTTGTCGATAGAAAAATAAAAAAGTTATACATTTTGCAAGGAGGAGATGGAATATATGAAAAAAGTCACCAAGCATTAATGTTCAAACTAGGGTTAATGGTTGTCTGAGGAATATTTTGCCACATTGAATGCACTTGCACAATTTATTGCTGATAGCCTCCTTTTCAATTTCTGACTAATGATGTCCCAGATGTGCTTGACGGGAGTCAAGTTTGGAGATGCTGCAGGCCATGTTAGTATGTTTAGGCTATATAGGTTACCCACAGTAACACGAGCAACATGTGGCGTGTCTTTGTCCTATTGAGAAACAACTTCTGGGACACTTTGGAGAAATGACTCCATGGTTCCATGACCAAATCAATGTAACACCGAGCTGTAAGTGTACCTGAAATTGAAGACTAGAGGTGTCTGGCTATAATACATTATGCTACCTCACACCATAATCTTGGAAGTAGGATCGGTGTGATCTTCCCTTGTGAAGCCTAACATCTCGGCCTAGGCTCATAGCGATCTGTTAAGTAAAGGATAAGTAAAGGATAACTGGCATTAACTGGCACGCTGACAAACAGGAGGTATAATGGAAGCAGAAAGTCAGCAGAGGAAACCTCTGCAGACTTTCCGTGAAAAGTGCTGCAGGAAAAAATGCAATGAGTTGCCGCTGCGGTTTTCCCTGCAGCAATTTTTTTTTACTGCTACATGGGGCCTTAGCCTCAATCTGGCCTCAGATTGGAGTTATGTGCTTGAAAATTTGATTATTTGGAGATCATAGCGACACTTGCTACTTCCTCGATTTTTTTGAGCTTTTTCTTCTTTGCGTTGCAATGTTGAGGAGTGTAATTTGTACTTTGCAGATTGTTCTATTTATATACATATTGGAATTATTCAGAGTGAGGCTTACGAACATATTGTAGGGTTCCCTTCCATATTGTACTTCACCATGACTAACTATACTTCGGGTACATATTTTCCTTTTCTTATATTTGTTTTAGATAGCGCTCATAGTCTCCAACTCAATACATATAATTCATCTAGGTGCACATGGAAGACCTATAGTCTATGAGTGCTATAGCTCCTTCTTACATGGATTCATAATACAGTAGTGTGCATAAGGCCTCATATTGGCTAAATAGTTTTTGCTATGGTGTCAACATTTTTTGATTATGCAAAACCTGATTGTAATAAATCGCACATTTTTATCTACAGAAATACAGTAGCATATACTGGATAACGCTTGAAGTTATCACTATTTCACTTTTGTTTCCAGAATTGCTGGAAATTCATTACAACACAGCATACTTCTGGGATTAAAGTATAATTGTTCTTCATAATATTATGCATCAATACAGGTACCTTTTTTTGGAAGAACACTTGATTTTATGTAAATTTCTTTAGTCTGTAGTATGTTTTTGGTAATTGTAATTTCTGTATAATTATCTTATTCGGTATGTCTTGTAAAATAAGAGAAAAGAGTGTTTGCCGGAGGAATTTCTGAACATACTGGTTCTGAAAGGAGAAATTTAATTAGTCACACCTCTTTACACAAAACATGCCCCACGTATAAGACGTCTCTATGAAGATGTTGTCATGTCAACACTTAGCCATTAAAAAGCCATGCTTGTGGAGATACAAGACTAATGAGGCTAACCATACTTACTTCAGCAGCTAAACTGTTACTTCTCTCCTATGTCTAAATATGTGAATAGATTACAATTTATTAGGCTGAGCATTATGAAGTGTCCCGTGGAGCTTTGGTAGGAACTAACAGAACTGACTGCTGAAATTTGTTGAAAGGTATTGACAGTCAAGTGATTGGAACTTATCTGAAAAAAAAAATGGAGGACGGAATTGTATCTTGTAAAAAAATCAAGACTAATGGACATTAATCTGAAACGTAAGGAGTTGATTGAATTTGGTTTGTGTGGAGGTTAGACATTCAGATCCCAAACCTCAGACTATTCAACATTACAATCAAGTAAGTCATTACCTTTGCTACATGCCTATCTCAAATTATGTTACATGACATTCCCCTTTTTTATCTTTATGATCCTATTTACACTGATTTTACCTTGAAAAGGTAATTTTCAAGATCTGATTTAGCCAGTTTTGGAAAACAAACCTTTATTGTGCAAGATGTCATAAAATAAACATATTGTAAATCTTTCTCTTAAGCCGGATGCACACAGCTGTGTGCTAACCAGCACCGTAAATCAACGGCATGGGCGGCGCATGGACGACACACAGATGTCATCCATGTGCTGCCCGTGCTCCAGCCGTGCTTCCGCTTCCCCTTTCATTCAATGAATAGCAGCCACAGAAACATGGCCGCAAAATCGGACAGGAATAGGACCAGTTCATATTTTGCGGCCCAGACTGTCAGCCCGCGCAAGAGACCATGTAATTCACAGTCATGTGTACGGGCCCATAGAAATGAATGGGTCAGTGTGCAATCCGTGAAAAACCCAGATAGCACACTGGCCATTCATATGGTTGTCTGCAAGGGGATTTAGTCTTGATAAAGTTGCTTCCCCAGACGCTGGTGCTCAGAGTAGAAAGGACAAGGGAACTGTGACTAACGTTTGCATCCCTCCTGGACCTTATTCATAAAGTTGCTGCAAGCAAACTCAGAAACCAAATAGAAATCATGAAAGAAAGAAGGAAGAATTAAAATCAGAAACATGTATAAGAAGATAATAAAATAATATACACCAATGGAACATAATTGTAAAATAATTTACATCAGTGAAACAGGACCAGTTAAACAGATATCAAATAAGCCAAATAGTTACATAAAACCCAAAGTAATCAAAAAGGAGAACAAGAATAACATACACAATCAAACAATTAGATGATGCTAAGACTAACAATAATGCAAAATAATAATAGATCCCAAGATATATGAAGAAAGGGGAGGGGAAGTAGTAAAACAAGAGTATATATGAGCATAAGGAAAAATGCAAAACTTGCCACTTCTGGTGCAGAGGGCTAATACTGGAGCAGATTTATCAATTCCAAATGTGCGCCATGTGCAAATGTTGGCGGAGCGGAGCAAGGATTAACTCTTTCCCTGCCACCTATGTATTTACTCGTCCTCCCAGGGCGGCACTTTGTAGCTGAGGACGTATCTAATATGTCCTTACTACCAATGCCGATAACTCAGGATTGGTTAGGGCTATGAAGATGATCTTGGATTCATGATCGCCCTTACAGATCCGGAGCGATTTGCTGGTGAAAACACTATTTGGCATTGAGATCCCAATGCAGATCTGAATTCCCAACAGCGTTTTTAACAGCAAAACGCTCCGAATCTGTAAGAGCTATCATGATGATCTTGATATCATTTTAAAGATGAAATTCTCATCTTTAAAATGAATCCCAGCAGGGACTTCTGTCCATGTTATCCCCTCTCCTATCAATCAGAGAGCATACTATACTTTTGCTCTCTAATTGTCACATAGAGAGATAATGTAATACCCCTCTGAGCCTAATCACAGGGGTATTCTTCTGTAATACCCCTCTGAACATAACCAGGAAGTTTATTGGTGCTGTGATCCAGATGTTTACCATCATCCAGGTCGCAGCACCAAAAGAGTTGCACCAAACACTTACACAGCACATGCACAACACATACACAAAGTCATCAATAATGTTTACATTTGAACCTGTCCATACCTGATTTTCTAGAGTAAAATACACCTCTCTAGCGATATCCGTTACACGCTAAAATAATAGTAATAACGATTATCACTAGAGATGAACGTATAAATTTCTACAATTTTTTATAGGGGGATAGAAAATTATATTCTTTTGTAAGCTCCTATTTAATGTGCATGCACAAAATTGATTGCCGCATTTCTGCAATTTTGGCATTTCTTTAACATCTGCACCATATATATATTATGTATATGTGTGATATGTATGAATTCCTCAGATCTTGCAGTTTTTTGGAAAGTACATTTTGTTTGCAGAAAGGGACTGCTTGAGCATGCACTTTAGTGGCAAATTTGAATTTTTGTGCAAATTTTGCTTGTAATGTCTGTTTGCTGCAAAGCTGCAGAAAGGTGGTTATACATATGAAATAGTAAGTTGTGTTTGTTTATGCACGGTATGCTGTGCAATCTCCAAAAAGTTAGATTTTGGTATCACAGTCACAGTTTGCTAGGCGCAGTATAGATGTTTAACATATTAGTGAAAAATAGCAAAATCTTGCTTGTCTTCTGTATCCATGTTTTTGAGAGTACGAGCTCTTGTTGTAGTTGATGTTTGCGGTATATATACTGTAAATTGTGTACACCTTGATCTATTATTTTGTGTATGAATGTACAATTGAATAGGAGTTTTAGGTGCAAATATGTTTTTAGTGCATTTTTTTTCAAAAAATTATTTGTTTGCCACAAAGATACATGAAGGCGGACATGGCTATTGATAACCCTTGAGACACATGTAATCCTCATGTTGTCTACTTTCAAGAAATATATAGGGTTTAGGGGTTCACTTGCTTTTTACAGTGTGTAATCCTTACATTTTATAGTATGATACTTTTTTTTAACATTTCGAGCTTCAAAGCAAATTTTTGTTCCTTCCAGTTCTGGAGATTTTATGAAGATATGTGCATGTAGGTGTATTCCTTAGTGATATGAATTAACTCTGCACATGTTGACCTCTTATTTTTAGGAGGTTTGGTGCATACAACTTTTTGTTTGGTTTCCACTTTTAGCAACTAATATACATTTATTAGCATATTTTTTTATTTATAAAACATACTTTAAATCAAAATTGCATGAAAGTGCCTGTTTGTATACAGTACCAAGTGGAATTTTGACAATGCTGCAGGTGTCCACTTCAAGAAAATATATAGGTATGGGGGGTTAGTACGATTTTTTTTTTTTTTTAATGTTGCAACTTAGGTCTTATTTGTTCATCTCAAAACTGTGAAAATTGCTCTGGCAGCCAGAGGTGCAAAATATCCAGAGACCCCTCATGTCAATTTTCTGGGCCATCTAATTGATTTATGAACTGCTGCAGCCTCTTCATTAATCTCTTGTTCCCTGTACCGGTTAACCTAAGGCTGGGAGCACCATGTAGCGTAAATCTCACAGTTTTACAGTCTCTAGCGAATCCCATCTACACATTGCGGAAAAATACGGGCAGCAGACACGTTGCGGTTTTGGAAATCGCAACATGTCAATTATACCTACGGAAACGCTAGCGGTTTCCCTATAGGTATAATAGAAGCAGAAAGCGTTGCGGGAAAAACCGCGTTGCATTGCTGCCGTGGTTTTCCCTGCAGTGCTTTTTTACTGTGACCCGCTAAGTGGGGCCTTAGCCTAAAGGTTGTTTTTCCCAAAATCCACCCAGATATCAAGAAATCCTTTTAATATACAGTATGCTTTAAAAGTGCAATCTACTAAGTTGGTTATTTGCAAACGTACATGACAAAGAGACCTATCTGCCCCCAAACCTTTCCTTTAATCAATTTCTTGGTCAAAGTCTTTCTAATACAAAATTATTTTGTATGTAAATGTCACAGATGCTGAATATTTCCAGTGTGTCTAGAAGTAATTCTTCCAGTAACAGGTACATATTACAGATGTAGCAAATTTTTAGTTACTTAATTAGCAAATGTTGTCTTGACCTGTTACCTGTTGCATACCATTCAGTTCAATTGTGTCAAGTGTTAAGTCAAAGGGGTATTCCCACGAACATAACCATTTTTAAATTTGTAGATAATTAAAAGTTAAACATTTTTGCAAATATAAGTAATTAAACATTTTGTAGAGTTTTAAAGATTTTCTCTAAATATCTTGTGGTCACGAGTTGTTGTCTTGATCGGTTGCCAGTGGATACGACCATGAATGCAGGAACTTTCTAAGCTCAGAAAATCAGCCATGACTTACTTATTGTGGCCAGGATATCTTCTGATACATGTAGTGCCCCTGCCTGATAACCCAGTTACAATAAGAAAATCATTGCTGGGTTCCTGACAAGTCCCAGAACATAGAAAGTTTCTGCACTTGTGGTCGTATCTATTGGCAACCGATCAGGAAAACAGACTGTTACTACTAAGATAGTTAGAGAAAATCTTCAAAACTCTGCCGAATTTTTAACTACTTATATTTGCAAAAATGTTTAACTTTTACTTATCTACAAATATAGATATGATTATGTTCATGGGAATACCCCTTTAATGGTTGCTACATCTGTATGTTCTTGTTCATGTCAAAACTACTTAGTTATTACCACATTTATATTTCCATTGAAATATAACTGAGCCCTACAGTCATATGGTGCTAAAGTACAGTAATGGTGTTACCTTGCTTTTATGTTGGTTATTTTTATGTGATGGTTTCAGTAAGCACTTATTTTCATGCTGTTATGACCACTTTTGACCATCTCGGCCAAGCATCATTTGATCACTCACGATACATGAAAATGTAATCTGTCAGGTCTGATTTTTTTTTTTTGGCTGTCAGATGAAACTACACGTGTATGGAATCATTGGTACAATTACTGATTTTTCACCACTTTGGGCAAGTGCCTTAATTTGCCAGGATAGTCTGTTGTGTTGATAGACAGATGGTTCATGCAAATGATTTGATGCTAATCTCATATGTATGGCTAGCTAGAGTAATAAAATAAGCACATTCGTCCAAATTATAATGCGTTTCCTCATATTCTACAGTTTTTTTGGTTATGCTTTAGAAGTGGTAATGGTCTCTGCCTTGTGCACTGCTCATCATAACAGTTCATAGCCTCTAGAATTATGCTCATCATATGTTTGCTATTGTACATATTGCCAGGATGGTTTCAGTTTGTCAAAGGTTTGTCTAGTTACTACAAGATAGAATAAGCTATTTTAAGACATAGAGAAAGTATTATTTTGAGTTGCATTTTCAACACAGATACTGTTGTTATGTGATTTATATTTTGAGGTTCTTTATATCTAGACAGAAATTTGTGCTTGAAGATATGAAATCCTGTGTTTCATATATATGAAAGTGATTCCTTTTGGATTGTATACTTTGTGATATAGTACTAAAGGTCAAGAAATAAACATTTCTTTGCTGCTAAACAAAATGGTTTTGATAAATGACACAGGGTATTGAGCATTGCTGTTTATTCTTTATATGGCACAGTCAGGCCTTTAAATCCCATCAAGAAGAGCAGGGCAATACAAGCGTTAGGAAACGTAGCGCTGTTAATCCATTTCTGAACAAGCTCTTGTGAATGTATGTTTCTGTGTAGGTAAAAGGAGTCCAGCTGATACTCAGATCCTCTCTCTTTACAAGCGGTCCAGCCTCCAGGGGACATTGTTCATTGCCTTGGCGTCGTCTAATGCAGTGCATTAGTATTATACAGGGAGGCTGCTAACAAAGACAAGTCTCTCATGTATTTTAAAGTACAAGAATTGCTTGGGGAAAGAAAATACGAGTTCATTTATAGACAGGATTTATGTGAAACCATGCTATTAGATACAAAAAAATCCCAACCCTTGTAGCCAGAGAGATAAAAACATACTGTAGTAATATACAAGAAACATAGAAATTTCTTTCATCATAATATAAATAAATACTGGTGTAATACACAGAAGAACAGTGTAAGCTACTACTAACAATAACAGAGCAGCACCCGTTAAATTAATGATGTGGGTACATGTCCTAAGACCAACAACTATTTGGTCACTTCAATCAATATAAAAAAATAGCCAGCACTCCAGTCTAGGTGAAAAAAAAAAATGTTTCTGGGTGAGCGAGAATTATGGGGCAAAATCTCCATGTGTTGTCTATAAGAGGCATCATAGCAGGTAGTCTCCACCATCTAGATGAGGGAGAACTGAGAATTAGAGACAGAGCATTCAGAGGAAAAAAAACTCATATCAAAGCCAGAAATAGTGCTATTTCTCAAGTATATACCTGGTAGCTTATCACGAAACGTTATATAAATGGCTAGGTATGCTTAAAGCATGTATGCTATTTACTGTGCCATATAAAGCTGATACTATCTGAAACAAATTGTATGAAATCATATCAGACAGAGATTAGTAAGTGCAGTGTTACATATATGCCCACCTATTGATGAAAATGGGGTTCAAAGGCGAACAACTGGATTATTAAATAGGGTGGAAGGTCTCAGTTGTGATGAGAGGCTAGAAAAAATTGGGCTTGTTCAGCTTGGAAAAAAGATGCCTTAGAGGTGATCTGATTTGCATGTATAAACATACAGTGGAGAAAAAAAAGTATTTAGTAAGCCACCAATTGTGCAAGTTCTCCCACTAAAAAAGATGAGAGGCCTGTAATTGACATCATAGGTAGACCTCAACTATGAGAGACAAAATGAGAAAATATAACTAGAAAATCACATTGTCTGATTTTTAAAGAATTTATTTGCAAATTATGGTGGAAAATAAGTATTTGCCCTACAAACAAGCAAGATTTCTGGCTCTCACAGACCTGTAAATTCTTCAAGAGGCTCCTCTTTCCTCCACTCATTACCTGTAGTAATGGCACCTGTTTGACATTGTTATCAGTATAAAAGACACCTGTCCACAACCTCAAACAGTCACACTCCAAACTCCACTATGGTGAAGACCAAAGAGCGGTGGAAGGACACCAGAAACAAAACTGTAGACCTGCACCAGGCTGGGAAGACTGAATCTGCAATAGGCAAGCAGCTTGGTGTGAAGAAATCAACTGTGGGAGCAATGATTAGAAAATGGAAGACATACAAGACCACTGATAATCTCCCTCGATCAGGGGCTCCACACAAGATCTCACCCTGTGGGGTCAAAATGGTCACAAGAACGGTGAGCAAAAATCCCAGAACTACACGGGGGACCTAGTGAATGACCTGCAGAAAGCTGGGACTAACGTAACAAAGGCTACCATCAGTAACACACTACGCCACCAGGGACTCAGATCCTGCAGTGCCAGACGTGTCTCCCTGCTTAAGCCAGTACATATCCGGGCCCGTCTGAAGTTTGCTAGAGAGCATTTGGACGTTCCAGAAAAGTATCGGGAGAATGTCATATGGTCAGATGAAACCAAAGGAGAACTGTTTGGTAGAAACACAACTTGTCATGTTTGGAGGAGAGTGAATGCTGAGTTGCATCCAAAGAACACCATACCTACTGTGAAGCATGGGGGTGGCAACATCATGCTTTGGGGCTGATTCTCTGCAAAGGGACCAGGACGACTGATCAGTGTACATGAAAGAATGAATGGGGCCATGTATCGTGAGATTTTGAGTACAAACCTCCTTCCATCAGCAAGGGCATTGAAGATAAAACGTGGCTGGGTCTTTCAGCATGACAATGATCCCAAGCACCCCGCCAGGGCAACGAAGGAGTGGCTTCGTAAGAAGCATTTCAATGTCCTGGAGTGGCCTAGCCAGTCTCCAGATCTCAACACCATAGAAAACCTTTGGAGGGAGTTGAAAGTCCGTGTTGCCCAGCGACAGCCCTAAAACATCACTGCTCTAGAGGAGATCTGCATGGAGGAATGGGCCAACATACCAGCAACAGTGTGTGCCAACCTTGTGAAGACTTACAGAAAACGTTTGACCTCTGTCATTGCCAACAAAGGATATATAACAAAGTATTGAGATGAACTTTTGTTATTGACCAAATACTTATTTTAAAGCATAATTTGCAAATACATTCTTAAAAAATCAGACAATGTGATTTTCTAGATATGTTTTCTCATTTTGTCTCTCATAGTTGAGGTCTACCTATGATGTTAATTACAGGCCTCTCTCATCTTTTTAAGTGGGAGAACTTGCACAATTTTTGGCTGACTAAATACTTTTTTTGCCCACTGTATTTGTTAGTTCCTTGTATTGACCACACATAATTTATTCTGTCCAAAAACTGTAGAAAAAGACCAGGGGATATTCTTTATGGGTGAAGGAAAGATTATTTAGGCATTTATATAGGATTGGGTTTTTAAAGTTAAAGTAGATAAAACTATGGAATGGCCTACTCCAGAAGGTAATAATAGCAGAGACTGGGGGGAATTTAGCAATCCCTCTACCCCATTTTCTGGCATATAGGGATTATATTATTGTGCACATTTGGTGCAAGGCTCTTTCTTGCAACAAACATGCGCCACAACACCCGTTCTCTGCCTCACTTGCCACATTGTATGAATGTTGGAGGAGCGGTGCGGGGAGTGGGGAAGGATGTCTCTGGCCAACATGGTCGTTCTAACTCTGGCATGAGTTACAATGCAAATCTACACAAGTTCCTAACAAGCATAGATCACCATTCTGGAGCACGGGAGTGTGTCTGATTTATGAAGAGGCAGGTGCTGTAGCCTACGTCTGTTGGGGCCGTTATTAGACCTGACATATGAAATGCCACTCTTAATAAATGTCACCATTTCAGAAAGAGCTAGATGCTTATCCAATAACAAATTACTTTGAGGGTTATATATAATCCAACTACATATTTACAACACCTATATTTTTGAAGATGAGAGGTTAATCCAGGAATTTATTTTGTTTGCCAAATTTGGAGTCAAGCAGGAATTTTTCCCCTTAAAGGGGTTGTCCGAGCAAAATTTTTTTAAATAGGCCGGGAAGGTTAAAAAAATAAAGATAAATCACACTCACTTTTCCCCGCTGCATGTGACTGATGAGGCCAATGAGCGGGCTCACGTGATGTCACTACCTGTGACGTCCTGGGTCCATTCCTGAGACCAATGATTGGCCTCAGCTGCTTTATTATGAGGGATCTGGGACGTCACAGCTGGCAAGGACTTTCACTTCAAGAAGACAGCTGAGCAGCAAGACCGGACCACACGGGGAGGACCCCAGAGCACCGGGGACAGGTGAGTATGAATTTTTTACATTTTTTTTCACCTCCCCCGGCCTATTTAAAAAATAATTTTTTTTTAGCTTCTTTAAGGCTAATGCCCCATGTTACAGAAAAACTGCTTATTTTGTTGCAGATTTTGCTGCAATTTTTTGAGCCAAGTATGGATTGAGTAGAAGGGAGAAGTATAAGTGTTCCCTTTGAATGTCTCAATCCTTTTGTAGCCACTCCTGGGATTTGATTTAAAAAACCGCAGCAAAATCTGTAACGATAAAGCAGCTTTTCCGCAATGTGGGGCCTTAGCCTAAATGGGTTATTTCGCATCTGCCTCATAGGGGTTTATTGTCTTCCTCTGGATCAATGCTGTAGTATCATAAATTAACCTTCATGGACCTATGTTGTATTTTCAATGTTATTAAGTATATAACTTTGTAACCTTTCTATAAATATTCCTAGATATATCAGAAATGGAAGAAGAAGAAATGTACTGTTAAGCAACACTATTGATGCACTGAAAACTTAGTGTCTAAAGCTAGTCAAACCCATTAGGTCAAAGCCAACCAAAGTTATCTATTATGCCAATTTCAGACTATCATCATCTCACAATTAAAATTGGAATTTCAATAAAAATGTCACTGGCCAGTTATGATTGATCTGTCACCACTTGGCATTAAAAAGTTGCAACTCTCTGAAACTTTTGAAAAGTGAAGAAAAGTTGCAGGGGTTAACTAGAGGGTAGGGGGCCAACAATTATCTGACAAATTTATCATTCTTAAAGAAAGCAAATTGTAGTTCAGATTTAGAAATGTATTCCTAAAGAATGCAAATTGTAGATCAAATTTACATTTTAATGACATTTAATTTATATTAGACAGTGATAACATTTAGAACAATTACTGGCAAATTTCAGTTTCAAAACACCATCGTTAAACCTAAATCAGAAACTAATCGTGTGAGGGTCTTAAGCTCTAATATTGATGTAAAACTCCAATGCTGATCTAAAACTATCTAGTAAAATGGATAAATCGAGTCAAAAATGATTTGATCATGTTGATTTGTGAAGATAAATCTTTCAATTAAAAACATGGCTGTCCTTCCCTACTTCTTACCAAGCTCACAAATAAGATCTTCATAAGGAAGAATGTCAACCACAAACCTGGTACAAAACAGATTTAGATAATGCCAAAAATAAGCAAGTAATTTGATAGCTCTTCTAGATTTATAGAATCATGGGATTAAATGCTTTCCACTTATTCAAAGAGGATTACCCTGGATACATTTATTTGTTTAGAGGAGATTCTTCACAGAACTGAAGAGTTTACAATGATATGACTGATGGAAAAGAGAAAATCCGATTCGGCTTTAGCCCCTATCATCGGGCACAGATGTGGTAGTAGAGATGATCCAAATGGCACAATAGAAAGTAGTAAATAATCTTTAATCACCTGAGTCATGCTCCAGAAAACCCACTAGAGAAAAGGACAAATCATTTTTTTCTTTAGTTTACAAAGAAAAGTACTTGAGGAGATAAATAAAGCTGAGTGTGATGTATGTGTGTAATATGCATAGACTTTTATAGAAATGTAAGGATACTTTCTAGGCATTTCCCTGTGAATGCTCTTTGTAGAGTTATTACCTTGAAAATTATAGTCAGGATTGCAATGGAAAGAATAATAGAAATATTTGATTGGTGTGGTGTAAATTGTGAATTTTTGTACATACAATGCCTTTACTACGTTACGTAATTACAATGCTGTTTAATGTATATATTTCTTAGAACACAGGATAAAGAAAGCATTATGTGACTTAAGCGTGTATTATAGACTGTATTGTAGTATACAAAATAATATACATGATGACAGAACTGGAATGTTTATACTGAAATGAATGAACTCCCCATCGTATTCTTTAATATTTCTGCAGTAAAAATGTACGTTCGTACATCCATAGTCAAGTTTATGGTATATGCTTATATAAATTAAATGGGTTTCTCGAAATGAGTGCTATGTAAATGTGATATATTATAAAGAACTTAGTGGTTGAAATAGATCCGAAACCTGGCATTCTTACCAATTACTAGAATAGAGATTTCTATAGTAAGAAAATAGATGCCAATGCTCTTCATAGGGCAACATTTTTAACTTGCAAAGAAGTGTGACTAAATTCCTCTAATTAACTAACCTTAAGGCCCCAAGTTGTGGAAACACAGCAGAAAAAAATGCAGAGTTTTACAGTACCAGCAAAGTGAATGAGATTTTGGTTAATCTTATAGACACATTGTGGAAAAAAAAGGCTGTGGAAAAGCTGCGTTTTCAAAAACACATGTAGTTTTAATAAGTGTTTTCCATATAGAATTAATCAGGGAAGAAAACCACAGAAAAAAAAATGCAGCAAAAATGAAATGAAAAATGACAAAAAATGCAAATGCAGTAGTATTTAGCTACGTTATTCTGTACGTGCGGCCTCAACCTTAAGGAAACCTTTTCAGTTTTGAATTATGCAACTAGAGTGCAACACCTCTAAGCATTTTTTTAAGATGTGAACTGCTTTCACATGCCTTTTCTGGGCTCTCAAATCTGTTCCAACAGGATTATGTCAAAAAAATTGATGAAACCCCCCTCCCCCAGGAAACAAGGAATACGACTGCTAAGAGTAAAAGCAGTGACTGCCATAGCGACTGTGGCACTCAAAAGAGGGATGCAACAAGAACATAGCTGCTGTTGCTGCAGTGACTGCCATAGCTCATATCAGTTGTATACTTTGTGTCCTGGTGAGTTTTTCATTGAGCAGTATCGCCTAGAAAAAAATACAACAAACAAAAAAAACTTACTTGTCAGCTGTTCACATCTTTCAAAGTAGCTAAAAAATTATTATTAGCCAGTATATCTTCCAGTGTACACAGGGGATGTGCAGCTGATAATTTGTGTACTGTACAGGGAGTGAAACAATTGTATTAGTAACAGCCACAGTTTGCATTCAACTGCGTAAAAGGTTCTTAAAATGAGCACTGATCAATTTTTCCATGTACACGGACCCTAAGCCTAGATTCCCGCAATTTTCTTCTATTATGGCCATTTTGCAGCCAAGGGGTGACAGTTTTCACGGATCCCTCATACATTTCAGTATATCAGGGAACCGTGATAACGGACAAAAATAGGACCGTCAAAAAAAAAAGGTCATGTGACTAACCATGTAGATACAGTAAATTTAATGCAGTCGTGTGATTGCTGTTAAAAAAACATCACATGGCCGATTTTCATTGGTGTATGAATGTAACTTTAGTGTGGAAAACCACTTTAGGCTAAGGCCCTACATAGCAAGCCAAAGCAAAAAAATCGCTGCAGAAATGACTCGGGTGGAAACACATTACATTTTTTTTCCACAGCGTTTTTCACAGAAAGTCCGGAGAGTTTTTCTCTGCAGACTGCCCCTATTATACATATAAGGAAAACACCAGGGTTTCTGTACGTATATTTGACATACTACGATTTACAAAAACATGTGTTTTTGAGATTTCAGCATATCATCTGCAGATTTTTTTCCACAATGTGTGGATGGGATTAGCCAGAATCCCATCCACTTAGCAGGTAATGTAAAACACAATGTTTTTTGCCACAGTGTTTTCGTGACAGCCAAAACTCAGCATTTTTGCAACGTGGGGCCTTTGGCTTAGGCCCCACATGGTGGAAAAGCTGCAGATTTTCCTGCGGATTTTAGAGCTAAAGTCAACAATGGCTTGAAAAAGAATGGGAAATATATAGGAAGCTTTTATACTTGTGTCTCATTTTGCAACCTGTCAGGTCTATTTGGGACACTAAAGTGTCCATAGGCCTTTATAGACCAGTGGCTTAGGCTGTGTTCACTCGGAGGAATTTGCCGCGGAATTGGGGGCAGATTTCGCCCCGAATCAATCAGCCTCCCATTGTTTTCAATGGGAGGCAGAGATCGCAGCAGGACGCGGAAAAAAGAAGCGTCCTGCTCGTTCTTTCTGCGGTTGATGCAGCCGCGGAGTCCGTGGCTTGAGACTCCCTGCTGATTAGGTGCATTCATCCAGGCCTAATCAGCACTGCATCAGCATCCCATCATGGCTACACCGAGGCGAAAATGCCGCCGGCGGAAAATGAAGAGGAATTCCTCTTCGTTTTCCGCTGTGTGAACATACCCTTAGTGTGACAAAAAGCCCTGTCCTAATCCTGTTTGTGGCTGGTAAGCAAAACAAACCTTCAGGCCTTATTCACACAGCCATTTTAAAACCCATGAATTCCTATGTCTATTCATGAGTCCGTTTTGATGGACTGTTTTTTATGGCTGTCAAGAAAACTGACATGCTCTATTTTTGTCCATTTTGATGGACATAAAAATAGCCATGCGAAGAGACCCATAGAAATTCATGGATTTTAAAATGGCCATGTGACAGCTGTTCAAGTGGCAGTCATATAGCCATTATTAACTATGGTGTGAGTAAGCCCCTTCAATAGGCTAAGACGTTGAAAGCTAGGTCTTATAAAAATGGTGAGGTCGTGTGATTCTGGTCTTACAAAAAAATTTGTTGAAATAGTTGCGGTTTTGGAAATCGCAGTATGTCAATTATACTTATGGAAACGTCAGCTGTTTCTCTATAGGTGTAATGGAAGCAAAAAGTCAGCAGAGGAAACCTCTGCGGACTTTCAGTGAAAAGTGCTTCGGGAAAAACCGTGATGCGTTTTTTTTTTTTGCTGCGGCCAGCTACATGAGGCCGTAGTCTTAGGACGGGGCCCCATGTGGAGTAAATGCCACAAAAAAACGCAGCATTTTACAGTCACAGCAAAGTGGATGGGATTCTAGTGAATCCCATCCCCAATTTGCATTAAAATATGTGCTGCGGACACGTGGCGATTTCCAAAACCGACAAAAACTGTCATAACATGGCTAAAATAGAGATGAGCAAACCTTTCAAAAATCCTTTTGGGTTTGCCAGTTCAGACCACATTAAGTCCAAACCAATTCATTCTGAACCAAGAGTGCAAATTGCCTTAAAAAGTCATTTACAACACTCTGAGGTCTCCCAGAAATTTTATCTAACCCCTTCTCTTTAATACATAAAGAGACTTTATTCACGGGTCCACATATCATGGACGCATGGCGTCTGTATTTTTGGCGAACAACATATGCAACCAATTAATTCAATGTGTTAATATGCATATGTCAGTGCTTTTTGCGGACTGTAAATTCTCAAAAAAAAAAAAAAGAGAGCACACTTTTTTTTCAAGGATGCATCAAAGTTTATGGCTCAATGAAAAAAAATCATAGCATAGGCCACACATATCTGCAGAGGTAGATGTTTGCACGAGGCCTTACTAATGTCAAAGTGACAGCAACAGATATGACTATAGTTAAGTGAATAATAACTGGTAGTAATCCAATAGTTAGAAGAATCCACTGTACTCTCAATATTCATGCAAAATTATTACATTTAGTATATCACATTGTCAACATGTATTAGAAATATAAAATTATTTTTAATGGCAGCATCAAATTGGTTGGTGAATTAGTAACATGCAATCATGTCCCACGGGCGTTTTGGTCCAACATGGACGTTTTTCAAAGGATATCTGTAACAAATTAGTATGATGTTAGTAAATATATCCAAAGTTAATAGTACACATAAATATCCATATAGATATGTAGATATAAACATGGAGAAAAGATTGCAGCTTCAAGGCCCCTAGGGGGGCTAATGAAATAGTAAAAAAAAAAAAAAATACCAAAGTTTTTAAAATATAAAAAACTAAAAATTCAAATAATCCCCCCCCCCCACATCCCCAGTGCAATCTTTTGTGGCTATGAATTTAGGTATTTATGGATTTTTTTCCATGTTTATATCTACATATCTACATGGACATTAATATGTAGTATTAACTTTGAATCTATTAACTTTGAATATATATATATATTCAAACAGTTATACTTATTTATTATAGATGTCCGTTGACTGTTATTATAGAGGTCCATGTTGGACCGAAAAGTCCATGGGATATGCCTGCATGACACATGGGGACCCAAAAGACGAAAACCCTAAACACTTAGAAAGCAGTTACACATGGAAAACCGCAGCCCCCTAGACTATATTGGGGTCCACCAGGTTTCCGCCTAGTTTCCGCTGAAAACGGCGAATATAAAAGTCCTCCTTGCAGGACTTTTCTGCTGATTTCAAGCGGAATTTGGAAAGGAGAGGCTCAAACTCTAGTGTGAATCTAGCATAACCAATTGGACGTTGCCAATGCAAAGAATTTTATATTTTTAATACATGTTGACAATGTGATATAATAAATGTAATAATTTAGCATGAATATTGAGAGGGTGGTGGAGGCTTCCAACTATTGGAATACTACTTTTCCACGAGCACTGAGATGTACAAGTTGTACTGAGGAGTGCTTAACTTTTTCTAATGGTAACTAGTAGTCACACACTACATATTTAAAAGCACACTGCACTGACAGATGTATTTTATTAAACTTTTAAAAAATAAGAAGTAGTTTGAAAGTCATCCTTATATGTGTGACTAATGTATTGTTAGTTCAATACATATAAACAGGCTTACTGTAAAGAAGTGCATTTTATGTTTTTAACTGGAGATAAGCGAACAGGTTTGTAACGAACCTGGTTTGACCCAAACTTTGCACAAACCTTAGCAAATGAACCCAAACTGTTTTAGGCCAATTTGTATGTACGAGCTAAAATGGCGACCACCATGTGCAAGCATGGACAAAGCAGAGAAGAAGGATCACATGAAGTGGGACATCAGGTGGCTTCCCCCAATGTCTTGCAAGCGGTCCTCATGATAGAGGCTCATGACTGAGGTCACTGAAGACTCAGTGAAGACAGACATTTGCCCCTAAAAAGTGGGCTCTAAAAATTTTATATGTGTATTTTTTGATTTCACAAGATTATGGGTTTTTGTTTCATTTATACGTAGTTTCAATAGGTTCTTTATATTTTGAGCTCACATTGTTAGGATAAAAGACCTGCAGTGGCCACTGTGCCATTTACTTGTAAAAATCCAAGTGGTCATCAACAATCCGACTGACAACTGCTCCAATCTAAATGCAAACCGCATGTTACCATGATTTCTGCCCTCACTTCGTCTGAATTGTGACTGCTGTGTATGTCTTATTCCTACTAAGAAGGTATGAACAAACCAGTGCAGACTTGAAGCAAAGTCTTAGAGAAAGGATTACATTGTTCTGATTTGGTGTTTATATTCCTGTTACTAATAATGAAAACCAATGCAGGGCAGCAATATATCACAGATGGAGAAAAAAATCCAATTCACCGCAGGATTAAAGGACAAAAAACACTAAAATAAAATTTATACTGAGCTGACATTTTTATATGTTAGCAAGGATTAGAAAACATTACAAAATTGCTGGCCCATTGATATCCTAATTATTTATTCCAGGACACCCTCAAATGGGCACAGAGTCATTTGTGAGAGCTTTGAATAAGCTATAAACCTCTACACAAATATTCGGATTTTTGTTTTTCCTGTCACGCTGAAGGTTATCTCCCTGGTTGCTCTTGAAATCAGCTGACAGCCATTTCCCATGATGCTTTAAGTGCTGTCAAGCTGTCTATCATGCTGTCACCTGACCAATGGTTCCCATGCTTCTCCCCGGCTTTCACTATGATAAATTGAAAGGCACTATTATCTGCCTGTTGTGAAGGGGAGCTGTTTAGGCTTTGATAAGATATCACTAGTCCCAGGTGAAGGGAGGCTGACAGCACATCAAGACAAGACAACACATGAAAACATTGAACATGGGACCACGAGGTTTACAAACATCTGTTGTCATTATTTATTACCCCTGTTCAGCCCAAGTTTCCTTCTTGCTTTTCGCTTACTGAATGTGAGTCTTCATCGTCAAGTGAACAGCTACACATTAGCAGACTGAGGCAGAATCAGAGCTGCAGAGTTACATTGAGTTGGTGAATATAGATTAAAACTATTTATCTATGAATACTGCAGGACAATGATACATGTCACCACCGCAATCTGGGTCATATTTTTTTTATATTTTTAACTACACTATTGGTAAATCAGTGAAGTGCAATGCAGCCTTAATACAGCAACCATGTGTATGTTCCAGTTAGGACAGAACTTGAACATTGCCCTTTATTCATTGAAAATGGGGTAACTTGCCAATTGTCTGGGATTCAGTCACAAGAAGGGGTGGTCCTATTTCCCCATCTGAAAGGAGTGGCAGGTTGAGCATGAGCACTGCTGCTACTTTATTTTGGGACTGCTGGAGACAGCCAAGTACAGCACTTGGCTATCTCTGGCATATGGTAAAAATGAATGAAGCAACTCTACATATGTTACCAGCCACTTTATTAATTTGGGACCCCACTGATAAGCAAGTTACTAGAAATGGGAAAACCTCTCAAGATTCGTTTTGTTCCAGCTTCAGGTGGATCGGGTCCCATATTTGTTTTAGGTTGAACAAGTTCGGTACGAACCACACTTTGAATTAAAACTGTCAGGGCTAATAGAAACCTATCTATCCAATTTCTAGCTTTCTAAGGCAAAGACAGTTTAAGTTAAGTGAAAGTGACATGTATGTCTATGGAAAAAGGATAGTGAGCAGTGGATACAAACTCTGAGTTTAACCATACACTGCTCTGCCACTCACTTTTACTCATTTTAACATTTAAGACTCTAAATATTCCCCTTTTTGGGGGAAAAGGTGCTTGCCCGTTTTTTTTTTTTTTTTGACAAAAATATTGCAAAAATAGCACTTACAAAAAAATTACATGGTTTTATATAAAAAAATTAGCCAATTTTAGCTACAGGCTTGTTATTTGGGAGAAAAAATTGTGGCTGTGAGCCTAGTTGAAAAGTGATGAAGAACTGTCATTTAAAAAAAGAAAACACAACAAAAATTATCCCTTTATGGGGGCAGAATTCCACTCAAACATTATGTTGGTATTGGTAGAAGAAACTGTGGGGTTGTTTTATTTTTTATTATGAAAACAGAGTAGCAGTGGCAAGTGGCAATGCCAACTATAGAATTTGAAGAAAAATTTGTAGAACTCAAGTGAAGTGATAAAGAATTGACTTTATAAAAAAAGCCATCAAAAATTGTCCCTTTATGGGAGCATATGCAGCACCAATGAGTGACAATTACAAGAAAAATTGTGACACACTTTCAACTTGCCTGGCCTGTCAGCCAAATAGCAAGAATATATTCTGAAATGGAACACATTATATGACCCTGAGAACAGCACTTAGCCGGTAGAAATGAAAGTAGATTATACTGCCTAATCCATGTATGGGAGCACATTCCACATCAACAATTTACACAATTTGAAAAAAAATTGGGGAACACTATTAGTGTGTCTGCCATTTTACAAAATTATAAAAAAGTGAGTGTTCTTCCTCTCACAGTTGTCTAGCCGATTCTGTCTGTGGTCTCCTGCATGTAGTAATCATATACTGCTGCTCAAACTGACGCTACAGCATATGCAACAGTGCCACTCAAAGTGCACTTCATCTTACAACCATGAAATGAAGTAGGGGAGTGTAAGCAGTTAGGGTGGCAAATGGTCCAGTGTGGAAGAATTGGAGGAGGCTGATGGGTCCCACGTGGTGTTAAAACTGTGCCTGCCCTACATCCATGTGGTGATGTCAGTACTTGAAAGCACCGGGCCTTGCTGCATTTCTAGACTGTGGTCTCTGACGCTCAAAACATTGACTCAGTGGGCCATGACAACTATGTATTTTCCCCTGCCTATAATTACTGTTCCACGTATTGGCGGTGGCGTGCACCTTTCCCCACATGGATATTTACAAGGAGAGGAACACATGGCGATATCAAACAGGGACAATTTTCCTTGAGAAAGAATAACAGCTAAGTATTCTCCATCAAGACTGTGCGCTGCAATCAGTTGGAGAAACAGAGTGGATTCCAGTAAGTGGCGCGGCAGCGACTGCACAGCCAGTAACTTGGCCAGGTGGGAGTTAAAGTTGCAGACCAGCCAAACGACTGGGTGCATATTTCTGTTTACTGGATAAACATTCCTTTTATGGATGGTAACTGACATTGGCATGGAGGAGGAGAAGCAGATGGAGATGATAATGAATGATAATGGTGATAACCATGTGCTTAGTGTATATGTAGCCTGCCTACATAGATGATCATGGGAAGAAGGAATACAAGGATCTTGCTCACTTGGTGCCACTGCCAATTCCATTTTGCAAAATGAGTTGGTGACACCATTTCATGTGAGTAAGGATAGACCTAGTTCCTACACATGTGCCTGTATGTCCATGGCTAATTATCTGATTGCAGATCTTGTACCTTGCTATTGATTTGTCATTTAGTAATGTACAAAAAAAATTCCCATACGGGAGATAACTGCACGTAGCTGCAGCAGCAGTAGAAACATGTCTGCCAGTCCCACCACCACCCATGCTTGTCTTAGATCTACCCCACAAAGGTCTTTTGGATGTTGGGGCTGTACATCATGGCAATGGGATACCTCATGATTCCTCTCAGATTTCCCTGTAGTACCCCTACCAGCATGACTACCAGTAGCACACCCCCTGCCACTACTATCTCCACCAACAATCATGTCTTCCACCTCTACCTCCTCTACATTCAAAAAACACTGGCAGTTCTCATTCAACTCATCAAAAACAGGAAGAAGATGAAGTCTTGCGCTATGAGAAATATCTTTCGCAGATGCCACATGACTACTAGAGAATGGGATCTGTGTCAGTTAAGAAGGCATGGCTGATAGTACAGAAAGACAGCATGATAAGTTACATGTTGAGGAGGAACACACAGAACGCTGACTCAACATTTGTTGTTCAGTGCTTTCAAAAATGTCTTTATTCTCAGGGAGTATGATAACCGTGCAGCTACTGGTGGGGCTGTCAAGACCAGAAGTAGTGTTGCTGTCTCCATCAACATTCTTATTGTTAGTACTTTTACCTGTCCCCATCCATTTTTTTCCAGTCATTTTACTGCACACTGCTTAATTATAATAGTGATCAGCAAGAATTCTGACACTGTATTTTTTTTTTATGTTTTTTTTTTTTTCCACAAAAACCTATTTCAAGAAAAATAGCAAAGCACTAAAAGAGTTACCTAGTCAGTGAGTATTATTAGACAATAACTGTGTCAGTCAGCTTATAATTGTTTTGCTGTTAAAATCGCGGTAGTATGTATATTGAGTAAACAAAATACCCCTTAACAAATAGAGATTTTTTTTAAGATTAGAAGCCTGTATTTACACTGTTTATTGATTGAGAGAAAAAAAAACCTTGAATAGATAGCATTTCCTTTGAAGCAACAAAAATTACTTAAAGAGGATTTTTCATGTCCTCAGGCACATGCGGTTTTATGTACTGCTAGAAAGCCGAGAGTGCACTGAATTCAGTGCACTGTCAGCTTTCCCGTTATGTGCCCCAGGGCTGGAGATATCGATGCCGTTACCGATCTCAGCCCACTGTCAGAAGGGCATTCCTGATAGTCTAGCTGGGCTGTGAGGACAGTACAGGGCTATGGACGAGTACAGTCAGGGAGGGCGTTCCTTATAGCCCAGCGATGACACTGAGCTGTGAGGAACGCCCCCAGTACAAGTCTATGGACGAGTACAGTTGGGGGGCATTCCTCATAGCCCAGCTAGACTGTCAGGAACGCCCTTCTGACGGTGGATGGTGAAACTAAACCCACCGACAGTTCCAGCCCCGGGGCACATAACTGGAATTGAGCGCACTGTTGGCTTTCTAGCGGTATGTAAAACCGTATATACATGAGGACATGAAAGATCCTCTTTAAGGTTAAGGCCCCATGTATTGAGCAACACATCACGTTTTTTTTGGCAGTGTTTTTCACAGAAAATCTGCAGAGTTTTCCTCTGCTGACTTTCTGTCTCTATTATACCTATTTGGAAACCGCCAGCATTTCTGTAGGTATAATTGACATGCTGCGATTTACAAATATACAACGGTTTTTGAACTCACAGCATTTCCGCTGCAGATTTTTTTTCTGCAATGTGTGGATGGGATTAGCCAGAATCCGATCCACTTTGCAGGTACCGCAATATTCAACATTTTTTGCTGAAGTGTTTCCGCCGCGGACAAAACGCTGCAAATTCGCTATGTGGGGCCTTGGCCTAAGAGGGGAATAGCTTTCAGATTAACACTACATCCCACTGTGTATTGGGTGAACAGAGCAGAAATAAAAACATTAAATAACAAGGGTTTTTAATTCAGATTAGCGCAGGCTGTTAGAATGTATATTGGGTGAACAACAACAACAAAAAAAAAACATTTAAATAATGGAGATTTCTGTAGATTAGCACAGGCTGCAATACTGTATATATGAGCAGCAACAAAAAAAACACTTAAGAAGCAAATAGTTGTTCATATTAATACTCCATCACACTGTGTAATTGGTGAGCAGAGCAGGAAAAAAAACATTTAATAACAAGAGTATTTTTTTAAGATTAGTGCAGGCTGTTAGACTGTATCTTGGGTGAACAACAACAAAAATGCTTAAATAACAGAGATTTTTTTAGATTAGTGCAGGCTGCAATACTGTATATATGAGCAGCAACAAAAAAAAAAAACGCTTAGGCTGGGACCCCATGTGGTGTAAACACTGCGTTTTGGCCGTGGCAGAAACGATGTGGAAAAAACCATGGCATTTTACAGTCACAGCAAGGTGTATGGGATTCTAGCAAATCCCATCACACCTTGCGAAAAAATATGAACAGCGGACACGCTGCAGTTTCCAAAACCATTGCAGTTTTGGAAATCGCAGCATGTCAATTATACTTACAGAAACACTGGAGGTTCCCTATAGGTAAAATGGAAGGTTTTCTGTGAAAAGCATTGCGGGAAAAAACACAATGCTACATGAGGCCTTAGCCTTAAGAAGCAAATACTTTTTCAGAGCAGAAAAAAAAAACAATTAACAACAGTTTTTTTTTCAGATCAGTTAGACTGAATATTAGGTGAACCACATAAAAAACGCTTAAATAACAGATTTGTTTCAGATTAGCACAAGTGGAATATATTTGAACAGCAGTTTGTAAATTGTTGCCCAAAAAAGGTTTTTACAAAAGATTTTTCACTAGCAGGACTAACTCTCAGTAAAAAGTATGTTTAAACATTTTGTATACAGCAGCACAAATATGCTCCCTCACTCCTATCTATGATTTCTATTACTAATCTGCCTGTAACTACATAAATCTGACTAAATTCTCCTATTCCTAACTATAGCTTGCAAATGTGTTAGCTGTTCAGAACTAAGGGTTCTGTATGATGCAATGAGATGAATCACAGACCCTTCCCTATCTCCACCATTACTGTAATACCTTGTGTTCAAGCTTACAGCACCTTATATAGTGTATATAACAGCACTGTAAGGTGTTTACCTACCACTATCTATTGACTGAGAGGTTGTCAGCTGATGTCAAGTGGACATTCACCTGAGAGAGTGCAGAGTGCTGTATTTCAGCTATTTCTGACGCTCCCATTGAAGTGAATGGGTGTGTCAACCACCACCAGTCCCACCCACGTTCAGCCTGGCTGCACTCAGGTTTAATGTGGAGCTGGAGAAAGGTCCTGCAGGCTTTACTTCATGGCACAACCCCTTTAATGATTATACATGTTAATGATTAGAACATTAGAGCAAAAGGATAGGTTTATTGGGGAAACTATGCAGTTGAAAGAAGATCAAGTACCCTGCTGGGCCACCTGTAGCCTGGTACAAGATGAGATATGGTTGGGTAGGGATTTATACAGGTTCTGTATGGTATCCTGTGGCACATCTGCCCATGGATGTAAAAGTTAGGCCTGCAGATCCTGCACACTAGTAGGTTGCCAAAGCTGGCAATTCAGGTGGTTCCATAAATGCTTAATTGGCCATAAATCTGGCAATCGAGGAGAAGACATTCCATGGAAACCCTTGCTGTATGTTGCCAAGCATAATCTTGCTGAAAAATGCAGGAAATGTGACCAACTCTACCTATCGCTGAACTGTTAATGTCCCTTGTATGGGGACAGTTGTCAGATCCCAAACAGAACTTGTATTTGGTAATGAAGATACATAGCAGTCAAGGTTTTAAACCTCTCTCTGGGCTTTAATATAGATCTACTGATTATTACAGTAGATCATTATTACAGGGACATGTTTTACTTCAGGTAGGAGTATTTAAAACTGTAAGTTCTGGCATATGAAGAGATGGAGTTTTATTATGTAACTATTTTCAATCCAGTAAGCAGTAAATAAAAATTGCAAACATTTAATTGTGTTACAATTTAGGAGTTTTTTTTTTATGATTTTACCTCTAATTTTGGCTACTCCGTCTACTGCCTATAAGCACTCAATGAGTGAGAACAAAAGACTAAGAAACTAAGTGCTCCAACCATACACAGATCTCTCTCTTAATGTACATGAAATGTTGAGTAAATAGATTACTTTTATTAACTATTGATCTGTAGAGGATGTACTTTATTACACTTCATTTTCATCCATAGTTCTAATCTCTTAGCACTGTATATTGGCTGTGCACAGCTTGCTTTTGTTATTTTGTTTCTGAAAGTTTAGTTTAGTTGGGTGAAAGTGTGGGGAGACAATGTGAGGTAGTCGGCATTCAGCAACTGAGTGGGCCCCTTCAGGACCAGCCCAGGTTTGCCAGGTGCTGTTACAACTTTGTGGGAACAATTTGGGGAATAAGCTTCAAGAAATATAACCAATGAAATTGTATGTTTACTGACACTTGAATAATCAAAAACAACAAACAAATTTTTGTACACTAACAGTGTACAACAGTTTGGATAACCAGGTACCAAAAGCAAAGTTGTGTGAGTTTGGTGTTGAAGAACTTGATTGGTTGCACAGAGCCTTGTTCTTAACCCATCAAACAATTTTGTGATAAACTAGAATGGAGCTTGTGGGTCAGGTCCAACATCATTGTCCGATCTCACAAATATTGTTCTAGATAAATGGGCAAAAATTCCAACATACACACTTCAAAATCTTGTAGTAAGCCTTACTAGAAGAGTAGAAGCTGTTTAAATGTAAACCAGTGACCTACTCCACATTAGTGTCTATAAGATGTCATAAAAGCTCCTGTAGGTGTCCCAATACCTTTCACAATATGGAGAGAGAGAGATTACAGAGCAACGGGATGTAGTAGTATTGTAGTCAGTAATATATGCAGAGCGCCTATGCAGAACTGGTATTTACAATTATATTGTCTCTCTATGGTGGTTATATGGATCTTTGTACAGTGGATTTTATATAATAGCAGGGTGGTGGTATTATGCTGACACTTTGTTGTGGTAACAGGTGGTCATAGTGTGGCAGAATTTAGCCAGTTTTCTCCAAACAGTAATAGTGCTCCTCTTATTGCCCAGGAAAAAGCAACATTACACGGTTTAGGCTCCAGTACAGGTACTCCATTTTGTGTTCCCCAAACAGTTTAGTGTCCCCTATAATGTTCCACTAATAGTAACAGTGCTCTTCTTATTGCCCCACAAAGAGTAAAATGCTTCTTTTAATCCCCCTTAAGGCCCCACATACTCACAGTGCTTTTCTTAGTGCCCCGAAAAATTAAAAGTGCCCCCTTTATGGCCCTCATATTAAGCAGTCTTATTAAACTCATTTATAGAGTTCTACTAAAAATAAAACTAAAACTCACCACTCCTTATACTCATCATCAAGACACTGTATGCTTCTTCAGTTGTGTGTTTCCCAGTGCAGTGACATTATCTCATCACCTTGCTGTGCACTTAAAGTCTTGAAGGCCACAGACCTAAAACTGGTGGCTTACAACTGTGAGTAGCAGTTTAGGGAGACAATGACTTTCTGCCCTGCCATAGACTTCCTGTGGACACAGAGCCAATGCTTACCTGAGCCGCTGCATATATCTGTTGGAAATGAACAGATAAAGGCAGTGTATACAATTGGGTACAGAAATATTTAGCCTTTGCACACCACCACAATGACAAACATTTGCAATGTGCTTTTTGAATAGACGCTCAGAGCACATTGTGTAGTGGGGGAGTTTGTGGTTGCCATAAAGGCGCTCATCCCCAACACCTACAGGAATGGGGACCCAATTTACCTCTCAGTATATTTTTGGCATTTGGGAGGAAACCCACATAAACACAGGGAGAACATACAAATTCCATGCAGATGTTGCCCTTGGTCGAATTCGAACCCAGGACCTCAGGGCTGCAACTGCAAACCACTGAGCCACCATGCTATGCTAAGACTATAGTTTTTTTTTTTACTTTCCTAAAAATCCTGGCATGTCTTAATTATATGAAACATAGTCAGTAAACATATTGGTTAATAGTGAAAGTGATGACATAGTGCAGGGATGAGGCATATGATATGCATAGTGATGTCACAGTTAATGGCTAAAAACTGCACAAACAGTTATCTCATTATATGGCAGTAAGCCTTTAGGGCCCAGGTACGACTGTAGCCTCTATACCCCTATAGTTACACTTGTTGATTTGGGTATTTCCTAGAGAACATACTGACATCACTAATAGTCTATTTTATCCTACATTGAAATTGAAAAATAATACAGCTATATTCTCATTGGCAAATCTAAAGTCAGGAAAGAGTTTTCCACTTTCCTGATGACAAATTGCTAACGCGTAACTAAACAACTTTTGATTTTCTGGCAGTATTTGTGTCATTAATACATTTTGTAATATACCTTATGTTTGTCTCCTTTCTGTGAAATCCTGCATTTTTTCACTCTTTCTCTTGTTGCTGTATTGAAAGCTGATCCTGCCTCTCACTGAATGTTACTGGGTACGGCTGTACGGGGCTGTGTGGTAGAGAAAATGAGGGTAGGGGAGGGTCACTTCATACAGTTATATCTCTGACATTATAAAACGTAAAATGTTTGGTGACCCTCCCCTCCCCTTATTTTCTCTGCTACACAGATTGCGGATTACTTTATTAGTTTGTTTATTATGTTTTTGACACAGTGTTTATAATATATTAATTTTGGAAGACATGTTGATTCTGGTTAATAAATATTAATTCTCAAAGCTATCGGCATGCAATGAATTTTCAATTTAAACTTATAATAAGTTAACACTTTCATTGCCCCTACATGAAATGCTCCTGTCTTCACTGTTATATCCTGCACAGTAGTGATTGATAATGAAGAGTATTAGGCATGTCCAATAAATCTTCTGTCCCACAGAACAAATGTTCTTCATTTAGAAACAATTGCTTTGTTAACAAAGACATACAAGCGCTCATTGTTGGTTTGCAGAATTATTTATGAGCCTAAAAGCAGGTTTCTGTTTTAAAGAAAAAAGACACCCCTGGGTCCTATAATGAAAGATGGCCATACATCAAGTGCCTAGAGGTTGCCGTACATCAAGTTTAAGTGAAATATCAGGATTAGTGAAAACACATTTTTTTTTAAATTATTGTTTACTTTTTTCAACTCCTGCTAGAAAGTGGATTGGTATCATCTATACAAGTTATGACCCAAGTCTTTCATTAGATAAAAGTACTGAAAGTAAGGTATTATTGCCACTTGTGTAGACAGGAGGCAAGGATCTCCTCTTCTATAGATCTATATAGGATCTATGTGTACTGTGTATGGGAGATCTCTTAGCAGGTAGCCTTCGCCCACTCTGGAGATGAGATCTGGAACAACTGACAATTAGAGGTGGAACCTGCCGAGAGGAAAACTGGTGGTAAATCCAGAATACATGTCATAATGCTCAGACATACTACGAATCTTCAGATACACAAATGACAACTGATTCTGAAAGGTCACCTGTAACAGCAGGTAGACTTTAAATGCATGGAGCCATAATATGCTTGTATATATATATATATTCCAACAAAAAAAACCTCTCTCTAGGATTTTATTCCTCAAGGAAATAAATTCTCTGTAGGACACCAGTGACCCATCTGCTCTTACTCTCTGCCAAGTAAATCTGCATATGCTTTAGGAAAGACTTCCAACTGTGATAACGTTAAAGGGATGTGTACTGGGGTTTACCGCAGTTACACCTAAATTAGGTTTTCAGCAGAATTTGGCTTTAAGGCTAAGCCCCACATTACGAAAACGCAACATTGTTGCCACTGCGGAAACACTACACCAAAAAATGCTGCATTTTACAGTACCTGCAAAGTGAATGAGATTCTGGCTAATCCCATTCACACATTGCAGAAAAACATCAGCAGCGGAAAAGCTGCGTTTTCAAAAACGCCCATGTTTTTGAAAATAGCAGCAATTCAATTATACCTGCAGAAACGCTGGCGTTTTCCCCATAGGTATAATATGGCCAGAAAGTCCACAGAGAAAAACAACAACAGCAAAAACGCAATGATATCGCAGTCGAAAAAAATGCGATGCTTTGTTTTTTATCTAGGCGTTCTTTTGCTGCTCTTCGCTACGTGCGGCCTTAGCCTAAGAGAGCTTTAGTGATGAGCAAAGCCTTGAGATTTCACTTTGTGGCCTTTTGAAAATATAGACGTCTGATTCTATTAGCAGAAAAAAATCAGAATGGGCAAATGCAAATGATTTTATTGTTTATTCACACATATGGTACTCTGGCAGATTATCTAGAAGAAACAGGAGGAAAATAAGGGAAATCTGTCAACGGCATATCCATTTTAGGTGGTCTGTACAGTATAAAAATGTCTAGTGACTGAGATCTTTGGGGTGGGGGTGATGGGGGAGCTAATTTTTTGAAATTTAACATATGAATTCACCATATCACAGCACAGGCCTGTGTCTGGTTCTGTTGAACATTCTGTGTGGCCTGGCTTGGGCGAGCTCACGTTCTCCTACCCTCTATGAGAAGTGGCAGTCTATAGTCAGATCTCTCTCCTTCACACAGCAGTGGAGTGTTTAATATACTTAAAAGACTGAGCAGTACTGCTCTCAATAAAGCTCTGGTATAAGATAGTATAATATGTTCAGCAGGAGAACGAAGTCAAGCCTCCTCTTGCAAATTCTATCTGTTTTCCATAAAATAATCCCTCAGTAAATGCTAACTCATCATAGTCGTACTTGCCAACTCTCCTAGAGAATTTAGGAGGTTCCTGTTAAAAGGGGAAATCTTAGAACCTTTCAGTAGAGTTGCCAAGAATTGCCAGCAATACCTCCTGGAAGGCAGTGCTCCCCAAAGTTTCTCTCTAGTGTGATGCTTGGTACATCATTATCAGACTTAGACACTGTGCTGTGGGTTTTACCAGGCTATATTCTAGTGATGGTGATGATTCTATTCTTCCTGGTTGAGAATCATCATTGCATCTTATCTGGCAAGCAGACCATCACAATTCTGGTCTTTGATATTACTTTTTGCACCACCATATACAGCAAGAACAACCTTTAGTACATGTACAGTACATTGGTTTAGATACACTTCTGTGCCTTATGTACAGTAGTTTGTCATATGCAACAAAAGGAAAAAGGAAGTGACTGCATAGCTTATGCACAGCTATATTTACAGATCAATTCAGACATACGGTAAATGCTGATATATCAGAAATGTGTAACATGGGAAACCCACTTAAATGGGCTATACACAGACATACACACATTTATTTAACTTGATGTTTCTTCTGTGCTTTATCATCAGACTAATATCCAGTGTCCTTACTGGTGGTACTGCCACACTGCCTTATATATTACCTTTTTTTTTTTATAAATGAGTGGATACAAGGCATATGTAGAATGTTTAACGCTCGCAGAGGGGCCTTGAAACCAGATGTTGCCTATAGAAAGGGTGAGGCTTATTCCCAAAAAGAGATGTCACATTGACAAGTATCGTTATAGTTAAAGTTAGGTGAGTTCAGTCAGTGCAGAGTTTCTGAACTGTTACAGACAGTGTAAGGGCCAGGAATATTGGGAAATAGTGTCTGGTAAGAGTTGAAGCAGGCATTTTCAGTTTTTTATGTTTGCAAACACTCTTGACTTATGGGTAAAATGTTAAATGATAGGTCTTCTTTATTTTTGTGATAAGATAAACTTCAGTTCATCTCTGTCTTTTTTGCTTGGTTTAAAAAATCTGTGTTAAATGCATTTGAACTTTATGTTCCTGAATTATATGTCAGTAAAAGTACATGTATAATACACAAGTATTTACAAGAACAGAACCGATCACATGAAGCTAGTCTTATGACAAATAATCACTAACCACATTAGTGTAACCAGAGTTATTATGCTGACATAATCATGACTCATTGGCCATCATACTTTGAGCTCTAGACCTATTTTGGACACATAGAACCTTTGTCTAATATTGTCCAGTGACTTAACAAGTGTATTGTACTACTGACAAGAGAGATCAGCAACATTGGGAAAATGAATCTTAGTCGACCAGACTCAGTTACGTATTACTGGGCATACTGCCCATAGTTTAAACAGCAGTAAGCTTTGAAAGAAAGCATGATATTAAATGATCTGTCAAGGCTTATGAGCAAACCGTGAATAAATAGATAGAAAGAAATATAGATAGACTAGATAGATAGACAAATAGATAGATAGACTGTAGATAAAAATAATAATAAAAAAAAACTAATTCATGAAATGGCAGCACTGTGAATAATCTAGAGGACTCTTCACCCATAAAGAGTCCACTTGATTATTCATCTACAAGTTTATGGCTGATTTTCCATATTAGTCCTGAGTTGGTATATACACTCATTGCTACTCCATCAATGATGCCCCCAGTTAGAAATGGCAGATTTCTACAAAATTTGGCATGCCTAAGGCAGATACATAAAATATTAAAGGTGTGGTCTAATTAGATACTGAGTCTTGCTAGAAGAGGGTACAAAAAGTTTCCTCTGCTGGCCTATAAAAAGGCTCTCAGAGGCTACTTTTGGGTATTGTAGCTCTTTGTGAGAAATTATTGACTACTAGACATCCCTGTGGCGTACTTGAAGACATTTTGCCCATTTGACAGACTTTGAGAGAAGACGTATCATTGAACTGAGAGAAATCGGATAGTCATTTCAATGATGGCCACCTGGGGAGCAATTCAATTCTACCTTTGCTGTGGAAGAACACACTGCCCTAACTGGTGTGATGATTTGGGGTGCATTGCTTACATTATTCAGTAGTGATACGAAGGGAACTAACAGCTCAATAATATGTGCAGGAAGTTCTGCCTCTCATGGCAAGGCTTGCAACTGGCATTTTTCAGCAGGATAACACTTGCTCAAACACACAGCAAGGGTTTCATAAAATCAGAAGTCAAAGATATGGGTGCTTTACTGTCTCCCCACACATTATAATGCCCCCTTTACTGGCCCCCACACAGTGTTTTGTGCTCTTTATTGACCCCCACATGGTATAATATTTCCTTTACCCACCTCCACATAGTATAATGCCCCCTTTTTTGGCTCCCAAACAGTATAATGCCCCTTTTACTGGCCCCCACACAGTTTACTGCACCCTTTATTGATTCCTTGCTATTCACACCTCCAGGGCATCTCCCTCACAGTCCCCTCACTCCCTAACGTCACAAGGGAGATGTGATTAGCAAGAAAACAGTGTGACTAGGCTAAAGCTGCTCCCCACCTACCATGACTACTAAGGGTAATTTGTGTATGGCTTTTTATGCTTTCAAACATTTCTAACTTTGCTTTGCTGCATCAAACAGATTACAAATGGGCACCAATGGAAAGGTCATTACTTGATCCTCTACGTCACAGGTGTCAAACACAAGGCCCGCGGGCCGAATACGGCCCCTCTGCCTTCTGTTATCCGGCCCGGCCTCACGCAATACAAGAGCAATAAAGATGGCGGCCGCCTCACTTTGCCTCATTAGCGGTGCGCCCCCTGGCGGCCGCCATCTTTATTGCCTCAGGCGGCACTGTCTGGGGGCGGCATTTTTCTATTCAATGTAAACCATCCCAGGACAGGCCGCTTTAAAAAAAAAAAAAAAAAAAAAAAAAACAGAGCTGAGCGGGGCCTGTCCTGGGCTGGTTTAAGAGACGTTGCATCTCAGCGCAGGCGGCGATACAATGACGTCATCGCGCCGCCTACGCTGAGACACACGTCGCGGACAAGAAGAAGAGGAGGCGGCGACGTCTGCATCAAGGCATCGCAGGTGAGTATAACTTTTTTTTTATATATATAAATAGGCCGTGACCTGCTGGAGTATCCCCAGCAGTTCACGGCCTATTTATTTCCCTACCCAGCGTCTGCTCGTGGCTGCCCCCGCTTCCCCTTCTGCTATGGGACGCTGAATGGGAAGTGGAGGCCGCTGTGAGCAGCCGCGGGCATCGGTAAGTGAGGTCGCGGGCCTCAAACACTACTATTATTATACTCCGGGGTCTTTTCAGATCCCAGAGTATAATAATCGGAGGCCCAGGGGAGGTGAGGGAACATAAAAACATATGCTACTCACCTCTCCTGTGATCGGTGTTACTCCGAGCAGGCTTGAGGCCTCTAGTGACGTCATCAGGTCGCGTCGCCGGCCTGATCACGTGACGTGTGTGCGCAATTAAACAGGGCTGAAAGCTGCAAGGAGTGCTCCGGTGTCCAGGATAGGTAAGTAACACTGGTTTTTATGTTTGTCACCTCCCCTGGGTCTCCGTTCATTATACTCTGGGGTCTGAAAAGACCCCAGAGTATAATAATAGTTCATGGTTTGGCCACTATGGGGCATAATACCCTGTGCAGGGACCACTGTGGAGCATAATACCAGTACAGGGGCCACTATGGAGCATAATACAAGTGCAGGGGCCACTATGGAGCATAATACCGTGTGCTGGGGCCGCTATGGAGCATAATACCGTGTGCAGGGGCCACTAGGGAGCATAATACCGTGCATAATACCTTGTGCAGGGGCAGCTGCGAGTCATAATACAGTGTGCAGGGACTGCTGTGGAACATTATAGTGTGTGTAAATGGGGCGCTATAAATAGGGGCTATGGCACCTGTTTATATTATACGCTGTCTAATAGCTCGCTTAACTGTTAAGGAGAAGTTACTTTTATACACGTGTAAAATAATCTTGGCCCTTCAAGGTACCCCATGAGGCTGAAGGGGCCCCGGTGAAAATGAATTTGACACCCCTGCTCTACGTGATAGGGCCAGTTTATGGTGGAAAAACCACCTGACAGGTTCCCTTTAACTGAGCATAATTGAGGGTAGCTCAGGCTTCAGGGCCATCACTGCCCCTGAACTGTAATAGCTTTTATTTATGATGTTAAACTTACTAATGTGCTTTATTAACTGGATGATATCCCTAAACTCTCTATACCCCTCAATGTTCTTTTACACAAGTTCCAAAACTGTATGTGGTCTAACTAGCAATTTTATACATTAGTGAGACTATGGTTTCTGCATGGTTTAGCATGAACTAGAATTAAAATAGTGACCTACTACAAGCAGGATAGACAGTGTAGGTCTGGCACTATAGTCCCAAAGGATCCTCTGGTGGGCCCAAGTTCTCATAAAAGAATGGGATCCATAAAGCAGCTGTAAGAGAAAACAACCCTATTTGGAGATGACTTTGATCCCACTGGAGATTATTTGTTTTGAAATGATTCAGAAATAATTTATCAAAGATTATTGAAGATATGCCCTGAGAATGTAATAATAATAAATACTGTCATGCAAATAAAGGTAGATATGTACAGTACATGTTTGGTATAAATGAATCATTGACTCACAAAATAATCACTCAGATGGGCAAAAGATACTGATTGTAGATTGCATTACTTAAAATCAATGAATATATCGGTCATAAAAAAGCTATTGCTGCACCAGATTTTTTTTTACCATTCCTCATGGTTTAAATATATTTATTACAAAATTAGCATGTTTTATGCAGAGTCACACAGGTAGCTATGATTTTGGTTACACTCATTGGAAAAAAAAAAAAAAACACACACACCAGTCACTCTCACGTAAACTTTCTTTATTCACCCCACATACTGTACGACTTCACAAATTACACGCACACTTGCATTTCATTGCACTTCCTTCATACTTTCATTTCTTTCACTCTGGCTTATAAAATTATGAAAAATGTCAATTCATGTGGAAAACAGATTATCTGAAAACACTACTTGGGACTCTTCTCATAAACTGACATCCCTTGTGAACAACCTAAGCCTTCAATAATTCGACCACTCTGTTGCCATTTGGAACGTCAGTGTTAATGTCTAACTGGATTCTGATCCATTCTTTGGACCAAGAATTTGATTCACCTATTTTTGTTTTTGGCTTACCCTTCAGTAGATACTACCTGAAAGAATACTTATTATATTGGTAGGGGAGAGGTGTTTTTTTTCCCCCGGTTTATTATGTGTCTCAATTATTTATATGATATCTATTAATGCATGTGAGCATGATATGCAACAAGAGCATATGTGTCTTAAGCATGTAAATTTTCTATTATCCCAAACTCCTCCATATAATGACGTATATAGTTACGACTATATTTGACATCTAATTTAGGAAGTACGATTTGATTATTGGTGAATTTTATTGCCATGGTTTTAGTAGCAAAATCGAATCTATTTATTTGACTATATTTATACCTTTATTTAATACAAATTATATAGTCAACATTGTTGGAATTCGTATATATCTATACGGATGATATATGAGGATATCAGTCAGATACTAATATGGTTATAACTTTGATATGTATCTTTTGGAGTAAGATTGCATAGTGATATAAGATTATATAGTGATATTTCTACAGTATAGCTTTTGTTTACTAACTCCTTTTAGACTTTATGACAATAGTTTCTGTGATTAATGTACTGCGCATGCGTTTGAATTTGTAGATGACAGGTTTATCTTGGTGCCTTAAACCAGACAACTGCTTTACTCACTTTCAGACATGTTTATTGTTCCTACATGCGCAGTGCGTAACAATATGCCGCACATATGCATATGACATTTCCATTATGGGCGATAAATTCTTGCGCATGTGCATAAGCCAGCATTAGACTTGAGAAACACGAGATTCACGAGATTCACATATGCTGCACATCAGGTACTTACTTCCTCTATATAAATTACTATTGTTTGGCCTTGTTGATACCCATGAGGAAGCCCTCTAGGAGGGTGATGTATGGGGATCACTGCTAAACCAACCTCTGGTGGATTGTGACCTAGTGGTAATATTTCTTACTTTTCTGTGGCAATATATACTTTATGTTTGGTTAGCACTATGTTATCCTTATATATACGTATATATATTGTGAAGTGGTGACAGGCAGGGTGCTAGAGTCACGGTATATCTCCCCCAGGTTTCTGACATATGTGTGGTACAGTGCGAGTCTTGAGTAGACCTCAGCCCCAGGTGTAGGTCCCAGGCTCATTACTGGGCCATAAAAGGCTGCAGAGCCTACACTTCAGGGCAGATTCTGGGAGAAAGAGGAGGTGCCTGGGTCTGTCCAGGAATACTGAGAGTCTGGTGAGACCTGTGTTCTTTGTTTTGTGGCTGGTAGTAAGCCACACATATAGCTAGCCTTATTCTGTGCTAGCTATACAGATAAGCAGGTTTTTGTTTGATGTTTTCTTGTTGTACCTGAAGTGAAAGTTTATTTATTTTTGTTTTATTTTTCAAATAAACCTCTTTGCACCAGACATTGTGTCCCTGTCTCTGACTGGTTGGGTCCGCACCATTGCTGCTACCGAGCTACCTTCCCCAATATATATATATCCACACTAGTGAATTATTTGTTATATCCATGTGGACTCTTATTTTTTCTTTGTAATTAATTACTTTTATATTTTGTATATCCTTCTAGGTCTTCTAAATTATTATACATACTTAGAGAATAGGGACAGACTTAGGTTAATCACATATAGAGGTATTTATACCTCCATTTTAAGGGTCCTCTGTTATTCTACTGTTGATCGCATGTGATCTTGCATGTCATGTGTCTTCCTTGTAGCATTATACTCTGTAATACATCTTTAGGTCCCATGGGGGTTGGTTTTAACTTTCAATTAATTTTATACTTTCTTTGTGCCAATAAAGCAAAATGTTTTTTAATTCTAGCCAAATCTTGAGTTGAGCATCTCTTTAATATGTATGCATCTTTTTCACCGTTTGTTGTTTACATGCTAGCTTTGCATACATGAGATGAACCCCACTAGTCTAATATTCAGTGGTGCCCATTAATTTTTCTTCTTCATAGGATTTTCCTTATATACTTACAGACCAAAGATGTAGTGGCACCGAATTTCCTTCTAGTAAGCACCTGAAAATGGTCCTGACAGAGACAGGGGTGTGCAATGAATGTATCACCTGTGTCTGCACCATGGACAAGGAAACTGTGGAAGCTGCTTGTGCTGGTGGCCTGTTTGGGCCCTCCACAGCCTGTTTACTCTGTGTGTGTGCCCTCACACTGTCTGCTCCCAACACTTTCTAACTGCTATGACCACAGCCTATATGGCAGGCAATTCATAGAAATGTCCATCTCAGAGTCCAATGATGTGTCCCCTTTCATGTTAACTGGGCAAAATGTGTTCAAGTTTGTTGCAGGCACACGTCTAGCAGTCAACAAAATCTCACTAAGAGGCACACTACCGAAAAGTAGCCTCTGAGAGGTTTGTTTTGTTTTTGTTTTTTTTTGTTTTTATTTATAGAGCAGAGAGGGAAGGACTCTTATGTGCTACTGTGGCAAGATCCTGTGTCTAATCAATCCACACCTGTAATCATTGACATATCTGCATACTTTGTATGCATACAACTGCATACAAAGTTTTGCAGAAATCCGATATTTCTGTCTGGGTGCATTATATTCTTTTTGTCAAAGAGTGTGCCTATGGAGGACCTGTCAACTCTCCTGACATGTCTGTTTTAGGCTGGGTTTACACCTTCAGGTTTTCTTATACAGTTTTTTTAAGCCAAAACCAGGAGTAGATTATGATCCTTCATGGTCTGAACCAAGTTTTGGCTTTAATAACTGCATAAAAAAATCTGATTGTTTAAACACAGCCTCAGTAAATACTTGTATCCCTCATGATATAACAATTCTGGAGTTTTTTTCTTATTACTTTGTGTTGCTTTTTTTTTGTTATTCCTCTCTGTGTGAATAAACCTAGTCTTACCATTCCACTTGCTAAAGGGGTATGTTTCTGCACAGTTTGCCTCTGTTGCAACTGTTTGGACTCAGAATGAAAAGGTAGGGACACCTATGCTTGCCAAATCTACTGGAAAATCTGGGAGGTTTCTGAAAACAGTGGTGACCTCCTGGACTCCCAGAAGAGTAGGCAAATCTCCTAGGCCTGACAGAATGTTCCCACTGTGCTGTGCTATCTGTGATTTTTACATGTGATAAGGGCCATGGTCAGCATATTGCTTGCTTAAGTCACTCGCTTTTACAGATTTTTACATTTAAAATGCTCCAAAAATTACAATATTGAAAACAAAAACCTGTGAAAAATTATCCCTTCATGTGAGCAGATGTAAAATCAAAATGGTGTTGGCATTAAACGATGAAATGAGACAGGTGTTTTTTGACATTTTTTCAATCATTTTGACGTTTTTCAATCTTTTTTTTTTTTTTTACGCCAACGCTGTGGCACCAACAGTGGTATAGTAGAATGTGATACCATAAGACTAGAGGTGGGCAAGCCTCTCAAGATATATTTTGTTTTTTGGGTTTAGGTTGCAGGTCCAAGATTATTTTCGGGTCGAACAAATTCGGTATGAACCACACCTTAAATTGGCTGAAAACATGGTATATAACACTGTCAGGGCACTTAGGACCCTTTCTAGCTCTCTAAGGCAAACACAGCACAAGTTATGTCAAAGTGAAAGTGACATGTATGTCTATGGAAATACGAATGGTAAGCAATGGATACAAACCAATGGGTACCCTTTTTTTTTTTTTTAGGAAACGTGCTTACCTGTTGGCTATCAGCTCCGTGCTCCATTATTCAGCCTTCAGCTGGTGATGTCTGCAGCAGGAAAGCACAATGATCGTTGAGCTGCAGACATCATTACAGCGGGAGCCTGCAGGTCTGTGACAACATGGTTAGGTGAGTAGTATAATCGACATGCTGTGATTTCCGAAACCGCGTCTGTTTTGTAAATCTCACCATTTCCGCTGCAGGTATTTTTCTGCAAGGTGTGGAAGGAATTTGCTAGAATCCTATTCACTTTGCAGGGACTGTAAAACGCTGCGGTTTTTGCCAAACCGCAGTATAAAATGCCACATGGGCCCCCAGCCTAAATCTAAAATTATATAATTATGTTCCATGTGAAAACTACATACAGTGCAAAGGTATTAGGCATGTGTGGATCATTAATTAACAAAATTAAGCAAATGAAAATAAAAAGAGCAATCTAAATCAAATCAATATTTGGTGTGGACACCCTTTTCTTCCGAACAGCATTAAGTCTTATAAGTACACTTGCACACAGTTTTTGAAGTAACTAGGTTGTTCCAAACATCTTGGAGAACTAATCACAAATCTGCTGTGGATGTAGGCTTGCTCAAGTTCCTCTGTCTCTTCATATAATCCCTAACAGACTCCATGATCATGACTCTGTGGGGGGCCATATTATCCCTTCCAGGACTCCTGGTCACACCAAGTATTGATGTGATTTACATTTCTGTTTTGTTCGTTCACTTCATTATATTAATTGACAAAAATGAACTATTAACACTTCTATTTTTTTAAAGAATTTTTATTTAGCAGAATTTTTTTCCACCTGCTCAAAACTTTTGCACAGTACTGTATGTGGTGGTCAGATTATAGATTACTTCAGCCAGTAGTAATATGCTTATAAATAAGAAAACTATTCATTCCTAAACAGTAAAGCAAAGAATATAGGAGTAGTAGAAAAGCTCTCATGACTAGCCTCCTGTGTAAATGGTGCTCCCCTATCATCTCATCTAGTTATGTCTTTCTGCAGTTTGAATTGCCCTCTTTTCCTCAATCTGGTAAAGCAGTGAAAGGATGTTTGTTCTGCTAATTAACTTTATTACCCTGATAACTCCCTGCAGCCTTTGACGAAAACAATTACCGTTCCTTTTTTCCACTAGCAAAAAAAAAAAAAAAAAAAAAGAATATTAATTAGACTAGGAGGCCTTGGTCCCTGCCATGTTAGCCTGCCATGTTCCCAGGCCCTCGAGCAGGATAACATTACATTGTCAGTAGTAATTTAGCTCTCATCTGTCTCTGCTAATTATTGTCACATTCATCAAATTCATCAAGGAAAGTGCACTCAGAAGGATTGCATATTTGCAGTTAATATAGCATAAACTGGTATTACCCATCACCACATTTGCGATGATGAGAGGGACACAACTTATTCATCCCTAATTAGAGCAAGCTGGGTAATTAATTATGCATTCCGCCTTATTACTTCTGAGTTCCCAGATATTGTTTGTCTAAAAGGAGGAGGGGGAGATGTGAAGAGAGGACGAGTGTGTCTGAAATTGCAAAAAAAAAAAAAAAAAAACGGAAAAAAATAGTGATGTGTTTTGTCACATGCGGCATGCCATAATTCCCACCTGACAAACTGGCTGAATCACAGAGAAATTGCAAGTTGTCAACAGCAGAATAAACTGCTGTAATAACTGATTAATGATCAGCACCTGTGACAGGTGTGGAATAGGACTGTAAACTCACTGTGATTAACAGGCGCTGGACGAATAAATACCGCAACAGGAGTACCCAGAATAAAAAACAACCAAGCTGCCTTCACCTACTACCTGCAGACAACAGCAATATACTGATAGGTAGATCAACTAAAGCGTTATATCATGTAAGACACCCTAAGTCAAAATGATATCTACGCTGGTTTTACAAGTTTCAAAAAAAGACAGGAGCACTCATGTATGGTAAGTGCAGTCTAATAAGCAGGGGATACTAGCCAAATTTGTCATCTGAAAGGATAAACATCATCTGCAAGTACTCAACTGTATAGGCATACAACAAGTGGTTTATTAGATAGTGGTCAGGCAGTTCATAGAACATAAGCTAGACTCTTAAAGGCACACTAAACCCAGAAATGCAAGATACATATAAACAGAAGGTAAACGTGACCTCATTGTTGGTCAGTCTGCAGGCTTTTCTGCTCATCTCTTCCATTTTGACTGGTAAGTGAGTGATAGGGATGATGTTTAGCAAAAGTGTTTTAATAATAATTGTGTCAATGGAGATAGGAGGGGGGCTTCCTGCTGCAGCCAATTGTCTTACACTCCCAGCAAAAGTTTGTAGTATTCATTTCTGAAATGATGTTTTATAACTGGAGGTACACTTTAAGGATGGGATTTACTTTAAAAACCTATTCAACACAAAAAGTGGAAAAGTACACTTTCAAAAAATTGTGCTGAGCCAGCCCTCTGAGAATAAAAGGGTAATTTTACAGTTAAGCACATGATTTGGGAGGGATTCTTAAATGAGGATTCCCTACTTAGAGAACAATGAATTGCCTATCAGACATTTATAGCCTATCCTTTGGATATACTAACATGTCCAATTGGGAATTCACTTTAAGATCTTGTGATACATTAAAGGGGTATTGCCACAAGATGGTTCCTAATCCATTGGGGTTCAACTACTAGGACCCTCACTATTCATGAAAAAAGAGCCCCCTGCTTGAATGGAGCAGTGGTCAAGCATGATGTTGCTCTTTTTTTAATCGATTGTGCTGTACTCAACTTCTCTTTGGCAGTTGAATGGAGCCGAATGGGACTTTTTGACCCTATTCACGTTATTGGTGGGGTCCCGGTTGTCAGAGCCTCACCAATAGGCCACTTATCACTTATCCTGTTGATATGTGTTAACTACTTATGTAATTTTCCAACCACATTTAAATGAGAAATTAAAGGTTTTTTTTTTTTTAGGCTAAATTGAAAACCAGGCAGCACATTCCCCATTCCTTCCAGTGCAAGGACTGGCCAAGTCATAAGCGACAAGGTTCCTGTGACCACTGCAGCCACAGTCCTCAGTTGTCACATATACCCCAGTGATATGCTACAGAAAATAATGGCTTCTTGAAATACAACCTCTAAGAATATGTCTATACTACATTGAACTCATTTGTGAGATATGTATATTAACATGCATAGAACTAAAATTAAAAAATGTATTGTAGTATACCCATCACATTTGACATACACTAGGTTCCCACCTGTGTCTGGTATCCGTCTGCTTGCAAACCGTTATAAGAGAAAAATGGTTTGGTGCAAAAAGGATTCCAAACAGTTACACAGCAGATACCCGAATCTGTCTTTTTCGACGGTTAGTCAATGGGTGTCCGTTCAAAAAAACTGACCATTTGTGTCCGTTTTTGACCAATTCGTTTTTCCTTTTCTTCCCCTTCTTCATTTTGAGCATGCGCAGAGGGAAAAACGGATTACAAAACAGACACAAACTGATTGCTATCTGTTTGTAACCCATTTGCAATCCACTTTCTATAGACCTCAATGTTAAAAAAAAACAGATTGATTGCTGTTTGTCTGGAATCCTTATTTTTTAAACGGAGAAAAATTACTGCAAAAGAGAGGATACCAGACAGAAATGCGGATGGTTTTTACCACCCAATGAAATCAATGGGTTTTAAAACAAACCGTTTGAAATCAGCTTTTGAGACGGTTTCAAAAACTGATTTCGTGCAGAGAGGTGAACGCAGATGTCAACCCAGCCATACATAGTTTTTGCTGTACTGAAAAAGTCTGTTATGCTATTCAGTACACCAATGGAAGTCCTTTAGATATGATTTATTTTTATTTTTTTACTTTGGGCAGATATATCTAACTGTATGGCTGTGCCTTAATACACTTTAGTTTACATCTTGCAAGAAAAAAAAGACATGGGGGAATTTATCAAGACTGGAGTTCTCTACACCATTTCTTGATAATTCCTGCACCAGTGGAGGATATGTGTGAATTATGACAAGGTGTATGTATCTTCATAAATCAGGTGCATCTTCCAGTGGGCTCTGTGTCTACACTGAAATCTATGCTTGCTCATAGCGGATTTAGATATATATATGCATAGACTTAAGCCATCATTTACACCAGAAAACTGACATAAATGATGATAAATCTGATGGAGTCAATAGTCATTTCTACTCCTTGTCCCCTTTCAGGAAAGTGGCAAGGGAACTACAAAAGGGATGATATTGTATTGATATTGTCGGATTTTGTCCTCTAAGTATAAACACAATAAATAAAACAATTGTTTAAAAAATAAAATCATAGACCGGGGTTTGAGTGGCATCCCCCCATGTTGTTAATGTGGCATTCTGTACTTCTAGCCACTTTTCACCTACGACCGTAGAAAGCAGCTGCAATAAACTATTTTAACCGTTTTTTTTTTCCATCAAAAAGTTACAGTCAATCTATATTTTTGTCTAATATTATCCACCATTTATTTTGATATACAACATACATTAGTTAGGGGAAATGAGGTGGAGCTAGTTATTGTTATTTTATAATGAGTTGTTATTTTTATTAAATATTTATGAAATATTTACCATTTGTTTTTACATTCAGGAAACATCTTCTGCTAATGGAGCCACTGTAGGAGTCCCAGTTACAAGTAATAAAGCCCTAACACAAGGAAAACAATCAGTACTGTGCCAGGTCTGATTCTTGTGTGATCACCAGGACCAATGAAGGTAATGAAACTGCATGAATATACATACCACCTTAACAGTTCATTCACACAACCGACTTTCATCCATAAAACTCGGTCCATGTGTGAGGCTGATTTACTTCCCTGAACACTATGTTGGGTCTGTAATCACTACAGAACAGTATTGTGCTGGGAGACAGGGACTCCTAGCATCATAGATACAGTAATTATAATGCTAGCAGACCATGTCTCAGCATAGTGTTCAGTCCAGTAAATACGTCTCACACATGGACCGAGGTTCATGGATGAAACTCAGACGTTTGAATGCTTGTGGTAAAAGATAAAATTTGTGGACTTTATTAGGTTGAAAGATTGGTAAACACTAAAATAAAATCTCAATATTACAGTACAATGAACACATAGAAGTCCATAAATATCATAAATGAATTGATAAATATCTCCAATAAATATAATGTATGTCATTGAGTTTATAATACACACATCTGATCAAAATTCTATAAAATGGACTAAGAAATAAATGAAAAAATTAGTTTATATTTTACAATAGATACTTTAACATGTTTTTGTAGTCCCCAGGAAATAACTGAAAGAAAGCAATAAATCCATCTACACAAACCTATGAGGCTCATTTTGTTATTATTAGAAAACTACAAAGCTTTGCTTTAATCCATAGGCATACATAGCTAAAAATATGCACTTTCATTAAAGCCACTTTTGAAATTTATTGGACCTTGAAATACTGAGAATTTAGACGTTAACGTTGTCACATCAATTTATCAAAAATTTTAAAGTGTCCGAATGCTAATACATATCACAGGGTGCAGTGTTACACTTGATTTAACATCTATAGTCCTTTTAGGCTTGCTTTACCGCCCATTACTAAAATATACATACTGTACACTGCTCAAATGTCGAGTTTTTAAAGCATGGTGCATTTTATTGCATTCCTGACTTCCTGAACATAGGGACCTTTACGTTGCATAAAAATGTATGAATATAATGCATGTGCCCTTGAATATTGAAGCAATAAAAATATATTATATTATAACTTAAACCATTGGTCCTCAGTTCAGTTATCATGAATCACATTGCACTTGAAAGGGCTTCAACACCAAAATGTATTTATCATCAAATATTTTTCCTGAACACAGCATTAACATGATTGCCAAGGATTCAAGAAAAGGTTTGTTGTTCATTTCAGAAACCGCACCACTCTGGTCCATTGGCTATGTTCAGTATTGCAGCTTTTCAATTTAACTAGGCTGTAGAGCTAGATATGGACCATGGACAGAAATGCGTTGCCTGAGCTTTGCCAGGCATTCTTGCCCATTCTAAGCTTTAAACTCACCAACCATTTAACCTTGAGATGATGACAGTAGTAATCTGAGAGAGTTTGGTTGCTATGAAAGCTCCACTTGGCAACACAATTTTAAAGACTGTTGCTGTTAAGCAGTATATCTCTATCAACCAGTCCGTCTCAAATGACTCAGCTGTTTCACTCAAAGCTGGATTGGCTCTATTCTGAGAGCAGAAAATATAGAAAAGCAGCTTGGCAGCAGCCACGGCATGCCATTCCCCATTTCAGCCAGTGTTATCAATCACATTTTTCTAATTGTGGAGAGCTTTGTAGAGAGCTTTTTATTCAACCCTACACTTTCAAGCTTTATAGACCTCTTTAGTGTAGGTTATAGAAACTATGGCTTAATAGAGTAGTACTTAAAGAGCAACCAGACATGCTGACCAGAAAGGTTTGTGATGTGTCTAAGATGAAAGGATGCAAAAATTATTCCATTGAAAGATTAAAAAGTACAGAAAAAATATTCAAGTAAAAAATGCATTATTCAAAAAATTGTATATTTTGGGCTACTCACCTCTTGAATACACAGGTGGATTATTAAATAAAACACACTCATTTGCAAAACTTTGCATATAATAAAATGTCAAATATTATTTTTCTTTTTTGTTTCTCCAAAACAGTAATACCTATCCTAAGCAACTCCAGGGAATCTTGATAATTATAACATAGATATTTATGAATTGGGGGATATCAATCCACATGCCCAGTGCTGTAGAAAGCATTCAGTGATTTACAATTTTGCATAAAGTGTGTGAAACCACTGCCTATCAAAACTTCCCTTGATTAATCCATTGTTCGAGCAAAATCTTTCTGATAGCCATTAAGTTGCCTATGTAATATGAGTTGGTGGTCTCAGTTCAATTTAAGTGGGCAGGTGTCCACACGATGAAAAATCAACATCACAATTGGCACTAATTGGAACCATAGCTGCCAGTCTCAACACTAAATGATTTAATGGACACGGAGACAGAACAATTCTTAAACCTCAATGGTTTTCCTCCAGAATTCTGTTGCTCATTTCTTTGTTAATGTGGTATTATGATGCAGAGATATCAATAGCCTTTGTTTCTTGGATTTTAATTTCCTATCATCTTTAGGAGGAAAAAAAACAAGTATATGGTCATTAAAACATGTTTTTTCATTTCCTAAAGCTAGGTTATACCCATGCAAACCAGATGTAGAAAACAACACTGAACTAGCTTTGTATGAACAAATCCATATAGCTTATATAACTAAGAGAAATATGACATTAGTAAATAAATAATTATATATGGATATATTTTTCCCTTTATAAGCTATGGGGTGCTATTACCCTCCATCTCTTAAAGGGATAAATAAATCTCATAATGGAATCACTCTCATTTACAAACACTGCATTTAAGTACGGTATTTGCTGTATCATTACATCTAGACACTTCATTTTATTGTCAAAATTGCACCAGGCATATAGAATCTAATTGCCAATTGAATGTCGTTGATCAGTGAAAAATCTTTACCTAAATGCAATGCTAATAAATGTATTCTACCATAATAAATAGTATCAAATGTGAATAGGCACTTAAGTCAACAATGGGTCATTATCTATGATTCTATAGGCAGTCTTATTGCTGAGCTATTATCTACTTTTTAAAGGGAATCTGGTACCAGGGTTACAATGCCCTTTATGACAGCAACATAAAGTAGTGACAGCGACCTTGATTCCATTGCAGTAGTCTATATAAAATCATGGGCTATCAGCTGCAGTGTAACTTTAGTGCAGGAGTATAATTACAAGTGGCAGCCGTATAAGAGGCCAACTCTCCCTCAGTTGATTGACTGCTTTCTCCCTGTACTGTACATAGGGAGAAAGCTGTCAATCAGCGGTGAGGGAGCCAGAAACTCATGAATATCAAGAACTTCATTGAGAGCATTTCAGTGTTTGCACTGCAGCTAAAAAAAAGAGATTGTGTGAAAACAACTGCAAGATAAAAAGTAAATGATACAACATTACATTCAGGGCCTATGCCATTCTTTATGCTGCCTTCAGATAGTGTAGCATAAACCTGTTGACAGATACTTAAAAAGAGAAAATAGCTTAGACATAATACCATACACACATTGGTAACATAATAATTGAAGGGAACAGCCCACAACAGGCGCTCACCACACTCCTTTTTCGGAAGGTGTTGAGGGTGGCGTAAAAACACAATTTCCAACAACTTTTGTAGCAAGTGGCATTAGAAAAGTTTCAAACCAGAAGTTATTCCACTTGTCTGACAAAGCTACCCCTAAGACTTTTATCTACCCATTACTAGTATATAAGGATTATCATTTGTATATTGGATAACCACAAGCCTTCAAGCCTTTGTTCTTGAGTCTTGATCTCATTAGAGAGTTATATTAGAGGGGTTTTCTGGGTTAACAATATTGATGACCGAACCTGAATGATAGATCATCAATACCAGATTAGAGGGGGTCTGACACCCAGTACCCCCATGGATTAGCTGTTCTCAGCAGCTGATACACAGAGAATGGATCAGGAAGGACTGCAGATCAGCTTCCATTTATTTGACTCCGTTTCAGCACTACACAGAGAACAGAATGGTCTGCTTCCTGTTACATTCTTTGTGTATCAGCTGCTGAGAACAGCTCTTCGATGGGTGCCAGACCATAATAAATCTGGTATTAGTGACCTATCTATAGCCCGGAAATCTGTAATTACAATTTGCAGAGCACGCAAAAAAGATGTCCACTGGCTATTCTTAACATACTACTGCCATCATGACCTTCAGTCATTAATTGAAATGCTATTAATAGACACTGGCATGGTTTACAGGCCATATGACATTACTCTCTTTGGTCACATGGTCTATTCGCAGGGCATTCTCATTCAAGTGGGACTCCTGCTGGAGCTGCAGGAATGCGCTGGGAGACACCAGAACACCAGGGACAGGTCAGGATGTTTTGTTTTTTTTTTTCACCTCCCTCGGCCTAATTAAAAAGAAAAAATAGCCTAGGCAACCCCATTAAGTCTCAGCATTATCTTTTTATGTATTAATGTGCAGTTCTAACACATCTCTTAAAAGTATGTTTTTCAGCAAATGCCCTATGAATTAAATATGCTATATGTTGACTGGCCAGCTATTCTTTATCTCTGATTTGTTAGAGCACACTTATAGTCAACGCATGCGACTTCAGGCCATTTTACATAGGCAAACACACATTTGTTTGAACCTTCATTGGTCATTGCTCCATTTAAGCAGGCCCAGGGATCAGCAGACAGATAAGCAAATATCTGTCATTGATCGCATATATTATGCAGACATAAAAATCATTTTTTTATTGTCAGCACATCCCCCATTTAAAAAGAGGTTGCCACAAATGCAAACTGTATAAGGATGAAAAATCATGTCAATGACTGCTCATCCCCATATTCACAATTTCCATATGTATATGAAAGTTAAAGCATACACCCAATTATAAAACAGCTTTACATCAATGAATAGTACATGTGAATATACGAAACTTTAAAAAACGTATTTAGGAAATCTGTTTTTCACTTATTAGGCTGTTCTTCTTATTTCCTTATCAGTCCATTTATATACAGGTGTATCTCAATAAATAAGAATATCTTTGAAACGTTTATTTCTTTCAGTAATTAAATTAAAAAAGTGACCGCCTATATTTTCTAGATTCTTTACACACAGAATGTTCTATTGCAAGTGTTTTATTTCTGTAAATGTTGATTAAGGATTACAGGTAGTGAAAACCAAAATCTAAAAAAATTAGAATATTGTAAAAAAGTTCAGTATTATAAATTCAGTGTGTCACCTGCCAAGGTTTCGGAAGAGTGAAGAAATCAGGCGATACCTTTTACAGGCTAACTGAGTATATTTGATAGTAAGCTTTCGAGAGTCTAGCTCTCTTCTTCAGACATGGTGTTATACAAGAAACTGAAAATTCACACACTCTTTATGCACACAAGACATGGGTCTTCAAAGGATCTTAGAATCTTTAAAGAAAACAAAATGCAATATAAGTAGAGAAGTTATTTACAATAGGTCAAGAAATAAACAATCTGGAAACTTGTGGGGCGTGATGGAGGGATCATTAATTCTTGCTGTTATCTGTTTGCAATCAGGTGGTGATTTGTGACCCTCACAGTTCATACATAGTGTGACATGAAACTGGCATGAATATTAAGTCCAAATTGCAGAGTTTTAAATGTTTGCATTAACTTATATTCCCATTCCTTTCTCTCCCTCTGCGTCTTAAAATGTCCCATTAAAACCACAACCCGCAAATCTTCAATAGTGTGGTCTTCTCCGGAGAAATGTGCGGCTACTGGGAGATCTGTTCTGCTGTTATTAATGGTGAATCTGTGTGAGTTCATGCGCTGACTGAGTCTCTGCCCTGTTTTCCCCACATAGAGGCCTGTGGTGGGACATTGCACACACATTATGAGATACACCACATTGGAAGACCTGCAAGAAAATGTCCCGATAATTCTGTGCACCTGTTGTGACTGTGGGATAGGTACACTGTCAGCGGTGTGGATGTGCCTGCAGGTCTTGCACCTGTTTTGCAGGCAAGTTGAGGTACCATTTTCAGTTGGGGCCTTCAGGGCACTCCGGACAATAATGCGCCTCAGGTTTGGTGGTTGTTGAAAGGAAAGGAGAGGGCGGACTGAAAATATGTCTTGGAGTCTGTTGTCCCTATGTAGCACAGGTTGGAGCTTCTTGGCAATCCTTCGTAGGATCTCCAGCTGTGGGTTGTAGGTGAAAACTAGGAGCACTCGGGCTTCATTCTGGGTCTCTTTTTATGTGAGCAGACTGTCTCTGTTAATGGCTGCCGCTTTGTTTAATTGGTTGTCCGTCATTTTTGGTTCGTATCCCAATCGGAGAAATTTTGTCCTCAGATCCAGGAGGTGCTTCTCCAGGTCTGCTTTGTCGGAGCAAATACGATTGTATTGTATAGCCTGGCTGTAAATAATAGATTGTCTTGTGTGCTTGGGGTGGAAGCTGTCGTTTCTCAGGTAGGACGTTCTGTCTGTGGGTTTGTGGTATATCGATGTGAGTAGTCGGTGGTCTTTAATGTATATTGTGGTATCCAGAAAGTAGATTTTACTCTCTGAATAGCTAAGTTTAAGGTTGATGGTAGGGTGAAAGTCGTTGAAGTCATTATGGAATTGAAGTAGGGCCTCCTAACCTGCAGTCCAGATGGGACATTAAAATGGGACATTTTAAGACGCAGAGAGAGAGAAAGGAATGGGAATATAAGTTAATGCAAAAATTTAAAACTCTGCAATTTGGACTTAATATTCATGTCAGTTTCATGTCACACTATGTGTGAACTGTGAGGGTCACAAATCACCACCTGATTGCAAACAGATAACAGCAAGAATTAATGATCCCTCCATCACGCCCCACAAGTTTCCAGATTGTTTATTTCTTGGCTTGTTGTAAATAACTTCTCTACTTATATTGCATTTTGTTTTCTTTAAAGATTCTAAGATCCTTTGAAGACCCATGTCTTGTGTGCATAAAGGGTCTCTGAATTTTCAGTTTCTTGTATAACACCATGTTTGAAGAAGAGAGCTAGACTCTCGAAAGCTTACTATCAAATATACTCAGTTAGCCTGTAAAAGGTATCGCCTGATTTCTTCACTCTTCCACTAATTTCTATGTCCTACACGGTACAACATTATACTACTGCCAAGGTTTCCTAAGCCTTTAAATGATCCCTCAGTCTGGTTCAGTAGGACACACAATCATGGAAGACTTCTGATTATGAACTGAATTTCTGAAATGAATGAACGTTTCCAAGATATTCTAATTTATTGAGATGCACCTGTAGATTCTCGTATCAGTACCCATTTCACAAATAGAAGTCTATGGAGAGAGAAGGAAGAGGCTGTTAAATGCTGAGTTATTTGCAGTGATAGACTGTTAAATTGAAACATAGCAGTGTTTAAAAAGCTCCTTGAGTCACAGTGTAGCAAATTGTAGATCACTGTGTTTTCCAGCAGCTTCCTTCTCCTCCTCTGCTCTCCATAGACTAATATATAAAAATTAACTCAGCTTGATAAATGGAAAAGGAAACATATTTCTTAAATAAGATATATTATAAAGTTTCTGATATTCACCTGTACTATTAATGTATGAAAAGTTGTTTTATAATTGGAGGTATGCTTTAAACAAACGCTGATTGTCTTAATATACTGTCGATTGGCACTTGATATAGGCAGGAAATCTGTCCCTGTACAAGAGCCTTTAACTGCATGGAACTTTAACCACTTCCCACCACCACGCGCCTTTTCACGTCCTAATTAAGGAGCCAATTCCCTTTTAGGATGTGAAAAGGTGTTGGAAGTGCGGAGGGCTTCTCCTCTCTCCCTCTCTCACTACCCTCTGCTAATACAGACACACTGCCGGGTAGTGAGAGCAGAGATGCTACCAATCTGGCATGACCATGGTATTTATGGAGTATTTCCATGCTCTCGAGAAATTGCATAACTCCATTATTGAAAAAGAAAAAAAAAATGAAATCTCAAAATTTCACCTCCATATTGTTTTAATTCCCGTGTTTTAAGTCCCTTGAAACAGTTTAAAGGAATAAAAAAAAAAAAAAAATTAATTTTGAATTATTTGAGGGGTGCAGTTTTGAAAATGGGCATTTATGGAGGTTTCTAATACTAGCCCTTTAAAATCCCCTTCAGAACTGAAGTGGTTCCTAAAAAGTGGTTTTGGGAAATTTTCTTGTAAATTTGTTAAATTTCTGTTAAACTTATAAGCCTTCTAATGTCCAAAATAAATTCACAGACGATTAAAAGATAATACTAACATAAAGCAGAGATATGGTAGATAATATTTATTAATGTTTTTGGCTGCTATGACTATCTGTCTGAAAAGCAGAGCATTTCACAATTTGAAAATTATGAATTTTTTCAAATTTCCACCAAACTACCTATTATTTCATAAATATATGCAAAAAATATGGACCAAAGTTTACCACTAACTAAAATAATCTGTAAATCACTTGGGTTGATTAAAGCGTCCTAAAGATATTACAACATAAAATGACACAGCATTTTTCAAAAACCGGGCCTGGTTTTTAAGGGTTAAAGAGTTAAACTGCAAAGAAAAAAAGAGTCCATGAAAGTCCACCAACACACCTCTTGTTTCATTAATATCATGCATTGCTTCTTTATTCCTCCCCTATATTTTTACACTGCAGGTCTGCTTGTTCAGAGTGGATGCTAAGCATAAGCACAAGCCCAACGCATGCTCACAACAAATCTTTGCAGGTTGAATGAAGTTAGTGCAAGATGGGATAATTTGCTTTACAGAATAGTATGATTAAATTAAGCTACAAGTAACAGAACATTGCCCTAATTTCAATTCTTACTGTGGTCTAAAAGGTTGTCTTCACCCCGCATGGCATATGAAAACACCATGTTATGCAAAGCTGCACAACACCACAACATAAAGATTTCTACTACATTGTAACATTAGCTACATTACAATTTAGGTAATGTAATGGCATTGGCTAACATTAGTTACCAGTGGCTAAGAAAAATGGACTGGGGTGGAGCTTTTGATCTCATTAAATAAAACTATTTTGTTCACTTTTTCAATGCATACTATAGTGTTTATAACTAAAAAAATGTAAAAATGAAAAAAAAAATCATGTAACTAAGGAAGGGAGTAAAAGGTGGCAAAACTACAAGACAAAGAAAAGGCTACTGTTTCTTTAAACTAGTCGGTGAAAATTAAATTAAATGACATTAATATATTTTTAAGTTCAAGTATGCCAGAAGAGACTGATTACTAATGTCCCTGAAACCATACTAACTGTGTTTGAGAATAGGGATCACTGATTGATTTGTCAGTGTGGTCATAGTAACTATGAGAGTACTCAGTGACTGGAACAATGCACTTCATTTAACTGTCTATGAATAGTTCTGAACCACAGAGGTCCTTCTTTCTAATCAGTCTGCTCCATTTAACAATCTTAACACTTTCCATCAGTACCAAAAATGTTTTGAGACTTCCAAATAACTTGAAGTCCTACAAGGTCTTTTATATCATAATTATTATTAGTATTATTATTTTATTATTATTATTATCATCATCATCATCATTTAATTCTCTTCTCTATTTAGTTGTGAAGTACTCAGTTGTATTACTTTGGAAGAACCTTGTCTATAAAAAAAAAAAGCTTTTGCATTCAAAACAACATTTACATTGAAAATGGAATTTTAATTGCTAAGTTTAATTTAATTAAAATTAATGTTGTTTTTATTGATGCAAATTATGGAATTATTTGGTTCTTCCCAGTCTTAGTTTTATAAGATGGAAATTACATATCCTGATTGATTTCAGTAATGAATGCCTAGAAAGCCACCCAAGTTCTAAAGTGTTATTCATGGAACGCCATCAATATACAGTAGCATGCTTTATAAATGTCAGAATGAAATAATGACAATAAAATGTGACATGTATTTTGCTTACAATCAATATTTGTCAAAAACTTATAGGGAGCAGAGGAGGTCTGAAAATGTCATTGATTATATCCTTCTTAAACTACTTTTAATTCCTTGTGATCCAGAAATTCATATAAAGGTTCATGCATAGAGCTGTATTAGAGATTTGTATGAAACAGATCCATAATATGGTTTTGATCACTTGCTATGGGCCCATACTGTACCTCTGTGCGCCTCCATTTTCATACACAGGGAAAAATTGTGCCACTGAGTCAGCATGCTGAATTACCTCTAGGGAAAATATGGGACTTTATGGAATTACTATATTGTGGCATATACAGAGACAATAGGTCTCTAGTATGGATCAATGGGCAGTCCCTATAGAGAGTCTGCACATTTAGCCATAATTCTGCATTGTTCATCACTTTTAATTTCCAAATGTAGAAATATAAAGCAAATGGTTTGTAAAGAGATGTATAAGTATAGCTTAAGTGACAGTCTGTTGTCTTGATAGGTTGGATGGATACGACTATGAATGCAAGAACTTTCTATGATCTGATGCTTGTCACAAACTAGCCATGATTTCTTTATTGTGACAGGCTACCCTGCATTCACACAACTGAATTTCAACCATGAAACTCGATCCGTGTGTAGACCAGATTTACCGGCCTAAACAGTATGCTGCAAGAGGAACTACAGAAATACATTTCAAATTTTACTTTACTTACATATTCGGTCCCTATCTATGTTGCTGACTACTAGTATCAAACCTCCATTTGATCAGTGCTGTATACTGTCTTGTGTGTGCAGGTCATTAGTTCCCTATTGGCTTAGTGACTGACATAGGACCCCCTATGTTATCTATACTCTATATAAAGCCTATGGGGTGAAGGTTCCTGGATCCCCTCCTTGTGTATAGAATGTAGTGATTTGTATGAGACCTCTATGGTATCAGCATGGCATATAGAGTCTATGGTGTGTAGGTTACTAGTTCTCCTCTCTCTGTGTATAGTCTCCTTTTACATGAATACTGCAGGAGTCTTTTATATGATCTGAAGATTGTCATGTTCTTCTATAGTTATTATCCACACTGAACAACAAACATTTTTCATTCATCCTAGGCATCGTATACTTGAGATGATATTTGGTCAGGAGATTATATGGAACTTCAGTCTGATTATTTTGCAGTCTGCTGGCATTCTTGGTGCTTGTCAAAGGGGTTATGCCACAAAAAACATTTATCCACTATCCATAGGATAGAGGATAAATAGCTGATTGGTGGGGGTCTGACCACTGAGACCCCCATTGACCCTGAGAACTGCAGCCCAACTGCAACCAGGCTGGGCATAGGCGTATCCCTTGGTGGATGGTGCTGCCATTCACTTCAGTGGGAGCACTAGAGACATGTGTGGCTGAGCCACAGGAGTGAGGATGCCTGGCCACACTTTTCCTTTGTGCTTATACTTTCCTTTCATGCACTGTATCCTCATAAGCAATCTGATGAACACATCGAAAAAGAGAAACAATGGAAAATAACAAACAAAAAAAATTGGGAACAACACAAAGGGAGAGTGACATCTGTCATGATGTGTACCAAAACATAACTGATGTGAATAGGACTTCCCAATATGATCAATTACCATAAAGCTATTCTATTAGACCAAACTCAAATCATGGTGGACTCTAGACAAACAAAATGCCAGGGAAAAATAGAAAACACAGTTATACAATAAGAAGATATGCCCATCGTACTTTTTTCCACCTCCTTGGAACACACTGTATCTCACAATTATCTCCCTACAAGTCACCCTACAGATGTGTACTAGAAACTATTATAACGCATCTTGACATATCCTCATGGACATTAGCCGGAATAAAATTTCTTGACAATCTTTATCAACAAGATACCTTATATTGTTTCTCAGATCTGACAAGAATCTGCAGTTCATTCACCAAGGGGCAGATGAGACAGGTCAGGTCTCTATGATTTAGGGAGTAATTTGCTGCATGTTTGGTACATTTTATTTGGGGAGACTGCTGCTGACTACATATGGAAAGGGGGAGACTATATCTGCCATTAGGAGAGGGGAAGTTTGGGGGGCAATGCCGCTATCAGTGATGTACTATGTGTGGTTTCTGCTTAGGTAGTTTGTGCTGCCAAATTGTATTTGTTTGGCACTGCTGGAGTGAAATGTTGTGCTGCACTGTGGTGTTTGGAATGTTTGGAGAAGTATTTTGTGCTGCAGTGTGGTCTCTGGCTCTTCTGAGGGTATTTTCTGCTGGAAGCTGGTATTTCTGGGGGTGTTTTGTGCTGCAATATATCAATTCCTTACAGTTTTCTAGATCTCTGTTTGCTGTAAGTCATTGTTTACTTTCAATGGATAAAAATCAGTCCATGGTCATGTGATGGGCACGCAGGTGCACAGCTTGTTACAGTCACTGCATAGTAATAAGAGCTCTATCTTGTAACAAGCTGTGCACCTGTGTGTCCATCAAATGACACCATGGACAGATTTGTATCCACTGGAAGTAAACAGCTTTGATTTCCTTATTGTGGCCAGGTTATCTTCTCATGCATGTAGTGTTCCTGCCTAATAACCTGTCTACAATAAAGAAATCATAGCCGGGTTTCTGACTAGTGCCAGACCATAAAAAGTTCCTTCAATCATGGTCATATCCATGGGCAACCAATGAAGACAAAAGACTGTCACTACTAAGGTGGCAGCTGCAGGCTTTGAGAATTACAAAGCGCTTAATAAAATCTGTAAAAGGGAAATAAAATCAGATAAAATACATAATAAAAGTCATGAGGCTAAGGAAAGCAAAACTAACCCCAAAAATACTTTGGATATATAAATCAAAAATCAAGGTCAGAACAGGTAGGTCCCCTAACTAATGGTAATGAAGAATTGGTCACCGGGCATCAAGAAAAAGCAGACCTAATAAATGGGTTCCTTAGCTCTGTGTATACAGAAGAACAGGCAGTATTTGATGTAGCGATCACCAATGCTGGTTATACATCAACCAATATACTAAACTGAATAAACATAGAAATGGTCCAAGCCAAGCTAAACAAATTAAAACTGAGCAAGGGTCCGGGTCCAGATGGATTACACCCACAAGTACTTAAAGAACTCATTCCAGTCATTTCTGTACCCCTATTCTTAATTGTGAGGGATTCGCTAGGGTTCTAGGTCTTCCCCAGGTCAGTGAGCTTGAGGGGCTCTTAAACGACTATATACAGGAGTATGTGACTGTACATAATATTATAAGTGACAGACAGCAGGGTCTTACTAAAGACAGAACATGTCAGACTAATCTGATTTGCTTTTATGAAGCGGTGAGTAAAAGCCTGAACAAAGGGGAGGCTGTGGATATAGTGTTCCTGAACTTTGCAAAGTCGTTTGACACTGCCTGTCATAGACATTTAATGGGTAAAATCAGGTCCATTGGCTTAAAAAATATACTTTGTAATTGGATAGAAAACTGGTTATCGAGAGAGTCATAATCAATGACTACAGCTCAGACTGGTCCTCTGTTATTAGCGGACCACCCCACGGTTCAGTGCTGGGTCTGCTGTTATTTAATTACTTATTTATTAATGATATAGATGATGGGATTAATTGCACTGTCTCTTGCAGATGACACCAAGCTATGTAGTACAGTGCAGTCTATGGAGGATGTATGTAGGTTACAAGCAGACTTGGACAGACAGTGTTTGGACATCCACATGGCAAATGAGGTTCAATGTGGATAAATGTAAAGTTATGTATCTAGGTAAAAATAATCTGCATGCAACAGTAAATCTGGGAGAGTCACTGATGGAGAAGGACCTGGGTGTACTTGTAGATCATAGATTAAATAACAGCATGCAATGTCAATCGGCTGTTTCTAAGGCAGACAGGATACTGTCATATATTAAAAAGGGTATGGACTCACGGGACAGGGATGTAATATTACCACTTGATAAATCATTGGTGCTTCGCATCTGGAATATGAAGTTCAGTTCTGGGCACCAGCTCATAGAAAGGATTTCCTAGAGTTGGAAAAGGTTCAACAGAGGGCCACAAAACTGATAAGGGCTCATGGAGGACCTCAGTTATGAGAAGAGATTAAAGGAGTTAAATTTGTTTAGTCTTGATAAGAGGCATTTAAGGGGAGATATGATAAACCTATGTAAATGGCCCATACAAGAAAAAGCTGCTCCATGCAAAATCCCCTTAAAAGACAAGTGGGCACTCCCTCCGTCTGGAGAAAAAAAAGGTTTAATCTCAAGAACCGACAAGGCTTCTTCACTGTAAGGACTGTGAATCTGTAGAATAGTCTACCCCAGGAGCTGGTCACAGTAGCAACAGCTAATAGCTTAAAAACAAGATTATATGCCTTTTTAGAGAAAAATAGCAGTGATGCTTACGGAAATGCATAGAATGTCATGTCCTTTCCCATCCCCTGGTTGAACTTGATGGACATATGTCTTTTTTCATCTGTAATATGTCACTATTTGATGATTTATATATATTAACCCCTTAGCGACACAGGATGTAATATTAAGTCCTCAACATCAGAGTCTTAACAACCACTGACGTAATGACAATGGCATCATTGGGAGCGGTTGTTAGCTGTAACTGACAGCTAACAACCTGCTCCATTACCCCCGGTTGGAACTGAGCTGCGATCGGGGGTTTTAACCACTTAGATACCATGGTCAAACATGACCACAGCATCTAACAGGTTACGCTGTCATAATGCCCCCCATTGGCCTCCCCGTGAGTAGCCCACATACCTGGTTGATCCTGCTGCGATGGGAGAAAGTCAGCCTATGCATTTATACTTCCTGTATAAACTGCAATACTGCAATACACGTGAATTGTGTACTAAACCAGCGATCAGAGCATTGCTGGTTCAGGTCCCCTAGTGGAACAGCAACAAAACGTAAGAAAAAAAAGTGGGTTAAAAAATGAATCAATGAATAAAGCACCCAAATGCCCCTTTCCTATATAAAAGTAATTATATTTAAAAAAAAAAACCCAAAAGACTAAAAATTTATAAAAACAATACGTATTTAGTATCGCTGCATCCGTAACACTGTACAGTAAAACTGAAACATTATTTAACCTGCACATTGAACATCGGAAAAAAATGGAAATAAAAAACCAGAAGTAATGATTTTACACCAACTCGCCTTACAAAATATGCTATAAAAAGTGATCAAAAAGTCATATGTACCCCAAAACAGTACCAATAAAAAACACAGGTTATGCCTCTCAGAAGATGGCAATACAAAAATAATTGATTTATGTCCCCAAACAGGTTTTTGTTCTGCAAAATTAGTAACGCTTAAACAATGTAAATTAGGTATCGCTGTAATTGTACTGACCCACAAAATAAAGGTAACATGTTACTTATGCTCTAGGCTGCATGGCAAAAGAATTAAAAGGTAATATGCAATGCCAGAAATTATGGGTTTTTTTTGTTGTTGATTTTTTTTAATCCACCAAAAAAAGTTATTAAAATTAATTCAATAAGATATAGGGACCCAAAAATGGTGTCATTAGAAAATGCATCTCATACCGCAAAAAACAAGTCCTCATATGGCTACATCACCATAAAAATTTCAAAAACATAGCTTGCGCAATGTGATGACAAAAACCCCAAAGCTGGCAAGTCATTAGAACAAAACTGGCTGCGGCAGGAAGGAAATATATACAGTGTGGAAAAAAGTATTTAGTCAGCCACCAATTGTGCAAGTTCTCCCACTTAAAAAGACAAGAGAGGCCTGTAATTGACATCATAGGTAGACCTCAACTATGAGCGACAAAATGAGAAAACATATCTAGAAAATCACATTGTCTGATTTTTTTTTTTTAAGAATTTATTTGCAAATTATGGTGGAAAATAAGTATTTGGTCACCTACAAACAAGCAAGATTTCTTTAAGAGGCTCCTCTGTCCTCCACTCATTACCTGTAGTAATGGCACCTGTTTGAAATTGTTATCAGTATAAAAGACACCTGTCCACAACCTCAAACAGTCACACTCCAAACTCCACTATGGTGAAGACCAAAGAGCTGTGGAAGGACACCAAAAACAAAATTGTAGACCTGCATCAGGCTGGGAAGACTGAATCTGCAATAGACAAGCAGCTTGGTGTGAAGAAAATCAACTGTGGGAGCAATAATTAGAAAATGGAAGACATACAAGACCACTGATAATCTCCCTTGATCAGGGGCTCCACCCAAGATCTCACCCCGTGGGGTCAAAATGATCACAAGAACGGTGAGCAAAAATCCCAGAACCACACGGGGGGACCTAGTGAATGACCTGCAGAAAGCTGGGACTAACGTAACAAAGGCTACCGTCAGTAATACACTACGCCACCAGGGACTCAGATCCTGCAGTGTCAGACGTGTCCCCCTGCTAAAGCCAGTACATATCCGTGGACTGTCTGAAGTTTGCTAGAGAGCATTTGGATGTTCCAGAAAAGTATTGGGAGAATGTCATATGGTCAGATGAAACCAAAGTACAACTGCTTGGTAGAAACACAACTCGTTGTGTTTGGAGGAGAGTGAATGCTGAGGTGCATCCAAAGAACACCATACCTACTGTGAAGTATGGGGGTGGCAACATCATGATTTGGGGCTGTTTCTCTGCAAAGGGACCAGGACGACTGATCCGTGTAGATGAAAGCATGAATGAGACCATGTATCGTGAGATTTTGAGTGCAAACCTCCTTCCATCAGCAAGGGCATTGAAGATGAAACGTGGCTGGGTCTTTCAGCATGACAATGATCCCAAGCACACCAGGGCAACGAAGGAGTGGCTTCGTAAGAAGCATTTCAAGGTCCTGGAGTGGCCTAGCCAGTCTCCAGATCTCAACCTTATAGAAATCCTTTGGAGGGAGTTGAAAGTCCATGTTGCCCAGCGACAGCCCCAAAACATCACTGCTCTAGAGGAGATCTGCATGGAGGAATGGGCCAACATACCAGCAACAGTGTGTGGCATCCTTGTGAAGACTTACAGAAAACGTTTGACCTCTGTCATTGCCAACAAAGGATATACCGTATAACAAAGTATTGAGATGAACTTTTGTTATTGACCAAATACTTATTTTCCACCATAATTTGCAAATAAATTCTTTAATAATCAGACAATGTGATTTTCTGGATTTGTTTTCTCATTTTGTCTCTCATAGTTGAGGTCTACCTATGATGTCAATTACAGGCCTCTCATCTTTTTAAGTGGGAGAACTTGCACTTGCAATTGGTGGCTGACTAAATACTTTTTTTCCCCACTGTATGCTCTGCGAGCATATATCAGGGTATACTTCAGATGTAAGGCTTAAGAGGGTAAAGACACCGAAGTGACCACCAGAGTGACCCCCCAAAATCATAGGAGCTACTGGAGAAATATTAAGAAATTTAGTATACCCAATGTATTCCGCCCAGCTTGCATATTAACTTTTCACCATTCGCTGCGCATTCACGTCTGGGAAACTAATGCTTACTGCGCCCCTTGATAAATTCTTTGATGGGGTCACTCCCTTGGGAATTCCACTTTACTGGTACCTTAGAGGCTCTGCAAACATAACATGGCGTCCAGATACCAAACATCTAAACATGCACTCCAAAAGCCACATAGCGCTCCTTAACATCTTCACCCTGCTGCGTGCCCAAACTGTAGTTTATGCCCACATGTATGACACTGTTGTACCCAGTATAACATACTTAATGTCATATTGCCGCAACCTAAATGGAGGGAACTGGAGGATGGGAGTAGTAGTGACGGTGGTGATGTCACAGGGTAGGCCGAGTACACTCAACCAAACTCCTCCAGCCTAGCTCCCAGATGGTGGTGGTAGCTGTTCCCCTGGGGAAGCTTCCAGTTGGAGAGGGGTTCTCTCTCACCCTGAGTCGCGTGGTGGTGTTTAGAAGGGCCCTGATGGTAAACGCAGAAATGACTCAGGAGGCAGTGGAGCAGTTTAACCAAGATGAACTTTACTCATGGAACTTAGAACAGTGAACTTGTGCAGCTTCTCGATGGGGTAGTAGAATCAAACTGTTAGGTGGTGATGATGGTGCCTTTGCTCCACTCCAAGTAAATAATATACTTTGCTTCACCCAGTGTATGGATCTGGGGCAGTACACAATGAAGTCCCAGGGACTCAAATACTTGTACTGTATGCTAAATGGGCCCCTGAACACAGCTTCTTAGGAAGCACAACTCCTATACTCCGTGTAGGCACACTCACAGTCTTGTGAAGTAGATAGTTGACTCTTCCCGGGCTCAGGGCTGTCTTTAGATGGAAGTGGTCTTTTGTGTTCACCTCTCCCTCCGGGGCTGTTGAGAGTACATCAGAGTTCCCGTCCAGGGGCGTAACTACCGGGGTAGAGTGGTAGCGACTGCCACAGGGCCCGGAACATTACGGGGCCCGGAGCCCTGTGGCAGTCGCTACCGCGAACCCCGCAATCACTGCTATCGTTATACTCCGGGGTCTTTTGAGACCCCGGAGTATAACGATTGGGGGCCCAGGGGAGGTGAGCGAACATAAAAAACACCGTAACTCACCTATCCGCTGCTCTGCAGGCTTCGGGCCTGTTTGGTGACGTCATTATGCGTCGCGACGCCGGCCTGGATCGCGCGAGATCCGGTCCGAAATTGAAGATGGCCGAAGTAGCGCACGGGAGTGCACCGGAGCAAGGAAGAGGTAAGTTGCAGTGTTTTCTATGTTTCTATCCTCCCCTGGGTCTCCGATCATTATACTCTGGGGTCTGAAAAGACCCCAGAGTATAATAATCGTTCATGGGTGGTCCACTATGGGGCATAATACTGTGTGCAGGGGCCACTATGGTGCAAACTACTGTGTGCAGGGGCCACTATGGGGCAAACTACTGTGTGCAGGGGCTACTATGGGGCAAACTACTGTGTGCAGGGGCCACTATGGGGCAAACTACTGTGTGCAGGGGCCACTATGGGGCAAACTACTGTGTGCAGGGGCCACTATGGGGCAAACTACTGTGTGCAGGCGCCACTATGGGGCAAACTACTGCATGCAGGGGCCACTATGGGGCAAACTACTGCATGCAGGGGCCACTATGGGGCAAACTACTGAGTGCAGGGGCCACTATGGGGCAAACTACTGTGTGCAGGGGCCACTATGGGGCAAACTACTGTGTGTCGGGGCCACTATGGGGCAAACTACTGTGTGCTGGGGCCACTATGGGGCAAACTACTATGTGCAGGGGCCACTATAGGGCATAATATTGTGTGCAGGGGCCACTATGGGGCATAATACTGTGTCCAGGGGCTACTATGGGGCATAATACCGTGTGCAGGGGCCACTATGGGGCATAATACCGTGTGCAGGGGCCACTATGGGGCATAATAGTGTGCGCCGGAATGCGGTTTGTGTGGGGGGGGGGGGGGGGGGCGGCGGCTTGGGGGGGCCCCATGTCAAATGTTCGCCTTGGGGCCCAGCCATTCCTAGTTACGCCACTGTTCCCGTCACAATGCCAGCATACACTGAAACTGAGCCTCTAATGGTTCTCTGGAGACCTAAGGCCTGTGATTGGCCAGGGCTGAACCAAGCCTTACCTGAGTGAGAGATAGCCAACAGTGGGGACAAACCAAAACGGTGAACACAAGGGAAGCTGCAAACATACAAAAACATACAATATACATATATACAACCAGAGGCGCATAAAATAAAAGACAGTTTAAGCAATGTCACTCTGGGATGCTGCAATATGTGGGTATAAACTGCTGTTTGGGCACAGCCGAGCACAGAAGGGAAGGAGCGCCATGTGGGTTTTGGAGCACAGACTTAGACGGTTTGGTTTTTGGACATTATGACACTTTAGCAGAGCCCTGAAATGCCAGTAAAGTGGAATCCCCTGACATTTGATCCCATATTGGAAACTGCACCCCTGAAGGAATTTATATAACCGCCTAAGTTTAAGGCATCACATAGTGAGCCGCAGCCAAAAAGCACTGTAGAAAAGACTGCGGCGGAAATGCATCATGTTTATTTCCGCAGCTCTTTTCACAGAAAGTCCGCAGTTTTCCTCCGCTAGCGTTCCCGTAGGTATAATTGACATGCTGCGATTCACAAAAATGCAACAGTTTTTGAAATCGCAGCATTTCCATTGCTGATACTTTTCTACAATGTGTGGATGGGATTAGCCAGAATCCCATCCACTTTGCAGGTACAAATTGCAGTGTTTTTGCTACATGGGCCCTGGCCTTAAGCATGCATTCTGTAGCCTTGTATCTTCAGGTCATACCCAGCAGATGTGACTTTATTAACTTTATAAATCAGTAGATCATTCCATAACATTATATTATGTTATATTATATTATATTATATTATATTATATTATATTATATTATTTATAACACTTTGCAGATCAGATCATTAAGTACCAAATCACTGGGCAACATAAATGCTTTCGAGCATACCTTTTATGTTATTCAGGAAGAATTCAGCAGACTTAACTGTGACCTTTCAATTGTTTAACAGATTATACTACTTATGACACAAAGTATACGGCACATTTTTTATACTGCATAGCTAAACATGATTTCAATCCATCAGTCTGAAGCTGATGCCTGGTCTGTTAATTTTAGAACAAAGTGTGAAGGCAGACAGCTGTGGAGTTAACATACTTGAAAAATACTGTTCCGATTATCTTTTGTCAGCTGAAGGCAGAAAAACATGTGTACAAAATCTCCAGGCAGGGAAGGGATTCAGATATGCGCAGGCACATATAAATCTCAGATAAGGTTCATTTTTATCTGGAAGTATACATTTGTAATCCTCATACAATAAATATTTGTTGATGCAGCAAGAAAAAGAGATTTAGTGGTATCCTAATATATATGATAAGCCATTATTATTGTGGAAATTGAGAATATAAATTAGTTTTACTCTGTACAAAAGTAAAGTAAGGTTTATGCACATCATGTTATTTACATAAACACTCCACAACATTGAAATTGCAACACCAAGAAGAAAAAGTCTTGGAGTTATCAAAATCACATGATCGATAGACATGTTAACCCCTTAAGGACCCGGCCATTTTTCGTTTTTGCATTTTCGTTTTTCCCTCCCCACATTCCAAGAGCCATAACGTTTTCATTTTTCAGTTCACAGAGTCACATGATGGCTTATTGTTTGCGAAACAAATTGTACTTTGTAATGTCACTATTCAATATGCTGTGCAATGTACTCGGAAGCTGGAAAAAAATTCAGAATGAGGTGCAATTGGAGAAAAACTGCATTTGCGCCAAATTCATATGGGTTTAATTTTTACACCATTCACTGTGTGGTAAAAATGACATGTTACTTGTATTCTGCGGGTCAGTACGAACATGGCGATACCAAATTTATATAGTATTTGTAATGTTTTGATACTTTTTAAAAAATTAAAAATTTGCGTTGCCATATTGTGTCACCTGTAACTTTTTCATATTTACATGTATGGAGCTGGGTAAGGCGTCTTTTTATGCGGGACAACATGACGTTTTTATTGATACCACTTGGGGAAAGATCTGATGGTTTGATCACTTTTTATTCAATTTTTTATAGGAGAGTGTTGAAAGTGTTGAAAAAAACGCTATTTGGCCATTTTGATTTTTTTTTCCCTGCTATGCCGTTCACCGTATGGGATAAATATTTTAATAGTTCAGGCATTTTGGAGCGCGGGGATACCTAAAGTGTTTATGCTTACTTTTGTTTATTTACTTTTATATCTGATCTAGGGAAAGGGGGGTGATTTGAACTTTTGTGTTTTTTTTTTATTTTTACATACTTTTAAAAACTTTTTTTTTTCTACTTTTACTTGTATGATCAGACCCCCTAGGGACCTTGAAACCTAGGGAGTCTGATTGATCATACTATTCACTGCAATACTACTGTATCGCAGTGAATAGCAAAATGCCATCACTGCTATTAGACGATGCCTCTGGCATCGTCTAATAGCTATACTGTAATGACAGGCCTGGGAGCCTTCAATAGGCTCCCAGCTGTCATGGCAACCAAGCGCCACCCTCCGATGACGTGCTGGAGGGCGGCGATGAGGTAAAAATGGCGCCGCCCATGGCGGCTCCGCAATTTAGACGCTGCGGTCACGTTTGACTGCGGCATCTAAAGGGTTAACAGCCGCGATCGGTGCAGGCACCGATCGCTGCTGTTAGCTGCGGGTCCTGGCTGTATTATACAGCTGGCACCCGCGGTGTATGGAGAGCGCTCAGCTCCTGAGCGCTCTCCATACATCGTCATGCGACTCAGGACGTACTATTACGTCCTGGGTCATTAAGGGGTTAAAGGAAGTCTGTCACCAAAATGCAGCATATCAACTCAGTGCAGCATCACCTGAATCAAACTGTGTTTTCCCCTTGTGAATTGGTCCCTTCATTGCTGAGATATCACTGTTTTTGTTAATATGTAGATGAGCTACTTGCAGCAATAAAAACCTTGCCGTTGCTCCAATAAGGTAAGAAGCAATACCCTCAGTGCGCCAAATAGCTCATTTGCATATACAAAAACAGTGATATCTCAGTTTTGATATGCTAGATTCTGGTTACAGACACCCTTAAATGATATGCAAATGATAGAAAATGGAAAGAAAATACTCAAAACATCAAGATTGGCTGCTGGAGACTCCCTTTGCAATTGCCAACCTATAACATCCCAGATGTCCTCTCGATAAGTCCAGAGATACTGATAGTAAGTTTGGGCCATGTAGGTTGCTCACAGTAGCAAGAGCAACATGCTGCCTGGCAGCCTGAAAAAATGGTCATACCACTGGTTTTATTTCCAAACCAATGTAACACTGAGCTGTTGGTGTACATGAAATGAACACTAGAGGTGTCCGACTACATTATGCTACCCCATAGCAGAACCATTGTTCCCTTGTGAAGGCCCTCTATGGTGTTTCCCACATGGTCTCCAGACCAATCTCTAGCTATCATTGCATCTGAGACGAAAGCAGGACTCATTGTTGAAGAGGACAGACCTCCATTCCAGCCTCTGTATTCTGTCCTACTGTGCTCCATGATAGCCTATGAGAATAGTGGTGTGAGGTCAATGAAACACCTGAAGCTGGATGTCTGGCTCCTAGTCCAGTGTAGTACAAACACCTTCTGCTGGTTTGTGCCTACACTGTTTGCTATCCTAGGCTTGGAATGTGACATCCAATTTCACTTGCAGTACAGAATTGATCACTACATCTGCCATGCCATTCTCCTACACTTTACTCTTGCCGTTTTTCAAGTTTGTCATTAAATTCATAAACATTGGGTCACCAATGCTGACATCTCGGACTAGGTGTGTAGAGATGAGAAAGGATAGTGCTAACAATCTCTATGAAGCTTGGGTGACTTTGTGATGTGATTTATAACTTCATATAGGGCTCCAGATGGCTATCAAGATGTTTTTTTGCTGCTGCATTGCCACTTTACCTAGTAGACATTTTTAACTAGCTGAAGGCCCACCCTCACAGTGCCCAGGGAAATGTACCCTCACTGTTTCTGCTGCTGCCTAGTTATACATACACAGCACAGAAGAGCTACCCCTGCCCGCACAGCACCACAGCTGCTGCTCTGGGATTGAAAGATGAGTTATAATGAATCAATGGGGCCGAAGCATGCTCACACCGCTCCGTCCACACTCGCACAATGTGGCGGAGCAAGGTGTGAATCAGGGCTTTTGGAACACGTCTGGAGCAAGAAAGGGCTTTACGCCAGATGTGTGCCACAATATCACCCCTCTACACCAGTAAAATGGTGTAGAGGGACTGATGAATTCCTCCCATTGTTTTGGCTCCACTACCAGGTATTTGGAAAAACAACTATTAGGTAATGTGCCAGTTATTCTATAGATTCTTATATTGCTTGCCATTTTATGTTTCTCTGAAGGGTGAACTGTATTTTTTTGTTTCTTATTATTGATTTATCAACTCCCTTTAATATTGATTTACCAGCTCCTTAATAGGAAGCTACTTTCCCTGGGCTAAACCCTTGTCATAGAACTCCGAACACATGACATTATCTTTGTACTTAATAGTCTTGTACTCAATAGTTTGTCATACAGGGTGAAACTGCTATGGAGCTAACTTCCGATTTCTATTTCTATGTTCATCTGTTTTCTAATAAAAATGTTAATAAAAGTATTGTTTAAAAAAAATAATATCTACAGTGTTGTACAGTCACTGAAGCTCAACATTGTGTTATACCTGTGTTCCAACCATACTTTTAATCCTGTTGACACTAAAAACTTGACTATCTTATTTTATAGGCCATTTTGGCAAAAGTGACAACAGGAAGTGCAGCCATGTTAGTTGTCAGTTTTCAGAGATTGTTTCTAAACCTGCTGCTTTGCTTTTTGCTGAATATGCAGCTCAGGGTTGCCCTTTCCTCTTTTGTTCTAGACTATGTTAAATGGCACAAAGTTCTTCCTCTCCCCAACTTATTAGCATTAAAGTAAACCCTACTCTTATATAAGAATCCCATGTCATAGGAATGAGGTGTGTGATGGTGTAAAGTTAAAGAGGACCTTTCACCACTTCAAGCTCTTTTCATCCCTTAGTAGCCATCCCTCCACTGATTCCAGTAGTTTGATTTTATTTTCTCTAGCCCCCATTTTTCCCAAGCAATCAATACAGTTACATGTGTTGCCTGATATGCTAACTAGACTCTCTAATGTCAAGTTGGTGGTGTCAGGCAGGAACAGGCAAGGAGGCGTGTTTATGAGCTCTGACACTGTCTGCTTCTGATAGGAGACCTGAATCACACCCCCTGATCCTAATATCAAGTGACACCATCCACCTGACATTAGAGAATCAAGTTAGTCTATCAGGCATCAAAACTAACTGTGCTGATTGCTTGTGAATGGTGGTGGCTAGAGAAAAAATTCCAACTCAACTGGAATCAGTGTAAAGATAGCTACTAAAGGATGAAAAATAGATCAAGTTTGTGGGGGTCATGAAAGGTCCTCTTTAAACCATTGCATCCTTTGGCACGTCAGCCAGTTATGCTCCCAACTGGACATTAATAAAATCTGCTAAAGAAAAATATACTGTGAGCCCTGACCTAAATCCTTTTGAGCATCTTTGGAAGAAGCTGAAACATGCCATCTGGAAAAGGCACCCTTCAAACCCAAGACAACTGGAGCAGTTTGCTCATGAGGAGTGGAACAAAATACCTGTTGAGAGGTGCAGAAGTCTCATTGACAGTTACAGGAATCGTTTGATTGCAGTGATTGCCCCAAAAGGTTGTGCAACTTAATATTAAGTTAAGGGAACCATCATTTCTGTCCAGGCCTGTTTCATGAGTTTTCTTTTCAAAAAAATTCTGTTGAAGCATGGTTGAAAAGCAAAGTCTGACTTTCATTTGTTCATTTTCATAGAATTTTTATATATTATTACTTTTGTCAGATTCAAGTTATTTCTGTGACCATTGTGGGTTTTTCTTTCATTAAACGAGGGGTACCAACAATTTTGTCCACGTGTGTGTATATGTATATGTTTACTGTTTTCCCTGTTCAATTGTATGTTACAATAGATTACCACGGAAAAAAGAACTTCCTTAAATAATATTACAACATTATAATATACAAATCTAATATCCAAAAGAAAAAAAAAACAAAGAAAGAAGAAAGGTAAAAAAAGCCCAGAAAGAAACCACTTCTTTGTTTATCAACATAGTCATTTAAAATATGTTCACGGACTAACATTTCAGATCTGGAATATCAATAGGAGTATTTGGAAACATACGTATCCAGGGGAACCACATGTCTATAAATTTTCAATGCCTATTATTTCTTATAGCAAACATTTTTTCATAGATACAGTGCTCTGTCATGGTATCAATCAATGACAAATTAGTTGGGATAGATTGAGATCTCCACTTTCGAGCCACCAATAATTTAGCAGAAAGCAGCAGATGATCCACCAATGGTTTTACTTAATTGGGTATTGATCTAACCCCAAAAGTAACAAAGCTAGTGGAGCGTTAGGAATAATATTTAATCTTGTCAGTTGCCAAAGTAATTCAAAAACATACCTCTAGAAATAAAAAACCTTTGGGCAGCTGCAAAATATATAGTACAATGAATTTATATTCCCACAGTTTCTCCAGCATAAGCTAGAGGTGACAGGGATAAATTTCAGAGGGGTATAATATCGCCTTGTAAGCAATTTAAAGTGGGTTTCAATCTATGTGGCAGAAAGTGAAGATCTCATCACTTGTGTTGAGCGAACCCATGGAAGTTCAGGTTCGACACGTTCCGCTGAACTTTGCCCAAAAGTTCGGTTTGGGTACCTGAACTTGACCCGAACCTGAACGCCATTGAAATCAATGGGGACCCAAACTTTTTGACCCAAAAATGGCTGTAAAACTTTTTTTTTTTTAAACTTTTTAGTGATGTCCCACTATGGGACCTGAAACAGCGATATACTGATCGCTGGTTCAGCAGTATAGACTGCAATATATGTGTATTGCAGTCTATAGAGGAAGTCAGCCTATGCAGATTCCTCTGTTCTTGGCAGGATCAACCAGGTACTGGGGGGCTCCTAGCAGCCTGGGGTCACTGGCCAGACCCCGGGCTGCAGAAGATACATATGGGCACACCGTGGGGGGTGCCGAGGGGGACATTTGATATGACAGAACCCCTTGGATGTTGCGATCATGTTTGATATCTGCAAGTGTCCTAATTCCCTTTGTTTTTCACACAGATAAGAACATATTAGGTATAGGATATTCTAAAACTTCAATAGGTATAGAAAATGTAGTAAAACTACAGTATTTTTGTAATTTAGAAATTAACGCTACCCATGCTTCTATTGCCGCTCTTATAGTTGGAACTATTGGGAGCGATAGATTGGCTTTTACAGGTGCATCTCAAGAAATTAGAATATTTTTGAAACATTCATTAATTTCAGTAATTCAGTAATACATTTCATAATCAGCGTCTTCCATGATTGTGTGTCCTACTGAACCAGACTGAGGGACCATTTAAAGGCTTAGGAAGCCTTGGCAGGTGACACACTGAATTTACAATACTTAACTTTTTTACAGTATTCAAATTTTCTTAGATTTTGGTTTTCATTACCTGTAATCCATAATCAATATGTACAGAAATAAAACACTTAAAATAGAACACTCTGTGTGTAAAGAATCTAGAAAATATAGGAGGTCACTTTTTTAATTTAATTACTGAAAGAAATAAACGTTTCAAAGATATTCTAATTTATTGACATGCACCTGTACAAGGTAGGCCAAAAGCAAAGAGCGTAGACATCTATTTCCATTAAAATGTATCTCTATTGTTGGCCAACTGGATCCAGCAAAATGGGAACATTAGGCCTTTATTAACTTCGACAAATTTATTTAAGGGAAAGTTGTATGCCCAAATAAGATACTGAAGTTTGCCACTGATAGGGAAATTCCAAAGATTTTTGGTTTTTGAGACTAGAGTATATATTTGAACTTAATATAATTAATTTATAATATGAAGTTTCCCCAAATGACATTATAATTCTATTAATTTCTCTCAATGAAGAGAGAGGATTAGTAATCGTAAATACGTCATCTGGAAATAGTCCCAACTTATGCTGTCTATGCCCTGTAGATATTCCAGTTATCAAAGGATTCATTCAAACGGCCCCCAACAGGGGCTCCATAACCAATACAAAAAAGAATGGTGATAATGAACTGCCCTGGCAGGTGCCATACATTATCTGGAAAGAGTCTGAGAGAGTACCATTAACCAACACTCTAGCCAATGGAAAAGTATATAATGCCCTGATCGTGTCAACTATGGCACCCATAAAGCCAAATTTCGACATAGTGGCAAAAACAAAGTCCCAGTGAATCCTGTTGAATGCCTTCTCCGCATCCAATGTAAGGAGCAGAGAAGGCATCCGAGAGGATGCCATCCAAGACATTATATTCAAAATGCGGGGTGTGCCATTGGAGGCCTGCCTGCCTTTAATAAATCCCACTTGATCATTATGAATAAATTCAGGAAGAACCTCCAAAAGTCTATTAACTAATATTTTTGCATATAATTTAGTATCTGGATGTAATAAAGAAATTGGTCGAAAATTGTCAGTAGAAGCTGAGCTTGCTACTTTGAAGTACAGGTGTCTGTCGGGGAACCGAACAACGAAGAGCTCGTCTGTTAAAACAGCGGTTACCCATGGACACATACGGACCCTATAATGGGGTCCACCGGGTGTCCATTGGGTTTCTGCAATTTATATACGGAAACCAGCGGAGATAACAGTCCTCTGTGCAGGACTTTTCTCTCCGACAATTTTTGGTGAAATCTGCAGTGGACTCCGACGCAGATTTGAACCTAGCCTCAGCTTCAAAAAATCAAGCTCTGAATGTGACCCCATTCACTTCCATTACGCACAGTGTTGTAGGGCAGCACAGCAGTCTTTGGTCACCCAATAATTGTTGAGCTTAAAATCACCATGTGCTTTCTAATGGCACTATTTAATATTCTGTGCAATGTACTGGGAAGCTAGAAATAAAGCAGAATGGAGTGGAAATGGAAAAAAGCAGCTGCACCATTTTCTTATGTTTTCTTGTTTGACATCATTCATTGCAGTGCAGTAAATGTTATATTTAGCTTTATTCCATAAGTCAGTGGGATAATGGTGGTATCAAATTTATACCTTTTAAAAATTGTTAAACTTTGAAAAAAAAAAATTCTTTACATCACCACATTCTGACACGGGTAATTTTTTAAAATATATTTTAAGGTACACAGTTGTATAAGGGGTATTTTTTCATATTGAGGAATATAGGACATTTTAATCTCTTTACAGGAGAGCACAGGCCATGCAAACAGTCAGCAGAACAGAGTTCAGCTCATATACCAGCGCTCACATATATTGGAGTGCACAGTTTATATACTGGACAGCACTGTACATACACGTTATATACCACAGGATTGACAGCTCCCTATCTTTTACATTAGGATTCAGAAATCCAACACTCCACTAAGAGGTTTGACAATTAGTATTTTACTAATTGTGTCAAAAGCATTTTATATTGATGTTTCAGTTTGAGGCCCTATGTTGTGGAAAAGCTGCTTTTTTTGTTCCAGATTTTGCTGCGTCTTTTTGAGCCAAAGCCAAGTTTGCCATTAACAGGAATTGGAAATACAGTGGGGAAAAAAAGTATTTAGTCATCCACCAATTGTGCAAGTTCTCCCACTTAAAAAGATGTCTTCGGAGTGGCCTGCTGGGGGAGCAGTATATCAACCAGGGACAGAAAGAAACTTGACAAGCTGATTAGAAGGGCCAGCTCTGTCCTGGGGAGCCCCCTGGACCCAGTGCAGGCGGTGAGTGACAGAAGGATACTGTCCGTGGTGAGCTCCATGCGGGAGAAGAAGACCCATCCCATGCATGAAACCGTGATCGCGCTGGGCAGTACTGTCAGTGACCAACTGCTCCACCCTAAGTGTGAGAAGGAGCGCTATCAGAAGTCTTTCCTCTCCACCGTGTTTAGGCTGTGCAACCAACACCGACCTAAGCGGAGATCAATACACACAGAGAACTGAAATACAGTCAAAAGTTTGCACCCAAACTTAAATTTTAGTCTAAAATTGGGGTGCAACAGCCATTCATTTGATATACTAATAACTGATGGACACAGTAATTTCGGTTGATTAGGTTTTTGACTAACAGAAAGTGCAAGCTTAACCAATTTGCCGGTGCAATTTGGGCCCTTATCATTTTATTATTTGAATCTCCTACTCTTTTTACTGACTTCTGAGCACAAATTGGTTTTGTAACCTCCTGGTTTGACTTCTGCCGGTGTATCCAATCATGAGAAGGTATTTAAGGTGGCCAATTGCAAGTTGTTCTCCTATTTGATCTCCTCTGGGTGGCATCTGGGTCCTCAACACTCTCAACGTCTGAACAGTTGTTCAACATAGTTGTTCAGGGGGGATACAAGTTGTCTCAGAGTTTAACCTGTCAGTTTCCACTGTGAGGAACATAGTAGGTGGAGACCACAGGGACAGTTCTTGTTGCCCAGAGTGGCAGGCCAAGAAAAATATCAGAAAGGCAGAGAGAAGATGGTGAGAACAGTCAAGGACAATCCACAGCCACCTCCAAAGGCTGCAGCATCATCTTGCTGCAGTGGTGTCACTGTGCATCGGTCAACAATACAGCACACTTTGCACAAGGGGCTGTTGGGAGGTGATGCGAAGCCGTTTCTGAGCACGCCACAAACAAAGTCGTCTGAGGTATGCAAAAGCACATTTGGACAAGCCAGCTTCATTTTGGAAGAAGGTCCAGTGGACTGATGAAACAAAGTTGGTTGTTTGGTCATACAAAGGCGTTATGCATGGCGTCAAAAACACAGCATTCCAAGAAAAACACTTGCTACCCACTGTAAAATTTGGTGGGGTTCCATCATGCTTTGGCGCTGTGTGGCCAATGCCGGCACCGGGTCTTGTTGTTGGGGTCGATGGTTCAGCTCTGTATCAGCAGATTCTTGAGAATATGTACAAGAATCAGTGCGTTTGAGTTCGCCGGGGTGGAGATTTCAGCAAGACAATGATCCAAAACACAGCTCCAAATCTACTCAGGCATTCATGCAGGGAACAATTACAATGTTCTGGATGGCCATCCCAGTCCCCAGACCTGAATATCATTGAACATCTGTGGGATAATTTGAAGCGGGCTGTCCTGCTCGGCGCCATCAAACTTAACTGAACTGGAATTGTTTTGTAGGGATGGTCAATACCTTCATCCAGGATCCAGGACTGTTAAAGCTACAGGAAGCGACTAGAGGCTGTTATTTTGCAAAGGAGGATCTACTAAATATTAATGTCACTTTTCTGTTGAGGTGCCCATACTTTTGCAGCGGTCAAATTTTGGTTTAATGCATATTGCACATTTTCTGTTAGTACAATAAACCTCATTTCAATCCTGAAATATTACTGTGTCCATCAGTTATTAGTATATCAAATTGAAATGGCTGTTGCAAACACCCAAATATTTAGACTAAATGTTAATATTAATGGGGTGCCCAAACTTTTCATTGCTGTTCTTTCTGCCTGCTAAATTCCCCCCCCCCCCTGCTACTTCCTATCTGTCTGTCTACTATCAATGTAATGCCTCTTACCTTGGAACATTCCTGTTCATGTTTGTATTTATATTTGTATCTGCTTATCTTTGCTGCTGTAACACACTGAATTTCATCATTGTGGGACTATTAAAGGACTATTATTATTATTATGAGAGAGGCCTGTAATTGACATCATAGGTAGACCTTAAAGGGGTATTCCCATGACCATAACCATTTTTAAATTTGTAGATAGTTAAAAGTTAAACATTTTTGCAAATATAAGTAATTCAAAATTTTGCAGAGTTTTAAAGATTTTCTCTAAATATCTTGTGGTCACAAGTTGTCTTGATCGGTTTCCAGGGGATACGACCATGAATGCAGGAACTTTTTAAAGGTCAGAAAGTCATCCATGATTTCCTGTCCCTGCCTGATGATTATAATCTAGCTACAATAAGAAAATCGTTGCTGGGTTTCTGACAAGTTCCAGACCATAGAAAGTTTCTGTATACGTGGTCGTATCCATTGGCAACCGATCAAAACAACAGACTGTCACCACTAACATAGTTAGAGAAAATCTTTAAAACTCTGCAGAATTTTTAGCTACTTATATTTGCAAAAATCTTTAATTTTGTATTATCTACAAATATAAATATGATTATGTTCATGGGAATACCCCTTTAACTATGAGAGACAACATGAGAAAACAAATCCAGAAAATCACATTGTCTGATTTTTAAAGAATTTATTTGCAAATTATGGTGGAAAATAAGTATTTGGTCAATAACAAAAGTTCATCTCAATACTTTGTTGTTATATATCCTTTGTTGGCAATGACAGGGTCAAACTTTTTCTGTAAGTCTTCACAAGGTTGCCACACACTGTTGCTGGTATGTTGGCCCATTCCTCCATGCAGATCTCCTCTAGAGCAGTGATGTTTTGGGGCTGTCGCTGGGCAACACGGACTTTCAACTCCCTGCAAAGGTTTTCTATGGGGTTGAGATCTGGAGACTGGCTAGGCCACTCCAGGACCTTGAAATGCTTTTTACAAAGCCACTCCTTCATTGCCCTGGCAGTGTGCTTGGGATCATTGTCATGCTGAAAGACCCAGCCACGTTTCATCTTCAATGCCTTTGCTGATGGAAGGAGGTTTGCACTCAAAATCTCACGATACATGGCCCCATTTATTCTTTCATGTACACGGATCAGTTGTTCTGGTCCCTTTGGAGAGAAACAGCCACAAAGCATGATGTTGCCACCCCCATGCGTCACAGTAGGTATGGTGTTCTTTGGATGCAACTCAGCATTCACTCTCCTCCAAACATGACGAGTTGTGTTTCTACCAAACAGATCTATTTGGTTTCATCTGACCATATGACATTCTCCCAATACTCTTCTGGAACATCCAAATGCTCTCTAGCAAACTTCAGACGGGCCCGGTTATGTACTGGCTTAAGCAGGGGGACTCGTCTGGCACTGCAGGATCTGAGTCCCTGGCGGCGTAGTGTGTTACTGATGGTATCCTTTGTTACGTTAGTCTCAGCTTTATGCAGGTCATTCACTAGGTCCCCCCGTGTGGTTCTGGGATTTTTGCTCACCGTTCTTGTGAACACTTTGACCCCACGGGGTGAGATCTTGCGTGGAGCCCCTGATCGAGGGAGATTATCAGTGGTCTTGTATGTCTTCCATTTTCTAATTATTGCTCCCTCAGTTGATTTCTTCACACCAAGCTGCTTGCCTATTGCAGATTCAGTCTTCCCAGCCTGGTGCAGGTCTACAATTTTGTTTCTGGTGTCCTTCCACAGTTCTTTGGTCTTCACCATAGTGGAGTTTGGAGTGTGACTGTTTGATGTTGCGGACAGGTGTCTTTTATACTGATAACAATTTCAAACAGGTGGCATTACTACAGGTAATGAGTAGAGGACAGAGGAACCTCTTAAAGAAGAAGTTACAGGTCTGTGAGAGCCAGAAATCTTGCTTGTTTGTAGGTGACCAAATACTTATTTTCCACCATAATTTGTAAGTAAATTCTTAAAAAATCAGACAATGTGATTTTCTAGGTATGTTTTCTCATTTTGTCTCTCATAGTTGAGGTCTACCTATGAGGTCAATTACAGGCCGCTCTCATCTTTTTAAGTGGGAGAACTTGCACAATTGGTGGCTGACTAAATACTTTTTTCCCCACTGTATATAGGAAGCACTTATACATCTCATTTCTGCTAAATTCACTCCAGGCTTTGACTCAAAATAAACACAGCCAAATCTGTAACAAAAACGTGGGGCCTTAGCCTCAAACGGGAAAAACCAGCATATCTTAGTAGAAGTGTTTCATCCTTGGATACTTAAATAATTATTATTCAAGGCACCTAGCAACATCTTGACACTGGTGTATTCCTCTTTCAGGTGCACCGAGTGAGCTACAGGAAGAGACGGATACTTGTTCCCATTGTGAAGCAGCATGGCTTTGAGGCTCTTGCATGAGCTGTCTATGAAGAGGCGCCACTCATTCGGGTTACAGGTGATACCTATAGCCTCGAATAGACCGGCCACATTGTTGCAAAAGCACAGTCCATCTTGATGACTGAAGAAGATGGAAAAAACTTGGTGACGCTTCCTCTGATCTGTGACTTGGACGCTTTCATCTATTAAGTTCCATTGCTTGAGCCTTGATGTCAGAAGCTCAGCGTTGGACTTGGTGAGACCAAGGTCTCTGATCAGATCGTTGAGGTCTTTTTGGTTAGGGTAGTATGGCTTCCGCTCCTCATCTGCATATGAAGATAAATCGTGATCTTCAACGTATTCCTCGATGTCTGACCTGCTGCTTTCTTTTGAAGGTGGTGTAGCTCTGTCTGGAGTTGTTGGTACAGGAAGTTCAGGGCAGTGTGGTACTGGGGCAATAGATGACGGAATGTCAGGATACGTTACAGGCGGTGCATTTTTGCCAGTGCGACGTTTGGAAGGGTCCACCATGCAGAAGTAACAATTTGATGAGTGATCAGTCGGTTCACGCCAAATTCTTGGGATAGCAAAATGCATGGCTCTCTTCTCTCCCTTGTACCAACCTATAAGCAAACAAAATAATATTTGGATTGAGAATTTGATTTAGGCCTATTTCACACTAATGACTAGTGATATTTACAATATTAACACAGTTATTCTGCTATTTAAGAGAGTAGCATTTATCCACTTACCTTCAAGAGTTTTCTTGCAGTGCTCACATGTGAAATGAGGAGCCTATGGTTTGTCTTGGTCACCAACAGGCATGCCGAAGTATGCTTTGTAGGTCTCACACATCTTAGCAGATGCTTCCACAGAGTACTTTTTCCCTCTTGTCTTTATAAACTGGCCACATACGTAGCAAAATGCGTCTGCTGGATATATGCAACCTCTTGATGCCATCTAAATTGACTAAGTTGCTGTGAACTGTAAGGAAAAAGGATGTCTCTCCAAACTTGATAAAAATGATCTTTATTCCATGCAGTATTAAAGTTCAAGAGTGTACTGAGGATTCAGCAGAGCACGATTGATCACCCGGTACCAGAGTAACACACAATATATACATTTACATTCCTAAGCTCCTCCTGTAATGGGTGTGGGGTGAAGTGTGAATACTGTCGTTATCAGAATCTGAATAGATATTGAATTCACACCTGTCTGTCTAGGTCAATTCCCCTTTGTCTGTGATGGCCATTGCCCACTTACTATGCAATCCCAATCAATTAGATCCTGTCTCTCCTTCTCTCAGGAAGGGCTATAGTGGCCCTATATAACTGTAGTTATACAGCTACCTACAATTCTGTAAAGTCCCAGAAAGTTCTAGATAATTCTGGGCAGTTCTAGAAACTTCTTGATAGTTCTCACAATTCCAGAAGCTTCTTAAGTATCATGAAATATTGCGAATATCTTTAAAAATAGATCAATTTCAAAATATCATTGTGCTGACCACAAAAGCAAAGTTTACAGGGAATAATAACTTTTTTCTATTCATTTAAGGTACAAACACACTTAACAACTGGGAACAAATATTTTTTTGAAAATTGTTACATGGTTGTCTACCCAAAACCAAATGATCTTGTGGTTAGACCTAGAAACTAAAGTCAAGGGTGTAGGCTATCTACGCAACTCCTCATATTTAGGGAACTTCAAACAGGTCTACTCATACAAGTTAGAAAGCAACTGAAAAATCTGATCCTGTATCAAAAGGTACAGTTTTGGATACATACAACAACATTGAGAAATAACAGTTTTGTTATCTAAGGCTGGGTTCACATGTGCGCTTGATACCATTCGAGGATTTCGTCCCCCATTCTGCTTGAAAAATGCTGCTCGACTTTTCTCTCTGCATTTTTTGGGCAGAAACCCGGCAGACTCCATTATAGTCTATAGTTTCCGCAGGTAACCACTTGTTAAGCAGATTGGGTTCCTGTTTTTCGGGTCCCCAAGCAGACCGGAAGAACGGAAACATAAAGCAGCTGTTTAGGAGCATACTATGATACAAGTGCAACATACTTTTATATATACAGTAATACCTGATGTAAGTACTCATTCAATTAATAAATAGTGGGGCCAATATAATAATAGTGTATAAATTCTAGACAGTGAAAACTTAGACTAGACAGTCTTAAGCTGCGCCAGAGTTATCAAAGTGTTTGATGCCTTTTGACAAATCTGGCATAATGTTAGACTGTATAGTATAACATTACACCACTTATTAATTGGTTTAGTAATTTTGGTACATTGTTTGGCACATGGCATCACAACCTAAATCCCGCCCTTTTCAGATAAGCCACACTTCCTTTTTGCAATTTGTAAAAGTTACTCTTCTCTATCTTTCTTTTTCTCCCCCCCTTTTTTTTTTTTTTTTTTTTCTCCCACTTTCTCACTTTTCCTCTTTTTTTTTTTTTTTCTTCCCTCTCCCTCCCCCCCCCCCCCCCCCCCCAACAAAACAAACAAAAAACCCTTTTTTTTTTTTTTTTTTTTTCAAACCCGACCGACAAACCCCCCTCAATATGAATATATTATTTTTTTTTTTTTTTTTTTTTTTATTTAATAATTAACCAACAAACCCCCCCCCCCCCCCCCCCCCCCGTTTAATTGTTGTTTTTTTTTTTTTCCTTTTTCCCAAAAAGGGGGGGGGGTTTTTTTTTTTTTTTGTAACCCCCCGCCCCCCCCCCCCCCAAAGAGTGTGGGGGGGGGGGCCGCGGGGCGCCCCCCCCCCCCCGCCCCCCCCCCCCCCGGGGGGGGGGGGAGACCCGGCGCGCCCCCCCCAAGGCCCCCCCCCCCCCCCCCCCCCCCCCCTCCCCCCCCCCCCCCCCCCCCGCCCCCCCCCCCCCCCCCCCCCCCCCCCAAAAAGGCGCCCCCCCCCCCCCCCCCCCCCCCCCCCAACCACCAAGGGGGGGCCGCTAGCCCAGGGGTCGGTAACAATCGAGCAATGCAGTACAGAATCGAAATCCAAGAGAAAAGTCAAAGGCAAAGCCAGTGGTCAGAAAATCAGAAGAGCAGGTAACAAGGAACAAGGAGTATAGCCAGTAAGCAAAATGCAATAGCAGGCGCCCATGGGAAAGTGGGCAAACAATAAATAGGGAGAAAGAACCCGCCCCAGACTTGATAGGAGGATAGGCTGTCAATCACCAAGGCAGGACTAAAGTTAACTCTTAGTGGAGCAGGGGGAGAGCAAGGTGAAGGAGAAGGGCGTGGTGGAAAATCAATTAAGGAGGTGAGGGAATAGGACAGTGTTCAGAAAATACAAGAAAAACCAAAGAAAAGAATCACAACCGGGCACGCCTCCTGCGCCACAGCGTGCGCCCGGAGGAAGGCGCCAAAGCCCGGACAGGCAAGGACGTTACAGTACCCCCCCCTTTTACGAGGGGCCTCTGGACCCTCGCCAGATGGACCAGGTTTCGAAGGGTTCTGGCGATGAAAGAGATTAATTAAACGTGGCGCATGTAGGTCCCTACCAGAAACCCACGTTCGCTCTTCCGGGCCATAACCCTTCCAGTGCACGAGGTACTGAACAGCATTCTGCACTCGACGGGAATCCAGAATTTTTTCTACTTCATATTCTAGTTCCCCTTGGACCACCACCGGCGCAGGTGGACTGGAAGAAGTAAGGACAGGGGAGATATACTTCTTCAAAAGCGACTTGTGGAAGACGTTGTGGATACGAAAAGAACTTGGAAGTTGTAATTTAAAATATACTGGGTTTATGAGTTCAGAAATGACATAGGGCCCAATGTAACGTGGTGCAAATTTCCCCGAAGGAACTCTAAGACGCAGATTCCTAGTGGACAGCCAGACTCGATCTCCCACTCTGTATTCAGGGCCAGGCAAGCGTCTTTTATTTGCCTGCCGTTTTTGATATTCTTGGGCTTTAACCAGGCTCAGACGAGCCTGGGCCCAGACTGTGCACAGTCGCTGATAAGTCTGTTCGGCGGTGGGATTAACAGACTCGGTGCTACGGAGAGAGGAGTACCTGGGGTTAAAACCATAGTTGCAATAAAACGGAGACATTTTAGTGGTGACGTTAACCCTGTTGTTTATTGCAAACTCTGCTAGAGGAAAAAAGGTTCTCCATTTTTCTTGAGCATCAGACACAAAACATCTTAAGTACTGTTCCAAAGTTTGGTTGAATCTCTCTGTCTGGCCATTGGTCTCCGGGTGGAACGCGGAAGAGAAAGACAGAGAGACCCCCAGACGACCACAAAATTCCTTCCAGAATCTAGAGACAAATTGTACACCCCGATCAGATACAATATTTTCCGGTACACCATCCAAGCGGAGTATGTGGTTAATAAAGAATGAAGCTAGGCGTGGAGCACTAGGAATTTTCTTTAGGGGTACAAAATGGCACATTTTGGAGAATCTATCCACAACAACCCAAATCACAGTCTTCCCTTGGGAACAAGGCAAATCAGTAATAAAGTCCATTGACAAATGGGACCATGGTCTCTTAGGTATATGAAGGGGATGAAGAAGGCCCTCGGGTAATCTCCTAGGAGTCTTCATCTTAGCACATGTCTCACAGGCAGCAACAAATTCACATACGTCTCGAGACCAGGACGGCCACCAGTAAGAGCGGGAGAGAAGGTATTTAGTCCCAGCGAAGCCGGGATGTCCCGTTAAGGTAGAACAATGAATTTCCTCCAAAACACGAAGACGAAGATTTGGAGGTACAAATAGTTTCCCAGTGGGAGTATTACTGGGAGCAAGATCTTGTGAATTAAACACTAAAGTAGCAAGATCAGGAGTAATAATGGCGAGAACCACTCCGGGAGACAAGATTTTATCTGGGACATCCTTAGGGGCACCGCTGGGACCAAAACTGCGAGATAGGGCATCAGCCCATACATTTTTAGAGCCTGGACGATAAGTCACCACAAAATTAAAACGTGTGAAGAATAGCGCCCAGTGGGCCTGCCTAGGAGACAGTTGCTTAGCGTTATCCAGATATAGTAGGTTCTTATGATCGGTGAATACTGTGATCTGGTGTTTGGCCCCCTCGAGGAAATGTCTCCACTCCTCGAATGCCCATTTAATGGCTAGGAGTTCTCGATTACCAACGTCATAGTTGTGCTGCGTAGGAGAGAATTTCCTCGAGAAGAAGGCTACAGGTTGCAAACACGTAAAATTTTCAGAGCCCTGAGACAACACGGCACCAACCCCCACTTCAGAGGCATCAACCTCAATAATAAATGGGCGATCATAGTCTGGTGGTACTAATACAGGAGCCTCAACAAAACATTTCTTGAGATGTACAAAAGCCTCTTCCGCTTCCGGAGTCCATTTGGTCACATCGGCACCTTTCTTTGTGAGATCCGTCAATGGCTTCACTATAGAAGAGAAATTCTTAATACATTTTCGATAATAATTGGAGAACCCCAAGAAACGTTGTAGGGCTTTAAGGTTGGAGGGGCGTTCCCAGTTTTTAATAGCCATGACTTTTAGTGGATCCATACAAAAAGAATCGGGAGTAATAACGTAACCGAGGAAGGTGACCCTTTGGACTCCGAACAGGCATTTGGACAGTTTGGCAAAGAGAGAGTTTTGACGCATCAGTAGCAAAACACTCCTAACATGCTCAATATGTGTGGCCCAATCAGGAGAGAACACTAGAATATCATCCAGGTAGACAACCACATAACGACCGAGCAAGTCTCTAAAGATATCGTTAACAAAGTGTTGAAATACTGTGGGTGTATTACATAACCCGAAAGGCATTACCAAATACTGTATTCAAAGTGACCTTCCGGGGTGTTGAACGCAGTTTTCCACTCATCTCCTTCTCTAATCCGGATCAGATTGTATGCCCCACGGAGGTCAGTTTTAGAAAACCAGCGGGCACCCACAATCTGATTGAAAAGATCAGGGATCAGGGGAAGAGGGTACTGGTTTTTAACCATAATTTTATTTAATTCTCGGTAGTCAATGCATGGTCGCAGTCCGCCATCTTTCTTTTTAACAAAAAAGAACCCAGCTCCCATGGGAGACTGAGATGGACGGATGTGACCTTTAAGAAGACTATCCTGAGTGTAATCCCGCATAGCCTCACGTTCTGGAGCAGAAAGATTGAAGATCCTTCCCTTGGGGTATTTGGAGTCGGGAAGGAGTTCAATCGCACAATCGTCAGGTCTATGCGGCGGTAAAACTTCAGCAGCTTTAGGATCAAAAACATCATGAAAATCAGACAGAAATTCAGGAAGAAGTGTCTCCTCACTGAGACAATCGGAGGTATGCAAAGCAATACAATGGGAGGAGCACTGATTCCCCCATTTCACTAACTCTTTTTTGGGCCAATCAAAGGTAGGGTTATGGAGGTCTAGCCAGGGAAGCCCTAAAATAATATCAGACGAGAGATCCTCCATAACAAAAAAACTCATGAGCTCCGTATGTATTGAGCCCACTTGCAAAGAGAGTAAGGGGGTTTTAAAACGGATTTTACCCCTGGCCAGTGGAGTAAAATCTGCCCCAGTAACCAACAGAGGAGTATCTAATGATACAAGTTCAATATGTAAGGCAGAAACAAACGAAAATTTAACAAAGTTAGTGGCAGCCCCAGAATCTACTAGGGCCTGCCCAGAAACAGATCTGCCCCCAAAGGACAGAGACACAGGTAACATCAATTTGTGAGATTTTTCAGAAGATACCTGACTGCCTGAGTGGTTCTTCTGAATACCACTCAGGCCCTGAAGTTTTCCTCTGGTGTACGTGGTTTGATGGAACAGTCTCGGATGAGGTGACCCGGTTTGCCGCAATACAGGCAGAGATGATTCCGGAGACGATATTCTCGTCTAGCCTTGGTATCCAGTGCTCCCAACTGCATAGGCTCATCTCCAGGGGTGACAGAAGGAGAAACAGATTTTTTAACAGAAAGAGAGGGATAGACAGAAGACTTAGTGGGACCAATCCCCACCCTCTCTTTACGTCTGTCCTGGAGTCTCCTGTCAATGCGGACGGCTAAGGTCATGGCCTTTTCTAAGGTAGGGGGATCAGGGTGACCTACCCAGACATCCTTCACTGAATCATTCAGGCCCTGTTTAAAAAGAGCTTTCAAAGCGGAGTCACACCAACCTGCTGTTATACTCAACTTCCGAAACTCAGAGCAGTAAGTTTCAGCGGATAGTTTACCTTGCCGGAGGGTAAGAAGTTGGGACTCGGCGAGTCCAATTTGATCAGGCTCAGCATAAATGGCCCCCAAAGACTTAAAAAAAATTTTCCAGATCTGTCCACTCCTCTGCCTCAGGGGGGAGTTTAAGGGCCCAAGTCTGTGGATCCCCCTGTAAGAGGGAAATGACCACCCCCACCATCTGAGACTGCAACGCATGAGGGTTGACCCGAAAATACAACAGACATGATTCCCTGAACGTCTCAAATTTACCTCGGTCCCCTGAAAACCTATCCGGGAGTAACATTTTAACCCTGGGGAGGGAAATGACAGCAGGTGGTGTAGCAGCGGCCTCAGCTTGATTTTGGGTGAGAGTGTGTACCTGGTTGGCCAGCTCAGACACCAAACCTGCCAAACCCTCCATTCGAGTCACAAGGTCCTGAATAGAAGCCATGCCAGTAATGAGTAGAAGGGTTAAAGTTTTTTTTTTTTTTTTTTGAGGCCTGCTATTCTGTAAGGGAATCGCTAGTGGAGCGATTCCCCAGTGGCCCCCCCCCCCGGGGGCCCCCCCCCCCCCCCCCCCCCCCCCCCCCCCCCCCTTCCCCCTCCTAGGTGACAGCCAGCAACCAGTCGACAGTCCCTACTCTGAATAAGTGACAACACAGAACGCAGACAGGACGCACAAACAACAAAGGGAGGTCAGCTAGCCAAGGGGTCAGTAACAATCAAGCAATGCAGTACAGAATCGAAATCCAAGAGAAAAGTCAAAGTCAAAGAAAGCCAGTGGTCAGAAAATCAGAAGAGCAGGTAACAAATAATAAGGAGTATAGCCAGTAAGCAAAATGCAATAGCAGGTGCCAATGGGAAAGTGGGCAAACAATAAATAGGGAGAAAGAACCCGCCCCAGACTTGATAGGAGGATAGGCTGTCAATCACAAAGGCAGGACTAAAGTTAACTCTTAGTGGAGCAGGGGGAGAGCAAGGTGAAGGAGAAGGGCGTGGTGGAAAATCAATTAAGGAGGTGAGGGAATAGGACAGTGTTCAGAAAATACAAGAAAAACCCAAAGAAAAGAATTACAACCGGGCACGCCTCCTGCGCCGCAGCGTGCGCCCGGAGGACGGCGCCAAAGCCCGGACAGGCAAGGACGTTACAGTACCCCCCCTTTTACGAGGGGCCTCTGGACCATCGCCAGATGGACCAGGTTTCGAAGGGTTCTGGCGATGAAAGAGATTAATTAAACATGGCGCATGTAGGTCCCTACCAGAAACCCACGTTCGCTCTTCCGGGCCATAACCCTTCCAGTGCACAAGGTACTGAACAGCATTCTGCACCCGACGGGAATCCAGAATTTTTTCTACTTCATATTCTAGTTCCCCTTGGACCACCACCGGCGCAGGTGGACTGGAAGAAGTGAGGACAGGGGAGATATACTTCTCCAAAATCGACTTGTGGAAGACGTTGTGGATACGAAAAGAACTTGGAAGTTGTAATTTAAAAGATACTGGGTTTATGAGTTCAGAAATGACATAGGGCCCAATGTAACGTGGTGCAAATTTCCCCGAAGGAACTCTAAGACGCAGATTCCTAGTGGACAGCCAGACTCGATCTCCCACTCTGTATTCAGGGCCAGGTAAGCGTCTTTTATTTGCCTGCCATTTTTGATATTCTTGGGCTTTAACCAGGCTCAGACGAGCCTGGGCCCAGACTGTGCACAGTCGCTGATAAGTCTGTTCGGCGGTGGGATTAACAGACTCGGTGCTACGAAGAGAGGAGTACCTGGGGTTAAAACCATAGTTGCAATAAAACGGAGACATTTTAGTGGTGACGTTAACCCTGTTGTTTATTGCAAACTCTGCTAGAGGAAGAAAGGTTCTCCATTTTTCTTGAGCATCAGACACAAAACATCTTAAGTACTGTTCCAAAGTTTGGTTGAATCTCTCTGTCTGGCCATTGGTCTCCGGGTGGAACGCAGAAGAGAAAGACAGAGAGACCCCCAGACGACCACAAAATTCCTTCCAGAATCTAGAGACAAATTGTACACCCCGATCAGATACAATATTTTCCGGTACACCATGCAAGCGGAGTATGTGGTTAATAAAGAATGAGGCTAGGCGTGGAGCACTAGGAATTTTCTTTAGGGGTACAAAATTGCACATTTTGGAGAATCTATCCACAACAACCCAAATCACAGTCTTCCCTTGGGAACAAGGCAAATCAGTAATGAAGTCCATTGACAAATGGGACCATGGTCTCTTAGGTATATGAAGGGGATGAAGAAGGCCCTCGGGTAATCTCCTAGGAGTCTTCATCTTAGCACAGTCTCACAGGCAGCAACAAATTCACATACGTCTCGAGACCAGGACGGCCACCAGTAAGAGCGGGAGAGAAGGTATTTAGTCCCAGCGAAGCCGGGATATCCCGTTAAGGTAGAACAATGAATTTCCTCCAAAACACGAAGACGAAGATTTGGAGGTACAAATAGTTTCCCAGTGGGAGTATTACTGGGAGCAAGATCTTGTGAATTAACCACTAAAGTAGCAAGATCAGGAGTAATAATGGCGAGAACCACTCCGGGAGACAAGATTTTATCTGGGACATCCTTAGGGGCACCGCTGGGACCAAAACTGCGAGATAGGGCATCAGCCCATACATTTTTAGAGCCTGGACGATAAGTCACCACAAAATTAAAACGTGTGAAGAATAGCGCCCAGTGGGCCTGCCTAGGAGACAGTTGCTTAGCGCTATCCAGATATAGTAGGTTCTTATGATCGGTGAATACTGTGATCTGGTGTTTGGCCCCCTCGAGGAAATGTCTCCACTCCTCGAATGCCCATTTAATGGCTAGGAGTTCTCGATTACCAACGTCATAGTTGCGCTGCGTAGGAGAGAATTTCCTCGAGAAGAAGGCTACAGGTTGCAAACACGTAAAATTTTCAGAGCCCTGAGACAACACGGCACCAACCCCCACTTCAGAGGCATCAACCTCAATAATAAATGGGCGATCATAGTCTGGTGGTACTAATACAGGAGCCTCAACAAAACATTTCTTGAGATGTACAAAAGCCTCTTCCACTTCCGGAGTCCATTTGGTCACATCGGCACCTTTCTTTGTGAGATCCGTCAATGGCTTCACTATAGAAGAGAAATTCTTAATACATTTTCGATAATAATTGGAGAACCCCAAGAAACGTTGCAGGGCTTTAAGGTTGGAGGGGCGTTCCCAGTTTTTAATAGCCATGACTTTTAGTGGATCCATACAAAAAGAATCGGGAGTAATAACGTAACCGAGGAAGGTGACACTTTGGACTCCGAACAGGCATTTGGACAGTTTGGCAAAGAGAGAGTTTTGACGCATCAGTAGCAAAACACTCCTAACATGCTCAATATGTGTGGCCCAATCAGGAGAGAACACTAGAATATCATCCAGGTAGACAACCACATAACGACTGAGCAAGTCTCTAAAGATATCGTTAACAAAGTGTTGAAATACTGCGGGTGCATTACATAACCCGAAAGGCATTACCAAATACTGTATTCAAAGTGACCTTCCAGGGTGTTGAACGCAGTTTTCCGTTCATCTCCTTCTCTAATCCGGATCAGATTGTATGCCCCACGGAGGTCAGTTTTAGAAAACCAGCGGGCACCCACAATCTGATTGAAAAGATCAGGGATCAGGGGAAGAGGGTACTGGTTTTTAACCATAATTTTATTTAATTCTCGGTAGTCAATGCATGGTCGCAGTCCGCCATCTTTCTTTTTAACAATAAAAAAAAGAACCCAGCTCCCATGGGAGACTGAGACGGACGGATGTGACCTTTAAGAAGACTATCCTGAGTGTAATCCCGCATAGCCTCACGTTCTGGAGCAGAAAGATTGAAGATCCTTCTCTTAGGGTATTTGGAGTCGGGAAGGAGTTCAGTCGCACAATTGTCAGGTCTATGCGGCGGTAAAACTTCAGCAGCTTTAGGATCAAAAACATTATGAAAATCAGACAGAAATTCAGGAAGAAGCGTCTCCTCACTGAGACAATCGGAGGCATGCAAAGCAATACAATGGGAGGAGCACTGATTCCCCCATTTCACTAACTCTTTTTTGGGGCAATCAAAGGTAGGGTTATGGAGGTCTAGCCAGGGAAGCCCTAAAATGATTTCAGACGAGAGATCCTCCATAACAAAAAAACTCATGAGCTCCATATGTATTGAGCCCACTTGCAAAGAGAGTAAGGGGGTTTTAAAACGGATTTTACCCCTGGCCAGTGGAGTAAAATCCGCCCCAGTAACCAACAGAGGAGTATCTAATGATACAAGTTCAATACGTAAGGCAGAAACAAACGAAAATTTAACAAAGTTAGTGGCAGCCCCAGAATCTACTAGGGCCTGCCCAGAAACAGATCTGCCCCCAAAGGACAGAGACACAGGTAACATCAATTTGTGAGATTTTTCAGAAGATACCTGACTGCCTGAGTGGTTCTTCTGAATACCACTCAGGCCCTGAAGTTTTCCGCTGGTGTACGTGGTTTGATGGAACAGTCTCGGATGAGGTGACCCGGTTTGCCGCAATACAGGCAGAGATGATTCCGGAGACGATATTCTCGTCTAGCCTTGGTATCCAGGGCTCCCAACTGCATAGGCTCATCTCCAGGGGTGACAGAAGGAGAAACAGATTTTTTAACAGAAAGAGAGGGATAGACAGAAGACTTAGTGGGACCAATCCCCACCCTCTCTTTACGTCTGTCCTGGAGTCTCCTGTCAATGCGGACGGCTAAGGTCATGGCCTTTTCTAAGGTAGGGGGATCAGGGTGACCTACCCAGACATCCTTCACTGAATCATTCAGGCCCTGTTTAAAAAGAGCTTTCAAAGCGGAGTCACACCAACCTGCTGTTATACTCAACTTCCGAAACTCAGAGCAGTAAGTTTCAGCGGATAGTTTACCTTGCCGGAGGGTAAGAAGTTGGGACTCGGCGAGTCCAATTTGATCAGGCTCAGCATAAATGGCCCCCAAAGACTTAAAAAATTTTTCCAGATCTGTCCACTCCTCTGCCTCAGGGGGAGTTTAAGGGCCCAAGTCTGTGGATCCCCCTGTAAGAGGGAAATGACCACCCCCACCATCTGAGACTGCAACGCATGAGGGTTGACACGAAAATACAACAGACATGATTCCCTGAACGTCTCAAATTTACCTCGGTCCCCCGAAAACCTATCCGGGAGTAACATTTTAACCCTGGGGAGGGAAATGACAGCAGGTGGTGTAGCAGCGGCCTCAGCTTGATTTTGGGTGAGAGTGTGTACCTGATTGGCCAGCTCAGACACCAAACCTGCCAAACCCTCCATTCGAGTCACAAGGTCCTGAATAGAAGCCATGCCAGTAATGAGTAGAAGGGTTAAAGTTGTTTTTTTTTTTTTGAGGCCTGCTATTCTGTAAGGGGTTGCCAGTTGAGCAATTCTCCAGTGCAGCTGCAAAAACCTGAGAGGAAGGGATTCCCGAGACAGTGAGCCCTAAAGGTGACAGCCAGCAACCAGTCCCTACCTACTTGTCTCACTGTCCTAATGATAGGAACAACTTGGAGCCAGTCCCTCCTCTTAATAAGTGACAACACAGAACGCAGACAGGACACACAAACAACAAAGGGAGGTCAGCTAGCCAAGGGGTCGGTAACAATCGAGCAATGCAGTACAGAATCAAAATCCAAGAGAATAGTCAAAGTCAAAGAAAGCCAGTGGTCAGAAAATCAGAAGAGCAGGTAACAAGGAATAAGGAGTATAGCCAGTAAGCAAAATGCAATAGCAGGCGCCAATGGGAAAGTGGGCAAACAATAAATAGGAAGAAAGAACCCGCCCCAGACTTGATAGGAGGATAGGCTGTCAATCACAAAGGAGGACTAAAGTTAACTCTTAGTGGAGCAGGGGGAGAGCAAGGTGAAGGAGAAGGGTGTGGTGGAAAATCAATTAAGGAGGTGAGGGAATAGGACAGTGTTCAGAAAATACAAGAAAAACCCAAAGAAAAGAATTACAACCGGGCACGCCTCCTGCGCCGCAGCGTGCGCCCGAAGGACGGCGCCAAAGCCCGGACAGGCCAAAAACAAAAAAAAATATATAATATAAAATAAAATATCTCTCTCTTATTTTTTTTCTTTTCTATATTTTTTTTAATTTTATTTTTTTTTTTTCCAATAAACAAACAAAACCCCCCCCCTTTTTTTTTTTAAAAAAAAAAAAAAAAAAATAAAAAAAAAAAAGGGGGGGGGGCCCACAAATTTTTATAAAAAAAAAAAAAATTTTAGTTTTTTTTTTCAACAAAAAAAATACCCCCCCCCCTTTTCTGCTAAAATTTCCCCTCCCGGGCAATAGTTTTTATTTAAAAGCCCAGGTTTAATAAAAATACCCTATTTTTTTTTTTAATAATACCCCAATATTTTAAGAGAGACAATTTCTTCAAACCAATATTCGGGGGGTCTGAGTTTACATACAATATTGCATTAAAACCACTCTGGCTATCATTAATGCTCTCAAAATTGTCAGGGATGTTTTGTTTTGCATCTTTAATATACCAAGGTGTTCATAAGTATAACAATTTTAAATAAACAATTGGATTATAGTTTTGGACATCTCTAGGACATGACAAGAGAGGCTTGAATGTTCTTGGGACAACTTGATATCCTTATGAATCCCAACTGAAATTAGATAGTTGGGCAAAACTAAAGTCAATTGAGAATTAGGCGAGTGCCACATGGCGACTTTGGCCGTGACTCCCATCATGCAAACAAAGATCACCTTGTTGCCCTACGACTTCTTTACCTATGTAAGTGAATGGAGTCACATTGTGACCCTAAGGGTGATGCAACTACAACTTCTAGCCACAAAAACATCTAGCAGTGCTCAATCTTTTTGGGACTAGAAATCACATTTGCAGCACCGTTGGTGTCATAATGTGACTCCATTCCCTTACAAAAGCATCGCAGAGAAACACAGCAATTTTTGGTCATACAATGGGAGTTATGGCCAAAGTCGTGTAGTCCTAGCCTACACAATTATGTGACTCTGTGTGATGTGCTACATGAAATTTTATAGAATTATAAACAGTCCCATAATCAATTTGGGTCCCCAATATCAAATCTTTTTGGTTTATTTCCCAGATGGTTCCTACAAGCAATTTTCTTCTTTAATGTTTTTTAAAGCTTTAAAGTCAAACCTATAAGAGATAAATAAACATTATCAAAACTGCTTGTTTAGTTTTGAAAAAAGATGTGTGGCAGGTCATAGGTGGGACCATCAGCCCTGTCAGATTTATCATCATTTATACCAGTTTTCTGATGTAAATGATGCCTGCAATCTACAACAGCTACAAGCTGGTGGAGATTTCATTGTAGACAAAAGAAATGAAGATATAATAGTTCTGCTTTTAAAAGTCCTAAGGCGAATCCCTTCAACTGGTCATATATGTTAGATCAAAGGCAAGACTGAACTACAATCCAATGTGTATGGTGATCTTCTGGCAGTCCAATGACTGTTGTTCCTTTGCAAGATAAACTGCTGCCAGCAACTGAACATGATAATCTCCAAAAAAACATTCCACACTGAATCTTAAAGGGGTTGTGCAGGACTTCGAAAACTTGGCCGCTTTCTTCTTCTCATAAAGTGACCATCCATTGGTCACATGGCAAAGACACATCTCCATCACATTAAAATGAATGGGATTGAGCTGCAGCATGGACATACAGTATGACCAACGAAAATTATGTCAATTCCTGAGAAGAAGATAACAGTCATGTTTTCAAGGTCCTGCACAACTCCTTTAAGGAATCCAAGCCCAGGATGGAATCGGGTTGTTGGGTTTCACCAAAGGGCCAAGCAGATCCAGGCTGCCCATCTTTAAGACACTGTCTGCATTTCAGAGGACTTCTTGCCATATCTACATATTCTTTTTCAAGCAAGTTGATTTCACTGTATTACTAAATAAGTTATACACTTCTACAAGAACAACCAATGATGAAGTTGAGAAAAGATGAAAAACTTATAATAGGAGGCACAGTGAAACCCTACATCATTATCTCTTCAGTGTGCCTAGCAGTGCATGAAATCCTATGAATCTGTATGACAAATGGCATAATTGTATATCATCAGCCGCAGGTAGGTTGAGGACATTAAGTTTAAGTTGTTAGAAGGCTGTATATCAGCAGAAAGATTGACCGCATCCCTTTCCGTAGGGAGGTATTTGTTTCAGACTATTGCACAAACTTTCTAACTGTATTTATACAGAGCTCATCTGTTGCTTTTATATAGACAAATATCTACACAATAAAATGTGAGCTACATAGTTAATAGACATACATTTCAACAATGGACCCATAAGAGTCAATACCTTGCTTCGATAAACAGCAGCACATATAATGTAAGATTAGTTCTCCACCTGATTTGGGTCATGCTCACATGTCCTCTGCCCTGCATTGTTTTCTAGTTAATATTCACAGTATGAATTTATTTCAACCTGACAGCGTGCCCTATCCCATGCAGTTTTTGGTCTTTTTTTCAGTTGACACCCACTAAAGAAAAATGTGAAATAAAAATTTGCAAAATACTCTCCATTGAGATTGATTAGGAACATTTCTAGAACTGCTTCTTTTTTGTACCTCAGTTTTACAGTGTAGTGGATTTGGAAAATAATACTATTTTATATAATATGATCATATCAATCTAATCTGATAATAATCTAACTCATGGGTGGGGCTAACAAGAAATCACATTTTGTCATACTGTTATTTTTTTTTATTACTTTTCAGGTGAAACTGCGAACTAGGTCTACAGCTGAAGACCCGCATTTTGATTCCATTTAGAATACACGGTTCTTATGCCTTTGTACATAAACATCGGATGAGAACATTACCACACATTTTTTTATTTTGGAACCTCATATTATTTTTTACGCGGGATGTAAATTCCAAATTCTATCCAACTTCAAATAGCATAGATTATTTGAGAATACAATGTGAGTGGCATAACTTCAGTGGCCAGTGCCACCTGAAACCTGTAGATAAGCCATTATATAACTGATACTTGGGAGTTGCACTTAAAGGGGATGTATCACCAATTTTTTTTACTTATTTATTAAAACCTGATTGTGAAATATATCACATTTACTAATTTGTTTTTATTTTTTAATTGTAGACTTTTTTTTCTATTCTATTTTCTGTACATGATTAAGGGGACTGCCATCTTGCCTGAGCTTCTCTTCTACTCTGGTAGCAGCATTCAGTGATATGTTTTACAGCAGTCTCATGGCCAGAGGCAGCAATAGACTGGAGCCAACTCTCTGAGGTCATTTTAAGGAAGATGTGTAAGAGCATAATGTCATCCTGTGCTACTTGAGTTATCAGTCATTTCTGAGAAACCGGTAAGAGAGACATTATGATAATCTTGTCTCTACCACATCAATACTAGAGAAGGGTCCCACTATCTGCTCTCTGTCATAATAAAACCAAAAAATAGTGCATTAATGAATGTGAGTATTAAATGTATATTGAACGTGCAAATCTCCTATATGCAGCTAACTGCAACTAAAAGTGTTGTATGTCTGTGTTACCTGTAAACTAACCAGACTTCCAACATCTGTTTCCAAGCAGACATGTTAAATGGCTGCTATGATTTGCTATATTACATCAATAACATATAACTGAAGATTTGCACATTTTGCTTTTCAAGTGCTGTATTACATCCCCCTCCTGCCTTAAAAGAAACCCCTTCGATAGAGAAACATTTGAAGTAGTAAAATTATAACCAAGAAAAGGGCTAAAGATTTAATTAGCTCATGCTAACGAGAATTTGTAAATGCAAAGATTCCTCCATTTGCTCATCCTCCAAAATGAGGCATGTAATTGCTATATATCCATAGAGACAAAGTCACAGAAATTCAAAGAATTCTATTCCAGCCCCATTTTTTGGCCACCTGTAGACACAAGGATATACGCAATGACTAAGAGATTTTCAGATGATGCTTCTTTGGATAGGACTTCTAAATACCCATTTAGTCACACACTTGTCTACAAAGTTATACACCGCATTCAATAGGAAAGCCCATATGGCAGGATGTAATTTATTTTAACAGAAACTGTACATGCAGGAAACTAATAGATTGTTTATCTGTATTGACGGTTACAACATTATTATTCCGTTTTCAGGTTCCATCATTTAGATGAAAAGCTGCACCTGCTAGTCTATGGCAGTCTGTTCTGAAATATCACTGATTCATGAATATAAAGATTTATGCAAAAATAAATAAAACCGCAGCTACACGAGAAGAGAGGAAAATAGTTGGAATCAGCCGTTCTGAAAAAATCTAGTGTGACATTCCACAGAAGGGAAGATTAAAGTAACATGTGCCAGTCAATATTAGTATACTATGACCCTTGATGTCTCCTAAGCAAAACTATTAAGTCCAACATTTTCTCCTGTAGGCACTTATCTGTAAGGATGGCTTACATGTCCGCTGAAGCAGATATTGAAACTGATTGGACAATAGGTAGATACTAGACAGAGGTCTGGGGGGCGACCTCTAGAAATGGGGGTAGAAAATCTTAATCTGCAACACAATGAAGCTCTCTTGAAACCCTATCATTTTCACTTCCCATGTGTCTGCTGTCTGGCGGAGAATAGATTTGAAAAGGAATGGTTAGTGCTGAAAATTGGATCAGAGCTAACATTCTCTCATTTTTATCAGCAGCTGCCAAAGGTCATCTGACATAATAGATGATGAATTCAAACCCAGTGGATTTCATTTGCAATTTTCAATTTACTGAGGCCTCCAAGCCCAACAGTGATAAGAGCTTCCCCTATCGTGGCCTGTCACAAACATCAAGAAAACTGCACAAGCCCCCACAAGAAAGAAAGGAAAAGGCCGTGCATCATCACAGCTCCAGATAAGAGGGATCGGGAGAAAACGGTATCATGCAGGAAGGTGTAAGAGTGGCACGTGTGGTTCAATCTTTAAATGCCAACTGGAATGAAAGGACTACGAGGATGCAATCAAATAGACTAACAGAATAACATCACTGTTTTGGCTGCTCGACGAGAGACATTTTTTTATGTCTCGCTATAAATCAGAAAATAGGCAATAGAAGTGGAAATAATAGTTTGACAGAGAAATGAATGGCGTGTAAGTAGTAATGATTGAGGCACATTTAAATAATCTGTCACTTTCTTTTATCAGGGTAATTTGGAGGGTATGACAAATTTTACACCATTTTAAAATATATTTTCTTCCCTAAGGTGGCGAGACCTGGAGAATAGGCTTCCACTGACTTGATGTATGTAAAATAAATAAATCACTCTCATTTCTTCACGCCTCTTATCCCCCTTACTAGGAACACTGTATTTCACAGTCTATTTGCATTGTCTCATGAATTATACATGTATTGCTTTCATCCTTCAGTTGCATTTCACATAGATAAACTGACCTATGGGGATAGGATAGTATCAAAGGCGGCCAGCAATTAAACTGTCCTGACCTCCAACTGGGTGAATTAGTCCAAGCACTGGTGCTATAGAGGTGTCTCAGGAAAGTATAAGATTTGGAGTACCTGAGATTAAGGCCTATATCATGTCTGGCTTCATTTGCCATTCTCTACTGTAATTATTAGAAAATATGTAGAAAACAACTGATCCTACTTTATCCACTAATAAGCTACCTGAAACAACCTGCCGACTGCTAAAGAAAAAAATCCATTAAAATGTCCTCAGTTCCCCAGTTTTATAATAATATGCAATTCTCTGTCCTTCCTTTTTGTAATACTCACATTTAATATCAATCACAATGACATGGTGTTACAAGGCTATTTGTGTAAAACATACAAAGAAGGCAACAATACCCATGTAGGGGAAGAGAATTATAATTTGCAGGATTTGGACCAGTAGTTTGATCAAATAGTAAATAATTAAAATGTTAAGAGACTGTAGACATAAAATTCTTAGGACTTTAAAGGGCATAGGGAATACAGGCATCTATACTGTGATCCCCTGGTAGCAAACCTCCAAACCTTTAGGCCTTGTCTGTGTCCTCTGGATGCAGACACCCTTGAATACTATGTGAAGCAGTGAGCCTTATAACCTCTCCCTGCATTCAACTGGACTAACTAGTAAAACTAAGGGTAGGGGACCTGTTGCTGTTGAAGGACCTTTACAGAAATAATTACATAACCAGATCTGATCTCTGCAGGTCCTGAAGTCAGAAAACAAGGAGGAGAGTATGAGTTGCTGGAGTTTCTATGCAAGTGCCTGGAGTCTGTATTTGTTTGTCTGGAATTCTGTATATAGGGGGTCTAGTTTGGGGGCCTGTATTTAGGAGGTCTTGTCGTGGGGGGGGGTCTGTATTTAGGATGGTCCGTATTTATGGAGGTCTGCATTTAGGGAGTCTTGTCTGGGGATCTGTGTTTCAAGGATCTTGTCTAAGACTTTGTATTTACTGTAGGTGTTTAGCCTCAAAAAAAACTTTTTAATTACAAATCTGACTAATTTTCTTGTCGCAATTTAGACCAATGTAAAAGTGCTGTAAAATGCACAAGTGTTGAAAAGGGAAAACTATAGATGATACATGTAGATACATATTTCTGAATTATAATGGTCATTTTTAATATGCTATTTAAATAATATGACACAATTTATATAGATTCTGCTTAATTCAGGATTGTGTATGTGCATTTTTTAGTTAAATATTTTAAATACCTTCCTGTTCTGAAAGAGATGAATTGAAACAGGTATTTCTTTATTATTCCAGGCTATGTTTGAGGTAGTTGCAGCTGTGTTAGTTTCAGCAAAAAATAAATTTTCATTTGTTAGGCTGCCAAAATAATTTTTAGTCCTTAAAACAAAACAAAACAAAAAAATAGTTCAAAATTTTTACATTTGCAGATATGTATAAAAGTATTTAAATGCTATGGTCATTTTAAAATATAATATGTTCTGTCTTGGGTAAATGGGGCAGCAATAGCAGTGATTTGCATGGTCAATACTTTTTATATTCATATGATCATTATTATTAGTTTCCAGTTCCAGTTACCAGTCACTGACAGAACAGATCTGATAGATGTCATGGTGAGCCCCTGACCCTGGATGGACCTTCAGACACTGACCCCCTGCACAAGTAGTGCATGGTATAATATAGTCAGTAATATACTATATACTGATAGGAAATGTACACCATCTCAGCAGGCCTGTGCTTTCATATAATAAACCTTGTCAATTATGCATCAAACTAGCCAGTCTATTATTATATAGAAACATTGCGTGACTGAGACGACATCTAGGGACATAGGTACAACAACTAGTATCTTCATTCCCTGGACCCTGCATTATCAATGTTGCTATGGGGGCTTCAATCACCAATTATCTTGCAGCATCTTGCTGTTGCCTGAGGCCTGTCACTGTGTGAGCAAACATCCCTGCTCACAGACCAAAGAGGGCACTGGTTCAAGGCAAGAACCAGTCAGCAGACACCTGATAGGGCCACCAGGACAGAAACAGTCTAGGGCAAGAACTAGATAGCAGGCTACTTCTTAATGTTGTTTTGCAATTTGGGGTCATGTAATATTTGCATGTAACTGTACAGGGCATGCTCAGAATGAATTCTATTGTTGTGCCTAGAGACCCTAGTCAGTGCAACCCTGGTTGCACATGTTGAAATTTTGTTCTAAAGGGAAATAAGCAACATGATAGTTGTCTTGCAGCAGGTTATTCTCCTCTTCCTGTAGCTAATGCTTCCAAACTTAGTTGAGTATGTGCAATGTATGGGAGTTCAGAAGGAATAGCTTAATAGCTATGTATGGTCAGCTCTAGTTTACAACAAATTACATCGTGTTCTCCCAAATGTGCAGAGGATGTGCGGCAGCTAAATCAATTGATCTAGCTGATGTTTCTTATGGATTAAGGCTGATTCTGAAGGGCGGATTTAGACAGGATGAGGTGGAGGCCTGTGGCTTTTATTTGGCTATGCACATTTTCTGTAACTTATAATATTCTTAGGATTTATCCTTGTGTCCAATATTTTCTAGGAAAAAGTTGTTGTGCTTGCGATAAGTTTTTTCTCCATGTCATTACCACTGTGTGAAGCTACATGTTAAAAAGCTTTTAAGATTATTACAGTAAGGGGAGAAAAGCCCTGCACATACAACAAAGAAACGGTACGCGGAGGGAAAATCCTGCATGATTACTAAGTCCAGGAGTTACCAATTTATGAATTAATTCTATCTAAATAACCACGTGCACTTTGGTAACCATGATATAATGGGTTAGATGATGTCCCTACACAAAATATATGTCAAGGCCTAAATAACTAGGAGACATTGCTTTTTCACCACTAATTGTTTGTCATGAATAATTCAGTCCATCCATTTGTTTCTCACTGTAATTTAGAATACAAGATCATGTTATCATGTGATTTTACGTCATTACTCTTTCAGGGATCTTGTCACAGCATAAACAGCTGCTCAGTTATCTTGTTATTGGATTACAGTAACCCATTGATTGCTGGACTGGACAGTCTTGAAGGCTGTTCCCATGGGAGTTAAACTATGCTTAAAACTATGCTTAAGTCATAAAGTTAAAAATTAAAATAAATACATGTAAAGTAAACATCAGGTAGTAATTGTTAGTGGACAGTTGATTCATGGCTCTATGCCAGAGAACTAAACACAAAGTGAAATAAATGCCATATTTCTAGTCACCAAGAGTTTCTATGATAATATGAAAGGCCTGTACGCCAATAGCTTTACTTGTACTTCACTCTATTAACTACACATAAATTGTGCAACACGATCCCAGTAACAGATACAGTGGACACGCCATGTATTTATGTGATAACAATGATAAAAATTCTATACATTTGTATGATATATATATATATATATATATATATATATATCACAGTGGGGAAAAAAAGTATTTAGTCAGCCACCAATTGTGCAAGTTCTCCCATTTAAAACGATGAGGCCGGCCTGTAATTGTCATCAGAGGTAGACCTCAACTATGAGAGACAAAATGAGAAAACATATCTAGAAAATCACATTGTCTGATTTTTTAAAGAATTTATTTGCAGATTATGGTGGGAAATAAGTATTTGGTCACCTACAAACAAGCAAGATTTCTGGCTCTCACAAACCTGTAACTTCTTCTTTAAGAGGCTCCTCTGTCCTCCACTCATTACCTGTAGTAATGGCTCCTGTTTGACATTGTTATTAGTATAAAAGACACATGTCCACAACCTTAAACAGTCATACTCCAAACTCCACTATGGTGAAGACCAAAGAGCTGTGGAAGGACACCAAAAACAAAATTGTAGACCTGCCCCAGGCTGGGAAGACTGAATCTGCAATAGGCAAGCAGCTTGGTGTGAAGAAATTAACTGTGGGAGCAATAATTAGAAAATGGAAGACATACAAGACCACTGATAATCTCCCTCCATCAGGGGCTCCACGCAAGATCTCACCCCGTGGGGTCAAAATGATCACAAAAACGGTGAGCAAAATCCGAGAACCACACGGGGGGACCTAGTGACTGACCTGCAGAAAGCTGGGACTAACGTAACAAAGGTTACCGCCAGTAACACACTACGCCGCCAGGGACTCAGATCCTGCAGTGCCAGATGTGTCCCCCTGCTTAAGCCAGTACATATCCGGACCCGTCTGAAGTTTTCTAGAGAGCATTTGGATGTTCCAGGAGAGTATTGGGAGAATGTCATATGGTCAGATGAAACCAAAGTAGAACTGCTTGGTAGAAACACAACTCGTCGTGTTTGGAGAAGAATGAATGCTGAGTTGCATCCAAAGAACACCATACCTACTGTGAAGCATGGGGGTGGCAACATCATGCTTTGGGGCTGTTTCTCTGCAAAGGGACCAGGACGACTGATTTGTGTACATGAAAGAATGAATGGGGCCATGTATTGTGAGATTTTGAGTGCAAACCTCCTTCCATTAGCAAGGGCATTGAAGATGAAACGTGGCTGGGTCTTTCAGCATGACAATGATCCCAAGCACACTGCCAGGACAACAAAGGAGTGGCTTCATAAAAAGCATTTCAAGGTCCTGGAGTGGCCTAGGCAGTCTCCAAATCTCAACCCCATAGAAAACCTTTGGAGGGAGTTGAAAGTCTGTGTTGCCCAGCAACAGCCCCAAAACATCACTGCTCTAGAGGAGATCTGCATGGAGGAATGGGACAACATACCAGCAACAGTGTGTGCCAACCTTGTGAAGACTTACAGAAAATGTTTGATCTCTGTCATTACCAACAAAGGATATATAACAAAGTATTGAGATGAACTTTTGTTATTGACCAAATACTTATTTTCCACCATAATTTGCAAATAAATTCTTTAAAAATCAGACAATGTGATTTTCTGGATTTGTTTTCTCATTTTGTCTCTCATAGTTGAGGTCTACCTATGATGACAATTACAGGCCGCCCTCATCTTTTTAAGTGGGAGAACTTGCACAAATGGTGGCTGACTAAATACTTTTTTTTCCCCACTGTATATACATAGGGTGGTTTTTAGCAGCCTGCTATTTTGCAACATTGCATTTTGCAAGTTGTTAAAGTTGTTATTTCTTATTTGCTGTCACTGTTTAATTTGTAACACTCAGTGTTGCTGAATAACATATTGCCTTTGGAGTATACCATTAAGAGTTACTCTTACATTTTTTTCTGTCTTGTGGCGCTTTTCAGAAATTGGCAGTGATGTGCAAAGAACCTGTACGGTAGCACATGGAGTGCATACATTTTTATGCAAATTTCAGTGCTTATTTCAGACCTAAAATCTATGTGAAATCCTTGTTCCATTGTTATCAATGGGAATCCATTTTGCTGCTCACATAGTTGCGGATTTTTCCAAACAGATTTGTAATATGTCATTTATTGAAGTAGACTCCACACAGAAACCTCAAGTTACTACTCATGTATTAACCCCATTAAATGAGGCTAATCCACATATGAATCCACAGCACATGAAACTGCAAATCCACAACAGAAATCCAACATTTGTTTTTAAATGATGCCAATTCCCAACATTGGTTACATACCAGGAATTGCAGTGCTTTCCCTCATAGTGATGGCTATGAGAACTGCAGCAGTATCCCATATACTTGAAAGGAACACCACTGCATAACCACCACAGACAGCAAGTGACCACTGCAGCTCCTAACATGTAAATAATGCTGATCTGCAGGGGTTCCCAACAGTCGGACCCTTGCTAATCTAAAATCAAAGAAATGTATGAGAACCACAACATTATAAGGTTCCAAATTTATATAAAGAACATAGATCTTACAAAGTGTTAAATATATTATCTAATTGTTAAGCATTTCATCTTATAGGGGTTGTGCATGGAATAAGAAATTTGGGAAGTATACTCACTGCACCATATCAGTAAACTTACTAATATACACCTAGACCCCTGTTGCGTCAATTCTTACCCTCCCTTGCTCTTCAGGTGGCGCTCTGACTGGCGCTCAAAACCCATGTACAAACAGCAGTAGAGCTGGTTTGGTCATGTGACCCAGAGTCAGAGCAACACCCGGGGAGGCATTTGTAACTAAAATTACAAATACATTGTAACAACCAAATTTTTACAAAGTTAACCATTCTGAGTAACATTTATACAAAATCAAACTTCTTTGTATATTGTTGGGCACACAGAATCAGTCATTATGGTGTGTGTTATTTCTATAAATTGTATAATGATAATTGGCTTTAAATTCATTAATGGAAAATTCCGGAAAAAAAAAAGTTAAATACTAAGTGAAACAGTAGAAAGTGAAGTAAACAAACCACGACAGGTTAAGACCATCCATGCTGAATCACTATTGATGTTTAGAACTCATGGATAACTTGTGGATGTTTTCTAAGACAAGAGTTTACAATGTAATATAACTGAATACACAATGCTCTAATAAACATCGCGATAAATTACTTATAAAGTTCAGATGAAACTTTTTAGTACAATTTAGTTTTATACCTATTTATTGCCAGCCAGTACCGGTGTCCAATAATAAGCCCGATTACAAAAATTCCTGGGAGACACGGCGGAGAGAGAGAGCCCTCATCTTGCATTAATTGTTCGTATTGAAACTATGCCACATCTCTTCAAGCTAGATGTTGCTTAGTATCCCTTTGATATGATAATGACATACTTCTTAGCAGATGAATATGCAAATTAAAGGCAGTAATTTGGTGGCATGCACCTGCTGACACTGTACTAGTATGCTTGGGTGTTCTGCTGAACACTGCAACTGCACAAAAGCATCACAGAGGTAAATGAAATTCTAATGTTGTATACATAGTACAGATGCTTCCACTCTTCTCTGAATTTTGACTTTTAAAGGATCTGCTACCGGAGTCTCCATTTTCACTACACGTAATTAGCTGAAGCTTATGTGTCAAATTTCATTCTTTCTTTCATGCATTTTGCTGTACATTTTAGCCTTTTAGAGAAAAGCGGATGATTTCACTGCTAATGCAAAACTGTAACTGGCAAACTCCCTATGTAGCAATGAGTGACAAAATGATATGTGAAACTATTTTAAAAAAGCCATAAAATATTTAGGTTTGTAAGACAAAATCTCCATAAAGATGTAACAAAGATGAATTTGATATTTGGTGCAATTCATCATGATAAAGTGGATTACTTACATTTTTGCATAAATCTGTAGGGTGCCTGCATAGCATTAATGAAATGTGCAAGGGCTCCCAATGAGTTAAATGATAAATTCAGCTACACTACACCTGTCGTGAGTTGGATGTATCAGTTTCATATAAACTCAAAAGGCAGAATTAGGGGCATGACACTCACATTGTCCCTGCTGAAACTACAGTTTTTGGCATTGTCTAGTAACTTCATGATGGCATTGCCCTGAGCACTAACAGTTCACCTCTTTTCTAATATCAAATTTTGCTGAAAATTTTGACCATGTTCAGTGACAACTCGCTCTTTGTACCAGCTCTAAATCTATGACTGATTTTTGTATCCATTTCAGTACAATATCCAATAAAAATATCTAAACCAGAATATCAGCTAACACTGCTCTTTTTTATCCAACTTGACTAAAGAATGGACAAGATTTTATAAGTTCCTCGTGTCGAACACATACCCATAAAGTCACTACTATAAGTAAAGGGATATTTCAACTTTAGACATTTTTGGCATATCCACAAGATAGATACAGGTCTTAATTCTGGGACCTGGAGCTATTAACATAAGAGGGGTCCTCCAATTTTCATGCCACTTGGTGAGATGGCTTACAATTACATCTAGGCTGAAAATGGATGGAGAAGTGGAATGTAGCTGAAACGCATCACATTTTTTCCCGCAGTGTTTTTCATTGCGATTTCACAGTTATCCTCTACGGACTTTCTGCCCCTATTATACCTATACAAAAAATGCCAGTGTTTTTCAAAAACTGCGCTGCGGATTTTTTTTCTGCAATGTGTGGATGGGATTAGCCAGAATCCCATCCACTTTGCAGGTACGGTAAATTGCAGCATTTTTTGCCAGAGCCTTTCTGCCCCAGTCAGAACGCTGCATCTTCACAAAGTGGGGCTTCAGCCTTAAGGAAACCCATTACAACACTGTTCTCCAACCATCATTACTAAAACTTGGCATACTGTACTTTGAAATCCATATCACTGTCAGTTTACACACTTAAAAAAGTTCTACAAAACTTTTGATTCTCTGGTCTGTTAGAAAGCTATGTAATGCAAATTATGTAAATTGTCTACAATTTGTAGTAAAAATGTATTGTAGTAAAATGAAGTAATTGTAATCATCTTATGGGTAGCTACATTTGTGACTTATATACTCTATTCTGGTCCTCAGTCTAACACACTAGCTATCCAACTGGCACAATGTCTTATGTGTGAACAGGATGTCAGTTTTTGTATTTATTCCTATGAAAGGCTCAATGTGAGCCGTTTAGGAATAAATATTGAAAGTAATTGCCTGTCCACATATGAGATACTGTGTGAGATGGAAAGTCTTATTGTTGGTCACATGACACATCTGAGCACCTAAACAAAGTGGATAATTGACAATTTCAGCCACTAATAAGAAAATTATCTTCACCATACTTTACATGTAATGGGCCAATGAATAAAGTTTTTGTGGGTGTGCTACTTTAACGTAAGAGCTATATATTTTAAATGTATTTTTATTCACTGTTTTCTCTTGTAAAATACTGTGTGGTTCAACACCACCTGCCACATTCAAAAGTGGCTTGTGAGCTAATTGAAAATTCTGTGTTCTATCACATGTGCTGAAATCATCTCTTTCCTCTTTCCTGTTTCCTGCATAGTTTATGGAGCACATTACTCAGCAGCCATAATAAGATAATTAATACCGAACAAAACTTTAATTGTGTGATCATAATCAGATATTTTTTAATAAAATATGTTTTTAAAAGTTGCCATTCATTTACAATACCATATATTTACTGTTACCTCCTAAAGACTGGCCTATTTGGGACCTTCTGGAAATTAAATAAAAACAGTAACGCTGCCAATTTTTGCATTTTTTTTTGCATTGTACAGTAGAAATAATATTTTTCTATGGGTTGATATTATTATTAGTATTAGTCAATAGTTCAATACGAAACATATATAGTTTGTATGTTTTAGTACTTTGCTGAATAAAAGCATAATAACATTTTAATCATTTTTGTTGTATGAAAATTTTGGTCAAATATAATTAAAATTTTGAGTTTCATGAATTATCGTCCATATAGTTCCATATACCATTTTTAAACTATTTTGAAATAATGAAATGTTTTTAATTAAAAAAAATATATATTTTTTTTATTTTATTTTACGACATGTATTATTTAATCAAACTTTATATTAATAATTTTTTTTTTGTTCCACTACGGCACTTAGATGATACTTTGGAATATTAGGTGATACTTATGGCAATGCTTAATAGGCATATGCTTCTGGCAGACTGTAGTCTGTGTGAGGCCCCTGGCTGCCATGGAAACCCATCAGAATATTGCAATTCCTTCGAAAACCATAGAAAAAGGCGGACCCTGCAACAATGGGTTATGTGGGCTGAATTATGGGTCGTTTTTTTTAAATTTGGAGCAAAAGAAGAGGCAGGCCTGAACAGGAGTGGGTGTGGAGGGCAGTACATTTTGAAATAATCCAATAGGTAGAAGCCTATTGTGTTGCTGCGTGGGGGTCAATAAAGGAGGCAATATACCATGTGGAGGCCAGTAAAGAGGACTGACTGTGTGGTGACCACATTATACTGTGTAGGGGCTACTAAGGGGCATACTGTGTTTGGGCCAGTAAGGGGGGCATTATATTGTGTGCAACAGTCCTGTGTAAAATATTGAGTGATGCAGCCCAACAGATGAAGGACACAGTGTCACATAAATATATGCCATTTTGTGCTGCTTATCATAAATTATATCCCATACATTCTAAAGTGATACAACCATATAGTTTGCTTTAAAACAATTACAGTAGTATAAATAATCTTAATCCTATTACATCTTATTAGTCATCTGATCTGTCTAATCTTCATAGGTCAGATTAGCATTCACTTGAAGTTTCTCTTCAGTACTTTCAGTGACAAATAATGCTTGGATATTAAGCCTTATTCACACATAGCTGAATAATTCATAAATCATTCACAAATAGCTTGAATTCATGGTACAGTTCAGAGCATAGTTTTTTCTTTTTTAGAAAAATATATGTACAGTGCTGGCCAAAAGTATTGGCACCCCTGCAATTCTGTCAGATAATACTCAATTTCTTCCAGAAAATGATTGCAATCACAAATGCTTTGGTAATAATATCTTCATTTAATTTGTCTTCAATGGAAAACCACAAAAAGAATTGTCAAAAAGCCAAATTGGATATAATTCCACACCAAACATAAAAAAGGGGTGGACAAAAGTATTGGCACCCTTTGAAAAATCATGTGATGCTTCTCTAATTTGTGTAATTAACAGCACCTGTTACTTACCTGTGGCACATAACAGATGGTGGTAATAACTAAATCACACTTGCAGCCAGTTGAAATGGATTAAAGTTGACTCAACCTCTGTCCTGTGTCCTTGTGTGTACCACATTGAGCATGGAGAAAAGAAAGAAGACCAAAGAACTGTCTGAGGACTTGAGAAGCAAAATTGTGAGGAAGCATGAGCAATCTCAAGGCTACAAGTCCATCTCCAAAGACCTGAATGTTCCTGTCTCTACCGTGCGCAGTGTCATCAAGAAGTTTAAAGCCCATGGCACTGTGGCTAACCTCCCTAGATGTGGACGGAAAAGAAAAATTGACGAGAGATTTCAACGAAAGATTGTGCGGATGGTGGCTAAAGAACCTCGACTAACATCCAAACAAGTTCTAGCTGCCCTGCAGTCCGAGGGTACAACAGTGTCAACCCGTACTATTCGTCGGCGTCTGAATGAAAAGGGACTCTATGGTAGGATACCCAGGAAGACCCCACTTCTGACCCAGAGACATAAAAAAGCCAGGCTGGAGTTTGCCAAAACTTACCTGAGAAAGCCAAAAACTTTTTGGAAGAATGTTCTCTGGTCAGATGAGACAAAAGTAGAGCTTTTTGGGAAAAGGCATCAACATAGAGTTTACAGGAAAAAAAAAGAGGCCTTCAAAGAAAAGAACACGGTCCCTACAGTCAAACATGGCGGAGGTTCCCTGATGTTTTGGGGTTGCTTTGCTGCCTCTGGCACTGGACTGCTTGACCGTGTGCATGGCATTATGAAGTCTGAAGACTACCAACAAATTTTGCAGCATAATGTAGGGCCCAGTGTGAGAAAGCTGGGTCTCCCTCAGAGGTCATGGGTCTTCCAGCAGGACAATGATTCAAAACACCTCAAAAAGCACTAGAAAATGGTTTGAGAGAAAGCACTGGAAACTTCTAAAGTGGCCAGCAATGAGTCCAGACCTGAATCCCATAGAACACCTGTGGAGAGATCTCCAAATGGCAGTTTGGAGAAGGCACCCTTCAAATCTCAGGGACCTGGAGAAATTGGCTAAAGAAGAATGGTCTAAAATTCCAGCAGAGCATTGTAAGAAACTCATTGATGGTTACCGGAAGCGGTTGTTCGCAGTTATTTTGTCTAAAGGTTGTGCTACCAAGTATTAGGCTGAGGGTGCCAATACTTTTGTCCGGCCCATTTTTGGAGTTTTGTGTAAAATGACCAATGATTTGACTTTTTTTTTCATTCTCTTTTGTGTTTTTTCATTGCAAGCAAAATAAATGAAGATATTATTACCAAAGCATTTGTGATTGCAATCATTTTCTGGAAGAAATTGAGTATTATCTGACAGAATTGCAGGGGTGCCAATACTTTTGGCCAGCACTGTATACATCTAATTTGCTTATTCATAAGCATATAACAGAAATGTACATGACATTACGACTGTGGCAAGCCCTGTAACCACACAGCAAACGGTTTACATAAAATTGATCCAATATCACTTTCAGTCACTGCAGGCAGTGACCAAAGAATAAAGATAAAAAAACACTAGAGAAAATTTCTGTCTCAATTTGCATCAATTTTATCATGAGCTTTAGACACTTTTTGTTCCTCACTAGACAGTTTTAAAAAGGGGCTGGAAACGCGGGAATATCAAAGAAGAGTCTTAGACATTAGACATTAAAAAGGTAAAGTAAAAGCTAAAGTTAAAAAGTTAAGTTATTAAAACATTAAGACATTAAAAAGACTCCAAAAAGTTGCTTAAAGTAAGTCAATGAAGAAGTTTTAAGGAAAAGTCTCTAACATATCTAGCAAGATGTACTAAATATGTTTGCGCCATTGTGATAAATTTGGTACATCTTCGTCTGCTTGGTCTACTTATACATTACTAAATTTAAGACAGTAATAGTAATTCTCTTTCCAATGTGTTTTTATGCTACCTATTTATAGAATGGTCAGTTCCAAACCATTCCTTTTCATATTGTAAGCAATGTGCTTAAGACTTGATGCTTCCGCCATGATGCCAGATCCCTTGGTGAAGTCAGTTGTCCAATAGCATTTTAAAGACTATATTCACCTTTGAGTACGATTTTACAATTTAAGATGAATGCAGTGTACATAACATGTGGAGTAATGTAGACTATACTGTACTCCACATTCACTCTCTCTTGTGTCAAACGTGCGCCACAAGCCCAATCCCCTCCTTGCTTACCACTGTGCAAATGTAGTAGGAGTGGGGCAGCGATTGGGATGGGCCAGGGTGGGGATGCCTTTGTCGACAGATTCATTATAACTCACGCCAATTTTCTTAAATGAGCTATCAGGGAAATCTGCATTAGTTCCTAACTAGCGTAGATTTCCATTCTGGTGCAGGGATGTCCAACTGATTTAATAAATCTCTCGGTCCCTGTGCCAGTTGGGCCCTTTATTAAGACTTGCGTACGATATGCCAGTCTTAATCAATTTGCCCCATTACCTCCATATTAATCAATATGGAGAAACCTCCATGTACTGTATGTGTGCTATGGTTACATATAATACAACATTGATGTGTAATACAACTGTGTACTTGAGTCCTAACTTTGTATATACTATATGTTACATTACTTAATTTTCACAGATTGTAAATGCAATATGTAATATAGTTTAGAGATGCATGCACAAACACAGCAGATAGCTTGAGCTCCTATAGTGTAGAGGTCCCCAATAGGTGGTCAGGAGCCCCAAAAAGGGAAGTGTACTCTATCAGATGCTTTCAAGTTTAATTGATGGTCAGGAGCCCCACTTTTTTAATCCCAAAAAGAAAAGTGCGAAATATTAAACATGGAGAAAAAAATTGTCAGCTTGGATGCTGTATTGTAACCATGTACAGTATATGGTGAAAACATAAGTCTGCTCTGGTGAGCCAAACACTTGGGAACGTCAGGCCAATTGTCACTCCCATACCACTGCTTGGGGATGCTGATAGGATTCCTCGAGCCGGACACAACTGGTGACCAGTCCAGTGTTCATAGTCTGGCACACGGAGATGTCTGGCATGCCAAATGAGGCACCTCATGCTAAAAACGATCCCACAGATAACAATGGATATTTTTATTTTGTTAAGTCATCTGCACCACTAAATCTGTGTGTCTGTAACTCTCCTCCATCATTTTAGTGGTGCATATACATGACACTTCAGAATTAATTACTGTTTAATAACAAGCCATAGACCCAATGTATTTACTATCAGCCATAAAACATGTTGAAACACATTGTGGACATCTCACAAAGGAATAATTTTACATAATGCAAAAACCCAAAGCTGCGACACTATGACTAGGTCGGCCACACTGTTCTAACATCATTGTACACACAAGTACTTTCCACTTTTGCAAACAGAACTCTGGACAGTTACAATTTTGTTGAGGCATGGTTTGCTGCATAGAGCACACCCTACTGTTAGAACCAGGAATCGAAACTGATAGCTTTTATGTCTTCTGAAATGTATAGTGGAGTCTGCACGTGCAGTAAGGTAGTAACATATGAAAGAGTTTAAAAATCCCTGGTTACAGAAGAATGAAATCTGCACCTTTGATATACTGTTAATCCACTTACTCTGTAACTTACTATTACATTTGCAGATGTAAATGACATTGACAGTTTCATACATGCGGCTCAGTCTTAAAAGGTTTAGCAATTTTCTTTATGATCTGATGAAGATGATTGTAGAGATGATCACTATGTCTAAATGAGCTATGGAAGTGACCAGTTAAAAAAAAATTCTATCTATTCAATTTTATCACATTAGTGCTTCCCTTGTAAGTGGTAATTTTATAGAAGATCCCAATAAAGGGACAGAATAGTTTTGTTTTTAATATAATCTGTAAAAATGCTAGAATGGGAACACTGTACCTGCATGAAATTGGCTGGACCATGTGATCATCATAATAATGTATTACCTGGACACTGAGCCGATTGAAGCAAATATTTTTAAACAAGTTATCCTATGATAAACATTTTTCTCCTATCCACAGGATAGGTGAAAATTTATCATTACTATGGACCCCACAGCTGGGACCCCCATTGATCACTAAATTGTACATAGCTATGTCTATCAATCAAAAAGACTGGAGCAGCAGTCCGCATACCTGACCTCTACTCCATTCAAGCGTCTCCCGAAAAGGGGCTTACAACTCCATTCTAGTGATTGTGAGGTTCCCAGAGATGGGGCTCCCAGTGATCAGATATTTATCACCTATCCAAAGGATAGCTAATACATTTTTTCTTGGGTAAACCCTTTCAAATAGGAACATCTGCAGCGCTCAGTTGTTTGAAGCTAGACAGATATTCATTCTCTACTGGTATTTGCAGAGAAAATTCAACATTACAAGGTGGTATTGCATTTCACATAGATGACTCAAGTCCACAAGAGCAGGATCTGCCCTTACATTGCTGTTTTCAATCAGTGCTAACAGCTTTTGATAGGCAGTGAAGTTAAATAAATGCTAGATTACATGTGGAAAAACTCCTAATATACATACATATATGGCAGGGTTAGCAGAGGCAGGTTACAGAGCCTGCTTCTACAGATAATACTAGACATAATCTGCCTGTATAGTACACAGTATACAGACTGAATACAGATTTCCCTTAGCAATGCTCAGTTAGAGCATTGCTAAGGAGAAACTTTAGATACAGTTTTTAAATAAAAATAAAATTCCTTCATAAAATATATGTCCCAAATTTTTAGATGCATTTTTGTGAGTGGACATAAGAGAGAGGATGAGCATAGAGCTTTCATTTATACCTTATTTTTTCATCTGCTCCTATGTTTGACTCAAACTTCATTAAAAACTACATGTGTATATCCAATCCAATTCAAAGGTGTATGGATAGGTCTCTGCTTAGGCACATGTAACACAGAGGTAGGTCGAAAAGGTGTGAGGTTTCTATTATAACAAGGGAGTGAACCTGCTGAGCCACAAACAATGCATGCTGGATCTTTGTGTTTTTTTTCCACATCATTATAGTCAGATTATACCTTGTTTGTTGATTATTACGTTGACAATCATAGATAATTGTCCTGGGATTTTCCATATCTGTTAAGGAGCCTCACACTGTAGCATGACTAATTAATCAAGTGTGACAAACAGCACAGCACTCTACAAGATCATAGCAAAGTTGCCAAGTGCACCTCAAAGGTATGGCATAGCAGAACACCTATTTTTAGGCCCTGATGACTATTATTTGTGTGCAGCTTCCAATTTAGACAGCATTTAATGCTGTTTACCACAACATGAAAACATAGCCAATTAATAATCTTAAGTATCAGTTCCTGTAAACAGACTATGCCAGTTACTGCTGCTAAGCAGACAATGACATACTGTTACCAATTTGCTGGCAACAGAAAAAGCTAAACACAAATAATCCTCTTGGTAATTTCTAACTGAAAACTATGTGGAAAAAAAAACTGTGACCACACAGTTGACAACAGTATGTTTGTCAAATTCTATTATTCATTTCTTTCTGGCACCCCTTCCTCAGACTAATTACTAGTGAGTTGTCATAGCCTTGTGATTTCTTGTCAGTTCTGTTGACCTAATCTTGGCTTAGAAGAATTTAGCTTTTTTTTCCTCTTAAGCAAGAAAAAAAAAGACAAACATACTTGTCAACTTAGCCCACCCACATATCAGTGAGCCAACAATTCCTTAGTGTGGTTCACCACACACCAGCTTCACCTGACTGCCTCTTACCTGGTGCGTGACCTTCAATTGAAAATTCCAACAATGTGCAACTTGTGTTTGGCAAATGAATTGTAAGTATGCCAGCTGCCAGATGTCTTCATTCTTATAACACCTTCAAGTCTGCTTCTGGCAGAGATCCATATACATAGCAGGCTAAGCGGTAATTGCACTGTCCATGCGCTGCAAGAGAGAAAAAAGAGACACAACTAAACCAGGGTAAGAACAGAATAATATCATTAGAAAGATGACATTTGATAAACTAGAATGAGACCCATCGGTTGTGCAATTGTGTACAAGTATGGAAGTTCATTTAATATTAAAGCAATGTGACTAGGGCATAGTAGAATACACAATCAAAAAAAAAATACAAAAAATAATAGTCATTTCTACCTTCAGTTGTCTTAATGTGAGTTTTTATGTTTTAGAGTGTGTGGATATCCAGAATTAGGCTGTTTGAGATCTACAGTATCCACTTTCACATTATAGTGCTAGGTCAGTACATGTAAGCCAAAACCAGGAGTGGAAGCTACACAAAACAACTATAATGGAAAAATTTTTACCTCTTCTTCTATTCTATATAATACTGTGTTTGGGCTACTGTGGAGTATATAATACTGCGTGGGGGCCACTGTGAAGCATATAATACTGCGTGGGGGGCACTGTAGAGCATATGATACTGCGTGGGGGCCATTGTGGAGCATATAATACTGCGTAGGGGTCACTATGGATCATATAATACTGCATGGGGGTCACTATGGATCATATAATACGGTGTGGGGTCCACTGTGAGCATATAAGGGCATATAATGCTGTATTGGGCCATTGTGGAGCATATAATACCGTGTGGGGGCCACTGTGGTGCATATAATACAGTGTGGGGGCCATTGTGGGCATGTAATATTGTGTGGGGGCCACTGTAAAGCATATATTACTGTGTTGTGGCCACTGTGGAGCACATATTACTGTGTGAGGGCCACTGTGGGCATATAATACTGTGTGGGGGCCACTGTGGAGCATATAATACTGTGTGTGGGCCACTGTGGAGCATATAATACTGTGTGGAGTCCACTGTGGGCATATAAGGGCATATAATGCTGTATTGGGCCATTGTGGAGCATATAATACTATGTGGGGCCACTGTGGTGCATATAATACAGTGTGGGGGCCATTGTGGGCATGTAATACTGTGTGGGGGCCACTGTAAAGCATATATTACTGTGTTGTGGCCACTGTGGAGCACATATTACTGTGTGGGGGCTACTGTGGGCATATAATACTGTGTGGGGGCCACTGTGGGCATATAATACTGTGTGAAGGTCACTGTGGAGCATATCACACTGTGTGAGGGCCACTGTGGAGCATATGATACTGTGTGGGGGTCACTGTGGAGCATATGATACTGTGTGGGGGCCACTGTGGAGCATATGATACTGTGTGGTGGCCACTGTGGAGCATATGATACTGTGTGGGGGCCACTGTGGAGTGGCACTATTAACAGTATCAGGCCCTGTTCACATGGTGGAATCTGGCACTGATTTTGCAGTGGATTTCGCCCCTAAATCAGCAGCAGATTCCTCCCTCATTCTGCCTCCTATTGAAACTAATTGGAGCAGGAAACTGGAAAAAAAAAGCATCCTGCTGGATCTTGCCGCAGATTCTGCAGCTGATTCAGAGGCCACAGCTTGAGACTCATTCATTTGGGCCTAATCAGCGGTGGAAAGCTGCAACAGAATACTGATACTCGGCATCGTGAGCCAAGGGCAGAAAATAAAGAAGAATCCAGGACAGAGGTCGGCCTCAAATTCCTCTTTACTTTCAGATGTTTGAACAGATTGTATCTACTTGTATGAAATGGACTGTATTATAGTCCACTCCAGTAGGTCTCCCTCAGCAAAAAACACCAAATTTTGTTTGATTTTTTGCTGCAGTGTGCATGAGTTACTCCAAAAGGGGCCCACTGAGGCTCTGTCGTCCAAGGGCCCACACAAACCTGGAGCCGACTCTGCTTAGAAGTGTACATTGTGCTGTCCCTACATTATTCCTCCAGAACAATTATGAATAAAAATGCAACTGTATATACAATGTTACTATCCTTCTTGACATTGGGGTGTGTACCTACATACTCTGACACTGTTCAATCATGTGTAGAGTCATTCCCTATTGATGAGTCACTGGGATGTCACTTAATTGTTAATTTATTTGTTCTTTTCCAGGGGAAATTAAAAAGGAACAAAATGGAGAGTTCTAAGATAATGTTCCAGTATTGTTAACACTTTCCCCCTCGGCACCGTACTATTACATTGTTAAAGATCAGCGCAGTAATAGTACAGCGCTGTAATGCCACAAGCACAGGAGCTGTCGCTGCGTCATTACTACTGGAACTTGGCTGTTTTACACAGCCGAGGCCCAGGACCAGCCAACGGAGTCAGAAAACCCTCGGATGCTGTGATCAGTAGCGATCATGGCATCCCAGCCCCCCCCTCCCCCGGAACCCCTCAGATCACCCGCAATAAGTTTACGGGGTCGGAGGGGTTGCCATGGCAACCAGGAGGCTGAGCAACGGCCTCCTGATTACCTATGCACATTTCACATAATGAGCCGATGGGCTACATTACAATGCATTGCAGTATATTGCACGGGGGATCAGAGATTCCAGGTTCAAGTTCAAAAAGTAAAAAAAATAAATAAATAAAAATAAACAAATAATAAATAAAAAAAAAACAAAAAACACCTTCACATTTTAAAAAAACACATAACGTAAACAAAAAAATAAACAAACATGTTAGATATCCTCATGTGTGTATAAGTCCCCTCTATCCAAAAATAGCATTATTTATCCCATAGGGTGAGCACAGTAAAAAAAAACCACAAAAAAACACAATGTGCAAATTAATGTATTTTGGTCACTTTGCTTTCACCAAAAAATAGCAATAAAAAGTATTCAAAAAGTCATACATACCAAGTATTGGTACCAATAAAAAGTACAACTTGCCCATTATATATCTCCCACCCTAGGAAAATCATTCATTTTCAAAAAGTGCTGTTTTATTTGTAATCACGGAAAACATAATAAAACCAATATAAATATGGTATTGCTGTAATCGTAATGACCCGCCGGACAAAGTTGCCATGTCATTTTTAATGCAGAGTGAATGCTGTAAAAATAAAATGCAAAACATTATGATAGAATTGTGAGTTTTTTCACACAGACCTCCCAAAAACTTTAAAAAAAGGCTAATCAAAACATTATATGTACCCCAAAGTGCAAAATGATAGTACAAATCGTAACTCAAAGAATAAGCTTTTACATAGCTATATCGACAGAGAAATGAAAAAGTTTTGAAAGATGGAAAAGAAAAATAAGAAAAAAGTCGCCGAGCATTAACATACAAACTACCCTGCGTCATTAAAGGGTTACTATGCTTCCATTTACTACTGTCTGGAGAGATTGAAGTCTGTCTATGCTTCCACTAGCACTGTATTACCCACAGTTCTGTTCGTGTGAAGATCATGGATGGAGAGCTGACTAGTCACAGATTAGGTACAAAGTGTCTACTGATAGTAACCTTCAAACCTACTAATCCTACAGGTATATTACAGCCAAGGGACATTATGAACTACATTTTGGGCTATAGTTTCCCTGAAGTGGACAGATACTATGTAAGTCTAGATGGATGGATGAAACTTTAATTGCAGTATATTTTATAACGTAGTCTCACCTTACCAATTTACTTTAATAAATTGTTTTATAAATTTGAGATTATTTGGTCCAAAATGCCTCCAAACCAACAACAGTCCTGTACAGGAACCTTTAATAGGAGCAGAAACATACCATTGTGGCCACAAAATGATGAAACTACCGTGTTTCCCCGAAAATAAGACACCCCCGAAAGTAAGGCATAGGAGAGGTTTAAGAGAATTGCCCAATATAAGGCATCCCCCGAAAGTAAGACGTATGTACCCGAACAGAACATACGGTATATACGGTATGTGAGGCCGCGGGTCGAACCCCACAATCTCTACTATCATTATACTCCGGGGTCTTTGAAAGGACCCCAGAGTATAATAATCAGAGGCCCAGGGGAGGTGAGGGAAAATAAAAAACAATGTACTTACCTCTCCTGCGCTTCTTCAGGCTTCGGGCCTGTTTGGTGACGTCGCAGACGTCAGCGGACGTCATTTCGCGTCGCGACGTCGGCCCGCGTCACGTGACGCCGGCCTGGTCCAACATTGAAGAAGGCTGAAATAGCCTGGAGTGGACCGGAGCGAGGAACAGGTAAGCAACGTTGTTTTTTTATGTTTCTATCCTCCCCTGGGTCTCCAATCATTATACTCTGAGGTCTGAAAAAACCCCAGAGAATAATAATTGTTCATGGGTGGTCCACAATGGGACATACAATAGTGTGTGCAGGGGCCACTATTGGGCAAAATACTCAATGCAGGGGCCACTATGGGGAATAATAGTGTGTGCAGGGGCCACTATAGGGAATGATACTGTGTGCAGGGGCCACTATGGGGAATGATACTGTGTGCAGGGGCCACAAAGGGGCATGATACTGTATGCAGGGGCCACTATGGGGCATGATACTGTGTGCAGGGGCCACTATGGGGCATGATACTGTGTGCAGGGGCCACTATGGGACATGATACTGTGTGCAGGGGCCACTATGGGACATGATACTGTGTGCAGGGGCCACTAAGGGACATGATACTGTGTGCAGGGGCCACTATGGGACATGATACTGTGTGCAGGGAAATTAATGGTTTGGATTGTTATGATGATGTCCTAGAAGATGATGACATAACTGTCATTGAATAAATTTTACTTTCTATTCGTACCGTAAATATTGGTAAATGTACAATACTGTTAATTGTTGTACATGGAAATAATGGTACGGTAGTAAGAAATTCTTGATAGGATTCACAGTTTGTCTGGTTATGCTGGTTTGTGATGACAACTACTGTACAATACCGTATATAATAAATGTTCATTTTTTTTGTTCAGCAATAAATGTGAATTCTTCTTCATTGAAAAAAAAATAAGACATCCCCTGAAAATAAGACACAGCACATCTTTGGGAGCAAAAATTTATATAAGACGCTGTCTTATTTTCGGGGAAACAGGGTATGTAGCAATAATAATCTTTAATGGATATGGAAATTAGTCTGCAAGTGCACTGGGGGTGGGGCCTGATTTACCAGATTTGCCTACAACAAACTATGAGGGCAGAGGCTGAAAATGTTAATAATGGTTAAATAGGTGGCATCGGGTGGTAATTCCAGAAGGGAGTACTGCCAGTTGTTCATAGACAAATCGAGCATTACCCTGGTGCACTCCCTGGCACACTTTCAGATTGCATATCCATAAGTATAAGTATAATGATTTTCTCTGCATTGTTATAATGCTTATTTCTGCACCCATTTAGGGACCCTACATGGTCCTTTTATTGGTTTAGGATTAGGAGGCATTTTGCCCTAACAGATTACTTTTAAAAAGTACTTTGAGTTCTGTTACCCTTATTGAGCGCACAGTGTGATAGGGAAAGATGAGTTTAGCTCTGTGATATATGTAGGTTTATATGATTTGGGGAGGGGTTAGTAGAAATTAGTCCTGACAGGACTCCTAGGACCCAAATACACAGGATTATTAAAGGGGTTGTCCAGGATAAATAGAAATCCCTACACTAATCTAAACAACCTCCTACTTTCTAAATAACATAATTAATCAAAAATGTATATTTACCCATATCCCTGGGGCAGTCATGTGACCTCCCCAGGGACATTTTCTGATTATCTGGTGACGATCCGTTTCCCCATTTCTGGAAATGGATCATCACTACTACTCCTCCCCAAATCCACTCCATCATACTTACTTTCCAGGCTTCTTCCTGCGAGACAGCTACTTCTTCTTTTCTGACTGCATCCGCTTCTCCCAGTGCTGCTCTGTGCACTGCTGCCGATAATCCAGCTCTACTGCGCAGCTCCCATGCATCTATAGTAGAGGTGGATTGTCGCTGCAGAGAACAGAGCAGCACTGGGAGAAGAGCGCGTGCCTGCAGTATCAGTAAAGAAAGAGGGGCCGACCCGCAGGAAGAAGCCATGGAAGGAAGAGAGGTAACTATATAATGGGGTCAGGGGTTGGGCTGAGTAGGTAGGGAAGGGCTAGTAGTGGGCGGAATAGCTAGAGAGACAGGGAGGGGGTGTATGGGAGGGAAGGAGAGAGAGAGGAGGGAGGGAGAGAGGAAGGAGGGGGGAGTAAGGTGAGAGGGGTTAGTGTGGAAGTTACATAGCAGGAAGCTGAATCATGTAAACAAATGCAGAAGATACCAGGAGCTCCCAGAGACACCCAGAAATCACTCAAAACACGGCTAAAGGTATATGGGTGCATTTATTAACCCATTAATAGCACTAACAAACATTTAAAAAAAAACAATTTTTTGCCCGGAAACCCCTTTAATAGAATTCCCTGTATAAGTGTGTGTACATAGAATGCTGTCAATTGCTCTGTCTGGTCGGGATTAGCATGACTCTTACTGTGTCTCCTAGGAGTCCTGTCAGCATTTTCTCTGCGTTTTACTCAAAAAACAAATCATATAAACCTATATATCAGCTTTTTTTACTCTATGATATGGCAGCAGAAATCACCTGACAGGTTGGCTTATAGACCATAGACTTTTTAAACACAATTGCTGTTAAAAGGAACACCTAAAAATAATTTATTTACAGGTTATCTTGCTGCTAGGACCCCTAACAATCACATATAATCTATGTGAACCCATGGGGAATGCCAGCAGTAAGGGTATAGTAACACAGAGGAAATAGAAGAGGAATTTGAGGCACACTTCTGTCTCAAATTCCTCTTCACTTTCTGTTCCTCCTGCTTTCCACTGTGGCTTTAACTCACTGGTTAGGCTCAGATGAATGGGCAGAGCAGTTCATCCTGTGAGTCCTGCAGCTGAATCAGCTACGGAATCTGTGGAAAGATCGACCAGGAAGCTTATTTTTTCAGGATCCTGCTTCTATCTCTGCCTCCTTTTGAAAAAAAAAATGAGATACAGATTCAGGGCGAAATTTGGTGATGATTTAGAGGTGGAATTTGCCTAAAATTGGTGCCAAATTCCGCTGTGTTAACATACCCTTACTGTTTGACTACCCTGCAAAGCCACTACTGGGGAAATTAAGCATTACGTGGTACCTATTGGAATCAATGCGTTGTCTGTCTCTTGCATAGAGGTGTCTAGTCCTCCAGAGAGAGGTGCTTGTTGTAGCCACTCTCTGCTCCAGTTAACTGCTGGAGATTAGATTGTCACATCTCTAATCCTCACCATCATCCATCCCATTTACCTATTGGGTAATATGTTTTTTTTTTTTTTTTTTAGAATACTACCTCTACAATATCTAACTTATTGTACAAAAACTGATAGATCGTTATCAGTCATATAACATATCTATTCCCATCCTGTAAAACAAATAGTATCCTTAGCTAGCCATGTCTTTCTGGAGCCAAACAAACTAGCAGCTTCTGAAAATGAAGGGGCTCACAGAGAATACGGATTAATGAAGGATTATGTCATAATGAGTTGGCAGAGCAAATCCACTGCTTGTCTTGTACTGCCAAAATACAGTTCTCATTTCCAGCAAGTAAAGTCTATCATGGAGCAAGCACAGAGACTCTTTAGAAATGGAAAGTCCAATGCATAATAATAGCTAACTCTTCTTGTGCCAAAGCTCTTCAGAACTTTTGAGGTGAAAGGTCAATGCTGTGATTCACAGGGGCCTGATCCTTATCTAAGCTTTTGCAACAAAATGAGAGTGTTCAGTAGTCTTATTAAAGAAATGTTTGTTCCTCTGTCAATGAACTGAAAAGAAACCAACTCAATGTACTTTTCCAGACCACAGTTCAAATTAACCACTGGCTCATACATGCATAATTATTTGTGTCAAAGTTTTTATTCCAACATGTATCTCATACTCTAAGTCTTCTGTATAGCATATAACCTATGTCCAAATAAAAAAACAACAACAACAAAAAAAATATATACTAAAATGATGCACAGTTCATTAACATGTATATTCTAATTAAAAATCTATATTAAAAATATCCAGATATTTTTACTTTTAATCTACAAAATCATCATTCATATATGCATGAAATATACACAGCTCAAATATTAAATTAATAATTAAATATAAAATTTGTAAATAAATTGAAAAAAGTTATAATGTGCAATAAATTTTGTTAATCAATTGTCACAAACATCAGCAAATTAAATATTATAAATAAACAACATTTATTTTATACAGGCTATGTTATAATGATAAATACTAATTAAATAATATGTGATAATTTGCTTTCATAATAATTTTTTTCAATCAATTTTAATTTATTATTTTGAATATAAATTAATTTCATACTTTCGCATTTTTGTTCCAAAGTGGGTATTATTATGTAAGGATTTTTAAAAATCCATTTTTAAGATAAATATGGTGTATTTATAAAAATAAATTGAAAGACTGAAATTGAAATATGAATAAAAGAAAAAAAAATATGATTTCCTGAAACAGACAAAAGGACATAAAACAGATACAATATATAAAAATGATTAAACTCTTGAAGTTCACATTAAGACATTTCAAAAAGCTACTTCATGGGCTCTCCATAATGTTTAAATGCCCCGTACCAAATATCCTATTCACTGCTCAGCAATCTGCCATGTAGGTCTGAGCTCTTAAAATATGTATTCGGAAAGTACAAAAGTGCTGAATATATTTGCAATCTTTTTGTACTAAGATTTACAACTAATGACCTCAAGCAATGTCATGCATGTAAAACAAAATTACAAGACCACCCTGGCTTGAGCAGACTTAAGATACAGAATAATGTTCTTGATTCGTATTCAAATTTAGATGGAAAGAACAAAAACTATACATAGCAATAAAGATAAACCTATTTCATAGTTTTACTTTGTAGAGCCCATCTCTTCACTGGTGTTTTGATATGACAGGATTCATGTAAGTAGACAATTATCTAAGCTTAGCGCTGGGAATGACAGCATATTAAATACATGCAAAAGGCTTCTGAATCGCCATCTATAGCCTGCAGGGATAAAACACTCATCAGTTGTTCCCTAGACCACTAGTGGTTTAAAACGTCCCTGCCCATGCTGACATCTAGTGAAATCGTAGTTTGAGTTTCATTCAGAAGCTAGCTCAGCAAAGCCTGATTTCAGGATGTCTTCCCTTGGCAGCCTGCCTCCCCCCACCCACATGCACTGCAGGCTAATTTCTGTCCCACCACTTTGAATGAAAGAAGCCCTTTTACTTAACTGCGGCAGTTGGCACATTGCCCTTTTCATGGACCAAACCAACCATCATCTTGGATGTAACAAATTAGTACATTCTCAGAATAATAATAAGTTCAGACATGAAAACACCATTGTTTTTATTTGGAATAGAAGTCGCTGCTTCTGAGACATGTGACTTTTCAGTCCTTTGCTATGCTGTTTAAATGTTTCAAAGGGCACAAATGCATTTTAGACCCTCTTAAATTCTGAAAATATAGGTTAAATCATAATCGATAGAAATACAGCAGCCAACATGACGCATCAGTTTTTTCCTCTGCACTGTAAGTTAGGGTGAAAGCTTTTAGCCTCATGTTTCTATGTCAGAATGTATTCATTTCTGAAATAATTTATTCTTACTACTGTTCTAACACATTATGTCTCTAGACTATATAAAACAAGCAAAAAAGAAACTATTAACAGTATTTTATTTAATGCATTAATTTAGAAAAAATAGTTGTATTTGTTTATTTACATATTATAATATCGTACAAGTCTTTACTTATTTTCATTATTTTAAACATTAGTCATGTTTATGCATAAGTTTATCTATCTGTGATCAATCTATACATTAATCTACCTTTCTATCATTTATTTATCAATCTATCTATATATCCATCCATCCTTCCATTAACTATCTACCTATTATCTATCATCATCTATCTCTATCATTTGTTTATTATCTATCAAACTACTCTATCAATCTACCCATCATCTTCTATCTATCTATCTATCTATCTATCTTCTTCCATTCATTCACTATCAAGATAACTTTCTAACCACTGATTTACCTATCTACCTATCTATCCTTCCATTAACTATCTACCTATTATCTATCTATCTATCTATCTATCTATCTATCTATTTATCTATACATTTATTTAACTACCAATCTATTATTTTATCAATCTATCTCTTATCTATCGATCTATTATTTGTATTATATTTATTAGATCTATTATAGCTATCCATCTAGCTATCTTTGTAACTACCAATTTACCTATCTGCTATCTATCTGTCTATCTATCATGCTTATACTACATAATATATAACTCCTCTCTATCTACCTACTTATCGACCTATCTTTCTGTCTATCTATTATCTATCTATTGGAAAAAAATTATACTAGTGTGATATGCTGATGCAATAACTAGCACTGTAAAAGCCAAAATGCATATGCAGCTCATATAATACATATGAGATTTATTGTCGTTATCCAATATCTTTTTGTATAACTACTTGTCCATCGAATTGTCTCATAACTCTATAGGGAAAATGAAGTACAAATTTTTCAAATCATTATTAAAGGAACAGTCACACTTTTGCTGCAATTTGTTATGCATTTTTTCATACAGCTGATCAAAATGGATTGAACAACAGAAGCATAAAATTGCATTGTTTAAACTGTTTCTGAATCTGTTTATATGGCTGGGATTCTCAGAGTAGGACATTAGTATCAGATCTGTGGATGTCCAACATTTGGACCCTATACTGATTAGCTGTTCCAGGCAGCCTCCAGCGCTACAACCTAACCATTGGTGGAACCAAAAGCAGAAGCCTCCCTCCACTATATAGCAGTTGTGCTGGAGTACTTCAGCTTTTCTCCTATTTACTAAAAAGGAGTAGAGCTGCGGTACTCCAGCACAGCCGCTATACAGTGAACAGAGGATACAGTAGGTCATCATTATCAGCCAGGAAAACCCCTTTAAGTAGTAGTAGTAGTGTTGCACTACTCTTAACATCTCATGGATTATATTATTCATCAACCCAGAAAGAGTTTGAATTGTGTATATCTTAAACATAAATTAAATATCTACCTATTGACACTATGTCATGGCTAGATATAACATTCTGCTCTAATTTCTTTTTCCGAAATATCTTTAGTATGATGGAATTCCTTTTTTTCTAAAACAAAGCTCTAAATGCATATCCATTTAGTTAAATGATAAAATATAAGTTATCTACAATAAGTTATCTACAGTCACCACTGGGGAGTTTAGGCACTTACTGCATACTGTTTTTTAATTCAATGTAAAATGCAGTATTCTCTTAAACTCCATCTAGTGGTAGCTGAATACAGACAAAATGTTAACACTTAAAGAGGACCTTTCACCACCCCCACCAACTCCGACTCCTTGTATCATTATTTGAAGCTGCTCCACTGATTCCGGTGCAGTTGTAAATTTTTATCTAGCCCCACCATTCCCGAGCAATCACTGTTCCAATATGTTAATTAGGTTCTCTACTGTTAGGTGGGCGGTCTCAGACAATGTTCTCCAGACTGGGGCTGCCGACCTGACTGTAGAGAGCCTAGTTAGCATATAGTGTGTTGTAAGGATCGATTGCTCAGGAATGCTGAAGTTTAGAGACAAAAATTCCAACTGCATCAGAATGAATTTAGTGGCACCTATTGAAGGAAACAAAGAGTTAGAGGTGGTGGAGGTTGTAAAAGGTCCACTAAGTGTTTCCAAGCAAGTGATTAAGGGGGTATCCTGGATAACCTCTTTAACCCTTTCCTGATATCCACCGTGTTATTATGGCAGATGTTGGGTATTTAAATATAGTATTATATGCTGTATCATAAAACAGAGACCTAGAGGCACTGATTGCGGGCATTAACCCTCCTAAAAGCTTTGGTCAAAAATGACCGAGGCAAAATTTTCCCCGCAGTACATGGTCGCCGTAATTTTGGGTTGCAATGTATTGTTTTAGTGATCAGACCCCCTGGAGTTCAAAACCCCTATAGGGACTAAAAATAAAAGTTAAAAAAAAGTTAAAAACAGGAAAAAATATAAAAAAGAACTAAAAATTCAAATCCCTCCCTAGAACACATATAAATAAATACATTAAAACACATACACATTAGGTATCCCTGTGTCCAAAAACACCTTGTCTACAAACGTCTAAAAATATTTTTTTCCATATGGTGAACACTGTGGGGAAGGGGGGGGGGGGTATCAAAAAAGCTAAAATGCTATTTTTTACCTCCAATAAAAATTTGGATAAAAGCAATCAAAATTTATAAATTTCTAATTCTAAAATTCTAAATAAAAAAAGATGCCTTATACATCCCTGTACATGGAAATGTGGAAATGCATAAAAAAAACTGTGACAGATTCCAATATGGCGATTCCAAAAAAATGTTTTACAAAGTTTTCGATTTTTTAAAGGGGATAAAGTGTAAAAAAAATTATATAAATTTGGTGTTGTCATAATTGTACTAACCCTCAAAATACAGGTGACATGCAATTTTGACCACACAGTGAACAATGAAATTTCTTTACAAGATAAAATTCTATAGTTTGTGAGTATCTTTGAATGAAGGCAACATTTATTGCATATGTAAATGTGCTGAAAACCATAGCAGCCAATCCACTATCCACTTTAGCCACACTAATTAAAGTGAATATAAGATTGGTTGGCATGAGTTACAGTACAGTTTTATCGGGTTATTAAATAAGCCAGTCCTTGCCAATATACTCTCTTCAATAAGTATAGCAAACAGCACTGTGAAGTGTCACTGAACCACTGGGGTGACATACATTTTCTGGCTAAAATTAGATAAAAAAAAAAATCTCATTATAAATGAGAACAGACTTAAGAACTCACTCAACCATAACTAAATAGATGCATCTTAAAAATAAATCAGTCTCTTTATTTTACAGACATCATTAAGATATTTGGGCAGCCACAGGGAAAATACATAATCTGCTTTCACAGTGAAATAGTATATGTATTCAGGCATTGATGTGATTTAGGCTTATTTGATATTGGATGACTTGATGTGATTTAGTGGCATTTTAAAGATAAATAGTTATGGACGTGACTGTATTTTAGTTGTTATACTAGCAAGGGTAATGTTAAAAAACACTCATTTGGTCATCAATGTTACGGTGTGACTAAGAGTATTTAAAGATAAACAATTTAGAAATCCATTTGATTAGACAATTAAGTTAAAGAATGATATTTGTGCACTTTTTGAGATTTATTTCGGAAGCCTTGATATTATTAGTAAGATTCCCTATTCTAGGATAATATATTTGATAATCCACAAAATATCAATTTCCATCAATTCTAGAAATAGAGAAGTTTGTTGTAGATATTATAGATTAGACTAGATTAAATTTGATAGTTAATAGGGAAACTATCAGGTGTTTTTTCCACAATAAACTGGCCCCATCATGTGCAGGATCAAGTACTTACCTTCCATTGGTGCCCTCTGTAATCTTTCTAATGCTGCAAAGTTAAATTATAAATGTTTAAAGCAGGGGTCCCCAACCACCGGTCCACGGACCAGGATCGGGTCGTTGGGGGTCTTATGCCAGTCTGCGGGGTGGCGGGCTGGCCTGGGTAAATGTGGTTCCTGCCACATTAAGCCGGGAGCCGCAGCTCCTTGCATAGCTAATGGAAGGGAACTGGTTTACTGCGCTGTACACCGAGGTCCCGCCAGCACGGCCCCGCTCTACAGCGCTGTTTAGAGTATAACCCCGCCCCATACGATCAAAGCCCCGCCACTAAACCGCCCGCCCTGCCTAACTCCCTGCCCTGTTCCCCCTGCCGGGCCGTGGCGGGGAAAAGGTTGGGGACCGCTGGTTTAAAGCATAAAAAGTCATATGTAAGTTACCCTAAGTAGTCATAGTGGGCGGGCGCAGATTCAGCCACACTGACCACTTACTAGTCACACATCCAGGGCATGATTGACATCTCCCTCATATTCCCCTCACTCCCTGATGTCACAAGGAGGATGTGATAAGCAAGGGAACAGTGTAACTAGGCTGAAGCTGCTCCCTCCCACCATGACTACTCAGGGTAATTTACAGCAGAACCATTACAGTGGGGCAGCACACACACACACATATATATATATATATATTATATATTTTATATATTATATATAGTCCTGGGTTCGAATCCTACCAAGGACAACATCTGCAAGGAGTTTGTACAGTATGTTCTCCCTGTGTTTGCGTGGGTTTTCCCGGGTACTCCGGTTTCCTCCCACACTCCAAAGACATACAGATAGGGAATGTAGATTGTGAGCCCTATATGGGACAGTGACTATTAATGTCTGTAAAGCGCTGCGGAATATTATGATACAAGTAAGCAAAATAAATTATATATATATATATATATATATATATATATATATAAATAAACTCCTGCACAGAAAACAACAGAAATCAATGAAAAGTCATTGAAAAATGTTTTTCCAATGACTATTCATTTTTTTTTTAACTCTTAGTTGAGCTTTAGTTGTAAACTGGTTGCCACCCAGCATTCACAGGAAAAGAAAACTTAATTTAAGATTTTATAATATCAAACAAAAATACCATCTATCTCTAAATAACTATACTACACTTGCCAGTATATATTATTTTACATGTGCTTATATGCCATCATCTAGTGGGCCATGTTATGCAACAGATGGGCAATCAACTTTTACTGTTGTAACATAAACCATGGCATACAATCTATTGGGCTCTGCCACCCACTTGCCCTCATGTTTAACTATTCCTGGAAAATCTGTACTTACTTTCCCTTTGTCGGAACTTTACAGTGAATGATCTTGTTAAGTGTCCCCCTGCAGTGTCTCACTAAGTGGTGGTCTATAAATCTTTTCTTCAAAGAGTAGCCAGGATTTTATGAGTCTTGACTAAAAGAAACTTTCACACTCTTATTTGTTAACACATCATTTACAGGATGGTCATGTCAGGCTCCTATCATAAACTCGTCACTTTGACAGACATGTAGGTGAACACTAACTACCCATCCACAATGGCGCATGCAGTATGTACAGTAGGTACACAATATAAAGCCTTCATTAACCCATTCTATTCTAGTTCCAAAATAAGTAAATACTGATGCAATAGGAAAGTCAATGAATACTGATAAACTTTATAGCAATGCGATTTTAACATAACTTCTCATGTAGAGAGAGATCAGAATTGTAGTTTAAATCTGCAACTGGATAGTACATGTACTCTCTCTATATATGTATTACATGCATGTTTGATGTGTGTCTCTGAACTCTTTGTGCTGTTTATACAGTACAGACCAAAAGTTTGGACACACCTTCTCATTCCAAGAGTTTTCTGTATTTTCATGACTATAAAAATTGTGGATTCACACTGAAGGCATCAAAACTATGAATTAACACATGTGGAATTATATACTTAACAAAAACGTGTGAAACAACTGAAAATATGTCTTATATTCTAGGTTCTTCAAAGTAGCCACCTTTTGCTTTGATTACTGCTTTGCACACTCTTGGCATTCTCTTGAATGGCATTTCAGCCTGAAATGGTCTTCCAACAGTCTTGAAGGAGTTCCCAGAGATGCTTAGCACTTGTTGGCCCTTTTGCCTTCACTCTGCGGTCCAGCTCACCCCAAACCATCTCGATTGGGTTCAGGTCTGGTGACTGTGGAGGCCAGGTCATCTGGCGTAGCACCCCATCACTCTCCTTCTTGGTCAAATAGCCCTTACACAGTCTGGAGGTGTGTTTGGGGTCATTGTCCTGTTGAAAAATAAATGATGGTCCAACTAAACGCAAACCGGATGGAATAGCATGCCGCTGCAAGATGCTGTGGTAACCATGCTGGTTCAGTATTCCTTCAATTTTGAATAAATCCCCAACAGTGTCACCAGCAAAGCACCCCCACACCATCACACCTCCTCCTCCATGCTTCACGGTGGGAACCAGGCATGTAGAGTCCATTCGTTCACCTTTTCTGCGTCGCACAAAGGCACTGTGGTTGGAACCAAAGATCTCAAATCTGGACTCATCAGACCAAAGCACAGATTTCCACAGGTCTAATGTCTATTCCTTGTGTTCTTTAGCCCAAACAAGTCTCTTCTGTTTGTTGCCTGTCCTTAGCAGTGGTTTCCTAGCAGCTATTTTACCATGAAGGCCTGCTGCACACAGTCTCCTCTTAACAGTTGTTGTAGAGATGTGTCTGCTGCTAGAACTCTGTGTGGCATTGACCTGGTCTCTAATCTGAGCTGCTGTTAACCTGCGATTTCTGAGGCTGGTGACTCGGATGAACTTATCCTCCGCAGCAGAGGTGACTCTTGGTCTTCCTTTCCTGGGGCGGTCCTCATGTGAGCCACTTTCTTTGTAGCGCTTGATGGTTTTGGCCACTGCACTTGGGGACACTTTCAAAGTTTTCCCAATTTTTCGGACTGACTGACCTTCATTTCTTAAAGTAATGATGGCCACTCATTTATCTTTACTTAGCTGCTTTTTTCTTGCCATAATACAAATTCTAACACTCCATTCAGTAGGACTATCAGCTGTGTATCCACCTGACTTCTGAACAACACAACTGATGGTCCCAACCCCATTTATAAGGCAAGAAATCCCACTTATTAAACCTGACAGGGCACACCTGTGAAGTGAAAACCATTTCAGGTGACTACCTCTTGAAGCTCATCAAGAGAATGCCAAGAGTGTGCAAAGCAATAATGAAAGCAAAAGGTGGCTACTTTGAAGAACCTAGAATATAAGACATATTTTCAGTTGTTTCACACTTTTTTAAGTATCTAATTCCACATGTGTTAATTCATAGTTTTGATGCCTTCAGTGTGAATCTACAATTTTTATAGTCATGAAAATACAGAAAACTCTTGGAATGAGAAGGTGTGTCCAAACTTTTGGTCTGTACTGTACATTGTGGTTACTTATTACTACAGATGAACAAATTGATTTGGCATGAATCAAATTTGTGCCAGATTTCCCAAACATTTCAAATTCCATCCAATCCAAAACCTTTGGGCTTTGTTTCTGATATTGATGATCACTCAAAATGACAGTCAACTATTTAACTAGTAAGTTACCACTTATATGGGCCCAACATGAAACTCAGTTACTGAGCTACTTTCAGTGACCGAAAGTAAGCTCAAAGCAGCTAATGACAGCTGGTTGGTTTAGATCACTTGTGGATGGTACATGTTACTCGTGGTCACTGACCATGCATGACTTGGACTGCATTAAACCAGCCAATGCTGTAAGATGTAATTGACTAGCTTTGACCACATGTTGTGTGGGTTACTCACAGTCACTGAGCTACTTTCAAAAGAAGTTCAATGACCACAAGTAACCCTATCCAGGACATTTTCTGGCACACAGATAACCTGAGATGCACCATGATTTTAATATAATCTGATGGAGCGAATCTGACCCAAAACTAATATCTGGTCATTTATGGATCTCCACTTCCTACCTATATCTTTATATGCTAATTTATATTAACTTGGATTTTTATTAAAGGTTTTTAGTAAACATTCTAATTTTTACTAAATTTTTGTAATTTCACTAAATTGCATATTTTTGGTGGCTAATAGTCAAAGGCTACAATATTGTAATTTATGTCACTGAGTTCATTCAGTAACTTAGATGTAACCACTGCATCTAAAATTTTCTCATATGTTTGGAAAATGATATTGCTGATTACAAGACCAGATCAGAAGTTTAATATGTTACTATGTGCATCTGCCAATAGCATTTGTCGAGCTAACTGCATAGCACTGGATTAGTATCCATAAACTCTATATGTTTGGCGTGGTGAATAATGAGACTCCTTTCTCATAATCTAATTACAAATAAATGAAAAATGATGGCAGATTGGATCACTTAGAATCTTTTTTTTTTACATGATCAAAAAATCTCTGTACTGTGTTATTGGTTTCTGGAAATAACCAGATCCAAAATCTGATTGAAAAAAAACATGAAAACTAAAACAATTTCATCAATCATCTCACTTTGTCTGGATAGACTTTCTGAAATAAAGGGTCAAATCTCATTATAAAATTTATCATAGATATTACCATTTTACAGAGAAGGCATGTTTCAATGGTAACTCTAAGGCCCCATGCACACCAAAGTTACAAAAAAAAAACGGTTTTCTTAATTTCTGTTACTCGTCCACTTTTTGAACAATGGGAGTCAAAGGGGATATATACATGTCTGTTTTTTAACAGACCATTAGAAAATAGGAAATGTGAATGGGTCAAAGAGGGAGTGAGATAGTTAAAAAATAGACCAATGAAGATCATCCATTTTTTAACTGACAGTTAAAAATAGATAACAAAATAGACATTAAAATGGACAGATAGCAAGAAATCTGATAACACTGATGGGATCCCATGAGTGGAATTATTTTTATACATTTTTGGTGGATCCCTGCATCTCCAAAACAACAGGTCTTGTGGAATGTTTCTAGTATGCACTGATTTATACCTTCCAATGTGGTCTGAAGAAGAACAACCAATGAACCACCAACAGGGTCATAGGTGTCCTAAGCTCACTGCTGCATGAAGTGTAGCTAGGAGAATGACCAAGACATGCGCCCTGAGTGCAGGTTGTCAGGGTGGGGAGGCACCAACAAGCCATTTATTTAGATACAGAGGGCAGTAAGCCTGAAGCCTAGCTACAGCTTGGTAGCCTGTCCGGTCTGATTCCAGAAGAATTACTGTAACACAAATTACTGAAAAAGTTAAAGCATTTTTGCAAAGGAAGGTGAAATAAAACAACCCATACTCACCTGTCCCCGATGTAAAAAAATGCTTAACACATAATAAATTACAATTTGCTTCATATGGTGCTGCAGAACGCTCAGAGTACCCATTTTGACCTCTGGCATCAAGTTGCACAATAAAAAGAAGGCAAGTTAATAGAGGCAATGCGATGCTCTTGGCAATGTTCAGCTAGGACACTTTGGGTACCTACAGTAAAACAGGCTTGAGATCATAAGAACTGGACCATGGAACAACAGAAGATTTGACTTGGTCTAATGAATTATGATTTTTTTACATTATGTGGATGTCTAGGTGAAGTATGTATCACGTATTTAGGGATGAGATGGCACCAAGATTCACTATGGAATAAGACAAGCTGTTATAGTTAGTGTAATACTCTCGGCACTGTCTGCTGGAAAACCTTGAGTTCTAGCATTCATGTTTATATTACTTTTGACATGTACCACTTACCTAAACACTGTTGCAGTATACCAAATCATGACAATGATATTTCCTGATGGCAGTGGCCTCTTTCAGCAAGGTAAAGCACCTTGCCACACTACAAAATTGTTAATGAATGGTTTGAGGAACATGACAAAGAGTTCAAGGTCTTAATCTCGATCAGATTGTGGGATATTTGTGGGATATACTGGAAAGTCTTATACTTGGAGTCTCCACCTTGCAATTTTCAGTACTTAAAGGATATGCTACAAATGTCTTGATATTACATACCACAAGAGGTCTTGTAAACTCCATGCCTAAATAGGTCCAAGTTGTTTTGGTGGCACAATGAAAACCCACCTAATATTAGGCAGGTGGTTTGAATGGTATGGTCATTAGTGTACAACCAACATTATGTATGTCTGTGCTTTAAAAAAAAACAAAAAAAACTTGTATATTTTAAAATTTGGATGGTTTTGTCATTTCAGGGGGTTGCCTGCTTTAGAAAATGCTTACTTGATAGGAAACTCCCATGACAATAAGCTGATCAGTAGCTGTCCCATATCAATGATTCAGCTGTAATCTGTAGGGAAACTGGACAGTAAATGATAACATTTCCTGCACCTGCAGTAACGCAAGAGAAGAAATTAAGCTTTATTCAGTACCATTCAAATTAAAGGATTGCCTGTGTAATGCTAGACAGGATAGGTATCCAGAGTTATAGACCCCCATCCATCAGACATTTATTCCTTGTCCAGTCAACATTTCTAAAACTGAGGAAGAAAGCAAGCATGTCAAGTGTGCTTCATTTTTGAAAAAATAAATGGGGCCCAAAGAAAAAGGAGAATTGCCAAAGCTGGTGATACCCCTTTCCCAATATTCGCCTTAATAGTATGGCAGATGTTGGGACTTTAAATATGGTGACTGCTTAGGAGAAGAGCTGGTGTTATAGCCGAAGGGTCTCTGCTGTTTTATACAGTAGAGACACAGTAGAGACCCCCAGGTTTGTGTGATCAAACTACAGTGACATGAGGTGTCCCAATGCTTTCACGTTCTATTTCTCCTCCTCGTGTGGCGAGATTAGAGGTGCCCTTGAGATGCTATGGCAGCCAGAAGCTTTCTGAAGGCAGGGATTTTATCATAGACTACAACACAGTAGTATTGCATTCTGTGGTACCAGCGATCTAATTTTTACAGGTTCAAGTTTTTAAAAAAAGTTAATTTTAAAAGTATAAAAATTCTAAATCACTCCTTTCTCTACAATGCATATAAAAGTAAACAACAATAAAAAAAAACTTTAGAAATCCCTGAGTCACAAAATGCCCCGACTATAAAAATATAAACCATAAGTTTATTTATCCCATATGGTGTACACAGTAGTGGGAAAAAAACTGAAAAGATCAAGTTGCCTTTGTTCGCTGCTTCTACTTTTTTAAAAAAAATTGAGTAAAGGTGGGTTCACACTTGCGCTGGAGTCCGTCCACGGCCAATCTGACTGAAAATCTCGGGAAACTGGATAGGCACCGGATAGCGACAGTTTAACGACGCATTGTTTAAAAACCCATGCATTTGAATGGGTTTTTAAAGCAATGCGCGGGTGTCCGATTGCACCTTCTGTGCCGCAAATCCAGTTTTTTTCACTGGAAACGAAGTCCTGCATGTCCGACTTTGTTTCCGATGAAAAAACTGGATTCGCGGCGCAGAGGGTGTAAGCGCACACCCGCGCATTGCTTTAAAAACCCATTCAAATGAATGGGTTTTTAAGCAATGCGTCGCTAACCTGTCGCTATCCGGTGCCTATCCAGTTTCCTGAGATTTTCAGTCGGACTGGCCGCGGACGGACTCCAGCGCACGTGTGAACCCACCCTAAGAAGTGATCTAAACGACACATGTTAGCCAAAATGACATCAATTAAAACTACGTTTTGTTCCACAAAAAATACATCTTACATAGCTCTATACATGGAAATATTTTAAAAAGTTACATGTCAGAATTTTTTTTATTTTTCAAAAAGTTGGATTTTTCCAAAGCTATTAAACAGAGGTATAATTTGAAGCTCCAATGCAAAATCTATAATGGGGCCCCTACCTACCTTGTGTCATTTAGAAGAGTGGTTTGGGATTTTCTCAGAGTCCAGAGCCCAGTAGCAACTTCAACTGCTGTCCTCCATAGAGCTATGCCTCTAGTATTAACACATTGAAAATCTCATAAATTTGGTACTGCCATGCTTGTACTGATCCACAAAATATAGATAACATGTAATTTTTACTGCATGGTGAATGCTGCAAAAACAGTAAGAAAATGGCACAATTGTGTTTCTTTTCCAATTCCACCCCATTCCAATATTTTCCAGCTTCCCAGTACATTACACTGGGAAATGGTGTCATGATAAAGTACAATTTGTTCTTATAAAAAATGAACCCTGATGTGCCTCTGTGAACAAAAAAAAAAATTAAAAAGCCACCACTTTTGGAAGATGTGGAGTAAAAACACGAAAACGCAAAAATGAAAAATGGTTGTGTTGCAGCAAGAAGAGGTTAAACAATCTTCCATTGAAAAAATTACATTTCTATAACTAAACAGACAGCCATCCAAATTTCACTATTTCTGATTGATCTCCAAAATAGTATCCTGTACATTTGCCATGATAATTACAGAATCACGTTACTAAAACATGAGTATTATAATCTCTGCTCTAAGCCCTGCGGAATCTGCACTGGCACTTAATAGAACATGTAAAGATCAATTGAGGGAATCATTAGTATTTCAAATACAGTATGTGTACCAACGTTGATATGACACTTGCCAAAAGGAGCCAGGGGCCCCATGTGTCATGCAGTGTATTTCATTACTGAGTCACGGTGTGCCTTTCATTTCATTACACGCAATTTCAAAGACATTTGTGTTGTAGTCAAAGATGGGAAATCAGAGCTAGCCAATGTTTACTCCTTCTGGAAACAGTTCTACGATTGATTTCTGTACCTAATTTAATTCTTTTCCTTGGCTGTAACATCACATCTCCCACAGGGGCAAAGATGTACTCAGGGAGAAAGAATGAGACTCAATAGTGTCTAGGATGACACTGGAAATGATTTCAGTGTCAAATTACAATTTGTCAAGTGGATTAAATGCTCACTTTGAAGAAAGGCGTCCTTTAGTTTTCAGTTGGATTACCCTGCACACAGTGTACAGAGAGCACACTATTATATATGTGTGAGTTACATGTTATCTTTGTTAAATGAAATAGAACATTTATGTAAAAAGAAAATTATTATACCTTCGTTTTTCTTATAAAAAATGATCACAGTGTATTTTAATTATTATTTTATAACATCCACAGTTACAATTTTATTTTCCAAATATATAATCTATTTTCTTCCTACATTGTTAAATAATACCTTTCAAAAGATACATACATTTTTTTATTATCTTTTGAGGTTTTCAAATTTACAATATCATAATTTATATCAATTGTGTTATCTATTTTATTTATTAAAAATGCAAACTGAAAACTTTCCCAATATGGTTATATATTTTCTCCACCTTTACATGATTATGGGGCAGTCATCTTTACTGAGAGGTTGCAGATATGCACAGAGAACTAAGTCAAAAAATAACTTGTTGACTTATATATGAGGGTGTAGTGGGCATTCATGGTATAGTGAGTAGGAGGAAAGAGTAAAATAGTTAAAAAAAAATTAATTATACAAATAAAATATTAAAAGGTTAAAACATAATGTGATATTGTGACTCAGTGTGAACCTTGAAATCCACAATCTGACTGTATCCATTTGATAGGGAACCAGGTGTTACTTTTGTGCCGTGTACTGATAAAATTGTTTACAAGTAAAGTTGGCCACAAACAAATAAGTGCATTGTATTGTATGTCTTTGGGTAAACAAGATCTGAGATGATCTCTATCAACGTTAGACTGTCAGTATAATTCACCAAAGAATGTCTTCTATCACTTCGGAGCTGTAGGGATGACCATTACAGGTCATTGACAGGTTTTTTTCAACTAGATTTATCATCATGTACAATAATGTTCCAGTTGACTTCCATTAAAAGCTAACCTCTAATTGGAGGATGTACATTACTTATTACACCGCATTCCAAATTATAATACAAATCGTATTTAACTGTATTAAAGATTCAATTTTTTTTTTGTTTTTCAATCATGGATGGTTTTGTGTCTCAGGCCTTTTTGGATCACTAAAATCAATCTAGGTGAGTCCAATTAAAGGAAACTTACTTAAGGCTAAGGCCCCACGTAGTGAGCCGCAGCCGAAAAAACGCTGCGGAAAAGACTGTGTCAGAAATGCATTGTGTTTTTTTCCCTCAGTGTTTTTCACAGAAAGTCTGCAGAATTTTCCTCTGTGGATTTTCTGCTTCTATTATACCTATATGGAAATTGCCAGTGTTTCCGTAGATATAAGTGACATGTTGAGATTTACAAAAACGATTGCGTTTTCGAAATCCCAGACGTTTGGATGGGATTAGCCAGAATCCCATCTACATTGCAGGTAGTGTAAAATGTAGCATTTTCGCAACATGGGGCACTGGCCTAAGAAGGATGTTCCACGTTATTAAGTAGGTCACATGTTTCAAGCAATATGGGGGGAAAAAAGTGTCAAAATGTCTCAAAATCTTAAAGGGGTATTCCCATCTCAAGGATCCTGGAAGCTATTCTGGTAGCTTATATAAATTGAAGACTTTTCCTAAATATATTGCTTTAGAAATGCTGCTTTGTTTTCCTGCTATGTGAAATTATTCCTCCCATTGTTTACACAGCGTTTCCATAGCACCAGACCTGCGTGATAGGACAAGTGACATCACTCACTGCTCTCACTGTTATGTACAGCTCTGCCTGCAGGACAACCAGTTCAGCTAAATGCAGTTTGCTGATAAAGCCATGGATGTTATCTCACTATGTAAACACACATATAACACTGAGTCCTTTCTCTAGAAGCATGTGCATATTATTTGATCTGCATTTATATTAGATTTCTAGTTCAGCAAGCTGGGGGAGGGGATACAGGAAGTGAGAAGAGGAGCCAGCAGGCAAAGCTGCTGAAACATGGAGATTGGAAGACGCCTTTAAGCGTGATCATCATACTGTGAAGAGATTTGTGGCTGATTCAAAGCACAGACAGTTTCAGGTAGATAAAGGTATAATAATGAGAAAAGTTTCTGCCAGACAAATTCATCGGATTAAGAGAGCAGCTGCTAAATTGCCATTACAAAGCAGCAAACAGGTCCTACAAACCTCAATGTGTAGGATCCTCCCACCCACCCCCTTAATAGTGCTCACAAGCAGAAACAGTTATAGTAGGCCCAGACGTACATGAAGATTAATTTTGATACTGTCTTTTTTACTGATGAGTGCTGTGCAACCCTGGATGGTCCAAATGGATGGAGTAGTGGATGGTTGCTGCATGTCCACCATGTCCCAACAAGGCTGCGAGGTCAGCAAGGAGGTGGCAGAGTCATGTTTGAGGCTGGAATCATGGGGACAGAGCTGATCTGAGCACGGTCCCTGAAGGTGTGAAAATGACCTCTGCAAAGTATATACAGTTTCTGAGTGACCACTTTCTTCCATGGTACAAAAAGAAGAACCGTGCCTTCTATAGCAAAATCATCTTCATGCATGACAATGCATCATCTCATGTAGCAAAAAATACCTCTGAGTCATTGGCCGCTATGGGCATAAAAGGAAAGAAACTCATAGTGTGGCCACCTTCCTCCCCTGACCTCTGCCCTATTGAGAACCTTTGGAGTATCCTTTAACAAAAGATCTATAAGGATGGGAGACAGTTCAGATCAAAATAGCAACTCTGGGAGGCTATTGTGACAACCTGCAAAGAAATTCAAACAGAAACTATCCAAAAATTCACAAGTTCAATGGATGCAAGTATTGTAAAGGTGATATCAAAGAAGGGGTCCTATGTTAACATGTGACTTGGCCTGTTAAGATATTTTTGATGTTTAATACAGTACAGACCAAAAGTTTGGACACACCTTCTCATTCCAAGAGTTTTCTGTATTTTCATGACTATAAAAATTGTAGATTCACACTGAAGGCATCAAAACTATGAATTAACACATGTGGAATTAGATACTTAACAAAAAAGTGTGAAACAACTGAAAATATGTCTTATATTCTAGGTTCTTCAAAGTAGCCACCTTTTGCTTTGATTACTGCTTTGCACACTTTTGGCATTCTCTTGATGAGCTTCAAGAGGTAGTCACCTGAAATGGTCTTCCAACAGTCTTGAAGGAGTTCCCAGAGATGCTTAGCACTTGTTGGCCCTTTTGCCTTCACTCTGCGGTCCAGCTCACCCCAAACCATCTCGATTGGGTTCAGGTCTGGTGACTGTGGAGGCCAGGTCATCTGGCGTAGCACCCCATCACTCTCCTTCTTGGTCAAATAGCCCTTACACAGTCTGGAGGTGTGTTTGGAGTCATTGCCCTGTTGAAAAATAAATGATGGTCCAACTAAACGCAAACCGGATGGAATAGCATGCCGCTGCAAGATGCTGTGGTAACCATGCTGGTTCAGTATTCCTTCAATTTTGAATAAATCCCCAACAGTGTCACGAGCAAAGCACCCCCACACCATCACACCTCCTCCTCCATGCTTCACGGTGGGAACCAAATATGTAGAGTCCATTCGTTCACCTTTTCTGCATCGCACAAAGATACGGTGGTTAGAACCAAAGATCTCAAATTTGAACTCATCAGACCAAAGCACAGATTTCCACAGGTCTAATGTCCATTCCTTGTGTTCTTTAACCCAAACAAGTATCTTCTGCTTGTTGCCTGTCCTTAGCAGTGGTTTCCTAGCAGCTATTTTACCACGAAGGCCTGCTGCACACAGTCTCCTCTTAACAGTTGTTGTAGAGATGTGTCTGCTGCTAGAACTCTGTGTGGCATTGACCTGGTCTCTAATCTGAGCTGCTGTTAACCTGCGATTTCTGAGGCTGGTGACTCGGATGAACTTATCCTCCGCAGCAGAGGTGACTCTTGGTCTTCCTTTCCTGGGGCGGTCCTCATGTGAGCCACTTTCTTTGTAGTGCTTGATGGTTTTGGCCACTGTACTTGGGGACACTTTCAAAGTTTTCCCAATTTTTCGGACTGACTGACCTTCATTTCTTAAAGTAATGATGGCCACTCGTTTTTCTTTACTTAGCTGCTTTTTTCTTGCCATAATAGAAATTCTAACACTCCATTCAGTAGGACTATCAGCTGTGTATCCACCTGACTTCTGAACAACACAACTGATGGTCCCAACCCCATTTATAAGGCAAGAAATCCCACTTACTAAACCTGACAGGGCACACCTGTGAAGTGAAAACCATTTCAGGTGACTACCTCTTGAAGCTCATCAAGAGAATGCCAAGAGTGTGCAAAGCAGTAATGAAAGCAAAAGGTGGCTACTTTGAAGAACCTAGAATATAAGACATATTTTCAGTTGTTTCACACTTTTTTGTTAAGTATCTAATTCCACATGTGTTAATTCATAGTTTTGATGCCTTCAGTGTGAATCTACAATTTTTATAGTCATGAAAATACAGAAAACTCTTGGAATGAGAAGGTGTGTCCAAACTTTTGGTCTGTACTGTATATCTTTATTGAAGATTTTTACAAGTTATGAGTAGAACATAAAACCAAATAAAACAGAGATACGAGTAAAGATAGTCCTGGCACAGTAGGAGCAGGTAGTATCATAGAATTACGACAAAAGTAGGACTGTGGAACATCAATACAAAATTTAGTAAATCAGGTTATAAGGGGTGTATAACTGTAGGAGGGGTGTGAGGGTAGGAGGGATGCAGGGGCATATGTACCTGTTAAGAGTGTCCCATACCTGCAGAGGAAGAGGGTAGAAAGGAATCTGGGATAGTGTAGAGTCTTAAAGAAAAGCATTAAAGGCTGGGGAGTATTGGAAGGTATCCCATAGCTGCCAGGTCTGTTGAGAGCATGAGGAGTCTGGCTTAAGCTCCGATAACATGAGCTCCATGCGCTGAATGCTTAGGATCTCTTGGATCCAGTCATGTCGGGTGGGAGCTGAGGTGCTTTTCCACAGTCTAGGGATGACTGTGCAAGCCGCAATTAGCAGGAAACCAATGAGGGAGTGGAGCCTTTTGTTAAGCTTATTGGGGTGTCGTCCAGGAATTCTATGACCTTAGACCCGAAGGATCGGAGGAACGAGCAAGCCCACCAAATGTGGGACATTGTGCCCGAGTCTGCCACAGCGCCAGCATAGGTCAGAAGCGGTAGGAAACATGGCATGGCGAGTCACTGGGACTCTGTACCACTGTGAGAGGATTTTGTAACTCGTTTCCTGAGCGTGGAAAGAAATGGAGAGCTTGTGGCAAAACGCAAAGGCTGAATGCCACTGATCAGGGGCGTAGGTGGCCCCCAGTTCTTCCTCCCATCTGGTGGTAAAAGATGGTAGTGGAGATGTTTGCGGGTTTGTAAGCAAAGACTATATGATGGAAAGGAATGGTTTGGAATAGGTGTAGGAGTCTGGGAGGATGTTCATCTTAGCATATTTATGCGACCAAACCAACAAAAACCTTTAGGATCCCATTGTTCCAGGTCTGCGAATGGTGCGAAGTAGGGGGAGAAAATAAAGGTCATAGGCGTCAAACGGCTTTGTGGAGAGGTGATTGCCAAGGTATTTTATAGATTTGGGGAACTAGGGGAACAAGAAGTAAGAGCGGATGGTTTGGGCAGTGTTGGGATCGAGGGATACAGTGCCTTGCAAAACTATTCATACCCCTTGACTTTTTCATATTTTGTCACCTTACAATCACAAACTTAAATGTATTTTATTGAGATTTTAAGTGATAGACCAACACAAAGTAGCACATAATTGTGAAGTGGAACGAAAATGATATATGGTTTTCAAAATTTTAATCGAATAAAAATCTGAAAAGTGTGACATGCAAAAGTATTCAGCTCCCTATATCAATACTTTGTAGAGCCACCTTTCGCTGCAATTACAGCTGCAAGTCTTTTGGGGTATGTCTCTACCAGCTTTGCGCATCTAGGAGACTGAGATTTTTGTCCATTATTCTTTGCTCAAGCTCAGTCAGATTGGATGGACAGCGTCTGTGAACAGCAATTTTCATGTCTTTCCATAGATGCTCAATGGGATTTAGGTTTGGACTTTGACTGGGCCATTCTAACACATGAATATCTTTTAATCTAAACTATTCCATTGTAGCTCTGGCTGTATGTTCAGGATCATTGTCTTGCTGGAAGGTGAATCTCCTTCCCAGTCTCAAGTCTTTTACAGCCTCCAACAGGTTTTCTTCCAGGATTGCCCTATCTTTAGCTCCATCCATCTTCTTATCAACTCTGACCAGCTTCCCTGTCCCTGCTGAAGAAAAGCATCCACCAAAACATGATGCTGCCACCACTATGATTCACAGTGGGGATGGTGTGTTCAGGGCGATGAGCAGTGTCACTTTTCTGCCACACATAGCGCTTTGCATCTAGGCCAAAAAGTTCAACTTTGGTCTCATCTGACCAGAGCACCTTCTTCCACATATTTGCTATGTCCCCTATATGGCTTGTGGCAAACTAAAAACGACACTTCTTATGTCTTTCTTTCAACAATGGTTTTCTTCTTGCCACTCTTCCATAAAGGAACAGATTTGTGGAGCACACGACTTAGTTGTCCTGTGGGCAGATTCTCCCACCTGAGCTGTGGATTTCTGCAGCTCCTCCAGAGTGACCATGAGCCTCTTGGCTGCTTCTGTGACCAGTGCTCTCCTTGCTCGATCTGTCAGTTTAGGTGGACGGCCATGTCTTAGTAGGTTTGCAGTTGTAGAATACTTTTTCCATTTTTGGATGATGGAATGAACAGTTTTCCTTGGGATGCTCAAAGCTTGGGATATGTTTTTATAACTTAACCCTGCTTTAAACTTCTCCACAACTTTATCTCTGACCTGTCTTATGAGTTCCTTGGTCTTCATGATGCTGTTTTTTCACTAGTGTTCTCTAACAAACCACTGAGGCCTTCACAGAAGAGGTGTATTTATACTGAGAATAAATTACACACAGCTGGACTCTATTAACTAATTAAGTGACTTCTGAAGGCAATTGATTACACTGAATTTTATTTAGGGGTATCGGAGTACAGGGGGCTGAATACTTTTGCACGTCACAGTTTTCAGATTTTTATATGATTCAAATTTTGAAATCCATGTATCATTTTCGTCCACTTCACAATTATGTGCTACTTTGTGTTGGTCTATCACAGGGGTCAGCAACCTTCAGCTCTCCAGCTGCTGTGAAACTACAACTGCCAACATTCTCCATTCACTTCCATGGGAGTTCCAAGAACAGCAGAGCAAGTATGCATGCTGGGAGTTGTAGTTTTACAACACATTGAGTGCCGAAGGTTGTCTATTCCTGGTCTAGCACTTAAAATCTCAATAAAATACATGTAAATTTGTGGTTGTAAGGTGAAAAAGTTCAAGGTGTATGAATACTTTTGCAAGGCACTGTAGATTGAGTTTGTAATTGCTAAAATGGCTATAAGTGGGAATATCTGAGAGTAGGGGGCAGGGAGGTTAGGGGTTGTGAGATGTAGAGGAGCACATTGTCTGTAAAGGTGGAGAGTTTGAGGAGGATACTGCCCGAGCGGAAGCCATGGATATTGGGATTACATCAGATCGTAATCAAGAGGGGTTCTAGTACTAGTGCATAAAGAATGGGGATAGGGGGCATCCATGTCATGTGCCATTGCCAATAGTGAGGGGAGGAGAAAGCATACCATTCACCCTGAACTGGGCCTGGGGAGAATTATAGAGAGAGCATATGCGGTTCAACATGTTGTGGCCTAGGCCAATGTGAGACAGTCCACCATGTTGAAAGCCCTTTCGGTGTCTAGGAAGAGGAGCAAAAGCGGGGTCCATTGGCGGTGTTCCTGATGAATAATGGAGTAAGTTTTGAGCATATTGTCCCTCGCTTCTCTGGATGGGATGAATCCCACTTGATCCTGGTGGATCATTGATCCCATGTGGCCACCCAGTCTGTTTGTAAGTAGTTTTGTGAAGAGTTCCGCATCCATATTTATCAGGGAAATGGGCCTGTAACTTGGGCATAATTGAGGGTCTTTACCCTCTTTGGGGAGGATCGTGACATGGGCGTGGATGAAAGAGAGAGCAAAGGTGTGCTCTCAGGAGGCTTTATTGAAGGCAGAGAGGAGAAGAGGGGAGACCTCAGTGCAGAATACTTTATAAAAGCGGGCTGTGAAACCATCTGGGCCCGGGTTCTTGCCTGAGGGAAGGGCTCCAATGGCTTGATCTAATTCTTCCACCATGAAGGTGTAACGTCTCTGCCGTTTCGGGTCTCGGCGCCGCCCTCTGCTCGCACGCTGTGGAGAAGGAGGCGTCTTCAGTTTGGTTCTTTGTGTAAGTTTCTTGATGCTCAGTCTGAACATGGTCCTAGTTCCCTTGCTGTGTAAAGCCACACCCGTGTAATTAGGAACATTTCTCTCTGCACTGCATAGAGTTAATCTCTTCCTGGCCTGTGTGATTGACAGCCTGTGTACCTATCAGCTCTGGGGCTGGTCCCAGACTTTCTATAAACAGGTTGTCAGCCCTCACATGGTCGCCGGTTATTGCACTTGTGTTTGCCAGCTCTCTTTACTATATTCCTTGATACTTTGTTTCTTGATACTCTGACCCTTTGGCTTGCCTCTGACTATTCTCTTGGATTTTGACTTTGTACTTCTTTGCTTGTTTGTTACTGACCCCTTGGCTTGCTCACTTTGCTTCTGTGTTGTTTTGTCTTGTCCTGTTCTTTGTGTCACTTACCCAGTGTAGGGCTTGTCTTCGAGTTGTCCTTTTACTGCTTAGGGTAACTGAGGCAATAGGAAGGGACAGTGGCTGGGGAGAGATTAGGGCTCACTTGTGTCTGTCCTTCCTCCCAGACCGCTGCAGTAGTGTCAGGGTTGCTACGGTTGGCAAGACCCTTACAGGGCTCCTCTAATAGAGATATAGTAGTTAGATTTTTTAATGTGTGAAAAAAAAATGTTTTATAATTGGGAGGTTTGTCAAGATTTGGACATTATACTGACTGTCATTTGTATTGACCATTTAGGAACATCAAAGAAAAATATAAATTTGCATAATAATTTGGAATGCAGCGTATGTGTGGCTATGTGTTTTTATGTTTTTGCCATTGCAGTATCCCTGCCAGATCCCTCCACTTCTTTCCTAGATTAACTTTTTAGGTTTACAATAACTACTGCTAAGGTTCCTGCAATCATGTATATTGTCCACACACGTGGACAAAATTGTTGGTACCCCTCGTTTAATGAAAGAAAAACCCACAATGGTCACAGAAATAACTTGAATCTAACAAAAGTAATAATATATAAAAATTCTATGAAAATGAACAAATGAAAGTCAGACATTGCTTTTCAACCATGCTTCAACAGAAGTTTTTAAAAAAGAAAACTCATGAAACAGGCCTGGACAGAAATGATGGTACCCTTAACTTAATATTTTGTTGCACAACCTTTTGAGGCAATCACAGCAATCAAACGATTCCTGTAACTGTCAAGGAGACTTCTGCACCTCTCAACAGGTATTTTGGCCCACTCCTCATGAGCAAACTGCTCCAGTTGTCTCGGGTTTGAAGGGTGCTTTTTCCAGACGCCATGTTTCAGCTCCTTCCAAAGATGTTCAATAGGATTTAGGTCAGGGCTCATAGAAGGCCACTTCAGAATAGTCCAATGATTTTCTCTTAGCCATTCTTGGGTGTTTTTAATTGTGTGTTTTGGGTCATTATCCTGTTGCAAAACCCATGACCTGCGACTGAGACCAAGCTTTCTGACACTGGGCAGCACATTTCTCTCTAGAATCCCTTGATAGTCTTGAGATTTAATTGTACCCTGCACAGATTCAAGACACCCTGTGCCAGATGCAGCAAAGCAGCCCCAGAACATAACAGAGCCTCCTCCATGGTTCACAGTAGGGACAGTGTTCTTTTCAAGATATGCTTCATTTTTCTGTCTGTGAACATAGAGCTGATGTGCCTTGCCAAAAATTTTGATTTTTGTCTCATCTGTCCATAGGACATTCTCCCAGAAGTTTTGTGACTTGTCAACATGTAGTTTGGCAAATTCCAGTCTGGCTTCTTTATGATTTGTTTTCAACAATGGTGTCCTCCTTGGTCGTCTCCCATGAAGTCCACTTTGGCTCAAACAACGATGGATGGTGCAATCTGACACTGATGCTCCTTGATCTTGACGTTCACATTTAATCTCTTTAGAAGATTTTCTGGGCTCTTTTGTTACCATTTGTATTATCCTTCTCTTTGATTTATGATCAATTTTCCTCTGGCGGCTATGTCCAGGGAGGTTGGCTACAGTCCCATGCATCTTAAATTTCTGAATAATATGTGCAACTGTAGTCACAGGAACATCAAGCTGCTTGGAGATGGTCTTATAACCTTTACCTTTAACATGCTTATCTATAATTTTCTTTCTAAGCTCCTGAGACAACTCTTTCCTTCACTTCCTCTGGTCCATGTTGAGTGTAGTACTCACCATGTCACCAAACAGTGCAATGAGTATCTGTAGCCCTATATACAGGCCCACTGACTGATTACAAGATTGTAGACACCTGTGATGCTAATTAGTGGACACACCTTGATTTAACATGTCCCTTTGGTCACATTATTTTCAGGGGTACCATCATTTCTGTCCAGGCCTGTTTCATGAGTTTTCTTTTCAAAGAAATTCTGTTGAAGCATGGTTGAAAAGCAATGTCTGACTTTCATTTGTTCATTTTCATAGAATTTTTATATATTATTACTTTTGTAAGATTCAAGTTATTTCTGTGACCATTGTGGGTTTTTCTTTCATTAAACGAGGGGTACCAACAATTTTGTCCACGTGTGTAATACTGATCAAGAAAGGCTATGGCAGATATACAGTGGGTACGGAGAGTATTCAGACCCCTTTACATTTCTCACTCTTTGTTTCATTGCAGCCATTTGCTAAAAGCAAAAAAGTTCATTTTATTTCTCATTAATGTACACATAGCACCCCATCTTGACAGAAAAAAACAGAAATGTAGATATTTTTGCAAATTTATTAAAAAAGAAAAACAGAAATATCACATGGTCATAAGTATTCAGACCCTTTGCTCAGTATTGAGTAGAAGCACCCTTTTGCGCTAGTACAGCCATGAGTCTTCTTGGTAATGATGCAACAAGTTTTTCACATCTGGATTTGGGGATCCTCTGCCATTTTTCCTTGCAGATCCTCTCTAGTTCCATCAGGTTGGATGGTGAACGTTGGTGGATAGTCATATTCAGGTCTCTCCAGAGATGCTCAATTGGGTTGAGGTCAGGGCTCTGGCTGGGCCAGTCAAGAATGGTCACAGAGTTTTTCCGAAGCCACTCCTTTGTTATTTTAGCTGTGTGCTTAGGGTGATTGTCTTCTTGGAAAGTGAACCTTCGGCCCAGTCTGAGGTCCAGAGCACTCTGGAAGAGGTTTTCTTCCAGGATATCTCTGTACTTGGACGCATTTATCTTTCCTTCAATTGCAACCAGTCGTCCTGTCCCTGCAGCTGAAAAACACCCCCATAGCATGATGCTGCCACCACCATGTTTCACTGTTGGAATTGTATTGGGCAGGTGATGAGCAGTGCCTGGTTTTCTCCAGACATACTGCTTATAATTAACGCCAAAAAGTTCAATCTTCATCTCATCAGACCAGATAATCTTATTTCTCATAGTCTGGGAGTTCTTCATGTGTTTTTTTGGCAAACTCTATGCGGGCTTTCATATGTCTTGCACTGAGGAGAGGCTTCCTTCGGGCCACTCTGCCGTAAAGCCCCAATTGGTGGAGGGCTGCAGTGATAGTTGACTTTGTGGAACTTTCTCCCATCTCCCTATTGCATCTCTGGAGCTCAGCCACAGTGATCTTTGGGTTCTTCTTTACCTCTCTCACCAGTGCTCTTCTCCCACAATTGCTCAGTTTGGCTGGACAGCCAGGTCTAGGAAGAGTTCTGGTTGTCCCAAACTTCTTCCATGTAAGGATTATGGAGGCCAGTGTGCTCTTAGGAACCTTGAGTGCTGCAGAAATTCTTTTGTAACCTTGGCCAGATCTGTGCCTTGCCATAATTCTGTCTCTGAGCTCCATGGGCAGTTCCTTTGAACTCATGATTCTCATTTGCTCTGACAGCACTGTGAGCCGTGAGGTCTTATATAGACAGGTGTGTGCCTTTCCAAATCAAGATCAATCAGTTTAATTAAACACAGCTGGACTCCAATGAAGTAGTAGAACCATCTCCAGGAGGATCAGAAGGAAATGGACAGCATGTGAGTTAAATATGAGTGTCACAGCAAAGGGTCTGAATACTTATGATCACGTGATATTTCAGTTTTTCTTTTTTTAATAAATTTCCAAAAATATCTACATTTCTGTTTTTTTTTTCTGTCAAGATGGGGTGCTGAGTGTACATTAATGAGAAATAAATTGAACTTTTTTGCTTTTAGCAAATGGCTGCAATGAAAGAAAGAGTGAAAAATTTAAAGGGGTCTGAATACTTTTCGTACCCACTGTATATTCATCTTGCACAAGCTGCCTCTGAGTACATCAACCCACATGTAGGACCTCTACTCTTCCCCATATATACTTTGGGCCTAGAACAGCTCAGAAAATCCCATGGCTTTCAATACCAATGCTATACTGATAACACTCAAATATGTCTCTCTGGACCAGACATTAACTCTGTGATATCCAGAGTGCCAGCTAATGTCTCATTCTTGTCCTATTGCTATCTAAAACTCAACCTGGATAAAACATAATGCATACATTTGCCCCAATCTTTCTTACCCCCCACGTGATCTATCAATAACAGTTGAAGAGTCCACACTCTCACCAGTCTCATAATCCCAATGCCTTGGGGTAGCCTTTGATTCTGCACTGTCTTTCAAGCCACACATCCAAACTCTTACTACGCCTTGCTACCTACACCTCAAAAATTATTCTTATATCTGCCCCTTCGTTACCTGGATTACATCAACATCCTTCTTTGAAACCTCCCAACTAAGGGGGAGTTCACACTACCGTTACTAAAGTCCGTTGCTGTCTTCCATCATAGGATGACAGCAACAGACTTTAGCTGTCACAGAGAAAGGTCACAGACTGATTCTGTGTCTGTTCCCATTGACACTAATGTAAACAACATGAGGGACGCTAGCTTCCATCATGATTGTTTACTTTTGTAACGGAAGATAAAGTCCTGCATGCACAACTTTATCTTATATGGCACCATATACAGTAGGGAAAAAAAAGTATTTAGTCAGCCACCAATTGTGCAAGTTCTCCCACTTAAAAAGATGAGAGAGGCCTGTAATTGACATCATAGGTAGACCTCAACTATGAAAGACAAAATGAGAAAACAAATCCAGAAAATCACATTGTCTGATTTTTAAAGAATTTATTTGCAAATTATGGTGGAAAATAAGTATTTGGTCAATAACAAAAGTTCATCTCAATACTTTGTTATATATCCTTTGTTGGCAATGACAGAGGTCAAACGTTTTCTGTAAGTCTTCATAGAGTTGGCACACACTGTTGCTGGTATGTTGGCCCATTCCTCCATGCAGATCTCCTCTAGAGAAAGTATTTAGTGGCTGACTAAATACTTTTTTCCCCACTGTAAGTAGCTCTTACCCTCACCTATTTTCTTCACCTACCTTCCCTTATAGATTATAAGTTCTTGAGGGCAGGGTCCTCTTTCCTATCTTGTTAGTCATCTAGTTAGTTTTGTGTTTATTGTACTTGTTGTTATACTTGTATGTGTGTACACCCAGTCACAAATGTAGAGCACCATGAAATAAATGGTGCTAAATAAATGAAATAAATAATAATAATATACTAATACTTTAAACTTAGCAGTCTGAAAATGAGCCTGATTTATCACAATGTCGCCTTTTCCTGCAAAGCCACACCCGTTGAGCAATTTGAATTTTTTTTTTTTTATTGCAAACTAGATGCAACAACATGTGGCAAGATATACTGAAAATGCACAACATTTTGGCACATTTCACACCAGAGTCTAGCTGGAATCACGATAGTAAATCTGCTCCAATGTGTATATTATTATTATTATTGTTTATTTATATAGCACCATTAATTCCATTGTGCTTTACATTTGAGAATTTACATACGGTACACAAGATATACAAAACAAATACAATACTAACAGTGACTGACTGGCACAGTGGGGTAGAGGGCCCTGCCCGCAAGGGCTTACAATCTATGAGGGAAGAGGGATGGAGACAGAAGGTGGGGGTAGAGACTGTACAGGTGGTGTTGTGTTGACAGTAGCGTTATTGGAGGTTGTAGGCTTTCCTGAATAGGTGAGTCTTCAGGGCCTTCTTGAAGCTTGTGATTGTGGGGGTCAGTCTTATGTGTCTTGGTAATGAGTTCCAGAGTATGGGGGATGCACGGGAGAAGTCTTGGAGACGTTTGTGTGAAGAGCGGATAAGAGCAGAGCGGACTAGGAGGTCTTTGGAGGATCAGAGGTTACGTGTGGGCAGGTAGCAGGAGATTAGGTTGGAGATATATGGAGAGGGCAGGTTGTGGATGGCTTTGCATGTCAGCGTTAGCATTTTGAACTCTATTCGCTGGGCAACGGGTAGCCAGTGAAGGGATTGGCAAAGGGGAGCGGCTGATGAAGAACGGGGGGAGAGGTGTATTAAGAAAGCAGCACAGTTTAAGGTGGACTGGAGGGGAGAGAGAGTGTTAGCTGGGAGGCCATGGAAAAGGGTGTTACAGTAGTCTAGGCGGGAGATTATGAGGGCATGGACTAGCATCAGTTACAGGGGTGAGGAAGGAGCGGATTCAATGGATGTTCTTGAGTTGGAGGCGGCAGGAGGTGTTGAGGGTTTGAATATGCGGCTTGAAGGATAGGTCAGAGTCTAAGGTTATCCCAAGGCAGCGAACCCGTGGGACTGGGGTGAGTGTGGTTCCGCTGACTTTAATAGATGGGTCAGGTTGGGGAGTCGTGTGAGGAGGGGTGAAGATTATGAACTCCGTTTTCTCCATATTTAGTTTGAGAAAGCGGGAGGAGAGAAAGGAGGCTATGGCTGTTAGACATTCTGGGACTCTGGACAACAGAGAGGTAATGTCTAGTCCAGAGAGATATATTTGGGTGTCATCAGCATAGTAATTGTAACGGAAACCATGGGATTCTATGAGTTGGCCAAGGCCGAGGGTGTAAATGGAGAACAGGAAGGGTCCTAGGACGGAGCCTTTGGGGACACCTACAGAAAGAGGGCGTGGGGGGGAGGTGGTGTCCGAGTGGGAGACACTGAACGTGCGATTGGTGAGGAGATCCAGGAAAGGGCCAGGTCTGAGATGCCAAGGGATGACAGCGTTTGTAACAGGAGGGAATGGTCGACTTTGTCAAAGGCAGAGGAGAGGTCGAGGAGGAGGAGGACAGAGTAGTGACGCTCGGCCTTGGCAGTTAGAAGGTCATTAGTGATCTTGGTTAGGGCAGTTTCTGTGGAGTGATGGGGTCTGAAGCCTGACTGTAGTCTGTCAAAGAGCACATTCGACGAGAGACAGGAGGATAGTTCGGAGTGGACGTGTTGCTCCAGCAGTTTAGAGGCGTACGGGAGCAGTGAAATGGGGCAATAGCTGGCTGGAGAGGACGGGTCGAGGGAGGGTTTCTTAAGTATAGGTTTGACGGTAGCATGTTTGAAGGCGGAAGGGAAGGATCTATTGGTCAGGGATAGGTTGAAGAGATGGGTTAGGGCAGGAGTAATGACTTCAGAGAGTTTGGGGATGAGATGTGACTGGATCGTGTCAAGCGCGCAGGAGGTGAGGTGGGATTTAGAGATTAGGGTGGAGAGCTTTTCATCAGTGACGTTGGAGAAACAGTTTAAAGATGAAGAGCACCGAGCAGTTGGGTAGAGTGGTTGTCGGGGTGTAGGGTGAGACTGTCTCTGATGGTGTCAATTTTGCTTTTGAAATAAGAGGCAAAGTCATCAGCTGTGATAAGTGATGTTGGAGGGGGCACAGGAGGACGGAGAAGAGAGTTGAAGGTAGTGAATAACTGTATGGGGTTGCGGGATAGGGCAGATATTAGTGTGGAGAAGTAGACCTGCTTTGCAGAGGTGAGTGCATTCTTGAATATAAGTACTGCCTCTTTGTACTTAAGGAAGTCCTCCTGGGAATGGGTTTTCTTCTAGAGGCGTTCCGCAACCCATGAGGCATGTCTCAGTTTCTTAGTCAGGTCAGTGTGCCAGGGTTGCATATCGATCGGTCGGGCTCTGGTGTTAGTGAAGGGGGCCACAGAGTCAAGGGCTGAAGTGATGGTGGTATTGTAGAAGTCAGCGGCGGTATCTGCGTCCTGGAGTGAGGATATGTCAGCGAGTGGTAGGAGAGAGTCTGAGAGCGTGCAGATGTCAAGACGATTAAGGTGGAGAGATAAAGATATTCTTAGTGACACGGCTGGTTTGGGGTGGTAAAGTGGTTTTTACAAGTATGGGTAGAACAACAGTGATTATAGTAAGAAGCATTTTGTTGATTGCTTAGTTTTCGTTTAGTGGGTTGTTGTTACCTTCAGTTCCCTTCTGGTTCAATTCTGGCCTAATTCTTGTCTATACACTTAGAAGCTGTACTTGGAAGATGCAAAATGACCTGGGTCAAAATGACCAGAGTCATCAGACCTGCAAATTCAGACCTAATTTGGATACTAAGGCTAAGGCCCCACATAGCGCGCCGCAGCCAAAAATTGCTGCACAAAAAAACACAGTGGAAACACATTGCGGTTTTTCCTGCACCGTTTTTCACAGAAAGTCTGCAGTGTTTTCCTCTTCGGACTTTCTGCTTCAATTATACCTATAGGTAGGGCCTTTTTAACACATTGGTGGGCCCTGTGCAAAGGTTTCATAAGTGGGCCCCCCATCACCACCACTTAGAAATACTTGACCTGCACAAATTAAAATGCCCCCTCAATGACCCCCATATAGTATAATGCCCCTTAGTGGCTCTCACACAGTATAATGTCTACCTAGTGGCTCCATATAATATAATGCCCATCATAATGACCCCTTCCAGGTTGCCCCCACATTTTCATGTCCCCTTCCAAGTTACCTCTCCAGATTCATGTCCCCCCCACCCCCCTGGTTGCCCCCACAGTATCATGTCTCCCCACCCCTCATTTTGCCCCCACAGTATCATGCCCCCCACCCCTCAGGTTGTCCCCACAGTATCATGTCCCCCTAAGGTTGCCCCCACAGTATCATGTCCCCCCACCCCCTGGTTGTTCCCACAATGTCATGTGTCCCCCCAAGTTCCCCCACACTGTCATGTTCCCTCAGGTTGCCCCCACAGTATCATGTCCCCCCATCCCCCAGGTTTCCCCCACAGTATCATGTCCCCTCACACTGTCATGTCCCTCTCAGGTTGCCCCCACAGTGTCACGTCTGCCCAGGTTGCTCTCACAGTATCATGCCCCCCCACCCCCCAGGTTGCCTCCATAGTATCATGTCCCCCCAGGTTGCCCCCACAGTGTCATGCCCCCCAGGTTTTCCACACAGTTTCATGTCATCAAGTTGCTCCCTCAGTGTCATGTTCCCCCACATTTTCCTGTCCCCCTCCAGGTTACCCCCCAGATTCATGTCCCCCACCCCCTGGTTGCCCCCACAGTATCATTTCCCCCCACCCCTCAGGTTGCCCCCGCAGTATCATGTCCCCCCATCCCCCAGGTTGCCCCCACAGTATCATGTCTCCCCACCCCTCAGGTTCCCCCACAGTATCATGCCCCCCACCCCTCAGGTTGCCCCCAGAGTATCATGTCCTCCCACACTGTCATGTCTCCCTGAGGTTGCCCCCACAGTGTCATGTCCCTCCCCAGGTTGCTCCCACAGTATCATGTCCCCCCAGGCCCCAGGTTGCCCCCATACTGTCATGTTCCCTCCAGGTTGCCCCCACAATGTCATACCCCCCCCAGGTTTCCCCACCGTTTTATGTCTCCGTCAAATTGCTCCCTCAGTGTCATGTTCCCCCCCCAGGTTGCCCCCACATTTTCATGTCCCCCCACCCACCTGGTTGCCCCCACAGTATCATGTCCCCCTATCACCCAGGTTGCCCCCACAGTATCATGTCCCCCCACTCCTGAGGTTGCCCCTACAGTATCATTTCCCCCACCCCTCAGGTTTCCCCCACAGTATCATGTCCCCCCACCTCACAGGTTGCCCCCACAGTTTCATGTCCCTAACTGTATATATCAAAGAAAAAAACAAATCTTAATAATCACCTTTCCCCGTTCACTCCTCTTTGCTCCCAGAGTCTTTAAGGAATAACAGGCGCAATGAAAGGACACCTGGAGCAAAGACAGCGGCCGGGTGGTGAAGCAGGGTGCGGACTGCTCCCTACTTCATCACTGGCTTCAACTCTATGGTGTCCTCCCGACGCCGATGAATTGGTGCAGCAAGGACCCACTGCCCTGGACAGCGGGACAGCAAATGCAGGACTGTCCCACTGTCCAAAAGGGACCCCTGCTACCATAGGGCCCGGTGTAAGTGCACCGTTGACCCTATGGTTAATGCAGCAATGCCTATAGGTAGGTATAATTGACAGGCTGCGATTTACAAAAACGCAAGTTTTTGAAATTGCAGCATGTCCGCTGTGGATATTTTTCTGCAAAGTGTGGATGGGATTAGCTAGAATCCCATCCACTTTGCAGTTACTGTAAAACGCTGCAGTTTCCGCAACAGTAAAATTGCGGTGTTTTTATGTTATTTGGGGCCCCGGCCTAAAGAGGATTTTTGGGGGATTAGAAGAGACTGCTGTTGACAGATGCTTTAAAAGTTAGGTTAGTACCTTTAGCTATAATTATAATTATTTATAGTTAAAGGGATTTTCTCAGCTGGGAAAGTTTGTTGCATCCCATCTTGTAGAAAGGGGTGACTTGCAGATTGGAGGGGGACCAAACACTCAGGCACCAACTGATCTGTCCACCGTTCTGAAGTATTGTACTATATTACTTTGTAATCCTAGTCTGGTTATCTATAAAATTAAACAGTATCATTTATATAGGATTGGTCCTCTACAGATGGCACTATTGTATTTCAAGATGATGTCAAGTATTACGCAGAAAAAATGTGTGTGATATAAATGTAAATAGATATACATTTTGTGTTCCTTTTAGCATAGCTGGCTTATTCAATATACATGCAAATTCTCATACCTTGTTTTGTGTGAGATGTGAGAGAATGCTGAATCTTCTTTTTTCTACCAGAAGATTACTAATAATACTAAGTACAGCAAACTAAATTATTGACCAAGTGATACAATTAGAGATGAGCGAATCGAAGCTGCAGAATTGGAATTGGATCCGAATTTCAGGAACTCTTCGATTCGCATGGAATCCGGATTTCCTGATGCTACGCGGTAACGAATATTTAGTAAGGACCTTTGTGACATCAGACGGTCACAAGATATTCTCTAGTGATGTGATTGGGTAGGCCGTGCTGGAGGGAGGGAGGGAGAGAGAGAGAGAGAGAGAGAGAGAGAGAGAGAGAGAGAGAGAGAGAGAGAGAGAGAGAGAGAGAGAGAGAGAGAGAGAGAGATGACCTTGGCATTCAAGGGCTTCCGCCATTTTGCTGCCCACCCCGGCTCTCTGCAGACAGGAAATAGCTGTTTATTCGCTGCGAATTAATTCAGATTGAAGAGAATCGTATCGGAAAATTTGGCGAAGTTGCCGAATCAAATTTTTGAAAACTTCGCTCATCTCTAGATACAATCTAAAAAGGAATGGGGAAAGACACAGTAGATGAGAGTACAAGCTGATCATATCGCAGCATAGTGGCATGTTATTGAAGGTTGTAAGCTTTCATTAAGGGATGGGTTTTCAGGTTGCTCTTGAAAGTTGCGGTTCTAGGGGAAAGTCTTATGTAGCATGGTGGATAGGTCTAGAGTATTGGAGATGCATGGGAGAGCGGATAAGAACAGGGCAAAGAAATAGTTCATTTGAAGACAGGAAACTATATGTGGAGAGACAGCAGGAGATTAGGTCACAATCGTACGGAGAGGATAGGTTGTGGATAGCCTTGTGTGTCAGCATTAACATTTTAAAATCTATTTGCTGAGCAATGGATAGCCAGTGAAAGTATCTGGCTATCCATTGAGAAGCTTATGAAATACAATGAGAGAGGAGAATTAACCGGGCAGCAGAGTTGAAGGTACCATTGGTTAAAGATCAGTTGAAAAGGTGGGATAGGGCTGGGATAAAAACTGCTGTGAAGTGGTGAAGTGTGATTTCAAGATTAGGGTGGAGAACTATGCAATGGTATGGGTGGAAAAGCAGGTTATGAAGCACTGAACAGTTGAGTAGAATGCTTGAGGGTAGTGTTGGTTGAACTTTTTCTGATATTGTCAATTTTATTTTTGAAATGTGAGGCAAGGTCTTCCTGAACTCTTGGGATGAGAGAGCACATACTATTCTGTTGATTGAGAAAGGCTCTTATGTGAGCTGAAATGTTCCAAGCATGCTACATTCACTTCGATTTTGCTAATATAAAAGAACTGTGGAGCAAGTTTTTGAAGGTGTATACCAGATAAGTATTGATATTATCCTGTGCTGCTGACATCTTACAACTTACCATATAGTAGAAGTCCCACTGATAAAACTACCATAGTTTAGTTTTATAGTCATACCATAGTTTTATTGCATGTTTTAATGACATATCATAAAATATCATCATGTGAATACCCTTTAAGGCTAAGGCCCCACGTAGCGGGCCAAGACAAAAAAGCAGAGGGAAAAACTGCGATGGCAATGCATTGATGTTTTTTCTGCAGTACTTTTCACAGAAAGTCTACAGTGGTTTCCTCTGCGGACTTTCTGCTTCCATTATACTGATAGGGAAATTACTGGCGTTTCCGTAGGTATAATTGACATGCTGCAATTTACAAAACCACAATGTCCATTTGGCAGGGACAACTGCGGTTTTGTCCGCGGTTTTTGTCCAACTTTGCAGGGATAAAAACTGTGGTGTTTCTGTTTAGCCCAAGCCACAGCGTTTCTGCTGCATGGTGTCCCGGCCTAAGGCTGACGTCCCACGTTGCAGAAACGCAGTGTTTTTTTATGCACATTTTGTTGCAGTTTTTTGAGCCAAAGTCAGGAGTGGAATTAACAGAAGGAAAACATCTAAGAGTTTCTGACTTTGGCTCAAAAAAATGCAGCAAAATCTGCAAGAAAAAAGTTGCATTTCTGCAATGTGGGGCCTTAGTCTAGCGATTCACTCCATCAGACACACATTTTGAAATGTTTAATGCTTTTTTTAAGGTCAAACTACAAGTGTTCTATGTAGGAACAGAGTTAGCCCTCAAACTAAGGGTCAAGATTTTCCCTAAAGCTAATCATAATTTATTAAATATTTTAATAAGTAAAATGTTTAGTCACAAAATGAAATATTTTTATGTTTATCATAACATTATATTGGTATAGTCTCAAGTTAAAATAGTTGTAATTTGCAATGGTCAGCCCAGAAGAATTTAATATTTGAGAGACCATTGTACATGTCTGTTGTAAATGTTGTCACATTGTAAATGTGCACAGCATTTATTAATATGGTCCACAATCAGGTCTAGTAATTTTTACTAATCCTAGAGAATATCCAGAGACCCTATCAGCTCTTCTACTGACAATTCAGCCCTTGTTCCTGCCCATCTGTATTCTCTTCTCTTTCTCTCTCTACATATTGCTTTCATTCTAGCCTGATAAGTGCTAGAATAGATTCTTGATCCATGCCTCTGTTATTTCTATATATTAATACAGAAATAACTATGCAGTTTACAACAAGCCCAGTAGGCTGCTGGACTGAGCTGAAAACCATGAAGTGCAAGAGGAAGAAGACAAGAAGACAGCTGAAATCCTGAGATGAGAAAAACTCAAATACATCAATATTTTCTAGTAAAGTTAGGAAGGTGCAAAAATTAACTCTATTTTGCATGTGGCACATTCACCCTATCATACATAGGAAGAAAACAATAGTAAAGGTTATGTCCACCTGTGTAAATATATTACTATATTGCATTGCTTACAGTATTTTGTCCTTGTTCACATTTCCGCTAGTTGTCAATGGAAACAGACAACTAGATCGCCATAAGACAAAGTCTTAACAGTTTTGCTTAGTTTCTATAATGCACAGTGAGTGTTAACCCCCACAGTGGATTAGTGTACAATGTATGGTTTCACAGGATTACCTAAAATGTTTAGCGGCCCACAAGTCCATCTTGTTAAAAGTAGACTAAGCGGTCACAGCAGCATAACTACTTTAACTTAAGCAGCAACCAAAATATGGATAGCAGAGTCTTAAATCAGATATTTTTCACAGAGGACCCACATAGTCAAAATTGTCAGCAGAGAGCACGTTTTCCTTACATAAAGGATCACTGTTTAATTGTGAACATAGGATTTCTTTTTATAGGGTTTCTAAATTTGTTGCCATCCATGGTTACACAGTTATGGTATTCCCTTTGTAAAAGTTGTACATGTACCAGATTATGTTTTTACATAAGTTAAAGATTAATATTATTATTCCTAATAATATTCATAGTGATCTAAAGCAATTTAAAGGCTTGTATCTAATATAGTGGGTGGTTGAGGGTGGTGAATGGTTAACGATAGTGCTGTAGGGTGCTAGCAGTCAATACCAAATATCCCTGGAGATGTAGTGTAAGTTAGAGGTCTACCTAATAATTCTGGGAAATCAGAATGATGAAAGGATTATTGTATTATCACCCGTGATCAAAAGCATTAAGTGTACACATAGTTTCATTTTATGTGCTCTATTTATGTCCAAAATTCTTATCAGATTAATCACTTAATTTTTCTTTATGGAGTTGAGAGCTAAAAGGAGATTCTGCCTGCCTGCAGCCCCCACTAGAGCTGTTCTAGCACCTGAACGGACTTCCACAACCTCTGGGGTCTGTGGTAATTGCTATGCTTGGTTTAAAGGGAACCTGTCAGGGCAGTTTAGGACACTAAACCACAGACAGATCTTTATGAACTGGGAATAATGCAATCTGCGACAGCATTAAAAATAAAAAGCTTTATATTTACTTACAGATAAGTCCAATAAGTCTCATCGGAATAATCTCTGGTTCTCCTGGCACCTGTGCTGTTCTTCCCCAGCTGGCACTGACCCCCTCACCAGCCGCACTTCAGACTGTTCATTCTCATCTTTTGAACCTGTTACAGAGGAGGAAGTATCTCAGCTACTTTCTTCTTTTCGCCCTACAACCTGCAGTAATGACCCTTTCCCCTCACACCTTCTCCAGTCTCTGTCGCCTGCTGTCACGATTTACCTTACTAATATATTTAACCTCTCTCTCTTCTGGAATTTTCCCATCCTTTTTCAAACATGCTGTCATAACCCCGCTATTGAAGAAACCCTCCCTTGACCCGTCCTGTGCTGCTAACTATCGACATGTCTCTAACCTCCCTTTCATCTCCAAAATCTTGGAACACTTAGTCTATTCTTGTTTAATCCGCTATCTTTCTGCTAACTCTCTTCTTGACTCCTTACAATCTGGCTTCCTCACTCTGCACTCTACTGAAACGGCCCTCACAAAAGTCTCCAATGATCTCCTGACGGCTAAATCCAAAGGTGACTTCTCTCTTCTTATTCTTCTAGATCTCTCAGCAGCATTTGACACTGTTGACCATCAACTCCTCCTCACTATGCTCTGCTCTGTCGGCCTCACAGACACTGCACTCTCCTGGTTCTCCTCTTATCTCTCTGACCGCACTTTCTGTATATCATTTGCGGGCTCTGTTTCTTCCCCTCTTCCACCTTGCCGTTGGGGTTCCTCAGGGCTTGGTCCTAAGTCCCCTGCTCTTCTCCCTCTACACAGCCCCCATTGCACAAACCATCACTAGATTTGGTTTCCGGTACCATCTTTATGCTGATGACACCCTATTATATACGTCATCCCGTGACATCACCCCTGCTCTAATACAGAACACCAGTGACTGTCTCTCTGCTGTCTTAAATATCAGTTCTTCGCTCTATCTGAAACTGAATCTCTCAAAGACTGAATTACTGCTGTCTCCACCATCTAATAGATCTTGTCCCTGATATCTCCATTGCAGTTTCTGGCCTTACCATAACTCCTAAGCAGTATGCCCGATGCCTCAGGGTTATGTTTGACTCAGACCTTTCCTTCACCCCCCCATATCCAATCACTCGCACGCTCATGTCATCTCCACCTCAAAAACATCTCCAGAATCCGCCCTTTCCTTATCGCAGATACACTAAAGACACTTATTGTTGCCCTGATTCACTCTCACCTTGACTACTGTAACTCCCTACTAATAGGTCTTCCCCTTACTAAACTCTCCCCTCTACAATCTATACTGAATGCGGCGGCCAGGCTCATCTATCAATCTAGACGCTACAGCGATGCCTCCAGTCTGTGTCGGTCACTACATTGGCTGCCTATTCAATACAGAATACAATATAAACTTATCATCCTCATCCACAAGGCTCTCCATAATGCTGCACCTCCCTACATTTCCTCCCTCATCTCTGTCTATCGCCCAACCCGTACTCTAACATCCACTATTATCAGAACCTCCCACGCTCGTATACAAGACTTCTCCTGAGTTGCACCACTTCTCCGGAATGCTCTATCCCGGACTATCAGATTAACCCCAATTTCCACAGCTTCAAGCGCAAACTAAAGACATATCTTTTCAGACAGGCCTATCACAACTCCTAATTTAAACCCTTCCATAGTAAGAATCCCGAAAACGTACCCTCCTCTGTTCACGCTCCCGCATTACCCCACAGGATATGATGCTGTATCGGACTGTAACTTTATATGTCCAGGCTCCATCTGCACGTTAAAGGACATGACTGGTGAAGGCTCATACAGCTTTATATATGTGTAATGACAGTAACCTCTATTACAGAATTGTCTGACCATTGTATAAGCAATGGTACCTCTGATGCCGCCCCTGCTACCTCTTGTGCCACCCCCTCTACCCCATAGATTGTAAGCTCTTGTTAGCAGGGCCCTCAGTCCCAGTGTGTGAATTGACTATTTCTTTGTAATGTATCTTTGTCTGTACTTGAACCCTACAAATTGTACAGTACTGCGGAATATGTTGCCGCTATGTAAATAAAATTTATCATTATAAAGCTTTATCAGTATAAAGCTTTTTTTACTTTAAAAGCAGCCACAGATTGCGTAAAAACAGGATGAATTGGGACACTAAACCCCTGGGCGTAAGGACTTATGGGTGGTTAAGTGTCCCAAACCACCCTGACAGATTCCCTTTAAAGACTGCATTGCAAAGCACCAAAGTACTGTGTAATTTGAAGCCTGCAGAACTGTGAATGCAGACAGTACAGGATCTTACTTTGTATCAATACCTAAAAAGTAATGCAAGTGTAGCCCTATTTGGGGGGGGGTATGAGTATTATCCCTCCCGCAACAGACTCTGGCGCTGACCTGTGTGTATAATGGGACCTGAAGCCTTCGCTGAAGGGAAGAGTGGGAACATATATGAAATATATCAGTGCCTCCACCCAGGATAGAGCCTCTGTATTACAGGGAGGATCTCTTCCTGGGACTTACCCATGAGGTACAGTTAGTAGCCTTAACAAGGATCACTGTACTAATCTCACAGTCTGAAGAATACATACAGATACCACATAAGGTTATAACAGTAGCTTTATAAGAATCAACAGGGTAATAATACATACATAAAATATACTCAGAACACAGCAGTACTACAACAACCAGCAAGTCCTCAACCGTCTTAGGTTATATACCCGGGTATATATATAGATATATAGCAAGAGTCCAGTGCACAATACCTCCAGGCAACAGAAGAGATGCAGGGGCCCCTGTGGATGACTGTGGATCCTCGGATTCTTCCAGGAGATGACAGACAGCCGATCAGGAGATGATGATGATGATGGTGAGATTCTTCACAGGCAGCAAACAGGGCGACGGTGACGGCAGTAGATGCAGGCCTGACTACCCTAACACTGAGTCCTTAACCTGCCAGCTAAACTACTAGTGCCACCGGGCCTCTAACTAGCTAGTTGGCCTTCGGAAGCCTAACCTATCACTGCCCTGAACTATATATATATATGGATCCCTAACTACAGTTACTAGCTAGGTCCTGTGAGTATATAGGGGGTAACACATACCTAACTATATACTGTGAAGTAAAGAGGAACAAGTGGCTCTTAGACTCCCCCCAGACATAACATGTCTGTCTCAGCAGCTCTGCTCACATCTCTCCCCCCAGCAGCTCTGCCTCACATGTGTCTGACTCACTGTATTTACAAAACAAAACTTGCACTAAATGCCTGGGGTCTCTGAAGCCAAACTGCAGGGGCAAAGAAGCCAGATACATTATATACTAGTAGAAATGGCAGTTCCCTACACTCTCCCTCTGGTGAAATCTTTACGTCACGTCAAAGACATACAAAGTCATAGTATACAGTCAACATTACCAATGACAATATCAATATGGTTGCTTTTGCATTTACAGAGTCACAACAGGTTAATAGGTATACATGCCAGCAGGAGCGAAAATTGGTAACATATTGACCAAAGTGGACACTGCACCCACCCAAGCATGGTATAAATGAGGCTGAGTAGTAAATCTGGGGTCCCCCAAACTATCATATGTCAGCATAGGTGGAGGGTGTCTAATTCTCTCTCCTCTCCGTACCTCTCTCTGAGGTAAACTAGCATGTCCAGGCCCTAAACTAGGGTTGTCTGCCATGGGAGGGGATGGTGCTGGTGGCGTAGGAGAGCTAGATCCCTGCTCATCTGTAGACACAGATCTAGGTACGAATTCTGGAGTTTGAGGGTTCATAGGTCTCCCTGAAGGAGAAGATACTGGTGATCTAGGAACTTCAGGAGCCACAGTCCAATCACTCTCAGGAGTTTCAGGAAGGTCAGGTGGAATATCGGCTAAGGACTGTGGAGAATCGCAGGCCGAGCCATCATTGGAGATATCCATACCATCAATCTGAGGTACAGGCAACAAATGATTTCTATGCCAAGTCCTGATCCTCCCGTCCCGTCCTTTTATCTTGTAGACTGGTATTCCAGGCAACCGATCTACCACTGTAAAGAGTTCACTCCGCCATCGATCAGCCAGCTTATGTTTTGCAGATGCTCCCAAATTCCGTAGCAGAACATGGTCCCCAGGGTTCAATTCTCGGTATCTTACTCGAAGATCAAATCTCCTTTTATTTCCTTCATTCACTTTGGCTGCATTTTCCTCAGCCAGCTGATAAGCACTCTTAAGCGTTTCTTTCAAACGTGCCACATATCGGTAATGATCTCGATGACTGATACCATCGGTAGAGACTCCCAACAAGATGTCAATAGGTAGCCTAGGCTCTCTTCCAAACATCAGAAAGTATGGTGAATATCCTGTGCTCTCGTGCCTTGTACTATTATAGGCATGCACCATAGCCTCCACTTTTCTACTCCAGGATCGCTTATCCTCAATTCGTAAGGTACCAAGCATATCAAGTAAAGTCCTGTTAAATCTTTCAGGAAGGGCATCTCCCTCTGGATGGTAAGGCGTCGTCCGACTGTTGCGGATGTTCAACAACTGAAGTAACTCTTTGATCAGGTTACTCTCAAAATCCCGGCCTTGATCAGAATGCAACCGGTGTGGTAAGCCATAATGGATAAAATACTTTTCCCAAAGCACTCTTGCAACAGTGACTGCTTTTTGATCCTTAGTCGGAAAGGCTTGAGCATATCGTGTGAAGTGATCAGTCACCACCAATACATTTCCAAATCCTCTGGAGTCGTTGTCAATACAAAGGAAGTCTATGCAGACAAGATCCATGGGGCCCGAACTCTTCAAGTGTCCCATGAAGGCCGCTCGAACCGGGACAGTCTTCCTCTGCAAACATCTGCGACAGCACCTACACAGACGAGTCACGGTATCTCTCATTTTGGGCCAGTAGAATCGGTCTTGTATTAGGCCATAAGTCTTCTCAGGTCCCAAATGACCATGATAATCATGCAGACTTCGGAAAATCATCTTCTGAAAGCAGCTTGGAATAACTAGTTGGCGCCTTCCAGGGTGATCATGATACAGCACCACACGATAAAGTAGGCTATTGTCTATTTCAAACTTCTCCCAATCTCGTAGAAGTTGACTGCATTCAGAGGGTAGGGATGTCTTTAACATTTCTCTGTCTTGAGAACTCACTGCTTGATAAAGAGGTCCAATTAAAGGATCAGTCTTTTGACTCCAAATCATTCGCTTTGAAGATATAGAACAACTCTCAAAGGATCCTAAAGCGGCAGGGTAGGCAAACATGTCTGGTACAGCTTCGGGACCTCCCCCAATAGAGTCAATAAGCCGAGTTTCAGAAAAGGCTACTCGGTCTTCAACTACAGCAGCCATGGCACACAAAGCTCCTACTCCAGGACTTGGCACTTCTTCCCATTCATCCACTACTTCCGGACTAGGTAATCCAGGCCGTCTTGATAGAGCATCTGCCCCAATGTTCTTAGGCCCCGATTTATACTTGAGTGTGAATTGGTAGTTGGATAAAGCTGCCAACCAGCGATGTCCTGTAGCATCGAGTTTAGCGGTTGACAAAACGTATGTCAGTGGATTGTTGTCTGTTCTTACTTCAAACGTGGCTCCGTATAAATAGTCATGTAATTTATCAACAATGGCCCACTTGAGCGCCAAAAACTCCAATTTATGTACTGGATAATTTTTCTCGCTGGGAGAAAGACTTCGACTTATGAAAGCTATGGGCCGTAACCCGGCCGGGTATTCTTGGTGCAGCACGCCACCTAATCCTTCAAAGCTGGCATCTACATGTAGCACATATGGCTTCTGTGCATCAGCATAAGCCAGAACGGGAGCTTCTGTCAATTTCTTCTTCAACAACTTAAATGCTTCTTCACAATCCGCAGTCCACCTATCGCCAAAAAGGCTTTTGGAAGACCCTTTCTTCTTTCCCGGATCTCCTGCATCACTCTTCAACAGGTCGAGGAGGGCTCGAGCAATTTTTGAATATCCTTCCACAAATCGTCGATAGAATCCACAAAACCCCAAGAAAGATTGCAACTCCGTAATATTTTGCGGTCGGGGCCAATTCACCACAGCTTCAATCTTACCAGGATCGGTAGCAACTCCTTCAGCAGAAACAATATGACCTACATAAGTGACCGAAGATCTACAAAATTTGCATTTGTCAGCCGACAACTTCAGCCCCTCTTCTTTTAAGCGATGGAGTACTCTCATGAGTCGTTCTTCATGTTCTTCCAGCGTCTTTCCAAACACAATAATGTCATCAAGATATACAAGGCATTCCCGGGGCACTAAATCACCTAACACTCTTTCCATCAACCTTTGGAACGTTGCTGGCGCACCTTTTGTACCTTGCGGCATACGAGTGAACTGAAAGAAACCCAAGGGGCATATGAAGGCTGTCTTTTCCTGATCCTCAGGTGCCATTGGGACTTGATAGTATCCCGATCTTAGGTCCAGCACTGTGAACCAACAGTTTCCATTCAGAGCTTCCAGAGCTTCTTCAATTCTCGGCAGTGTATACTGATCAGGTAAGGTTCTCCGGTTCAGAGTTCTGTAATCCACACATAGGCGAATTGCTCCAGATTTTTTTTCTTACCACCACAATAGGTGAGGCATAGGGGCTCTTACTGTCCACAATGATCCCCTGACCTTTCATTTGCTGTAGAGTCTGTCTTAACTCATCAACATCCTTTGGAGCAACTCTCCGTGGTCGCTCCCGGAAGGGAGTAGAATCGGTCAATCGGAAAGTGTGTTGAGCACTTTTAGCACAACCTACATCCATATCATCCATGGAGAACACTTCCGATAATTCAGACAACTTCTGTGTCAGTCGCTGATTCCAGGCCTCTGGTAAATGTGGATCACTCAAGTCAAGATTGAGATTAGGGATTGCATCTCGGATTTGAATCCTGCACACTTCAGCGTATGGATTTACTCCAAGCACAGGGTAGCAGTGGGCCACATTCTGGTATGGTCCAATTACAATCGGATGCGGTGAACAGTTCCTCACTGTCACACAGGTAGATAACTCCACTTTATTTCTCCAGTCCTTTCTCTCTGGGATCACCATCCAGCCATTCTGGTTAATCATTTCTTCAGGGGTTTCCATAAGGACATAACTCCCCCCTTCAAGCAAATCGGGAGCAATGCTGGAGGCTACTCTCAGAATTCTCTCCCCGCCGGCAGGAACCTCCACGGTTCTCTCACCGATATGATATACCATTCCATGTCGATAGCCAGTAGACAGGGCATCACAGAGTTCTCTAAGATCAGAAGATATATTCACCGGCTGAGCTGCAGGGTTCCAATCTCTTCCAAGAAACTTCTGAAAAGCATAATGCACTGCGGGACAATTAGTGCCAAGTATCACAGGAGCTGCACAAGAATCCCCTGTATCAGGACAGACAAGAGCCGTAATCTTCATGGGAGCGACACTCTGATCTTCTAATTCAGGGACAGCTATAACTACTTGTAGGCTGCCATCTACAGGATATGATCCTGAATTAAGCCCCCACAATTTCATTTGTCCCGTAGACTGAAGAGGTATATCCCTCAGATACTTTTGGTAGAACGAGCGATAAATCAGGGTCACTTGAGATCCTGTATCAAACAGGGCAGGAGCGGCATGACCATTGACAGTGACTTTGACAACGGACCTGGAGCCCGCAATAGCGCCTCTGGTCTTTACTCGGCCCGCCTTCCTTCGGTGTCTTTGATTCTGAATAGAGAAGACAGCACTGTGTCCCAATCCCTCACTGTCCTCCGTACACTGTCTGGCAGTATGGCCCGTCTGACCACATTTATAACAGGTTCTAGCATCCTTCCTCCGTTGAGTGGCAGTGGGTGGACTGGCGGACTGTCTAAGTTCTGACCGCTCCGCTGGTTTGTCCTTGTTTGAATTAGGAACAACATCTTCTTTAGAGATGCTTTTCGCTTTCTTAGGGGTACTAAAACTAATGTCAGCTTCTTGTTTCTTCACTAACTTCATTAAGTCAGGAAATGGAAGGACTCTATCAGATAGTAAGACCTTGAGTACTTGAGCAAGAGGATGATGAGGTTGTAACCCTCTCACCAACTGACTGGTTCTCATAGCGTCTACCTCTGAAGTAGATATAGCTGCGTGGTACACCAGACGTGAAAGAAGTAGCTGTAAACGGTTAATAAAAGTAGAGACATTTTCCCCTTCTTTTTGACGAACCATTCGGTAATCAGCAACCATCTGGGCAAGGTCATAGTATGGCTCAAAGTGATCAGACAGTACTTGTATATAGTCCAATGCACTCACTCCTTCATGAGAGTCTCTGTACAAGCGGATCAATTCTGCAGCAGGAGACCGCAAACTTTCACTGATACGCTGCCGCTTGCCTTCTTCAGAGCAAGACCATTCCTTCAGGCATTGGAGAGTATGTTCTTTCCATATCTCAAAGTTTTCCTCCCCTTGTGGTACTGGGACATTACCAGAGAATACTTTTAGTTTCTTGTAGTGAGTGGCCTGCAGGCCCTGAGCTAACATTTCAGTCAGCCTGGCTAAAGTGCTAATAGCACTGTCACTAGAGGAACTGCTAGCGACGGCCATACTGGGGGGGTAACTGGCTGAGCGGGGTTCTTCCTTTACCTGAGCCAGGGGAGGAACAGGAGGTCGGTAATCCCATGTAGTAGCTAGTGGGGAGGTTCCCCTCTGAGCTATATCGCTTCTCCATATCAATGACTATTCCCACTTCTAAATCTCATCAGTGCCTCCAAATGTAGCCCTATTTGGGGGGGGGGGTACGAGTATTATCCCTCCCGCAACAGACTCTGGCGCTGACCTGTGTGTATAATGGGACCTGAAGCCTTCGCTGAAGGGAAGAGTGGGAACATATATGAAATATATCAGTGCCTCCACCCAGGATAGAGCCTCTGTATTACAGGGAGGATCTCTTCCTGGGACTTACCCATGAGGTACAGTTAGTAGCCTTAACAAGGATCACTGTACTAATCTCACAGTCTGAAGAATACATACAGATACCACATAAGGTTATAACAGTAGCTTTATAAGAATCAACAGGGTAATAATACATACATAAAATATACTCAGAACACAGCAGTACTACAACAACCAGCAAGTCCTCAACCGTCTTAGGTTATATACCCGGGTATATATATAGATATATAGCAAGAGTCCAGTGCACAATACCTCCAGGCAACAGAAGAGATGCAGGGGCCCCTGTGGATGACTGTGGATCCTCGGATTCTTCCAGGAGATGACAGACAGCCGATCAGGAGATGATGATGATGATGGTGAGATTCTTCACAGGCAGCAAACAGGGCGACGGTGACGGCAGTAGATGCAGGCCTGACTACCCTAACACTGAGTCCTTAACCTGCCAGCTAAACTACTAGTGCCACCGGGCCTCTAACTAGCTAGTTGGCCTTCGGAAGCCTAACCTATCACTGCCCTGAACTATATATATATATGGATCCCTAACTACAGTTACTAGCTAGGTCCTGTGAGTATATAGGGGGTAACACATACCTAACTATATACTGTGAAGTAAAGAGGAACAAGTGGCTCTTAGACTCCCCCAGACATAACATGTCTGTCTCAGCAGCTCTGCTCACATCTCTCCCCCCAGCAGCTCTGCCTCACATGTGTCTGACTCACTGTATTTACAAAACAAAACTTGCACTAAATGCCTGGGGTCTCTGAAGCCAAACTGCAGGGGCAAAGAAGCCAGATACATTATATACTAGTAGAAATGGCAGTTCCCTACACAAGACTTTCACAAACCTGCTACACTTTATATTTAGATTGCAAGAATTCTCAATGTGTACTACAAACTTTTTATCAAGGTTGGAATCAGAATCAAATGTCAAACAATTTGTTGGGAGATACCATAGAGACTAGGAGGAAATTCGCCATTTCCTCTATGAAACTAATGTTGAGGGACGATAATAAGGCACATATTTGTCGCAGGGTTCTTTATTGTGCCAAACATGCACTGCATATTGCCTGCCATATTGTGGTGCTGGAACGTCCAACAGCCTTTTCATAAATCTCTGGTTCTCTGTACCATTTGGACCATTTATTAAGACTGGTGTACAATACGAAAGTCTTAATAAATTTGCTCCACAGTTTATAAAGCCCCATCATTCCACATATGAAGTATAAGGTCTATCTTGTTTTTTACTTTGGAATGTGTTGATAAAACAAAGTCTAATACAATTCCATGCCAACAGAAAAACCCTGAAGTTGCTGTCAACTTGAGGCTCATGGGCACCAATGCAATATTTGTAATGCTGTCTCCACTTACTATGTATTATCTATAATACTAGTGTCTTCCTATGTTGTAGAGAGGCCTTTGGGCCACCTCAGGCTCCACGGCCCAGTAGTTATTGCTACCTCTGTATCTCCTATAACTATACCCTGCAGTACTCTAGAGCTTTATGAAATACAGTTGGCTGACTCTCTTATTTTATAGCTTTGATAAATAGAGAGATAATTATGTTATCAAAGAATGGCTAAAGAAACATAAGTTAACTTACTTAAAGGGAATGCATCACCTATATTTTTACCAATTAAAACCACTTAGTGAAACCTACTCTTTTTTTTTTTTTCTAATCCTTTTCTTTCTGATTTTTTTTATGCTACTTTCTGTTATGGAGGCTGGCATCAGTGGCATCTCTACCATGGAGGCAGACCATGCAGCTGCTATGGGGCCCTTTGAGGGGGCCTGGTGCAGAACTCCTCCTGCAACTTCCTGACATAGATCCACTTTTTTGCAACAGCCACTAGGGGGAGCTCAGTTGAAAGAAATTTTTCCAACTTCCATTGACTTCAATGGTAGCAAATTAATTCCCACATACTGAGTTCCCGTAGTGGTGGCACCAGGCAGCCAATTTAGAGATATGCTTTACAGCAGGCACATGGATCATAGTCAGCAATTGTCTGGAGATAGTCATTGAGATATATTGGAGAGTTTTCTAGATATGTTCTTTGACCTGGACAGAAGACATTGTGCAGGGATGGGGAATAGATGAGTTATGACTATTACCTATTGTGAGTGGTGGATCCTATGATAGATACAGTCATATGAAAAAGTTTGGGCACCCCTATTAATCTTAATCATTTTTAGTTCTAAATATTTGGTTGTTTGCAACAGCCATTTCAATTTGATATATCTAATAACTGATGGACACAGTAATATTTCAGGATTGAAATGGGTTTATTGTACTAACAGAAATGTGCAATATGCATTAAACCAAAATTTGACCGGTGTAAAAATTTGGGTACCCTTATCATTTTATTGATTTGAATACTCCTAACTACTTTTTACTGACTTACTGAAGCACAAAATTGGTTTTGTAACCTCACTGAGCTTTGAACTTCATAGCCAGGTGTATCCAATCATGAGAAAAGGTATTTAAGGTGGCCAATTGCAGTTGTTCTCCTATTTGAATCTCCTCTGAAGAGTGGCATCATGGGCTCCTCAAAACAACTCTCAAATGATCTGAAAACAAAGATTGTTCAACATAGTTGTTCAGGGGAAGGATACAAAAGTTGTCTCAGAGATTTAACTGTGAGGAACATAGTAAGGAAATGGAGACCACAGGGACAGTTCTTGTTAAGCCCAGAAGTGGCAGGCCAAGAAATATCAGAAAGGCAGAGAGAAGAATGGTGAGAACAGTCAAGGACAATCCACAGACCACCTCCAAAGAGCTGCAGCATCATCTTGCTGCAGTGGTGTCACTGTGCATCGGTCAACAATACAGCACACTTTGCAGAAGGAGAAGCTGTATGGGAGAGTGATGCGAAAGAGCCGTTTCTGAAGCACACCACAAACAGAGTCGCCTGAGGTATGCAAAAGCACATTTGGACAAGCCAGCTTCATTTTGGAAGAAGGTCCTGTGGCTGATGAAACAAAGATTGAGTTGTTTGGTCATACAAAAGGCGTTATGCATGGCGTCAAAAAACACAGCATTCCAAGAAAAACACTTGCTACCCACTGTAAAATTTGGTGGAGGTTCCATCATGCTTTGGGGCTGTGTGGCCAATGCCGACACCGGAAATCTTGTTAAAGTTGAGGGTCGCATGGATTCAACTCAGTATCAGCAGATTCTTGAGAATAATGTACAAGAATCAGTGACGATTTGAAGTTACGCCGGGGATGGATATTTCAGCAAGACAATGATCCAAAACACAGCTCCAAATCTACTCAGGCATTCATGCAGAGGAACAATTACAATGTTCTGGAATGGCCATCCCAGTCCCCAGACCTGAATATCATTGAACATCTGTGGGATAATTTGAAGCGGGCTGTCCATGCTCGGCGACCATCAAACTTAACTGAACTGGAATTGTTTTGTAAAGAGGAATGGTCAAAAATACCTTCATCCAGGATCCAGGAACTGATTAAAAGCTACAGGAAGCGACTAGAGGCTGTTATTTTTGCAAAGGAGGATCTACTAAATATTAATGTCACTTTTCTGTTGAGGTGCCCATACTTTTGCACCGGTCAAATTTTGGTTTAATGCATATTGCACATTTTCTGTTAGTACAATAAACCTCATTTCAATCCTGAAATATTACTGTGTCCATCAGTTATTAGATATATCAAATTGAAATGGCTGTTGCAAACACCCAAATATTTAGAACTAAAAATGATTAAGATTAATAGGGGTGCCCAAACTTTTTCATATGACTGTACAATATTTTAATGTAATTATGCCTGTGATAAGATGAATGCTGAGAAGTGAACAGAATAATGTATAATGTACATAACAGAAAGTGCCAGCATATTATTAGGTTTAGTGGCCAGTGTGAAAACTGTAGGATTTTAGGATTTTTTAAACTTCTTAAAAAAAAAAAAAATTCACCAGCAGAGGCGTAACTACTGCCATAGCAGCCATAGCATAGCCCGACCACCCCCTCCTTCACAGCATTTTTTAATAGGCTGTTACCAACTGGATTACTCCAGCAGGTAACAGCCAATTTTCACTTACCTATCCCTGCTCCTGTCCACGTCCACCTCTGCTTAGGCTTACAGGGGTACTACTTATTACATCCTGGATGTTGCGTCTTGGTGCTCTTAAGCATCAAGACATAATAGGTGACCTCCCCGGAAGCCTAAGTGGAGTTGGCCGTGGACGTTTGGCGTTACATGCTGGAATAATCCAGTAGGTAGCTGCCTAAAGTACCTGTTAGCAGGCCTGCATGGGAGGGCACTATATTGTGTGGGGGCCTATAACAGGGGCACTTACTGTAACATTGGAGCATTTAAGCCACATACCCTTATCTGGGAAGCCATAGCCATATGTCTAGAAAAATTTTAGCTTAAACTAGATGAGCCAAGATGCATGAAGATGAGTTGAGATGTGCCAAATATCTGACACATTTATACCACTGTCTAGTCATTACCACAATAAGTAAATCTGGGCCTTTGTTCAATGTGACAGGTTTTCTTAGACATCCCATTTTACCCCTGGCATCTTATATTCCTATATGCATGGCATGTATAGTTTGTATGTATGAGAGACTAAATCTGTCATATAGTTTTCTCTTCTGCTTTAACGCAAGGTGAGAGAATCCCATCCACACCTTGAGGAAAAATACGCGCAGCAGACACGCTGCAATTTCCAAAACCGTTGCGGTTTTGGAAATCGCAGCAGGGCAATTATACCTACTGAAATGCCGGTGGTTTCCCTATAGGTATAATGGAAGCAAAAAGTCCGCAGAGGAAACCTCTGCAGACTTTATATGAAAAGCGCTGCAGAAAAAAACGCAATGCATTGCCGCCATGGTTTTTCCTGCAATGCTTTTTTTGCTGCAGCCCACTACGTGGGGCCTTAGCCTAAAGTTGTTTTCCCACATATAGAACCAAATTTAAATATGGAGTCAATAAAAAGTTAAACATTTTTACAGATATAAATAATTTACTGTGGTCTTGATCTGCTGCCAATTGATATGGCCATAAATGCCCAAACTTTCTAAGGTCTGTGACTTGTCGGGAATCCTGTCATAATTTCCTTTATATGACTGATTTTGCACAATGCATTTTTTTTAATGTTTTGTACTGTAGCTTTCTGAGGACTTAATTTTTGCAGGATAGTTTATAGTTTTAATTTGTACTATTTTGTGGTACATATAATTTATTAACTTTTTTTCCCTTTTTGTAAGGGAAAATGTACAGAAATGCTTCTGTATTACAGCATATTATAGCTGTGAGTGTTACGCTAGGTTCACAACATTGGGGTTTCCATTCTTTATTCCCCAAGCGGACCCAAAAAAAGGAAACCCAATCCGCTTATAAAGCGGTTACCCGCAGTAACCCACGGACCCCTTAGACTATAATAGGGTCCGTCGGGTTTCCGCCCGAAAAATGCGGAATGGGGGAAGGAATCGTGAAACGGTGATCAAGTGCAGGTGTAAACCTAGCCTTACACTGACAGGCAGCCTATTAAATCCAGCCTCAAAAAGGTTCTTATAAACCCTGGTACATATTTGACCTAAGGGGCCTTTGTCAGGCCCCCATTTGCCATGATAACCCATCAGCACTCCACAATCAGGTTGCAGGAGTGCCAATTGGTTTACAAAGATCTGCTAACACTGAAAAATCACTGTCACTATTGAAATCTAGGGGGTTAATCAGTCAGGGTCAGAGTTCCCTCCATCTGTTTCAAAGTACAGCTGAAATTGACTGTGGATAGCACAGCTACCCCATAATAATTTCCAGAGAATAAAATAAAAAGTTACACAATTTTAAAATAAAAACAAACAAAAAATATATGTTTTAGTATATTTTTTTTTAATTGGTAAAAGAAAACATATTGGGAATATATTCCCCTAAATTTTGTTAAAACAGTTTTGCTCAAAAATGTTTTGGAAAATGTAATAGATGGGTCAAAAAAGGTGTTTTTACAATAGTTTAAAAACACTGAAAAATGTGTGACCTTAAAGTACTTAAGTGTTGGTCCCAACAGAGAATTTTTCACATAAAATAGTGTATTCTGTGAACATATCCTAGATTTTTGATCCATGTAGAAAGCATTATTATTTTGAGAGATATCAGCGTCAATTTTGAAAATGTCTCACATTCACATCAACTGTCTCTAATAATGCAGACAGTTATAAAACAGGGAAAGCCTTGCTCCTGTTATGGCTAATCCTACGTGTTTCACTTTTGAAAGTCAAAAATCTGAGAAATTGATAAATATTTTAACCAAATAACAGCATGTCTCCTAACATTTATACCATTTACACCCAGTTTTATCTACGTTTATATTCAAACTGTCAATTAATATTTTATTTTCAACAATTATTGCTCTTGTTTTAAATCTTAGTTAAAAATCATCATAGTTATAGTGTCAGCCAGTCATACATTATATTATTAAATAATTGTTTCATTTTAATATCAATCTAAACATAAATTAAATGTCAATTGATACATGAAGATAGATAGATAGATAGATAGATAGATAGATAGATAGATAGATAGATATGTAGAATTGTAACGGTTACATACTAGCCATATCTTTTGCCTTAAACCTAGTTGTTTGTCTCGTACCCTAATAAACATAAACCATACAAGATACTGCAGGATTCAGTTACTGTAGGTTCTGCTTTTTTGCTTTTACAATAAAGGAAAATTAAACTATTCTAGGACACCTTGTTAAGTAATTATATAGCAACTGTGCAATTAAATAGCCATCAGACCCTGCAGCTGAGAAATTTCAGGTAATTATTCAAAGATAATTTAATAGACGAATTACTGTATTCAAGACAGCATTAGCTAGTAATCTGGCTCAATTAAAGTATCCAATTAATTTCTGCACCTTGATAATAGTTGTCCTTAAAGACCGTCTTTTTCTCCTGTTCTATGATGCTACATTTCAGATTTGAATGCAATATTTGCTTCTAACATTTATTTAACCACTGTTACCGTACATCTGGGTGCTCACTAGAATATTTTTAAAAAAAATCTAAATTTGTGTAAAATGACTTTAAATATTTTATCCAATGTTGTGTCAAACCACTTGAAATGAGAGGTGTTAAAATTTGTATTGTGCATATATACATTAAGTGAAAAACATGTTTCCAAACTGTAACAAAAATACATGCATTTTAAAAGCCAGGGTCTGAGTCCAAGGAATATATTACAGACCTCTAAACTCTGCAGAATGCTTAAATAAAATTAAGTCTGGGGATCACTGGGTAATTTTTGCATTTCCCCAGGACACTTAATAATAGCATTCAAAACAGTTGGAGGACTATTTAAGGCTACAGCACTCTAGTCATAACCATGCAATCTCATTTTTAGGCATCATAGGTCTTAATAATAGCATTTTAGACTGCGGATTGCGGGGTGGTAGAAATGTTAGAGACCCCTGTGACCATGAACTGACATGGCAGTGGAGCGTTGTGCTATAACTGTACAAAGGAGATGTAAATGTCAGGGTAAATGCAAGAAACTAGACCTACCAGGTCTGGATGTGTTATAAAGGTTAAAATAATTATCCACATAAAACAGAATCAACCTCCCCCCAGCCAGGCAGGATGCAGGCTAAGCTTTACCTTTTCACTACTCAAAGTGACATCTACAGAAGGGTGTCTAGAATATGAATACAAAAAATATTTAAAAAAAAAATAGCAAAAAGGGCAATTTGCACGTCTCATTACCAGCTGAATTACATTTCTGTTTGGAGCCTGAAGTAGTCCATTCCAGTTGTTTTTTTCAACAGCGTGAACTGCTTCAAAAACTTATCTAATGGCTTGTCTAGTCTACAGCTTGGCCCATGAATGTAGACTTCCTCAGGAAAATTCTTGCCTGAAAGCAACCATTGCAGCCACTGTGATCAAGATGTCCAGATCTCTTTCTACAAAGCTAAATTCAGAGGATACTGCTGTTATATAGACAGATAGAAAGGCAGAAAGCTACCAACAAGGATACATAAACTGATCATAGGCTGGATCTTTCTAGAAAAAAATATGAGGTGTTAACATTTACATGAAAAGCTTATTCCCTCTTTTACCTGGGTCTACTAACAAACAAAGAGTGAAAATGTATGCATGTATTATTTCATATAACTCTTGTCTGAGCGTAATGAGGTTAGAATGGTACAACAGTTGAGTTTTTCTTCAGCTGGGTAAAAATTTGCTGTCTAAGGCTAAGGCCCATGTAACAAAATGCACTGAAAAAAAATGCTGCAGAAAATAAAGTTTCTTTTCCAAGGCATTTTTCATTGTGTTTTTGCTGTATTTTTTTCTTTCCATTTTATAGATATATAATATATATAGTGCCATGCGAAAGTATTCGGCCCCCTTGAACTTTTCAACCTTTTGCCACATTTCAGGCTTCAAACATAAAGATATAAAATTTAAATTTTTTGGTGAAGAATCAACAATAAGTGAGACACAATTGTGAAGAACAAAATTTATTGGTTATTTTAAACTTTTGTAAAAAATAAAACTGAAAAGTGGGGCGTGCAATATTATTCAGCCCCTTTACTTTCAGTGCAGCAAACTCACTCCAGAAGTTCAGTGAGGATCTCTGAATGATCCAATGTTGTCCTAAATGACTGATGATGATAAATATAATCCACCTGTGTGTAATCAAGTCTCCGTATAAATGCACCTGCTCTGTGATAGTCTCAGGGTTCTGTTTAAAGCGCAGACAGCATCATGAAGACCAAGGAACACACCAGGCAGGTCCGTGATACTGTTGTGGAGAAGTTTAAAGCCGGATTTGGATAGAAAAAGATTTGGACACACCTTCTCATTCCAAGAGTTTTCTGTATTTTCATGACTATAAAAATTGTAGAATCACACTGAAGGCATCAAAACTATGAATTAACACATGTGGAATTATATACTTAACAAAAAAGTGTGAAACAATTGAAAATATGTCTTATATTCTAGGTTCTTCAAAGTAGCCACCTTTTGCTTTGATTACTGCTTTGCACACTCTTGGCATTCTCTTTATGAGCTTCAAGAGGTAGCCACCTGAAATGGTCTTCCAACAGTCTTGAAGGAGTTCCCAGAGATGCTTAGCACTTGTTGGCCCTTTTGCCTTCACTCTGCAGTCCAGCTCACCCCAAACCATCTCGATTGGGTTCAGGTCTGGTGACTGTGGAGGCCAGGTCATCTGGCGTAGCACCCCATCACTCGCCTTCTTGGTCAAATAGCCCTTACACAGTCTGGAGGTGTGTTTGGGGTCATTATCCTGTTGAAAAATAAATGATGGTCCAACTAAACGCAAACCGGATAGAATAGCATGCCGCTGCAAGATGCTGTGGTAACCATGCTGGTTCAGTATTCCTTCAATTTTGAATAAATCCCCAACAGTGTCACCAGCAAAGCACCCCCACACCATCACACCTCCTCCTCCATGCTTCACGGTGGGAATCAGGCATGTAGAGTCCATTCGTTCACCTTTTCTGCGTCGCACAAAGACACGGTGGTTGGAACCAAAGATCTCAAATTTGGAGTCATCAGACCAAAGCACAGATTTCCACAAGTCTAATGTCCATTCCTTGTGTTCTTTAGCCCAAACAAGTCTCTTCTGCTTGTTGCCTGTCCTTAGAAGTGGTTTCCTAGCAGCTATTTTACCATGAAGGCCTGCTGCACACAGTCTCCTCTTAACAGTTGTTGTAGAGATGTGTCTGCTGCTAGAACTCTGTGTGGCATTGACCTGGTCTCTAATCTGAGCTGCTGTTAACCTGCGATTTCTGAGGCTGGTGACTCGGATGAACTTATCCTCCGCAGCAGAGGTGACTCTTGGTCTTCCTTTCCTGGGGCGGTCCTCATGTGAGCCAGTTTCTTTGTAGCGCTTGATGGTTTTGGCCACTGCACTTGGGGACACTTTCAAAGTTTGCCCAATTTTTCGGACTGACTGACCTTCATTTCTTAAAGTAATGATGGCCACTTATTTTTCTTAGCTGCTTTTTTCTTGCCATAATACAAATTCTAACACTCCATTCAATAGGACTATCAGCTGTGTATCCACCTGACTTCTGAACAACACAAGTGATGGTCCCAACCCCATTTATAAGGCAAGAAATCCCACTTATTAAACGTGACAGGGCACACCTGTGAAGTGAAAGCCATTTCAGGTGACTACCTCTTGAAGCTCATTAAGAGAATGCCAAGAATGTGCAAAGCAGTAATCAAAGCAAAAAGGTGGCTACTTTGAAGAACCTAGAATATAAGACATATTTTCAGTTGTTTCACACTTTTTTGTTAAGTATATAATTCCACAAGAAGCATTTCAAGGTCCTGGAGTAGCCTAGCCAGTCTCCAGATCTCAACCCCATAGTTGAAAGTCCGTGTTGCCCAGCGACAGCCCCAAAACATTACTGCTCTAGAGAAGATCTGTATGGAGGAATGGGCCACCATACCAGCAACAGTGTGTGCCAACCTTGTGAAGACTTACAGAAAACGTTTGACCTCTGTCATTGCCAACAAAGGATATATAACAAAGTATTGAGATGAACTTTTGTTATTGACCAAATACTTATTTTCCACCATAATTTGCAAATAAATTCTTAAAAAATCAGACAATGTGACTTTCTAGATATGTTTTCTCATTTTGTCTCTCATAGTTGAGGTCTACCTATGATGTCAATTAAAGGCCTCTCTCATCTTTTTAAGTGGGAGAACTTGCACAATTGGTGGCTGACTAAATACTTTTTTTTCCCCACTGTATCTGTATATATATATATATATATATATATAAGAGAGAGAGAGAGAGAGAGAGAGAGAGAGAGAGAGAGAGAGAGAGAGAATTCTTGCGAATTCACAGCTAAAATAAACATGCTGCACTTTTCGAAAACACAGCTCTTTTTTTCTGCAATGTGTGGATGAGTTTCACTGATACTGTACAATACAGCGTTTTTTCCTGATGCGTTTCCGCAGCAGCCCAAAGCAGTGCATTTCCACAATGTGGGGCCTTAGCCTTAATCCTGTATGTAATTACTCTAGCCAAGGCAGTGTGGCTAGTTGGCACCTCAATGGTTTCCAGTATAAATATTCTGCTAGGCCCCCAAACTATTCCCATGAACACATAGTAATATACAGTAAATGACAAGTATGATAGAAAGCAGAAATAATAGTGTTCACAAAAGCCACTTCTATAAGCCACGTTCACATTCTTTGTTTTTACCATGTTCAGCAGCTGCATTTTCCATTAGTGACCTGATATTGTATGCTAGTGACTTGTGAATTTTTTAAAAGGAGAAGCATTCCAAGGAATATTCCCTAGAAATGCTTATTTAAAAAGTATGGTAAAAGCCATAAAAAACAAAGGCATTAGCATACAGTTTCAGCAGCAGTGAAGGGTTATACCACACTATATAAATGGGGATGTTAAAATGGATCTGTCATTAGAACATACTGCCTCTTGTAAAGGCAATGTATTAAGACCGGTCCTCCCAGCTTTTACACCCAAAAAAATATTGTGCACTTTGGTTATTATAAGATAGAACACAGTGGAATCATAGCAAAGAGTTTGGTGTATTTATAAGAACATATTGTAATGGCAGATTCGCATGATAATGTATTTCTGGGCAGAAACTGAAAATCAGCTGTTTTCTATGGTTGGATCAATACCCCTATTCCTAAATTTATAGCTATTTGTTTTGTCTCAAATAAAACTCAATGGCCCCCATTTATTAATAGCTAGACAGTTTAAACTCAAACAAGCAGTCTGAAAATGTACCACAGTGGCTCATGCTAGGTGATAAAGCTGGAACTGCTTTAGACCGGGGCCCCAAGTGGCGGAAACTAAATGAAAATTATATCTACGGAAACGCCAGCGGTTTCCCTATAGATATAATTGAAGAAGAAAGTCCACAGAAGTAACCTCTGAGAACTTTCTGTGCAAAGCGCTGCGGGAAGTAACGCGAGGCGTTGCCGCTGTGGCTTTTCCCACAGCTTTTTTGCTGCGGGACGCCACGTGGGGCCTTAGCCTTAGACTGTCTGATCTAAGTTTAGAACAGCTATTAGTTTGCTTATTTTAACCCAGAATTTTATGAGAGAATTTTGTCACATTTTAGCCACATCCCTTAATTCTGAAATCACACCCATTTGTCTAGCAAGTCAGAAAAATGTAATCTCAGCTATATGTGTCACAATGCATCAAAATGTGCCAAGATAGTCCACATTTTGGTGCATTTTATGCCAAAGCCTAGTTGGAAACACAATAGTAGATCCACCTCAATGTGCCATGTATTGTATTGGTGGCTCATTTTTTCTGCAGGCCTGCATGATTATCTACATTACTACATCATCTTGTCGTATAGCAGAGAAGGAAATTTTTGACTTCTTCCATCTACTAGGTCAAGAGTTATGAAGACACCTAAATATAGTTATTGTACGCATAACTCCCATAGAGGTAAATAAAAGTTATGGAAATAGCATGTCAAAGTGAGTTATGCTGTTTCTGTAACTCCGGGACAACATAGCTCTCTGCCACAGTTTTCATAATTCCCATTCACCTCTATGTAGAGGTTCACCCTGTAGAACCGCTGTGTTTACCTTGCGAAAAAATCACAACCTCGGTGAGGTGGAGACAGGACTATTTTCATTTCAGCCATGAAAGGTTGAAATGTGAATAACCCTTCAATAAAAAGAGAATACAAAAAAAAATACAGTTTTAAAGGGTCATGCTATGCAGAGATTTCGGGGTGTTTTTCACTATTTCTTGCACACCACACACTCAGCTCCTGCACAGTAGCATGAACACCCCAATTATCATAAGTAAAGTATTACAATCTCCCATAGCTGGATGTTACCATACCAAGCCAAGAGAGGATTTCTGGTCACAAAAGACTACAGAGTTTCGCCTTTTTGTAGGTGTAGAGGGTAAACTTTGGTAGGTGTAGATGTCAAATTTTAATGTTTTGGGATCCCAAGTAAGTAACTTTTCAAGACAGGACATCAGTCCTGCTTAAATTGGGCCAAGCTTATGACTATATTTTTCAATATTCCTTGTGTAAAATCAGCAATTGATAGTAGAGAGTAGCTTTCAAAATTTATAAGGTGGTGATCTAATAGTAAAAAGATGGATACAAGATGGCATAAAATTAGATGACAAAATTGAATAACATAATGTCTCTTTTAGTGTAGGTAGTAAAGGGTATCATTTTAATTTCTTGTACAGATGTTGGCTAAAAAGATGATTTGTCACCTATTGCACATAGACGCTGGATCTACCTGAAAACAGAAATTTGTTACCTATAAGAACCTTACCTATTACCTATATAATAATGAGACCCAACTGCAGTCATACATAGATGCCTTTGGATACCAAATGTTCAATGAACTCTAGAATTTGTATTGTACATATCAAACCCACAATGGCAACTGAGATATCATAGCACTTCTGTAAAGAATGGATACTTTAAGGCCGAGGCCCCATGTGGCGTAAGCGCCGCGGTATGCCTCCGACAAACACTGTGGAAAAAAACGTGGCATTTTACAGTCACAGCAAAATGGAAGGGATTCATGGAAAAATACGCGCAGCAGACATGCTGCGATTTCCAAAACCTACTGAAACGCCGGCGGGATGCTACGTGGGGCCTTAGCCTAAAAGAGGATTCCCATCTTGAAAACAAGAGTCCCCCAACCTCAGTCTACCTCTTCCAGTAGAAGTGGGCAGAATAACAAAAACAACCAAGTGTATTAGAGTTACAGAAACATTGAATCAAAGCAAACTCTGCAGATTCAATAGTCCTGTAACCTTTACAAGCCTGGATGCAAGGGGGCAGGGTCTGGGTACACCCATTCTAAACATAGCTGCAGGTCCAAGAGGATTGAGCACTTAGCAACAAGCACATTTTAGACGATTATCCAGTGGTGCTTGTTTCAGTGGAAGTCCTCACTGCACATGACTGCTGAGGCCAATCTGCAGCCTAAGGAAAGGAACTGAGACATAACTCAAACTCATACGTCACCTGTGACATCCTGGTTCCTTTCTTTAGACTGCTGAGGTCAGTGATTGGCCTCAGCAGTCACGTGAGGCGAGGACCTATCCCAGCCTCCTGGTAGAAATCTGTAATTCCTGGACAACCCCTTTAATGAGATGGTAATTGCCCATCAAGGCAATGGCTATGATTGTACGCCATGCTAGTATATGGGGATGCTTCACCATTGTATATTGTAACATTGTGGCATCAAAGTGCAATGGCTCTGTGGCTGCGATGCAGCGGCATTATGATTGTAGGTGGGTTTGGATGCTATTGTACATTATTAAAAAAAGCAATTGTCCCCATATGTGAGCCATACTTTGTGCAGGTTTAGTATAAGGGACTGTTTGTGCTGGGATGAAGTCAACCCCTGGAAAAAGTCTGCGCTGAAATGTGCATTGGAACTGGTATCATCCCAGGACAGACTGCATTGTACTTACAAGTTAAGGGGTATAGTTCCTCTCCAATCTTTATGGTCTATGATATTATGTACTATTATACAGGTGATCTCAATAAATTAGAATATCTTTGAAACGTTTATTTCTTTCCGTAATTGAATTAAAAAAGTAACCACCTATATTTTCTAGATTCTTTACACACAGAGTGTTCTATTTCAAGTGTTTTATTTCTGTAAATGTTGATTATGGATTACAGGTAATGAAAACCCAAATCTAAGAAAATTTTAATGTTGCAAAAAAGTTCAGTATTGTAAATTCAGTGTGTCACCTGCCAAGGTTTCCTAAGCCTTTAAATGGTCCCTCAGTCTGGTTCAGTAGGACACACAATCATGGAAGACGCTGATTATGAATTGTATTACTGAAATGAATGAATGTTTCAAAAATATTCTAGTTTATTGAGATGCACCTGTACATTGATGTGTGATTGACTTGGGCAAGGGTATATATTATTTATTGGGTTATTTTGTATATTATAGTCAAACTGGTCTGTCCAGGGATTTGTTGCCAATACCACTGTGGTTCTCATGTTTTTTATTATATTATCTGTGGATATTTAGATTTAGATACACATGGGATTGACTAATTTGTCTCTATTTGTATAATGTTTCCATTAAACTAGCCCAATTCCCGCAAGGCAATAATTTCGTAGTTTTCCGTACTGGTTTTAGTATTATATAACTTATTATATAACTTATTATATAACTCAAAAACTAAGAATTCTTAAAGTTATTTTCATGCAGCTTTACATTGTAAAATTATATTAAATCAAGTCTTCCTTGTAGTTTAGGTAGGAAGTAATTTCTGCTCTGCTCACCATGGTCCTCTTGCTGCTGAGATCTGACAGTGATCTGAAGCAGAGGTAATAATGTGTAACTAGATTGTATATGTATATGTGTGTAATGTATGTGAAAATAAGATAAGATAAGATAAAATAAGATAAAATAATCCTTTAATAGTCCCACCATGGGGAAATTCAGTGTATTACAGCAGCATAGATAATAGATAATACAATACAAATACAATATATACAAAAAGCTCCAAGGTAGAGGTATTACAGTGACAGTAGGTACAGATAAAAAGGTGCAGGTAAAAAAGTAGTAGAAGGGATATCACAACTTAAAGATCTTTCAGTTCTCTGTATGGAGTGATCTCCGCTTAGGTTAGTGTTGGTTGTACAGCCTAAACGCAGCAGGGAGGAAAGACTTCCAAAAGCACTCCTTCTCACACTTAGGGTGGAGCAGTCGGTCACTGACAGTGCTGCCTAGCACTATAACAGTCTCATGCATCGGATGGAAGTTATTCTCCCGCATGGAGCTCACCACGGACAGTATCCTTCTGTCACCCACCACCTGCACTGGGTCTAGGGGGCTCCCCAGGACAGAGCTGGCCCTTCTAATCAGCTTGTCGAGCCTACTCCTATCCCTAGTTGATATGCTACTCCCCCAGCAGGCCACTCCAAAGAAGATGGCTGATGCCACTACAGAGTTGAAAAAGGCCCTAATAAGTGCCCCCTGGACTCCAAAGGCTCTCAGCCTCCTAAGCAGGTAGAGCCTGCTGTGGCCCTTTCTGTACAGTGCATCCAAATGATCTGCCCAGTCCAGCTTATTATTGAGGAGCACACCCAGGTAGGTGTTGACTATCGCAATGCCCGTCCCCTGGATGCCCACTGGTTTTGAAGGGTATCTTGCGAAAGTCCACCACTATCTCCTTGGTTTTCCCAGCAATAATCCTAAAGTGGTTCCGCTGGCACCAATCCACAAAATCCCGGTTCAATTCTCTGTACTCCCTGTCATCTTCGTCTGAGATGAGGCCTACTAATGCAGAGTCATCAGAATACTTCTCTAAGTAGTAGCTAGATGAGTTGCACCTAAATTCTGCAGTGCACAGTCTGAAGAGGAAAGGGGCAAGAACTGTACCTTGAGGTGCCCCCGTATTACAGATTACGGTGTCTGACCGTCTGATGTGTGTGTAAAGTGCATATTTATATGTAATGTAGGTGACCCCCAACCTATCTATCTGCTGGGTTTGTTTGATATGCTGGGTTCTGGTGACAGACTTCCCTTAAGTGTATGTATATTGTGGATTGGAAACACTCACTGACAGGATCCTCTTTCCTGCATGTACCAAGTCAATAATCTAGTAAATCTTGCATTGTACTTTTTGTTGTACTGGTTCTGGTGCTATGTAGATAAACCCCCTCACAAATGTACAGCACCATGAAATTACTGGTGCTCTATAAATATATAAATAATGTATACAATTAGACTACAAGGGAAAACGAATAGAAGAGAATGAAAGGAAAAGGATGTAAACAAAATTATTAAAATGTATCCAAGTATGCTCTAAATAGATTAAATTAAATGTAATTAAACTATGTCTACTGTAACTAGCCAACTATATGAGTGAATCTTTTTCCTAGGTGATAAAAAGCCTAACTACAGCTAGGAGATAAATTAATGCAAGTTATGCCTTACAACCACTTTATCTTTTATTTTATTGTTGGAGTAAGGGTCTATATCATGAATTGTGCACATTTTGTATTGTTTTTGTTAATATTTGCTAGAAAAGGCCCATTTAATCGCTTCCCGACCCATTACAGGTCAGGGGTGAGTGGTTGCTCAAGAAGCATTATGTAATAGTACATCATAAAGATAGTATAGTACTATAGCTTTTTAACCCCTAAGACCTGGGGTGTCAAACCCATTTTTGCCAAGGGCCACATAAGCCTTACGGTTGTCTTCAAAGGACCGTTAGTAATTCTGCGACTGTCTAAACGTAGCTATGCCAGTTACTGTAGGTGTAGTTACATTTATAGCCCGTTGAAGGCTGATGTTAACATATTGTTAATACACATAGGTAATAATGTCCTATTTATCCCCCCATACAGGTAACAATTCCCTCATACGTAACAGAGCCCTAATTGTTCCCCCACATAGATATTGCTGACCCCCACAGGTAATCGTTCTCCCCAACACACCCCAAATTAAATCACATATAGTTCAGGCCACACAACTCTGATGAATTTCGTACTTACCTCTTCTTCCTACAAAGCGCCGATGTGGCACCTGGCTGTGCACCTCTTCTGTTGTCCTCACAGCTACCCTCTCACCTGCACTATAGTACAGCAAGTGGTGCCGTACAACAGTAGACAGAATGGCTAGAAGGACATTAAAAGAGGTACACAGCCAGGCACCACATTAGTCCTTTGCAGGAAGAAGCAGTAAGTATGAAATTCCCTACACCTGGAGACAGTAGTGTGGTGAATGGGCCTACAAATGCTGTGACCCTCTATAGCTGTTTGTTATGTCTTTGGCTGGAAGGTTAACAGCAGTCTCTCAATTATAGAGTGCTGGGCACCTTCTGGCTGAAGACAGAACAAAGTGATGTCACAGAATGTGGCTCTCTAGCCCCCAACACATAATATGGCACAATTTTTTGAGCCCCCACACAGTATATGACCCCCTTTATTTTTTTGCTCCTGCACAGTAAATGACCCCTCTTTTTGGGCTTCACAAAGTGATACCCTGTTTCCCCCGAAAATAAGACAGCGTCTTATATTAATTTTTGCTCCCAAAGATGTGCTGTGTCTTATTTTCAGGGGATGTCTTATTTTTTTTTTCAATGAAGAAGAATTCACATTTATTGCTGAACAAAAAAATTAACATTTATTATATACGGTACTGTACAGTAGTTGTCATCACAAACCAGCATAACCAGACAAACTGTGAATCCTATCAAGAATTTCTTACTACTACCGTACCATTATTTCCATGTACAACAATTAACAGTATGGTACATTTACCAATTTTTACGGTATGAATATAAAGTAAAATTTATTCAATGACAGTTATGTCATCATCTTCTAGGACATCATCATAACAATCCAAACCATTAATTTCCCTGCACACAGTATTATATCCCATAGTGGCCCCTGCACACAGTATTATATCCCATAGTGGCCCCCTGCACACAGTATTATGCCCCATAGTGGCCCCCTGCACACAGTATTATATCCCATAGTGGCCCCTGCACACACTATTATTCCCCATAGTGGCCCCTGCACAGACTATTATATGTCCCATTGTGGACCACCCATGAACAATTATTATACTTTGGGGTCTTTTCAGACACCAGAGTATAATGATCGGAGACCCAGGGGAGGATAGAAACATAAAAAAACAACGTTGCTTACCTGTTCCTCTCTCCGGTCCACTTCCTGCTACTTCGGCCTTCTTCAATGTTGGACCAGGCCGGCGTCACGTGATGCAGGGCGACGTCGCGACGCAAAATGACGTCCGCTGAAGTCTGCGATGTCACCAAACAGGCCCGAAGCCTGGAGAAGCGTAGGAGAGGTAAGTACATTGTTTTTTATGTTCCCTCACCAACTCTGGGCCTTCGATTATTATACTCCGGGGTCTTTTCAAAGTCCCCGGAGTATAATAATAGCAGTGATTGTGGGGTTCGGCCCGCGGCCTCACATACCGTATATACCGTATCTTCTGTTCGGGAATGCTGAGAAAAGAAACGTCTCCTACGTCTTACTTTCGGGGGATGCCTTATATTGGGCAATTCTACGAAACCTCTCCTATGTCTTACTTTCAGTGGTGTCTTACTTTCGGGAAACAGGGTATGTTAGGCCGCTACCTACTGCAATCCTATTGCCGATAATTTAGTCACCCATCCATGATCCTATTCAGGCCAACCTCCACTGCAGAACACCAGGACGTTACATACTGGCATTCTTCAGCCTCATGACATATTGATCAGCGTCACCTAGAGGTAGCATCAGAGGCTAGCCTAGACAGATATGTGGATAGGTGAGTAAATTATCTGCCTATTGCAATAATCCAATAGATAGCAGAAGATTAAAAAAAAGAATGCCGCCCCCCCCCCCCCAGTTTATGCCATGAGGTGCTGCCTCAAGTTGCCTCATGGCAGATGAGGCCCTAGGCCTAAGGTCACAAAATTGGCCTTGTGTTTGACATCTGTGCCTTAGATTAAACCATTAAAGATATTAGTGGCATCTAAGGGGGTCTCTTTGCGCTTCTACCACCAGCACCCCAATCCCATCATTGGGGTGCCAATGAGTTGTCATGGTTGTCACTATCATAAGTAAACTTATAACAGAAAGTGGCAGTGTCTTATAAATTTACTTTCAGTTTCAATTTGTAAAGTATAGTACACTGCAGTACAGAAAAAAAAAATATAATAATAAAGTCATAATTTTTTTACGGGTTTTGCTTTTACAGCATTCACTGAGCAGCCAAAATGACATATTCTGTGCATCAGTATAATCACAATGATATCACATTTCTATAGTTCTTGATATGTTTCAACATCTTTACAAAAATCCACAACTTTGAAAAATGTGAATAAACATAAGGTTTTTATATTTCCATGTACAGAGCTGTGTGTCTTTTTTGCGTGGCAAGTTCTACATTTTATTTATACCATTTTGGGAATTTTCTAACTTTTTGATCAATTTTTATTACATTTTTAGGCAGTTTGGCCATTTTCTTTTCTTTTTTTTCCGACTACAGCATTCACTATATGGGATAAATATTTTTATATTTCTTTAATTCAGGCATTTTTGGACACAGAGATGCCAAAATAGTTTATGTTTGTTTTAGTTTATTTTTTATTAGTGATCTAGGGACATGGGGGTGATTTGAAATGTTATATATTTTTTATTTTTGTTTTAAAAATTTTTAACATTTTATTACTTTCATTTTCAGACGCACTAGGAGATTGACCACCATACTGCAATACTAATATTGAGAAATCCATGAGAAATAATAACAGGCCTGGGAGCCTTCAATAGGCTCCTGGCTGTCATGGAAACAGATCCCGCCCTTAGATCTTGATCTGGAGGACAGCAGTCCAAGAGAACATGGCAGCACCCATGCGGCAACTGTCTTCAGATGCCTCGGTCACATTTGATTGAGGTACTGTAAAGGTTAATGTCCTTTGTTTGTTGGCATTGCTGCTGATAGATGCTGCAGCTTTGGTGCCTAATAAGCTCCTAGGCAGGATCCATATTTAAAGTTATGGCAGCAGATGTCAGAAAATGGTTAATCTCTATGTGTTTGCAGGGAAATTGTCTTTTTTTTTTAAAAAAAAAAGTTATTGGGGGAGAATTTATTAAGTCCTGAATTCCATAATTTCGGCATTAAAAATTGCAGAGTAGTGATTTGTTACTTTATAAGTTTATTTGCACAAAAATGTGACATTTTGCTTTGTAATACCACTCACTCCATGTAGATTGGAAAGTGAGTGTGGTTAGCCTATCTAGCTATCTATACTCCAGCATCATCAAAAATGTTCAAAAACTGCTACGATCTCACTTAAGTGACAAGATGGCGAAGAAAGTAGAGTAACATCCTAGGACAGAAGTTTTAGACTTCCAGATGTGCCAATTTTATCAGATACTATGTGACATTTGACTAATTAGGCACATTAAATTTACCCCATTAAATCTAATAAAAAGTGTATTAAATGCAATAAATGGTGCATTTTAACCAATTGTTATTTCTGCAATTTCCTAATATACTACTTTAAATTTACCAGAGGCCAACCTATGCTTTATGATTTGTTCTAGTAAGAAACAGTAGTGTTGGCCCAGAGGAAAATGCATGTGTTGGTAGATTCAGCACTATTTCTAACATTTTATTGTGTATACAACTTTTTTTTGTAAATTATTTACATTACTACTATATATATTTTCTTTACTCATCAGTATCTCCATTATGTTTATTGAGATGAGCTTTTCTAAGACAAAATGTTCTTGCAATTTATGATATTGCTTATGTAATACATTCCATTTTTTACATTGATCAGATTTCAAATATGACAGTGACATTAAAGAAGCTTCCCATGACAATTTCAATATAAACAATTCTATGTGATGCCCACCTATGCCCCCGAAAGTAAGATGCAGAGATGTAGACTAATATGCTTTATTGCTTATTTAAGAATACTATTAAAAAAGTGAATATTTTATCTTACAGCAATGAAGAATATGCTTTTCTATATTAAACTGTTGAGCATTGTCTAGAGGTATAGGAAGTCATTTCTCAAGGTTAAGGTGCCGGGGAAATATATTGCGGGTCACAGTTGATTTTTTTTAAACATTCTTTGCTTCATGGCTTTGGAAGCGCAATGGAAAATTAATACAAAAGACCAAAAAGTAATTCACACGGCAGGAATACAGAAATTGTAAAAGCACAGACAGCACTACAGAGGAGCAGTGCCATTCACACACAAAGAATTTTGCTCATGTAGATGGCTGATTAATTGCTGGCCTGCCTAGTTGAAACTGCAACAAGCTAGATACTGCCAGCATGCCATCTGTTACCATGGAAATGCACAATGTTCCTGGTTCTGACAAACCCTTGAATGCTGGAAAGATTGTGCCATATGTAAATAAGGCAAATTAGTTTTCCTATATCATCCAGACAAGGTTATACTAATATAAAGCACATATTCTTACCATAACCCCTAGCGTGTCATGAATAGAAGCCACCTCTTCACACAGAGGAACCTGCACAGTACTCTCACAATAAATACCCTGCACAGATTTCTGAATACTATTTCATCTGCCTGGAACACATTTAACTCTTTCATGTCAACTCATGGCAAAATTTCTAGATAATTGAAGACAGGGAAAGGGTTCATTAATGTATGCATGATCACTAGATGTACAACATTGTGCGCAGCTATGATTCCTAACAAAAAAGAAATTTATTTTTTTTAATGTAATAATTAAATGAATAAATTATTGTATGTATTTATTTGAGAGTAACAAGGCACAGGATGTTTTCTCTTTTGAGGCCCTATACTGAGTGAGCAAGAAAAAATGCTTGGTTTTCAGTACAAAATAGAAAATGTGAAAAATGAGAAATGTCATCAGATTTACCAAAAAAAGAACATGATATACATTGCCTATTGCACAACTTGACTACATTTACAACTGATAACATGGTCACCAGTGCCAATTTTTCAGCTGCTCAGGTATGGCTTGGCTGAATATAAATAGAAGTATAAATATAGACATTTATATATCTATATATTTTAATATCCAAAGTCTTTATAACAGCCACATGTTCTGCATTTATCGTATGTACAACTTTGCTTGAGAAGATTGTAAAATTAGTTGTAAAACTAACTTGCAAGCTCCTCTGATCCAACCATCTTCAATTATCATTTGCCTTAAGTACATTTTACTAGTTTGGAGGTTGAAATTAAATGTAAAAATGAGAAAATGAATGGTCTTTATGTTTGAGATTGTGGTTACATTGGCAAAGTAGTAGTAAGAGTCCATTATCAGGACAATTCAAAATCACTTCCATAGCAATAGGGCACAGTCCTGACATAGAACAGGTTCTATTTGGGTATTTTCTCATTTTTAACGTAGATTGTTGGATGTTGATTATTTTGCCTATATGGTTTAAACCTATTTGTAACATTCAGATACATTTTCACACATTTCCTAAGATCTGTTGATGACTTATTGGACTGATCAAGGGACTTTTTGCAGGATCTACTGGAATCTTTTTTTTCTTTTACAATAAATACAAACAAAAATTATGTTTTTAAAAGTGGCTGTTCAGCAAGAAACAACTTTTTTTGGAAAGGTTTCAAATTGTATTATAAAAACATAATAGAAGCAATACTCATTTGTCCAATCCCACACTGCTTCTATTTCAATGGTTATGAAGTCCATGCTGGTCTCTACTTCCTGGTCCTGTCTTGACACCCAGAAAATGACCACTCATCTAGTCAATGGTCATGACTGTCACCCACTTCAGTCAGTAAATATCTAAATGGCTATGTCCAAGCACTTCCTGTGTGTTGAGATGGGAGGAGTAGGAAGTAGAGACTAGCAGGGACTCATTAAGAATCAGGACAGAAAGAGCAGGGGACTGATAAGGTAAGTAATAGTTATTTTAGTTTTTTTAACCCACTATTATCCCTGTGCAAAATTCTTCCCAACTGGATAACCCTCAAACGTCATCAAAACACTTTCAAACTAACCCAATTAAGATGCTCCAAATTTTGTAAATATCAGGGGATTCAATGACATTGTGATAAAAAGTGTGGACTATGTTTAATAATTATAGTACAGAGAATTAAGTAAACTGGTTAGCCTAGAAAGGTACATGAAAACAAGACAAGCCAAAATGCATGGACTGATCCTCCTTGTTACCTTTAGATCTATTATGTTCTTAGTAAAATTCATTGTGGGTTTTTTTCCGCAGCATTTTTCCTCTGGACTTTCTGTTTCTATTATACCAATCTGGAAATTCCAGCATTTCCGTAGGTATAATTGACATGCTGCGATTAGCCCAAATAATGCTTTTTCGCAACGTGGGGCCCTGGCTTTAATGTCCTATTTTCTCTATCCTCAATCTGGCCCTTGTTGTTTTAACTACGCTGTAATGTTAAAAGATTGTTTTAAAGGTTAAATTTAGGAAACTTGAAACAATATGCAGGTAATTCTTCTTTACTGAAAATGTAACAGTTCTAAGATTGATAACACCTGTGGCAGTATGGAAATAATATAGCTGTTGTTCATCCTGACATTGAACAATTGCATTAATCATGTGACAGCTTTCTACACCTAGGACTTTACTACCGAGACCCTTTATCTATGACAATAGATGAAGAGGCTGTATTGGTGGTCACATAGCTTTTATAGGACTATGTATTGTCACTTCTTAGGAATGCTGCACTATTAATACCCAATTAACATCTTCAGTAGAGAAAAATTTGGATAATTTGAAAAAATTGGTTATAGCATGTAAACAAAATCCATTCCAATAAAATAGTGTCCACAAACCTTATGACTTCTAGGGTTATACCACCTGACCTCACTGTAGCCAATAGCAGGTTGGTCATCCCTATTATTAATGACGCAACTCTCTCACCAAGCTCCTTTAGGCTAAGGCCCGCAGCGTTTTTGGCTGCTGCAGAAATGCAGCAGAAAAAAATGCTGCATTTTACAGTACCAGCAAAGGGAATGAGATTTCATTAATCTCATCCACACATTGCAGAAAAAAACACATGATTGTTTGAAAGACACAGCATGTCAACATTAGCTGTGGAAATGTGAGCATTTTCCCTATATATTTAATAAGAGAAGAAAAATACAAAGAAAAATGTAGCAAAAGCACTGAAGTCAAAAGCAATGTGCTTTTGCTGCATTTTGCATTTTGCTACGTGGGGCTTTATTCTTATTCAGAATGTACACCTGCCCAACGAGAAGTTTCCTGCTAATCCAACATTGGAACTATTTTGGCAGTTCTGACACATCAGAATTTAAATCTCTAGAAAATATATTATATATTGCTTTGCTCACATGTTTATAGGAAACATGTCTGCATATCTCCATAAACTAAAGTGTTGTTTTATAACATTTTCTCAACCTCCAGTAAAAAGAGAAAAAAGATGAATTTGGGGGAAAAAACCCAGAAATATGAGAGATAAAGGATAAGGGATATTAACTTATCAAATACATGACTTTACAAATGAGCCCAAAATCAGTGTCATTCTGTTCTCTTTTTTTTATAATAAAATATTAATGAGTTTCCAGATTTCAGTCTGAATACAGCCAGCAGCTGTCATGCTTTGTAGCTATATTCTAACTTCCGGTTTTAGAGAGGTGTTTAAGATATTACTGCAAATGAAGGTTATGTAATTATTACCAATGGTCTTTTCAGTGAAATCCATTAGCAGAGTTTGATGAATTTGCCGGAAAATATACAGCAGGAAGTCTCCAGCATGCAGTAGTCATTTCTAAACATATTCTCAAAAGTTCTTTAAGCATTATTTAGTGTTCCAGACATAATAAGCTAAAATAACAAAAGACAGAAAATAACTTTTTCATAAACAATATTTGTAAAGCTATTCTGTAAATATAGCTAGTGTGGAGTGTCAGAGTATGTTAACAGGAAAGTATTTCTCCACCATGTGATAACATTCTCTCTCCAGAGTGGACCTTTTTAATCCATCACTATTCTGCGCATTTACCAAAGCAGACTCCCAATTTGTACCATGAAAGGAAGTCAGTTAGTGATTTGACCATGCAAAATTACTGGCAGAGCTGGGTAGTAGCTGGGAAGACATAGTTGAACATATCTTTTGTAATACTTTCATTAGCAGCACCTCATCTTAAAGTGCACTCAGCTCTCTGCATTGAGCTGCTCCACATCCAGTGTCGGACTGGGATGTCTAGGGCCCAACAGTGGATTTGCTTCTAGGGGCCCACCATCAGGACCCCTGCAGATCAGTGGTACCGAGACAGGGAAGCTAAAGGTTATAACATGTCGGGAGCCATGCTGCTCACCTGCCATAACATGTGCACTACTGCACTACCTAAACCTACTGCTACAGCCTGTATGGCAAGTGAACAGCGTGTCTCCTAGAATTGTTACCATTACCTGTAGATCATCATTACATCGCAGATGTAATATTGATGGCCTATCCTAAGCACAGGCCATCAATATTAGAAAGATGGATAAATACTTTGAAGAAGATGTCCAGGATTTGGAGCAACCCAAGTCCCGGGCGGGAGGAGTAAAATAAAAAAATACATAAAAAAGCATACTCACCTGTCCACGCCGCTCCGTTGTCCACTGCCAGTGTCCATTCATTCTCGTACTGGCGTCTCCTTGCTGGGAGTCCTGCATCTCATGGGACCGCTAAGACCAATTAGGTACAGGATTTCCAGAAATGAAGCGCCACCATGAGACCGAACAGACACAGGCAGTGGACAGTGGGGTGCTGGGGACAGGTGAGTATACTTTTTAAAAAATTTTTTTATTTTTACACCTCCCTGGCGGCCGCCACAGTGGTTGCTCCAGGTAATATACAACCTCTTTTAAGGGGTTGTCTGGGCCAAATTTTTTTATGGCCACTTCACTGGTCCCCCCATACAGTGGCCTCTTCACTGGTCCCCCATACTGTATGGGGAACAGTGATGGGGCCATTATATTGTGTGGGAGAAGTGATGGGGGCTAACATCCTGAGTGATGCATATTAAAGGGATTGTTCAGGGTTAATCTTTTTTATGGCCTATGGATAAGCTATAAATACCTGATCGGTAGGGGGCTGACACATGGCACCATCAGCTGTACAGCATCACTTCCGGCGCCTGTTCTGTACACAACACAGGGCCAGAAGCAGAAAGCTCCATCCACTGTATAGTTGCCCGATGCCGTCACTGCAGCTCAGCTCCCACTGACTTCAATAAGTGCTGTGATGCAGTGAAGGTGCCCGGCTAATACACAGTGGACAGAGCTTTCTGCTTCTGGCCCCATATTGTGTACAGGACGGATGCCAGAAGTGGCTGACAACGTACAGCTGATCGGTCCAGGGTCGGCCCCCAATAGATCAGGTATCTATAGCCTATTCTGAGGATAATCCATAACAAATTATGCCTGGACAACCCCTTTAATAACCCCCCTAATGCGCCACACGTTAAAGAGGTTGACCAGTATAATTTGTTTTCTTTTTTATAATTAGTCTGGGGGAGGTGACTCCCCTCCGGTGTCAGCAGGTCACAGCATGGTCCGGTCCTCCGCTGTCTTCTTTTGCCGGAAGTCCTCACTGGCTGTGATGTCCCAGGTCCCTTTCTTTAGGCCGCTGATTGGCCTCAGGGGTCACGTGACGTTACAGGTAGTTGCGTGCAGGGGGTACTTGCGCTGGAAGAAAACAGAGCTTCAGGCTAAACCACGCTGGGAGACACTGGGGACAGAAGAGAGAGGTTTTTTGTTTTTTTTCACCTGTGTAATTAAAAAAAAAAATGTTATCCTGCACAACCCCTTTAATGTCTCCTAGGCTATTGGCCTCCATTAGTTAACATTTTGCCAATGCAAATGCATTATATGCTCCTCAGTGGCCTCCACACAGTATTATATACCCACAGTGGCCCCCACACAGTAATATGTGCCAACAGTGGCCCCCACACAGTATTATGTGCCAACAGTGGCTCCCACACAGTATTATATGCTCACAGTGGCCCCCACACAGTATTATGTGCCAACAGTGGCTCCCACACAGTATTACATGCCCACAGTGGCCCCTACACAGTATTATTTGCTCGCAGTGGCCCCCACACAGTATTACATGCCCGCAGTGGCCCACACAGTATTATATGCTCAGCAGTGGCCCCCACACAGCTTTATATGCTCCGCAGTGGCCCCTACACAGTATTATATGCTCACAGTGGTCCCCACACAGTATTATATGCCCACAGTGGCCCCCACACAGTATTAAATGCCCACAGTGGCCCCCACACAGTATTATATGCTCCAGTGGCCCCCACACAGTATTATATGCCCACATTGCTCCCCTCCCCCCCGAGCTCCTCTCCCCCCCCCCAGAGCCGGTGCCATTGTTATACTCTGGGGTCTCCTCAGACCCCAGAATATAATAAGTAGAGGCCCAAGAGAAGTGATTAAAAATAACAAACACTTATACTCACCTTGTCTTACCTCTCCGGGGCATCCTCGCTCTGTCCTGCTGTCTTTCCCATCTTCCTTGGTCCCCATGTCACTGCTGGGGCCTTTTATTGGACCTCTGTGGTCACGTCGGGCGTGATGATGTCATTACGTCGGCGCGCCCATGTCACTGCTGGGGCCTAACCACAGGCCCCTGCAGTGAGGCCGGAAAAGTGCCGGAGATGATGCTGCGCCCAGGACAGGTGAGTATTTTTTATTTTTTTGTCACTTTCCCTGGGCTGGCATTCCCTTTCCATTAATAATAAGTATAGCAGTCAGGGAACCAGGCTTTCCCCGACCACTATCATGGTAGTCCGGGGCCCTGGACACTTCCAGCGGGCCCTGTACCCATCCTTACGCCACTGTCCATTGGTCAGGGGCCCAATCGGGATAGTCAGGGGCCTTATCGCGCCCCTGACCATCCCGATCGGACCCCTGACCTTTGCATCTGCAAAATGAGGTCTAAATATAGTCGGGCTCAGGGCCCACCGGGGGATTCACCGGTTCCTCGATGGGCCAGTCCGACCCTATCCACATCCCCTCCCCTCTGCTCTAAATCATGGCTGTAGTTGTTTCCTGGTTGGACACTAAAGTCATCACTCAGATCAGGGCTGGTGTCAGCACTCAGCAAACCTGGGCAAGTGCCGGGCCTCGTGTTCCTGGGGGGGTGGGGGCAACTCAGCTGCCAGATGCTAACTGTTTCACTTTATCGACTTGGCCTTGGAGACAGTTTTATTTGCAGGACATTTGGGGCAACAATGCAATTAAAACTGTCTGCATGGGCTGCCAGGCTTCCCCTACACCTCCACTCTTGCTCCTCCACTCCTTGCTGCTGAATTCTCTGTTACCAGACTGCTCTTGGCTGCTACTGTGTAGCTCGACCCCTTTGGTAAGCGACACCGCCCCTCCATGAGAGCTGCAATGTCGTGATTTTGTCAGTGTCATCTCATCTCATGATATGGATGCTCTCAAGGAGGTGCCTGGCCAGATACCAAGGGGCAGAGCTACTTGGCAATGGAGGAATACACTGTGTGAGTACCTCATTCTGGTGGCCCAGGGGAAGTAGCTGTCACAGACAAGACAGCATAGTCTACTGCCCCTGTGTGGCAGTAATGAAGGTACTACTGTGAGGTCAAGGGTGAGGCTTTGCAGCACCATTTTATTCTGCCATATCTCCTCACTCCTCAGTGCCTCCTGATGACACTCACTGCCACCTGAAAATGCCCTTGCAGGTGTCCTCCATCACCTCTGAGAACTCTGCTGGTGAATGCGTTTCTCAAATTCCCCTGTAGGTGCCTGATTGGATAGGGGGACACCTGCAGGGGGACATTAGAAGGGGGTGCACCTGCAGTGCCTCACCCCAACCTCACAGTGATACCTTCAGTTCCTCTGAGTACCCTGCTGTTGCCGACTTTCTCAAATCTCCCTGTAGGTACCACCCCATCCCTTCAGAGACCCCTGTTGGTGAATCCCTTCCTCAAAATCCCCGTGCTAGTGACCCTACCTCCTCAAAATTACCCTGCAACAAATGTCTGGGCTAACAGCTCCCACCTCCCCTGGTTTCTTACTCTGGGTAATTAAAGGGGTTTTCCAACAATGATTTTTCATACTGATAACCTATCCCGGTCTACTGCTGTAACTTCTGGATGTATCTTCTGACATATTTTTTACTTTTCTGACAGAAAAAAAAAGTTGTTCATTCAGGACTTTTTCTTCCTTTACAAAACTAAAGAAACATGACAGAAGAAAACTTATGTCATGTTTTTACCATGTCGCAAAGAGGCCCACAGAGACTCTGTTGCCCTAGGGCCCACATAATCCTGGAGACGGCCCTGATTCAGAGCAGGGGGTAGAGACTACAGGGCATTTCAATGCAGAGAGCTAAGTGCACTTCAGGATGAGGGACTGTTCTCCGAACACTTGCAGGAATGGGGCCTGCTGGAATAAAAGAGTTCTAAATAATAAAAGCATTACAAAAGGAATTTTTAAACTTTGTTAAATGTGCTGACAGGTGCCCTTTAGATGAGTTTTCCCCTATTAGGATGCATAGACTTTAGTTTTCTATATTAGGTACAACAACATGTAGACTGGTAACCACAATCTTAGAGATGTATCATAAGATGTATGTCTCATTTAGACATCCATAAATGAAACGAAAAAATGCTTGATAGTGGAGCTATATATTTGCCCAGAACAGGATTAAAATTCCACTGGGAAAAAGTAGTGAAACTTTTTCCATAGTTATCCAATCCCATTTTTGATCTATGCTCCAAAATGTAAGTGCATTATGTCCATCTGAATGCAGACTTATGCCTATTTAAAGGGGTTGTCCAGGAATTGGAGCAACCTTTCAGGAGGCCGGGGATGGAGTAAAATAAAAAATAAAGCATACCCACCTGTCCCTGGTGCTCCCCTGTGCTCCTACAGTGTCTTTTTGGTCTTCAGCCTCACCAGACCACTGAGACCAATCAGTGGCTTCAGTGGCCACTGGAGAGGGTCACGTCACTCACATATGTCACCGATTCCTTGCCATATGTCACCAGTTCCATTATTAATGCAGTACCTAGACCTCTTGCAATCCTACTAAGCCAAACTCAGATCCCAATCACCATAGGATAGGATGACCTAAGTTAGGTTTCAATAGTCACTAACTTTTCAACAAATTATAAATATGTAATATAGCATACTAGAGCAAAATGACTCTTTCTCCACATATCAGTTACCTCTCTATAAGGCACCATATTTACACAAACGTAAATTGTGTCATTCATTGTGTTATTAAAACATACAGTATATACAGTACACAAAGGTCTTACACTTACATACAGTATACAAAAGGTCTTATACATACAGTCATGGCCAAAAGTTTTGAGAATGATACAAATATTAATTTTTACAAAGTCTACTGCTTCAGTTTTTCTAATGGCAATTTGCATATACTCCAGAATGTTATAAAGAGTGATCAGCTTAACAGCAATTACTTGCAAAGTCAATATTTGCCTAGAAAATGAACTTTATCCCCCAAAACACATTTCAACATCATTGCAGCCCTGCCTTAAAAGGACCACCTAACATCGTTTCAGTGATTGCTCCATTAACACAGGTGTGGGTGTTGATGAGGACAGGGCTGGAGATCAATCTGTCATGATTAAGTAAGAATGACACCACTGGACACTTTAAAAGGAGGCTGGTGCTTGCCATCATTGTTTCTCTTCTGTTAACCATGGTTATCTCTAAAGAAACACGTGCAGTCATCATTGCACTGCACAAAAATGGCCTAACTGGGAAGAGTATTGCAGCTAGAAAGATTGCACCTCAGTCAACAATCTATCGCATCATCAAGAACTTCAAGGAGAGAGGTTCCATTGGTGCCAAAACGGCTCCAGGGCGCCCAAGAAAGACCAGCAAGCGGCAGGACCATCTCTTAAAAGTGTTTCAGCTGCGGGATCGGGCTACCAGCAGTGCAGAGCTTGCTGAGGAATGGCAGCAGGCAGGTGTGAGTGCATCTGCACGCACTGTGAGGCGGAGACTCTTGGAGCAAGGCCTGGTCTCAAGGAGGGCAGCAAAGAAGCCACTCCTCTCCAGAAAAAACATCAGGGACAGACTGATATTCTGCAAAAGGTACAGGGAGTGGACTGCTGAGGACTGGGGTAAAGTCATTTTCTCTGATGAATCCCCTTTTCGATTGTTTGGAACATCTGGAAAACAGCTTATTCGGAGAAGAAGAGGTGAGCGCTACCACCAGTCTTGTCTCATAAAGCATCCTGAAACCATTCATGTGTGGGGTTGCTTCTCAGCCAAGGGAATCGGCTCTCTCACAGTCTTGCCTAAAAACACAGCCATGAATAAAGAATGGTACCAGAATGTCCTCCAAGAGCAACTTCTCCCAACCATCCAAGAGCAGTTTGGCGCTCAACAATGCCTTTTCCAGCATGATGGAGCACCTTGCCATAAAGCAAAGGTGATAACTAAATGGCTCAGGGAACAAAACATAGAGATTTTGGGTCCATGGCCTGGAAACTCCCCAGATCTTAATCCCATTGAGAACTTGTGGTCAATCATCAAGAGACGGGTGGACAAACAAAAACCAACAAATTCAGACAAAATTAAAGCATTGATTCTGCAAGAATGGACTGCTGTCAGTCAGGATTTGGTCCAGAAGTTGATTGAGAGCATGCCAGGGAGAATTGCAGAGGTCCTGAAGAAGGGTCAACACTGCAAATATTGACTTGCTGCATTAACTCATTCTAACTGTCAATATAAGCTTCTGTTACTCATAATATGAATGCAATTATATTTCTGTATGTGATAAAAACATCTGACAAACACACATAAAAACCAGAGGGCAGCAGATCATGTGAAAATATAATATTTGTGTCATTCTCAAAACTTTTGGCCATGACTGTACATACATACATACAGTCATATGAAAAAGTTTGGGCACCCCTATTAATCTTAATCATTTTTAGTTCTAAATATTTGTGTGTTTGCAACAGCCATTTCAATTTGATATATCTAATAACTGATGGACACAGTAATATTTCAGGATTGAAATGAGGTTTATTGTACTAACAGAAAATGTGCAATATGCATTAAACCAAAATTTGACCGGTGCAAAAATTTGGGTACCCTTATCATTTTATTGATTTGAATACTCCTAACTACTTTTTACTGACTTACTGAAGCACAAAATTGGTTTTGTAACCTCACTGAGCTTTGAACTTCATAGCCAGGTGTATCCAATCATGAGAAAAGGTATTTAAGGTGGCCAATTGCAAGTTGTTCTCCTATTTGAATCTCCTCTGAAGAGTGGCATCATGGGCTCCTCAAAACAACTCTCAAATGATCTGAAAACAAAGATTGTTCAACATAGTTGTTCAGGGGAAGGATACAAAAAGTTGTCTCAGAGCTTTAACCTGTCAGTTTCCACTGTGAGGAACATAATAAGGAAATGGAAGACCACAGGGACAGTTCTTGTTAAGCCCAGAAGTGGCAGGCCAAGAAAAATATCAGAAAGGCAGAGAAGAAGAATGGTGAGAACAGTCAAGGACAATCCACAGACCACCTCCAAAGAGCTGCAGCATCATCTTGCTGCAGATGGTGTCACTGTGCATCAGTCAACAATACAGCACACTTTGCACAAGGAGAAGCTGTATGGGAGAGTGATGCGAAAGAAGCCGTTTCTGAAACCACGCCACAAACAGAGTCACCTGAGGTATGCAAAAGCACATTTGGACAAGCCAGCTTCATTTTGGAAGAAGGTCCTGTGGACTGATGAAACAAAGATTGAGTTGTTTGATCATACAAAAAGGCGTTATGCATGGCGTCAAAAAAACACAGCATTCCAAGAAAAACACTTGCTACCCACTGTAAAATTTGGTGGAGGTTCCATCATGCTTTGGGGCTGTGTGGCCAATGCCGGCACTGGGAATCTTGTTAAAGTTGAGGGTCGCATGGATTCAACTCAGTATCAGCAGATTCTTGAGAATAATGTACAAGAATCAGTGACGAATTTGAAGTTACGCCGGGGATGGATATTTCAGCAAGACAATGATCCAAAACACAGCTCCAAATCTACTCAGGCATTCATGCAGAGGAACAATTACAATGTTCTGGAATGGCCATCCCAGTCCCCAGACCTGAATATCATTGAACATCTGTGGGATAATTTGAAGCGGGCTGTCCATGCTCGGCGACCATCAAACTTAACTGAACTGGAATTGTTTTGTAAAGAGGAATGGTCAAAAATACCTTCATCCAGGATCCAGGAACTGATTAAAAGCTTCAGGAAGCGACTAGAGGCTGTTATTTTTGCAAAAGGAGGATCTACTAAATATTAATGTCACTTTTCTGTTGAGGTGCCCATACTTTTGCACCGGTCAAATTTTGGTTTAATGCATATTGCACATTTTCTATTAGTACAATAAACCTCATTTCAATCCTGAAATATTACTGTGTCCATCAGTTATTAGATATATCAAATTGAAATGGCTGTTGCAAACACCCAAATATTTAGAACTAAAAATGATTAAGATTAATAGGGGTGCCCAAACTTTTTCATATGACTGTACATACAGTACACAAAGGTCTTAAACAGCTTCTGCATATTTTACAGAAATCAAGTAGACACAAGACATCTATACTGTAATTTTATATCACTCCATCACTTTAGTTTTTGAAGGTTAAGTAAAGGAATCCATCATGTCCTTCAATGCAATTGTGTCAAAGAAATACAGTATATAGCAAAAATTGTATGTATTTTAAAGTAGGTACAATGTGAAGTGTTAATAGTAACCTTATAAAGAAGAGATATTGAGAGCAAAGTTACCATTATAGTGTCTAATTCCTTATACCGATTTTTATCACTTCTGAAAGCAACTATTCTTTCATAAGTCCACTTAAACTAAAACACTTCCATAAAATACAGTCACCTTGAATTCCACCTCTAAGAAGCCCACAATGCCACAATCCAACAGTTCCTATTTTTCTCTCAGCAACAGATGAAATGTTGGGCAGCGTATAGTAATGTACATGTCCTCCCTGCCAATAAATAATAATAATAATAATAATAATAATAATAATAATTAATTATATTAAAAATATTTAAAAATGTTTATATATTTATTTTATGATTCACAACGAAAGTTTTTGATGTATCTTTTAAGCATAAATAAGATATTGATACCAAAAAATAACAAAAAATGGAATATTGTAATCATAAATAGATAACAGAAAGCTGAATGTGGTGGTCTGGTTTAGAAACCCCATTGACAAATATTTATTAGGGCATATCAATTAATAGAGGCGGGTCCCTAGTTGAGGACCACCTACTAGCCAGCACAGAGTGTCTACAAATAGTACCTCTGTCTTTGGAGGACTTGGCATTGTAGATTTCAGTGGGTATCAAGTAATTTTTAATTTCACATATGGTGGCACAGTATAGGCACTCAGAATAAGCTACTGGGTCCCCTGTACTTTACATCTGATTGCTGGTGGTTCCAATAGTGGTCCAACTTTTGTTCAATTAATTTCCTGGGGACTCTTTTGTCAAAAAATATATTGTAAAAAGAGAATAGTCCATTTAAGCGTATACCATGTATTACTTTTAGATGTTGATATAATTATTATGCTGATTATTATGATGATTATTATTATTTTATTACTATTATACATTGAAAATAATAAGAAATATTTCCTTAGGGTTTACTTTATTCTGAATATTGAAACACCAACATTTTTTTTTCATTTGAAATTACAGGACATTTAGGAAATAAGCCCCGCAATAAATATACATCAACACCATATATTTTCAATTTTAATGGGTATGCAGTTAACAGGCAGCCAGTTTTAATGTGATGCTCTGTTTTTACATGCTTGCAGAGTTTATATACAACCAGATGATCAGCGCTATTTAATACATATGTTGCTATGGTGAATTTCCAATCATTGTAAAGAGAAAGGTAAACATATAATTTAGCAGTACATATAAATCACCACAGGAGTCAATTTGCTGCTCATGTCGATCATTTATAAGCGTTTTATAATAATTACCCAAGTTTGTTACTTCCAGTTTAATTTTGCTTTTAAGTAGTAACATGTTGGAAAGTATGCAGGTGGGTAGATATATTGATTCTTCTTTAATGGAACAAATATAACAACCTTCACTATTAGCTGGCAAGGAGCACATTATGTAAGTTGCATATATAACCGATGGCAGGAAATTTAAAAATGAAAGTGTTTTTCTTTCCTTCATTGACTTTTCTTCAAAACTTAAGAATTTATACAGAATCTTTCTCTTTTTTATCAATACAGCAGATGTTCTTCCTGGTCCGGCTGTTTCATGCAAAACCCTTAGGCTGAAGATCCACTTTGCTGAATTGTTGCTTTTTTTGTTGCATGTTTTGCTGTTTTTTTTGTTTGTTTTTTTTTATCCAAGCCCAGCAGTGGCTACAAAAGGAATGGGAAAGATAAAGGAAGCTCTTATACTTCTTCATTATGCTCAATCCACACCTGACTTTACCTCATACAAACCGCAGCAAAATCTGCAAAAAAAAGCAGCTTTTCTGCAATGTGGGGCCTTCGCCTTAAACTGGATCTATATGGCAACAGCTGTGCCAACATGACAGTTGTAGAATTAAAGAGGACCTTTCACTACCGCCACCAACTCCAATTCTTCACTTCTGTTTATAGATTATTTGTTTATCCATTGATTCTGGCACAGTTGGGATATTTTCCGTAGCCCCCACCATTCCAGAGCAATCAATGCTGTTATTTTTGGTGCCTGATATTCTATTTAGGCTCTGTACCACTAGAACTGCGATAACTGTATCAAGCACCAAAACTAACGGTGAGAGCTAGAGAAAAAAATTTCAACTGCGCTGGAATCAGTGGAGCCATGGCTATTAACAGACACTTGAATTGGTGGAGGTGGTGAAAGGTCCTTTTTAAGTCAGGTTACAAACTTAAGTACAGAAGTTCAAGGAAGGTACTGGGTAGATGGGCACTGGGCAGATACTTATAGTTAGGCAGTTTTGCTCTATCTGAAGGGAATATATCACCCTAGTGGTAGTATATTTATCAGAGCACATGGTTGTCTATACTAACAACTGATAAGAACAGGTCATTATTAAGGTTGTATACATGGTATAGAGTTCACAGTTATAATCAAAGTGGAGGTCCCTAAACAGCTAACAGGAGGGTAAAATATATTCATATTGTCAATCATAGCGCACTGAAAAAAAAAAAAAAGTTTTAATACCCCACATGCCACATTTATTGCAGGCAAATGTCCATTGTGTGTCCCTGATACCCTGAACTGCTTTGACTCTTCTTCTGTAAAGCTGACCTAACACCTCCCCTGTACTGTTGATTGACATAGCAGGAGCTATACAAATATAAGAAATCCTAAAATTCAACCAAAGTAATTACAGATGCCTCTTCTTAAAATACCTTTTATTAATGCAATAAATAAATTCAACCAAATAGCTGATCCCATTCCTTATAATATAAAACATTATATATAGGGGCTATAGCCATACAACTTTCTTTCTAGTAATGCAGTTATAAGTAGAGGAGATGAACATCGGACTTTCCAGGCACCTTCAGTATTCTTACCCTTACTTCAACCTGCTCTGCCACCTACTCAGAAAGCATAAAGTCAACAGTCCATAATTATTGGAATAATTGAAACATATTCTGACATGTTTCTACCTATTATTTCATATAGGGGACATAAGGCTGGTAGTGTAATGTTTTCAATTGAATTAAGGATCTACTGTACATCTATTCTCCAGAAAAATGAAATAGTATAAATTCTTCAAGAAACATTATAGATCTGAATGTGAGAAGCTGGGAACTGGAGTAGAAAACTTGGAAGATTTTAGACTGATATCTCTACTCATCCATCCATTAATCTATAACAGGGATAGGCATCCTTTGGTACTCCAGCTGTTGTAAAACTACAACTCCCAACATGCATACTTGCTCTGCTGTTCTTATAACTCCCATGGAAGCATGTTGGGAGTTGTATTTTCACAGCAGCTGGAGTGCCGAAGGATGCTGACCCCTGATCTATAAGTTTGGGATCTACTGCAGTAAGGGTAAGGATGTGGTGTCCCCATGTGTATGGCTTTTCCTATTATATTAATCTGCTAGCAGGATTAGTGGGGGAAGGTGAAAGATGTTGGGGCTGTGAGCCTTTTACAGATTTTAGGCCAAAAAACATAAAAATACCCCCACCTCAAGAAATCCCTGCAATTGACATTTTTTGAGATTGGTAACAGAGGAAGTACAGGGACCAGCTCAGCAGGGACATCACTATAACTATAATCTTAATAAAGATGAACTGAGGGCTCTTTTGATTACAATTAGAATTTTGATAAAGGAAGTAACATGGTAATAATGGACCATGTTGCCTATGAATTGATGTGGCAGACACTCTTGAAGAATAGAAACTGATATGCTTGTTTTGGGGAGTGATCCAGTAGATCAGTTTAAGGAAGAATTGGAGAATATCTTCATTAATGCATTGCATTATGAGCTAATTTTTAGATATAAAATCAGGTTTATGTAACTAAGCAAACCCCAGGCTTCAGCCGTTTAGTTTTTCACCTTTTGAGTTAAAACACCTAATTTGAATATGTAATAAATGTTAATTTTCAGAGCATGGAGGCAGCATTCTGGCATTATAAGGACACAGTTGGACAAGACATGAGATACATGTGAGGTACTGATGGTTGTTTGGGGTGACAATAAATTACAGGTAGAATTTCACGTACAAACTAGAAACCAGTAATATTATATTTATGAATTTAATGTTTATAAACTGCTGAAAAGTCTAATTGGCTGTCCCCTACAGCCATCACTTATAGACCCTATAGGGTGTCATAATAGGTGGATGGCTAACAATTAGATCAAATCTAGTTGTATATAAATGGACATGTGTGTTTTCCTACGTCCCCTGAAAATACTGGGGCTACCAAAGCACAGAATAGGATATAACAGGATAGTTTCATCCTCCTGTACTCCTTCACTGAGTGCTGGCTCAACTTGACATAGTGTTTTTGCTCCCCTTGACTTTCTACTTTAACTTTGGTAAGACCATTCTCTTTGGATTATGCTGATTTTTGGAGGATGTTTTTACTACTATATTTTTTGATTGTATATACAGTATATATATATACAGAGAGAGAGAGAGAGAGAGAGAGAGAGAAGAGAGCAGTTTTAATATATCAAAGGTTAAGTTTTATATATTTATTTATTTTGCTGCATGTGGTATGGATTAAATGGTAACTCACTACTAACCTGAGTGGTCTGTTTCATAGTCAGTTACTGAGATTGTTTTCAGCAGTTTCTGTGATAATGTAAATTGGCCTCAATGTAGCACCTAGACAAATTTTGTAACCTTTACAGTATGGCATGACACAACCTGATCATGTTCCATAGTGCTTTCATGAAAATGTTGGATGTACAGATGCACTCCAGATAGCTGAATCTAGTATTTTAATCTAAATAAAAATAAAATACATACTTTTTTTTTAAACAGTGTTTGTCATTGGTATAGGCGATTAAAAGAGCCGATTCCACCAGGTCGAATGTCAAAAATAAGTGGTGCTTTGAAACATGCTAGGTTTGAAAAAAATAATATCACGTTCTTTAATTTGCAGCATTAAATAAAATGGACAATATGTTCAGGGCAAATAATTGTTTGAACTGAGGATTTTATTATTAATCTGTGAAGACTGTTGAATTTAGGGTCACAGTAAGGGTTGATTACGTACAAGATGCACAAAGCTTATTCTGCCAATGCTTTTGAAAAAAGCAAGTAATTTAGATTCAGAATTGGTCCTGGATTGAAGCTCAGTCCATTACGGGCCATTTTCAATTTCAGCTTTACAATAAACATCAAGCTCTGCAAGGAAATTAGTACATTTGGTATCTATTGGGAGAGATGGGAGGGTCTTTGACGAGATGACACTTATCACCAAAGCTTCAGTTAATGAAATCCTTGAGTGGTATCTACGTTTGACATATTTTGACATTTTTTGAAATCACATCCAGCGTTTTTTTAACCACAATGTTCTTCTTTATAAGAGTAAAAAAATCCATCTAGCTTTCAAACGAGTGTTGAAGAACAGCAATATTAATGGAAAAAAATTAATGGATACTTACAGCAATTTGTATTTTTTTTTAAATGTAAGAGATAGATATACAAGATAGCATATATTTAAATGATATTCTCAGTGCACTGCATGAGATAACATATATTCTGACTTAAAAGACATTCATTTACTTCAATTTGTTGTTTGAAAGTTTTAAATATTGCAATATATGGTTATCCTCCTCTTCACCAGTCACTCATTTCATTTATTTGAAATATACAGAATAAAGTCAATAAGGGTGCAATTTAAAAGCTATCTATGATATAAGTATGAAACTACACATAGCATACGATAATTGCAGCTATGATGTGGTCAGGAAGATGCATTAAAGTATGCACTTATGGCTGACCATTATATTCTTATGGCTGACGTGCTAAAGTGGTATGCTCCATTTTCACTTGAAAAAACAGAATACAGTTGCATAATTAGAATATGCAGTAAACAGCAGCATTGTACTGAATACCTAAACCAAAAGCAGCTATGCTTTTGTTTACATGTATGTGTATATATATATATATATATATATATATATACACAGTATATATTGTGTTTAGTCAATCACAATCAATATATTAGTTTTACTATTACTGTAATTTTATAAATGTGTAATAGCCTGGTGATCCATATATATATATATATATATATATATATATATATATAAAGTGCACACACACACACACACACACACACACACATGCATGATATATATACAGTACAGACCAAAAGTTTGGACACACCTTCTCATTCCAAGAGTTTTCTGTATTTTCATGACTATAAAAATTGTAGATTCACACTGAAGGCATCAAAACTATGAATTAACACATGTGGAATTAGATACTTAACAAAAAAGTGTGAAACAACTGAAAATATGTCTTATATTCTAGGTTCTTCAAAGTAGCCACCTTTTGCTTTGATTACTGCTTTGCACACTCTTGGCATTCTCTTGATGAGCTTCAAGAGGTAGTCACCTGAAATGGTTTTCACTTCACAGGTGTGCCCTGTCAGGTTTAATAAGTGGGATTTCTTGCCTTATAAATGGGGTTGGGACCATCAGTTGTGTTGTTCAGAAGTCAGGTGGATACACAGCTGATAGTCCTACTGAATGGAGTGTTAGAATTTGTATTTTGGCAAGAAAAAAGCAGCTAAGTAAAGAAAAACGAGTGGCCATCATTACTTTAAGAAATGAAGGTCAGTCAGTCCGAAAAATTGGGCAAACTTTGAAAGTGCCCCCAAGTGCAGTGGCCAAAACCATCAAGCGCTACAAAGAAACTGGCTCACATGAGGACCGCCCCAGGAAAGGAAGACCAAGAGTCACCTCTGCTGCGGAGGATAAGTTCATCCGAGTCACAAGCCTCAGAAATCGCAGGTTAACAGCAGCTCAGATTAGAAACCAGGTCAATGCCACACAGAGTTCTAGCAGCAGACACATCTCTACAACAACTGTTAAGAGGAGACTGTGTGCAGCAGGCCTTCATGGTAAAATAGCTGCTAGGAAACCACTGCTAAGGACAAGCAACAAGCAGAAGAGACTTGTTTGAACTAAACACCACAAGGAATGGACATTAGACCTGTGGAAATCTGTGCTTTGATCTGATGAATCCAAATTTGAGATCTTTGGTTCCAACCACTGTGTCTTTGTGCGACACAGAAAAGGTGAACGAATGGACTCTACATGCCTGGTTCCCACCGTGAAGCATGGAGGAGGAGGTGTGATGGTGTGGGGGTGCTTTGCTGGTGACACTGTTGGGGATTTATTCAAAATTGAAGGAATACTGAACCAGCATGGATACCACAGCATCTTGCAGCGGCATGCTATTCCATCCGGTTTGCGTTTAGTTGGACCATCATTTATTTTTCAACAGGACAATGACCCCAAACACACCTCCAAACTGTAAGGGCTATTTGACCAAGAAGGAGAGTGATGGGGTGCTACGCCAGATGACCTGGCCTCCACAGTCACCAGACCTGAACCCAATCGAGATGGTTTGGGGTGAGCTGGACCGCAGAGTGAAGGCAAAAGGGGCAACAAGTGCTAAGCATCCCTGGGGACTCCTTCAAGACTGTTGGAAGACCATTTCAGGTGACTACCTCTTGAATCTCATCAAGAGAATGCCAAGAGTGTGCAAAACATAATCAAAGCAAAAGGTGGCTTCTTTGAAGAACCTACAGTCATGGCCAAAAGTTTTGAGAATGACACAAATATTATATTTTCACATGATCTGCTGCCCTCTGGTTTTTATGTGTGTTTGTCAGATGTTTTTATCACATACAGAAATATAATTGCATTCATATTATGAGTAACAGAAGCTTATATTGATAGTTAGAATGAGTTAATGCAGCAAGTCAATATTTGCAGTGTTGACCCTTCTTCTTCAGGACCTCTGCAATTCTCCCTGGCATGCTCTCAATCAACTTCTGGACCAAATCCTGACTGATAGCAGTCCATTCTTGCAGAATCAATGCTTTAATTTTGTCTGAATTTGTTGGTTTTTGTTTGTCCACCCGTCTCTTGATGATTGACCACAAGTTCTCAATGGGATTAAGATCTGGGGAGTTTCCAGGCCATGAACCCAAAATCTCTATGTTTTGTTCCCTGAGCCATTTAGTTATCACCTTTGCTTTATGGCAAGGTGCTCCATCATGCTGGAAAAGGCATTGTTGAGCACCAAACTGCTCTTGGACGGTTGGGAGAAGTTGCTCTTGGAGGACATTCTGGTACCATTCTTTATTCATGGCTGTGTTTTTAGGCAAGACTGTGAGAGAGCCGATTCCCTTGGCTGAGAAGCAACCCCACACATGAATGGTTTCAGGATGCTTTACAGTTGGCATGAGACAAGACTGGTGGTAGCGCTCACCTCTTCTTCTCCGAATAAGCTGTTTTCCAGATGTTCCAAACAATCGAAAAGGGGATTCATCAGAGAAAATGACTTTACCCCAGTCCTCAGCAGTCCACTCCCTGTACCTTTTGCAGAATATCAGTCTGTCCCTGATGTTTTTTCTGGAGAGAAGTGGCTTCTTTGCTGCCCTCCTTGAGACCAGGCCTTGCTCCAAGAGTCTCCGCCTCACAGTGCGTGCAGATGCACTCACACCTGCCTGCTGTCATTCCTCAGCAAGCTCTGCACTGCTGGTAGCCCGATCCCGCAGCTGAAACACTTTTAAGAGATGGTCCTGCCGCTTGCTGGTCTTTCTTGGGCGCCCTGGAGCCGTTTTGGCACCAATGGAACCTCTCTCCTTGAAGTTCTTGATGATGCAATAGATTGTTGACTGAGGTGCAATCTTTCTAGCTGCAATACTCTTCCCAGTTAGGCCATTTTTGTGCAGTGCAATGATGACTGCACGTGTTTCTTTAGAGATAACCATGGTTAACAGAAGAGAAACAATGATGGCAAGCACCAGCCTCCTTTTAAAGTGTCCAGTGGTGTCATTCTTACTTAATCATGACAGATTGATCTCCAGCCCTGTCCTCATCAACACCCACACCTGTGTTAATGGAGCAATCACTGAAACGATGTTAGGTGGTCCTTTTAAGGCAGGGCTGCAATGATGTTGAAATGTGTTTTGGGGGATAAAGTTCATTTTCTAGGCAAATATTGACTTTGCAAGTAATTGCTGTTAAGCTAATCACTCTTTATAACATTCTGGAGTATATGCAAATTGCCATTAGAAAAACTGAAGCAGTAGATTTTGTAAAAATTAATATTTATATCATTCTCAAAACTTTTGGCCATGACTGTAGAATATAAAACATATTTTCAGTTGTTGCACACTTTTTTGTTAAGTATATAATTCCACATGTGTTAATTCATAGTTTTGATGCCTTCAGTGTCAATCTACAATTTTTATAGTCATGAAATTACAGAAAACTCTTGGAATGAGAAGGTGTGTCCAAACTTTTGGTCTGTACTGTATATATATATATATACTGTTTCATTAATGGAATATTTCAAGACCCTAAAAGCATAAATCAAGCAAGCCATAGAACATGAACAGAACAAATCATAAATATTAACAGTTTTACATCTGAGCCATATGCTCAAATTGGCACCTGCACTGATCAAATAATCTACACCTTAAAGACAGTATACTACCAAAACCAAAAATGCTTTTAAACCACTTATATGCTGTTGTAGGGAACATGAATAGTTAAAAAACACAAATAATAAAATTTGAAATCTATTTTATCAGTGAAAAATGCTTCTTTTTCCAGTATAAGGCTACGGTCCACGTTGCGGAAACGCAGCTTTTTTTGTTGCAGATTTTGTTGCGGTTTTTTGAATGGGAAATATATAGGAAGTTCTTATACTTCTACCTTCTGCTCAATCCACTCCTGGCTTTGGCTCAAAAAACTGCAACAAAATCTGCAACAAAAAAGCTGCTTTTGATGCAACATGGGGCTGTAGCCTTAGGATGTTTTTATCCCACCAACTGTTCACTTACTCTAAATTCTCTGCTAAATCTGGTCTCACATATTACAGTTTCTCATAAAAGTCTATGAACAGGGGACAGGAAGTCAGAGCCGAGTGAGAAAGAAACAGAGAAACATACACAGAAGTGCTGCTCAGGATTATACATAGACCCTCTAGAGAGAAAAATATTAGAACATGTAGGATACAAATTTTTAGAATGTCTAGAAATAGTGTTAGTCCTCATATATCCACACACCCAAGAGTGCATGTACGCTTTAAATGTGTCACTAACTTTTCAGACAACTTAATTTCATTTCACAGATCAGGACCCTGCAACCTTTTTTGTACGGTGTGCCATACAGTCAGTGTGCCATGCAATAATTGTAAAGATATCGACCTCTACATGTAATGCAATCCATAACAGAACCAATGAATTAGTTGAGTAAATTTCTATTTTAGTGGGATCCTTCTCTGGTTTTTATATGAACAGAGGACTCAGAGTGGGCTCAGACATTTACACAACCCGATCTTTATGTTGAATTAATTTATCCAAACCTGTCCAGCCTTGTTGAAATGAATGAACACCCACTTTAGCATGTTCTGCTGCCATATTATAATTTCACACTTGATTCAAGACAGTGGCGCACCTCTAATGAGGCAAAGTGAGGCGGCTGCCTCAGGCAGCACTGTCCGTCACCATCTGGGGGGCAGCAGTTTTTATTGTCTATTTAATGTAAACCAGCCGAGGCCGCTTAAAAAAACCAAAGCTGAGCGGTACCTGTCCTGGGCTGGCTTACAAGACCTCTGCATGTCAGCGCAGGCGGCCATACAATGAGGTCATTGCGCCTCCTACGCTGAGGCGCAGACGTCTTATGTGCGGACAAGAAGAGGAGGCGGTGCCTCCATCAAGGGATCGCAGGTAGGTGAGGATGTTTTTTTTAATATATAAATAGGCCGTTACCGTTACCTGCTCGAGTAACCTCTGCAGGTAACGGCCTATTCACTTATCGATCCCCGTTGCTGGTTGTGGCCGCCTCCGCTTCCCCTTCTGCTATGGGACGCAGAAGCGGCTGTGAGCAGGAGCGGGGATGGTAAGTGAGGCCGCGGGCCCGCAAATTCCATCAAATACTACTATTATTATACTCCGGGGTCTTTTCAGACCCCGGAGTATAATAATCGGAGGCCATGGGGAGGTGATAAACATAAAAAACAGTGTTACTCACCTCTCCAGCGATCTGATGTTACTCCCAGCAGGCTTCGGCCTTCTTTGGTGACGTCCCACCTGGTTCTCCGATCATTATACTCTGGGGTCTGAAAAGACCCCAGAGTACAATAATAGTTCATGAGTAGGTCACTATGGGGCATAATACTGTGTGCAGGGGCCACTATGAAGCATAATACTGTGTGCAGGGGCAACTATGGAGCATAATACCGTGTGCAGGGACCACTATGGGGCATAATACTGCGTGCAGGGGCCACTATGAAGCACAATACCGTTTGCAGGGACCACTGTGCGGCATAATACCGTGTGCAGGGGCAACTATGGAGCATAATACCGTGTGCAGGGGCAACTATGGAGCATAATACCGTGTGCAGGGGCAACTATGGAGCATAATACTGTGTGCAGGGGCCACTATGGAGCATAATACCATTTGCAGGGGCCACTATGGAGCACAATACCATGTGGAAGGGGCCGCTGCGGGGCATAATACCAAGTGCAGGGGCCGCTGCGGGGCATAATACCGTGTTCAGGGGCCACTGGGGCATAATACCGTGTGCAGGGGCCACTGCGGGGCATAATACCGTGTGCAGGGGCCGCTGCAGGGCATAATACCATGTAATACTGTGTGCAGGGGCCGCAGTGGGCCAAAATACTGTGTAATACTGTATTTAAAAAAAAAAAAAAACCTACTCAACAGGCCTTTGTGCTCCGATGTCTCCCACCGCGGTCTGGTTCTGCTGCTCTGGTGTTTTCTGGCAGAAGTCCCCACCGCACATGACCGCTGAGGTCGCTGACACGGGACGTCACAGGGCTGTGGGGAAGAAAACACTGGAGCAGCAGGACTGGAACGCGCTGGGAGACACCGGAGCACCTTCCCCAGCCTCATATTAAAAAAGTGGTTATCCTGAACAACCCCTTTAAGGTGGCACTTGGGCTTTATTAAAGGGGCTTTCCAGCTCATGTTTATTGATGATCTATCCTTAGGACAGATTATCAATAAGTGATCAGTGAACCCTCCCCCTCTGATCAGCTGTATGAAGGGGCTATGGCGCCTGTTTATATCATATGCTGTCTGTTTATAGTGACCATGTGATGTAATTACAGCCTTGTCACATAGACGTGTATAGAACGAGGCTGTAGTTACACTACATGACCGCTATGAGATGAATTACACTATGTAAACAGAGAAGCGGTCACGGCGCTTACACAGGTACCACAGTTCATTCAAACAGCTGATCAGTGGGGGTCCTGGGTTTTTGCGCCCCACTGATTATTTTATTAATGACCTGAAAAACCTTTTAATTAGGAAACCTATGGGACATTGATAAGGGGCACTATTTATACAGGGTACAAACGGACATTATTAATATAAAGATGCACTTGGGGGTATTATTCATTATGGGGGTTTATATCATTTATTTTATAATCTGATCAGCTTCTATGAAGAGGTCAATTCAAGACTGGATATGGGTAATGCAGTGGACGTTGTGTATCTGGACTTTTCAAAGGCTTTTGATACTGTACCACATAAGAGGTTGGTATGCAAAATGAGAATGTTGGGACTGGGGGAAAACATATGCATTTGGGTTTGCAACTGGCTCACTGATAGGAAACAGAGGGTGCTTATTAATGGTAAATATTCAGACTGGGTCACAGTCACCAGTGGGGTGCCACAGGAGTCAGTATTGGGCCCTCTCCTGTTTAATATCTTTATTAATGACCTGGTAGACGGTTTGCATAGCAGGGTGTCCATATTTGCAGATGATACTAAACTTTGCAAGGTAATCAAAAATGAGGAGGATAATAGAATATTACAAGGGGATCTAACGAAGCTGGAAGCATGGGCCGAGACTTTGCAAATGAAGTTTAATATTGACAAATGTAAGGTTATGCATTTTGGTCGACGAAATAAGATGTATGATTATATTTAATAGTAAATTACTGGGTAAGACTGCCAATGAAAAAGACTTGGGGATTCTGGTGGACAGTAAGCTTACCTTTAGTGACCAGTGCCAGGTAGCTGCTGCCAAGGCAAATCAAATTATAGGATGCATCAAAAGAGGTCTAGATTCTCATGACAAGAACATAGTTATGTCTCTATACAAATCACTGGTACGGCCACACTTAGACTATTTTGCACAATTCTGGTCCCCAGTATACAAGAAAGACACAATCGAACTAGAAAGAGTGCAAAGAAGGGCAACCAAAATTATTAGAGGAATGGGTGCATTGGAGTACAACGATAGATTAACAAACTTGGGGTTATTCAGTTTAGAGAAAAGACGTCTACGGGGAGATCTAATAACAATGTACAAATACATGAAGGGACAGCACAAAGAACTTTCTAATGATCTTTTTACCCCTAGGCCAGTGACAGTGACAAGGGGACATCCTCTACAACTGGAGGAGAGAAAGTTTCACCAGCAACATAGAAGAGGATTCTTTACAGTAAGAACAGCGAGGCTATGGAACTCTCTGGCCCAGGAAGTGGTGATGATGGATTCATTGAACAAGTTCAAAGAGGGCCTGGATGCCTTCCTCGAACCGAACAACATTACGGGTTATGGGTTCTAGATTTTAAGGGCACGTTGATCCAGGGTTTTATACTGATTGCCAGATTGAAGTCGGGAAGGAATTTTTTTCCCCATGAAATGGGGCAATTGGCATAAGCCTCATGTTTTTTTTTTGCCTTCCTATGGATCAACACTGTAGGGGACTGTAGGGTTATAGGTTGGACTTGATGGACTGATGTCTTCATCCAACCTCATCTACTATGTAACTATGTAGGAAGAAGAATTCTTAAAAACTGTTTTATCACTTTGTGTATGTTTATTGTACGACAATAACAGCGTGTGAAGCTAGTAGCATGTAAACGCAATTTTATATATTTTTTTTGGGGGGGGCGCCTTTTTATAGTCCACCTCAGGCAGCAAAGAGGCTTGGTTCACCACTGATTCAAGGTATAAAAACAATTGCGGGCCTCTGAGAAGGCTAGTTCATGTCATGCTTGTCTGCTTAGTACCCCTGAGAGAGCTCTGTGCTAGGTAGATATTAGAGATGAGCAAATTTCTCAAAAGTTTGATTCTGCTGTTCGATTCGAATTTCCAAAAAAATTTGCTTTGATTCGGATTAATTTGCGGCGAATCGCGTTAAAAAACACCTATTTTCTGGCTTCAGAGAGCCTGTATAGTGGTGTAGAACACTGTGCCTTGCAGTAACATGCATAGGGAGCCTACTGTGGAAGTGAAACAATACTGTGAGTCAGTATGACATGCACATGACAGGCGTCGCTCTTAGAACCACTACACACTTCACTTATTTGGCCAGTTATGGGGCCAAAACTGAAGAACTAACTCAAGTGTGAACTCACCCTTCCAGGTCCATGTTAGTGCCAGGTATAAAGAACCGTGCAGAGGCCCAACATCCTACTGTAGCGTGAAAGAGTGCACTCCTTTTACACCGTCGTCTGCTGATTCCACATAGATGTCTACAGAGTGGCAAGGCGACATAATGTGGAGGTGGCAGCAGCATGAGGAGGCCATACAGTGACCCAGTGGCAGCAGCATGAGGAGGACATACAGTGACCCAGTGACAGCAGCATGAGGAGGCCATACAGTGACCCAGTGGCAGCAGCATGAGGAGGCCATACAGTGACCCAATGGCAGCGGCATGAGGAGGCCATACAGAGACCCAGTGGCAGTGGCATGAGGAGGCCATACAGAGACCCAGTGGCAGTGGCATGAGGAGGCCATACAGAGACCCAGTGGCAGTGGCATGAGGAGGTCATACACTAACCCAGTAGCAGCAGCATGAGGAGGACACAGAGTGACCCAGTGTCAGCAGCATGAGGAGGCCATACAGTAACCCAGTGGCAGTGGCATGATGAGGCCATACAGAGACCCAGTGGCAGTGGCATGAGGAGGCCATACAGAGACCCAGTGGCAGTGGCATGAGGAGGTCATACACTAACCCAGTAGCAGCAGCATGAGGAGGACACAGAGTGACCCAGTGGCAGCGGCATGAGGAGGCCATACAGTAACCCAGTGGCAGTGGCATGATGAGGCCATACAGAGACCCAGTGGCAGTGGCATGAAGAGGCCATACAGAGACCCAGTGGCAGTGGCATGAGGAGGCCATACAGTAACCCAGTGGCAGTAGCATGATGAGGCCATACAGAGACCCAGTGGCAGCGGCATGAAGAGGCCATACAGAGACCCAGTGGCAGTGGCATGAGGAGGCCATACAGTAACCCAGTGGCAGTGGCATGATGAGGCCATACAGAGACCCAGTGGCAGCGGCATGAAGAGGCCATACAGAGACCCAGGGGCAGCGGCATGAAGAGGCCATACAGAGACCCAGTGGCAGTGGCATGAGGAGGTCATACACTAACCCAGTAGCAGCAGCATGAAGAGGACACAGAGTGACCCAGTGGCAGCGGCATGAGGAGGCCATACAGTAACTCAGTAGCAGCAGCATGTGGAGGACACAGAGTGACCCAGTGGCAGCGGCATGAGGAGGCCATACAGTGACCCAGTGGCAGCAGCATGAGGAGGACGAAGTGACACAGTGGAAGTGGCATGAAGGCCATACAGTGACCCAGTGGCAGCGGCATGAAGAAGACACAGAGTGACCCAGTGGCAGTGGTGGAAGTAGCAGCAGTCTTAGGAGGCCATACAGTGACCTGGTGGCAGCAGCATGAGGAGGCCATAGAGTGACCCAGTGGCAGCGGCATGAGGAGGACATAGAGTGACCCAGTGGCAGCGGCATGAGGAGGACATACAATGACCCAGTGGCAGAGTGTGGAGGTAGCAGAAGCCTTAGGAGGCCATACAGTGACCCAGTGGCAGAGAGTGGAGGCGGCAGCAGCGTGAGTAGGCCACAGAGTGGCAAGGTGATATAATGTGGAGGTAGCAACAGCCTTAGGAGGCCATACAGTGACCCAATGGCAGAGTGTGGAGGTGGCAGCAGCGTGAGTAGGCCGCAGAGTGGCAAGGTGATATAATGTGAAGGTAGCAGCAGCATGAGGAGGCCATACAGTCACCCAGTGGCAGAGTGCAGAGGTGGCAGCAACGTGAGTAAGCCACAGTGGCAAGGTGATATAATGTGGAGGTAGTAACAGTCTAAGGAGGCCATACAGTGACCCAGTGGCAGAGTGTGAAGGTGGCAGCAGCATGAGGAGGCCACAGAGTGGCAAAGTGATATAATGTGGAGGTAGCAGCAGCCTTAGGAGGCCATACAGTGACCCAGTGACAGAGTGTGCTGAGGCAGCATAGATCATTTAATCTGCTTCATCAGTCAGATTGGGGTAACTATGGCTCCCGCCACACTAAACACCTGCTCTGATGCCACACTACTGGCTGGGCAGGACAGCTTTTCCAGGGCAAACTCAGCCAGTTGCAGCCACAAATCCAGTTTGGCTGACCAGTAGTCCAGCGGGTCTTCCACGACGGGTGGCAGGGTGCACTCTAAGTATGCCACCACCTGCTGGTTCAACTTCTGCTCTGTGTCTAGCTGCTGATGAGTAGCTTCTTCACTATGCCGGTGAAGAAAGCTGCTTATCAGCTACTCTAGGCTCAGGCTGCTGCTGATGGAGCCGATACTGCAAGCTGCCACCCCCTTCTCCCGATGACGATGAAGCCCCTTCCTCACCCGGCTCCCAATTGCAATCGGCTACATCGTCATCCACTAATGTCTCCAGGTCACTGATGTCCTCCTCAACGGTCTCTGAGCCAGGAGCCTGACCGCTCGCAACACCAGCTCCCACACCACTCTCCTCATCACTACTTGCCCGCCTACCGGTGGAAGCAGCAGATGTCTCCTCCAGATCTTGGCTGGGCACTAGCTGCTGACTGTCCTGTAGTAGCCCCTCCTCACTGTATAGTGATTCTGAGCCCACAACATAGAGTACTTCTCTAGCTGAGGGAACAGAAAAGGACATAGGCAAGATCAGAACACCTGAGGGCACAGGGCCTGCCATGCCAACTAAGGGTTGTGTCTGACGAACCCACCGACTCTTGGCTGGGGGTGTCTGATGTGACTTGGAATGAAGTGGATGACCGAGTCAACCATTCTACAACCGTTGGGTTGCTGGTCAAGACACGTCTGCTAGCTGACAGTGGTAGCTCAGACCTCTGTAAGTGACCCCTGCTGCCATGCCCCCTTACTTTGCTGCGACCTATGCCTGCGCCAGAAACATTTAGGCCTGTGGCCCTCCCCTGTGCATGGCCTGCTGCTTCTCTGTCTTACATATTGTTAGATTAAAAAAACGTAATTGCAAACGAAATAAATACAGAGCAAAAAGACCTGTAATTTTCTACTTTGAAGAGAACGGCGAATATGCCCCTTATTTCTTTCCCCACTAATGAACACCTTTAAAAAGGCGTGATAAAGGCAGAGATTACTGGATAAGAATTATGATTTTTTAGCAGTACTGTACTGCAAAATAGCCTGTAATTTTATACTTGGAACAGAATGGCGAATATGTCCGTTATTTGTTTCCACACTAAAAAACACCTTTAAATAAGTGTTAGAATAATAGCTAACTGCAGAGATTAGTGGCTAAGAATGATTGATTTTTGCCACTACTGTATTGAGAAATGTCCTGTAATTTTATACTGGGAACAAAATGATGAATATGGCCCTTATTTGTTTCCCCACTAATGAACACCTTTAAAAAAAGAGTGATACAGGAAGAGATTACTGGATAAGAATTATGATTTTTTTTTTGGCAGTATTGTACTGCAAAATGGCCTGTAATTTTATACTGGGAACAGAACGGCGAATATGCCCCTTATTTGTTTCCACACTAATAAACACCTTTAAATAAGTGTTAGAATAACAGCTAACTGCAAAGATTAGTGGCTAAGAATTATTGATTTTTGCCACTACTGTATTGAGAAATGGCCTGTAATTTTATACTCTGAACAAAATGGCTAATATGCCCTTTATGTCTTTCCCCACTAATAAACGCCTTGAAAAATGCATTAGAACAGATGACTGCAGAGATAACTGGATAAGAATTCAGTTTTCTTTGGCACAGTAATACTGACAAATGACCTGTAATGTTATGCTTTGAAAGAACAGTAAATAAGCCCCTTATAATAAACACCTTGAAAAAGGCGTTAGAACAGATAACTGCAGATATTAGTGGATGATAATTCATAGTTTTTTTTTTATTTACTGCGCTGCAAAAGGCTTGTTGTGTTCCACCTTGAAGACACAGGTATGAGTAATGAGCAGCAATATAACGGTAGTGATTGCTGCAATGTGTATTAAAAGTCTTGCTGTTAATGATGCTGCAACCATACCAAGTTTTTCTTTCAATTTCTCCCTATACTTTCCCTACATTTGTAATACTCTTTCCCTGAACTACTATCTGTTTCCTAAATCTTTCCCTAGCTCCTGCTGACGTCTGTCCCTGCAATAAGAATGATGTGAATTGACAACCTAAAATCGCCAAGGGTTTTTATAGGGCTGTGACATTACAGGGCCGGCTGGCTGCTGATTAGCTGCATGCTTGGCATTGTGGGTGATCCCGCGTTCCCAGAGTTCCTTGTCCCTTGTCCTAACATGTGCAGCAGCCATTTTATTAAAAATTGCAATTCGATACATCGAAGCGTTAGGAAATCCGGAATCAAGGTGAATCGAAGATTTCCTGAAACTTGAATTCCACTTCTGCAGCTTCAATTTGCTCATCTCTAGTAGATACCTGAAGTGCTGGACGTTGCTCACCCCTATCATAGAAGATGTGATTTTGGACCAAAATGTAATGCACTTTAATTAAAAATGTGGCTGCTTTCTGCCTGAATAACCTCTCTAAAGTTCCTGCCACTAGATATCTCCGTTCTAGCTAATTTACTGTTAACTCCCTGTTCTTAGGCAAGGTTCACCCATAGATACATTAGATAAGCAAGACGGAATCACAGTGAGCGCAGAGGGAAATTATTTTCTCTGTTCACACAGTAAATAGAGAGGGGCTGCTTCTCCTCAGAGACTCCACACATGTCTGCAAACTGTTGGTTTGTGCAAAGGACTGAAAATTCAGCAAATCTCAAAGTTTACAATGCAAAAAAGGTATTCTATGTACTTGTATCTACTTCTGGCTGCCTGTGTGATTACAGATGGGATATTATTCACAAACAGCAAGCAGCTTAATTGACTGTGCTCAAAGATTGTTTTTTTCCTGTGTTTTACCTGCTTGCCTGCATGTATTCGCAAACCGGTGTTCCTGGATGTCCTATATTATGGTCACTCTTCTCAACTAGTTGTTTGTTATTGTACAGTTACTCCTGGCAGTATGGCAGAACAGTATCAGAAATGGCTAGGGGAGGGGGCAGACTGCTCCTTATTCTACACGCTTCCTGCCTGACAGAGAAGTATAAGATGAGCTGTAGCCATAATGGGGATATTAGCAGCAGAAAACAGAACATCATAAAAGAAGGCTTATGCTGACATAGAACAGACTGCCCAGCACATATTTCAACTTTTCATGAAAACTCTTTAAGTGTATCAGTTCTTTTGCCTTTGGCTATTTTCAACATATGTGCAGCCCCTGAATCTACAGAATGGTGAGTCGTTTATAAAATCAGAAAGTTGTATAACATTTAGTTATAAAAGGAACACGCTTTATTTAAATAAAACCACTTGAAATAACCTTTACCAGTGAAGTCACCAATGTACATTCCTAAGAATTTTACTCCCTATGCAACATTAGCTGTGATTCCCTGCACTTTCTCTAGTTTGCTTATTTTTTAATAACTGTCTAAATGTCCAAAACTAGAAGCTGCTTCATTGCTTTTTAAAGTGGCTAAATTATGCTTTCTTGAAGCCTTCTAATACAGGACTATATTATATTAGTTCTTGTAGGTGCAGCAGACTGACATTGTGTGCTATAACTTGTTAATTCATTTTTTTCTTTTAAAATTATCCATCAGGAATCCAGCTAAGAATAAGAAAAATGCACATTTTTAAATACATAACTGTTACATATATGTAAATATAGATGAATAAGGCTACTTTATGATTCTCACCCAGACCACATCTTTAGATGACATCATTTGAGGTTCTCTCAATCACTCATAGCCTGTACTAGCTTTCTTTTTGAGACCTCATTATTTTGGCACCAAATGACCCTTTTATGAAGGGCTATAAAAGGGGATGCTGGGAAAATCCATTTCCCTGCTTTGTAATGCTATTGGCCATACACTAGGCTCAGGGGCGCACCGCTAATGAGGCGAAGTGAGGCGGCCGCCTCAGGCGGCACTGTCCGTCACTCTCTGGGGGGCGGCATTTTTTACTTTATATTTACCGTAAACCAGCCCAGGACAGGCCACTTTAAAAAAAACAAAGCTGAGCGTGGCGTGTCCTGGGCTGGTTTACGAGACCTCTGCGTGTCAGCGCAGGCGGCGATACAATGACCTCATCGCACCGCCTATGCTGAGACGCAGACGTCGCGTACAAAAAGAGGAGGCGGCTGCATCAAGGCATCGCAGGTGAGTATAACTTTTTTTTTATATATAAATAGGCCGTAACCTGCTGGAGTATCCCCAGCAGGTAACGGCCTATTTATTTACCTACCCCGCGTCTGCGTGTGGCCGCCTCCGCTCCTCTTCTGCTGTGGGATGCAGAAGGGGAAGTGGATGCCGCTGTGAGCAGCCGAGGGCATCGGTAAGTGAGGCCGCGGGCTTCGGTAAGTGAGGCCGCGGGCCTCAAATACTACTATTATTATACTCTGTGGTCTTTTCAGACCCCGGAGTATAATAATCGGAGGCCCAGGGGAGGTGAGGGAACATAAAACCAATGCTACTTACCTCTCCTGCGATCCGATGTTACTCCGAGCAGGCCTGGGCCTTCTGTTCACGTCATCAGGTCGCGTCGCCTTCCTGATCATGTGACGTGTGTGTGCAATTAAACAGGGCCGAAAGCTGCTGGGAGTGCACAGGTGTGCAGGATAGGTAAGTAACCTGGTTTTTATGTTTGTATTCTCCCCCTGGGTTTCCGATCATTATACTCTGGGGTCTGAAAAGACCCCAGAGTATAATAATAGTTCATGGGTTGGTTACTATGTAGCAAAATACTGTGTGCAGGGGCCACTATGGGGCATAATACTGTGTGCAGGGGCCTCTGTGGAGCATAATACTGTATGCAGGGGCCACTGTGGAGCATAATACCGAGTGCAGGGGCCACTATAGAGCATAATACCATATGCAGGGGCCGCTATGGAGCATAATACCGAGTGCATGGGACACAATAGAGCATAATGCCGTGTGCAGGGGCCACTATGGGGCAAAATACAGTGTGCAGGGGCCACTGTGGAGCATAATACCAGTGCAGGGCCACTATGGAGCATAATACCATGTGCAGGGGCCACTATGGAGCATAATACCGTGTGCAGGGGCCACTATGGAGCATAATACCGTGTGCACGGGCCACTATGGAACATAATACCGTGTGCAGGGGCCACTATGGAGCATAATACCGTGTGCTGGGGCCGCAATACTGTGTGCAGGGGCTGCCGTGGAACATTATAGTGTGTGTAAATGGGGCGCTATAAGCAGGGGCTATGGCGCCTGTTTATATTATACGCTGTCTGTTTATAGTGACCATGTGATGTAATGCAGTAAGAAGAATTCTTAAAAACCGTTTTATAACTTTGTGTATGGTGTATATTGTGCGACGATAGCAGTGTGCGAAGCTAGTAGCATGGAAACGCAATTTTTTTTTTGGGGGGGGGGGGCCTCATTCTCTAGTCCGCCTCAGGCAGCAAAGAGGCTAGGTTCGCCACTGACTAGGCTGCATTTCTCTATTAATGCTAATACCCTTTGAGATGGTAGCAGTTCATCTGTACTTTTCTTACTGTATATACAAGTGCTCAAAATTTGGTACATAATTGTATAACTTTACCAAGTTCACAATCTTACATGCTGTACTGTGTGTTATACTTCAGCAATCTCTGGCGCTCCCATTGAAGTGAATGGGAGTACTGACTACCACCAGTCCAGCTCACATTCATCCGTGATGTGCTCAGGTTGAATGTGGAGCAGTTTACTTTGTGAGAAAACCCATTTAAGCTTATTGCAATTTCTCCACCCAAACCACTAACTTAACCAGATCCCTCTATTTATATTACACTGTCCTCTGTGTTGGCTACTTTGCAGAGATTATCTATAAACATGGAAATTCAACTCTGTAAAGCCTCTACAAGGTCATTAATAAAAGTATTAAAAATAAGAGGACCCAAATCTGACCTTTATAGCACCACACTGGAAACTGTGACCCAATCTGAGTATGTACTGTTAATAATCACTCTTTCCTATCCATAAGAGATAACCCAGGGGGCACAAAATAGATCCTATTTTTAGGATTTCCAGGTTTACACCACGAAATAGTTACTGTATACATCAAGGAGAGGGAGAGGGAGGATAAGTGGGTATAGGAATATATAATAAATCTTACCTTTTATTAATCAATTAAAATTGAATAATAAAATAAATAATAAAATTCTTATAAATAACGGAATAAATAATCAAATGGGAAGGTGTAACTGAAGTGTGTATTATGGTACACATGCTCTCAACTATATATAGAGGGACACTCTGTTTTGATAAGCAACTTCGTATAGTTACTGTAAATAGTACATTGACCTAAATAAAATGTTGTAATAAGCTGGCCTAGATACCCTATGGAATTCTGGATGGATGCAAGTGTGACCCAGATATATGTGATACAAGTGAAATACAGCCCCTGGCTGGAGTGCACAGCGCTAGTCAGTTAGTCCAAGTGCGGTGACCAGATGGAAGGTAACGCTGCAGTTGGGATTGCGGGGGTGCAAACAGCGCAGACTTGTCACGGTCTCTGGGCACGAGGGCGCAGCGCTGGTGCTGTCCCACGTTACCACCACTGATACCGGTGATGAGGGGGCTGCACAAATGTTGGTGGTGATTGTTCCCCCGGGGCGCTTCCCCTATACTGTGCCGACTGGTGGTGTTTGGGGCGCCCTGATGTTGTCGGTGCAGAGTCAGACACAGAAACGGTTGTAAAGTTGAACTTTTACTTCCATGGGTGTGGAGGCACAAATGCTTAAACAGTTTCTTCAATACAAAACAACGGGGTACGCCTGGTGACACAGCAAAGTCCTGGGGTGCAGGGTAGACTTGATGAAAGGTGTTCCTAGCCCCTTATACTTCAGTGTTACAGCCCTAAGGTGCGTCTGGGCTCCTATTTGGCTCATAGGAGGATGCCCACCATGATACTAGTACATAATATTCCCCACTCACGTTATGTGGTCCTGATAGCTCAGAGTTTCGGGGTGCAATAGTCAGGGTGGCAGGATATTCCACAGGTCTGGCCTTGGCCCCTGGATCCTGTGATACTTGCTATGGAGCACGTGTTCCAGAATGTTCTCTCCACAGTCTCAGGCTGACAAGATAATGATGCTTGACTTCCTTCAGGGCGATGGCTAGGCAGACAGGGGACAGGATCTTCTGAATAGCTGGAGTATGTCAGCTCTCCAACCTTCCTGGGCCTGTCTAGGACTTGAGATTCCTGCACTAAACTCACTGCTTTCTTCACAGGACATTACACTTATCTCCTCACCTCCTCCTCCTAACACTCCACACTTCTAACTCCTCACATGCAGGACCTTCCTGCAGGGGTGTTACCATGGGGACCCAGTGATCAGCTGACTCCTCCCCTTTTCCCAGGCGATGTCCTCCCATTGGACATTTGGTTACTATTCAATCCTATGGGAGGTGTAATGCATGTGTGAGGCTCACTAGGTGGCGCTGTGTTGTGTGAGACTCAGGACCCCCTGCGATGTCACACAGGCTATGAAGCAACAGGAAATAATACAATGACTACAGAGATCACCCTCAGCCCAGCCATAGCCAGCTCTGGGATGCCACACAAGTCAGTTACTTATGTAGAGTCTGGAGTGTCCCACATGGGAGACCCAACAAGCGCGCCAGGTAATCAGGAAATTCCCCATTGTGTTGTGGTAATGTGATTGTGGCTGAGGCTCAGTAAGGAATATGGGCCCTGTGCTTACCAGCACTGGAGCATCCCTGAGCGATCTGTATCACCAGTGAAAAAGGTTGGTATTATTTGTATAAACAAGAGCCGTTTAGCAATATAATTGGCCACTACTAGAAATGAAGCAGTAGGAGATGGTGTAATGTTATACAGATTGATAGATTGTACAAATTCTATCTGTCATTCGTAATTTCTATCCCTATTCTGAACCACGCAACACTTAGGGGTTGAGTTACACCTTCCCATCCTTTGATTATCCCATTATTTATAAGAATTTCATTATTTATTTTATTAGACAATTTTAAAGGTTTTGTAATAGTTAAGTTTTATTATATTTTCCTATACCCACTTATCCAACATCTTCCTTCCCTTGACATATAAATTATCCATGAGCCAGTTGTTAACCCATTTCCACACGTTTTCCCCTAACCCCAGCATGTTAATTTACCAACTTTTTTTGTGGCACAGTTTCAAATGTCTTTGAAAGGTCCAGATACAAAACATCCACAGCCTTAACCCAGGTCCAACCTGCAACATATCTCCTCATAGAAGCTGATCAGATTAGTCTGAGGTGACGGATTCCCCATGCTGAGGAAGGGTAGCATCTCTGAAAAAATCTTCAAATATTCTACCCACAACAGAAGTTATATTTCACTTTTTCATACCTTTTTGAATATTAGCACCACATATTCAAGGAACCGGTCTTATGGAACAGACCCGGACTTTCTCAAATTCTTAAATATTAGAAATAATGGTCTCTATCTCTCTCAGTGCTTAAATGGGTTTTCCCATCTCCCTCTCTCATCATCTTTGTCTGCTCTCTCTTCTTCTCACTTCCTGTATTCTTCAACAAGCTGGTGGGCGGGATTTGACTGCTTGATGGACAGAACACTATAAAGTACCTCAGTAGATATAGACATTGCCGTTACCATGCAGATTATTTATTATTATTATTATTATTATTATTATATTATTATTATTAGAAATCTATAATAATGCAGATCAAATAATATGCACAGGAAATTGATATTACATTAAAACAGGTTTGAAGAGATAAAAACTTATACATGCTGCCAGGACAACAGACTTGCAATAAACTCAGTGTTATCTCTGAGTTTACATAGAGAGATAACAGACACTGACCAAGCCTTTATCAGTAAACTGCAATTAGCTGACCTGATTGCCCAGACCCAATAGCAGAAGATAACAGCTCCGAGAGCAAACATGATCCAAGAACTCAGCCCCTGTCCACTTCAGAGAGAAGCGAGTCACGTCATATGTCCTATAATGCTACATAAGGTGTGATACAGGCCGGGGTCCTTGACAACATTGTGTAAACAATGGGAGGAATAATTTCACATCGCAGGCAAATGAAGCCGCATTTCTAAAGCAATATTTAAGAAAACTCTTAAAATTTACATAAACTAGCGGTTTAGATAGGATTCTTGAGATGGGAATACACTTTTAACTCCGGCACAATCTGAATTCCAACCAGACTCAGTGATTTGTCTATTTCAGTATTTTACAGGCAGCATTGCACTGGATTACACAGATGACATTTTTTGGAAAATTATGTTATCTCTTATAAAGTTGTAATCCCAGAGAGCTGCTGACCTGATGACCAGAACCTGGTGCAGACCTGGTGTTGTGTCAGAAAGAGCTACATGAAGCTCTTATATACAGGAACTTAAACTTTACTACTTTTGATTGTAGCAAGACAGATGATCAACATGCAAGCTAAAGCAAACGTTGGCAAATAACTTCAGTCACATAGAGCCTACACAGCTGCTTTCTGGGATGGAACAGACTGACCCAAATGAAAAGACTTGCCCAACAACACCCTGTGAAAAATGTGAGGAGGCTCTCCTCTTTATAACCAAAGGTCACACTAGCACAGGCACATAGCATGGGGCATATCAAAGAAACTCAAAATCTAGGCGCAAGCAAAATTCACCACTAAATATTACAACTGCAAAGGAAACATAGCATCATATGCTTTGCATTGTAAGGTGGAGGAAGCCAATTCCTTCCACAGGTTTAGCCTTAGGTGGGTATTTGATGTACAGTTACTACTTTTCCAATGTTGGTTTGTGGACTCTTGGATTCACTCTGAGTTGTACTGTTTGCTGTATGTTGCACTGTTCATTGATGTAAATGCTGATGACTCATTGCACTTTAACTGTATGCTACTGTCACTTTAATTAAAGGTATGTTCACACAGAGTTTTTTCAGGTGGATTTTGAAGTGGGATCTGCCTCAAGAAATGCCTCCAAACTCTTTTATCTATTCATGCAAAAACCACAACAAAATCTGTATTTCAACTTTTTCTGTCTCCCATTAATTTCAATGAGCTTTGCGGGGTGAAATCCAGCTGAACATAGATCATGACAATTTTTATCCCTTAGCAGAAAAAATCAGCTAGAGGAAAACATTTGCCTGACAATCATTGAAATGAATGGAAAAGTTTAGACAGATTTTGATGTGGCTTCTGCCTAAAAAATCTGCCTGGAAAAAAACTATGCGTGGACATACCATAAGTCTTGTTGCTGAGACATCACGCCACTTTTGTTCTGGAGGGCAGCACAGTGATTCCTGTGCAAAACTTGTAATGGGTCTACCATTAACACCTTAAGCAGCAAGTTCAGAACTTGAAAAGTGTACAATTATTTTAGTTTCCTTTAAACACTGGAATAATGCACATAGTGATTGTACAGTACAGATAATGCACACAGTGATGTCACAGTACAGGAATAATAGACACAGTGATATCACAATACAGGGATGACAAACACAGTGATGTCATAGTACAGGAATAATATTCTCAGTGATGTTACAGTACAGGAATATTGCACACGGTTATCTCACAGTACAGGGACAATATACACAGTATGTCACATCACAGGCATAAGGCACACAGTCATTTCACAGTAGAGAAATAATGTATACAGTGATGTCACTTTACAGGGATAATGTACATAGTGATTTCACAGTACATGGATAATATACACAGTGATGTCACTTCATAAGGATAAGGCATACAGTGTTGACACAGTACTGGGTAAGGTACACAGTGATGTCACAGTGAACAGAAAATGTACACAGTGATGTCAGAATACAAAGATAATATACACAGTGATGTCACAGTACAGTGATAATCTCCGCTTTGATATCGTCAAAACACACGCAAAAAGATCACTACATACACTGTGACATCATCGCATATGAAGAAAGTCTGTCCCAGTTAAGTTATGCCTGATGAAGTGATAGAGGTCACAAAATGCGTTGCACTGTACTGCCGTTTATTTAATAATTTTTTGTTAATAAACAGTTTTACTAGTATCCAATCAGTGCTCCAGCAGCCTTTTATCTTTGGTGCTATTGTTCCATTGTTGGATTCCGAGGGATCTGGTTTACTTCCCCCGGTGAGGCAGGTGCAGCTATTGCCCAGCAGGGACTAAGAGTGGAACTACTTCTTTTATGTATGCTTAAACCACATTACCTAGGTGAGATTCTCTCCTTCTCTCATAAGGTTTTATTGGTCTATACATTATTACCCTAGGAAGGCGCTGCCTTCTCCTTTTTTTAGTAAAGTATTGAGGTGCAGTGTGGTGAGCACTGCCTGTCATGCCACTTGAACTACTGGAAATGATGCTTTTCGGTCTGGAATTTCACTATGACAGTTGCAGCTACCCATCAGTGCCAAGCTACTGTGTAATTCTGGGACTGGTACATGATCAATGGTTGCAAATGAACATAACATTGACTAAACACTATTAATTGGGGATGCTTACCTTGGACAGGGACTTTGTATATGGCCATCCACTGTGTTCCACCTACGGTTAAATCAATTAAATTAATCAAAATCAAATCATATAAAAGGGGCTATTTACATGGCCATTTTTTTGACAGTACATTGTCAAAAAAAGGACATACAGTGGGGAAAGAAAGTATTTAGTCAGCCACCAATTGTGCAAATTCTCCCACTTAAAAAGATGAGAGAGGCCTTTAATTGACATCATAGGTTGACCTCAACTATGAGAGACAAAATGAGAAAACATACCTAGAAAATTACATTGTCTGATTTTTTTTAAGAATTTATTTGCAAATTATGGTGGAAAAAAAAGTATTTGGTCACCTATAAACAAGCAAGATTTCTGGCTCTCACAGACCTGTAACTTCTTCTTTAACAGGCTCCTCTGTCCTCCACTCATTACCTGTAGTAATGGCACCTGTTTGACATTGTTATCAGTATAAAAGACACCTGTTCACAACCTCAAACAGTCACACTCGAAACTCCACTATGGTGAAGACCAAAGAGCTGTGGAAGGACACCAGAAACAAAATTGTAGACCTGCATCAGGCTGGGAAGACTGAATCTGCAATAGGCAAGCAGCTTGGTGTGAATAAATCAACTGTGGGTGCAATAATTAGAAAATGGAAGACATACAAGACCACTGATAATCTCCCTCGATCAGGGGCTACACATAAGATCTCACCCCGTGTGGTCAAAATAAACACAAGAACGGTGAAAATCCCAGAACCACACGGGGGTACCTAGTGAATGACCTGCAGAAAGCTGGAACTAACGTAACAGTGCCAGACGTGTCCCCCTGCTTAAGCCAGTAGATATCCGGGACCGTCTGAAGTTTGCTAGAGAGCATTTGGATGTTCCAGAAGAGTATTGGGAGAATGTCATATGATCAGATGAAACCAAAGTAGAACAGTTTGGTAGAAACACAACTCATCGTGTTTGGAGGAGAGTGAATGCTGAGTTGCATCCAAAGAACACCATACCTACTGTGAAGCATGGGGGTGGCAACATCATGCTTTGGGGCTGTTTCTCTGCAAAGGGACCAGGACGACTGATCCGTGTACATGAAAGAATGAATGGGGCCATGTATCGTGAGATTTTGAGTGCAAACCTCCTTCCATCAGCAAGGGCATTGAAGATAAAACGTGGCTGGGTCTTTCAGCATGACAACGATCCCAAGCACACTGCCGGTGGCTTCGTAAGAAGCAGTTCAAGGTCCTGGAGTGGCCTAGCCAGTCTCCAGATCTCAATCCCATAGAAAACCTTTGGAGGGAGTTGAAAGTCCGTGTTGCCCAGCGACAGACCCAAAACATCACTGCTCTAGAGGAGATCTGCATGGAGGAATGGGCCAACATACCAGCAACAGTGTGTGCCAACCTTGTGAAGACTTACAGAAACGTTTGACCTCTGTCATTGCCAACAAAGGATATATAACAAAGTATTGAGATGAACTTTTGTTATTGACCAAATACTTATTTTCCACCATAATTTGCAAATAAATTCTTTAAAAATCAGACAATGTGATTTTCTGGATTTGTTTTCTCATTTTGTCTCTCATAGTTGAGATCTACCTATGATGTCAATAAAGGCCTCTCTCATCTTTTTAAGTGGGAGAACTTGCACAATTGGTGGCTGACTAAATACTTTTTTTTCCCCACCGTATCCTAAGTTCGCCCCTTTTTTTATAGATTCCTCAATAGACTCAAATCTATGAGGAATCCGTGAAAACAGGTGCCCGTGAGATTCAAAATGGCCATTACAAATGTCTCTTTTTCACACATGTTTTGAACCTCAGTCATCTGAATGGAGCCTTAACCAGTCTATTTGCTTCCTTTTTAATGCATTTATTCTTGTAAAGTTTATATATGTTTAACAGAAACTATTAAAAATTATTTTTAAAATGTAGTTTGTGTACTTTTATATTTGAGAACATTGTCCCAGTTCATTCTATTCATTAGCAGTCAGCTGTTCAGCATTATAAACATTGGGTAAAAGAGGTAACGAATGATACATTTTTTTCTTAAACTTTAGATGGACAGTTTTTGTTTTACATAATCCAAACTGCTTCATATGTGCTATGTACTGGAAAAAATATTTAGCTCAAAGTTGCAAACTTTAGATTACACATAACATAAAAGATTATTTTCAGACATTATGGTGGCATTGGAAAGTCTATACATCCTATGACCAACTAAATCATATGGTGAAACATTACAGTACAGTATTACTATGTGCAAAGCTTTTTTTTTTTCTTTTGGTGTTTTCTTTTTAATTTCAGCAAGATAAAAATTGTATTTTAACACAAATTGAAGGATAACTTGCCTTCCACTTTCAAAGGTTACTCATGGATGTCAAGTACAAAGATGAAAAGGTTCATTCAATTTTATGACCTATGCTGCAGGTCCACCTAAAAAGTACTTATTCTGGATCTTGTACATTTAAGAAAAAAAAATCACAGGATTATGGTGCATATGAAAAAATCACTGAAAACCATCTGTCATTTCTCTTTGAGGCTTTGAAGAGAGATTTCACACACACCAAGAAATATGAATTTAAATCTTCCACTTCACTGAAGGGATACAATGTAGCTTACAGTACAGCAAGCATGGCATGTGAACATCATATTAACTGCTTCATTTCCAGGATCAAGCGTGATGTATCAATCAAGCTTATTTTAGCATATGATTGTCAAATATGTTTCTAGTTTCTAGCTCTTATTCCAGTACCAAACAAAAAAAATGCAAAAATATAAAACAAGAGTTTAAGAATAGTTGCACATTTACTATAAGACATATGGGAAAAAATAAGTCAGTTAGGTTTGTAGGTAAAGCACCAATATTACAGCCATAACCATCAGACACCCCAATCCCTAACCTGCTTCCAAAGTTCTACCAAACCAAACTTAGGTTACCATAAAAAGTGATTTATAGGGTTTTCCTGGTATCCTATTAGGGTGCTATTACACGTTAGCATTTATATCTGCTGTCAAAAACTAATCAAAATGCATTTGAAAACTATAAAACACCCAGGGAATATTATTTATTTCTCTTACTAGTATAGCACCAACATAACAAGCAGCGCTTTACAGACATTATAAGTCACTGTGCCACAATCTAAATTGCTATTTTATATAAGAACTTACATTTTCCCATTTTTTTAACTTTGTCTTTGGAGTGTGGAAGGAAATCCATGCAAACATGGGGAGAACAAACAAACTCCTTGCATATGTTGTCTTTGGTTGGATTCCAGCCAAGGACTCCAGCACTGTAGGGAACCAGTGCTAACCACTGAGCCACCATACTTTAAACGGCATTGCCCCTGCCCCCCATAAAGTATATAAAAGTTTTACCCTTTGAATATGGCATTCAAAAAATTGAAATTCTGCTCTGGCCATTTGGGCATCAGAAGTATTTGTATTAAAAAGGGTTTCATTACTATCATTGGGCTACTAGCACAAAATGAACTAAGACCTAACAAATAATCACAGATTTATTTCAGTACAGTATCAGATGGTAGGCTTATCCACAGAAGAAAACATCAGAAACTGGTCAGTGTTGGATGCAGTATCCCTTTAAGGTTGTGTAATATGGAATCCAATATGAATATGTTGTCACAAAACTGAGCCATAATGAATTATTTGAAATTTTTAATATGGTTTTTCTACTGTGCTAAGAAAACATAAGTAACATAGATTCTAGATATGAAAGTGCTTGAAATTTGCTCGAAGTATAGGGAAAAATAGTATGGTACTGTGTTAGCCACTAAAGATGACTTCACACAAACACCCCCCAAGTCCTCAACTCTATAACCTCAATTTTATTACACTATCTTATCTTACTAACATAACACCTCAGGAACTAATTGCCTTTATGTAGCATCTTGCCAGTGTTGTGCTGTGTTCTCAGTCATTTGAAAGCTTGCAAATGTAATTTTTCTGATTATCCAACAAGGGTGCCTACAACACTTTTGCCTTTTTGATACAAAAGCATGAAATAATGCCTGAAACTTCCTCAAAAGGGAAGGTGGAGCAATAGACAACTGAAATGTTGCAGATTAATCATAACTCAAACTGCACATTGTTATCTTCGGCTGTTGGGACTTCCTTTTTCTGTTCCACTGTATGAACACAAAACGGAAATTCCGACAAGGATGGTGTAGTCATTTCACAGAACCAATGGAATCCAATGGACTACACCAACTGTAATGGGAGTCAGTTGGGTGTCTGTTTTGTTGTCCGTTGTTTTGGAGGACAAAAAATCTGTGGAATCTGCCATAGAGGCTCCTAAAAGAACCTCTGACACAGATAGAAACACAGTCTTAAAGGAACCAAAAGTGATTAACAGAAATGTACTTATGATAACTAAAAAAATATTTTGCGGTAAAGCTTTGGAACAGTGAATGCATGTGAAATCCAAAATGAAATTAAATTATTGTAAAACAGTCTACTTCTCCAAAGGAACACTGCAATTAAGTTGTGATGCAAAACTCATTAACCCCGTTATGTGTTTATTGCTGCTTTACACTACTAAAGGATATTCCAGGAGGTTTGAATTTTGTTTTTTTTTGTTTTTTTTACTTTTTACATTTTATCTAGTGAATAATGGACTAGATTGCTCATGTCTACTGTGTATAATCAGTACATTTATTTACTTCAGCAGTAGAATGTCTAATGTATGGATAGATTTCAGTCGCTTAATGTAGTTCCTTTTTCCCATCCTTTTTTTAAGTTTATTGTTATTTTATACCTTATACCAATGATAGCATTGTGAATTATATGTCCATTATACAAAATTCTACTCCAGCAGCTCGTAGAAAAAGGCAAAAAGAACAAAGCGTATAAGTATGAACTAGCACTACTTGTACCTACATTGTATTTTTGTCTTTTGTTGTACCACATAAGTACAGCATCAGGGAATACCAAGATACTATAAAAATGATATTTAAGAGTACATGAGTATATTTGTGTCTGAAATGTGCCGAATGACAATATAATGATCTGCACTCATTAATACATTGATAATTGCCAGAGAACCATTATTCATAACTTGAGATTGTTCATGGCCATTTGTATCCATTATTGTAAACTGCACATCCTTTGTTTCCACAAAGAGATATCCTGACAACAATCATTTTCAATGCTGCATTAAATATATTAGCTCAGAAACATTTCTTCACTGGTTGGCTGGTTGCCGGGCCTTATACACAGAGCAATGATCTAGAACACTTTGGTCAATAATGTGTCCATGTAAAGGGCCTTTAATACAGAACCAAAGCTAATCTTTCTGTAATAAAAATCTATCATAATAATTATTATTATTATTATTATTATATTATTACCCGAGTCAAAGGTTCAGCTTGCCTTGTAAGTAAATTCTCAGGTCAAGGCAAAGTAGTTTGTTGACTCCCCTCTAGCACATTCCCCAGTTGCCCCCTCCCTTCCAGTTACTCCTTGTTTAATATTAATTGTATTGACACTATATCTGTTGGAAGATGATTGCATAGATCTATTACAATGAAGGGAAACCTTTCCTTCTCTTCTTATTTTTAAAGTCTTGCCTCCTATATTTTTAATTTCTCCCCCTTGTTCTAGAAATCAAATTGTATATAAAGACACTATACTCCTAGTGCCACTGTTAATCTAATATACAGTATGTTTAGCCAAATGCTACTTTATTTTACATCCAACATATTTCATCAGACGGTATCATACTATAGAAAGCTTAACCAATTTATTTTTCAAACCAATGTCTATTACTGGAGGAAGTGTTATCTTGCCCTGAACTATTCTTCTCCTGCTTACTAAGCCCCATTTTAATTTTAAATGTATTCAATTTGAATAAATCCTATTTTGCACTTTATATGAAATTTGCAACTGCTGTGTCTCTGTAGTCTGTGCAGAATTACAAAATTACAACCTAATTGTACAAACATTATTCTCACACTTTGGTATGAATTAATTAGTACAATTAGTCTGGTGCACAAAATCTCTGCCCAAAATATCAGCCCCCATGTAGCTAACAAAAAAGCATATTCAGTATATACACCTTCTGACTGAAGATGAAAGCAATTATGTGTGTTCAGAAGATCATAGTAATTACTAGGACTCCAGATTTATTACCATCACAGTGGAGTTTGTTATTTGAAGAACCATATGTATTGTTTGTAAGATCTCAAAGGTATTGCTGTCTGTGCTATGGCTAATAAAAAGCACCATTACATGTAAAGCAACAAAATACTGAAAGGTGCAGCAGTTGTATAGAATTTGCATATTATTATATAGTATAACTCTGTTTTATGTAATCTGTACATTAAAGTCTGCACACCTACTAAAGTCAAAGACTATACAGTCCCTGACAGAAGTTCTGTCGCTCATCCATGTTGTGGAATCAAAAGCTTATAACCTGACTTTAAATTCATCCATTGGTTTTAGAAATGGCTCATGTGAAAGCTGAAACCCTCCCAAATGATTTTTTTGGTTAAGAAAATAAATTGGCTTCACTGCTGAAATATTCATCATTTAATGAACACAGAAAGGTCAGATTTTGGCAAGACAAAAGGTTTGTCGCACACATAAAGTAATGTGAAAATCAAACCAATAATTCTATTCAAAAACAAAGATGTGTTTCATAACATTGGTGAATGAAGTTGTGGTGCTATTAGAGCCATATTTAATATCTTGTGTGACTTCCATGAGCTTGAAGGACTGCATCCATGCGTTTCAACAATGATTCATGCAATTTATTGATGAAGTCATCAGGAAGAGCAAAGAATGCAGTCTTACATGCCTCCCAGAGTTCATCAAGATTCTTTGGTTTTGTCTGCCAAGCTTCCTCTTTCATCCTACCCCAAACATGCTCAATGATGTTCATGTCTGGTGACTGGGCTGGCCAGTCCTGGAGCACCTTGATCTTCTTTGCCTTGAGGAACTTTAATGTAGAGATGAATGTATGAGATGGAGCACCATCCTGCTGCAAAATTTGACCCCTTTTATGATTGGGAATGTAAGAGGAAGCTAATACTTCTTGATATTTTAGGCTATTGATATTGCCTTCCACCTTGCAAATGTTTCGCACAACCCCATACTGAATGTAACCCCAGACCATGATCTTTCCACCACCAAACTTAACTCTTTTCTGGGTGTATCTTGGATCCATACGGGCTCCAGTAGGTCTCCTTCAGTATTTGCGGCGGCTTTGGTGTAATTCAACTGAAGATTCGTCTGAGAAATCCACCTTCTGCCACTTTTCCAGCGTCCATCCGTTTAGCAGGCTGTGGGCCTTGGCAAATGCCACACGTTTTTTTAATTGCCTTTTGTTTAGTGCTGGCTTCTGGGCACTGATTCGACCATGGAGGCCATTTCAAGACAGAATCCTACAAACTGTTCTAGTTGACACAGGGACTTGAGGTGACCAGGCCTGTTGGAGCTCTGCTGCAGTGGAAGAGGGGCTGGCTTTTGATTTTCTAACCAACAAATGTTCCTCCTGAGCAGTTGTCTTGTGGGGTCTGCCGGATCTGGGCTTGTCAAAAACATCTCCAGTCTGTTCAAATCTTTTTTTAATTCTTTGTACTTAACACAGAGACACATTAAAGGTGCCAGCCACCTCTGCAGTGGATCTGGTCTTCAGCCTCTTGATAATCAAAGCTTTGGTCGCAGGGTTGATTTTTGGCATGTTGTCAGAGGTGAAGTTGCAGTTAAAGTGAAGGTCTGGGTTGCTGGAGTTCTTTTTATACACACCCACTAATTAACCGATCAATTAGTGAGCACAGGTGAGGCTTTAAACTAGGATTAGGTGCATTATATGACATTATATGACAAAACTTTTGTCTTGCCAAAATCTGACCTTTCTGTGTTCATTAAATGACGAATATTTCAGCAGTGAAGCCAATTTATTTTCTTAACCAAAAAATCATTTGGGAGAGTTTCAGCTTTCATATGAGCCATTTCTAAAACCAATGGATGAATTTAAAGTCAGGTTATAAGCTTTTGATTCCACAACATGGGTAAGCGACAGAACTTCTGTCAGGGACTGTATGTCAAAATAAACACTACAGATGTCACAAAAATGGAATGAAATGTTCTAAAATAATAATAATAATAACATCCACTCACCTCTTGTATGGACTGCAAGCCCTACCATACTCTTGTACATAAGAACAGACTCCATTGCTTCAAGAAAAAAGGGAAAATGGTCATATAGTAGAAACTACTGTAGAAACTACTGTGCACTTAACTCGACAAACTAAATCAGTACCCTGCATTTCCACTACAGCATACATAAGTCACAAAAAGGTAAGCAGAGGGTAAGCCCAGGAGCCTTAGGGACCCATAAGGTGTCTTTTCTCAATATGAGGAGACCAGTAATGCAAACAATAAAATATAGTTGAGAGGCGGGTACAGATTTTGCACTGGGGCCCAGAAGCTTCATTTTAAGCCTCTGGTGGTTGCCTAGGATCCATGAATGAAATGGGGCAAAACTGACATTGTATTCTTTTTTTAACAACAAATAGCACACTAGCCAAGATTTACTATTGTGGTTATGACTAGTCACTGGCATAAATGTAGCACATTTCTGATGCATCTTTAGCCCATTTTAGTGCAACTTAGTACCTCTAGTTTAAGCTAAAATTTTCTTGCTAGACTTGAAGATCGAGCTTCTCCGGAAAGAGAGGATGACATAAATGTGCCACAATGTGCCAAAATTGTGTCATAAAATTCTAGCATAAACTAAAGCATCAAACAGGTGATATAAAGCCCAGTCAGTCTAAAGATATGTGACTTTTCAGACTGCCTAAGTTTACACTGTCTAAGGAAAGGGATGTTCACACAGTGGAATTTTTCACGTATTTGGGGGCAGATTTTGCCCAGAATCTGCCTTCCATTGTTTTCAATGGGAGGCAGAGATCACAGCAGGATCAGTCGAAGATTAACTGTCAGCCATGTGAGTGTAAAGCCAGCAGCTATTGAAGGTGTATATAACCTAAGTGTATATAACCTAAGTGTATATAACCTAAGTATGTATAAAAAAGAAAGTCAGAAATAGAGATGGGTGAACTGATTCGTTCTGAGCCAGGTTTGACCCAAATATTCCAAATAGTTCAGTTTTTAACAAAACCGAATAAATGTCAATTTGTCTCAGATGAACTAAAATGGTCATCACAACATGCATTGCTGTGAAAATACAGAAGACACACGTGTCTGTGAGTCACTGTACATTCTGGCATCACCTGACAGCCTCTCAGCCAATAGTCAGTGGTAGGTGGGCACCTTACAGTGTTAATGTCACATACAGTATATATGATGCTGTGGGCAGGAACACAAGGCATTTCAGTGATGGTGATGATCAATGCATGATCCAAAGCAATTACTCCATTCTCTTTAGTAGTACTGTACAAAGCACTGAGTGCAGCAAACAGAGCTAGTGAATCACAGGAGTAGGAGAAATAGAACAAAGTTTTGTCAGATTTAATCAATTACAGGCAGATAGTGGGGGAAAATAGCTTTGCTGTGTAAGCCAGACTGCTGCAGTATTACAGACGGACAAATGACAGTTAACCCTTTCGTTGTCAAAAAGCCAATTGTCTGTTTTGCAATAGAGCAGTTTTATCTGTGACTGTCCACAGAGTGTTTTACATTATTTTTACTGACAAAGTCAGTCCTGTTAGAGAAAATTTTTTTCTTAAGTCCATTGCGCAATAGAGCAGTTTGATATGTGACTATCCACAGAGTGTTTTACATTGTTTTTTACTGACAAATTCAGTACTGGTAATGTAAAATCTTTTCTTAAGGGGGTGTTTAGACAAGAGTTTACATTTTTTTTGTTAAATACATACAAACTACTTTTCTAACAGCAAAACACTGATTCTGCCTGCACTAATCATAAGGGGTTTTTTTTTTCTGCTCACACACTAAACATTGTGATGTAGCCTGCTAATCTGGAAAAATCTCTGTTGGTTAAGATGTTTTTGCTCAACCAATAAACAGTCTTGCAGCCTGCACTACAAAGCCTATCACCTCATACAAATATATCTGGGCACCAAAGAACAAAAACTGTAAATTTCCAAAAGAAAAAAAAGGTAGCCACTAATTGTTTATTAAAATATCTAACTATCTATCTATATATATAAGAAATAAATTAATAAATATGAAAAGGACCACAACAATGTATATACCCCATAGAACAGACGCCATATGTCTTAGTATGTATATATCAGTGCCTATAGCATAATATGAAATGGGAAGATGAAACCCACAAGAGACGTTGGCCTCAAACCAACCCAAACTCCAAATAAAGCACTGCATATAAAATGATTACCAAACTAATAAAAAAGTAATATAGAATTAATACCTGTAGTCATGTTTAAAGCCTGAATAAGCATGACCTAACACCTCATGTCTGTCATGTGATTTGTTTTCATATATGTAATAAATATATATCTATATATATATATATATATATATATATATATATATATTTTTTTTTGTTTGTTTAAAGAAGCAATTACTGTAGTGGCTACCTTGCAGCCTGCACTAATCTGAAAAATCACAATTTTTTTAAGGGTTTTTTTTTGCTCAATCAAACAGTGTGATGAAGCCTGTTAATCTGAAAAATTTCCCTTTGTTAAGTTTTTTTTTTTTTTTTTGGTTACTCAATATAAATATAAACTACTGCCATTGTAACAGCAAAGAAAAAAAACCAAAACAAACAACAAGCTGACTGACAGAGTTCTAGTCTAATATTCACTGACCAGGTCACCCTTTTAGCGCTTTTAGTGCTTTCCTATTTTTCTTGAAATTGTTTTTTGTAAACAAAACAAAAACAAAGACATTTACACAATTATACACAGTGTCAGAATTGTTGCCAATCAGTATTATAATTTATCTGTGTACAGTAAAAATTACTGGGAAAAAAACAGGGCAGGGGACAGCCAAAAGGAGGCAAGGCAGGGGAGGGGCAAGTACTAACAATAAGAATGTTGGTGGCAACAACAACACCTACTTCTGGTTTTGGTGGCTGCAGGAATGTTGTACTTCCTGGTACTGGTACTTTACTGGTAGTTATTCTGGTAGTGGGACTGGGGTAAATGTGAGATGGAAATTATGAGGGTGTGCAAAAATTCCATGGTCATGATGAGTCAGACAAAAGCGGGCAAGATTTTGACATACTGTACTGCAAGCAGAAACTTAGCTGCAGCCGTCAGGGGAAGTGAGCAAGACCATTCTACTCATTATCGCGGTGATGTTCCTTGTAGGCAGGCCACATCTACACCTAGCACATGGTCGTCATTATCATTATCATCACCGTTTGTCCTACTATTTCTCCTCCTCTTCCATGCCAACAACAATCATCCATAAGGGAGTGTGTGTCCAGTAAATAGCAATATGCACCTAGTCATCCGGTGATTCTGCAACTTAACCTACACCTGATACAGTCACTGCCATACCACTTACTGGATTTTACTGCATTTCATAAACTGGTGGCATGTGTTCAACCTTGATTAGCCACCATTATTTCTGTAGGAAAGCTGTTCCTGCTTTATATCGCCATATGTCGGAGAACATGAGCCTTTGCCTGGATATGTTGGTCTTGGGAAAGCTGCACGCTACCATCGACACATGGAGAAGCAATTATAGACAATGACAATACATGGCTTTCATGACCCACTGGCCAATGTTCTGAGTGGCAGTGGCCACAGTCTAGAAATGCAACAAGGGCAAGTGCTAGTTCCACTCCATTTGTGCAGGCCCAGTTCCAATACTATGCATGGCCCATCTGCTTCCTCTGGATCCTCACCTCTGGACCGTTTCCCACCCCCACCTTCATCAGGGCAAGGTGTTGCTTCCACTCCTCCTCCTCCTCCCTCGCTTTATGGGTTTAAGGTGAAGCACAGCCATGTGGTTTTGCAGTTATTGAGGCTAAATCAGAGAAGTCACACAGCGGAGGAGCTCCTCTGCTGTATCCTGACTCCTCACCAAATACAACTCGGAAGTGATAAAGTCACTAATATTGTTGCTTTGCTGCAGTTAGGTCGAATAACATTTTGTCCCTACATGGCACATGTGCTGAATATAGGTACACTTCTTTATTAACATGTATAGTGGCTTAAAAGAGGTTCCTACTCGTGGCCAGAAAAGTGTCTGCACATTTCAAACATTCTTATGTCAGAAAAAACACCCTTATATATTGGCAGCATCAAAACAGTCTGTCTTTGCAGTGTTCAAACTCTGTGGAACTTCACCTCATACATATTGGAGCATCTGTGTGAGCAGCACAAGGCAGTGAATGATTTCTGCCTGCAGCAGACCACAAGGACCACCATTCATCATTGCAGGCTCATGAGGGAAGTGTATCAGCTTCTCAAGCCTTTTGAAGAAACCACCATAATTTCTCAGCAGGGACAATTTCAGCATCAGAGATGTGATTCCTTTATTATATATCTTATAGGAAACGCTTATACTCATGCAAAGACGGATGGAAGAGAAATACAGCTTCTACCTCTTAGTCAATGTCATTGCCCTGGGTTAATGTAAGGAGAACTGGAGGAGGATGAAGATTTGGTTCAGGGTCATCATGGTAGAGAAACTGGGACTCCTAGATTGGAAGAAGAGCAGGAAGACTCTCCTTTGAATGCACAGGTGGCCCTTGATATGTCACAGGCACAGCCAGGGGAGGAAGCTGACCCTTATTTCTTTCAAGATGATGATCACGCTGGTCAAGAAGACCAACCATGGCAGGCCCATAGGTCCATGCTCATGCTTGCAAGCATGGCATGCTGTATGCTCCGCTGCTTACACAGCAACACTGGTTTTATAAGCATCAAAAGATGAGTACTGGATGGCAGTGCTCTTAGACCCTTGCTTTAAAGCCAATCGGGGAATTCTTCCTTGCCTCCCAAAGTGAAGAAAAATTGGAATAGTATAAGGATAGACTGTATATGCAGCTTGCCGCAGTGTTCAGGGAGACTACTGCAAATGTCAGTTGAACGAGTACCCAGGTTGCCTCTGTACAGCACTGTACAATATCTGGAACATGATGAACCAGAAATTTTTCACCTCACAGCACCAACCATACCCACAACAGGCAACGGACACCCACCAGCTGCATCAGGTATAGTTGTACTTATTATCCAGCAGATAACTGTAACCCCATGGAATTCTGGGCCAATAGATTAGAGCAGTGGAGGCTGGCCCAGTTTGCCATGGGAGTTTTATTTTGCCCAGCCTCAAGCGTAATGGCCGAAAGAGTGTTAAGTGCTGGCAATGTAAGGACGAAACTGTCCACCACTAGTGTGGAAAAAATACTTTTGTCAAAATGAATCAGGCATGGATTTCCATGCTGTCTGCTACTCCTAAACAGCTGGACATCATCTCTTGCAGCCGAGTCCATCATATTATTCCATGTCATACTGCCACTGATGTTGCCACAGCTACCACCTCTCATCCAGACATGTTCTGCAGCCCGGTTCATCATATTATTCCATGCCATACTGCCACTCATGTTGCAACAGCTACCGCCACTCATCTAGTCATGTCCTGCAGCCTTGTCCATCACATTCCACTATACCACACTGTTGGTGCCACAGTGTTGCATTTAAAAAACAAAACCATTTTGGATTTCACATAAATCTGCTCACATAGATCTGCTCACATAAAAGATTTAGCATTCATTGTGTTGCCTTAACTATCATACATGCTGGTGAACCTCTGCTACAACTTGTAGGATAAGGTCAACTGATTAGTATGCATGCCACATTAGCTGCACAAACCATGACAATTTGAGACTGAAGGAAAAGCTGCTGAACCTCTCCAAATTTATAGCGGAAGAATAAAGCTAATTTTCACATGTGCACAAGATTGAGAAAATCATGAACTCCATTCCCCTAAGGCCTCATACACACGTGGACAGAATTGTTGGTACCCCTCGTTTAATGAAAGAAAAACCCACAATGGTCACAGAAATAACTTGAATATGACAAAAGTAATAATATATAAAAATTATATGAAAACGAACAAATGAAAGTCAGACATTGCTTTTCAACCATGCTTTAACAAAATTTAAAAAAAAAAGAAAACTCATGAAACAGGCCTGGACAGAAATGATGGTACCCTTAACTTAATATTTTGTTGCACAACCTTTTGGAGGCAATCACTGCAATCAAACGATTCCTGTAACTGTCAATGAGACTTCTGCACCTCTCAACAGGTATTTTGGCCACTCCTCATGAGCAAACTGCTCCAGTTGTCTCGGGTTTGAAGGGTGCCTCTTCCAGACGGCATGTTTCAGCTCCTTCCAAAGATGCTCAATAGGATTTAGGTCAGAGCTCATAGAAGGCCACTTCAGAATAGTCCAATGTTTTCCTCTTAGCCATTCTTGGGTGTTTTTAGCTGTGTGTTTTGGGTCATTATCCTGTTGCAAGACCCATGACCTGCGACTGAGACCAAGCCTTCTGACACTGGGCAGCACATTTCTCTCTAGAATCCCTTGATAGTCTTGAGATTTTATTGTACCCTGCACAGATTCAAGACACCCTGTGACAGATGCAGCAAAGCAGCCCCAGAACATAACAGAGCCTCCTCCATGTTTCACAGTAGGCACAGTGTTCTTTTCAAGATATGCTTCATTTTTCTGTCTGTGAACATAGAGCTGATGTGCCTTGCCAAAAATTTAGATTTTTGTCTGAACTGTCCATAGGACATTCTCCCAGAAGCTTTGTGGCTTGTCAACATGTAGTTTGGCAAATTACTTTTGTCAGATTCAAGTTATTTCTGTGACCACTGTGGGTTTTTCTTTCATTAAACGAGGGGTACCAACAATTTTGCCCAAGTGTGTATATACAGCCATATTACAGTGTAGTTTTATAGAGGCCCATGGGCTTCCTGCTCTACCATTCTCCAACTTGTAGATGTCAGGCTTAGAGTTGTGTGGGATTAGAGGTATGTATCGTTACTTACCTGCCTGCTCTCTTACCTGCCTGTGCCCAGAGTAGAGAAGCAGAGCTAGACCGGACAGCAGGCAGGTAAATAATGAGCTAATACTGCTGTATGGGGGTCCAGTGAAGGGGAATACAGTGTCCCCTTCACTGGTCTCCCCAATAGAGTGGCCACTTTACTGGAATGGGTCAGTGTGCTATCCGTGAAATACAGGGATAGCACACTGATCATGGACACGGTCGTCTGCAAGGGGCCTAAGCCGGAGGAAACCTCCAAATTATGTTGTTGCGATGATTTCTCCAGTACTTTGCAAATTACCCATTACAATATGGGATTGCCATTTGGAAGAACTTTGTTACACATTAACATCAAACACAGGAGAAAAACATTAAGCTCAAGACTACCCCTCCCAGAGAGCATGAATCATAGGATTGATCCTTGCAAAATTGACAGCAACCTCAACACAATCATCTTGATGTTAATACTTAATTACAAACAGTCCTTGAACAAACAATGTGCAATGTCTGTTGTTATAATAAATGTAGCGATAAGATACCAGGGAGGAAAAGCTTGGATTAGCTGCCATAAGTAAACAGGCTCTGATTGGCAAAATAAGCACCGATAACACCAGTCAATTCTCATTTGGAGATATTTCTGTGTGAGTCAATTGAAAGTTATCCATTTAACACTAATGGACAAATAGACAACATCCTTAATAATGTATTGAGTCTCCACATCAAAATAGGAGCTGCTGTTTCCTGGAATTACGCATGCTGAAAGAACACATAATTAAATATAGCCTACAGGAGTGTATAGAAACAGGTCATCTGTCCAAATTGATATTTTTAGGGTCCCCTCTCATTGGCACTTTATCCACGTAGTTGACTTCTCACGGAGTTGGTGATTTCATGCTCAGTGCATTTTAGGTGGACATTACCACAATTACATAAAATACAGTTCCCATGGAAAATATTCTGTGTAATCTATGTAATTGATTGTGATAAATAGGGGTTTTCTATGAGCTAAGGTTGAATTCAAGCACATACATGAGGGAGCAAAACTAACCTTGTGGATAAAACACCCTATTTCACATGTACTAGATTCAGCAGTTTGGATGCTTTTGTCCCAGCAGGAGTGGTCAATGCTCAAAACTGCAGAGGACGTAATATGTGAGCAGCCTGAATAGTCACTTGCATGCAACTTCTTACTATTGGAGGAGGAGAACAGCACAATGAAGAAGGAGTAAGTGGTTGACATTGTACAAAGGCTCTGTAGTTGGCATTGTACGTGGCTCTGTTTCTGACACTTTACAAGACCTTGAGTAGCTTCTCTTTTATGGGACACTGTGGTTCATGCTATAAGGGCATTGTGGCTAGCTTGGTTATGGGCATCTATGGCTATCACTAAAGGTTTGCAGTGTTTTAGAGCACCAGTTACAGCTGTCAATGGTATAAGGCTAATTACTATGATAATGCTGTAGTGGTAATTACAATAATGATGTTTTGTGGGCCCTGTAACTTTTATTTTATGGCATCTGTCATAAGGGCACTGACCATGTTTTGCAATAATACAGGGGTAATTCACAAACACAACAGTAATATATTTTAATTTCTTGACCAATGTTTAATTTTGCAGTATATACAGTGTACAGTTAGTGGAAAAACGTGATGGCACCATGCAAACATTCTGAAATCTTCAGTAGGAAAGGTGCTATGAAAAAATTAGAACCAATTGCAATGTGTGAAGATACCTGTACATAATATACTCTAGATAATATACATATGCAGTAGTATAGATGGTCATACAGTAGTGAATTAGGGAACATTGTTAAATTGTTACAGCTTTTGTATTACATTTAATGTTTAAATTCTGCACATATTACTCATATTTGATCTCACATGGGATAAACAGAAGGTTTAATGCTGTAGTTTAAAGGGAATCTGTTACCAGAACCCTGAATATTAACCCAGTCTTACAGATAGATAAGTTAGGGTCATCTGAATCAATCGGTGTTATCCTCTTGTGAATCGGTGCTTCCGTTTCTGAGATATCACCATTTTGGGAATATGCATATGAGCTCTTAGGAGAAACAGCAACACCCTCATTGCATACTGACAGCAACAGCAATATCTCGACAGCAACATCGATTCACATGAGGAAATACTGTTACATTCTAGTGATCCTAACCTATCTATCTGCAGAGCTGGGATGATATCCTGGGTTTTGGTGACATGCTTTCTTTAAATATATGCTTATATTCTCTAAGCATTATCTACCATTATCTAACACTCAAGAACAGGCTTTCAGAAAATTGGTCCCTGGACCATGCAAAATTGTGTCTCCTCTCACCATCTGAAACACAGACACATAGCCACTTTTTGCCAAAATGTTCATATATGAATTCCGCCATATACAAAGCTGAATAATACTTCCATATGATGACCAAGCAATTCTGCCATTCAGTGCCCAAATAATACTGCTGTACAATACCTCCATACAGTTATATCACTATACAATGCCTAAATATTGATGTGGTTAATGGTAAAATCCCTAGGGGTCTACAGCAGTGAAAGGGTGAATGGTATAGCTCCTGTACAGGTTCATATTCTCCGTTGTCCGGTTACCCTTGGGGTTTATTTCTTGAAGGTCTTTTATTAACTGGGGTCGCATGTCATATTCTCAAATTAATACCCCATAAAAATTATATTCGTATATAATACTTGCAAGCCTATGCACTATAATGCATACCACAGTAATAAAATCTTCACAAAAACACTTGAATGAACTGATTCATATCTATATATTTGTTCAATGTTTTATTTCATAGATTGTAATTTAAGATGTCAGTTGTGTTTTGTACTTAATTCATGACATTTTAGAATATATAAATTCAATTTTCATAAAATTAAAATTAAATATTAAAACATCTAAAACAAAATCAATAGAGATATAATGTATGTCTCTTTCTTATATAGCGTCAATATTCTGTAGAGTTTGGCAGACATTGTCAATACTCACTGTCCCCAGTAGGGCTGACAATCTAATTTCCCTATGAGTATACCTTTGGAGTGGGGAAACCCATGCAAACATGATTTACTTATTTCTCTTTCTTATATAGTACCAGAATATTCCGCAGTGCAGACATAATCAAAGTATCAGCTTAATGTAATCATATCAAATCAATTTGCCAGTTAACCCACCACTGTGCCCAGGGGACAACATCCTGTTCCAGCCCTATCTATTGTGGAACAGGTGCTATGATGGTAAATTAATTAGTCTGCAGAGGCGCACCTAGTTTTCAATCACTGCAGGCCTGCAATAGGTCAGGGCCATCACAAGAATGCCATCTGGGTTCCATTTGCCCAAGGGAGACAATCAAAGCCTATAAATTACACATAACTGAATAGGGTCACAGGGCAATTAACCCTATTAGCCTTCATTTTTACAGTTTATGCTATGTCAACATGTATGCACTCTAAATAATCTGTAACATTATACCACTGCTTACTTAGTGACTCCACTTGTATATCATTAAGACTCGGCATTTCCTCCAAAGCTGTCAGATGCACCCACTGTAAGAAGGCTAAAATTAGCATCTACACATAATACAGCAGGCGTGTAAGTTAAATACATGTATGTTTTCAGCTAAGACGGCTATAAAAATATAAATAGACATCCTTAATTTGACAACTTACAAAGGTGTATACTCATTTTGCAAATTGCTTGCTGTTAAGTGAGAATCCTATGTCATTAACCTGTGCAGTTCCTATTGTCCAAGAGGAACAATATTTGTTTCCTTGCTTTTATTTTGTTTGTTTTGACACGTTCCAATGAATCTCTTGGTCTTTGTGTATGACTTAGTGAAGAATAGATTCACGTGGAAGTATATGAACTGTATTGTATTCCTTGGTGAAGTGGAGATCAGTTTAATGGAAATAATTTGCTTGTTTCTAGGTAAACAGAATTTATAATAATATGTTATGAATTGTTTTTTATTTATTGTTTATATTTTTGCTTCACAATTTTATTTTTATTAGGTTTTTCATGTTATTCTATAAGAATTTTCTCTACCCAATAATATTTATAAATTGTAAATAAAACACTAATAATAAAACATATATACAGTGGGGAAAAAAAGTAGTCAGCCACCAATTGTGCAGGTTCGGGCACTTAAAAAGATGAGAGAGGCCTGTAATTGACATCATAGGTAGACCTCAACTATGAGAGACAAAATGAGAAAACGAATCCAAAAAATCACATTGTCTGATTTTTAAAGAATTTATTTTCAAATTATGGTGGAAAATAAGTATTTGGTCAATAACAAAAGTTCATCTCAATACTTTGTTATATATCCTTTGTTGGCAATGACAGAGGTCACACGTTTTCTGTAAGTATTCAGCAGGTTGGAACACACTATTGCTGGTATGTTGGCCCATTCCTCCATGCAGATCTCCTCTAGAGCAGTGATGTTTTGGGGCTGTCGCTGGGCAACACGGACTTTCAACTCCCTCCAAAGGTTTTCTATGGGGTTGAGATCTGGAGACTGGCTAGGCCACTCTAGGACCTTGAAATGCTTCTTACGAAGCCACTCCTTCGTTGCCCTGGCGGTTTGCACTCAAAATCTCACGATACATGGCCCCATTCATTCTTTCATGTACACAGATCAGTCGTCCTGGTCCCTTTGCAGAGAAACAGCCCCAAAGCATGATGTTGCCACCCCCATGTTTCACAGTAGGTATGGTATTCTTTGGATGCAACTCAGCATTCACTCTCCTCCAAACACGACAAGTTGTGTTTCTACCAAACCGTTCTACTTTGGTTTCTTTCATCTGACCATATGACATTCTCCCAATACTCTTCTGGAACATCCAAATGCTGTCTAGCAAACTTCAGACGGTCCCGGATATGTACTGGCTTAAGCAGGGGGACACGTCTGGCACTGCAGGATCTGAGTCCCTGGCGTTGTAGTGTGTTACTGACGGTAGCCTTTGTCACGTTAGTCCCAGCTTTCTGCAGGTCATTCACTAGGTCCCCCCGTGTGGTTCTTGGATTTTTGCTCACTGTTCTTGTGATCATTTTGACCCCACAGGGTGAGATCATGCGTGGAGCCCCTGATTGAGGGAGATTATCAGTGGTCTTGTATGTCTTCCATTTTCTAATTATTGCTCCCACAGTTGATTTCTTCACACCAAGCTGCTTGCCTATTGCAGATTCAGTCTTCCCAGCCTGGTGCAGGTCTACAATTTTGTTTCTGGTGTCCTTCCACAGCTCTTTGGTCTTCACCATAGTGGAGTTTGGAGTGTGACTGTTTGAGGTTGTGGACAGGTGTCTTTTATACTGATAACAATGTCAAACAGGTGCCATTACTACAGGTAATGAGTGGAGGACAGAGGAGCCTCTTAAAGAAGAAGTTACAGGTCTGTGAGAACCAGAAATCTTGCTTATTTATAGGTGACCAAATACTTATTTCCCACCATGATTTGCAAATAAATTCTTAAAAAATCAGACAATGTAATTTTCTAGATATGTTTTCTCATTTTGTCTCTCATAGTTGAGGTGAACCTATGATGTCAATTACAGGTCTCTCTCATCTTTTTAAGTGGGAGAACTTGCACAATTGGTGGCTGACTAAATACTTTTTTCCCCCACTATAATATAGCTGAAACCAGAAGTTTACAGACACTATATAAAAAAATACATATGCATGTTTTTCTCACTATCTGACCTCAGAATTAACCTTTCCCGTTTTAGGTCAATTAGGATTACCAAAATTATTCATATTTGCTAAATGCCAGGATAATGAGAGAGAGAGAATTTTTTAAGGCATTTTTATTACTTTCTGCAAAGTCAAAAGTTTACATACATTTCATTAGTATTTGGTACCATTGCCCTTAAACTGTATGACTTGGGTCAAACGTTTGGGATATCTTTCCACAAGCTTCTCACAATAGTTGGTAGGAATTTGGGCCCATTCCTCCTGACAGAACTGGTGTAACTGTCAGGCCGCCTTGCTCGCACCTGTCTTTTCAGCTTTGCCCATAAATTTTCAATAGGATTGAGATCAGGGCTTTGTGATGGCCACTCCAAAACATTGACTTTGTTACCCTTAAGCCACTTTGTAACCAGTTTGGCAGTTTGCTTCAGGTCATTGTCCATTTGGAAGACCCATTTGCGCCCAAGCTTTGATTTCCTGGCTGATGTCTTGAGATGTTGCTTCAGTATTGCCACACAATGTTCTTTCCTCATGATGCCATCTATTCTGTGAAGTGCACCAGTCCCTCCTGCAGCAAAACAACCCCACAACATGATGCTGCCATCCTTGTGTTTCACAGTTGTGATGGTGTTCTCAGGCTTGGCTATAATGACCATTGTTACATTTGAAGGATAAAGGGAGCCGCTTGCAAGCTTAAGAACACCATCCCAACTGTGAAACACATGGGGGGGGCAGCATGATGTTGTGGGGTTGTTTTGCTACAGGAGGGACTGGTGCACTTCAGAGAATAGATGGCATCGAGGAAAGAATATTATGTGGCAATACTGAAGCAACATCTCAAGACATCAGCCAGGAAGTTAAAGCTTGGGCGTAAATGGGTCTTCCAAATGGACAATGACCCGAAGCATACTGCCAAATTGGTTACAAAGTGGCTTAAGGATAACAAAGTTATTGTTTTGGAGTGGCCATAACAAAGCCCTGATCTCAATCCTATTGAAAATTTATGGGCAAAGCTGAAAAGGCAGGTGCGAGCAAGGCGGCCTACAAACATGGCTCAGTTACACCAGTTCTGTCAGGAGGAATGGGCCCAAATTCCTACCAACTATTTTGAGAAGCTTGTGGAAGGATATCCAAAATGTTTGACCCAAGTCATACAGTTTAAGGGCAACTGTATCAAATACCAATGAAATGTATGTAAACTTTTGACTTTGCAGAAAGTAATAAAATGCCTTAAAAATTCTCTCATTATCCTGGCATTTAGCAAATATAAATAATGTTGGTAATCCTAATTGACCTAAAACGGGAAAGATTTATTCTGATTTCATGTCAGATAGTGAGAAAAACATGCATATGTGCCTTTTTATATAGTGTATGTAAACTTCTGGTTTAAACTGTATATGTATATATATACAGTATAGATATATATATATATATATATATATATATATATATATATAAACTAAACACCACTTAACATATTTGGATACATCATCATATTTCATTGTCCAAACACCAGGCCATGATCCATGATGTAATTCTGCAAAACACTTAACATATACAAGCTTCAAACAAGTCTGCGCAAACTGGTAGATATTTTTTACTTCTGCCTAGAAGAAGAAAACTGCCAATAAATATAATTGCTACATGGTGGTCTCCACAAGAAGAAGTACCCCTTTTGATCCATGTCAGTTGCTTCTCACCTAGCTAAGCAGTACCCTATTCTGTACTGACAAAAGGCAAAAACTCTAACACAGCTGTCTGTGGATAGGTGTCTTTCCCTTTCTAATGAATTTTTCAGGTTTGGCTTAAATCCATAAACAAGTTTCACAATCTGCTTAGGAGAATAAGCATTGACTTATAGGGTAAATACAGTCATATGAAAAAGTTTGGGCACCCCTATTAATCTTAATCATTTTTAGTTCTAAATATTTGGGTGTTTGCAACAGCCATTTTAATTTGATATATCTAATAACTGATGGACACAGTAATATTTCAAGATTGAAATGGGTTTATTGTACTAACAGAAAATGTGCAATATGCATTAAACCAAAATTTGACCGGTGCAAAATTTGGGTACCCTTATCATTTTATTGATTTGAATACTCCTAACCTCCTTTTACTGACTTACTGAAGCACAAAATTGGTTTTGTAACCTCACTGATCTTTGAACTTCATAGCCAGGTGTATCCAATCATGAGAAAAGGTATTTAAGATGGCCAATTGCAAGTTGTTCTCCTATTTGAATCTCCTCTGAAGGTGGCATCATGGGCTCCTCAAAACAACTCTCAAATGATCTGAAAACAAAGATTGTTCAACATAGTTGTTCAGGGGAAGGATACAAAAAGTTGTCTCAGAGATTTAACCTGTCAGTTTCCACTGTGAGGAACATAGTAAGGAAATGGAAGACCACAGGGACAGTTCTTGTTAAGCCCAGAAGTGGCAGGACAAGAAAAATATCAGAAAGGCAGAGAGAAGAATGGTGAGAACAGTCAAGGACAATCCACAGACCACCTCCAAAGAGCTGCAGCATCATCTTGCTGCAGATGGTGTCACTGTGCATCGGTCAACAATACAGCACACTTTGCACAAGGAGAGCTGTATGGGAGAGTGATGCGAAAGAAGCCGTTTCTGAAAGCACGCCACAAACAGAGCGCCTGAGGTATGCAAAAGCACATTTGGACAAGCCAGCTTCATTTTGGAAGAAGGTCCTGTGGACTGATGAAACAAAGATTGAGTTGTTTGGTCATAGAAAAAGGCGTTATGCATGGCGTCAAAAAACACAGCATTCCAAGAAAAACACTTGCTACCCACTGTAAAATTTGGTGGAGGTTCCATCATGCTTTGGGGCTGTGTGGCCAATGCCGGCACCGGGAATCTTGTTAAAGTTGAGGGTCGCATGGATTCAACTCAGTATCAGCAGATTCTTGAGAATAATGTACAAGAATCAGTGACGAATTTGAAGTTACGCCGGGGATGGATATTTCAGCAAGACAATGATCCAAAACACAGCTCCAAATCTACTCAGGCATTCATGCAGAGGAACAATTACAATGTTCTGGAATGGCCATCCCAGTCCCCAGACCTGAATATCATTGAACATCTGTGGGATAATTTGACGGGCTGTCCATGCTCGGCGACCATCAAACTTAACTGAACTGGAATTGTTTTGTAAAGAGGAATGGTCAAAAATACCTTCATCCAGGATCCAGGAACTGATTAAAAAGCTACAGGAAGCGACTAGAGGCTGTTATTTTTGCAAAAGGAGGATCTACTAAATATTAATGTCACTTTTCTGTTGAGGTGCCCATACTTTTGCACCGGTCAAATTTTGGTTTAATGCATATTGCACATTTTCTGTTAGTACAATAAACCTCATTTCAATCCTGAAATATTACTGTGTCCATCAGTTTTTAGATATATCAAATTGAAATGGCTGTTGCAAACACCCAAATATTTAGAACTAAAAATGATTAAGATTAATAGGGGGCCCCAAACTTTTTCATATGACTGTATCTTCTAATAGGTGGTGCTAGAGCATAGTTTTCCTTTTCCATCATGTATTGCGTGTAAGGTCATCTACTTGATAATAAAATTGGTCAATGTGGAAAACATCATCCAATATATTCACCACAGTGATGGTGAGAAGAAACTAATAGTGTGCTGATTCTTATTGGCTGGCCTGCAGAAAAGCAGTATTCACTCCACTATCAGTTTACAAGGGAATATAAGCAATCTTATTAAGCTACTGAGCATGTACAACCCCAGCACTGGACACATTAGGTGGGCGTTCTCTGAAGCAATAAAAAAAAAACAAAAAAAACTGCCGGGGAGCCATAAAAAGCATTGGCCGCGCTTTATTTTGTGTGTGGGGGCGAGACCCGTGATGGAGCACCTAATGGCACTGTGTGAGAGGACACTGAGAGCCCTCTGATACTGTATGGGGGTCGGACACCATGATAGCATCTAATAACTGTGTGGGGGACACTGAAGCATCTAGTACTGTGTGGGGGGGATGCTGAAGCATCTAATACTGTATGGGGGACACCGTGAAGCATAAACTACTGTGTGGGGCCCCACTGTGAAGCATATATTACTGTGTGGGGGTCCACTGTGAAGCATATACTACTGTGTGGGGGGGGGGGCTTATTGTGAAGCATATAATGTGGGTGGGGGCCCAAAGTGGAGCATATAATACTGTGCGGGGGCCTCTGTGGAGCATATAATACTGTGTGGGGGCCATTCTGGAGCATATAATATTGTCTGGAGGCCACTTCAGAGCACATTGTACTGTCTGGGGCCCTTCACTATTTATATCACACGGTATCTGTTTTATAGCAGACATGTGATATTATTACAGGCTGTAATAACATTGCACGGTCACTATATAATAGATTCTGGTTAATTTAAGGTTAAATTGCCGTGTTGGCACTTTGCGATAATTTAGTGGGTTTTGGGTTGCAGTTTGGGCACTCGGTCTCTAAAAGGTTCGCCATCACTGGTCTAGAGCATTTTTTAATCATTTCAATAAAAGTAGTGTTTTATTTTGCATAATCTAACACAGGAAATTAATATTTATTATCAGGTCAACCCTTTTCATTTCAGTAGGGTGTTATTTTGGCCACCACTGTCTACAGAAACATCCATCATCATTTACTGTAACAATGGAGGTTTCCAATGAAGTTTAAAACATTCCATGCAGGATCTGCGTGTGCAATGCAAGAATTGTCCATGACCCATTTATTGTCATATCTGCAATTTTTACTTTAAAGTTAACAGAACAATGAATGTAAGAAATTGCAATTTATACACCAAGCTGTGTATTGTTTATTTATTATTATTTTATTGCATTGCATTATTTGGGAGGGAATTTCTTCAAAGCAAAAAAACAAAAAAAAACAAAATGACACCCAATATAACTAAAACAATATACGAACACTGATCACAAAAATCATGCATACACATATATGTGCATTCATAGTGCCATCTTGGGTCTCAATAAGATCCCCAAGGTGTTTTATCATAATGCATGGCACGTTATTATTTGGTAATAATAAACTTTATTAAATAAAAGACATATAACACACAAAGCACATATTTAGTATATCCATAATTCCATAATTGTAATAATAAAGATAATATGTTACTTATTGTATTCAGTGAACACAGTGAATGAGGGTCAATTTTTTTTTTTTTTTTGAACCCCACTCAAAAGAATGTACTAAACATATATAAATATATAAATATAGGGTAAATATAGAGATAAATAGAAGAGTTGCTTCCTGTAAATCAAATTATACATTGACATAGAGACCAAGTTCTATAGAACAGTTAATGCTTCAAGGTAAAGTACTGGAAAGACTGTCAAGCTACAGAGGGAAAAACCTTGCTATTACAATCATTTATTGGATAATTAAAAAGTGATAGTGGTTTGTTTGTATTGGCATAGTATCCTTCACAGCAGGTCCCTATGGTCCACAGATCATCTCTCTTGAAATATAAGGGTTTAATAGAGTTTAAGCAAGTCTTCAAACAGATGGTGTGGAAGGTTCTGTCAACATTGCCAGTAATTACTGGAAAACAGAGATACTTGTCAGACTGATAGGTCCTTGGAGACCATCTCCTCAGGCTTTATCTGAAGCACAGGATCTCATCTACAAACAAGAGCGGCAGCACACAGAGATTTTACTTCAGCTGATCTTGTCATTATTGAATATTGCTCTGATCATATAAATGAAGTCAGGAACTGAAATCAAAGCAGCATGACTGTTTATTGAATGTTTTGGCAAATGCGTGAATAAGAATATATACTCAAATGGATTACACAAGACACTGCTCCTTTTTATTCTGTTCTGTGTGGCAGAACAGAAGTGTTTACTGAAGTCAGCTGACATGCAAGAACTGTGTTACACAAATCATTATTATATTTTACACAGCAGGAACTATTTATGATGGTAAACTATACATTTTTAAAGTAAGGCTCTGTTTCCATTGTAAAATGGTGTGTGTTCCAGAAATAGCATCTCTTTGTAATATAAAGAATTCTCGGTATTTAACACACAAAAATACCTTGTTTGCAAGCAGTATTATTAGGGTCCCACACACTGCTATCCAAGTGGGTGCCAAGTAAACTTTTACTTTAAAGGAGCATAGTATAAAATTCCATGATGACCTGAATTGCAAAGGTGTATGTGCAGTACAGGATATACAGATGTGTAACATGAAACTCCTGGGCCCCCTAAGGTCACAGTATCACCCATACATGCTGATACAAAGTCAATGACATTTGGCATCCCCAGCAGTTAGCTATTGTCAGTAGCCTCTGTCATTGGAGCTACAGTGTATGGAGCCCATGCCACTTTTTGCAGCTCAGAGTGGGTTCACACTTGCGCTTGAGTCCGTCCGCTGCCAATCCGACTGAAAATCTCGGGAAACTGGATAGGTACCGGATAGCGACAGGTTAGCGACGCATTGCTTAAAAACCCATTCATTTGAATGGGTTTTTAAAGCAATGCGCGGGTGTGCGCTTACACCCTCTGCACCGCGAATCCAGTTTTTTTTCGCTGGAAACGAAGTCCTGCATGTCCAACTTTGTTTCCGACGAAAAAACTGGATTCGCGGCGCAAAGGGTGTAAACGCAAACCCGCGCATTGCTTTAAAAACCCATTCAAATGAATGGGTTTTATAAGCAATGCGTCTCTAACTTGTCGCTATCCGGTGCCTATCCAGTTTCCCGAGATTTTCACTCGGATTGGCAGCGGACGGACTCCAGCGCAAGTGTGAACCCACCCTCAGCTACACTGTGTAGTTCTGACACCAGAGAATGCTGAGCACAGTTGTTTGGTAGGGGATTGGGGGTTGGACCCCACAATCTGATATAAATGAACAATTCTAAGGATAAACACTAAATCATGCTACCTTTATTTTTGGAATATGCCTTATACAGTGTTGTTTCGTACCTCTCAAATAAATATGCAAACTATAGTGCCCCCTTTAAAACAGAAGAAAAGGAATCTAATAAGCAAAACAGCACTAATCACAATGTGCCCTAAAATATAGCATATTCTGTATACTTGCCGTCTCTTCTGTCCACTGTACATTGAAGATATGTTTTTAGAATAACCATTATTTATTTATTTAGCTTACTTACATAGCGCCATCATATTCCGCAGCACTTTTACAGACATTGTGAAACACTGTCCCATAGAGTGCTCACAATCTACATTCCCTATCAGTATGTCTTTGGACTATTCAGCAAACGTCATTGCAGGTCCTAGCAGAAATGATCTATATAAGCACCTAAGTAGCAGTGCCAATTTCAGCACAGTGTAATGTCACAAAAAGCCTATACAATTAAACTTTATATTTGTTTCAATGTACCCAATATATAGTAAGAAATGGTATGAAAATGCTGGTTTATATCCTGATTATATTGTGTATACACAAATCTACATAATAGTAAGAATAATTAAAAAAATAACCATTTGGGAAGAATCAAGTAAAAACTAATGAAAAAACATAATAGATGTATTGTCTAACAAATATACTGAATAAATAAGAATATGTGTATGTGTATTACTCCACTCTCATAATGATGTACACAAGCCTTCAGCTACAGATCCATATCAAAACAAGTTTTTTGCAGTTGCCAAAATCTATTTGAGTCTTATCCAATTGTCAAACACATGCTGAATTTGGGGTAGATAATGTAGAAAACTGACAGAAATATTTTCCTAACTCAGGTACTTCTCTCTAGGGACCAAATTTAACTTCAGTATTCATAACTTTATGACCTATCAGATCAGGAGGTGCTAGCAACCACAGTACCCCCTACAGACAGCCCCCTGCAAAGCAGATTTTAACATTTACTTCTAAAACTGCAGGTGGTGATAGACAGTAATGGCAACTGCTGCAAATTGCAAAGAGTAAATCATTTAAAAATCTGGCTGCTCTTTATTTAACTGTGCACTGCTGGAGGATTATAAGCCCAGTTGCCTGCAGCCGCCTGTGTATTATTACTGTCTAATAAGAAAGTAAAGCTGACTGTGTCTATGCATAGAATTACACAAATTTCAAGGCTGTATTATGCTAAAAATCCAGACAGTATAAATACAAAAGCATGAAATGAAATGAAACAAGTATTGTAACTATAAAATGGGCACTGGCTGCACAACTACTGAATGAAAACAGAAACAGGGCTATAACATGTTTGTGTCCTCAGGGCCAATTCTAGCTTATCTGCTGCCTGAGGCAAAAATTAAAAAGGCACCCCCTACCCAACCCTTCCCGGTTGGAATATTCTCTCCACTAGGAAAAAATAAGTGTCCACGAACCTTTCCACTTATTAGCCTGATTCATCTGAGAGTAAACAGGGAGTAAAGGAGGGGAGATATTCTGCCATGTGAACAGGCCCTAATAGTTCCCCCACAAGTAATAGGTCCCCCAAAGGTAACAGGAGCACTATAACCTATGTGGGGGGGACTATTACCTGTGTAGGGAGTACTATTACTACTGTATAATAGTACTCTAATAGCACACACACACAGACACACACACGCACACACACAAATACACAGGTAATAGTCCTCCCACATAAGTAATGCTATTACCTCTGGGGGCATTATTACTGTATTAGTGCCTTAATAGCACCCTCCACGTAAGTAAGGTTATCAACTGTGTGAGGGCCACTATAATAGTTGTAGTGCCCTAATATTGCCCCCCACAGGTAATAGCATTACGTATGTAACTACTGTAATAGTTCCCCCCAAATTAATAATGTTATTACCTGTGTGGTGGTACTACTACTGCAGTCCCCTACACAAGTAATGTAGTAATGTTATTAACTGTGTGGAGGCACTATTACTGTAATAGTGCTTTAATAGTACCCCCCACATAAGTACTGCTATTACCTGCGGAGGGGCACTATTACAGTATTAGTGTCCTAATAGTGCACCCCCCATATTCATATTATACTTACATATCACTTATGCAGCACCTGGGACCTGTTCAGCCACACAGGATGTGTGCATCTTCTATACTGCTCCCGGTTCCAGGGGGCACCATGAGAAGGTCCTGGGAGCAGAATAAAAGATGCACACATCCTGTGTACCTGAACAGGTCCCGGGCGCCGCATTAGTGATTTGTAAGTATAATATAAATTATTGTAACAGTATATATGAGGAAGGGGGACTATTACCTGTGTGGAGAGGCACTATTAGGGCACTACTACAGTAATAGTGCCTCTCTCCAGATAATAGCCTCTCCCCACGTACTCATCTTGTTTCATGGCAGATATGGCCCGGTGTGTCCTATACCTTATGCATAACATTGGCAAATTACCTATATCCATAGCAAACATATACAGATATAAAATACAACAAATTTCAATTCCTGTTTAAGGTGAATTTTGCTAGACAAAATGAGGGTAATTTATCAACTCAGAAAATTGCACGTGATAATGATTTGATAACGTGGTGCATCCTTGGTCAAGACCCTTTCTTGCACCAAAGATGCACCACAACCCCTGTTCTGTGCATCTTTCTGCACTTACCACAAATGTTGGCAGAGCGGGTTGGAGAGTGGGGCTGGCCGGAGATGCCTCAGCCCAACATATTTATTATAGCTCATGCTATTTGTCTGGTGTGGGTTATATAGGAACTCTATGCCAATTCCTGACTGTAGTATATTTCCATTCTGGTGAACAAACCAGAGCCTCTTAATAATACAGACACGCCTTGTGTCAGTTAGGACCTTTATCACTGCCTCATGCAAAACCAACTGTTACCATCACATCACAGAGCACATTGGTGAAATACAACATACCTTTGTTATGTATGTTACTTTTGAAGATTCGTAGAAAAACTGCTTTGAAGTCTTATATGAATTAAAACATAGTTGGTGCACTGGGAGTGGGCTTTCAGCTCCCTGGAGCACTGCTCTTGCTGCTCAAGTGGGATGGTTGATGTTATAGTGGTGGGAGGATGAACAGGCAGGAAATAGTAAGGGTCTGGGTTGCAACTCCAGGGATCGAAAGGCCCACCCCCAGCGCACCAACTGCCTAATTTGCATAATACTTCAAAGTTATTTTTCTGAAAATCTACAAAAGTGACATACATTACAAAGGTATGCTGTTTATCACTGTAATGTACTCTGCAACATGGTAGTGGCAGTTAAGTATGCATGGGAGAGGTGGTAGATGCCCTTTAAACTTAATGAACATCATTGTGTTGGATTTATCAATGTGTAAAAAAAACTAGCTCAGAAAACTGTTAATTGCTATGTTTATCAAACATTCATCACCTTTTATGACACTAATAAAAGACTTTCAAATTTTTTTTGTCAAAAGGGTCAAATTGGCCTAACCTACAAAAGATGTCCCATGTGCTGTCTTTTCTAATTCCTTTTCAAGGATGCTTCCATTATTATTGAGAAGAACCATGCATGGGTACATTATAAGCATAAATAACTCTATATGGCTGTCTATTCCTAAGGGCTCATGCACAGAGAGGCAGCACAAGGCATGTAATACAGAGTCACAGACATTTGGTAAGTGGTGTTTATGGTGCCCATAATAATATCTTTGTTTACTGCATGTTTTTTATGTTTATTGTACTTGTTTTTGTAGTATATACAGGTATGTAAACCCTTTTCATATATACAGCTCCCCTGAAGTAATCATGCTCTAAAAAAATAATAATGATATGACTAGTACACCTATAGCAAGTTCGGGCATCATTTTCAGAATTTCCTATATTCTAAATTTTAACACATGTAAATGCCATAAAAACATATAAAACATAAGAACAAACTCATTGCTAGGAAGACAAATACTATTAAGCCTTGGGAGGGACTTGCAGTCTGTCTGATATACTGTAGTACTGTGGCCCTCTTCTGTATAGAATGGTGAGAGAGTGAGAGGTGCATGCACCTTTCCTCGCATTAAAAGGTCTTGCTGTGCTGTTCTGAACACCTGCACTTATTACGTTCTTTTCTTGGATTGCTTTTAATAAGAAAAAAATTAACAAAGTAAAATTTGTTGACAGTGTGCACAGTCTCCCCAGCAGGCGCTCTGCTTCTCTGCTGTCACAGTCCTCACGTTCATTTCTGCAGGTGCTAAATACATGCTGACAAGAACATATGTTACTAATCTTAACCTCTTCACTGCCAGATGGACCCTTGCGCAATAAAGACTCTCTTTGTTAAGTGCCTGGCAAATGCACAATAGCATAATCCTAATTCATGCTAAGTGTATATTTATTATGTGTGCTAATTGTTTTATTTCATGCCTTGCAGAAAAATGTAAATAGTATAAAAAGTCACTTTGACTAATAGCACTATACTTAGTGTGAGAGATGGCTTCATATTAAAATAACTATGTTACTTTATTTTAACAAATTGGGATTGCAGTTTAGAAGCAGTTATTCTATTAGTGCTACAGATGTGCTGCTTCATCATGGATCACTCCTTTTTCCACTGGTTCTACTGTACACTAAACCAAGTACAACCTCTCTCTTCCATGGTAGGCCTAGATGCATATTTTGCATTATTGTGATTTTAAAGCCCATTCGTCTCATTACATGGAATACATAGGCGTCTATAAACATGATATATACAAAATTTAAAGGGATTTTTTTTTGCCTGTACTACCGCTTACAAGATACTGTATACATAAAGGGATTGTTCCACGAAGTGAAGACTGCAGGACCTTTCTTCCGCTCCACATTCAGCCTAAGTGCAGCCCAGCTGAATGTGGGCGGGGCTGGTGGTGGTCGGCGCACCCATTCACTTTAATGGGAGCACAGGAGATAGCCAAAGTACAGCAAGTTGAAATGATCAGCTGTTGTCACATGAGTATTAAACATGACTGGGCATTGCTGATAACGGGGTCCCCCTATGAACCCCCCACCACCTTTGATACCCAAACTGCTGGGCCTAAATGCCTTCCCCCTCTTTTCCAGCCTCGACCCCTGCCCCCCAGCTCTCAAACCCCCCACCCCCTTAGAAATAAACCAAGACCAAAGGGTTGGATTAAATCGGCCACAGCAGCCGTATTTATTAACAAACAACAAATAAATAACAACAAGTATAACTTATTATAATTTGCATAACTTAAAATAATTTAACAATAAACGCTTAACCTGGGTAAGAGTCCTTGGAGCTACAAAAAACTATCAATCCCCCGGCCTGGCGCTAACATAACCACACCATAAATTTACCACCAGCCGCGACCACCGGCTCGGCGGCACCATGAATAAAGACGAACTCCTTCTTCCATGTACCAGCTCCCAGGGCCAATTTACCCTGTAACCGTTCACCGTGCGCCAGGCCATCCACCAAAATGTGCAATTACCACCAAATGTATAGGTGGAGCCTACCTTTGACTCCACCCTTTTAGCCAATTGACCACCAACTCCAAGGACCCCACCCGCCAAGGCCACCGTGACACCACCTGCAAAAAGATAAACAAGTTAAAATAGCCCAAGAAAGAGAAAAAAAAAAACGGGAGGGAGGGAGGGACCGCTCGTTAGCATGCCGCGCAGCTCCGGAATGGCCGCTTCCCGGGCTGCGCGGCATAGTCAATTCAAACGGGGTTAAGCCCCGCCCCCCAATTCTTCGCGCCCTAGTGCGTTATTGGTCCCCCTACAGCCCGCCCCCAGTCAAGATCCCTGCGCTTTACTGCGCAGCGCTCCGGTCTCCCCTGACTGGGCATTGCTGATAACGGGGTCCCCCTATGAACCCCCCACCACCTTTGATACCCAAACTGCTGGGCCTAAATGCCTTCCCCTCTTTTCCAGCCTCGACCCCTGCCCCCCAGCTCTCAAACCCCCCACCCCCTTAGAAATAAACCAAGACCAAAGGGTTGGATTAAATCGGCCACAGCAGCCGTATTTATTAACAAACAACAAATAAATAACAACAAGTATAACTTATTATAATTTGCATAACTTAAAATAATTTAACAATAAACGCTTAACCTGGGTAAGAGTCCTTGGAGCTACAAAAAACTATCAATCCCCCGGCCTGGCGCTAACATAACCACACCATAAATTTACCACCAGCCGCGACCACCGGCTCGGCGGCACCATGAATAAAGACGAACTCCTTCTTCCATGTACCAGCTCCCAGGGCCAATTTACCCTGTAACCGTTCACCGTGCGCCAGGCCATCCACCAAAATGTGCAATTACCACCAAATGTATAGGTGGAGCCTACCTTTGACTCCACCCTTTTAGCCAATTGACCACCAACTCCAAGGACCCCACCCGCCACTGCGAGCACGCCTTAATCCCTTAAGCGTGAGAGACCCGCCACACTTCCAGGGCCCTCTCAACACCCTCCTGGATACCTAGTGTCCACAAATCTATACCCACCGCATTCAGATGGACCCCGTCCCGCAACCAAAACTCCCCCCTCCCCAGACTCCAACTCCTTGTGCCGCACGCACACACCGCCGTTCCTGGACACAAACCCCGCAACAGCCCGGTTAACCTTAATCCTGGCCTTGTTGAGCCTTTCAACAGACCTAGCCTCCCGCCATGTTTTTCTCGGTACAATATCGGACCACACGGTAACAATCCCCGGAAACATGGACCACAACCTCAACAGGTCATACTTTATGTCCCTCACTAAATCGCAAAAGGGACGAACCCCCAGGTCATTGCCACCAGCATGTATCACGATAATGTCCGGAGACCGATCCAACCTCGTGCACCTGTGGATTTCGGGCATGACCCGACTCCACACCATACCTCGGACTCCAATCCAACGTACAACGACCGCAGCCCTGTCGAACCCCAGCTGCCGACCATTCCGCCGCACGCCGGCCCTCTCCGCGCCCCAGAACACAAAAGAATGGCCGAAGATCCAGACTAACCAAGCAGAAGGGCCTACGAAAGAAGAAATAAAGTAGGGGGAGGGCGGAGAAAATACCCAACAACACAATGATTCACATTTGGGCAAGGTGTGGACGTATGTATGATCTATACCTCTGCGATTCCCACCTACCGATACGTCGGACCACCTCCGAGCTCAACCCCCAACTAGCTGCTTCTGTCGCTGCGCCAATGCGAAAAGAGTGTGGAGCATATCGAGAGGCGTCAAGGCCCAGCGAGTCCAAACAACCCCTAAAAACAGCCGAGAACTGATAACGGGAAAGGAACGAACCATCCTCATGACGCAGCAGGGGACCGCCCGCAGAAGCTGGAACCAACCCCCCGAAAAACAAGCAAACAACGCACCGGGCACATATCTGACCCTACAACCGCACCCAGGCGCAGATACTTCCCTGCCCCCGCCTGATCCGTCTTAGACCTGCGAACCCTGACCACTAGGACCCCTTCCTCCATGTACACATCATCCACCTGTAAACCACCCGGCCGCTTAGTCGACACGGACACCAACTCACCCACCCTGAGAGCCCCGAAAAAGGCTAGAGAAAAAGCCAGGTGAAACAAAACGCATTCATAGTGCGAAGAACAAAAACGGCCCAGTTCCAACCCCAAACGCTCCAAAAGCTGAAATGTAACCGGGCGCCGTGTGTCACTACTTCCCCTGCCCCTGCGGAACCCCTTAAGCGCACGTTGAACCAAGAAATGTTTGGTAAAGTCCGCCAAACCCCTCAACTTGAAACCAAATGCCAACGCCGCTACCGCACCATTAACTTTCGCCACGGACCATCCATCTGAAGACCAACGGCTTAACAAGAACAATAAAGCCCCAACCCTATCCTCATCAGTATGTACCTGACCTAAATCTCCCACCCAATCCTCCCAAAGCTGCCAAGCCCTTGAATACTTATCCCAGGTGCCGGGGGCCAACGATGCCTGAATCAATGTCCCTGCTTTTCGCAAACCAAGTCCCATAATTCTGGAGGACATGGAATCCCTTCCACTTCCGCCCCCGGAGCCAGGGCACGAAACCGCTCCCACTGGAAACGAGACAAAGAATCAGCAACGTCATTTTTAACCCCCGGAACATGCACTGCCACCACCCATGCATTCAGGCACAAGCAACGCAATACTAAACGCTGAAGCAACTTGATAACTGGAGGAGAAGACGCAGTCACATTATTAATGGCCGACACAACTGACATGTTATCACAATGAAACCTAACTTTTTTATCCTGGAACGCCCCCACCCCATATGGACACCGCGACTAAAATCGGGAATAACTCAAGTACAGTCAAATTCCGCGTCAGACCTTGTTCACGCCACGACGCAGGCCAAGGAGCGGCGCACCACTGCCCCCTGTAATAGGCCCCAAAACCGTGGCCCCCTGCTGCATCCGTAAAGAGGTCACAATCGAACACATCGATCACTGCTGACTGGACCAGTGATCTACCATTGAACTGGTCTAAAAAAGTGTCCCATACTGCCAGGTCCTCCCGATGTATCACCCCCAGCCGAATAAAGTGTCGTGGATTTGACACCCCTTTCATGGCCCCTGCCAGCCGGCGACAAAAAATCCTACCCATGGGGATAATGCGGCAGGCAAAATTTAAACTGCCTAACAATGACTGGAGGTCGCGCAACGTCATTTTTCGCATGTGACGAGCACGCCTCACCCTCTCCCTAAGATCAACCAGCTTGTCACCAGGCAACCGGAACTCCATTGCCACAGTGTCAAGCTCTATGCCCAAGAAACTCAATCTAGTGCACGGACCCTCAGTCTTTTCCGGTGACAACGGTACCCCAAACTTACTGGCGACCCACCTCGTGGTTGCCAGCAAAACCGCGCATACATCGGAGCCCGCCGGACCTATACAGAGGAAATCATCGAGGTAGTGTATCACTGACTCAACCCCCCGCCACATCCCCAATTACCGACTCTAAAAAGGTGCTGAACGCCTCAAAGTATGCGCACGATATTGAGCAACCCATAGGGAGGCAACGATCCACGTAATACCCGCCGTCCCAGTAGCAGCCCAGTAACCTAACGCTGTCAGGGTGTACCGGCAGTAACCTGAACGCCGCCTCCACATCCGTCTTAGCTAAGAGGGCCCCTGGACCGCAACGCCGTACCCAATGCACAGCTGCATCAAACGAGGTATATACTACCGAACAAAGCTCGGGTGCAATACCATCGTTGACCGACGCTCCTTTGGGATAAGACAAATGATGTATGAGCCGAAACTGATTCGGCTCCTTCTTCGGCACCACCCCCAAAGGAGATACAATTAAACCTTCCAAAGGGGGTGATGCGAAGGGGCCCGCCCTGCGCCCCAAGGCCACCTCCTTCCTCAGTTTTTTGGACACCACCCCCGAGTGTTCCGCTGCCGACCTCAAGTTAGTTATACAAAAGGGGACTGTGTGCGTCGGCAGGGGAATCCTAAAACCCTCCCTAAAACCTTCTACCAGAAACTTTGCACTCTCCCTGTTAACATAACTATTTAGGTACGGAAGCATGGCTTCCAGCTTCACCGGCGTCTGCCCCTTGTCCACTATTAGGCAAGGCCTTGGTCCTTTGTTTGCGCAAGCAACGTGCCGCACCATGGGACACCCCTCCGCAGAATGAACAGGCATGTTTGAATCTACAGTTGAAGCCGAATTTACATTGGGCTTCATTGAACTGCCAACACAGCCCGTAACGTTGCTGGGCCTGTGCACCTGCCCCCCCTGAGCCGTAACTGAGACCACCATGGCCGGTTCCACCGGCCGCCCCAGGAAAGGGCTGGCCAAAGCGAGCTGGCGCCATAACCCGAAGCCACAAACCTATATCTTTCTGGTCCCACCGTATGCTGGGCCGAACCGCCTTACGCTGACGGAACTGCTCATCATACCGCAGCCATGTCTGACCCCCATACACCCGATACGCCTCACCTATAGAGTCCTGATAGCAAAAAAGCCCCGAACAGTTGTCAGGAGCCTTTTCACCAATGACACTCGCTAAAATGGCAAAGGCCTGAAGCCAATTAGCAAAAGTCTGTGGAATCAGGCGCCACCTACGTTTTTCTTCCTCCTCTTTTTTGCTATCCTCCTTCTTACTCTTGTCTAAGTTAAATTTAGCTAAAGGGAGCAAGGAAAAGATTTCGACGTACTCGTCCTTCCAAATCTTCTCCCTCACTTCCTTTTTTAAATGCGCCCCTAGAGGACCCTCAAAACACACATAAACCTCCCCCCGAGCCCTGTCGTCTAGCCTCACCGAATCAACCTTCTCTTTATCTGTCTGGACAGACACTGTGACACCCGCCGGAGCCCCTACCACCGGCGCACTCTGTGACGCTACTGACTGAACCGCAGGAGGGACCCACGCCGCCACCGGGGAACCGCTAACACTCTGTTCGCAGCGCGACAGTAGCTCCCTCACGCTACCCAATAGCTCCCTAATCCCCTCAGAAGCTACACCACCACCCACTGGGGACTCCGGCCTATCTATCCCTAACCCCTGGGACATTAGAATAGGAGGAAACGGACACGACAATGAATGGTACTCACCAGACTGCGTAGGTGCTGTGGGCCCACCAGTCGACGGTCCTGCATCCTGCTGACCTGGGTCGCTGTACAGGAGAACGCTGGCGCCTGTTGATGTTGAGAACCACCGGTGACAGCTGCAGCACGACCGACATCCCTGGGAAGGTTGACCTGCACCCGCGTATGCACTTGAAACCACTGGATGCACCTCGGACCGGGGCTGTGGTGCCGTGAAGGAGGGGCCAGCGCCGTGCTGCTCGTCGTTCAGAATTTCCCGCTGCTGTACCAAGGGCACTTGGAAAGCCGGAACCGACGGGACTTGAAGACACAGTCCCCCTCCCGCTGGAGCATCACAGGAGGGGACCGCTGCACCACGTGCTGTAGCCATATGGAGACTGGATGTGGAGGTCCCCCCACTGAGGCCAGTGGCAGGGATCTCCACCTCCGCAGGGGCCAGGCGACTGGCAGGATTCCTCCCAGACCGGGACCTCCGCCCCTGAGCAGTGGAGCGGGGTGCCCGGCCTGGAGGGGCCCGAGAGGGACTCCTATGTCGCCGGTCCCTAGGGGGCTCATCAGGGCTCAAACGTGCCGGCGGGCGAGTCCTGCGCGGCCGCCGCCGCTCAGACGCCTCCGGGGGTAGTGAAGGGTTAATGGGGGGGGGCGGCAGGCTGCATAATGTCAGCCAGCCGCTCCTGCAGCCAGGCCTCACCATGGACGCCGGCAGCAGCTCTGATCTGCTCCAGGATGGTATCGAGGGATGCCATTACAGTGAAAAGGTGGGGGGGGGAGGGAGCTGACCGCTCGTTAGCATGCCGCGCAGCTCCGGAATGGCCGCTTCCCGGGCTGCGCGGCATAGTCAATTCAAACGGGGTTAAGCCCCGCCCCCAATTCTTCGCGCCCTAGCGCGTTATTGGTCCCCCTACAGCCCGCCCCCAGTCAAGATCCCTGCGCTTTACTGCGCAGCGCTCCGGTCTCCCCTAACAACCAGGGATTTAAAGTGCTGTATAATGGAAAGGAATAAGTGAAGGCTACCCTCTCTCCATGTTATTATCTTAAAGGGGTTGTCCGGGATTAAATAAAAAGTATCCCCTAAACTAAACCCCCTCCCCCCGCCTAACTTCTAATTTACTTATATTAAAAAAAAAAATCTATAATTACCCATATCCCTGGGGCGCTCATGTGATTATCATTCTGATAATCCGGTGATGTTCCATTTCCCCGTTTCCAAAACAGAACGTCACCATTACTCCCCCCTGACCCCCCCTCTCATACTTACATATCTTCCTCTCCAGGAACAGCTCCTTCCCTCTTCCTCTCTGTCAGCGCTTGCGCAGTCTGGAGGTGCCTGTGACACATGCGCAGTAGAGATGGCACTCCATCTCTACTGCGCAGGTGTCAGAGGCGCCTCCAGTCTGTGCACGTGCTAGCAGAGAGGAAGAGAGACGTCTCCAACCTGCGCACAGTGAAAGAAAAGGAGGAGCCATTTCCAGAGAAGGAAGACAGGTATGTATGATGCGGTGGGAGGGTGGGCTGAGTTAGTTAGTTGGGAAGGGCTAGTAGAGGGCAGGATAGCTAGGGAGACAGGGAGGGGGTGTAGCAGAGTAAGAGAGGAGGTCGAGCAGTGAGAGGGAGGTAGTGTGGAAGCTACACAGCAGAAAGCTACACCATGTAAACAAATGAAGAAGATGCCAGGAGCTCCCAGAGAAACTCAGAAATCACTCAAAACACTGTTAAAGGTATATGGGTGTACTTATTAACCCATTAATAGCACTAACAGACCTTTTTAAAAAAAAAGATTTTTTTTGCCCACAAAACCCCTTTAACCTCTGGCGCAGATCATATTGGACAGGACCTTATACAGTGCTAGCCAAAAGTATTGGCACCCCTGCAATTCTGTCAGATAATACTCAATTTCTTCCAGAAAATGATTGCAATCACAAATGCTTTGGTAATAATATCTTCATTTAATTTGTCTTCAATGGAAAACAAAAAAAAAAAAAAGAAAAAAAAGAAAAAAAAAAAAAAAAAAGGGGGAAAGGGGGGGGGGGAAGGGGTTAACAACCTTTGAAAAATTTTTTGTTTTTTTTTTATATAATCACAACTCTCCCCACCCACCCGCAGCGGAGGAGGGGGGGGAAAAAAAACAAAACACGCACACCAACGGAGCGGGGGGGAAGGGGGCCGAACCCCCCCCCCCCCCCCCCCGCGCCCCCCACCGCGGGGGGGGGGGAGAGGAGGAAAAAAAAAAGAAGAGGGAGGGGGGGGGGGAGGAGGGGAAGGGAAGGGGGGGGGGGGGGGCGCCAGCCCCACCCCACCCCCCCCAACCCCCAGCCCCCCGCGGCCGCCGGCGGGGGGGGCGGCGACGAGAAGGAAAAGGGCCGCGGCGGGGGCGCCGCCCCCCCCGGCGGGGGGGGGGGAGGAAAAAAGAGGAGAAAAAAAAAAAAAAAGGGGGGGGGGGGGGGGGGGGGGGGCCCCCCACCCACCCCCAACCAGCCGCCGGCCCCCCGCCGGGGGGGGGGGGGGGGGGGGCCCCCCCCCGCCCCCCGGGGCGGCGGGGGGAAGGGGGGGGGCGGGGGGGGGCGCCCGGGGGGCCCCCCCCCCCGCCCCGGGGAAAAAAAAAGCCGGGGCGGGGGTGCCCCAAACCACCCCGGGAAAGCCCAAAACTTTTTGGGGGGGGGGGGGGGGGGGGGGGGGGGGGGGCAAAGAATGGGTTCTCTGGTCAGATCCCGGCCCCCCGCCCGAGACAAAAGTCAGAGCTGTTTGGGAAAAGGCATCGGAAAGCCATAGAGTTTGACAGGAAAAAAAAAGAGGCCTTCAAAGAAAAGAACACGGTCCCTACAGTCAAACATGGCGGAGGTTCCCTGATGTTTTGGGGTTGCTTTGCTGCCTCTGGCACTGGACTGCTTGACCGTGTGCATGGCATTATGAAGTCTGAAGACTACCAACAAATTTTGCAGCATAATGTAGGGCCCAGTGTGAGAAAGCTGGGTCTCCCTCAGAGGTCATGGGTCTTCCAGCAGGACAATGACCCAAAACACACTTCAAAAAGCACTAGAAAATGGTTTGAGAGAAAGCACTGGAGACTTCTAAAGTGGCCAGCAATGAGTCCAGACCTGAATCCCATAGAACACCTGTGGAGAGATCTCAAAATGGCAGTTTGGAGAAGGCACCCTTCAAATCTCAGGGACCTGGAGAAATTTGCCAAAGAAGAATGGTCTAAAATTCCAGCAGAGCATTGTAAGAAACTCATTGATGGTTACCGGAAGCGGTTGTTCGCAGTTATTTTGTCTATACAGTAGGTTGTGCTACCAAGTATTAGGCTGAGGGTGTCAATACTTTTCTCCAGCCCATTTTTGGAGTTTTGTGTAAAATGATCAATGATTTGACTTTTTTTTTCATTCTCTTTTGTGTTTTTTCATTGCGAGCAAAATAAATGAAGATATTATTACCAAAGCATTTGTGATTGCAATCATTTTCTGGAAGAAATTGAGTATTATCTGACAGAATTGCAGGGGTGCCAATACTTTTGGCCAGCACTGTAGTTATAAGATTCTGTTAAAAATGCAGGTATTGAAATTAACTGGGAAAGATACACAATACATCTGATGTACAAGACCAAGTGGTAGGAGCAACGGTGGGTAAGGGTAAATAGAGTACAGAAGATGAAATGTCTTCACATCTGAATATTTAAAGCTTAAATCGGTTTTCTGGACATTTCCAAAGGATAGGTCATCAACATCAGATCGGTGAGAGTCCAGCATCCAACACCCCCTCCGATCAGCAGCTCTCAGCAGCTGATGCATAGAGAATGGAATAGGAAGCAGACAATGCTGTTAATCTGGGTGTTGGCCAGGCCAGTATAGAACAGAATTCAGCGCACCCTCGTTTTGAAAACTATTTTAACTTTATTTTTACATCAGAAGAAGACAGTAAGCTGTATTCAAAAATAGTAACAAGAGTAGGCCAATTATGTGTAAAACTGGACATTTTGTTCCTTTCAGACCTTTCTCAGCACATCAGAAGTACGACCAAACAGTTCACATGTATGCCTAAGCTTCCAGCACCAAGCCCCAACATCTTTAGTGGCAAGAAATGCTGGCAGATCATCTCCCATTCACTTAAATGGGTGCTAAGCAAGGTTAGCTCCAGGGTTATGTAGGCCTTTGGGCGACAGAGTCTCAGTGGGCCCCTTTGCGACATGGTAAAAACATGACATAAGCTTTCTTCTGTCACAATCTTTACTTTTAGAACAGAAGAAAAAGTCCTGAATGCACAACTTTTTTTGTCAGAAATGTAAAAAACATGACAGAAGATACATCCAGAAGTTACAGCAGTAGGCCGGGATAAGTCATCAGTATGAAAAATCATTAAGGAGTCAGAAAACCTGTTTAATTATCCAGAACAAGACTCCAGAGGAGGAGGGTGCTGTTAGCCCAGACATTTGTTGCAGGGTTATTTTGAGAAGGTAGGGTCATAAACAGGGGAATTCTAAGAAAGGGATGCACCGGCAAGGGTCTCTGAAGTGATGTGGGCTACCTACAAGGAGATTTGAGAAAGGGATGCACCAGCAGGGGCCTTGAGGTTCTGATGGTGCTGCTGTGAGGTCAGGGGTGGGGCACTGCTGGTGCACCCACTTCTCAAATCCCCCAGCAGGTGCCCCCCCATCCCCTCAGAGACCACTGCTGCAACACCTGTTTCTCAAATCCTCCCTGTAGGCACCTACAGGGAAATTAGACAAATGGATGCTCCAGCAGGGTTCTCTGAGGTGTTGAGAGGCACCTGAAGAAGAATTTTCAGGTGGCACCAGCAGGAGGCACTGAGGAGTGGCAGCATAAAATGGTGCTGCAGTGCCTCACCCCTGACTTCACAGTGGTACCTTCATTACCTCCACACAAAGGCAGCAGGCTATGCTCTGCAGTCTGTGACATCTACCTCCCCTGGGCAGGGGGCTATATTCTGATTCCCACAGGTCGTCGGCAACAGGTACTCACACGATGGATTCCTCTGTTGCCAGGCTTTTGGCTGTGAAAGTGAAAGGGAAGCCTAGCAGCCAGGGGTGTAATCAGCAAAGGCTGGGCCCCATAGCAAACTTTTGAGTGGAGTGCCCCCACCCTACATGGTATAGTGCTCCCTTTCCTGGCCCCCACATGGTATAATGAACCTTTACTGGCCCCCATACAGTATAATGCCCCCTTTAAGGATGACCATGCAGTTTAACGCCCAATTTATTGGCCCCCACATGGTATAAAGCCTCCCTTTACCCCCCACATTGTATGTTGTCTCCTTATTGGCCCCCATACAGTTTGCTGCCACCTTTACTGACCTCCACACAGTTAATGCCACTTTTACTCCTCTCCACATTATACTGCCCTTTTATTGGCCCCCATGCAGTAAGATCTCTTTTACAGGCCCATAGTGGCCACCATACATTATAATGTCCCATAGTGGCCCCTCCATGCAGTATAATGTCCCAAGGGGCCCTTTCGCACAGTGTAATGTTCCATAGTGGCCCCTTGACACAGTATAACATCCCATAGTGGCCCCAATACAGTATAATGTCCCATAGTGACCCATTCATGCAGAATAATGTCTCACAGTGGCTCCGTCACACAGTATAATGTCCGATAGTGGCACCCATAAAGTATAATGTCCCACAGTGTCCCCTTCACCCAATATAATGTCCCATAGGGGCCCTACGGTTTTCGCCACCCACTAGCAACTAGTTTTCCTCTGTAGACTTTCTGCCCTTATTATACCACTATGGAAAATGACAGCATTTGCATAGGTATAGTTGACATGCTGCGAATTTCAAAAATGTAACTGTTTTTGAAATCGCAGCTTTTCTGCTGCAGATTTTTTTTATGCGATGTGTGGATGGGATTAGCCAGAATCCCATCCACTTTGCAGGTAACATAAAACACAGAATTGTTTGCCGCTGCGTTTTCCCAACGTGGGGCCCAGTCCTTAAAGGGATAATCTAACTTTTCAAAACTGATGACCTTAGTACACATAAACACACAAATATATTGAAATGGATATCCTTAGCAAAAAGGTAACTGATATGTTTAATATTAGATCGTGAGGTCCGATTCCTGGCATTGAAGAGGCCTAAGAGCTTACGTGAGCACTGCAGCCTCTACAATGTTTGTGTCAGGTTTTAGGCTGGTTGTAATCAGATAGCCATACTCTTCATAGTAACTTTTCTATGTTTTATAATGAAGTATTGACCCATTCACTAATCAGTAGGGATGTTAAGAGTCAGACCTCATATGATGTAATATTGACAGACTGAAAGCGGTAAAGGGAAGCATAAAAACACCATTTGCAGAAAAAAAATAGAATTTGAAAAGTTGGAAACCCCTGGTTTGAGACTTTTTTTTGGCCAGAAAACTGTACTGTACATGCCGGGCCATGCACCATATGCTGGAATGTACCCAGTTTATAGATTTCAGTGATCATTTGTGCCAGGAAACTGGAATAAATTTCATGAAAGTGGCATGTTTGTTGCAACTGGCAGTGTTTTCAACTTTTTTATGCCAGATATTGGGTATAAACTTAATAATAAATATACCCCATGGAATACCATAACTAAACATAAGGGAAAGGTTAGTTGTGGATGGAGTGTCCGTTTAAATATTTACTCCTAAGGGGTAATTTAAACCTTTGGTGGAATAAATTGCAATGCAATATAACTAGGAGAGTTTATGATATATAAGTTATTTTTCATGTAAATGATTAAACAAAGGGAATATAGAACTTGAGAACTCCAACACAAGTTTGGGCTTTAAAACTCACTAATTTTACTCTCTATAGATATACTATACATTTAAAACTTGCATGGGTGACCGTTTGGAGACTTTGTCCCCCTTTCTGCTTAAAAAATGTGTGGCAGATTCCGCCCAGAATCTGCCTCCCATTGTTTTCAATGGGAGGCAGAGATCGCAGCAGGACGCGGAAAGAATAAGCATCCTGCTTGATCTTGTCGCGGATTCCGTGGCTGATTCAGCCGAGGCTCCCTGCTGATCAGGCCCATTCATCTGGTCCTAATCAGCAGTGGAGAGCAGTAATGGAATGCCAATGCCGTGCATCAGCATCCTGGTGCGGCTAGACCGGAATTCCTTTTCATTTTCCGCCATGTGAACATTCCCTTAGTGCTTCCTTTATATTTCCCCATTCCTTTTCAAGCCATTATGTTTGGCTCAAAATACTGAGGCAAAATCAAAAAAACTGTTTTCTGCAATGTGGGCCCTTAGCAAGACTTTGTTTGATAAATTTCTGCAGCCTGACAATTTGACATAGTAAAGCTCATTAGGGGATCTTTCATTAAGACAATTTGACAATTACAGACTTTAGCTAAAAATCAAGTAAACCTTCCTGGGCTGCTCTCACACTTTGAGGGAAGAGACTTGCCAACAAACAAAATTCATATTACCATAGTATAGCTATGGAACGTTATACTGGACTTGAAAATAGTCACAGTGCTCAATAATACTTAAAGAGGACCTGTCACCACTCCAGACATATCTGATTTATTAGATATTTGGAATCTTCATGAAACAAGAATAAGGTTTTATGCACACAAATGTATGCACTGATATTGAAAAACGCAGCTAGCACACTGACCCATTATAATCTAATGGCCCCAAAAACACAACCATGTATTACGAGTCCATGTATGATCATGGGTCATAAGTTTGTGGCAAAACTTAGGACGGGACCTATTCAAACATTCATCTCATCCATGTGCTGTCTGTGCCGTTCAACCATAGACCTGGCACAATGACATGTTCTTTTGCATGTAGCCTTAGGCTAAGGCCCCACAGTGTAATGAAAAAGGAATCATCCTGCTCAATAACCACTGAAACTGTGGTGCAAGGTCTCATACTTGATTAAGCCCATTGTATATGAGACTAATTACGCATGCAAACCTAAAGCAGAGATCCAAGGTGGAAGGCCGCCTAAACTTTCTCTCCAAATTACACCATGTGAACATACCCTCAATATGCAAATGTATTGCAAGACTCTAGGAAAGCTGGACGACAACTCCAATAGGAGTTTACTAGTTTTGACAGCCATTTAGCTTCCCATTAAACAGATACAACTGAATAATATAGCTGGATATATAACATAAAGTATTTCTTACGGGGGACTCAAAAGTTAAATCTTAAACCTTTTTCCAAATCAGGGTTCTGATATTTATATAGATGGCTTGGAAAATATTTAGGGGATCTAGTATGGGGTTTGAAACTTATTTAGGGGTCTTGTCTGGGGTGTGATATTAATACAGGGGGTCAGACTGCATGTAACCACACCCTTTGATATAAGCTACACCCCATTTTTTCTGCTACCCACTGGTCAAGGATCACTCTGACTTCCCTGGTATACCTTGTATTCCTCAGACATAATCAAAGTAAAAATGAAATAAAATGACTAACATAAAAGCTTCTCAGCAATTTCTTTTCTTTTCACATGAGCAGTGATTTGAATGACTAAGTCTGAGGTTATACATAATATAAAATTACATTGAACTGATGTTTAAAGGATCGAGCAATAGTTAGCTCAAGGCTAGCTCTAATAATACTATATAATATATGGAAAATCTACTCTTAAACTGGTAATGTTATAGCATAGCCATATTCTAGATCAGAGAGAATCAGGTTTGGATAGGAGAACTAAGATGAATAGGTTAATATGCCAATCATTCCAGTGTTTTTTACACCCATGAGAAGATTTGGTTTCATTATCCCCAAATGACTAGCAATAGTTAAAGCTTTACAATATGACAGGTGAGGCATGTCTACAATTTAAGATCTATCTGCTCCTTAGGGTCCATCACTGCCCATAATCAATGCCTTCCTCCTGAGAACATTAATTGTGTATAATGACAGCCTCCCACCAATACATCCTTGAACCTAAAAGGTCTGCGCAGCTTTTCCTTTTATTCAATCAAATCATCTCTACAATTGTCCTTCTTAAGTTAGATAATACCTTTTAAGCCTTGTATTTTAATATAAAAAATAAGATGTAACAGGCAAACCTAATGGAAGTGCTAACATCTGAGAACCAAGAGGATGGCTACCATTATCCTAAATAATGTTTGAAGATTACAGAAAACACAGTGTTTCAAAAGGTAGAAACTAATCCAGCACTTTCAAGCGATTTACTGAATAAAAATCATAGAATAACAGTTTTCTCCCAATACAACTATAGCTTTTCAATAATATGGCTGGGGAAAGAAAGACAGAAAAAATATATGAAAGGGAGCAAAAGACGGTATTCTTGTAACTCGAACAGAGATATCTTGCTCATCTTTGCATTCATAAATTTATATTTCTGTACATTATTATTTTCAGAAAATATGATTTTAAATACCTAAACCCAGAAACATACGTAAGATATATTCATTAATAACCAATACATAGGATAAGTATAATATACCAACAAAATGTATAAAGGTGCAAAATCCAGTAAAAAGCCAAATAAAGCAGTGTTTTTGTTGTTTTTTGCAGCTGACTCCATTTTTAAAGGTTTACCTTCCCTCGGTAAATTACCATGCCATGGGTATGAAATCAGAGAAACAATACTCGGAGTATTGTAAATAAATATTTTCTGCTATACTTAAGGGATTTAAAAAAAAAAAAAAATTAAATAAAACCTTCACATTCTGTTTATATGAGTATTAGTTACATACCTGTACAGGGCCTTTCGTTGTCCCTGCTGTACAACCACACCCTATTGCTGCAGCAAAATAGTGATTTTCTTTCTCTTTCTGTACTCTGTTGCTATGCAACAGAATGCTTACTTCTAGGCAGTTTTTGATGATGTCATCATGGCCTATTTAAACCCAGTCAGATTTCTCACACATTGCCTGAGTTTCAGTTTCTATACTGGCATTGTCTGTAGCTTATTTTATACCTATATTGACTGTATGTGTTTGAGCCTGCTCTTCCCTGGCTTTTTCCTAATGTTTGGCCCTTGGGTTTGCTCTATATCTAATATTAAACCAAACCAGTGATGAAGTCAGACTGATATTAATTACATCTCCATACATAGAATTTTATTGGCATGTGAACACAAAGCTCCTCTCAAAGTGACAAAAATTTTAGAAAGACAGTTGGAGATGATGCATTTCGTGTCTCAAATATTCCTATAGTATGCCTGTCTGTTCCAGGGTTATATATCATCTTACTATGAGCTGGGTCTGATGTTTTCCAGGTTGGAATGACATATGCACATTTCTTACTGAAGTACACCTTGGCTTTACTGCACATACGATGCACAGTGAAGCTCTGGCTTCAATGGAGAAATGTAAATGCACTGGAAGTACAACTATTGATAACTATTAGGGCGATTTATCAAACAACCCCAGAGTTGACATGAGTTGTGATTAAGGCTGGGGCCCCACGTGGCGTAAAAACCGTGATTTGCCCGCGGCGGCAACACCGCGTAAAAAAAATTGTGGCGTTTTACAGTCAGAGCAAAGTGGATGGGATTCTAGCAAATCCCATGCCCACTTTGCGGTAAAAACCATGCTGTGGACAGGCAGCGATTTCCAAAATTGGCGCGGTTTTGGAAATTGCAGCATGTCAATTACACCTCCGGAAACGTCGGCGGTTTCCCCATAGGTATAATTGAAACAAAGTCTGCAGAGGGAACTTCTGCGAACTTTCTGTCTAAAGCGCTGTGGGAAGAACCGTGATGTGCTCCTGCCGCGGTTTTTCCCGCAGTGCTTTTCTGCTGCGGGACGCCACGTGGGGCCTTAGCCTTAATGTACCAAATTCTCCCAACAGGTTCCCTTTAAACAGTTAACTATTCACACAACATGGTCTACCAATAATCTCACTTGTGTGACCAGTTTTAGATGTCATATTATGTTAAAATTTGATGATCTCATTGTTATCTATCAAAACGTAGTTATTCCTTACATGCACTTCTGTAACCTTTATACTTACAGGGCACTTAGATTTGTTGGTAGATTTACTGATGTTCTGATATCTGTAACCATTCAGAAACTTTGGAGCCTGCCTGTCTATAAAGGGTGTCTAGAGCCAGTAGCTTATAACACAGTTGCTTCATTTCATTGTTCAAAGACCACACACGCATAAATGTGTGCAACAATTAAATGTTCCCAAAAGAAAATCAATAAGGAGGTATTGCTGCCTGCTGTACCTGTAACAATTACTGCCATTGTATGAATAGACTTACCGAGTGTACCTCCTGTTCTTCAATAATTGTTTTTTATTCTTACATGGAGAGATGAGCTCACAAGATGAATTCTCTCCACAATCAACTCTATACGGAGGCACACTACATAACACAGACAACTGTCAGCTCAAGGCCAACAACCTGAGATATTTTTTCATATTGCAGTCTAATAAAATTACAGAAAAAAAGTTGTTCTTGAGATTATGTGTAATGTTTTTTTCTCTCTATTGTTTTAACTTTTTTGTACTTTCATCAAATTGCCAAAACTTTGCATTGTATGAAACCAAGGAGATATAGGATAATACAAGTACTAACATGGTATAAACTCCTGTTTAGAGCTACTTTACTAAATATATTGCATGAAGCGTACTTCCAGTAATGTGAATACATGGCAGCACTTACCATATACAGTGCCTTGCAAAAGTATTCGGCCCCCTTGAACTTTTCAACCTTTTGCCACATTTCAGGCTTCAAACATAAAGATATAAAATTTAAATTTTTTGGTGAAGAATCAACAACAAGTGGGACACAATTGTGAAGTGGAACGAAATTTATTGGTTATTTTAAACTTTTGTAAAAAATAAAAAACTGAAAAGTGGGGCGTGCAATATTATTCGGCCCCTTTACTTTCAGTGCAGCAAACTCACTCCAGAAGTTCAGTGAGGATCTCTGAATGATCCAATGTTGTCCTAAATGACTGATGATGATAAATATAATCCACCTGTGTGTAATCAAGTCTCCGTATAAATGTACCTGCTCTGTGATAGTCTCAGGGTTCTGTTTAAAGCGCAGAGAGCATCATGAAGACCAAGGAACACACCAGGCAGGTCTGTGATACTGTTGTGGAGAAGTTTAAAGCCGATTTGGATACAAAAAGATTTCCCAAACTTTAAACATCCCAAGGAGCACTGTGCAACGATCATATTGAAATGGAAGGAGTATCAGATCAGACCACAGCAAATCTACCAAGACCCGGCCATCCCTCTAAACTTTCATCTCAAACAAGGAGAAGACTGATCAGAGATGCAGCCAAGAGGCCCATGATCACTCTGGATGAACTGCAGAGATCTACAGCTGAAGCGGGAGAGTCTGTCCATAGGACAACAATCAGTCGTACACTGCACAAATCTGGCCTTTATGGAAGAGTGGCAAGAAGAAAGCCATTTCTCAAAGATATCCATAAAAAGTCTTGTTTAAAGTTTGCCACAAGCCACCTGGGAGACACACCAAACATGTGGAAGAAGGTGCTCTGGTCAGATGAAACCAAAATCAAACTTTTTGGCCACAATGCAAAACGATATGTTTGGCGTAAAAGCAACACAGCTCATCACCCTGAACACACCATCCCAACTGTCAAACATGGTGGTGGCAGCATCATGGTTTGGGCCTGCTTTTCTTCAGCAGGAACAGGGAAGATGGTTAAAATTGATGGGAAGATGGATGGAGCCAAATACAGGACCATTCTGGAAGAAAACCTGTTGGAGTCTGCAAAAGACCTGAGACTGGGATGGAGATTTATCTTCCAACAAGACAATGATCCCAAACATAAAAGCAAAATCTACAATGGAATGGTTCACAAATAAACGTATCCAGGTGTTAGAATGGCCAAGTCAAAGTCCAGACCTGAATCCAATCGAGAATCTGTGGAAAGAGCTGAAAACTGCTGTTCACAAACGCTCTCCATCCAACCTCACTGAGCTCCAGCTGTTTTCCAAGGAAGAATAGGCAAGAATTTCAGTCTCTCGAAGTGCAAAACTGATAGAGACATACCCCAAGCGACTTGCAGCTGTAATCGCAGCAAAAGGTGGCGCTACAAAGTATTAACTTAAGGGGGCCGAATAATTTGGCATGCCCCACTTTTCAGTTTTTTATTTTTTACAAAAGTTTAAACTATCCAATAAATTTAGTTCCACTTCACAATTGTGTCCCACTTGTTGATTCTTCACCAAAAAATTAAAATTTTATATCTTTATGTTTGAAGCCTGAAATGTGGCAAAAAGTTGAAAAGTTCAAGGGGGCCGAATACTTTCGCAAGGCACTGTATATGTGTGTGTGTCCCTGGACACAAAGCAAATAAAATGCAATGCTGGTGGCAGAGAATTGAAAATTGAAGCACAAAAAATAAAGTTTAAGAAATAACTTTTGAAAAAGCGTCTCCTTCAAATAGCTGATCAACAGAGTTCTTGGCTGCTGGACCCTGAAGATAGACCATCAATAAAAATTAACTCTTTAACCCTCACTTTCCCCCATCAATCAGAGAACATACATTCTCTCTGGTTGTCATATATGGCAGGGGTCTTTTTTTTCACAAAGGCCTAACTGGGTCATGAATTGCCACCACAACCCTGGTGCTTACCAGCATCTGGAATGTTGGACCAAATACTTTTCACACACACACACAACTATCAACAAAGTTTACCTTTTACACTGTCCCTTTCCTGTCCTGATCTTTAGCATAAAATATGCTGACTGCTTATGTAAAAATCCCCATTAAGTGCTACAGTAATAGGGATAACAATTATCACTAGAGAGGAACAGCTAATACATTTCTGACAGACAAAAAACCTCTGAAAAATTTGTAATACCCAGTGCCATGCCAGGAAAAAAAAGATCTTGGCAGCCCCATAGAAGTGCCTGAAGCACCAATCTGACAGTTATGTGATAGAATAGTCAAGTGAATGAGTCCCCTGACACAGCCGCTGCAGATCTGTACATTGTAGTGGTGCGGCTGGGAACTGCAGCTCTGCTCCCATTCACATGAATAGGAGAAGAGCTACTCTGAGTCATATCCACTCAGTGGCGTAACTAGGAATGCCTGGGCCCCAAGGCGAACATTTGACATGCCCCCCCCCCTCGAACCGGTTACAGGGCCCCAAACAGTAAAATATGCTCAACAGTGGCCCCCATACAGTATTATATACTCTACATTGCTCTCCCCACACACAGTATAATATGCTACCCACAGTGGCCCCACACAGTATAATATGCTCCACACAGTGGTCTCCACCCAGTATTATATGCTCCCTACAGTGGCCCCCACACAGTATTATATGCTCCCCACAGCGGCCCCCACCCAGTATTATATGCTCCCCACAGCGGCCCCCACCCAGTATTATATGCCCCCCACAGTGGTCCCCACCCAGTGTTATATTCCCCCCATAGTGGCCCCCACCAAGTATTATATGCTCTACAGTGGCCCCCACCTACTAGTATATGCTTTACAGTGGCCCCACCCAGTATTATATGCTCTACAGTGGCCCCCACCCACTAGTATATGCTTTACAGTGGCCCCCACCCAGTATTATATGCTCTACAGTGGCCCCTACCCAGTAGTATATGCTCTACAGTGGCCCCCACACAGTATTATAAGCTCTCAACAGCCCCCTCCGCTTTGGTGCTATTATTATACTCTGAGGTCTCCTCAGACCCCAAAGTATAATAATCGGAGGCCCAGGGAAGGTGATTAAAAATAACAAACACTCATACTCACCTTGCCTTACCTTTCCTTGGCATCCTCGCTCCATCCTGCCGTCTTCAGGCCGTCGCTGCTGAGGCCTGTGATTGGGCCTCAGCGGTCACGTGGGGATGCACTGATGTCATTACGCGGCCACGCCCCATGTGACCGCTTGGGCCTAATCACAGGCCTCAGTCATGATGGAAGAGCGCCAGAGAGAACGCTGCGCCCAGGAGAGGTGAGAATATATATTTATTGTTTTCAGTCACCTCCCATGGGCTGCCATCTATTGGGGAGGGGCCTGCAATATGCCGGGGCCCCTTTCCAATAACAGTCAGGGAACTCCAGCGGTCAGGGAACTCCAGCTGGCCACGGGCCCCGTACCCTTCCGGGTCCGGTCGCACCCCTTGCAACCGCGATCATTACGCCACTAGTTTGTGGGGTTCGTGGTAGCGGCTGCCACAGGGCTCCGGGCCCCCTAATGTCCCAGGCCCTGTGGAAGCCGCTACCGCAGCTACTCCGATATTTACGCCCCTGTATTCACTATCTGGCACCTTGTAATACATTTCTGGCTTTGACCCAAAAGCTGCCACAAAAGTAGATGTTTTTTCTCCAAAAAAATGCTATGGTGAGACCCCACACAAGTATTGTTTCTGGATTTTTGGGTGTTTTTAAGGCTAAGGACACGCTGTGTACTTGCATGTTTGAAACCCGCTGTACGTAGTGTTTTGCACTTTGGGTTTTGAACATATAGCATGTCAATTATTACTATGTATTCATACAGTATACAGTTCTTAGCTTTAGCAATGCAGCCAGCCAAGAGTTGCTTATGAAAGCAGCATAAAAAAACAGCAGCTTTCAGCTAAGGCCTCATTTGCAGAAAAAGCTGATTTTTCTGCAGATTTTGTTGCAATTTTTTATCCAAAACAAAGAGTGGTTTTAGCAGAAGTGAAAAGTATAAATGCTTCCTTTATATTTCCTATTCCCTTTCAAGCAAGTCTTGACTTTTGCTAAAAAAAACCCAAAAAAAACAGGAAAATCTGCAACAAAAAAAAGAAGCTTTTTTATAATGTGGGGCCTTAGCCGAAAGCTGTTTTTCACCACAGGCAGGCCCACTCAGGCATGTATGCAGTGCACATCTCTCAGCAGATCCAACTCCTGGGGTCTTTGCCTAACTGCATTTTTTGCTGCATTATTTTACTATGAAAAAAATTGTTAAAAATTTCACCAAAAACTAGGGCCAGAAAGTGGATTGTACTGCAAGATTTCATAGTAATTAGCCAAAATTACAAAATTTATTTCTGACACAAACCAGAAAATCAAAAGTTGCCCAAAAATTTAGATACGCTTTACATTCTCACAGATTTTCACTTTTCCTCCTTCATTTAAATAAAGAGCAGAGAAGGATATTAACTTTTATATTCACTGATACCAAAAAGGCCAAATGAGAGCACTTTGTGCGACATAATAGATCTGCTTCTTCAAATGCTATATTATACTGTATATTGCAACAACATTAGCGTTGCTCTTACCTCTTGTCTCATTATGGATGACAAAAAAAAAAAAAACAATACCAGCAAAATAATCCTATTGTATGAGAAATTTAGCATATCCAGAATGAGAGATGCAAACTGTGTTGAATTGTGTTTACTTTTGAACTTTTAACCCTTTCCTGACATGTGCCATAATAGTATGGTGGATGTTGGAAATTTAATTATGGCGCCTGCTCAAGCACTGAGTGGGCGCCATAGCTACTGGAACTCCACAAGCATTACACAGCAGAGATGTGGCAGCAATGATGGCAGTAGGCAGCCTGTAATACATTAGCATTGCAGTATATCGTACTGGTGATCAGACACCATAGGGTTCAAGGCCCCAAAAGTAATCTAAAAATAAAAGCAAAAATCTTTAAACTATATTAAAAAATATACAATTTCAAATAACTCCTTTTTCTCTAGATTACAAGCAAAAATAAATAAACATGAACACATTAGATATGCATGTATCTGAAAATGCTCAAACCCTAACCAAAAATATTCATCCCATACGGTGAACACCATAGTGGTAAAAAAACACTTTTGTCAGAGGATAATATATACAGTATAATGTTGCATAATATAAATTATACATCTTATGCTTCGTTCACACCTGCGCTTGCTGTCCGTCCGTCGCCAATCCAGTGAAAATCTCGGCGAACTGGATTGGCGTCGGATACAGAACGGTCAGCGGCGCATTGGTTAAAAACCCATTAATTTGAATGGGTTTTTAAAGCAGTGCGCGGGTGTGCGCTTACACCCTCTGCGCTGCGAATCCTTTTTTTTTCGTCAGACACGAAGTCCTGCGTGTCCGACTTTGTTTCCGACGAAAAAAAAAGGATTCGCAGCGCAGAGGGTGTAAGCGCACACCTGCGCACTGCTTTAAAAACCCATTCAAATGAATGGGTTTTTAACCAATGTGCCGCTGACCGGTCTGTATCCGACGCCAATCCAGTTCGCCGAGATTTTCACTGGATTGGCGACGGACGGACACCAAGCGCAGGTGTGAACCCACCCTTAATAATATAAATATGACATGTCACAAAAAAGTTGCAAGTAGTAAACATTTATAACCTACAAAGTCATCAATTTTTGGTTTAGAAAATGTCATCAGCAAGTCATAAAATTGCTACCAACTTTAGACAAGTTAAGCCATAACCCCCTCACCCATGACAAGTATCCAGCAGGTAAACCTGCAAAATGTGAAATGCTATATGTAAATACAACCACTTGCAAATGCTAGAACCACTTTCTAATACTGATACACTAAAAAACTGGTCCAGCTTTGCCTCATAGTGTCCCCTACTATAGCATGTTCGCCGTTGGTATGGCAAGATATTTCATATTCCTTGTTAATAGTTTTACTAAACTTTTCTTTTACCAGTCTACACAAACTATTAGCATCATCATGCAGAAATGAACTGGAAATGATATATGCGACACTTCAGAAAACAGTTTTAAAGGGCAGAAGGGCAATTCGAGAAGGATGTACCTCATTCTACAAAATAGGAAATAAATCATGTTTGATTCCACTATTATGAACTGAAAGCACAGAACCAAGACAGAAATATAATGTGACATTTAGTAAGGATCACTAAAAGATTTATATTATAAAGCCAGCAATCTGAAGTCATAAGAAGAAGGAAAACCCCCTGAACACCCTCTCCATTGTAGTCAATGCCTGTTTTTCTCACTTTTATGTATTTCTTCACCCGAGACAACATTGAATTCATTGTTCTCTGTTTGATCCTATTATAACCATGATATCTTAAAAAAAAAAAAAAAAAAAAAAATCCAGATAAAAAATTTTCCGAAAACATATTAAACAGTTGGTAAGTGAGATGTAAAAATGATATCCTGTCAGCTAGTGGTTCCAGTAAGAAGCACAATGTATTCTCTCCTGGCAAGAAGCCGAAAAATAAGGATAAATGAAATGAATGAATTACATTCAGGACACAATGGGACATCAGATTTGTCTGAAGTATATTGCACTGCAGGACGCTACTCCAAATGAAGACCATGGGAAAAAAAAAAGTCATTTTCTATATTTTACAAATTTTAATGGATAAAAGGAATATTGGAGCAGACATTGCAATACACTAACAGCAGTATATCTTGGTTTTACTTTTGTACAGAACATTTTAAGAGTCGCTGATAATTCACTAAGGGGATGTTTTAATGCAGGAAAGCCCTACACAATTATTTCTCAACAAGTCACAGCACTGCTCGGTTTCTTGTGCTATGGTCTTCTGCTATTTAGTCAATTTCTTATACAGAGGAGTGAATATGTCAGAAAAACCCTGCATCCCTAGTGTTTCTACTACAGAGTTATATTTCCTTTATATTAAACAATGGTCCATTAAGACAGATCACTATTGAAGGCCAGGGCCTCACGTGGCGTAAATGCTGCGGTTTGGCCGCGGCAGAAACGGCACAGCAAAAACTGCAGCATTTTACAGTCACTGCAAATTCTAGCGAATCCCATCACACATTGCAGAAAAATACACGCAGTGGACACGCTGCAATTTCCAAAACCGTTGTCAATTAAATGCCAGCGGTTTCCCTATAGGTATAATGGAAGCAGAAATCTGCTTTTTTTGCTGCGGCCTGCTACATGGGGCCTTAGTTTAATTGTTTGTTGTTTTATACAACAGAAATAGCTCTGTAGTATATTCACACACTAATAAAAGTGAAATTTCCTTTTTTTTATGCATTATTAATTTGGGATTAGAGGGCTGAAGATCCAGAGAAAAAGAGGCTGGAGGGCATTGCTAGAAGACCATAGGTGTTTCTTCACTGATAGCCAGTATACACATGCAATGCGTTTTCGTGTAATATTTCTACATCATCAGGCATGAATCACTGACTAATGATGTGGAATTATTCCATGAAATGTGCGTTGCATGTGAATACTGGTTATCAATAAAGAAATACCTGTGATCTTCCAGATGCGCCCCTCCGCCCTTTCTCTGGGTCTTGACTCCTTACAACTAAAGGGATTTCCTATGAATGTCTCTCTGAGGCGGGTGCAGCACCGTGGCACAATCCTCCAGTAACTACACATACCGTTCATAGTGCTATGTCTAATAGTATGGAAGCGCTCATTGGTTACCAGCAGGGCCTGGGGAGTGAGTATGGTTCTCACCGCTCTTAGGACTCCCTGCTCCTTCCGTGTGCTGGCCACTAGCATTGCTTTGAGACATTGCTTGGGGGCAATGTGATGTGATGTATAAGGACACTTAAGGTACAATATGCTGTGTGGGGGAACTAAAGAGAGCATTATACTGTGTGGGGGCACTACCAGGGCATTATACTCTGTGTGGGGAGCTCCACCTCACCCTGGAAAATCCTGCGTACACCCCTGTTTACCACTAATCTCTCAGTATCAATTGTGTATTTACAGAATGTGTGTTAGCAAAACGGACAACATATTAAGAATGTGGATGCATCACATGTTACACAGAAAGGTTCATTGGTCACTTCAATCCTCATTTAGACTGCTCGATGAATCCACCTGGATTACTTTCAGATGAATCACATGTGTGTACACAGATGAGGCATCTACACGGAAGTAAATACACATGGAAATCCAGGAATGCACTTTTCCATACAAAATCAAAGCTTTATTCAACAAGTTGTTAAAACACATACACTACCTACAGCTCTTAAAGGGGTTGTCCTTGACAGGGCAGGTTTTAGATATAGTGTGGCCCTGGGCAAAATTAAAAATGGGGCCCCAAATGCTGTACTTAGAAAGTACCTCTAAGTGAACTTACATCTTATGCTTTGGACTGCCTAGATTGTCTGGAGATTAGAGCAGAGAGAAACAGATGGAGCTGTGGCTCCAACTGGGTGGGGTCAGAAAGGTTACCATGTTCCCTCTTGTTGGCTAGCTCAGTCATGACATCACTAGTCACAGCAGTGATGACCATGCTGCCTAGCTGTCTTTATGTCTCTGTGTTTAGCGACTGATCACTGGATACAGATATAGTTAACCCATTCCATAAGAGTACCGAGCAGTAAACGAACTGTTCTCACAAAACATGGTATTATTACAGTCCAGAGATGGCATGACCACAAGAGCTTGCTTCACAATGTGATTAACCCCTTAACGACCAAGGATGTACCTGTACGTCATTTGTCGCATGGGGATGTATGGAGAGGGCTCAGGAGCTGAGCCCTCTCCATACATGGCAGATGCCAGCTGTATAATACAGCAAGAACCCACCGCTAACAGCTGCTGTTTTTTGAGCCAAAGTCTGGAGTGAATTTAGCAGGACAGAGAAGTATAAGAAATTCCTATATATTTTCCATTGCTATTGAAGCCATTCTTGGCTAAAAAAAAAACACAGTAAAATCTACAACAAAAAAAAGCAGAGTGTGGAAAAAAAACTGTGTTTTTAATTGTGTTTATCCTGAGTTTTTCTCTGCGGATTTTCTTCCCTTATTAAATATACAGGGAAAATGCAAGCACTTGCACAGGTATAATTGACATGCTGCATTTTTCAAAAATGCATGCATTTTTTAAAACACAGCTTTTTTTTGCAGTGTTTTTTTTTTTCTGCAATGTGTTGATTGGATTAGCCAGAACCTCATTCACTTTGTTGGTGCTGTAAAACACTGCATTTTCGCAATGTGGGGCTTCAGCCTCAAAAGGTTTTCCCATAATCAAAGTTTCCGACCTGTCACAGAATATGGAATAGGTATCTGACTGGTGGTGGTTGGACTACTTGGACCACTAGCAGTCACAAGAACAGGGGTCCTATGTTCTCTTGTGTCAAGGGATTGGTTGTCAAGCATGCACCCCTACCCCATTCATGGGATTGCTATATTAATGAACTTGACTATTTTTGTCAGACCTGTATACTTTGAAAAAAGAGTGCAAGAGCGCATGCTTGACCACTGAACCACTTAAATGGGTCGGACAGGGTCGGACTGGCCCACCGGGGAACCGGTGAATCCCCCGGTTGGGCCCCGAGCCCCGACTATTAGTACTCATTTTGCCAATGCAAAGGTCAAGGGTCAGATCGGGACGGTCAGGGGCCCGACCGGCTCCTGACCATACCGATCAGGCCCCTGACCAATGGACAGTGGCGTAACAATCGTGGCCAGAGGGGTGCGGGGCCCGCGGCCAGTTGGAAATGGTCGGGGCCCCGGACTATCATGATAGTGGTCGGGGAAAGCCTATTGTTAATTGAAAGGGACCGGCCCCTTTCCATTAGATGCCAGCCCAGGGTAAGTGACAAAAAAAAAAAAAATACTCACCTGACTGTCCTGGGCTCAGCATCGTCTCCGGCACTTTTCCGGCCTCATTGCAGGGGCCTGTGATTAGGCCCCAGCGGTGACATGGGGCGCGCCAGCGTAATGACGTCATCGCGTCCCACGTGACCGCTGAGGTGCAATCACAGGCCCCAGCGGTGACGTCTGGGACACAAGACGTGGAGACCAGAGGACCAAGGAAGATGGTAAAGACAGCAGGACGGAGCGAGGATACCCCGGAGAGGTAAGACAAGGTGAGTATAAGTGTTTGTTATTTTTAAACACTTCTCCTGGACCTGTACTTATTATACTCTGGGGTCTGAGGAGACCCCAGAGTATAATAATAGCATCGGCTCTGGGGGTGGGGGGGCCACTGTGGAGCACCTAATAGTGTGTGTTGGTCACTTTGGGCATATAATACAGTGTGGGGGCCACTCAGGGCATATAATACTGTGTGGGGGCCACTGAGGGCATATAATACTGTGTGGGGGGCCACTGCGGAGCATATAATACTGTATGGGAGCCACTGCGGAGCATATAATGCTGTGTTGGGGCCACTGCGGAGCATATAATACTGTGTGGGGGCCACTGAGGGCATATAATACTGTGTGGGGGGCCACTGTGAGCATATAATGCTGTGTTGGGGCCACTGCGGAGCACATAATGCTGTGTTGGGGCCACTGCGGAGCACATAATGCTGTGTTGGGGCCACTGCGGAGCACATAATGCTGTGTTGGGGCCACTGCGGAGCATATAATGCTGTGTTGGGGCCACTGCGGAGCATATAATGCTGTGTTGGGGCCACTACGGAGCATATAATGCTGTGTTGGGGCCACTGCGGAGCATATAATGCTGTGTTGGGGCCACTGCGGAGTATATTATACTGTCCCAGTATTGTTTACATGCCGGGTGCTGCGCTGCTCATTCACCATGTTCTTGACAACTGCGGTTGTGGGTACTAAAGCTGTATCTCTTTCAAGTATCTGAGATATCGCTGCAGCACCCATAACCGTCACTATCAAGAATTTACTCTAGGGAGGGGTTAGGGGGATCCTGATGGGCAGCCAATGGAACCAATCCAGTTGCAGCTTGTTGCAGTAAGCGTCACTGACGTACTGACGCTGTGCGCGGCGGCGGGTTTCTGCATAGGAGCCCAGACCAGCAGTGTGAAAGGTAAGTACAACTTAACCACGCAAACAAAAAAACAACTTTTCCCCCTATTTTGCCCCCAAATCTTTCAACTTCACTGACAACTCTGATAACTACAACCCCTAACAACTCCAGATGCTCTGGGTCTGTTGAGAGTTGTAATTCCCCCCCCTCCCACCCCAGCTAATTTCTCACTGTATTGTTATGCTGGTGCCTGCTCTAGGGCTTCAGCATAACAATACCTAAGTCACAGAAACTCCTATACTGCTATAGGGCAGACCAGTGAAGGGGCCACTGTATGGGGATATAAACATCAATATTCCTCCCTGTACAGTGGCCCCTTCACTGGTCCCCTATACTGTATGGGGACCATTGATGGGGTCATTGGAGGGGCAGTGATGGAGGCCAATAGCCTGGGGGACATTAAAGGAGTTGTGCAGGATAACATTTTTTTTTTTATTACACTGGGGCAGGTAAAAAAAAACAACAAACTTTCTCTCCTGTCCCCAGTGTCTCCCAGCGCGGTTCGGCCTGCAGCTCTGTTTTCTTCCAGCGCAAGTTCCCCCTGCATGTGACTACCTGTGACATCACATGACCCCTGAAGCCAATCAGCGGCCTAAAGGAAGGGACCTGGGACGTCACAGCCAGTGAGGACTTCCGGCAAAAGAAGACAGCGGAGCAGCAGGACCGGACCTTGCTGGGACCTGCTGACACCGGAGGATCGGGGATAGGTGAGTATGTTTAGTATGTTTTTGTTTTTATGGGGGGGGATTAATTTCTCCTGGACTAATTATAAAAAAGACAAAAATTATACTGGACAACCTCTTTAAAGTGTGGCTCATTAGGGGGGTATATTAAAGGGGTTGTCCAGGCATAATTTGTTATGGTTTATCCTCAGGATAGGCCATAGATATCTTATCTGTACGGGGCTCACCCCGGACTGATCAGCTGTACGGAGCCACTTCTGATGCCCGTACTGTACACAATACGGGGCCAGAAGCAGAAAGCTCTGTCCACTGTGTATTAGCCGGGCACCTTCACTGCATCTCAGCACTTATTGAAGTCAGTAGGAACTGACCTGCAATGAAGGCGCCGGGAAACTAAACAGCGGATGGATCTTTCTGCTTCCGGCCCTGTGTTGTGTACAGAACGGGTGCCGGAAGTGGCTCCGAACAGCTGATGGTGCCGTGTGTCAGCCCCATACTGATCAGGTATTTATGGCCTATCCTGACCTTAGGCCATAAAAAAGGTAACTCTGGACAACCCCTTTAATATGCCCCACACAGTTTAATGTCCCCTCCACAGGATGTTATCCCCCATCACTGCTCCCACGCAATATAATGGCTCCATCACTGTTCCCCATACAGTATGGGGGACCAGTGAAGAGGCCACCGTATGGGGGGACCAGTGAAGTGGCCATAAAAAAATTTGGCCCAGACAACCCCTTAAAAGAGGTTGTCCATAAACTAGAGCGACCACTGTGGCGGGCCGCCAGGGAGGTGTAAAAATAAAAAAAATTTCAAAAAAAGCATACTCGCCTGTCCCCAGCACCCCATTGTCCCCTGCCTCTATCTGTTCGGTCTCATGGTGGCCCCTCATTTCTGGAAATCCTGTACCTAATTGGTCTTAGCGGTCACATGAGGTGCAGGACTCCCAGCAAGGAGTCGCCAGCACGAGACTGAAAGGACACTGGCAGCGGACAATGGAACGCCAGGGACAGGCGAGTATGATTTTTTATTTTTTTTATTTTACACCTCCCGCAAGGGACATGGGTTGCGCCAATTCCTGGACAACCTCTTCAAAGGATTTATCCATATTTCTAATATTGATGGCCTGTCCTTAGGATAGGCCAGCAATATTACATCTGCGATGATACAACAGCTAGGACCTCTGTAGATCAGCTTTTACAGGACAGTGCGGCTACAGGTAACAATTCTAAGAGCCATGCTGTTCACTTGCCATACAGGGTGTAGCAGTGGGTTTAGGTAGTGCAGTGGTGCACATGGTATGGTGGGTGAGCAACATGGCTCCCAACATGTTATTACCTTTTGCCGCCCTGTCTCGGTACCACTGATCTGCAGGGGTCCTGATGGCGGGCCCCTAGAAGCAATTCCACTGGTGGGCCCTAGACATCCCAGTCCGACACTGTGGGAGGACACAGGATCCCTGTTTTCCTGGTTGATTTTTGTTTCAGTGGTCAGACACTTATCATCTACCCTGTGGACAGAGTATGGTAAAACCCCTGAGGCTATGCCCCATGTTTTGGAAATGCTGCATTTTATAGCAACAGCAAAGTGAATGAGATTTATTTGATTTCATGCACACATTGCAGTAAAGAAAAGCTACAGAATATCTGCTTTTTCAAAAACACATTTTTTAAAAAATAAACAGCATGTTAATTTTATCTGAGAAATTGTGAGCATTTTTCCTATATATTTAACAGGGGGAAAAAACCTCAGAGAAAACTGCAGCAAAGAAAAAATGAAAAATGCTGTGGAAAAAAGCAGCATGTTTTTGCTGCATTTTTAATACAATGTTCTTTAGCTGCATTTCGCTACATGGGGCCTTAGCCTGAGGCTGGATTTAGGCTGGGGCCCCAGGTGGCGTAAACTCAGCGGAAAAAAAAACGGTGTTTTACAGTCACAGAAAAGTCGATGGGATTCTAGCGAAGTCCCTCCCCACTTTGTGGTAAAAAATGCACTGTGGACACGCGACAATTTCCAAAACCGTCGCAGTTTTGGAAATTGCAGCATATCGATTATACCTACAAAAACACCAGTGGTTTCCCTATAGGTAATTGAAGCAGAAAGTCTGCGGAGGAAACCTCTGCAAACTTTTGTCCAAAGCACTACGAGAAGAACCGCGATGCGTTGCCGCCTGAAGTGCTTTTTTTTCTGCGGGACGCCACTTGGGGCCTTAGCTTTACACAACACTTTTTTACTGAAGAGCTGTATGCTGTGTATATGTGCATTTATAAGTACCCCATAATACTATACATGTCACCTGTATGCTAAAGACCAGTACAATAGAAGATTCCCATGTAATGGAAATATAACCACATATACAATAAACCACACACAGTTCACCATATATACTCAATATCTCAATATACTATGTAGTATACTATAAAACATCATTTTATAATACATTATGTATACATTCTTATACATTATGCATACATAAGAACATATAGCTATATATACACACCGGTATATATACTATAAAATAATATTTTATAGTATAAAACATAGTATAATATTTATGCTATTAATAATATATAGTATAATATTTAATGTGTATTATGTGTAAAGTTGTGTACTGTCTGATATACTGTATACAGTGCAGGTTTATCTATTATACATGTGTATAAACATGCACTGTATACTGTATGCATCACACACAGTACATTAATTTACACATTATACACATTACATATACAGTGCTGGCCAAAAGTATTGGCACCCCTGCAATTCTGTCAGATAATACTCAATTTCTTCCAGAAAATGATTGCAATCACAAATGCTTTGGTAATAATATCTTCATTTATTTTGCTCGCAATGAAAAAACACAAAAGAGAATGAAAAAAAAAGTCAAATCATTGATCATTTTACACAAAACTCCAAAAATGGGCCGGACAAAAGTATTGGCACCCTCAGCCTAATACTTGGTAGCACAACCTTTAGACAAAATAACTGCGAACAACCGCTTCCGGTAACCATCAATGAGTTTCTTACAATGCTCTGCTGGAATTTTAGACCATTCTTCTTTGGCAAATTTCTCCAGGTCCCTGAGATTTGAAGGGTGCCTTCTCCAAACTGCCATTTTGAGATCTCTCCACAGGTGTTCTATGGGATTCAGGTCTGGACTCATTGCTGGCCACTTTAGAAGTCTCCAGTGCTTTCTCTCAAACCATTTTCTAGTGCTTTTTGAAGTGTGTTTTGGGTCATTGTCCTGCTGGAAGACCCATGACCTCTGAGGGAGACCCAGCTTTCTCACACTGGGCCCTACATTATGCTGCAAAATTTGTTGGTAGTCTTGAGACTTCATAATGCCATGCACACGGTCAAGCAGTCCAGTGCCAGAGGCAGCAAAGCAACCCCAAAACATCAGGGAATCTCCGCCATGTTTGACTGTAGGGACCGTGTTCTTTTCTTTGAAGGCCTCTTTTTTTTTCCTGTAAACTCTATGTTGATGCCTTTTCCCGAAAAGCTCTACTTTTGTCTCATCTGACCAGAGAACATTCTTCCAAAAAGTTTTTGGCTTTCTCAGGTAAGTTTTGGCAAACTCCAGCCTGGCTTTTTTATGTCTCTGGGTCAGAAGTGGGGTCTTCCTGGGTATCCTACCATAGAGTCCCTTTTCATTCAGACGCCGACGGATAGTACGGGTTGACACTGTTGTACCCTCGGACTGCAGGGCAGCTAGAACTTGTTTGGATGTTAGTCGAGGTTCTTTAGCCACCATCCGCACAATCTTTCGTTGAAATCTCTCGTCAATTTTTCTTTTCTGTCCACATCTAGGGAGGTTAGCCACAGTGCCATGGGCTTTAAACTTCTTGATGACACTGTGCACGGTAGACACAGGAACATTCAGGTCTTTGGAGATGGACTTGTAGCCTTGAGATTGCTCATGCTTCCTCACAATTTTGCTTCTCAAGTCCTCAGACAGTTCTTTGGTCTTCTTTCTTTTCTCCCTGCTCAATGTGGTACACACAAGGACACAGGACAGAGGTTGAGTCAACTTTAATCCATTTCAATTGGCTGCAAGTGTGATTTAGTTATTGCCACCACTTGTTATGTGCCACAGGTAAGTAACAGGTGCTGTTAATTACACAAATTAGAGAAGCATCACCTGATTTTTCAAAGGGTGCCAATACTTTTGTCCACCCCCTTTTTTATGTTTGGTGTGGAATTATATGCAATTTGGCTTTTTGACAATTCTTTTTGTGGTTTTCCATTGAAGACAAATTAAATGAAAATATTATTACCAAAGCATTTGTGATTGCAATCATTTTCTGGAAGAAATTGAGTATTATCTGACAGAATTGCAGGGGTGCCAATACTTTTGGCCAGCACTGTACACATTACACACAAGTACACATACTTTTTTGCAGGTTTGCAAGCTGTAGGAGAAGCCATTTGTGAGAATTCAGTAACTGGAGGTCTGGCAGGAGGACTCACATCCTTACTACCATGCAGACATTCTCTCTCAATCTCCATCCCCATGGAAACCAGGAGAAGGAAGAAGGGGTGGGGTTTAAGGCAGCACAAGCAGTTTTATTAAGGTGGCACCAGCAGCTGCAGTAGCGAAGTGTAGGAACTTTCTAAACAGCTATTAGCTGATATGCAGGCTGCCGATGTTGCGCCTTTGTCCTGATCAGTGGCGTAAATACCGGGGTAGCAGCGGGAGCGGCTGCCACAGGGCCCGGGGCATTAGGGGGCCCGTCGGGCCCCTGATGTTTTTTTTTTTAATAAGCCGTTACCTGCTGCCCTCTGTGCCGCTACTCGCATAGAAGAGAATGGGGGTTATGGAAAAAGCATAAAACACTGAGCACGGAGGTAGGAGAGGGGTCTCATTTTAATGATAGGTGGGAGTCCAGAAGAGGGACTAGCATCTATCAGACATTTATGGCACTTCGTGTGGATATGCCATAAATGTCTTTTGTGGCAAAAACTCCTTTAAGCCGTGGCGTAAATTCCACTTTTTGGCCGTGGCAGAAATGCTGCAGTAAAAACCGCAGTTTTTCACAGTCACTGCAAAAAGCAAATCCCATCCATAAATTGCAGAAAAATACGCACAGTAGAAACACTGTGATTTCCAAAACCGTCATGGTGTTGGAAATCACGGCATGCCAATTATACCTATGGAAACTCTGGCGGTTTCCCTATAGGTATAATGGAAGCAGAAAGTCAGTAGAGGAAACCTCTGAAAAAAATCGTGGCGGAAACACATCACATTTTTTTCTGCAGCCTTTTTTTTTTTTTTAACGGAAAGTCCATATTATACAATATGGAAATCACCAACGTTTCTGTAGGTATAATCGACATGCTGCGACTCTTAAAAACACAAGTGTTTTTGAAATCACAGATTTTCCGCTGCAGATATTTTCTGCAATGTGTGTATGGGATTGGCCAAAATCACTATTGCACTACTGCTTCAGGGCACCGCAGTCCTAGATACAAATCTGACCACAGAAATCATTTTCATGGAGTTTTCATCAACTTTGTATAAGCTTTCACACTCGAAAACCTAGTGATAGGTTAAGTTGCCTCTTATTAAATTGTCTTATGTGTATGTGTTTAAAAATAGAGAAATTAGATTGAAGGCCCCACTGGGGACAAAAGTAAGAACCTGTGTACAGCACTACAGAATACTGTATATTGCTGCCAAAAGTAAGTACTAAGTCATGAAACTAATGATAGTAGAATACTCTGCCTACTGTTAAAGTGCCATTGCACACGTGGTAGTGGGCACTGGTAATGCATATTTTAATGACCATCCAGATGTGTCCTGGCAGTATCTGTGTATAATAGCACCCTTAGATCCTTTCTATCAAGCCTCAGATTATGGGGTGACATCACAATCTACATTTTGCTTCTTTTAACTAACTTTCTAAATACATCTGCCAGTTATGGGTGTTCCAAATAGATTTTTATACTCCATTTCAGATCATATTGAGAAAGCACAAGTTGAGTAATGTTGGTCCTTGAATGTGTTTATATAATGCTAGGTTACCTGGAGTTGAGATAAAGCATGAACACTTCCAGGATCTAGTTGGATAGATCTAATCAACAATAATTTGCATACAAGAGATTAGCAATGTTGATGATTGAGACAAGTGCCACTCATTCCGCCCAATCGATTCATTCCACTAATGAGAAGATACCCTCTGTCTATAGGAATCTACACAGTATTTTTATGGTGTACATATGTTTTCAGAAAACAGTTCAGGCTGCCAGAGAATTGAGAACAACTACTTACTACCAAATCCAATAAACATCTAGAAGAAACACAAAGCTTTTAGCTGAGACATTTCCTCTCGTGACTTGTTCAATAAAATAAACTGAAAGTGGCTATGCGTCATACTGTGAACTAATGTCATGGTTGTTACTAGAAAGCATGTACAAAATAAAGTAATGCTTAAAAGCATGCACAGAACATGTTAATTTTCTGGTCTGCAGCAACAGGTTACCCAGAACCCTTGTATATTTATTTATACTGACATATATAATATATCAATATAAGCATTACATCAATGGTCATTTAAGTGATGCGTAAAAGTAAGAACTGCCTAGGAGCACATGCCTTTGACTTCCTGATAATAAACATTCAAGACTGGAATTATCATTTGACACAGTAAGCATGTAATGTCATACGTATGTTATTTACCTATGCGCTTGGCTCACAACACATTTTGGAATTACCGTAGATTTTTGGTACCTCAGATTCTATACGATAAGATTCTATATCACTATATAGTTGCATATGTCTGTCATTGACAGTTGCAAGTGTACGGTATACTGGAAAGGGCATTCCGCTATGATTTTCAAGACAATTGAGGCAACAGTGATATATCAGCAATACTTATGACAGAAGCACAGTCTTTTGGAATACGTCTGGCAAATGACATTCTATAGCAAGGGTACGCAACTGGTGAACTGCAGCCCAAACCCATACAGCAGCCGCGAGCTGCCTCGACCAGTAAAACACAGCATAATGACAGTGGTTGGGAGAAAGATTGATATACCTACCTCTGTCCCTTTTGCATTGTGTCACAATTGTGGCATCAGGGATTTGCATCCAGGGGCACTGTGTGGGCATTACACTCTGTGGGAGCATTATACTATTAGAGGGCATTGTACTGTGTGAGGGTACCAATAGGATATTATACTATGTGGGGCCACTAAGGGGGCATTATATTCTATGGGAGTACTAAGGAGGCATTATACTGTATGGGGTCACTAAGGAGTTTTCATCACTGTGTTACACAAAAGAGGGAACAACTAATTTATGGGGCACAAAAGAACTTGGTGGGGTCAAAGGGGGCATGGGTAGGAATGGGCAGAGTTAGAGGTGTGGCTTAAACAGTCATTAACTTTTCTGACAACTTAGTCTCATTTCATAGTGCATGTGATTCTGCACCAAAATGTAATGCACTTTAATTGAAAATATTGCTGCTTTTTGCCTGAAAAACCTTTCTAAAGTTCCTGCCACTAGGTTTCTCCCATCTAGCTAATTTACAGTTGACTCCTTTGTTACTAGGGAAGTCTGTCCCTAGATACCTAAGATGGGCAAGACACAATAAATGCAAATGGGAGGGGCTGATTCTACTCACAGCCTCACACAAGCCTGCAAACTACATGGAGTGAAGATTCTGCAGCAACTCACAGCTTATACTGTAAGAAAAAAGTCTTGTATGTACTTGTATGTACTTATGGCTGCTTGTGTGGTTACAGATGGGATATTATTCACAAACAGCAAGTAGCTCTCCTGACTGTGCTAATAGATTGTTCTTTTCCTGTGTCATGCCTGCATGGTAGATGCTACAATGGAGTGAGCATCTGCATGTATCTGCTCTACATTTGCAGTTCAGTGTTCCTGGATCTCCTATATGATAGTCAATTGGGCTTTTCTCAGCTATTTGTTAGCTCTTGTACAGTTACTTCTTGCATGTAAACAAACCAAACTAATAATGGAGAGGGGAGGGGAGAAGACTGCTCCCTATTGTACATACCCATAGCCTCAAAGTAAAATGTAAAATGTTAAAATGTGCTTCACCCAAAATGGGGGTATTAGCAGAAGAAAAACTGATCGGACACCATGTATGAAGGCTTATACAATCATAGAACAGACTACCCAGAAAAACCCTGCACATATTTCAACTTTTCATGAAAACTCAAGTATCCTTTAACATATGTAAACACATTCAGCTACTGTTTAACTTGTACCTTCTCCTGAGGACCCTTGTTCAATAGACCTTTACTCCAAGTAGTTGAGTACCTCTGGTCTTTAGGCATATTAGACATACAAAATCTATAGGCAAAATATGGTATGAACCAAACCGACTAAGCAAAATGAAAAAATATATTTCTTAAAACATGAGATGAGCTGAATAGAGCTATAACAATTTTTACTTTTCTGGATAAGTTGTCATGTGTGTACATGAAGAGTAACAATATTAGTGACCATTATATGACATCAATTTTGCACTTTTCCCCTCTGTAGGCATCTGTAGTTTGCATTTCTTTTTGAGATGGTGGATGATGACTAACTGCCATGCACTGCACACAATATCTAGAGAAGAATCTGCTCTATAGCTGTCTCTCTCTCACAGCCCCAGGACCACGCAAATGTTGTGCCAATATACAAAAAGGGTTCAAAAAGTGATCCTGGGAACTACTGTAAGTCTAACCTTAGTTATGGGTAAAATATTTGGAGGTTTTTTTAAGAGATGGTAACCTGGTGTATCTCAATAAAAATAATCTTATAATACCGAATCAGAATGGATTTCGGTCCTGTCAGACCAATCTAATTAGCTTCTATGAAGAGGTCACTTGTAGACTGGACATGAGTAATGTGGTGGACGTGGTGTATCTGGACTTTTCAAAGGCTTTTGATACTGTACCACATAAAAGGTTGGTATGCAAAATGAAATGTTGGGACTTGGAGGAAAACATAGGCATTTGGGTTTGCAATTGGCTAAGAGATAGGAAACAGAGGGTGCTAGCTAATGGGAAGTACTCAGACTAGGTCACAGTCACCAGTGAGGAACCACAGGGTTCAGTATTTTGTCCTCTACTTTTTAGTATGCTTATTAATGACTTGGTAGAGGATTTACAGAGAAGAGTTTCCAAATTTGCAGATGATACTAAACTCTGTAAAGTAATAAAAACTGAGGAAGATGGTAGAATATTACAGAGGGATGTAAGGAAGATGGAAGCATGGGCAGAGACTTGGCGAACAAAGTTTAATGTAGACAAATGTAAGGTAATGCATTGTCAACTAAATAAAATGTACTGTATGATTATGTACCTAATAGTAAATTACTAGGTTAGACTGCCATTGGTGGACAGTAAGTTTACCTTTAGTGACCAGTGGCAGAAGCTGCTGCCAAGGCAAATAAAATTATGGTATACATCAAAAGAGGTAAAGTTGCGCATAATAAGAACATAGTTATGCATCTATACAAATCATTAGTACAGCCACACATAGAATATCGTGCACAATTTTGGGCCCCTGTATACAAGAAAGACATAACTGAACTAGAGAGAGTGCAGAGAAGGGCAGCCAAGATAATTAGGGAAATGGGTGGATTGGAGCAAAGAGACAGAGTAACAGACTTGGGGTTATTCAGTTTAGATAAAAGACGGCTACGTGGAGATCACAATATACAAATACAAGGGACAGTACAAAGAACTTTCTAATGATCTTTTTACACCTAGGCCAGTGACAGTGGCAATGGGACATCCTCTACGCCTAGAGGAAAGAACATTTCACCAGCAACATAGATGGGATTCTTTAATGTAAGAGCAGTGTAACTCACTGCCACAAGAAGTGATGATGGTGGATTCATTGTGCAACTTCAAAATGGCCCTGGATGCCTTTCTTGAACAGAAAAATCTTACAGGTTACAGGTTTTAGATTTTTAGTAAAGACAAGTTGATCCAGGGTTATCTACTGAATGCCGGATTTGAAGTCGGGAAGGAATAGACACTGTAGGGATATAGGTTGGACTTGATGGACCTGTGTCTTCATTCAACCTCATTTACTGTGTTAATAATACTGTGCATTATTACTAAGCCTTTGTTTCTACTTTTATCTTTCTCTGCTTGTGCTCACTCCCCACTCCCTTTTCACAGACTTCTAAAGATATGTGTAATCTGAGCCATGCGACCTGCAGTCTGTATTAAATTGACTATGGACAGGGACATCTCTCCTTGAGGAGAGCACCAGTTAAGGTGTGTAGAGTTTTGAGTTGCCTTTCGCCCTCTACTAAGCATCTACATATCACAAGGCATTATGGGAAAGGAGCTGGGAGGCTAAAATCCCTTTTGCTGTCTCAAGACTCGGAGAGTCAAAAGCAAACTGAGGATCTGTTACATCCAACAGAGGGCGCATGAGCTTCCCAGCTCCTTTCCCATAATGCCTTGTGATATGTAGATGCTTAGTAGAGGGCGAAAGGCAACTCAAAACTCTACACACCTTAACTGGTGCTCTCCTCAAGGAGAGATGTCCCTGTCCATAACCCACTCATTGCCTCCCACAAAGCCAGCCAGTACACTTTGCTCTGCACTGATGAGGGACAAAAATCCCGAAATGGCGCTGTATGCAGATAAGTGAAACTGGCTTGGCTAAAATCCCTTTTGCTGTCTCAAGACTCGGAGAGTCAAAAGCAAACTGAGGATCTGTTACATTAAATTGACTATAACACAATTTTCAAAGTGAAAGTCAGTTTAGCAGAGCAATGGGGGAGGGGGCTGATAAGAGTAGAAAGAGGCATTTTTCTCTGATAAATATAACATTTGTTATAATCATGTTTAGTATTGATTTAAGCAAAGTTTGTTGAAATGACAGTGTCTATATAAAGAGGACATATCTCCTCTTTTAGCATGTCTGTTTTAGTAAATACTTGCATTCTTTATGAATAAAGAATGCTATTTGAATTCTGGGCTATGCTGTATTTCTGTTATTCCTCCTGAATATTTCTGACTAGATCAGCTAATGGTAGTTACCATCAGGGTCGGACTGGCCCACCGGGGGACCGGTAAATCCCCCGTTGGGCCCGTGCCCTTAGGGGGCACTACCGAACCCCCACTTCTTTTTTTTTAATAGGCAGTGGAGGTGCGGTAACGGACCCTTTTCACTTACCTCTCCCCGCTCCTGGCCAGGGGACCCCACGTACGCCGCACATTACGTCATTGTGACATGATGTGCGGTGCGCAGGACCCAGGCTGCTTCGGGAAGAGGAGAGGCCACGAGCAGGAGCGGGGTGAGGTAAGTGATGCAGCCAGGTTCTCCCCAGGTTTTGCTGTCCAGTTTTAATAACCGGATCGCAAAACTGGGGAGACGTGGCGCCGCAGACCCGGTTCTGCTACTAGTAGAGTAGGCTTCCTGCTCTACTGCTCAAAGGCTTGTAGGCAACAGGCCACATTGAGCCCGTAGCCTACAAGCTAAGCACCGATCCTTACCTGTCTGCTCCTGTCGCCTCCTGCTTCTTCCTGCTCCGGGCGCACATGACGTCACATCAGTGCACCCGGAGCAAGATGGAGCGGGGAGGCGACAGGGGCAGACAGGTAAGTAATGACCTAATGCTAATATGGGGGGGGGGGACTAGTGAAGGGGCTACTGTATGACTCATACAGCGTCCCTTTCACTATTCTTCCCCCATACATTAGCCACTTCACTATTCCCCCCCATACATTAGCCACTTCACTATTCCCCCCCATACAGTGGCCCCCTTCGCTTTTCTCCCCCCATACACTAGCCACTTCACTATTGCCCTCCATACATTAGCCACTTCACTATTCCCTCCCATACAGTGGCCCCCTTCACTTTTCTCCCCCCTACACTAGCCACCTTCACTTCCCCCCATACATTAGCCACTTCACTATTCCCCCCCATACATTAGCCATTTCACTATTCCCCCCCCCATACATTAGCCGCTTCACTATTCCCCCCATACATTAGCCACTTCACTATCTCCCCCTCCATATATTAGTCACTTCACTATACCTACCCCCCCAATACAGTGGCCCCCTTCACTGGTCCCCTATACTGTATGGGGACCATTGATGGGGCCATTATATTGTGGGGGGGGGCAGTGATGGAGGCCAATATCCTGAGGGACATTAAATGAGTTGTCTAGGATAACATTTTTTTTTTTTTTTTTCAATTAGACCGGGGCAGGTGGAAAAAAAAAAACAAAAACTTACTCTCCTGTCCCCGTCCCCAGTGTCTCCCACCATAGTTCAGTCCTGCAGCTCTGTTGTTTTCTTCTACACATGACCCCTGAGGCCAATCAGTGGCCTAAGGGAAGGGACCTGGGACGTCACAGCAAGCAAGGACTTCTGGCAAAAGAAGACAGCGGAGCTGCAGGACCGGACCATGCAGGGAGGACACTGGAGCACCGGAGACAGGTGAGTATGTTTTTTTTTTTTTTTTTACCTCCCCCAGACTAATTATAAAAAAAAATATATGCTGGACAACCTCTATAAAGTGTGAGGCATTAGGGGGGTATATTAAAGGGGTTATCCAGGCATAATTTGTTATAGTTTATCCTCTGGATAGGCCATAAATACCTTATCTGTAGGGGGCCGACTTGGACCGATCAGCTGTACGGAGCCACTTCCAGCGCCCGTTCTGTACTCAATACGGGGCCGGAAACAGGATGTTAGCCCCCATCACTGCCCCACACAATATAATGGTCCCATCAATGTTCCCCTTACAGTATGGGGGACCAGTGAAAAGGCCACTGTATGGGGGGACCAGTGAAGTGGCCATAAAAAAATTTGGCCCAAACAACCCCTTTAAAGAGGCTGTCCATAAATTGGAGCGACCACTGTGGCGGCCAGGAAGGTGTATAGATAAAAAAAAGCATACTCACCTGTCCCCAGCACTCTGTTGTCCTGTGTCTGTTCGGTTTCATGGCGGCACCTAATTTCTGGAAATCCTGTACCTAATTGATCTTACCAGTCACATGAGGTGCAGAACTCCCAGCAAGAAGGCGCCGGCACAAGACTGAATGGACACTGGCGGCGTACAACGAAGCTCCGGGAACAGGTGAGTATGCTTTTTTTATTATTTTTTTTATTTTATTTTACACCTCTTGCCACAAGGGTTGCTCCAATTTCTGTACAACCTCTTTAAAGTATTTATCCATCTTTCTAATATTGATGGCCTGTCCTTGGGATAGGCCATCAATATTACATCTGTAGGGGTCCGACAGCCAGGACTTCTGCAGATCAGCTTCACCAGGACAGTACAGCTACAGGTAATGATAATTCCAGGAGCCACACTGTTCACTTGCCATAAAGGGTGTAGACGTGGATTTAGGTAGTGCAGTGGTGAATATCGTATGGCTGTGAGTAGCATGACTCCTTACATGTTAATACTTTTAGCCGCCCTGTCTCGATACAGCTGATCTGCAAGGGTCCTGGCGGTGGGCCCCTAGAAACAATTCCACTGGTGGGCCCTATACATCCCATTCTGACACTGGTTACCATTCTTCTTTTGAAAATGCCCTATGCAGTCTGGCACTGTTAGAACCTTTTGCACATTGTAAGAACTATTGCGCAGTATTATACCTCTAACAAGAATGGTATTTAACTATGAGCTGTAAAATAACAGTATACCCTCAAGTTATAGCCCTGGTTGGAGACATGTAATTAAGACTTGTGGGGACCAGCTGTGTGGTATAATTACATATATGTATAATATGAGCCTGAGGCAGGAAATAGTCCCTGAATTATGGAAATCTTCTTGTGTGGTACCAGTTCCAAAGAAACCTCACCCTATGGACCTCAACGACTACAGACCTGTAGCACTGACATCCCACCTGATGAAGATCTTGGAGAGATTGGTTCTCACACATCTTCGCCCTCTAGTGAGCCCCGCTATGGACCCTCTCCAGTTTGCTTATCGACCGGGCATTGGGGTAGATGATGCCATCATCCACCTTCTGCACAGGGCTCTGTCTCACCTGGAGAAACCAGGGAACACAGTGAGAATAATGTTCTTTGATTTCTCCAGTGCTTTTAACACCATACAGCCCAGGTTACTGAGAGACAAGCTGGGCCTTGCTGGAGTGGACCACCACCTCTCCAACTGGATCCTAGACTACCTCACAAATCGACCTCAATACGTGAGAGCCCAAGACTGTGTGTCAGGTACCGTGATCTGTAATACGGGGGCACCTCAGGGTACGGTTCTCGCCCCTTTCCTCTTCACACTGTACACTGCAGATTTTAGGTGCAACTCATCCAGCTGCTACCTACAGAAGTATTCTGACGACTCTGCAATAGTAGGCCTCATCACAGACGATGATGACAAGGAGTACAGAGAACTGAACCGGTTTTTTGTGGACTGGTGCCACCAGAACCACCTGAAGATTAACGCGGGGAAGACCAAGGAGATGGTGGTGGACTTTCGTAAAGGCAGATGCCCTCCAAAACCAGTGGACATCCTGGGGACGGGCATCGAGATTGTGAACACCTATAAGTACCTGGGTTTGCTCCTTAATAATAAGCTGGACTGGGCAGATCATATGGAGGCCCTGTACAGGAAGGGCCACAGCAGGCTCTACCTGCTTAGGAAGCTGAGAGCCTTTGGAATCCGGGGGGCACTTCTTAGGACTTTCTTCAACTCAGTAGTGGCATCAGCCATCTTCTTTGGAGTGGCCTGCTGGGGGAGCAGTATATCAACCAGGGACAGAAATAAACTTGACAAGCTGATTAGAAGGGCCAGCTCTGTCCTGGGGAGCCCACTGGACCCAGTGCAGGTGGTGGGTAACAGAAGGATACTGTCCGTGGTGAGCTCCATGCAGAAGAAGAAGTCCCATCCCATGCATGAGACTGTGATAGCGCTGGGTAGTACTGTCAGTGACCGACTGCTCCACCCTAGGTGTGAGAAGGAGCGCTATCGGAAGTCTTTCCTCCCCCACCGCGGTTAGGCTGTACAACCAACACCGACCTAAGCGGAGATCATTACACACAGAGAACTGAAATATCTCTCTGCCTGTTATATCCCCCCCCCCCTCTGCCACGTCCTATCTGTCTGTCTGCTATTAATGTAATGCCTCTTACCTTGGAACATTCCTGTACATGTTGTATTTGTATCTGCTTATCTTATCTTATCTTTGCTGCTGTAACACACTGAATTTCCCCACTGTGGGACTATTAAAGGACTATTATTATTATTATTATTATTATTATTATTATTATTATTGTAAACAGGATAATATGCATGAACATGTAATCCTACAATGCAGGATGGTAATTTTAATATACAAGCAACTCTACTGTAGGCTTGGATGAAGAAGATGACTTAGATGCTGCTTGCTCAATAGCAGATTCTGAGGAATGGCTACTAATGAGCAGACTTGACAATGACATCTGGGTCATAGGTAATAGATACAGTGGCTTTCAAGGGACATGCAGGGAATTGTATAGTAACTTAAAAAATGTTTGCACAAACAGCCAGTAGATGGAGCTATTACAACATGAATACAAAAAAAACTAAATAGGCATGACAAAGACTCCTGAAGGATAACAGCCGATCTGCTTTCAGATGAAAAGTTTGTAGTCAGCTAGCTGCAAATAACTATTCACAGCATCTGCATATCCAATAGCAGTCCCTTTGTAAACCAAAATAATTTCTAGTTTTATGAAATCTCAATAAAAAGTTATATATTGAAAAAAAGAAATGGTGCCAAAATGCAAAAAAACCATGTGTGAAATACTAAGTAAACCCCATGAAACTATAACTTGTCTTTAAAAGGACCATTTACCACCCCCACCAACTCCAGTTCTTAGCATCTGTTAATAGAAGCCAACACAATTTTGTCTCTAGTCCCCACCATTCCCAAGCAATCAGTGAAGTTAGTTTTGGTGCCTCATATGCTATTCAGGCTCTGTACTGTCAGGTGGACATTGTCAGGCATGAGCAGGCAGGGGGATGTGATTCAGAGCTTCAATGAGAGATGGCCAGTGTCAGAATCACACCCCTTGCTTACTCCTGCCTGACACCACCCACTTGACAGTACAGAGCATAAATAGCATATGAGACACCAAAACTAGGAGCATTTATTGCTCAGGAATGGTGGGGGCAACAGAAAAAATCCAACTGTGTTGGAATCAGTGGAGCAGAGCATTTTAAATGATGCAAATAGCTGGACTTTATACATTATATACCAACTAACTAAACAAATGGATTTGGTTGTATATATGTCAAAATATGAAAAAAAAAATTAAGTTATAGCGTATATATACTTTGGCTGAAACATTTAGAAATAACCTAAATAACAAGCCCTGTCTAAATATATATATACACTGTATATATTTGGGCATATATATATATATATATATATATATATATATATTATTTTACACTGACAAGTGCCTTTTCTCTTGTGAAAATAAGGAGGCAGTAATGAAAGGTGCTGCTTGGTGACTTTCTAGAATCATGTTTGTGCAGCAATCTGTAGAGAAAAAGAGCATTTTTTTCTACCTCAACCGTGCCTCTGAGGGAGTGAGAAGATCAGATAAAGGAGCAAAATGCTATTCAACTTCAACCTTGAGTTTCACTCTGTCTCTTTAAGAAAAGGTGGCTAAATCAATACAGACCAATAATAACTTCACATTTGTGGAAGCAACATGAATGGTTCTCCAAAATATTGAGACACATCCAAGTACATTTCAGCAGAGCTGATATTTATCAGAAGTCATTTGCCCTCAAGCAGATGCTTTCTTTCATTGTACTCCTGTCACAAATGACTAAGATTTATGACAGACAATTACAGCATCTGCAGTTAGCAGCCTTATAATCAGCACCATTATTTAACGATTGGTGCAATAAACTGACTCCTGTTACTGTTTATCAGATATCAGTCAGTTTCGCCTATTTTCTTCAGCTCCCAAATCACAGTATGGTGCAACCACTGGCTTTTAATGGCCACTAAGAAACACAATTTTTACGGACTGCCAGGGAGAGAAAAAAAGAGCAACCAATTACATATAAACGTGAAGCCCTCGCATTTCAAATGTCTGTGTACATAACTATCTCTTTACAGGCTGCGAGAGAAAAAATAACAGCCCTACTACAGCTGATAAGTGGCTTTTATTTAGACGCCATGCATGAATTTTTTTCTCAACTTATTACATTTTTTTTAGCATTGTTAAGAAAATCTATGCACACAACATGGTTCAGGATGTGCACTGGAAAACACAGAATTTGTATCCAAGGCCCTCCTACTGAGAGCTCAATAGTCCCACTGTTAGTCTATTAGTATAATCATGTAAAAATAAATATACTGTTCAGAATTACCACTGCTCATCAGCTTTAGATTTCTTTTCACAGATAATAAATATATACACACTTTTACATACACACAAATAGAGTGATGGATGTAGGTTTGCTATCCTGATTTCTTCTTTATTTCTGGACAGACACCCAAAAATCACAAAGAGCCAACTTCAGGCACATTGAAAAACCATGATAGATCATAAATATAACGTGATATATGTCTATAAATGAGAATACTAATGTGAACACAATAGTAACATTTACGGTGAACTATAAAATAAATAATATCATGATCACAAAACTCAGTACAACCCAGATAGAAAAAATGGACGGAAAATTAGATGGAGATGGGTAGGAATCTGATAGATAGATGTAGATAGATAGATAGATAGATAGATAGATTGATAGAGATAGATAGATAGATTTTTATTTTTTCTCTAAAATAATCATGTGTTGCAACAATGAAAGTATAGCATTAAATTATATATGATGGAGTTTATATATACAACAGAAGAATTTCCTGGACACATAGTATGTGTATTTTTCTTCTATTGTTATGCAGTATTTATTGTGCCTCTGATTAATCTAAGGTATGTCCACACAGCATGAATTTGCCCTATACAATTGTCTTTGGTTTTTCTCAGAAAATCCAGTGGCTGAAATCAGAGCCAGAAACTCAAATTTTGCCAGTGGATCTGCACAAGGATTAGTCTCATTGTTAATCAATAGAGCTAATTTGCATTTTTTTTGCATGGAATAATGAAAATGCTGTGGATTATAAAATCAGTAGTGCATTCTTTATTTCGCATGGATTATTTTCAGAATATTAAATATAAATAAAGCACATTATTCATTTGTATTCAGAGGCATAGCTCGGGGTTCAGCACGGGGGGAAGGAAACACATCCAGGTGGGCCCCAACTCAGGTATACCAATATTTCCACTATACAGCGACGATATAGTAGTAGATACTGGCTAAATACAAAGCTCTGCAGCCCATTTGAGTGAATACAGCACAGGAAAAATGTAGTAACAGGTGATGTCTCTGGCTGTAATTGTATCACATTTTTCATCTCTTCAATCTGGACCGCCATGACCACTTCTTCCAGCTGTGAATTGCCTCTGTCATCTTTGGATCCTCACTTTTCCAGAACTACATTGAACACAGTCCCCATCGTGCTGCTACCCCCAATTATAAAATATGTATTCTAAAAATCTTTAAATTAATAATACTTCCTGTGTGCTCCCTTAAATTAGTTAAGCCTCTGTGTGCCCCCTCAATTAATAATACACCTTGTGCCTTTTAAATTAATAGGACCCCTAAATTAATATTGTACACATGCCACCTTAAATTAATTCCGCCCAATTCCCCAGTGGTTAGTATCACGTAATGCCCTCTTATATTATATCCCCGATACCCCTGTGCATACATACTGATCCTTCATGCCCCCCTTATATTAAATGGTTTGTCCAGGATTTTTTTTTTTTTTTAAATGTATGCAGGCAGCAGGAGAGGTGTAAAAAATGAAAATGCATTTATACTTACCTGCATCCTCCCGTTTGTTCCTGTGCTGGGTCAGCTGTCTCTTTCGCTACCCTGTATATATACTGAGTAGCTGCAGTGGTGATGTCACATTGATAGGACTGCTGCAGACATTCACTTCTCTCAGCTGTACACCGTGCCAATGGCTGCACCGATCCTGTCAACATGACATCACCATTGCAATTACAATTATATACAAATAGAGCAGCGGAGGAGACTTCCAGCCCATCACAAGATTGGAGGGAAGGATACAGGTAAGTATAAATGTATAAATGAGGAACACTTCTATAGTCTTGTACTGTTGGGGGGGGGGACTTTATTGCTCAGCGATGAGGCTAAACTGTAAGGCTGGCCCTCTCTGACAGTGCAATGATATTGGTACCAAAACTAACAGCACTGATATCACTGCAACCAGAACAGATACCTGCAAAGTTGAAAGTGTGCTAAATTCAGGCCTCCCACGCATGTGCAATAGAACAGCTCTATTGCGCAGGCGCAAGCAGAAGAGGAGACAGTGGCACAGAAGAAAGTGATCTCCAGGACAAGAAGAAAGGTAAGTATGATGGGGTGCGGAGGAGGTTGGAGGATTGAGTTAGTTAGTTAGGTAGGTAGGGCTAGTAGTCCTCGGGCTAGCTAGGGAAACAGGGGGGATGAGGGAGAGAGGGGATGGAGTGAGAGAAGGGATCTATGTGAACAGCAATGCATCACGGTAATTGTAGGCTAAGAGAGCAGGAAGCTACCCATGTAAACAAATGCAGAGGATGCCAGGAGCTCCCAGAGAAACCCAGAAATCACTCAAAACACTGCTAAAGGTATTTGGGTGTACTTACTAACCCATTAATACCACTAATAGACCTTTTTTAAAAATATTTTTTTTGCCTGGAAAACCCCTTTAGGTTGTTCAGATTTCTAAAATGAAATCCTCCTTTTCTCTGGTTTTATTGAATAAGCTGTTGGCTATAACAGAGTTATTGTGGCTCTTTTTATTGTGGATCGCTATCCTCTTGCACAATCTCATATACAAACTGAAAGCATGGGTGTATTTTTTAAGGGTTTTTAAAAAATCTTATTTATTATTGTACCTTAGACCAAAAAAAAAAGGACTGACATTCAAGCTAGTCCACAACCTTCCCCTACACCTCTTTTCACCTATTGCATCTCTCTATCTCTATGCTAAATTTACTACACAGAATTGCCTCACAAGACCTTTTCTGTTCTTTCCATCTCCTTCTGACATCATATTTTTTAGGATTTGTGCTGCAACACATTAGGCTCTCTTCCACCATCCATTTTTTTAAAAAGCAACCTGAAAACCATCCACTTCAGAAAAACTGGTACCCTGCAAAAACCTCCTCTTCCCCATTTCCTTACAGTTTATAAGACCTTGCATATAGGGTCTCTCTCCTGCTGTAACCAGTTTGCTATTCAATAAGCTCAAGTTTCCAATAGTGCTTGCTTGTTTTTATAGTGTTCATATATTATATATGCATACATTCCTTTGTATTTTATATGTAAAATGCCCTGAAAGTTGTACAATGAATAACAATGACAATAGTGTATTGCGAGGATAAATGTAAACTATATTAACACTAAAACAATACTTTTATTAGTGATGCTAAACACTAAAAGCCACATCATATTGCGGTACTATGGCATTGACTGTATATTTTTATAACCATCCTAGCTGACATCAGTACTTGCCAAATGTAGAACATCAGAGATACCTACTAATCACTCCATAAATGTGTGATTACTTTACAAATGACTACCATTGCTTCCTGTAATTTATACAAATTAGCTTGTATGTCAGGATTGCAGAAATGGAATTCTGTTTTCAAAGCTTTAAATGAAATAATGTTTTAAATCAAGCTTCAAAAATGCATATATATAGCATTAGTCAAAAAGGTTCATGCCCTAGATTGGAAGTTCTTTTCAAAGTACCACACACATTTTATTTATAGGCATATTTATTTTGCCTGTTTACGTTGAAACCTATGAATTTATCAGTCAGATAAATTACACATAATACATACAGTAACTCTCACGTTAAAATAAATGCCAAAATTGCCTTATTCCGGTTATTATAATCCCAAATCTTAATTGATTTTACTTTGCAAGGTAATATTATGGTAATGAGATTGTCAAGAGGATTGGCAGTTTTGTTCATACAGTAAAGGGCCCAAAGACCAACTACAGTTTTTGAAGTTTATCCAAAATTTTTTAACCTTTAAAAAAACTTTGTTCACTATTTACCTGCAGCCATGTAAGAGAGGGAGGACATACAGGCTAGAGCAGGGGAGGGCAACCCCCGGCACGCGTGCCAAGAGTGGCACGCGAGGCTTATTTCCCTGGCACGGCAGCGGTGTGTTCACATATGTCCGGCGCAGCTATCTGTTTCCCTCCGGCATGGTGCACACAAGCTGGAGGGAAACTGATGCCAGGATGGATCCCATAGTTTTCTATGGGATCGGTTCTGGCACAAGAGGCATCAGTTCTGGCGCCGGATTTGTGCATCAGCCGGATGGAAAAACGTTACCTGCAGCGTTTTTCCATCTGGCTTCCTTAAAATTTCATTAGCGCCGGGTGAAGATGGATGCGGCATCACCCGGCATCTGCACAGTCTATGTACAGTAGTAAAGCCGGTAATTGCCGGCTTCACTACTGTACCTGAGCGAATTGCTCAGGATTGGTTAAAGCTATAAAGAAACTCTTGGATGCATTTTAAAGATGAGAATCTCCTCTTTAAAATGATACCAAGATCACCATGATCCTCCTTAAACATCCTGAGCGATTTGCTAGTGAAAACGATGTTCTGCATTGAAATCCCAATGCAGATCTCAATTCCCGACATCGTTTTAACAGTGAATCGCTCTGAATGTGTAAGGTCAATCATGGAGATCTTGGTATCGTTTTAAAGATGAGATTCTTTGTGGCCCTAATAGATCCTTAGAAATGGGGCTCTAAAAGTGTACCCCCCCCTCCTGTGTCAGGCAGCATCTTAGAGCTAAGGAAGGAGGGGGAGGAGGAGCTGCAGAGACAATGATAACTCCTCATTGTCTGTGCATAAGCTGCAGATGACCCCAGGGGGGGTAGCAGGGACTTCTGTCCATGTTATCCCCTCTCCTATCAGTCACAGAGCATACTGTACTTTTGCTCTCTGATAGTCACATAGAGGGATAATGTAATACCCCTCTGAGCCTAATCACATATCCAGGAAGTTATTGGCGCTGTGACCCAGACATTTACCATCCTCCAGGTCGCAGCGCCAGAAGTGTCGCACCAAACACTTACACAACACATGCTCAAAGTCACCAATAAAGTTTAAATTTTTTCACTGTCTCTGTCCTGTCCATACCTGATCTTTATAGAATAAAATACTCCGACCGCCTCTCTAGTGATATCAGTTACACGCTAAAATAATAGTAATAGCAATTATCACTAGTATTATCACCATAATACCGTGTGCAGGGGCCGCTATGTGACATAATACCGTGTGCAGGGGTCGTCAGACTTACAATTATTGACCGGCACTCTGAGTACCTCAACTTTGATTTTTTTAATCGAAATCGGCATGTCGAACAAAAAAGGTTGCCTACCCCTGGGCTAGAGTATATGTTCTAAGCTTATGGCATGTGGCTCTAGGCGGTACGCAAGTCTTTAAGGTCTATTGCTGTCCTCATGCTGTGCACTTAGTATGTTGCATAGTGTATTATTATAACCTTTTATGTTCTTGATGTAATGTGAGTTGGCTTATGAAACAATAAGGCTAAGGCCCCACATTGCGAGTTCCAGCCAAAAATCACTGCGGGAAAAACTGCGCCAGAAATGCATCACAGTTTTTCCCGCAGTGTTTTTCACAGAAATTCTGCAGAGTTTTCCTCTGCAGACTTTCTGCTTCAATTATACCAACATGAAAAACACCAGAGTTTCCGTAGGTATAATTGACATGGTGTGATTTACAAAAACGCAACTTTTTTTTTTTAAATCGCAACATGTCTGCTGCGGATATTTTTCTGCAATGTGTGCATGGGATTAGCCAGAATTAGTCTGCTTCACCTGTAAAAATATATTTTCCTGGTATACCTTGCTTTTGCTCTGAGAAGCTGAGCAGTAGTATACCTACCTCCTAGACATCATAGAGTGCATGGAAGCAGAGTTGGAGTGTCCAATATAATATCCTGTCTCTTCACATGCATGATAAATACATACATCCCAACCATCCTGGATTCCGGGTCCTGTCCCACTGCCCCGGTCATCGAGAGGTATGACTCAGCTTCAACTCATCTGCTTCCGGAGAACGCAGAGGAGTTAAATACAATGGACAGAGCAGCAGGAGAGCGAGGAGAGGTGAATATTAGTGTTTTTTTAAGTTTAGTTGATACTGGGATAGAGACATAATATTGTGGGGCAGCTGGAGGGGGACTGTAAATTGTGGTGGTAGCTGGAGGCGGGGCATTAAACTGGGGCAGATGGAGGAGGACATTAAACTGGGGGCAGATGGAGGGGTACATTAATCTGGGGTCAACAGGAAAGGGACATGAAACTGTGGGGGCAGATAGAGGGGGACATTAAGCTTTGGGGGTAGCTGGAGAAGGACATTATCCCGTGGAGGAAACTGGAGGGGGAACATGAAACTGCGGGGACAGCTGAAGGGGGACATGAAACTGTGGAAGCAGATGGAGAGGGGACATGAAACTGTGGGAACAGATGGAGGGGTACATGAAACTGGTGGCAGCTGAAGAAGAACATTAAACTTGGGGTAGCTGGAGGGGGACATTAAACTGGGGTCAACTGGAGGGGAACATGAAACTGTGGGGGCAGATGGAGGAGGACAAACTGGGGGCAGATGTAGAGGGACATGGAACTTTAGGAGCAGATGGAGGCAGGATACAAAACTAGTGGCAGCTGGAGGAGGACATGAAACTGGGGCAATTGGAGGGGGACATTAAACAGGAGGCAACTGAATGGGGACATTAAATTGTGGGTGCATCAGGAGAGGGACTTTATACTGTGGGGACAGTTGAAGGTATACATTAAAAATGTGGGGGTATATCATATTAGGGTGACTGTAGGGGCATTATACTGTGTGGGGGCACAAAGAGAGATGGATGGGAATGAGTCAGAGTAGAAGTAGGTGGGGCTAAATTTGTGCACCTCATATTATATCCCTCCTATGCTTTGAAAGTTGGGAGGTATCTAAATAAGTTCCTTGACTGTTGTGGCCCGAAGATAACTGTACCTTTTCTGACACAACCCATGCTGTCAAACTCTTCCAAACCAAGAGATGAAAGATCTGACACTATGCACCTCTATTTTCTGTTTTTTCTCTATCAAATCAAGACACAACCGGCAGTTGTCATATATCTGTAATCTGAAGTTTATTGAATGTGGTTATTGTGATTTAAAGCAGGGCAATGAGAACTATGTCTAGACTACACCAAGTGGTTGTGCCCACTTGGTAAAGCAGGACGCGTCTCTACACTAAAACAATATTATTCTCCAGCATCCCCCAGTGAGATGTGAGACAGTGTTACATGTGGAAACCATGCAGTTTTCTAAGCATATTAAAAGAAAGGTTTTCAGCCAACCGACAAAAGTAGAAGGTCTGTTGAATCTCTCCATCTGCATATCCCAAAGAAACAAGAAAAAGGTAGCAGTCGGCATACAGGAACGCAGATAAAATTTCTTACAGCTTTATTTATATTTTAAGTAAAAATGGAGGCTTGTACCGCACACAGTAGATCCATAATCTATCTCATTGTGGCCTTGCACCTACAGTCTTAAAGGGAGGAACAATATTGTTTTACTGCTGCTTTAGAACCAGGTCTGCAAGAGGAATGTGCGTAGATGTGGAGTTTTGTGTTTTTGGATGACATGACGCAATGCCATGGTGTTCGTAGATCAGAGCCAGTATTGGGTGCGTGCATAATTTATGACAAGTAGGGTGGGTGCTTCTACTTTCCTTTCCAGCTACCCTTACAGCTTCACTGATTCATTCATTGATTCACGTCACTAGTTCAGTGTAAAGCCACATCCCAAAAGGTGGCAACCCTACATGTTATAAAGGGAACACCCCCTAGACTTTAGACTTACAGCTTCATATTGCAGGACAAGTTGGTTTTGAAAAGAAAAGAAACAATATTAAAAACAGTCAAGAAGTATAAAACTTCATGTACTGATCTGCTAAAAGCATGTTTTCCATGTAACACATGTGTTTTACTGTCTACTTCAGCAATAATTTAGAAATCCCATTATTTTCAATTTACATGCTTGCTTATAATTGAATTATCCATCAAATTATTATCAGATATCAAAACTATTTGAAAAGAATTTTGACATTAAGGAAATTGTCAAACGTTAATGAAAAGATTAAACAATGAAAGGTAACAATATTTCTAGAATTATCTAGACTCTATTTAGAAGTAACTTTATTATGCTATAATCAGTCATTGTAATACTATTAAACAAAGACACAGAGCATACTCTTCTGTTAATACATAATACTTTTTTTTTTATATCAAACTTTAGGACGACATCTTGCATTTGTACAGAATTGGTCACAATAGACAACAATGGTAATGCCCTCATTACTCCAAAGAGCTCACTTGCGTATTGACAAATCAGCGATACAGCGATTGGCAAAGGAGGCTCTGATTCATAAGGGGAAAACACAGTTTGATTCAGAAATTCAGATGACCCTAATTTATCTATCTGCTGCACTAGGTTGATATGCTGGTTTCTCGTGGCAGGCTCCCTTTAATTTTTTTTTTTTTTTTTTTTACAATCCTACAAGGGGACTATAATATTTGATTGCTTGATCAGTTGTACAACATACGGTACAGACCAAAAGTTTGGACACACCTTCTCATTCCAAGAGTTTTCTGTATTTTCATGACTATAAAAATTGTAGATTCACACTGAAGGCATCAAAACTATGAATTAACACGATGTGGAATTATATACTTAACAAAAAAGTGTGAAACAACTGAAAATATGTCTTATATTCTAGGTTCTTCAAAGTAGCCACCTTTTGCTTTGATTACTGCTTTGCACACTCTTGGCATTCTCTTGATGAGCTTCAAGAGGTAGTCACCTGAAATGGTTTTCACTTCACAGGTGTGCCCTGTCAGGTTTAATGAGTGGGATTTCTTGCCTTATAAATGGGGTTGGGACCATCACTTGTGTTGTTCAGAAGTCAGGTGGATACACAGCTGATAGTCCTACTGAATGGAGTGTTAGAATTTGTATTATGGCAAGACAAAAGCAGCTAAGTAAAGAAAAACGAGTGGCCATCATTACTTTAAGAAATGAAGGTCAGTCAGTCCGAAAAATTGGGAAAACTTTGAAAGTGTCCCCAAGTGCAGTGGCTAAAACCATCAAGCGCTACAAAGAAACTGGCTCACATGAGGACCGCCCCAGGAAAGGAAGACCAAGAGTCACCTCTGCTGCGGAGGATAAGTTCATCCGAGTCACCAGCCTCAGAAATCGCAGGTTAACAGCAGCTCAGATTAGAGACCAGGTCAATGCCACACAGAGTTCTAGCAGCAGACACATCTCTACAACAACTGTTAAGAGGAGACTGTGTGCAGCAGGCCTTCATGGTAAAATAGCTGCTAGGAAACCACTGCTAAGGACAGGCAACAGGCAGAACAGACTTGTTTGGGCTAAAGAACACAAGGAATGGACATTAGACCTGTGGAAATCTGTGCTTTGGTCTGATGAGTCCAAATTTGAGATCCACCGGGTCTTTGTGCGACGCAGAAAAGGTGAACGAATGGACTCTACATGCCTGATTCCCACCGTGAAGCATGGAGGAGGAGGTGTGATGGTGTGGGGGGTGCTTTGCTGGTGACATTGTTGGGGATTTATTAAAAATTGAAGGAATACTGAACCAGCATGGTTACCACAGCATCTTGCAGCGGCATGCTATTCCATCCGGTTTGCATTTAGTTGGACCATCATTTATTTTTCAACAGGACAATGACCCCAAACACACCTCCAGACTGTGTAAGGGCTATTTGACCAAGAAGGAGAGTGATGGGGTGCTACGCCAGATGACCTGGCCTCCACAGTCACCAGACCTGAACCCAATCGAGATGGTTTGGGTTGAGCTGGACCGCAGAGTGAAGGCAAAAGGGCCAACAAGTGCTAAGCATCTCTGGGAACTCCTTCAAGACTGTTGGAAGACCATTTCAGGTGACTACCTCTTGAAGCTCATCAAGAGAATGCCAAGAGTGTGCAAAGCAGTAATCAAAGCAAAAGGTGGCTACTTTGAAGAACCTAGAATATAAGAGATATTTTCAGTTGTTTCACACTTTTTTGTTAAGTATATAATTCCACATGTGTTAATTCATAGTTTTGATGCCTTCAGTGTGAATCTACAATTTTTATAGTCGTGAAAATACAGAAAACTTTTGGAATGAGAAGGTGTGTCCAAACTTTTGGTCTGTACTGTACTTCAATACTTCTCTACTGAAATATATTGTACATTTTACTAGTTACCTATTAGATTCTGTTTCTAGCAGGGCCTAATAGAAATCTGTACATGACAGCCTGGTGGACATTGCTATACTTCTGGCTGCAAAAGCAACCCTTTGACACTGCTTAACAACCTGTGACCATGTGAGTGCCAAGGGAGTAAGACAAAGTCTCCCCCCCTATTTAATCACTAGGATGAAATTGTGGTTATTAATCATGACATCTAAAGGGTTAAACTGCTTGTATCAAAATTATGCACCTCCTACATCACAGCGCCATACTATTAAGTCACCGATCATTAACTATTCACTCAATGTAACACAATAGTATGATGCTGAGTGGGAGGAGGTTAAAAAGCATACCGATTTATAGAATAAGAAACTTTGATCACGTCATGGATTTTGAATGCTTATTGACTAATGATTGATGGATATAAAAAATGCATTTTTACTAAAATGGAAAAGTGTAAAGTGGAAGTACAGGTGCAAAGTGAAATGCAAAAGAATATTGTTGTATAAGGTATAACATGTTAAATATGCTTCAAGTTATTAAAGGAATTATGCCATTATAGACACTTATCCAATACAGACGGGATTGATGATAAGCGTCAGCAATCAGGAGAATGGAGGATGAAAGTAAACCTGAATCCTCCCTTTGAATGATGGACCAATGCACTTACATGACTGGTGCCTCATTCACTTCTATAGGGTTGTTTAAGATTGCGGTCCCAGCTGCCCCAAAAAAGTGAATTGAGCATAGTTCTTCTGATCACTGGGGGTCCCAGCAGTTTGACCTCAATTAGGTGACACTTATTCCCTATCCTGTGCATAGAGTATAAGTGTCTGTAGTGGCAAAAGGCCAATCAAGGAGTAGGATTTCCCCTCTTCCCCACCAAAAAAAAGGCAAAAGAGTCATTCCATATCAAGTGGACCAGGGGTCCCCACCTCACCATCTCAGATTTTGATGAAATTTGGTACATAGTTTCTCTATGATATAAAACTAAGCTGTGCAAAATTTTAGTTCAAAAGACTAAAAATTGGAGGTTCTAGAGGACCTCAAGTAAAGGGTTGCAAAATGTCACCTGAGCAGAAATGACATTTTGGGCCAACTTCCAGAAGCTGTAAACATGGAAGTTTTAGTAGTATAAAGGGGATATTTGGAGAAACTGCACAACTTTTAGGTCTTAATGAACTGGCAAAACCCCATGTTCCTAGTCCTCTTACTTTTTGCATGGTTTAGGCTCAAAAAACTGCAAAAATGAATTTACAGTGATGTTGAGGCTGCTGTAGTGTCAAAACTGATTATCCTTTCAGGTTGATTTTTGGTAGGTGTACTAAATACATGGCTGTAATGAGGCCTTCCAATTTGAAAAAATATAAGCGTTCAAAATCGGTATAAAAAGCATTTTTTGCCTAATTTTGGCTATCTTTGATGCCCTATATCTCCACTGCGACAGCTTCAATCTTCTTTCTTTTAGCACCATTAGAAAGAGCAGATTTCCTTCTATCAGAATATGTTGTTTTCATTTTGGAGTCTCTTCATATAAGGATTGAAAAAATGCCCTCAAATGTTAGCGGGCAGTAGCCTGTGATTTCTTCACTACACCCTTGATACAAGTGTAGTAAAAGTGATTCTTCTTTCAATAAACACCAATTTTTTAAATTTAAAGAAAACTGCAGTCAGTTAGGATGACTGACTTGGCCAATTATGATTGGTGGACCCTGTTGCAAGGCGGAATTGTTTGTTTCATTGCCCAATTGTATGCTTCAGGTACCTCCTGCCTCCTGAGTCTCTGTTGCTAGGCTTACTTTGATGCCTACAGTTCACTAAGAGGTCAAACTGTAGCAAGCGTGCAGTGAAGAAAGGCATGTAGCATTTACAAAGTATCTCAAAATGCATATATCATAAATCTAAAGAATTATATTCAAAGAAGCATTCAAAATTACCCCATCCCCTATCCAGGTTTATTCAAGTCAGATACACTTCGAATAGAGTTACATTGTGACTTTGACCTCCTGTTCATACAGGAACAACTATATACATTAGAGGAGCAGAGACAAGGTCAGCGCTCTAAAGTGGATCATGTAACTTCATAAGAAACCTGTTAGCAAGTTATTCAATAGCTTTACATTACACACAGGCTCAGTTTCAAATGAGGGGGCAACATACAATCTACTGGAGTGCTTCTTTAAGGAATATGAGAAGAGTCATAGAGCATAGAAGGTGGGAGAGCTGCAGCAGCCACATATCCAAAATGTTCCAAAATGTCTCTGTATGGTTCCTATGTTGGTATAATCATATGTTTTTCAGAACATGTTGTTGACCAGGCCTATCTCTTCTGTTAGTGAGGGTGAGCCAGTGTTTAGTAGTTAGTTTTTTTTTGCAGAGTATATAGACTATTTGAGGAAAGTATGAACATATCTGATTTGCAATCTTTGGGTCAATTACGAAAATGCATTTTGTGTTTGTAATGGTAGTAAATGGATTGTAATGGGTATATACTGAAAATGTTAACTATAAACTATATGTTTTGTGTATTCTTTGATATATATTATCAAGGTTATGCATTTAGAAAGATTTTGAGGTATTTATGCAGATTTGAATTGTAACAAAGGTTGTAACAAAGTTGTTTAAAATGAAACCTTTTTATCAAATTTCCTCTATATTGTCAAACTACAGGGGTAGAGGCATTTCATATCAAAGATCCAGACCAAATTTTAAAATATAAATAAAATACTTGTATTCTTCATGAAACAACAAATATGAGGTCATATTTCTTTGCATTGCGCTAATCCTAGAAAGTAATACATTGACAACAATACAATAAAATGATATTAAAAATCATTCCCACTTAACCCCTTCCCGCTGCAGCAATTTTTTGCTGCAGAATATGTTGGCACTATATAAATAAAATGTATTATTATTATTTTTTTTTTATTATTTGTTTTTTTACTCCTCACATTCCAAAAGTCATTATCATTTTTTTATTTTTCCTTTCATACAGCTGTATGAAGGCTTAATTTCTGTGGGTCAATTGTATTTAATAATAGCATCATTTAATATTCTGTATGATGTACTAAGAAGCTGGCAAAAAAAATCTGAATGGGGTGCACTTGCATCATTTTCTTTTGGGTTTTGTTTTTAGGGTGTTCACTGTTTTCCCAAAATGACAGGTCATCTATATTCTATGGATCAAAATAATCATGGCAATACCAAATTTATATAGATTTTGTTATATTTTAATACCTTTACAAAATTCTAAAACTTTGAAAAATAAAAAAAAAAATTGAGTTACCATAATCCAACCACCATAACTCATTTTATATTTCCTTGCATGGAGCTGTGTAAGGAGTCTTTTTTTTTTGCATTTTTTTTTGCAATACCATTTTGCAGATTGTATGCTTCTGAGCAGGCGCCATATTTAAAGTGCCAACACCTGCCATAATAGCACGGCAGATATCAGCAAAGGGTTAATTTGATTGCTTGTTAACTGTAAATAAGCATAACATAGCATATCTCTAGATATCATAGTATATGTTAAAGCAACACTGCTATAAAGATTTAACTATTTTTCAGACCAGAATATAAAAGTGTATTTTTACTGTACTCACTACCATGAGATGGTGCAGTGAACAGTTTAGAAAATTACATTATTAACTTAGTAGAAGTGAAATTTGCATAATGTATTCGCTAATACCTCCATTTCTGTCCATAGAAGCTAAATTTATAGCTTAAAATGACTCCCTTTTGACCTACAACATTTGCAATATATTAGCTTTATTTTATATCTACAGTCATGGCCAAAAGTTTTGAGAATGACACAAATATTATATTTTCACATGATCTGCTGCCCTCTGGTTTTTATGTGTGTTTGTCAGATGTTTTTATCACATACAGAAATATAATTGCATTCATATTATGAGTAACAGAAGCTTATATTGACAGAATGAGTTAATGCAGCAAGTCAATATTTGCAGTGTTGACCCTTCTTCTTCAGGACCTCTGCAATTCTCCCTGGCATGCTCTCAATCAACTTCTGGACCAAATCCTGACTGATAGCAGTCCATTCTTGCAGAATCAATGCTTTAATTTTGTCTGAATTTGTTGGTTTTTGTTTGTCCACCCGTCTCTTGATGATTGACCACAAGTTCTCAATGGGATTAAGATCTGGGGAGTTTCCAGGCCATGGACCCAAAATCTCTATGTTTTGTTCCCTGAGCCATTTAGTTATCACCTTTGCTTTATGGCAAGGTGCTCCATCATGCTGGAAAAGGCATTGTTGAGCGCCAAACTGCTCTTGGACGGTTGGGAGAAGTTGCTCTTGGAGGACATTCTGGTACCATTCTTTATTCATGGCTGTGTTTTTAGGCAAGACTGTGAGAGAGCCGATTCCCTTGGCTGAGAAGCAACCCCACACATGAATGGTTTCAGGATGCTTTACAGTTGGCATGAGACAAGACTGGTGGTAGCGCTCACCTCTTCTTCTCCGAATAAGCTGTTTTCCAGATGTTCCAAACAATCGAAAAGGGGATTCATCAGAGAAAATGACTTTACCCCAGTCCTCAGCAGTCCACTCCCTGTACCTTTTGCAGAATATCAGTCTGTCCCTGATGTTTTTTCTGGAGAGAAGTGGCTTCTTTGCTGCCCTCCTTGAGACCAGGCCTTGCTCCAAGAGTCTCCACCTCACAGTGCGTGCAGATGCACTCACACCTGCCTGCTGCCATTCCTCAGCAAGCTCTGCACTGCTGGTAGCCCGATCCCGCAGCTGAAACACTTTTAAGAGACGGTCCTGCCGCTTGCTGGTCTTTCTTGGGCGCCCTGGAGCCTTTTTGGCACCAATGGAACCTCTCTCCTTGAAGTTCTTGATGATGCGATAGATTGTTGACTGAGGTGCAATCTTTCTAGCTGCAATACTCTTCCCAGTTAGGCCATTTTTGTGCAGTGCAATGATGACTGCACGTGTTTCTTTAGAGATAACCATGGTTAACAGAAGAGAAACAATGATGGCAAGCACCAGCCTCCTTTTAAAGTGTCCAGTGGTGTCATTCTTACTTAATCATGACAGATTGATCTCCAGCCCTGTCCTCATCAACACCCACACCTGTGTTAATGGAGCAATCACTGAAACGATGTTAGGTGGTCCTTTTAAGGCAGGGCTGCAATGATGTTGAAATGTGTTTTGGGGGATAAAGTTCATTTTCTAGGCAAATATTGACTTTGCAAGTAATTGCTGTTAAGCTGATCACTCTTTATAACATTCTGGAGTATATGCAAATTGCCATTAGAAAAACTGAAGCAGTAGACTTTGTAAAAATTAATATTTGTATCATTCTCAAAACTTTTGGCCATGACTGTATATGTACACAGTGAATGCTACTGTTTGTTTTTAATCCATTTCTTTTGCTAAACGGTATAAACGAAATATAAAATGATGTACCAAAGCTGAACTGTGCAATCGAGCACTTCTATTCCCTGTGGAATTCGACTATTACATTCTATCAACTTTAAGTATTCTAATTTGACCAAACCTTCCCTTTGAAGCACCACACTTAAGAAACCGTACTGCAGATTTGATTTGAAATAGTTCTTCAATCATTTCCATAAGTATTCTGCACTGGGGTGGAACGGATACAATGTTCCTACACAGTATATTTGCTTTTAACCAGCTTCAAATAACTGCCAAATGGAGGAGATTGTTTCTTAGAATTGTATATGCGATAGAGAAAAATGGGAAGGTCCTTATTTTTATTTTTGCTTCCTGTTTTTCAATAAAATAAAAATTCACAAGACTTGAAAACATATGTTTTTGCAACAGCTTGGAAGACATCAAGGATATTGGAATGTTTCCAGGATATCTCCATGGTATTCATTTCTATATACTGTAGTGTTGCCAATATTTTTTCACATATTTATCCTGCAGCGTTTCTACAGCTATTCATATAATATTCTGCAAGTTGAATTAACAGAATTTCTTCTACAGACAGTAGAATATAGTTAATTCCATTACGAGGTATGATAAACTTTAGGCCTGAATGAACCAGACTATCTTCATCTTTCGAAACATGGAAAGATGTATCTGACTGGGAATATATATCCCTTCATACAGATACTTTACACAGTACTTTTTACTTTTTGACCTTGTCTACAGCCATAGCCTAATATTTTTTCATTTTGTTATTTGACATTCTATACCAGGGGTCGGAAACCTTTTTCATATGGGGTGCCAATTTTGAAATTAAACAAAATTAAAGATGAAGTAGACAGTGTGCCATGCAACAATTGTAAAGATATTGACCTCTTACATGAGAGTCACATAACACAAACCATAACAGCTACAAATTATTTAGTTGATTAAACTTACATTTCAGTGTGATGCTCCCAGTGTGATCCAGTGCATCCTCCCCTACGACTCAGAGATTGCTACCTGGAGCAATACTGTCATATGTTAAGACAGCAGAGAGAGCCCTGTGCCAGGCAGATGAGCTTGGGGTGCTGACTCCAGCACCAGTGCCAGGGGTTGTTGACCCCTGTTGTATACTTTTGTCAAGGCTTACTTAGCTATCCATATATTTCTGCAAATATACAGTAACAAAGATCTTTTTCTAATCTCAGGCACTGAAATGGAATGATGGGCCAGTAGAATATAACATCAGAATCAGAAGAGTTTTTGTAAATCGCAGCATGTTAATTATACCTACAGAAACTCTGGCGTTTTCTGTATAGATATAATAGAAGCAGAAAGTCCGTAGAGGGAAACTCTGCAGACTTTCTGTGAAAAGCACTGCAGAAAAAAACGCAATCCGATGTTTTTTCTGCAGTGCATTTTGACTGTTGCACGCTAAGTAGGGCCTTAGCCTTAAAAACACTAGTGTTTTTGCTGTGCTATTTTCTGCTGTGTGTACGCTGTTTATTTCCACAGCATTTTTAGCTGCTCTAACCTTAAGTCATATAACATATGTTGTTTATCATTAAGTGTCTCTGAAGTTATTGACCAGCAAATTGTGTGTCTGTTAACACAAAGGGGCATATTTATGAAGACTGCAGTATTGAATGCCAGTCTTCATAACCCTGATGCTGGTAAAAGACCCGTCTGATTTATGAGGAGGTGCATGACTCTTCATAAATGTGGCAACTACTCCACTGGGCTGTGCGCCTCTGCTGGAATCACAGGAGTTTCCGTGATCATTTGCACCAGTAAACTGGCATAAATTATATTAAATCTACCACAGCTTTCATTCAACTTTCATGTGAGGGGGGTGTAAAAACACCTGTTGCTACAATAATTATTGCAATTGGCATTAAAATTAGCAGATTTGAGGTTTATATGCCAGATACCTGCCTCAAACTAAATAATAAATATACCCCATTGTGAAAGAAATCTTGTAAAACATATCTGTCTTTGATCTAATGCAATATATTTTAACAACCTATAAAAAATGACAATGGATTGTTAGGCCATAAGTCTGATTGTTACTAGAAAAGTTAAACTTGGATTACAGAAATGATGTAATATATACATTCTACACACAATCTATAAAGAGAGATAATTAACGTGCGCCTAAAATCTACATCCTCACAGTTTTTCTTTTTCATACAAGGTTAAGGTCATGTTTTTCTAGAACATGAAAAAAGGGACAGTTTTAGAAATATGGATTGATCTGTTTCATTTGATTTCATTGCACCTCAGCCAGCACACATCTTGGGCAGCGAGACAAGAAAGTAACTGCTTTATCAAGCTGATTATAAAGCTATCCATGGATTGTCAGCAGGTGTTTCTGAAAAGAGTGATCAGTCACTATTCAGAGACACACACAGATGGCAATTTTCTATTGCACCTCTATGGCTGCCCTCCGCATTGAGAGAAAAACACATGGAGAATTACATGAGCAGAGACACAGATGAAAAACTGAAGAAAGGAAAAGGATGAGCAAACATATAGAAGGAATATAACCAAAGGCCAAAATGAAAGGATCTCTTAGGGGGCAGCTCATAATAACTAAAATTCTATAGGAAAAAATGTTACAATATACAGTATATCACCACTTCATTATTTTTTGTGTAATGGTCTCCCCTCTCCACACCACTTCTTGTGTAGCAAAGTCAAACATTTATGCCTTATCTCCAACCTACCCCTGCTCAAAATGGTTGCATTATATTGTAGAATTAATACAAAATGTGCCTGAATGTACCCCTTGGATCATACTACTGCCAGGCAAAGTCCAGATAAATGGAAATTTATGCCCTGTGTGGAAGCCTTCTGTAAAAGATATACATCAGGAAGACTGCATCATATACCTTCGGAGGAAGGCTCCGACACACATACAGCCATACATCGCACATTAACTTCAAATGACAAAAAAAGTATAATGCATGGTGGATACTGCACAGTTCTTTGTGGTGACCCACTGTACATCGTAGGAAAGCACAGTCTCTCGTATGCAGTTAAAAAAGAGGTATGTCAATGCATATTATATTGACAGAGGTTAAAAAGGCATTATTTTGGTGTTCGTCAGGTGAAAGGAGCCCTATGGATATGGGTTACTTATATGTAGCAGCTCAGACACACAGTTCACAGAGCTTTTATATATAAAATCAAAAATCAGGTCAAAATATCTTCGATTTGTTTTAACGAAACTATGTATTTATTTCTCTACTAGTACATGTATTCTGCTGTAACTTAGGAATATGATAATAATACGTCTCAAAGTTTTCCTAAAGCAATTCAACTAGTGTCACCATTGTCAGCAATTCTGTACCTTATATAATGGGGAATAGTAAATAACTATGGTATGTAATCTGTAACAAAAAAAGGAGCTTTTCTGCAATGTGAGGCCATAACCTTAGTGTGTGTTATTACAAAGATGCCAACACCCCCCCCCCCCCAAAACAAAACAGTAGGTCATAGTCCAAGTTAAAGATGTAAACCCAAAGTGTGGAAATATGTTTGCCTCTAATTATGAAATGACACCTTTTTTCACATATGTACAGTTCAATCATGGACCTTAGAAGTACAATTACATGTTATATTTATCAGCATTACACAACTGACATTGAATACATAATGCTATACTCCATTTTTATACTAATATTAGTCGTTAGCACAGAAAGGATCTATTCAAATACAGCAAACTCTGTAAAATATGTTCAGCATTCACCAAGAAAGATTATGGTACATGTCTTGAATAAATCTATAAACCTCCATTGACCAGGGAAGTTGTCAAAATATACAGTCATATGAAAAAGTTTGGGCACCCCTATTAATCTTAATCATTTTTAGTTCTAAATATTTGGGTGTTTGCAACAGCCATTTCAATTTGATATATCTAATAACTGATGGACACAGTAATATTTCAGGATTGAAATGAGGTTTATTGTACTAACAGAAAATGTGCAATATGCATTAAACCAAAATTTGACCGATGCAAAAGTATGGGCACCTCAACAGAAAAGTGACATTAATATTTAGTAGATCCTCCTTTTGCAAAAATAACAGCCTCTAGTCGCTTCCTGTAGCTTTTAATCAGTTCCTGGATCCTGGATGAAGGTATTTTTGACCATTCCTCTTTACAAAACAATTCCAGTTCAGTTAAGTTTGATGGTCGCCGAGCATGGACAGCCCGCTTCAAATTATCCCACAGATGTTCAATGATATTCAGGTCTGGGGACTGGGATGGCCATTCCAGAACATTGTAATTGTTCCTCTGCATGAATGCCTGAGTAGATTTGGAGCTGTGTGTTGGATCATTGTCTTGCTGAAATATCCATCCCCGACGTAACTTCAAATTCGTCACTGATTCTTGTACATTATTCTCAAGAATCTGCTGATACTGAGTTGAATCCATGCGACCCTCAACTTTAACAAGATTCCCGGTGCCGGCATTGGCCACACAGCCCCAAAGCATGATGGAACCTCCACCAAATTTTACAGTGGGTAGCAAGTGTTTTTCTTGGAATGCTGTGTTTTTTGGACGCCAAGCATAACGCCTTTTTGTATGACCAAACAACTCAATCTTTGTTTCATCAGTCCACAGGACCTTCTTCCAAAATGAAGCTGGCTTGTCCAAATGTGCTTTTGCATACCTCAGGCGACTCTGTTTGTGACGTGCTTTCAGAAACGGCTTCTTTCGCATCACTCTCCCATACAGCTTCTCCTTGTGCAAAGTGTGCTGTATTGTTGACCGATGCACAGTGACACCATCTGCAGCAAGATGATGCTGCAGCTCTTTGGAGGTGGTCTGTGGATTGTCCTTGACTGTTCTCACCATTCTTCTTCTCTGCCTTTCTGATATTTTTCTTGGCCTGCCACTTCTGGGCTTAACAAGAACTGTCCCTGTGGTCTTCCATTTCCTTACTATGTTCTTCACAGTGGAAACTGACAGGTTAAATCTCTGAGACAACTTTTTGTATCCTTCCCCTGAACAACTATGTTGAACAATCTTTGTTTTCAGATCATTTGAGAGTTGTTTTGAGGAGCCCATGATGCCACTCTTCAGAGGAGATTCAAATAGGAGAACAACTTGCAATTGGCCACCTTAAATACCTTTTCTCATGATTGGATACACCTGGCTATGAAGTTCAAAGCTCAGTGAGGTTACAAAACCAATTTTGTGCTTCAGTAAGTCAGTAAAAAGTAGTTAGGAGTATTCAAATCAATAAAATGATAAGGGTACCCAAATTTTTGCACCGGTCAAATTTTGGTTTAATGCATATTGCACATTTTCTGTTAGTACAATAAACCTCATTTCAATCCTGAAATATTACTGTGTCCATCAGTTATTAGATATATCAAATTGAAATGGCTGTTGCAAACACCCAAATATTTAGAACTAAAAATGATTAAGATTAATAGGGGTGCCCAAACTTTTTCATATGGCTGTATTCCTTTTGGCATACACTGATTTTGCATTTGTTGGCATATCTTTTTATAACTTTATAGAGAAAATTAGTTTGCTGCACTTCACTATAAAGTAGGATACATTCAAAAAAAGTGAGTTACATGTTGTATTTACAATGAAGTCCTATAGTCGATGCATTGCCAGTGTATGTCTATTAAATGGCAAACATTGGCGTCGTCCATTGGTGATATATGTTTGAAAATATACCCAATGCATATCTACAACAAACGGCAAAAACAATATTTGAACAGAGCCTAAAGCTTACAGGAAGCCTAAAGCATTTACAGGTCACACTGCAAGTAAGTAATTATGCAATGATCCAAAGAATTAACAAATAATATATATATATATATATATATATATATATATATATATATATCTACTGTATATCTAGTTGCTCTTTGCCTTGATATTAGATTTGCACACTGTTTGGGTACATTCACACGGACGAATTTGCTGTGGAATTAGGGGCAGATTCCACCCCCGAATCTGCAGAAGATTCCGCCCAGAATCTGTCTTCCATTGTTTTCAATGGGAGGTAGAGATCGCAGCAGGACGCTGAAAAAAGAAGCATCTTGCTCGATCTTGTTGCCTCTGCGTCTCAAGACTCCCTAATGATTAGGTCCATTCATCTGGGCCTAATCAACAGCGGAAAGCTGCGACAGAATGCCAAATACTGCGTCAGAAAATGAAAATGAATTATTCTGCTGCATGAATGTACCATAGTGTTCTCTTTACCAACTATGTAAGGTAGTCGACTACTATGCTTCATAAAGAGCTTTGAAAAAGTTCTCATGGACAGCACTGTGCAAAAGTTTTAGATAGGTATGGACAGAATGTTTTTAAAAATAGAATTGATGATGTTTTGCACCAAATATTGATGTGATATAGATTTCTCTTTTGCTCATTCACTTAATTTTGTTAATTGACAAAAATAAACTATTAACAATTTCTGTTTTTGAAAGTGTAGAATTTTAGCACATTTTTTTCACACCTGCACAGTACTGCCCGTTTTGCTGCTTTTCTTTGTCACTTCAGTAAACTTTATCCCAAGGCATCCGTATAGGATTTTAGTTGGAAGACTGTAGAGGCCTTCAAAGCAGGACTAGGTCACTCTCCATAATTGTAAAATAGTTCTTGCACAGTCTGGAGATGTATTTTTGTTCACTGCAAAGATGAAAGCTGCAGTGCGGCACTCGACTGGCACAACACAGTTGAGTGCACGTTCACTATGGGAACTGACCAAACTCCCAATTACATTTTGTGCACTGCAAAGATGAAGGCTGTAGTGCGGCACTCGAATGGTAGAACACCGTTTAGTGAACGTTCACTGTGGGAACTGACCAAACTTTCAATTACATGTACTAGGAAATATATGTGATGGCACTCCAAAGAATTATCTGCAGATGATTTATTGTAAGTAGTCACATCAAAGGAGAATACAAAGAGAGTACAATTCAGTTATCCATTACAAAGTTTCAGGAACAAGCCCTTACATCAGGCATAGGCATAGGACTTGAAGGCGAAGAGTAACAAAAAACAGGGGTAGGTAACCATTGGTGGTTGGAGAGGAGGGAACAATGCCAAGCAATGCTTGTTGAATTGGCTTTATGGAGTTCCTATATATTTTGAGTACTTGCTGGCTTCTTTTCCTTTACTGCCTAATCCAAGTTGTCCTAAACCATCTCTTTCAGATCTAGGTCAGGTTAAGGTAAATGTCATCCGATGTAGCACTCCATTATTCTTCTTTGCCATTCAGTTATTTTACAGTCTGGAGAGGCGTCTGATCCTTGTTCTGTTTAAAACAAATTGAACTGCCAACTAGATGGGTGTTGAATGTTCTATTAGTCCTACTGAGTAAGTATCTTTCCATTTTCTTCCATCATGGTTCCCATTGAGAGCCAGATATCCGCACAACATTTGCTTACCTTCTCTGCATCTCATGTAGATACAGTGTTTCAAACAAATTGTCAAATATGAACACCAGCATCAGATAACAGGTTTCCAATGATCTCATGTCCACAGCCTGTGTTCCTTGGCTCATGCAAGTCTCTTTAACTTACTTTCTTCTTTCATCTGTGGTAATGTTGTCCTGCTGTTTGTACTCATTGAAGCATATAATCCGTCTTACTGTAAATTGTCATTTGGCAACTATTCTGCAAATTTAACCCTTGATCTGTCTTTTCTATGGAAATACATATTAGAGTTTACCTCATTATAGTGCTGCTTGGTTTTTGCTAATGAATATGAAAAAACCTATTGCAGTTGGACAATCTTAATTGGAAGACCTTAATTTATGTCATTTGGTAGCATTTATTTTGCTAAGATGGGGAGAACATATCATGGACTATTAAGACCATAAAAGATAGAATTCTACCAATTCTACCTCGGCACTCTACCTCACACCAACCATTAACTATAAATTGACTGGGTATTACTAACTTGGGGTGTACCCCTACAGAGTCAGACTGCTCTATCAGTGCAGTGAAAGAAACTTTTGACAAGATACATGACAACACCCAGTCATTGCACTCATAAATTAGTATAAGAAAAGATGTTCTAGAATTGTAAAACAAACAAGTCATAAAAGATGATAGGTCATATTAAACCCTTTAGATCATAATCCATAAAAATGATCTCCCAGCACATGTCTGTGGTATAACAGTAGTTTCAAGCTGTCAGTCATACATGCCCTTCTTTTATTGTTGTATGTCATAGTTTATATTTATTACATTCAACTTTAAAGTCTGTTTTTTACATTTTTTAAAGTTATTCACAATGTATAAAACTATCACATGCATTCATACAATTGTTTATATTAAAGCATCCTTAACTCTAAAGAAGTGAATGTAATGGCTAAGTCAAAAATATATTCATCGTTGGATTTAAGAACACAAAAAAATACAATCTTATTATATGCATGCTAGATCCAGGCTTCAGCATATTTGTACTTTTTCTGTGACCCTGTAATTTCAGCAAAAAGGGCAAGCATTTTGTCAACAACTGTAGAGAAGGCTAGTGTCCACATAACACTAAGCCCTATATTAGGTGATTGTTTCCTCCTTTAGACAGAGGGGATATCCTCCCAGTTTGATGGCTGAAATATAAGTAACTAAATCAATCCCTCACAATAATAAAATGCATTCAAAGGGGCATCGAGATTCTCAGCACTGCAACACATTCAGATGTGAAATAAATTATAGCTTAAATGGGATGTCAGTGAGAAAACTACAGCACAGGGTATTCCCTTAAAATCATCAGAGTAACCCTTCAGATGGAGGATGTTCAACATCCTCCTGAAATTGCATTACACATTAAGTGCATGTTTGAAGTCAGCAGGGTGCCTGCCTAAGATGTTCTCCATGGCTAATTTGATACATATTGTGCTATAAGCTGCTGCAAGTAGCTAGTAATGAAGAAAGTCAAAAAAATTTATGGATGAGCAAAATAGGAGCTCTCATGGATGGAGTGTTTTTAAATCAGGTGCATAATTTACCCAGCTTCAGACGATCAGACCACATGGAGAGTACATTACTAAATTGGACTTGCAAGCAGATAGAAAAGCAGCTTCTTTTAATAAGTAGTCCTTCAACTTATTGGCTCTACAATTACTCACACCAAATTATCAGCAGCTGCTCCGTGTTTGGTGATTTTTCCAAGATCGAGAATTACATTTATTTCCAATCAACAAACCATTCAAGTGCTCTTCAGAACTTTCTAAAATTATTTTAAAAGCCATCCTCTGTATATCTTTAAATGTGTTATATAGAGTATGAACTCCACAATTGATAAAAATCAGCTATTGTTAAATGATCTTGCTATTATAAATGCATCACCAAGGCTTATCATACATTGGCCTAGACCTTGTGAACTCAACACAATCCACCTCTGGTTTACCTTAAAAAATAATCATAGTAGACTAGATATTAACTTTAAGTGCATACATACTAAAGAATCAAAACCATACAACAGCTATTGATATAGTCCATTTTCTGAAAAAAAAAAAAAAAAAGCCAGCACTCCACAATCTGAAAATTGGCTACTTTATTACATATAAAAAAGGATTCAAAATAGGTAAAAAAAAAAAGCAGCAAAATAAGCACCAAGTGTCTAGCCCTCTGACATGTTTCTCCTCCTGCCAGAGGGATAGGCGCTTGGTGTTTGTCTTGCTGCTTTTTTACCTAATCTGAATTTTTTTGTTATTTAATAAAGTAGCCAGTTTTCAGATTGTAGAGTCCCGGCTATTTTAAGAGAATGGACTTGTGAATCAGTGGTGTAGTAGACACACACTTTTTTGAGCCCTGCACCTGGGAGTTGAGCTTCATTACATATTCCATTCCATTATTTTTATTTCTCTTGGAGATGGTACCCAACCCCATTTAGTCCCATATACCCTTTACTACTGGGTATGAGAATTGGTGCTGGACTCCCCTCTCTTTAGAAACAGCATTGTTAGCATTGGGAATTGACCCAAATTCAGCACCAAATTGGGGACCCATTTTGCTGTTAGCTATGGGGTCTGCTCTATTCTATGCACGCAAATGATATTGGCAATGGAAGGTATATATATATATATATATATGTATTTCATATACTGTTCTGTTCATCTTGGTCTAATATTTTATTAGAAGATCTTCCCCACCTTCCACCAAACAACTTAAAATTTTCTTTTCCATTTTCATAATTTTTATTAAAGTGTACCTGTCACCAGGTCTGAAAAGTCCAATGATAAACCTCATCTAATCGGTGCTGTTACGTTGAGCATTATAGTGTTTTGTTTATTCAAATCCTTCCAACCATTCCAAAGTTATAAACTCTTTTATTCTTGAAAATAAAACTGCTTAGAAAATTAAGGAATACTAGCCAACTGGGTGGTAACACTGGTTTCTCTGGGGGCAGGGTCTCTGTGTTACTGTCCACTTGGCTAGTATACTCTATTTATATCTTTGGAAAGGCTGAAGAGATTGGGATAAACAAAACACCAAAATGCTCAGGGTGACAGCACCCATCAGATGATGGATGTCATTAGGTTTTTCAGACCTGGTTAGAGGTCCTCTTTAAATCCTGTTTTACTTCCTTCACTGTTGGTTACATTTGTATCATCCAATATTTAGGTGGTCCCAATATGATCTGTCTCTGTGCTGTGACACTATGATGTCACAGTAAATGGACAGGATAAAAAATTGGTGGCAGTGGGTGAAAAACAAAAAAAATCATAGCGGAGCTAACACAGCTTCTGCCAGCGGTGGCTCTGTTATGTATAGACACTATGGCCTTTTGAATTTAGTGGCACCTGCTCTGGCCCTAAATTCAAATGGGCTAATGAAGAAGACTATATATAAAGTGTCTGTACATAACAGATCCCGATGGAATAAATGAGTACAGTTGGTCTGTTGGGATTATTATATATGTGTTACCTGTATATAGTACAGTATTTACTTATATGCTTATCTATACTTGGAATATGTATCCATCTAACCATGTTTTTGAACTTTAATGATATTTATCTGATTACATGTGTGAATAGTAATGACATTTTTTCATCATTATTTCTGTGAAGTTTAAAAGGTAGTCATTTTGATGCGTGTTTTTGGCCCGTTATCTATAGTTTTTTCGTTAACATTACCATGAAAGAACCAACTAGTCGATCCATTAACACAATCATGTGTAGCTACTCTGTGGTGGCTCCTACCCCTTAATAAATTCCCTGAGGAAACCTGAAGATAAGCAGGGAAAAGCATTGGATGATATTTTACTTGTATTTTAATTGTTTGTTTTGACATTACATGTGTTTTGGTTATACACAGTTTGGGTTGCACATTTTTTGTACATTGGGGTTAATGTCTATGATGGTTTTATAATTACCATTAAGTTTTATTCATGGTAGTTCTTCCTATTCTGTGATTAATTGTAATTGAACTATTGGAGATATTGTGCTCGATGGCAGTGCTAGCCCAGTGACTGGTTTTTGGAAATCAATGAAAGTCAGTCTAAAAATTATGCCAGACATTGGGGATTCCTGCGGGCAACACTCCAGCAAATTGGAGTTGGCTCAGGGTACTTGAGTAAGGTGCTTTCCCTCTATGGCGACGCGTCGGTGCGGGTGTGGGTTAACGGGCTTCTCTCCAACTCCTTTCCAGTCCGAAATGGCACGCGACAGGGTTGCCTCCTGTCTCCTCTTTTATATGCACTGGTTATGGAACATCTAGCGACTGCCTTACGGAACTGTCCTAGTGTTCATGGCGTGCAGCTGGGCAACCGCCAGGTCAAAACGGCTTTATACGCTGACGACCTCCTCCTATACATCTCTCAGCCGTGCGTTTCCTTTCCGTCCATCCTGCGTGAGTTCCGTCGCTTTGGCCACCTGAGTAATTTCAAGGTAAATCTCTCTAAGAGTGAGGCCCTCAGTATCACCTTGGCCCCAGGAGAAGCAGCCCTCCTTGCGAACGAATTTCCCTTCAAATGGCACTGCACTTCCATTAAATATCTCGGGATCCACATCCCTTCAGACCTCTCCCTTCTCTACCGCCTTAATTACTTACCGTTCCTTGAATCCCTTTCGACGGATTTGCGGAAATATGTTTCCCTCATGCTCTCATGGTTTGGTCGCATCAACGCGCTAAAAATGGATGTCATGCCCCGGTTATTATATGTGTTCCAAGCTCTGCCCATTCCAATACCACGCTCCTTTTTTGCTCGCGCCCAGACTTTGTTTGGGAGATTTGTGTGGGGAGCGTCACGAAGCAGGTTACGCTTCCGGACATTGACGCGCCGTAGACATCGCGGCGGTGCAGGCCTACCCGACCCTAGAATATACTATCGCGCGACAGTATTGTTGCGCCTTTTTGACTGGCGCTATCGCGGGGCGGACAAGCAGTGGGTCTCTATAGAGGCCGACTTACTGTTAGCTCATCTCCCCTCCCTGCCCTGGGTTCCGTCTCACTTTCGCCCCAGTATTATCAGACACTCCATTTTATCCTCTCATTTCCTCAAGACCTGGGATTCCATAAGCGCGGGTGATCGCATAGCCAGGGTCCCGGGCCCTCTCAGCCCTCTGTTCCGAAATCCCATGTTCCCACCGGGTTGCTCCGCCGACAGATTTCTTTGCTGGTTGGCTAGGGATGATGTTCGTTTGCATCAGGTTATGGATAGCACTTCTCTCCCCTCTCTGTCACAATTGCAAGCCTCTCATCCCAATCTCCGATTGTCCTGGTTGGAACATGGCCAGCTCACTACCTTCATCCGCAGGTTCTCCCTGCTTCCCACGCTCTCATCCTCTTTAACTGACCTGGAGCTTGCCCTTTCCCAGACTGACACTACTCCGCGTGCCCTCTCTGTTCTTTATGGCATTCTCCTCCAAGACGCTACACCTGGGCCCCCTTCCTACATTGGCCCCTGGGAGTCTGACCTCAGTATTTGCCTTTCTACTGCCGACTGGGATAAATCCTACCTGTACTGTACACACATAAACTCCCGCTGTCCTGTGGCGCGCAGGAAAAGAATTACAAAATACTGACCCGCTGGTACCGCTGTCCTGACCTCTTACATAGGATGTACCCTGGCGTCTCTGACCGGTGTTGGCGCTGTGGTTTCATAAAAGGCACCTTATATCATATTTGGTGGGAGTGCGCGGCCCTTAAACCCTTCTGGGATGCCGTCTTTGAGCTTTATGCTAAAGTGAGTGGCAGATCTGTCACGCCTTCACCCCAGCTCGCACTTCTCTCCATTATACCGGGGAGGGTTTCTGCCGTTAAAAAAGACCTTTTGTGACATTTCCTCACCGCCGCCAGAACAGTTATCCCCAGGCATTGGCGTAGCACTGCTGTGCCTACCCGGGTGGAGTTTCTTCAGGAGCTTCTCCTTATTAGGAGAATGGAGGCCCTGGTGGCTGAGGACTCGCCCGATCCCTCCAAATTTGAGTCCCTCTGGCGGCCGTGGGTGGTGTTTCAGGAGTCCTCTGAGTTTTTTTCTTTCTTTTCTTGATCTGGGGTTGCTTTGTTTTTCTGTTGGTGCAGTGTCTGGCTGCTCTTCATTACTAAATTCCCCCTTCTGTTCCTTCTCCTACCCTCTCCCACCTGTGTCCCCCCTGTCCTTGTCGTGTCCTTGGTCTCATAAGTCTCGTACACCTGTGTACTCCTTTTGGTCCCCCACCTCTTGTTGTTTGTCTTAATTTACTGTTAGGTGGGTGGCCCTGTGGTTGCTCTCTACAGTTGACTTTCTAGTTTTTTCAGCTGTCACCCACCTAAAGTTATAGTCATTTTAGTTGCCATTGTGTTATTTATCCCTGATTCTGTTGTGGTGGGCTGCGTTGGCCTTTTTGCCCAAACTTTTACTACTGTGCTTTCTCCATAAATAAGGTGGCCTGCGTGCCCCCCCTGTTATTGTTGTAACTGATATTGATGCCATAGCATTGTACCCCCTTCCCTTTTTTTCTTTCTGTTCTTATTGAAAAAATTTTAATAAATTTGATTAAACATAAAAATTATGCCAGATATACCACATGTAGATTTAGAGTTATATAATATCCACCAATTTCATAAACCTCATAATATACATTATATTACTACATACATCTACAAGCATGTACTGTGCATTTTATAGTGTCCAAGTAAATCCATTAATCTGTTTGCTGTCAATCTAAAGACAAAGCATCAGTACAGTGTGACAGCGCTAGATTAGCGAGAAATTGAGGTTCAGAGCAATCACATGAACACAACAGAGAAGTATGGATTAACCTTTTCATAAAGTGACTGGTGTGAGGTCAACAAGACATCTTACAAATATATAGCAGAATAGATTATATGTTTGTATGTCTGGGCTTTAAATTTGTAGGCTACACGAACCGCACGGGCTACCTTAGCAACAATTTAGTGAAAGTTGTAATCTATTTGTCTGCAGGGCAGATGTAATCCTCCATAGCAAACTGCAGGGATAATAGACAGATCTGGGTATCTATTATATTAAAAAAATGACAATAAAATGCACCACAGTAAAGATGTGCTGCTTTATCTTCATTTTGTTTTACTAGGTACTAAAAAATACTGAATTATGGCTTCATTATATTTAGACGCAGTTGCTCAGATGAATTATACATAATAAACCAATAACACCACTGGAAAGGGGACATATAGAGTTAAAGCATACCTAAACTTTTAAAACTTTTCTTTTAATTTCATAAACCAACAGCGAAGGTAAGGATTGTAAACTTTGCAACATATTTTGATAAAGAAAAGTGCCTATTTCTGCATTTATTTCCCTTCCTACATATGGATTTAATCTGGTGCACATGTCTATTCAGCTTTATGCAGCAGGCAATAGAAGTCTATGGAGGAGGAAGAACCTTGAAAGCTCCGGAAGGCAAAGAGAAGGCAGGGAAATTAAGAGGCCTCTCTACACTATAGAGTGCCAGTTTTATTTTGCAACAGAGGTGAATTATCAGGTAAATTATCATCCAGCAATTTTGTGACAGAAATGACCGATTAGATGCTATAGACATTATCATGTCTCTTTTCCCTGTGTTTCCCTTATCCTCCCACCCACTGATGTATCTATGTATCTTTCTCTAATGAAGTATAATATAAAGATTGTATCCTTCAACGCCACTATTGATTTTTTTTTATTCACTATTGATTTTTGTGTTACTCTTTAAATACACCTTTAAGACAGTTGATTTTGGTTATTGAGTTTGTGTTCTCTGCAAGTCTATTTCTTTATGTTAATGAGCTCATGGATGCCCCTATATACTTTCCCCAGTGTTGACTGAGAGTTCATGGTTTGTCATCATGTGCAATACAACACACAGGGAAGGGGGTGTTGTGGAGGATTTCAGTGAGGAGAGCCAGTCCACTTGCATTGCCTTGCTGGGCACTTGCAAGCTCATCTACATATGTAAATAAAAGTCCATTTCCTTTGCAAATTTAAGATGCTGAATGGCAACCATGTAATAATAAATTTATGAGCATCTGGCTGCAAATGGTAATGATCGACTCTCAAATTAAAAAAAAGTTTTCTGGTGATACAACCACTTTATTATAGTTATACTCTATTGTATTATAAATAATGATGTGAAAAAAATCTCCAATAAGTTATTAGAATCTCACATTTCTCTCACTAAAAGCAGAAGAGATTACTGATGGAAGCTATTCACAGAATACAAGCTGCCAGGAATCCTATCTGAGATTAGAAAATAAGAGTTATTTTTATTTTACAGAAATACTGCTACTCTTGCTTATAAGCTGCATCTGGTATTGGAACTTCCATTTTTTCACCTGAATGAGGCTGACCTGCAATACCACACACAGTCCACGAACAGAGATGGGCAAGTGCAGGTGTGAACCTAGCCTCTTTGCTGCCTGAGGGGGACTATAGAAAGGCTCCCTCCCCCCAAAAAAAATTAGCTTACATGCTATTAGCGTCACACGCTGCTATCATCGCACAACATACATACACAATACACAAAGTTATAAAACAGATTTTAAGAATTCTTCTTACTGTATTACTTCAGTATCAGATCAACAACACGGCATTATCAATGAAAGTAACTTCACACATCTTCTGCTTGGTGGATGGACGAGCCCACGTGGCCCCCATTCACTTTAATAGGAACGCCGCAGATAGCTGAGTATTGGACTTCAGCTATCTTTGGCACTCCCATCAAAGTGAATGAGAGACACGTGGGTTCATCCAACCACCAAGCGACACACCTACAGTGCCTTGCGAAAGTATTCGGCCCCCTTGAACTTTTCAGCCCTTTGCCACATTTCAGGCTTCAAACATAAGGATATAAAATTTTTATTTTTTGGTGAAGAATCAACAAGTGGGACACAATCGTGAAGTGGAACGAAATTTATTGGATTGTTTAAACTTTTGTAAAAAATAAAAAACTGAAAAGTGGGGCGTGCCAAATTATTCGGCACCCTTAAGTTAATACTTTGTAGCGCCATCTTTTGCTGCGATTACAGCTGCAAGTCGTTTGGGGTATGTCTCTATCAGTTTTGCACATCGAGAGACTGAAATTTTTGCCCATTCTTCCTTGGAAAACAGCTCGAGCTCAGTGAGGTTGGATGGAGAGCGTTTGTGAACAGCAGTTTTCAGCTCTTTCCACAGATTCTCGATTGGATTCAGGTCTGGACTTTGACTTGGCTATTCTAACACCTGTATATGTTTATTTGTGAACCATTACATTGTAGATTTTGCTTTATGTTTGGGATCATTATCTTGTTGGAAGATAAATTTCTTCCAGAATGGTCCTGTATTTGGCTCCATCCATCTTCCCATCAATTTTAACCATCTTCCCTGTCCCTGCTGAAGAAAAGCAGGCCCAAACCATGATGCTGCCACCACCATGTTTGACAGTGGGGATGGTGTGTTCAGGGTGATGAGCTGTGTTGCTTTTACGCCAAACATATCGTTTTGCATTGTGGCCAAAAAGTTCGATTTTGGTTTCATCTGACCAGAGTGGTCTGATACTCCTTCCATTTCAATATGATCGCTTGCACAGTGCTCCTTGGGATGTTTAAAGTTTGGGAAATATTTTTGTATCCAAATCCAGCTTTAAACTTCTCCACAACAGTATCACGGACCTGCCTGGTGTGTTCCTTGGTCTTCATGATGCTGTCTGCGCTTTAAACAGAACCCTGAGACTATCACAGAGCAGGTGCATTTATATGGAGACTTGATTACACACAGGTGGATTATATTTATCATCATCAGTCATTTAGGACAACATTGGATCATTCAAAGATCCTCACTGAACTTCTGGAGTGAGTTTGCTGCACTGAAAGTAAAGGGGCCGAATAATATTGCACGCCCCACTTTTCAGTTTTTTATTTTTTACAAAAGTTTAAAATAACCAATCAATTTCGTTCCACTTCACAATTATGTCCCACTTGTTGTTGATTCTTCACCAAAAAATTAAAATTTTATATCTTTATGTTTGAAGCCTGAAATGTGGCAAAAGTTTGAAAAATTTAAGGGGGCCGAATACTTTTGCAAGGCACTGTATATTCAGCCTGGCTGCGGTCAGGCTGAATTTCCAGTGGGGGGAAAAGAAAACAATTTTCAGGCCCAGTGGGGGTCTCAGCAGACAGACCCCATCAATCAGGTATTTATCCTCTATCATTTAGGTGAATACAGTGCAGTAACATTTTGTGACTTACAGGTGACGTCTCTGACTAATCCTTCACATTTCCTTTCTTTTCCCTTTGGGCTGCCATGACCACTTCTTCCAACTGTGACTTGTCTCTGTAAAGTTTGCAGCACAGACATCTTTGGCTCCTCACTTTTCCAGGCACCCGATCCACATTGTCTTCACCTACACAAAGCCGACATCATGCTACTACCCCAATTATAAAATATATGCTATAACCCCCCATAATGAATAATACTCCCAAGTACATCTTTAAATTAATAATGTCCATGTGTACCATGTTTAAATAATGCCCCCTTGATTGAACCGTGGTAGCTAAGCGCCATGACCGCTTATTTGTTTACATACTGTCATTCATCTCATACCGACCATGTAATGTAGCTACAGCCTCGTCTTATACATGTCTATGTGACAAGACGGTCATTACATCACATGGTCACTATAAACAGACAGCATGTGATATAAACAGGCACCATGGCCCCTTCAAACTGCTGATGAGAAGGGAGGGGATTCACTTATCTCTTATTGATGATCTGTCCTAAAGATAGATCATCAATAAAAATGAGCTGGAAAGCCCTTTTAATAAAGCCCAAATGCGACCTTAAAAGAGATTGTCTAGGATAACCACTTTTTTAATATGAGGCCGGAGAAGTTGCTCTGGTGTCTCGAAGCGTGATTTGCCCCTGCTGCTCCGGTGTTTTCTTCCAGACTTCCGCCAGAAGAAAACACCGGAGCAGCAGAAGCAGACGGTGATGGGAGACTTCGGAGCACAAGGGACAGGTGAGTAGGGTTTTTTTTATCACTTTCCCTGGTCTCATATTAAAAAAAGTGGTTATCCTGGACAACCCCTTTAATTAAATTAATCGCCCCCGTATATTATGCCCCAAATTCCCCCTGACATAAATACTGCTCTCCCTAATGACCCTTTATATAATTGATGCCCCCTTCTATTCATAATATCCCCTAATGAACCCTTCAAAATGTTTCCTAATGCCCCCTTATATAATTGATGTCCTCTAATGAACGCTTGTATAAATGACCACCCTAATGCTCCCCTTCTATAAATAACCCTTCCTTGTATTAATAATGCCCTTATATAAATAGCACCTCTTAAATTCATAAACCTCCTTATATAAAATGCCCCTTCCTAATGACCCCTGCGCTAAAAAAAAAAAAAAAAAAAAAAAGTTATACTCACCTACCTGTGATCCCTTGATGGAGCCGCCGCCTTCTCTTCTTGACCCGCACATTGGACGTCTGCATCTCAGCACAGGAGGAGCGATGACGTCATAGCTCGCGGCCTGCGCTGAGAAGCAGACGTCTCCTAAACCAGCCCAGGACAGGTCCCGCTCAGCGGCCTGTCTTGGGCTGGTTTAGGTTAAATAAATAGTGGAAAAAAAAATGCTGCCCCTCTTAGTTGTCTTGGATAGTGCTGCCTGAGGCACCTGCCTCACTTCGCCTCATTAGAGGTGCGCCCCTGGGCAAATATATTCCTTACAAATGGCGTTCGACCTGAATATTCCAAAACTGAACAAATGTCGATTCATCTCTTCCAAATTCGGAATATTATCAGGATACGCTGTATACCCTGCTTACCACAGCATTTAGGGAGACCACACAGTAGCTTATGCTTCACAGTGAGGCCCCACACAATAGCTTATGCTTCACAGTGTCCCCCACAGTAGTTTATGCTACTTACCTAATCCCGTGAAGAGCTGCAGTCCCACGAAGAGCGTCCTCCTCCTTCTTCTGACCAGATTCCCTGTTAGTGAGCGATCATGGCGACGGCGCGCATATCAACTGAGAGAGCTCTGCGTGCCCTCTCTGGCACACGTGCCATAGGTTCACCATCACAGACCTAGAAGGACAAATCTGTCCACATGGAAAAATGACTTTTGTCAAAACTAATCAGTTATGGATCAGTGCGAATAGAGGTGCCACTGTTTCCCTGTATCATGTTCCATTTATTGCACTGCTGATGCTGCCTGCTACACCTAAACAGCTACCACCACTGCCACCACTCAGCCAGACATGTCCTGCGGCCTAGTCTATCATATCATTCCATGTCGCATTGCCACTCATGTTGCCACAGCTACCACTTCTCAGCCAGACATGTCCTGCAGCCTAGTCCATCACATTCCACTCTAGCACACTGTTGATGCCACTGTGTTAACATTAAAATAAATAAATAAGACCATTTTGATTTCACATCTGCTCCTATAAAGGGATCATTTTTGGTGGCTTTTTTTTTTTTTTATTTGAAAATCCAATTCTTCATCACTTTTCAACTAGGCACAAGCACAAAATTGTTTCTCAAATTACAACAAGCCTGTAGCACTTGCAAGAAAATAAAGAGGCAAATTTTTCTACAAAACCATTGCTTTTTGCAATATTACTCCTATATGTGCCTAATAAACCATGAGCAAGAAATTTCCCCCCCCCCCCAAAAAAAGGGTAATTTTTTTGCCTATTTTAAATGTTAAAAGGTTAAAAGCAAGTGGAAGTGCATTGTTTGATTAAACTCGTTTGTATCCACTGCTTACCATTAATTTTTTCATAGAAATATATGTCACTTTCACTTTTACATAACTTCGGCTGTGTTTGCCATAAATTGAATAGACAGGTTCCTAGGAGCACTGACAGTGCTAAACACTATGTTTTAAGCCATTTTAAGTTGTGTTCCTACCAAACTTATGTGGCCAGAAAGGAATCTGGGACCCGAGCCACCTGAACCCAAAATGAATCTTGAGAAGTTCGTCCATTTCCATCCATGTACAACAGGCCCTTTTAGTAAATGTAAAATCCTGACTGCTTTCTCAGTGTTATACTAAAGGGAATCTGTCAGGTCCCCAATGCCTCTCAAACCAATAATAGTGCTGTGTAGAATCCTTTAATCGGAGTAAAAACATATATTTGTGGCCACAAACTATTGAAGCAATGCAGAGATATGCATCTTTTCCTGGCTATGCAAATCACATTGCAAGTGCATTAGGGGTAAACCCAATTTGCCACAGTTGCCTACAGGTGGCTGCAGGTGATCAGACTCTCTTCTGGAACTACTGCCCATTGCCATCTCTTTAGCTGTGAATGACATTTTCAGCTTCTGCCTGATTTCAACTGTCCATTGGTAAATCTGGTAAATTAGATCAGCCTGTAATGTTTATCCCTGCATTGCTTCATCAGTTTTTGGCCACAAAGGTATATTTCTGCTCCTATTCTTGGCCCCTACACAGCACTGTTAATGGTTTGGGAGGCATTTTGGACCTGAATTTTTTTGGAGAACAGTTCCTTTTTTTTTTTTAAGAAAATGCTTTGTTTAAATATAAATAAATAAAATGCATAAATAAATAAATCAACATTGTGCACTTGAGCTGTGGTTTTCATGTTTTTCCCATCAGCATCAAAGGGGAAGGGGAAAATATAGCTTACAAAATCATGTAAAATCCTACAATCAGATTACAGTCAGGTTTTCACTAGATAAAATGTAGGAGAGACTTGGGTAGAAACATACATATTTGAAATTTTATGACTATTTTTCCATTATAACACTGGTACACGTTCCTGAACATGTTCTGTGTGTGATCACAGGGTGGTCAGGAGGCATAGTCATTAGTTGCACTAATATTGGAAGGATCCAAGAGGTCAGAAATGCATTAACAGGGTGTCATGTTAACACCAATGTATGTGCTTTTATTCTAGTTTTCACGTCTGTGCTTTTATTTTAATACTTTCAAAATAAAAGAATATGAACAAGAGTGCCAGAGGTGTGGGAATGGCGGACATTTCCTCCTGAGCTCCTTGTCCACAGCCGCTCAACCTAAGCAATACGCTTAGCAAACATAGCTGCATCACAACAGATCTTCCAGTCTACATGCGAATGATGACCAGAAAGAGTGGCAAAGCTCCTAAAGACTCACAGGGACCAGCAAAAGGGTCTTTATCAGAGCTCTTCTCTCAGACTCAAAACATAATCCTTTCCAACATGGCGCCTTCTTCCACACGGAACCCAGGCTCTCTTACCTGGAGAATGGTCAACTACACAGAATGCCCAAGTGCAGCACTCCCAGCTCAGCAGCCTACAGATCTATGCCCAGTGGATAATGCCTTATACAATAAGATTCAGACCATGTTCCAGGCAGAATTAACAGTGGTCTCCAACATTGCCCTGGAGATAGAAGACCTGGGCCAGAGAACATCAGAGTTAGAACACAAAACTGATGAGATCATTGATATTTTGGAGGATGACAGGCTCCAAGTAGCTTCATTGTCCGAGGCAAACTCTTAGAAACTAATTTGAAGACCTCAAAAGCAGAAGTCGCAAAGGCAATACACGAATCAGTGGCATGCCCAAGTCCATAATAAACATCAATGAAGCAGCCCTCAACCTTTTCTCAGCCCTTCTTTCAGAGGTCTCACAGGCAAATGTAAAAATGGACCATGTTCACAAATCCTCTCCTGGTGCACCCATAGTTTAATGTCACCCTCCAGCTGCCCCAGTTTAATGTCACACTCCAGCTACCACCACGATTTAATGTCCCCTCGATGACACAGATGAGTTGAAGCCAGGACATACCTCCCTCTGACCTGGACAGCGGAACTAGACCGTTCTGCTGAAACCGGTATGATTGGGAGGTATGCCTACACTGAACAATTTTGCCAACTACGACAAAACTGAACAAAGTTTAACAATATAGTCCAACATGCACAAAAAATGATCCAGTTGATCTTCACCCTTAAAGTACAAGTCAAATATATTACATACCTGGGAGTGATGATGCAAACTACCTCCCACTTCTAAGTAGCTTTACTGCAGCACTAAAATCCTGGGACTATCCCTCTTTTTCCTGGATTGGATGTATAAACTATATTAAAATGAACACCTTTCCAAAACTTTTATATCTGTTCAGATGCTTGTTATTCATCTTGTTGTTTAGGACATAGCTATCAGTAGAAAGCTGTATTCCGCTTTATGTGATCTGCTAGACGCTCATGCATAAATCTATGGTTCCTGAAAACAATTTGCCTCATGGCATGTATATGAACATATAAAACTTAATATATGCAGTGTAGCATTAAAATATATGTGCCATGCCACATGTATCTGTGTATATATCACTACAGATGGGCGAACCTCTCAAGATTCATTTAGTTTCATGTTTGGGTGGTTCTGTCACAAGAAAGATTCATTTCTCGTTTGATACGAACCACACCTTAAATTGGCATAGTGTAGGCCCCACATTGCGGAAAAGCTGTTTTTTTTTTAGTTATAGATTTTGCTGCGGTTTTTTGAGCCAAAGCCTGGAGTGGATTCAGCAGAAGGGGAAAGTATAAGTGTTTCCTATATATTTCCCATTTCTGCTGTAACCACTCCTGATTGACTTTCACAAGACTTTGAGAGGACAGCTTCATTGGACTTAGAGAAGCAAGACGGTTGTCAGGATGAACTGCCCGTCATCTAGGCCATTCTGACCTAGCTGGGAGCAGTGGTTATGTGACGACATGCACACGTGCCAAACAGATCCAGATGGCTCAGTCAGACTACCAGTAAAGAGAATTGTTTGATCTGCAGACAAGCAGTTCCCACAGTTTCCTTGTCCACCAATCAGACACAAGTGGCACCTTCATTACACACCCCTGCCTCTGCCCAGGCCATTTTCAGGTGCTTAACAGAAAAAATGTGGTGTCATGGCACCTATTATGTGACCTGCCATTGAAAGTCAGCCACTGTCTCCTTCACTTGCAGTAAACGAAAAACCTGGACTGCTACAGACTGGAACCGTATCATCTTTAGCAACAAACCCAGGTTCTATTCAGGATTCAACGATAGTTAAAGTATGGAGGCCTCATGTTCAGCACTTCAATCCTGCCTTTGCTGTAGAGTGACACACGGCCCCAACTGCTGGTGTTATGAACTGGGGAGCCATCGTATATGACAGATGACCACCGCTAGTAATGAACCAAGGGACACTAACAGTTCAGCCATATGTGCAGGACATCCTGCAGCCACATGTTGCATCTCTTAGCAGGGCTACTAACTGCAGTTTTTCAGTAGGGTAATGCTCACCGATATTCAGAAAGGGCTTTCCAGGAATGTCTCAACCAGATTGCAACACTTCCTTGGCCTGTCCGGTCACCACATTTATTGCCAATCATTTATGGGACCAGCTGGGACAACAGCTTCCATGACCAATGTTATCAAAACTTTTATCCAGGCTAAAGGTGACCCAACAAGTTACTAGAGTCTCCTTTCAATTGTACAGTGTTTTCTCCAATAAACCTACATATGTCACTAAATTCACACAAAGAAGGTCGCTTTCAGCTCATACTTGGTGCATTATTTTTTTTTTATCAAAGAGTGTACAAATACTTGGAAAAGAATTGCTCATTTCTGAGAGGTACACTAAACTTGAAGGAGAATTGCTCATGTCTGAGGGTATATCACATACTAGCAGTAGATTGTTTTGTTTCTGGGAGGTTATCACAGAGCTGGAGTAGAATTGTTCATATTTGAGGGGACATCACAGATTTGGAGAATCACTTGTGTGAGGGCTTTCTGCAAAGATGGGGGAGAATTGCATGTCTCTGACAGGTTACTGCATTTTGAAGGTTATTGTTTTTGTGTCATGGATTGTTTTGAAGGAAAGGCTTTTTGGTTTTGCAATCAGGTGTAGAAAGTTTTCTTCTGTGGGGTCTGCTCATTGCTTTGGGGTTCCTCTTCTCACTCTGCTTCTCCTGCTGCTGATGAACAGAAAGGAGAATACAATCACATGGTATCAGGTTGTTCCTTTCATTGGATAGCGATAGAGCAGGGAAAGCTCATGCCCTATTGACTGTGGAGGGCAAGGATATCCAAGTTGTCAATTTATTCATTCCATAGCATACTAAAAGGCATATAAATAGTGGAGGAAATAGCAGATAAATGGAGGAATTCATGAAGAAAGATAAATAAAAGATAATGTGGTATTTCATGCTCTTTTTTGTGGTGACAGGCCCTCTTTAAAGACCTGACATCCATCATACACGTACAGCAGATACTGGGGTTACTCCAAAATAGGACCTGTGAAAATATTTTTTTATTTTACTAAAAATGGTATTTTTTATATATTATTTGTATTAAAATAATATTACACTGGTGCAGTCAGTGTTTTTAGATAAAACATGCAAACTCTATGCAAATAAAATAAAGATGTGCCCAACTTTACCCTTACATGTTAGCTAAAATCTTGAGAGTCTGCAATTCACAATGTGACCACTAAATTGTCACAGACAGAAAATAGACTTCTTGCAATAGAATTTTGTAAAATCATGTTTTTTTTTAAAGCTGGACATGCCATGCCGCACATCTTAGGATATGTTGAATAAAAGGGGAACACATCTATAATATAGGAACCTAGGGAACTTGATAACCCAAAATGCATCGCTAATTTTATATAGAATCAATAAGCTATGCTGCTGATGAAATCATGGTGCTATATCATATCCATAGAAAATGCAGCTGAGAGAATCTAGTGATAGACATTACCTATACTAACCAGTAGAAGCCAATCCAATACAGGTTTAAGGGTTTCGATAAAAGAAGAAAAGAATGATACCTTTTAAGCACAGGTTATGAACATTTTCATGTCATTTCATTATTACTGTAGTGATCCACTACCATATTATCTTGTCGCTGATACTTATTGGAAATAATAAGGGAAATATTAGTGTAAATGGATGATTTGCAGTTGCACAATGATAAACCATTAACTGTATAGCAGTGAACCTGCATTTTGTAAGTAATTGATTCCAATGTGCTACTTGACATAAGCAATTTTAATCACTATTCAGTGCAATAATAATGTTCAATCACCTTATGTTGTACTTTATATTCGTTATGTGAAACTTTAAAAGAACAGAAGATTAATCTCTAAACTATGGCTAGTAGGTGGGACATTTTACATTTTTCAAATTATGAAAGACCATGCAATGTATAAGAGATACAGACACATCCTGTAAACATATATACATATATTTCTTGACAGTTTTAAGATTGTCAAGATGATATTGGAGATTGACCAAGAACTTACGTTTGTCAAAAGCAAATGCATAGTTACTGGCTTCAGGACTTCAAGGATGGCATTTGCTCTCAACTAGTACAAAAGTTTCTGTCTTTCGAAGCCGCCAAGATGACTTAACAGTTTTTTGAACAGGTTGACAACTTGTGTTTCTGCACAGACATTGATGGGTTGTTTGCAACTTTGGGTTGTGTGCATGAGTCGAATCAGTGGCGTCTCTTTATTGACTTATCAGTGTTAAGTCTCAAGGCTGTCTTGTTACACAATGGTAATGTTCATCCTCCAATACCTGTTGGCTATGCTGCACACATGAAAGAAACATAGCAGAACATGGAACTGTTGTTGAAACACATCAAGTACAGCAACTACAACTGGAACATCTATGGAGACTTAAAAGTAGTGGCACTGCTGCTTGGATTGCGGATATACCAAGTACTGCTGTTTCATTTGCGAATGGGACAGCCGTTGCTAAGCAGTCACATTACAGTAGAAGGAAGGAGCCAATCCGTAACCAGTTGACTTCCGGGCAGAAAAATGTTGCACATAAAGCACTTGTGGACCCAGCAATGATATTTCTGCCTCCACTTCACATAAAACTCAAGCTGATGAAAAATTTTGTGAAAGCAATGAACAAGGAAGCAGAAGGTTTTCGTTATTTGAGACAAATGTTCCCAGGAATAACCAATGCCAAGATTAAAGAAGGAATTTTTGTTGGTCCACAAATCCGACACATCATGAAGGACAAGCACTTCAAAGAGCTGCTGGTGGGGCCTGAGAAAATTGCTTGGAAATCTTCAGAGAATTTTCTTGGCAACTATCGAGCACCAAACTACATCGAATTGGTTGACAACTTTCTTGAAGCTTACAAAGCGATGAAGTGCAACATGTCATTAAGAATTCATTTTCTGCATTCTCATTTGGATTTTTTTCCTGCAAATCTTGGTGCAGTCAGTGACAAATATGGCAAACGGTTTCACGAGGATCTTGCCATGATGGAAAAGCGTTATCAAGGCTGCTGGAATCAATCAATGCTAGCTGACTATTGCTGGGCACTAATACAGGATGCACCAGACAATGAGTACAAAAGAAAATTGTCAGCAAAACACTTTTCGTTCATTTGAAGTAATGCTGCTGGTAACATTTACATGCTTCATAATCACTAACACTTAATCTCATGTTTCTCAAAATTTCTATGTGATACAGACTTTCCAAAATTATAATTCTGCTTAGCTTGAATGGGTTTATCATAATCACCTGAAATTTTCAAGGAAGCAAAACTTATGTAAAAATTTGTTGTCCAGTGTAATTTGTACAATCAGCTCATATTATGGAAAATGAATACGAATTTGAGGCAGACCACCCCCTCAGATTCCTCTTTATTTTCTGCCCCTGGCTCCCCGTGGCAGAATGCTGAATCAGAGCATCGGCATTCCACCATGCTTTTCTGCCGCTGATTAGGCCCAGATGAATTGGCCTAATCAGAGTGGAATCTCAAGTTGTAGACTCTGTGACTGAATCAACTGTGGAATCCAAGATTGAGCAGGGCACTTATTTTTTTGCGTCTTGCTGCAATCTCTGCCTCCCATTAAATACAATAGGAGGCAGATTCAGGATGGAATCTGCTGGTGATTTTGGATCAGATTCCGCTATGTGATCAGGTACTTATGGTCAATGTTAAGGATAGGTATTAAAAAAATTCCTAGTAGTATAAATGTTGTTCCGTGTTAGCCATTGAAAGTACTGGAAGAGCGAAGTAAGTAGCTAGTACTCCCGAAAGCTTACCATCAAATATACTCAATTAGCCTCTAAAAGGTATCGCCTGCTTACTTAACTCTTCCAAAAAAAATTCCTAGACTGCCTTTTTAGGCTAAAAATCTTACAATAAATAGTCATAGTATGCTGGCTCACTCATTCATGTATATTGCAGATATATGTTGAAAATATGCCCTAATGTAGAGTGACAAAATTTAAAATACAGTGAAACCTCTTTGAGATGACCACCCAAACTTACATTTAAAATGGTCTTCTAGGGGGTGGTCTTCTCAAAGAAGTTGGCTAATATGGAAAACTGAAAATCTGCCACAGAAAATGTGATCTGGGTAATATGGTGGTCTTAGCATTTGCAAAGTGCTGCTACATTTTATTTGTGTGTGCCTATGCATTACAAATTTGCAACTGCCCATATTTCCATTTTGTTAGGAGGCGCTGGCTAACTTTTTAGTTTGCTTTGCCCCAGTTAGGTAGACGACAGGAATTTAACTATTATCTTCTGTATTTACCAACCCATGAGTAAACCAAATATTGCAGTATGACCAATTCCCCGTTTGTGTTCTACTCAAAAGATGAAAAATAATAATTCAGTCAATAAAAGTGATCATATGTACTTCACCACCAACCAAATAAGAAGGTCCCCTCTGCAGCCTTAAAATTTTTACATGGGCTATCCCCTAACCACAAAGAGGAGAATAGAATATTACAATAACTATTGAATATTGAAATAACTTAATACCAAATGCATTAGTTATAACATTAGAAATGTTGCTAAAAGCCAGGTAATAAGCTGAATTATGCCAGTTACATTCTAGCTACAAGATTGTATAGGAATATATATCAAAAGTCATATAAGTCAATAGATAGACAAGAGAACCTGTAAGGAAACACCTGAATCAATTTATGCTTGTCAGCCCATTATATATAACCAGCTTAACTAGCATCTACCATCAATATAATTCATGACCATGTACCCTCACTACAAAGAGGTGGTGATAGAACCAAGACTCTCAAAAGAAAAGAGCTGGAATGGATATTCCGGCTAGAAACTCTACAACCAAAAGGAATAAGACTAAGGCCCCATGTAGCAAGCTGCAGCCAAAAAACGCTGCGGAAAAAAACGCGGTGGAATTGAATCACATTTTTTTCCACAAAAGTTTTCACAGAAAGTCTGCAAAGTTTTCCTCTGCTGACTTTCTGCCCCTATTATACATATATGGAAAATGCCAGCATTTCTGTAGGTATAATTGACATGCTGCGGTTTTAAAAAACGTGAGCGTTTTTGAAATGGCAGCATTTCCGCTGCAGATTTTTTTCCACAATGTGTGGATGGGATTAGCCAAAATCCCATCCACTTCACAGGTAATGTAAAATGCCGCGTTTTCGCAACGTGGGGCCACGGCTTAAATGTAGATTTGCTTGTAGATCTGAAGGTAATGTGCAGCAAAATCTACAACAAATAGATTTGCAGACAGATTTCTTCTTCGACATGGAATTCAATGAAAAAAAATCTGCAACAAATCCTTCCACAATTCACAGCTGAAATTGACATGTTGCAAATTAAAAAAAAATCTGCAATTTCCATGCAGACATGTGTATGACTTTTTTGTTCAGATGCGGGCATTTTTTGAAAACAAAGCTTTTTCATAGCTGATTTTTTTCAGCAATACAATGAATGACTGTACCAGTAAAATGTGCACATAAATATGGGTGTTCACCACTGGGAAAAGATAGTATCCCGTTCAAAACAAATTGTAAAAAACAGGCAGCACTCCGTAGTAAAGTGAAGAAAAAAGTGGGTTTATTGCCCCATGCAATGTTTCGGCTCTATAGTGAGCCTGTATCAAGCAACACAATAGTGATGGTATGCAAATATAAATAGGGTGTGCAATATCAATCAATTAAAAGTGACAATCAAGCAATTAGATAAAAAATATATAAAAATTGATACACAATATATCATACATAGTGCATTATGATATACGTGAAAATACAAGTGCTATCATAAAAAACAAGTGTAGAAGAACAGGTGTGAACCTGAATAACAGAAACATCTATGATAATGAGTAATAAACACCAGGTGTATAGATATATAATATGTAAATACCTGATACCATCCAGAAGCATGTGTAAGGGTGGGTTCACAACTGCGCTTGAGTCCGTCCGCTGCCAATCCGAGTGAAAATCTCGGGAAACAGGATAGGCATCGGATACCGACAGGTTAGCGACACATTGGTTAAAAACCCATTTGTTTGAATGGGGTTTAAAAGCAATGTGCGGGTGTGCTTGCTTACACCCTCTGCACTGCAAATCCTTTTTCTTCGTCGGAAACAAAGTCGGACATGCAGGACTTTGTGTCCGACGAAAAAAAAAATGGCTTCGCAGCACAGAGGGTGTAAGCGCACACCCGCGCATTGCTTTAAAAACCCATTCAAATGAATGGGTTTTTAACCAATGCGTCGCTAACCTGTCGGTATCCGATGCCTATCCTGTTTCCCGAGATTTTCACTCGGATTGGCAGCAGACGGACTCCAGCGCAGGTGTGAACCCACCCTAACATAGTCCCCATGCCCTTTTCAGCAATATGTGGATGGGATTAGCCAGAATCTCATTCACTTTGCAGGTACTATAAAATGCAATTTATTTTTGCCATGGCATTTCCACAGAGGTCTTTAGCCACATAGAGAAAGACGGCAATTCAACAACAAAATAGCAACATTTCCATCAGCATTTTGGGTGATTATTATTATTTTAGGTGAATTGCTGTGTATGCTCAAGCAGCTTGTGACATATAAAATTTGGGCATATTTCCAGAAATATCATGCTCACTGTCTCAGGGTGTACAAAATTATACATTTAAAATTAATCTCAAATAATTTATGGCTGTTTTCTTTGTTCCATACAGTTACATCCCTGGCTGCCAAATATATTGCTTTGTACTTAAAACAACACTGTGGTACCAAAAATGTTTCTTTCATTATATAACTATTCCCACACTATGTATAGATAGTATAGTAAGTATTACTTTATTTAGTAATTCATTTTTATCTGAAAATTCATGAAATCTTTCTCTTTCATTAGGTCATGTGAACTCATTGTAAAAATAAATGTATTTCTGTGCTCTCCAGAAGACACAATCACAGGCACCAGTTATAATGAATAGGATCAGAGCTTGACCTAACTAACTGTAAATTTATGGTGTCTTAATTTATTTTAAAAGCATAGAAATGAGTACACTATACAAAATATGGAGAAAGTAATTGATAGAAGGCGTATGATTGCTGTATTTGTTTTCTGTTACCATCAAGACACATAAATAATACCTTTCTAAACCTTTTTTTTACTTCTGTGTACCCCTATTGGTGCTGTTGCTGATCTGTACTGTTGGGGGTAGAATCTTGGCAGATCAGTCTCTATCACCCTTTGTCAGCCAACAATGTATTCCTTTCTTACTTCCCTTGCAGACTAAAGGGCTGGAGACATTACAGTATGTGGGGACAGGTAAAATATAGTGTTTGAGGGCAGTCGGCATTATACATTGTGGGTGCTAAGTTGAGGCAATAAACATTGTGGACATTATACTGTGCAAGGGGACTCTAAAAGGCACATTATACCACGTGGGGGCCACTTAGGGATTATTATACTGTGTAGGGGCACTTCCTGGGACCCCCCCCCTGCAAAAAATTTTGTATACGCCCTTGATTGACAAGACAAGATTGACAAGAGCAATGCAGGATTAGGTCACTTATGTTGGCAGGAACTGATGCTGAGCAGCTGTTCAAACTTATTTGTCTATGATAATAATTGTCTATGATAATCATTATAATGATTCAATAGTAATTATTTACTAGTAAGGGAGCTTTCACACTATACATTTTTTACTGGACATCTTTTTATGAAATAGTATAGAAGCCTACTCTCTGTTATACTGCAGAAAAAAAGGTGTTCCAATGTATAACTACCGGATAAAAGCCAAAAGGACACTTTTGGCCTCCCTTGGGTAATACACTGGTGAGTTTCAGGAACTCTGATTGTCTAGGGCAGCGAAATGTTAAATTTTAAGATCTCTAGTGGAGAAATTAATCTCGCATGCCTGGAGTCCAGTTGTTAACCATCTGTCAAGGCTACAGTGTTGCCCTGGCTGTAGCAAAGGATTGATCACACATTTTTCAGCTTTCTGTTTTCTTCCTAAACTGATCATAGCGATGAGTGCAGAGAGGTGATAGAGAGGACTGTGCAGCTGTAACAGTAAGGCTTTTAATTTCCCTCTATGATTTGACAGATCACTGTATTAGTGCTCTGTCCGATCATTAAAAGGGGAGCTAAGGGAGTGTGCACAGGGACAGACTTTCTTGAGTGGACCACAGATAGTTTAGGGTCACATGAATTGGTGCCTCCATTGCTGAGATATTGCTGCCTTTTAATATGCAAATTAGCTCTTTGGATCAATGAATGCATTGCTGTTGCTTCAAAAAGGTAAGAAGTAATGCAATGCATCTGGTGCTCCAAAGGGCTCATTTGAATATTGACAAACACTGTAATATCTCAGCAATGGAGGACTGATTCACAAGAAGAAAGCACTGTTTGATTCACATGGCCCTAATGCAGAGGCATAGCTAGAGGGGACCAGAGGGGGCCCAATGGCTCTGGGGGGGCTGCGGCAAACACCGGCATTTAGAAACACATGGAAAATACATGGTAGCAGAAGCCGCTGGCTTCCTTCTCTACCATTCTTAAGTTGTAGGTTGCAGGCCAATTCAGGACTACAAGGTGGCATCACCACAACATATCTGCTTCCCGATGCAGACTGATATAATGACATCACTGCGCCATGACACAGAAGTGTCACAATGCCTTGTATGCTGCAGGCCTGAAGTGGCTTGCGGGTGGCCTACATTTTAGAAAATGTGATGGTGGCTGTTTGGGTGTCCTGCAGCAGGGAATCAAGGGTAGGTGACTATGATTTTTAGTTTTTTTTTCCCACACTTTATTAGAACTGTATATTGTGAGGGCAAAAATGACATAAGAGGACTACATTTGCACAGGGGGCAACATTGATTTAGGGGGACATTTAACGGAGCATCTTTTATAAGTGGGCATTAGGAGGCATTATTAAAGGGGTTACTTGAGATTATGAAGATGTATGCAGGCAGCAAAGGCGATGTAAAAAATTAAAATGCATTTACACTTACCTACACCTTCCCCTCCATTCCTGCACTGGGCTGGCCGTCTCCTCCACTGCTTTGAGCGACTGTTGTGATGGTGTCACATCAGCAGGATTGCTACAATCAGCGCAGTAAATGACTGCAGTGGTCCCATTGATGTGATGTTACCACTGCAACCGCTCAGTATACATACAAAGCAGTGCAGGAGGCAGCCAGCCCAGCGCAGGAACAGTTACAAAAGGGAGGATGCAGATAAGTATGAATGCATTTTATTTTTTAATCCCCAAGTCCTTTAATATAAGGGGGGGCGTTATGGAGCAGTATTTATATTTGGGGCATCTGGGGGTATTAACCTCTGAGGAATTGGGAAGTATTTAGTTAAGGTGGTAAACGGGCATTATTAAGGGTCACAAGGAGCATTATTAATTTACGGCCACTATTATTAATTGAGAGAGCACACAGGGGCTTTATTAATTTAAGCAGGCACACAGGGGGTTTTATTCCTAGTGGGTTTTTATATTATATATTTTATAATTGGGGGTAGCAGCAGGATGAAGATTTGTGTAGGCGAGGACAATGTGGGTCAGGTGCCTAGAAAAGTGAAGAGCCAAAGATGTCTGTATTGCACACTTTACAGAGACAAGTCACAGCTGGAAGAATTGGTCATGGCGGGTCAGATGGAACAGACAGGAAATATGAACAAGCACAGTCAGAGACATCATCTGTAAGTCATTTTTTTCCTGCGCTATATTCAGTGAAATGGTCTGTAGAGCCCTGTGTAGAGCTGGTATTTACCACTACATGAATTCAGCAGTTACAATAGGTGGTTTCACAGCTTATCTAGTGCCCTATATGCACAGGTCACACAGCATGCTTAGAAAACTCTTCCATAAAAGCCAATAAGGTCTGCTCTAGACTCTTATGTGTATGGCCCATGGTCTGTCTTCAGCAAACAGAAAGTGATAAACTATTTTAGGATGCAGAATTAGTATCTGACTATTATTTGGTGACTGCGTCAATAAAGCTATACTACCATATATGGAGCTGAACTGTATCTAAGCCTGCTATATTATAAAGGTTGTTAGCTAACTCCTCAAACTTTAATTTGACATTTAATTCAATACATGCGATTGAACTGAATGACATGTAACATGTTAAATGTCATGTTTACATTTAACAAGTTAATGTTTCCTACATGTGTATATATTTTTGAGGAAAAAAGAGGCATAACGTACAGTACATCTTGGGTTTTATGCCCCTGAAATTTTAAAACTCTACTAATGCCCATGTCTTCAAGTGCTGTAACAATGGGTCACTGAAGAGACACAGTGATACAGCTGAAAGTTATGGTTGGTCATGGCCAGTGACTGCAAAGTGGTTTCATATACACACATGGACAAAATTGTTGGTACCCCTCGTTTAATGAAAGAAAAACCCATAATGGTCACAGAAATAACTTGAATCTGACAAAAGTAATAATATATAAAAATTCTATGAAAATGAACAAATGAAAGTCAGACATTGCTTTTCAATCATGCTTCAACAGAATTTTTTTAAAAAAGAAAACTCATGAAACAGGCAATAAACAATAAAAAATGCACTGTGGACACGCGACAATTTCCAAAACCGTCGCAGTTTTGGAAATTGCAGCATATCGATTATACCTACAGAAACACCAGTGGTTTCCCTATAGGTAATTGAAGCAGAAAGTCTGCGGAGGAAACCTCTGCAAACTTTTTGTCCAAAGCACTACGAGAAGAACCGCGATGCGTTGCCGCCTGAAGTGCTTTTTTTTCTGCGGGACGCCACTTGGGGCCTTAGCTTTACACAACACTTTTTTACTGAAGAGCTGTATGCTGTGTATATGTGCATTTATAAGTACCCCATAATACTATACATGTCACCTGTATGCTAAAGACCAGTACAATAGAAGATTCCCATGTAATGGAAATATAACCACATATACAATAAACCACACACAGTTCACCATATATACTCAATATCTCAATATACTATGTAGTATACTATAAAACATCATTTTATAATACATTATGTATACATTCTTATACATTATGCATACATAAGAACATATAGATATATATACACACCGGTATATATACTATAAAATAATATTTTATAGTATAAAACATAGTATAATATTTATGCTATTAATAATATATAGTATAATATTTAATGTGTATTATGTGTAAAGTTGTGTACTGTCTGATATACTGTATACAGTGCAGGTTTATCTATTATACATGTGTATAAACATGCACTGTATACTGTATGCATCACACACAGTACATTAATTTACACATTATACACATTACATATACAGTGCTGGCCAAAAGTATTGGCACCCCTGCAATTCTGTCACATAATACTCAATTTCTTCCAGAAAATGATTGCAATCACAAATGCTTTGGTAATAATATCTTCATTTATTTTGCTTGCAATGAAAAAACACAAAAGAGAATGAAAAAAAAAGTCAAATCATTGATCATTTTACACAAAACTCCAAAAATGGGCTGGAGAAAAGTATTGACACCCTCAGCCTAATACTTGGTAGCACAACCTACTGTATAGACAAAATAACTGCGAACAACCGCTTCCGGTAACCATCAATGAGTTTCTTACAATGCTCTGCTGGAATTTTAGACCATTCTTCTTTGGCAAATTTCTCCAGGTCCCTGAGATTTGAAGGGTGCCTTCTCCAAACTGCCATTTTGAGATCTCTCCACAGGTGTTCTATGGGATTCAGTTCTGGACTCATTGCTGGCCACTTTAGAAGTCTCCAGTGCTTTCTCTCAAACCATTTTCTAGTGCTTTTTGAAGTGTGTTTTGGGTCATTGTCCTGCTGGAAGACCCATGACCTCTGAGGGAGACCCAGCTTTCTCACATTGGGCCCTACATTATGCTGCAAAATTTGTTGGTAGTCTTGAGACTTCATAATGCCATGCACACGGTCAAGCAGTCCAGTGCCAGAGGCAGCAAAGCAACCCCAAAACATCAGGAAACCTCCGCCATGTTTGACTGTAGGGACCGTGTTCTTTTCTTTGAAGGCCTCTTTTTTTTTCCTGTAAACTCTATGTTGATGCCTTTTCCCGAAAAGCTCTACTTTTGTCTCATCTGACCAGAGAACATTCTTCCAAAAAGTTTTTGGCTTTCTCAGGTAAGTTTTGGCAAACTCCAGCCTGGCTTTTTTATGTCTCTGGGTCAGAAGTGGGGTCTTCCTGGGTATCCTACCATAGAGTCCCTTTTCATTCAGACGCCGACGGATAGTACGGGTTGACACTGTTGTACCCTCGGACTGCAGGGCAGCTAGAACTTGTTTGGATGTTAGTCGAGGTTCTTTAGCCACCATCCGCACAATCTTTCGTTGAAATCTCTCGTCAATTTTTCTTTTCCGTCCACATCTAGGGAGGTTAGCCACAGTGCCATGGGCTTTAAACTTCTTGATGACACTGCGCACGGTAGACACAGGAACATTCAGGTCTTTGGAGATGGACTTGTAGCCTTGAGATTGCTCATGCTTCCTCACAATTTTGCTTCTCAAGTCCTCAGACAGTTCTTTGGTCTTCTTTCTTTTCTCCATGCTCAATGTGGTACACACAAGGACACAGGACAGAGGTTGAGTCAACTTTAATCCATTTCAACTGGCTGCAAGTGTGATTTAGTTATTGCCACCACCTGTTATGTGCCACGGGTAAGTAACAGGTGCTGTTAATTACACAAATTAGAGAAGCATCACTTGATTTTTCAAAGGGTGCCAATACTTTTGTCCACCCCCTTTTTTATGTTTGGTGTGGAATTATATCCAATTTGGCTTTTTGACAATTCTTTTTGTGGTTTTCCATTGAAGACAAATTAAATGAAGATATTATTACCAAAGCATTTGTGATTGCATTCATTTTCTGGAAGAAATTGAGTATTATCTGACAGAATTGCAGGGGTACCAATACTTTTGGCCAGCACTGTATAATATAAAAATTACCAATTTATTAACAGTTCATTGTTGAACAAAAATTCCCTTTTCTTAAATAATTCAGGTAAATAACAAAGCGTATACTAGAGTGTTAACTGGTCATAAATAGTATTATAGGCAAGTGCTCAACATTACATCCCCAAAAATAGGTCCACACATAGCATAAATAGGAGTATTTACTGTATTCCCGTGAAATGTTACATACTGACCCAGATCTGTTCTAACACACATACCAACGCACATTTTCATTAGAAACTTCCTCAGGGAGTGTCTTGGTCCGACACACGTAACATATAAATAGTATGCTAAATAAATGCTGGGTGGCCTATCGTGACATCACTAAAGTGTGCAACCGGCCCACCCAGTGACACATGAGAGGCTGATCACATGGGGGCACAGCATGCACATGTGCAGTGAAGTGCACTTCCTCCGATTGTGTGCAATGCATTACATAACCGAATTAGACTATAATCTATTTCTAGTAATCATAACTTATAAAGTCTACACATATATAGGGAAGACTCAGTACTATGATTAGAGATGAGCGAATCGAAGCTTCAGAAGTGGAATTCGATCCGAATTTCAGGAAATATTCGATTCGCATCGAATCTGAATTTCCTCACGCTTCGTGGTAACGATTCACAATTAGTTCAAAATGGCTGCTGTACATATTAGGACATGGGGCAATGAACCCTGGGAACACGGGATCACCTACAATGCCATGCGTGCAGGCAATCAGCAGCCAGCCCTGTGATGTCACATCCCTTTAACCCCTTCGCGAGCGCACACGGCATGTTTGACCGCTGCATCCAAGGTATTAAGTAGTATAATGTTGTACCGTGTTAGCCATTGAAAGTAGTGGAAGAGTGAAGAAATCAGGCGATACCTTTTAGAGGCTAACTGAGTATATTGTTTTAATGGGACAGTTTAAGACGCAGGAGGAAAGGAAACAATGGAAGTACAAGTTTATGCAAAAATTTTAAACTGCAATTTGGACTTAATATTCATGCCAGCTTCATGTCACACTATGTATGAACTGTGAGGGTCACAAATCACCACCTGATAGCAAACAGATAACAGATCCCTCTGTCACGCACCACAACTTTCCAGATTGTTTTTTGACCGGTTGTAAATAACTTCTCTACTTAGATTGCATTTTGTTTTGGGTTTTTTTAAGGACTCTAAAATCCTTTGAAGAACATGTGTATAGAGTATAAATAATCTGTGAATTTTCAGTTCTTGTATAACACCATGTCTGATGAAGGAAGCTTGCACTTCTGAAAGCTTACTTATAAATATACTCAGTTAGCCTCTAAAAGGTATCGCCTGATTTCTTCACTCTTCCAAGGTATTAAATCCACCTATCGGTTACAGAGCTCCACAACTGATCGGGGGTTTTAACACCTTGGATGCTGCGGTTAAACATGACCGCGGCATCCAAGGGGTTCCACCATTTTGACATCCGCCCGCCCACCCCGGCTCTCTGCAGCCAATAAATAGCTGTTTTTGTTACGCAATTCGCTGCGATTTAATTCGGATCGAATAGAATCGTATCTCGAAATTCGGCGAAGTTGCCGAATCAAATTTTTGAATACCTTGCTCATCTCTAACTATAATTAATAATAGAATTAAAATAAAAGTAAATAAACTATAGGTGTTATGACAGAGTGTTTATAAATGTTAAAAAGTGACCTAAAGAAACACCATATGAGCAAATAAATAACTAAAAATACATGCTATGAATAGACGCATAACAAATAAAAAAAAAAAATGTGCATATACAGCTAATAATATTAATTATACCACCAATTCATAAAATGTGAAAAAATAAAAATGACAATATATAAATTACAATGTGAATTGGTTAAAATGTGAATGCTATATGTAGTCATATTCAATAGTACACAATAATACAAGTAAATATGAAATATTAAAAAAAAAAAAAAAAGGACTTCCCGAATCCATGAGTCCAGTATGCCAATAGAGTCCTATCCATTTGTAGTGCGTCACCCAAACTATCCACAGTACCTTTTATTGTGACTGTCTTGGATATGTTTGGTTGTGTTGTTTATGTTTTTTTAAAGAAAACCTGTGATATTTATTATTGTAATAAACAATATGAACTTGTTAACTAGTTTGCAGTTATATGGTGTTTTCATGGGATATAGGTGTAAGAGGTTTTATGTATAGTCTGAAGCCAAACTTTTGCACCAGGGACCAATAGCCTTTACCTATGCATCTGTAGTGAGACATACAGAATCAGTATCAGTGTTGGTTTCAGTATCAATGTGACATAAAAATGTGTGGCATGTTTTATATCGTATTATATTATATATCTCATTATGTTATATCATATTATAGTGGTACAGTAGAATCTCTTTGCAATGACAAATATTGCATTAAAAAGTGGTCTTGCGGATTGGTGGTCCTCTCAAAGAAGCTGACCATAGTATATGATGTATAAGTGACACGGGAAAAATGGTCTAGATAAAAAAAAAAAAACTGGTGGCCTTGTGAAAGTGGTTTGTCTTTTCTCAGGTTTCATTGTATTCTCTAGGTATTCCAGAGAAGAAAAACTATATAATACAGTTACATACAGAACATCATACAGCAGTATATGGAATGTATATGGCTTCATAGTGCAGGCTTTTTTATACCTATTATATTTTGTAAAAAATAATGTAATGGAATTTGATCACTAGACTGATCCACTTCTCAATTTAGTGATGATCATTTAATACCAGTTACAATCTGTTCCATATATGAAGGTCAATAGATGACAGCCACATTCTGTGCATGTTTGTTAAACTGATTGGAAAAGTTGGTAAAAAATTTTACAACAATCCATATAAAATCTAGTCTTCCTCTAAAGTAATATGTAAATAATATATAACTAAAATAATACATTTTGTACATTAAACTTCTCTATGCAAGCATCCAACTTTAATTCCTGTAGGCATTTATTCTTCACACAAATTGTCATCTCTACAAACCCTCAGCAGTACATTTACACAAATGTGTAAATGATGCCTCAAATGAAATTAATAACAATTACCTACAAAATGGATAAGCTGGCATTGAACACACAGTACAGGGCAATCCGTGTTACATGTCTACAGCTATTATAGAGTTTGCCAGTGCCACAAGGGAGCAGAAAAAAAAAAACACTTGGCTGAGGAGACCACATAATAATAATATGTTTCCTCTTGCCTATGGTGACATCTACTGGAAAAATGATGCATTTTAGCTTTGGTAATCTTAATCATTACAAAAATGCTTTCTAATAAATCAAAATTTTGTTTACTGTCTCAAAATGATTTAATATCTAAATGTAATGGACACGAATAATAGAGCATTGTGAATATCTTATATCTCTAAAATAATCCATCTGCATGCAGATACATGATGAATGCATTACATAGAGCATTACTGGTGACTACAGCTAAGAGGTGCAGACAGTTTTTATGAAAAGCACTACACATGATATGATATTTACACACTATAGATGATGTGTTGAAAGGTCCAAAGCTGAAGGCTAAATCTATAACATTTATTACTCCAGTCATTTAACAGTGATATTGAAAAACTTGTCTTTTCAGTGTACATTCTGCACACCCAATATGGTCTGAAGCACAATAGATATAACATCAATATATGTGAATAGAATACAGGAATCATTTTTATTAAAGAAAATAAAACATATGCAGTACCAACTTACTCTACTGAAACCCCAATTATACTGGGTTTATAAATAGTGGAGTTGGGGTGATGGTGGTAAGATTAAGAATGATCATTTGCTGCAATTGTTGGATAGTGCTTCACATATTGCCACACCATATTTGTTTAGCATGTTCAGCAGGCCTGTCTGAAATAGACCTGCTGACTGTATGTCTAGATGTATACAACTGTATGCCTATGCAGTTCTATGTGCATGCAGATTTACATTACTATTTTTGTATACAGTTGTTATTAAAATAATTGTGTACTGGATTTTTTTAAATACAATTGGAGCTGCAGCATGCCAGTGTATGCTGTCTGGCCATTTAAATCTATGGGTACCTCAGGAACTGATATATACACTAACCATGCAGCACAGACGTAAGACATATTTTCATGAAGAGGTTATTACACCGAATATCTTCGACGCTGACGTCAACAAGAACAAAATCATTACAAAACCACCCTTAATATGTTATACCTGTAGCTGCACTTCAAAAAGCCAAACTGTATCAAATGACAGAAAACATATGTGTATGGAAATTCATATTTTTACATTGACTTACATGTGGCCATTGCCGTTTTATATATAAAAAAATTTTTTTTTTTTAAATCCCAGAAATGTAAAGAGTGCCAACATGCCTAATACAAACCTTAAGGGGCTTGGAATAGTTTGGCTTCACCCAACTACACACAGGCTTCTTTTTCTTGCCCAATTGAATAGATCAAACACACCTCCAGTGATACTGGCACACAATAGTAAATTCTGAACAGAAGAGATTGTAATACAAGTATTTCATTGTCATCCCAGAATACCCTTTTAAAATATAAGCAAAACAGTTTTTTCTACCAATTAAGTACTCATATTTCAGGATTTATAGACATCAAAATACATCAGTCATAAAATATGTATATGATTGCAATGTTGTCTCCTATAGAAAATACTGTTTGGCATGATAATTATTAAATGGGCAATATGTAACATGCAAAGGCAGTATGTGATAAACCAATGATAAGATAATTGTTTTTAATACTTGTATCTCCATTATGTTAGTAATTAGTCATGACAACTGTGAAATGTGATCTGACACTGTGCAGACTATGTTGTCATACACTATGATGATTTTACACATACTTGGCTGATCTGGTTTTACTATGAAGAGTCTGAACAAAGCATTGCCAGATTACCTAGTTTCTGTTACCTAGTATTACCTTGATTCTGATATTTTACATCTCTGTTTGTTAATGAATTGTGATTATGTTATGTTAGAATGATATAGGAAACCAGGATAAATTTTTCTCACCATACAGTATGAGTAAAATAAAATATACTGTAAATAAAAAATACTTATAATAAAATATCAACAAATAAATCTTAAAAAATATGTTTTTTTAAAGCAGTAAATTTTATTTTGTGTCAAGTATTTTTATTTACTCTTTGCTTATGATGATTTATTTGGATTAAACATACAAAGACATACACTTGATTATCATAATGTGTAAAATAATCAATGAGGAGCATTTATATGTGAAAAGATAGAGGGGAGCACATTGTAAAAATCACTAAAGGAGTTTAAAATATAGCATTTCATAAAACTTAAAAAATAATATATGTGTCACCTATTGTTAAGCATGGAATAAAATAATAATAAATAGAACAAAAAGGTATTATATAATATAATTTTTATATATTATTTGTGCTATTTCAAATATGGCATCTGAATAACCCATAAATATCAAAGCTTGAAATGCGCGAAGTACCTAGTGTGACCAAAACCCTCAGAATTAAATGATCAACACATGGATTAATCTGTTAAATAAAGCAGATGTGTCTGGCACCCTGCCACAAGTGTTGTTTGAGGCTGCTGTCATTAGGAGGCAGCAAATGGCTCTCAAATGAAAATAAATCCTATTTAACAGTATCTACCTGATCTACAAATTTTCTGCCTGATTTCTAAACATATATCTATAAATAAATAAATATATATATATATTTATATATATGTTTTTCCTGGTGTATAAACCCTTTTCGCCATATATATGCCACTTCCATTTCATTAATTTTTTGTATTATGTTTTATAAGACATTCTCAAATAATATGCCAAAAAATTGGAGGAATAAAAAAACCATGAGTTATTTACACAAAACAACTACTGATCAGATAATTCAGAAACTAGACAAATATACATTTTATATCAATGCAAAATAATCTATAATGATTAGAATTTCTTTTACATGTCAACAGAAGAAATATTGTATTGCTCTATTTACAGTAATGTTTTTCTTTAATTATATATTTATTCTATTTGATATGATATAATGTAAAATAAAAAGCCTATATAGAGTACATATTCTTTATCACAGTCACATTGTGGCTATATGTGATTAATTCCCTAAATTACAGATGTTATTGTTATGAAGTTAGATATCATTTCAATTCTACAAAGAGGTCTGGTCTTTGCTGGCATTCATGCAGCATGTTACCCGCAGCGTTCCCCATAAACACATGCCAGTGTATTTGTAACTAAAGGCCCCGGATGACACATCATTAACCCCTTCTGTCTCAATAATCTGCCTTCACATCTTCCTTAGTGTGTTCTACTGCAGGTTCTGTCAGCGCGCAGGTTAAATGCTGATTTGCAGCAGAACGCACATATTTAGCTAAATGAATCTCAGCTTCTCACTAGCAAGAATCAAGCATGCTGAAAACTTACAGACAGGGGAATCACAAGATGTCCACAATAATCCATCTTCGGTCCAATCATGGAAATCAATTGGTGGAAATGGCGCATGCAGAAAATCTGTCACAATGTTTTCATTCCTTGTTTTGAGAGGCTAAAGGATAAAAATGACTATGAGAACATAAAAACTATTGCAGCTCGGTGAATGATGGCAAACTACAGGAAACTTTCAGCACTAGAGGCACAAAATCCAAGTGAGACAAGTAAAAGTTCAAGTTGTCACTATGATACATCAATTGTAGTATATCCACCGATTTTGGCAACTCTCTATATTCCATCATTCATGCAACGAGCACATGAGGTAGTTCATCCCGAACACCCTGAGCAAGGCCTGGCTTTCAAATGTGTTTCTGTCTCTACACACAAGCTGCTTTCATCGCGTGTAGAGTCCCACCAAGGCCCAGCTTTAAAAGCTACCAATTCTTTTATCTTTAGCCCAGCTCACAAAGGAAGGGTATTTTGTAAATTACCAGCTCGTTCAGATCAACAAAAGGTACTTTCATAGAAAGCCCCATTTGATTTTTCTCAAATTTGATTACAAGGATAGAAAAAAAAGGAGAGGAAGTCAAAAAGAAAAACCCCAGATGGCTTTTTCATTCATCACACTGAATGAGCTTTATCTGTGCCTTTTCAAACTGGAGCTGTGGAGAAGCATTTCTGTTGGCTTATAAAACTTGACAAAAATTATTGGTTTGCCATCTCTCATGTAACTGCCATTGGGAACTAGATGAAAAGACTTGGGATCGCCTGCTTGGATCAAAATAATGGAGATTAGGTATTTCATTATAAATTACAGTGGGATATAGAGGAGGCTGTCATATTAATAGCAACCTGCATGGCTGTCAATAGAAGCTATTCTGTTAGCGAGAGGGCCCGGAGGGAATGACTGTTGAACTGGTACATTGGGCCTCATCGATTTTCTATCACCTACAGTAGGCAAAAGAAAAGGTGAGATTATGAAGTGAGGATTTCATACAGGAATGACCAACGACTTTTCTTTCTGGGACCTGACATGCCACACAAACTGCAGGAAAAAAATAAATTTAAATCAAACTTATTGACTTAAGGATACTGATAAGAGATTGTATTACATATTCACCAGCACGAACCTGGACAATGAATAACAAAAAGGATTTAACATTCTGAGATGGAAGCATTGAAAGAAAAATACATAAAAAATAAAGATATAAATGCATAAATGCTCACACATTGTTATGTCCAATATATTTACACTAATTATACGGATATCTCTGGGTCTTCACATATTAGTTCACTGCATGTTTTGTATCTCTATATCCTCCTTCTGCAATCTGATCAGATTAATTCGATTTTTTACATATAAAAAATATTAGCAAACGCATACAATTAAAATTAAAGTTTTTTTTGTTTATACCTTGCAAAAACATTTTGCAGGACAGTTGACTTCCCAAAAGAATCATCATAGCATTAGTCTGGTAAATGAAGTGCTCAGCAAGTAAATCCTTCGACATTGTAATACCAGAAATGGCTGATAACGGAGAGCATTAATTGGTAATGAACAGTCTAGAAACTGTACACATAATGTCACTTAGCATAACTTGTACCTAATCCCAATTAGGGTAGGATGCTGTCCTACTATATCAGTAGTGAAGCAGCAATAGACCAATTATAAATCACTGGGATATTTAAGGATCTCTATATAACAGATCATATTGAATCCATCATATGTGATTGAGGTAAATCTTGGTAAAACTGTTCAGTAAAGATCTATAAGATGGCAAATAATAGGATTGCTATCAGCCATAAAATGACGTTAAATTACATGAACCTGTGATCTAGTTAAAATGATGTCACTTAAAGTTTCCACCCAAAAATGAAAACATGGCCATATTCTAGTGTAACAGAAGTGAGAACAGAAGGCAAAGCTTGAAAAAGAGGTTTCATTTATTTACAGAGATATTACTTCTTTCTGTTACATTGCGGCAGCCATTTTTCCAACACAGGAAGTGAAGCCATTTTGGTTGACACCATTGAATTAGTTTCTAGAAATTATTGTTTAAGCAATCACAAAGTGAGAATTTTGGTATCAGTTTATAAGTTTAAGCAGTTTCCTCATCTCCCTCTCTCAGCAGTTTGCCTGATCTCTCTACATCTCTCTTCCTGTAGTCTTCAACAAGCTGGTGGATGATATTTGCCTGTTTGATGGACAGAACAATATGAAGTACCTTACTAGATATAGAGACTGCCTTTATAGACAATGCACAGTAAATGTATATTACATTACACAGAGATGGAGAACACTTACATGCTCTCAGGACAGACATAGAGACATTTTTATATAGAGAAATAACAGACACTGTCCGAATCTTTATCATCAGATTGAAATTAGCTGGACTGATTGTCCAGACAATGGAGAAGATAACAGCTCTGAAAGTAATCCAGAGAACTCAGCCCCCCCTTTCCCGTTCAACGAGCAGTGAGCAGTGAGTCATGTCATCCCTCCTGAATCATACACAGGCCGGGTGACAATGATGTGCAAACCATGGGAGAAATAATTTCACATAGCAGGCAAATGAAGCAGCATTGCTAAAGCAATGTATTTAAGAAAACTCTTAAATTTACATAAGCTAGCTGTATAGATAGGATCCTTGAGAAGGAAATTCCCCCTTTAACACAAAGTTGACAACAAATATGACCCCAAAAGCTAAACAAACTGCCAAAACCTCTGTAAGGGTGGGTTCACACTTGCGGCGGCACTCCGTCTGCCGTGAATCTGACCTAAATGTCAGGAAACTGGATAGGCGCTGGATAGTGGAAGGTTTGCGACGCATTGCTTAAAACCCCATTCGCTTGAATGGGGTTTTAAAGCAATGCGCGGGTGTGCGCTTACACCCTCTGTGCTGCAAACCGTTCTTTTTCGCCAGAAACAAAGTCGGACATGTAAGACTTTGTTTCCAGCGAAAAAAAACGGCTTTGCGGCACAGAGGGTGTAAGCGCACACCCGCACATTGCTTTAAAACCCCATTCAAGTGAATAATCCACCCTTGGTAAAATAAAAAATCAATGTATATAGTTAGAAGCCAGAGACAAAGGTCAGACTGACAGTATTGCCAAACACATAGGAAAATGTGAGGTCAACAGTCAAGAAATCACATCAAGGAAAAAGCACATAAACTTGATCTTGGAACAGATAAAGGGTTAGAGCCAGTGACAAAAACACTGAGTGTCAGAATCCTGGTGCATTTTTCTAATTTACCATCAGTGGCCGCTGTTTCTCTCACGCTGAACTATTGTGTTGCACTTCCACTCTTCACCACTGGAGGCTGCTGTGTTATCCTAGGATTTACTCTTAACCAAGATCACCGATGTGTGCCAATTTGACGCCATCTTGTTTCCTGTTTGGGCCTATTTATACCCATGAGGCAATTCAACCATTGCTCGAGTATTGTGACTCGTTTCCAACCACACCCCGGACTACTACTCTACAGCATCTAACTGTGCCTGGCTTTCTTCCATCTGGCCACTGGATTCCAACTGTGAGTACTAGTATCGTGACACTGAGGCAATGAGTGTCTGGACCCTGGCACATGGCCGAAGCTACAAAGTTACGTGGAAAGAGAAGCAAAGGGCGTTATTGGACCAGACAAGATTATAAACATTAGACCTTTTGCAAGGCTTGTCTGGACAGAAGTGTTTTAGGTGTTCAAGTTTGTTAGATAATTTGCAATGACATTTCTCCATCTAACAAGAGAAATAAAATTTCTTCTTGGCAATTTATGACCTCTTTTATGTTCCATAGCACTTTCAATTACTCAGGTAGAAAATGGAGCCCCAGAGAAGTTTAGAATGCAGAAACTTAAGTTCTTCATAACAATAAGAATTTTACTTTAATATTACTACACTAATTCCAAATCTGTACATAATGGGTAATGGGATCAATACAAATGTGGATATAATCTGGTATACCTTGGTTAGAAGAAGATTTCAGGAACTGGCCTAATAAAGGCCCAAATTTACCAAAAAGCTAATTTTCAAGAGAATATACATAGTTTGATGTTGCCAGTGGAATATCATGTTTTATATCCAGGAGTGCTGGATTATGTTTTGGCACATGTTTTGACCTTACCAACAAAGCTCTAAAATTCAACCTAGATCTCTGATTTCACAGCTTTAAAGAGGAAGTATAGCAGAAAAAAAATATATGTATAAAGGTAATTAACAATAAGTTACTTGAGCTCAAAGAACAAATTCCCTCCACTATAGGCACTGAGCTTACTGGCAATTAGTCAAATTATCAGTGTTCTTTAGTGCTACAAACTGTAGTACAATCTACCTGCTGGGACCTTTCCCATAAGACATCATGAGGGGCCGAGTTTTTCCAAGACCTTATAAATTACAGCAATTTCTAGCACAACACTGACATTATTACATGCAGGACCTTCCAAAACATCCTCATAGCATAGTCAACAGAAAATGATGTCCATAAATTCTAACCGATCATAAACATGGCCAGAGCAACAGAAATAACATTACCCATTTACTTTATCTATTAATCTCATATCTATATCATATCTACCTATATCTCTCTTATATCTATCTGTAATAGCAGGTTATGGACCCAATGCACCAGCTATCCATTTTGACTTTGGACCACTCCCAAGGGTGTTGTCCAGGTGGCCTCCCCAGTATTACCCTTTAATTAGAAATGGGCGAACCACTTCATCACAAACTGGGTTTGAGCCAAATATTCCAAATTGTTCGTTTTTTTGCATGAAATCGAACAAAAGGCAATTCATCTTGGACAAACTAAAATGGCATGTTTGAGCTCGAAATGCAGAAGAGACACGTGTGTGTGTGACTTTGACATTCTAGCACCACCTGACATCAGCTGAGGTCATATACAGTATATAAGACGCTGCAAGCGTCACCAGAAGCTAATTTCAGTAATGGTGGAGATAGTGTAGGGTCTGTGATTGATCTCACTGCATCATACAGAGCACAGTTCTGAAAATCTTGCAAGCAATAGTTAGAATAGGAGAATTTAGTCAGATTCAAGCAATTGCACAAGCAGATTAGTGATAGAAATCAATAGATAGGAGTGAGGGTATATCAGTTGCTGCTGTTTGAGCTTGAGATTGCTGTATTCCTACTCTAATACAGAATTACAGACACACAGAAAGGACAGTTAACCCTTTCACTGCCAATAATCTAATTTTGTCTAAGTCTGTTGTGCAATAGATCAGTTTCATCTGTATACACAGTCTTTAAACAAACTTTGTACTGACAGAGCTAGTGAAAAATCTTTAAGGGCTTTTTAGGCAAGCGTTTAAATGTTTTCATTAAATACATAGCATCTGCTGTTGTAACAGAAAAGTACTGATTCTGCAAGCACAAATCTGAAAAAAAAAACCTTATTTAAGCGTTCTAGCTTGCACTTATTTGAAAAAAAAAACTCTAATTAATGGGGTTTTATTGCATTTTTTGTTGTTCACCCAATATACAGTCTAGCCTGCGCATGTAACATCTCTACCTGTTCGGGTCTCTGCGCCACCTTCCGCTCACACGCTGCGGCGCAGGAGGCATGTTCAGTTTGATTTCTTGCTTAAGGTTCTTGTTGCTCAGTGCTACTACTATGTAATTCAATTTCAGCCACACCCATCTCCTGCACCTTGTTTTTTTCTGCTCCTCAAACAGTTAATCTTAGCTTTGCCTGTATGATTGACATCCTGCCTACCAAGCAAGTCTGGGGCAGGTCCTGGACTTCCTTTATACAGGTCCTCAGCCCACACATCGTCGCTGGCTATTGTACTCTGTCCAGTGACTTTGTCCTTGCTAGCTTCCTACTAGCTCTTGCTGTATTATTTCTTACTTCTGACCTTTGGCTCCCCCTGTGACTACTCTTTTGGATTACGATTGGGTACTGCTTTGTCTCTCTGGTTTTGACTCTGACTCTGCTTCTGTGTTGTTTTGTCTTGTCCTGTGTGTCACTTATTTAGAGAAGGGATCGGCTCCAAGTTGTCGGCTGTCACCTAGGACAGTCAGAAAAGTAGGCAGGGAAAGGGGCTGGGTCTAGTCTAGGGCTCACTGTCTCTGTTATTCTCTTCTTTCCTTGTTTCTGCAGCAGCACTGGGAAATTGCTCAACTGGCAATTTCCTTACAGCACATATGTAAAAAAATGCAGTCGTTTAAGTGTTTTTTTTTGCTGTTCACCCAATACACAGTCTAGCCTATACTGATCTGAAAAAAACTTGTTATTTCTTTTTTCTGCTCTACTAATCAAATACAATGTGATGGAGTGTTATTAATAAGAAAAAACATTTTTGCTACATATATATAGTATTGCTGTCTCCGCTAATATATAAACATTTTGTGTGTTCAGTTCACCAAATATACAGTCTAGCTGTAAGCGTCTTGCCAAACGAAGCAATACCCTGACACTACTGCAGCAGTCTGGGAGGAAGGACAGAGACAAGTGAGCCCTAATCTCACCCCAGCCACTGTCCCTTCCTATTGCCACAGTTACCCTAAATGGTAAAAGGACAACCTGAAGACAAGCCCTATACTGGGTAAGTGACACACAGAACAGGACAAGACAAAACCACACAGAAGCAGAGTGAGCAAGCCAAGGGGTCAGTAACAAACGAGCAATGCAGTACAAAATCTAAATCCAAGAGAATAGTCAAAGTCAAAGCCAGTGCTCAGAAAATCAGGTAACAAGGTAGCAAGGGAAATAATAAAGAGAGCAGGCAAAACACAAGTGCAATAACCGCCACTTGCAGAGAAGTGACATCCTGTATATAGAAAGTCAGGGCCCAGCCCCAGCTCTGATAGGTACACAGGCTGTCAATCACACAGGCCAGGAAGAGATTAACTCTATACCGTCCAGAGAGAAATGTTCAGACACGGGTGGGGCCGGAAATCCATTACACTGTCTAGGACCATGTTCAGACTGAGCAGCAAGAAACTTACAAAAAGAACCAAACTGAACACGCCTCCTTCACCACAGCGTGCGAGCAGAGGGCAGCGCAGAGACCCGAAACGGCAGAGACGTTACAGTACCCCCCCCCCTTTATGAGGGGCCACCGGACCCTCACCAGATAAACCAGTTTTAGTAGGACCCAGTATTTTCTCTGCCTTCAATTCAGGGTCTTTTTGCACAACCACAGACACTGGTGGGCCAGGCAAACATTTTTTATTCACCTGGTGTTTCCCACCTTTAGCAGCCGAGACAGTCTCCTCAGTAACACAATTTAAAGTGTGCAAAGCAGTCATATCAGCAAATACCTGGTTGCCTGAGTGGTTCTTCTGATTACCACTCAGGCACTGAAGCTTTTCTGCTGGTCTGCGAGGTCTGATCGAGCAGTCACTGATGAAATGACCGGAAGCACCACAGTACAGGCAGAGATTGTTCCTGAGACGATGCTCTCGTTGCGACTTGGCATCCATAACTGCCAGTTGCATAGGTTTCACACCAGGAGTCATGGGAGAAATAATAGGTTTTTCAGGAGAGAGAGAGGGAGAGACAGAAAACTTGGAAGAAGCAGACCCTATTCTCTCTTTAACATCTGGCTCAGCATATATAGACCCCAAAGACGAAAAAAAAATTTTCAAGGTCAATCCACTCCTCAGCCCCAGGAGGGAGTTTAAGGGCCCAAGCTTGTGGATCCCCCTGTATGAGGGATATAACTACTCCCACCATTTGGGCCTGGGATGCATGTGGATTAATCCGGAAATACAAGCGACAGGACTCCTGGAAAGTCTCAAATTTTTCTCGGTCCCCCGAAAAACGATCTGGGAAAAACATCTTCACCTTAAAAGGGGAAGCAACAGGCGGGGATACTGCAGCAGCCTCAGTAAGGGTCTGCACCAGTTTAGCAAGTTCAGCTACTAGACCTGCCAAACCTTCCAACTTGGCTGCAAGGCCCTGAATAGGATCCGTGCTGACCCTATAGGAAGCAATGGCAGAATGTATGGGCCGGTTATTCTGTAAGGGTCTTGCCAAACGAAGCAATACCCTGACACTACTGCAGCGGTCTGGGAGGAAGGACAGAGACAAGTGAGCCCTAATCTCACCCCAGCCACTGTCCCTTCCTATTGCCACAGTTACCCTAAATGGTAAAAGGACAACCTGAAGACAAGCCCTATACTGGGTAAGTGACACACAGAACAGGACAAGACAAAACCACACAGAAGCAGAGTGAGCAAGCCAAGGGGTCAGTAACAAACGAGCAATGCAGTACAAAATCTAAATCCAAGAGAATAGTCAAAGTCAAAGCCAGTGCTCAGAAAATCAGGTAACAAGGTAGCAAGGGAAATAATAAAGAGAGCAGGCAAAACACAAGTGCAATAACCGCCACTTGCAGAGAAGTGACATCCTGTATATAGAAAGTCAGGGACCAGCCCCAGCTCTGATAGGTAAACAGGCTGTCAATCACACAGGCCAGGAAGAGATTAACTCTATACCGTCCAGAGAGAAATGTTCAGACACGGGTGGGGCCGGAAATCCATTACACTGACTAGGACCATGTTCAGACTGAGCAGCAAGAAACTTACAAAAAGAACCAAACTGAACACGCCTCCTTCGCCACAGCGTGCGAGCAGAGGGCGGCGCCGAGACCCGAAACGGCAGAGATGTTACACTAGCCTGTGCAAATCTAAAAAAAACCTCTTGTTGGTATTACCAGTAGGTGCAGGATTGTAGTTGATGAAGTTTTTATTACTTAGTTCGCTCATCTCAGTCACAGAAGGATATTGCATCTGAGAGTGATGTGATCTTAAGTCAGGCTTCTATGTGTTCCTCCTCCTCCTACATAACACATAATTTACAGCAGGGCCTTTAAGGACTGTCAACAGTGTCTCCTTCACATTCTTCATAAACACAGATCCTCGTAGCGATGTGGAACCTCCTGAAAATTCTATTTCTCCTATTCAGAGCAGTCTTCCTCCTCTTTTTGATAAGCTGGATGAAAACAGTCAGCATTGTGTGCAAGCAGAGGAGGAAGACATGACTGTTGGTGATGGAAGTAGTAATGGCAGGGGTTGTGGTACTACTACTGGTAGTCGTTCTGGTGGGGGAGCTAGGAGAAAATATGGAGGTGAAAATGTTAAGGGTGCTCATTGCCGTGATGTGTCAGAAAAAATTCGAGGAAGATGATGACATGACATTAACGATGATGATTCTTATGTGCATAGGTGGTGACAGTGGTGATAGTAATGATTCCAGCTATTGCACAGGCCCAACATCCAGAAAGCCTGCCCGAGTAGTGGTAGTGCAGCAGGTGCTGTGGCAGCAACTACATGCGGTTATCTCGCATGTACAGATGAAATTTTTTGTACATTGGGAGAATTTTTTAGTACATTGTCAAACGATAAATCCATGGCGATGTGTAATTTATGGAAGCAGAAGCTTAGCCATGGCTATGCAGGAACAAAAGTAGGAACGACATCTCTACATACTCATATCACTATCTTATTTGGCAAAATAGACTTGGCAGAGGAAGTGGCACTGGCAGGGGAAGTGAACTAGACTGTTCTACTCCTTCTCCCTGTGATATTCCTTGTAGGCAGGCCACATCTGCAACAAGCACATGGTCATCATTATCATTATTATTATTATTTTTATATAGCACCGTTAATTCCATGGTGCTTTACATTTGAGGGTTTACATACAGTACACAAAATATACAAAACAAACATAATGCTAACAGTGACCAACTGGCACAGTGGGATAGATTACCCTGCCTACAAGGGCTTACAATCTATGAGGGAAGAGGGATAGAGACAGAAGGAGAGGGGAGAGGCTGAGCAAATGGTGGTGTGGTGACAGTAGCATTATTGGAGGTTGTAGGCCTTCCCGAATAGGTGAGTCTTCAGGGGCTTCTTGAAGCTTATGATTGTTGGGGTCAGTCTCATGTGTCTTGGTAATGAGTTCCAGAGTATGGGGGATGCACAGGAGAAACCTTGGAGACTGTTGTGTGAAGAGCGGATAAGAGCAGAGCGGTGTAGGAGGTCTTTGGAGGATCGGAGGTTGCGTGCGGGCAGGTAGCGGGAGATTAGGTTGGAGATATATGGAGGGGACAGGTTGTGGATAGGCTTTGTATGTCAACATTAGCAATTTGAACTCTAATCGCTGGGCAAAGGGTAGCCAGTGAAGGGATTGGCAGAGGAGAGCGGATGATGGAGAACAGGGGGAGAGGTGTTTTAAGCGAGCAGCACAGTTTAGGGTGGACTGGAGGGGGGCGAGAGTGTTTGCTGGGAGGCCATGGAGAAGGGTGTTACAGTAATCTAAGTGGGAGATTATGAGGGCATGGACTAGCATCTTTGTAGTTTCAGGGGTGAGGAAGGAGCAGATTTGATGGATGTTCTTGAGTTGGAGGCGGCAGGAGGTGTTGAGGGTTTGGATGTGCAACTTGAAGGATAGTTCAGAGTCCAAGGTTATCCCAAGGTAACTAACCTGTGGGACTGGGGTAAGTGTGGTTCTATTAACTTTGATAGATGGGTCAGGTAGAGGGGCCTTGCGAGGTGGGGCAAAGATGATGAACTCAGTTTTCTCCATGTTGAGTTTGAGAAAGCAGGAAGAGAGAAAGGAGGCTACAGCTGCTAGACACTCTGGGACTCTGGACAACAGAGAGGTAATGTCTGGTCCAGAGAGATATATCTGAGTGTCGTCAGCATAGCAATGGTATTGAAAACCATGAGATTCTATGAGTTGGCCAAAGCCGAGGGTGTAGATTGAGAACAGGAGAGGTCCTAGGACGGAGCCTTGGTGGACACCTACAGAAAGAGGGCGGTGTGCGATGTATGTGTGTGGTGTGTGGTGTATCATCATTATCACCAACTGTTTCTCCTCCTCCTCTTCCAAGTCAACATTAGTCATCCATAACGGAATGTGTCTCAGCCATACTTATGTTGCACACAACACCCTTGCAGCAATAAAACGGTCTGCCTTTGCACCACCTTATCTGGAACATTCCAACTCGGTGGAAATCCTCCTTAAACATGCTGGAGCGTCTTTGTGAGCAATATCAACGATGTGATCCATCTGTTGTATAACTTGCAGGAAACATTTACACTTATGCAACGAGGGATGGAAGAAGAGGAACAGTTTCCACCTCTTAGTCAATGTCATCACCCTGTGTTGATGGAGGATGATCTGGGTCAGGGTCATTATGGTGGAAGAACAGTGACTCCTAGGCTGGAAGAGGAGGAAGACTCTCCCTTGGATGCACAGGGGGCCCTTGATACAGTATATCACAGGCACAACCAGTGGAGGAGGCTGACCCTTATTTCTTCCAAGATGATGGTAATGATGACAGCTGCAGTAGCCAAGAACATCAACCATGGTGGATCCCTGGGTCCACGCATATGCTGGCATGTTTCGCTGCTTAAACAGTGACAAGCGTATAATTAGCATCAAGCAGAGGGTTTAGTACTGGTTGGCGGTGCTTTTAGACCCTTGCTATAAAGAGAAAATGGGGTCATTCATCCCTGCTTCCCAAAGAGAAGAAAAATTAGAATATTATCAGGATAGGCTGTATACCCAGCTCACTGCAGTGTTTAGGGAGACCACTGCAACTTCCAGCCACACTCGTACCTAGGTAGCCTCTTCCTGCTTCCAGTCCACCTCACTTAGCCAGCACTCCACCTCCTCTACAGTACAAGTGCCACAGCTCCAAGTGTCAGGAGAAGTAAAAGCAGCAGCAGCAGTATTTCAATTCTGGAATGATGAACCAGAAATCTCACCTTGCAATGCCAACTGAATCCACAACAGACAACTGATACCCACCAGCTGCACCAGTAGATACAGTCATACCTGGAAGTGCACCTATATTCCAGAAGATAATTCTGACCCCATGGAATTCTGGGTGAATAGGTTAGGGCAGTGGAAGGATCTGTGCCAAACACCTCCAGCTGATGCCTCTGAATAGTGATGTCACCATCTCCCTTATCATGTTTCTTTTACTTTACTACTGCTGAAGCTAACAGCACTGCCACCGCTCAGACATCTCTTCCAGCCTGCCTTAGTGTTGGCATAAAAAAAAAAAAAAACATTTTGATTTCACATTTGTCTCCCAAATAACTGCACTTAAAAGTAATCAAAAAAGTCATAACTGTCATTTGTGTCTAAAAAAACCATGAGCAAGAACCTTTTCCTAATAAAAGTGTAACTTTTGAAGCATTTTAATAGTTAAAATTTGTAAAAGCAAATGTCAGCGAGTTAGTGTGTATGGTTAAGCTCGGGGTTGTATCCACTGCTTAACCATCCATTTATCCACTGCTTAACCATCCATTTAACCATCCATTTATCCATACACATACATGTCACTTTCACTTTGATATAACTTCGACTGTGTTTGCCTTAGAGAGCTATAAATTGAATAGATATGTTCCTGTGAGCCCTGAGAGTGTCCTACATTATTTTTAAGCCATTTTAAGGTGTGATTCATACCAAATTCAACCCGTAACGATTATTGGACCCAAGCCACCCAAACCCAAAACAAATGCGAATCCATATCTACCTTTAATCCCTGTACAGGGGATCCGGACTTTACTGCAGATAAACTATTAGATCACTACCTCTTGGATTGGTCCTAGTATGGGTGGCAGCCAGCTAATGGCCAGAGTGGCACTGGTGCATAGCACCAAGGTTTAGGCAACAGAATAGTGGAATATTGTCTGTGTTCATGGGCAGACAAATAAAGATCAGAGATGTAGATGGTCAGGGTGGGCAGTACGGGTTAAGATATCATAGGCAGGTCAAGGTCCGTAACAGAAATCAGACAGATCAGGATGATCAGACAGATCCAGAGTCAGGGAACAAGTCAAAGGTCAATACACAGGAAAGCTGTTAGAATACAGGTCAAACCATGAAATACTATTTTAAATAGGTTGTGGGCATGGCTCGGAAAGTTTAAATAATGTGGGTCCTGGCCCTTTAAGAATCAGCAAGGGATCTGGAAAAAGAGGAGGAAGGTGGGGCAGGCAAACGTGGAACAAAGGTACATTGATGCCTTAGGATAGGCCATCAATATTAGATCTGTGGGGGTCAGAGACCTGTGTCTCCCACAGATCACCTTTACTGAGACAGCCTGGCTCCCGGAAAAGTTTACATTCCAGAAGTGGTGATGCTCACTTGCTGTACAAAGTGAAGTGTTGAATTTGAGTACTACAGCGCTGCCCCACTAAAGTCTATATGACAGCAGAGCAGCACCTACACCACCGCTACAGTTTATACGGCAAGTGAGCAGCGCGGCTCTTGGAATGTAAACAATAATGGGAGCCGTGCTGTCTTAATACAGCTAATATTGATGGCCTATGCTAAGGCGTAAATGCACCTATCTTCCCTGTTGGTGTCATCCACATTTGCCTGTGTCAGCAATAATTTTATTCACTGTATTCAGCAGCAGAAAGGGTGGAGGCAGGTGCTGCCTGCCAATTCATTAGAATTCTGGCATGTTGCTGACCAATATCATGCCAGCAACAAAGTAGACTTGATTTTAAAAATTGCTGCATCTGTGCTGCCCCCTGTATACTATAACATGCACCGCACCCCCTAAATATAACAATAAAACAAGCGATTGTGCCATTTTTAGTTACACCATTTAACGGTAAATATTGTGTTGACTTTATTATGTGGTTCATAACTGTAATGGTGATACTAAATATGTCTATGTTAGGATACGTTCACACTACTGTTGTTAGTTAGGATGATGGCAACAGACATTACCTGTAGTAGAGTAACGGACACAGATTGAGTTGCCTCCATCAGTGTCCATTTCTATTGACTCTAAACTTTTGCAAAGTTTTTTTTTTTTTTTTGAAGCGATTAAAACATAAAAAATATATATATATAAATTTGGTATCCCTGGAATCGTACCAAACCATAGAACAGGTGACATGTCATTTTGGCTAAACAGTGAATGCAGTAAAAACAAAGCTGGCAAGAAAGTCGCGCAAACGTAGTTTTTCTCCAATTCCACCCCATTCTGTTTTTTCCAGCTTCCCAGTACATCGTACGGAATATTCAATGGTACCATTACAAACTACAATTTGCCCCACAAACATTAACATGGTTCTGTAAACAGAAAAATAAAGTTATGGGATTTGGAAGGTGGGGAAGTAAAAAAAAAATGCCTGCACTGGTATATTCGAAGAAGTACTGGCTTGTACAATTTGTGATAGTGTGCCTGGTTAAAAAGTGAACAAGAAGTAGCTTAAAATAACAATAAAAAGACTTAAAAAATTACCTGGTTTTAGGGAAAGATGCCACCAAGTATTTTTTATAAACACACGGTAGGTGTATTAGAAGAAGTACTATATTTTAAAAGAGATCCAACAGACTTGTTTTTTGAAGAAATAATTGTGGCAGTGTGCCTAAATTAAAAGTGAAGAAAAGAAACTTAAAAAGATAATAATAAAAAATATATGTTTAATGTTGCTTTCATTATGCCAACAGTGTAACAGTGGCAACTGGCAAGTTTGCAACTACAAAATTTGTAGAAAAAATTGTGGCAGACTGTCAGTGTACCTGGCTGAAAATTAAAGAAGTAGCTTATTAAAAAAATAAAGATAATTTATTTTTATCATACCATAAGTGTGGCAGTGGAGGTGAAAAGTACAGAATCTGAAGAAAAATTAGAATTTTGGCATACAGGCAGGGAAGGTACTTTTTGAAAAAACAACATGCCAAAAGTAATGCCTGTCTGAGAGCAGATGTCATACCAACATGGCATGAGATGAGTAATAAAAACAGAATCTTAAGACAAATTTTAGGTTAGACAAGCCAATATACAGGTGCATCTCAATAAATTAGAATATCTTTGAAACGTTTATTTCTTTCAGTAATTAAATTAAAAATGTGACCTTCTATATTTTCTAGATTCTTTACACACAGAGTGTTCTATTTCAAGTGTTTTATTTCTGTAAATGTTGATTATGGATTACAGGTAATGAAAACCCAAATCTAAGAAAATTAGAATATTGTAAAAAAGTTCAGTATTGTAAATTCAGTGTGTCACCTGCCAAGGTTTCCTAAGCCTTTAAATGGTCCCTCAGTCTGGTTCAGTAGGACACACAATCATGGAAGACGCTGATTATGAATTGAATTACTGAAATGAATGAACATTTTAAAGATATTCTAATTTATTGAGATGCACCTGTACCTATGGCAAACTGGGCCAGCTCTTGCCACTTGCCTAATCTGCTGGCCCAGAAATCCATGGAGTCCTGTTCATATTGCACTATCATCTTTCAGCATAAAAAGCAATGGCATATTACTATAAACATAAAAGTAACCCAGTGAATGTCACACATTACTTTGGGTTAACTCCCAGTACCAAAACCTCAGCCATTCATCGCTGAGGCACAGGAACTTGAATTGGTAGATCGGCTGCCCAAGATTCATACTTTCACACAGAAGTTGAGGACACGGAATGGCACTAGGTATAAATTTCTCTTGCTTCATATCAATCTCTTGCAACTCTGTCTAAGGAAAGTATGAACTGGATTTTGCCAGAGTGTCAGCTTGCAGCTTCTGTTTTACAGATTGCTCAAGCAGGTCTACATTGAAAGGACAGCCATATATAACTTGGAAACTTTCATTGGTACTACAAGAAGAAAAAAATTACTGTGTGGATGATATGATAGATTTTGTTGTAAATGTGCCTTACAAACAAACTGGCACATAACTGGCATTGCAAGAAATAAATTTGTGTTGTCTTGGCTTCCAAAATGTTGTGTTTAACATGGCCTACACTGACTGGTTAGCATGTGACAGGACTACAAAAATATAACTGTGTGGGTGACAGTATGATAAATTTCCCCTAACTGGCCCAAAAATGGGCACTGTATGAAATAAATGTCTAAACAACAACTTCTAAAATGTTATGTTTAGCATGGTTTACACTGACACATAAATAACTGCAAGAAATATAACTGTGGACGGTATGCTAAATGATCTGGTATATGAGGCCTGAGCAAAATACTGGCTGCAGGTTACACAGTCTGTATATAAAAATATAAGTCAGACAATGTTATCAACTTGTGGTTAACAAAACCTGATTTAGGCTGGGGCTCCACGTGGCGTAAATGCCGCGGTTTGGCCGCGGCGGAAATGCTGTGGAAAAAAACGTAGCGTTTTACAGTCACTGCAAGGTGGATGGCCTCTGCCCTCTGTCCTCCTTCGCCTTTCCGAAAATCATAAGGAAATGCAGTACATGCTACACTGCATGCCAGATGATGTTGCAGAGTACCCGGAAATGCCGCTTGTACTAGGAGCATGTACTGCGCCTCCAGCTGCACTGTGACGTCATCAGGCATGTAGTAGTAGTCTATACTGCACTTGCCGAAGACTTTCGGAGAGACGAGCAAGGACAGAGGGCTGTCCCTCATCTTCTGGTGAGTGGACCTTGCTGGGAAATAGGAGCTATAATCTGCAGCACTCACCAAAGCCCAAACAGCAGATTACATGCCAGTAAAGCACCTTTCACTTCAATTATATACAGTACAGACCAAAAGTTTGGACACACCTTCTCATTACAAGCGTTTTCTGTATTTTCATGACTATAAAAATTGTAGATTCACACTGAAGGCATCAAAACTATGAATTAACACATGTGGAATTATATACTTAACAAAAAAGTGTGAAACAACTGAAAATATGTCTTATATTCTAGGTTCTTCAAAGTAGCCACCTTTTGCTTTGATTACTGCTTTGCACACTCTTGGCATTCTCTTGATGAGCTTCAAGAGGTAGTCACCTGAAATGGTTTTCACTTCACAGGTGTGCCCTGTCAGGTTTACTGAGTGTGATTTCTTGCCTTATAAATGGGGTTGGGACCATCAGTTGTGTTGTTCAGAAGTCAGGTGGATACACAGCTGATAGTCCTACTGAATGGAGTGTTAGAATTTGTATTATGGCAAGAAAAAAGCAGCTAAGTAAAGAAAAACGAGTGGCCATCATTACTTTAAGAAATGAAGGTCAGTCAGTCCAAAAAATTGGGAAAACTTTGAAAGTGTCCCCAAGTGCAGTGGCTAAAACCATCAAGCGCTACAAAGAAACTGGCTCACATGAGGACCGCCCCAGGAAAGGAAGACCAAGAGTCACCTCTGCGGAGGAGGATAAGTTCATCCGAGTCACCAGCCTCAGAAATCGCAGGTTAACAGCAGCTCAGATTAGAGACCAGGTCAATGCCACACAGAGTTCTAGCAGCAGACACATCTCTACAACAACTGTTAAGAGGAGACTGTGTGCAGCAGGCCTTCATGGTAAAATAGCTGCTAGTAAACCACTGCTAAGGACAGGCAACAGGCAGAACAGACTTGTTTGGGCTAAAGAACACAAGGAATGGACATTAGACCTGTGGAAATCTGTGCTTTGAGATCCACCGGGTCTTTGTGCGACGCAGAAAAGGTGAACGAATGGACTCTACATGCCTGGTTCCCACCGTGAAGCATGGAGGAGGAGGTGTGATGGTGTGGGGGTCCTTTGCTGGTGACACTGTTGGGGATTTATTCAAAATTGAAGGAATACTGAACCAGCATGGTTACCACAGCATCTTGCAGCGGCATGCTATTCCATCCGGTTTGCTTTTAGTTGGACCATCATTTATTTTTCAACAGGACAATGACCCCAAACACACCTCCAGACTGTGTAAGGGCTATTTGACCAAGAAGGAGAGTGATGGGTTGCTACACCAGATGACCTGGCCTCCACAGTCACCAGACCTGAACCCAATCGAGATGGTTTGGGGTGAGCTGGACCGCAGAGTGAAGGCAAAAGGGCCAACAAGTGCTAAGCATCTCTGGGAACTCCTTCAAGACTGTTGGAAGACCATTTCAGGTGACTACCTCTTGAAGCTCATCAAGAGAATGCCAAGAGTGTGCAAAGCAGTAATCAAAGCAAAAGGTGGCTACTTTGAAGAACCTAGAATATAAGACATATTTTCAGTTGTTTCACACTTTTTTGTTAAGTATATAATTCCACATGTGTTAATTCATAGTTTTGATGCCTTCAGTGTGAATCTACAATTTTTATAGTCATGAAAATACAGAAAACTCTTGGAATGAGAAGGTGTGTCCAAACTTTTGGTCTGTACTCTATTTATAAAAGTCAGAATTTATAAAAGTCAGAATTGCTACAAAAATGGCAAACAAAACAAAGTGATTTGTCACTCAAGGGTAACTGATGGCAGGTCAAAGAGTGTGTGTAAAAGAACAGGCATTATTGCAACAAAAGTTAACAAAAATTGATTTGGCACTGTGTATGTAACACAGTGCACACTACAGTCTCAGTACAGTGTACAGCTGCTATGATCTCTCGGTCTCTATCCCTATGTCTAAATAAATCTATCTAATCAATGCTCCAGATTACTCTCCTATAATTCTGTAGTCGTACACTGAGCTGGCGCTGTTGGCTGAACTTTCTCCTTACTATCACCTTCACAAAATACCTCCCCTCTCTGTGCATAATCTTATATAATGCATATGATATCAGACTGTGACCCACCATTAATAATTGCCTGAAAGGCTGTCATTGACAAAACCCCATGTAGTTCACACAGTCTGTAATTCACATCCTCTATGCTCTTCTTCCTCGTGTTGGACGTGGTGGCAGACATTTTGCTCGATTATATCAGATGAATCTCAAAAGTTTTGGTTAAGTTAGAGATGAAAACTATTGAAAAATGTTGGTCGAATCCAGTTTGCTACGAACCAGTTTGCCCATGTCATAAATCTTTACGTGGCATTTCTAAAATGGTACCAGTAGAAATAAGATATAAGAAAGTAAAGAATAAGGGGATGGCACTCCTGTGGCATCCTTTACATTAATTCTTTATTGATTATGCATGATGGACAGAAAACACCACTGATAGTAGTATAATGTTGTACCGTGTTAGCCATTGAAATTGAGCCATGTGTATAAAAATCTGTGAATTTTCAGTTCTTGTATAACACCATGTCTGATGAAGGAAGCTTGTGCTTCTGAAAGCTTACTTATAAATATACTGAGTTAGCCTCTAAAAGGTATCGCCTGATTTCTTCACTCTTCCAGAAAACACCACTGTGAGACATTAAATGTAACAGCAAAGTTTCGAGAATTTCCCCTTCATCAGGCTAAAAACATGAACATACATTTGTAATATTAAAAACTGCTGACACAGAGTAATAGGGTATGACAATAGTATACCAAATGGAATGCCCCAAAATGTAAGTATAGTGAGCATGAGAAATACTCACACTAAGCAGATATTCATATAATATTTTATACGTCCATTAGCTCCCCAAAAGTACTACATGAAGATTAAATTACAGTAAATCTACGTAGCAAAAGATATATATCAACAGAAATAAGTGAAGAAAACAACACATACACTGACTTTATACAGGGATAGATATGTCATGTAAGCCATTCATTTTACCAAGAAATGGGGGGAGTGGGGTGAAAGGGAAGACACAAGACAGCCAGATGAGAAAAATATATCTCAAATATAAAAATGCACCCTATAGCTACGTCCCTGCCTTCAGTCATATTACCAGGGACAACAAAGCAATATATATATATATATATATATATATATATATATATATATATATACACACAGTACGGAAAAAAAGTATTTAGTCAGCCACCAATTGTGCAAGTTCTCCCACTTAAAAAGATGAGAGAGGCCTGTAATTGACATCATAGGTAGACCTCAACTATGAGACACAAAAAGTTAAAACAAATCCAGAAAATCACATTGTCTGATTTTTAAAGAATTTATTTGCAAATTTTGGTGGAAAATAAGTATTTGGTCACCTACAAACAAGCATGATTTCTGGCTCTCACAGACCTGTAACTTCTTCTTTAAGAGGCTCCTCTGTCCTCCACTCATTACCTGTAGTAATGGCACCTGTTTGACATTGTTATCAGTATAAAAGACACCTGTCCACAACCTCAAACAGTCACGCTCCAAACTCCACTATGGTGAAGACCAAAGAGCTGTGGAAGGATACCAGAAACAAAATTGTACACCTGCACCAGGTTGGGAAGAGTGAATCCGCAATAGGCAAGCAGCTTGGTGTGAAGAAATCAACTGTGGGAGCAATAATTAGAAAATGGAAGACATACAAGACCACTGATAATCTCCCTCGATCAGGGGCTCCACGCAAGATCTCACCCCGTGGGGTCAAAATGATCACAAGAACGGTGAGCAAAAATCCCAGAACCACACGAGGGGACCTAGTGAATGACCTGCAGAAAGCTGGGACTAACATAACAAAGGCTACCGTCAGTAACACACTACGCCGCCAGGGACTCAGATCCTGCAGTGCCAGACGTGTCCCCCTGCTTAAGCCAGTACATATCTGGGCCCATCTGAAGTTTGCTAGAGAGCATTTGGATGTTCCAGAAGAGTACTGGGAGAATGTCATATGGTCAGATGAAACCAAAGTAGAACTGTTTGGTAAAAACACAACTCGACGTGTTTGGAGGAGAGTGAATGCTGAGTTGCATCCAAAGAACACCATACCTACTGTGAAGCATGGGGGTGGCAACATCAGGCTTTGTGGCTGTTTCTCTGCAAAGGGACCAGGACGACTGATCCGTGTACATGAAAGAATGAATGGGGCCATGTATCGTGAGATTTTGAGTGCAAACCTCCTTCCATCAGCAAGGGCATTGAAGATAAAATGTGGCTGGGTCTTTCAGCATGACAATGATCCCAAGCTCAGCGCCAGGGCAATGAAGGAGTGGCTTCGTAAGAAGTATTTCAAGGTCCTGGAGTGGCCTAGCCAGTCTCCAGATCTCAACCCCATAGAAAACCTTTGGAGGGAGTTGAAAGTCCATGTTGCCCAGCGACAGCCCCAAAACATCACTGCTCTAGAGGAGATCTGCATGGAGGAATGGGCCAACATACAGCAACAGTGTGTGCCAACCTTGTGAAGACTTACAGAAAACGTTTCACCAACAAAGGATATATAACAAAGTATTGAGAGGAACTTTTGTTATTGACCAAATACTTATTTTCCACCATAATTTGCAAATAAATTCTTAAAAAAGTCAGACAATGTGATTTTCTAGATATGTTTTCTCATTTTGTCTCTCATAGTTGAGGTCTACCTATGATGTCAATTACAGGCCGGCCTCATCTTTTTAAGTGGGAGAACTTGCACAATTGTTGGCTGACTAAATACTTTTTTCCCCACTGTATATATATATATATATATATATATATATATATATATATATATAAATATGTGCACATATAAATCAATTCATGTACCAGTATATAGTGCATACAGTGGTCTTTCAAGATACAATATTAATTGATTCCAAAATACCCATTGTAAGTTGCAACCACTGTAACTTGAGACCATAACTCTGTGGAAAACTAGTAATTGGTTCCAAAGATCACAAAGATTCACCAAACATATATATAAAAAAGTAGATAGGAAAATCATCAGATAACAAATTTAGATATAACAATCCTTTCACATGTATTTAGAAAGAACTTCTAAAAGCTGTAAGTCACTTTCTATGATGGTGACAGGCGCTTTATCAGGGTCCAGAAAAGTATATACAGTGCTCCAATAAAATATCATGGTGCTGCTCTTACCTGGTGTGCAAAGGAGCAGTTCACCCTGCACCAGTAAATAGAAGTACAGAACATGCAGCTCTGTTAGATATAGTCAGCCAGTCAATGCATGCACTTCACTATCTGGGGTTTTACCAAATGACCATGCTGAGTTATTGGAATCTGCAGCTAAGCATTGTATGTCTCAGTTCAAAATATCAAAATGGTCTTTCTGGACCACTATCTTGAAAATATTGTATCCTGGGGCCATTGTAATTTGTAACTGGAGGGACCACTGTACATCCTACCAATTCCCATTAGTTCATGATGAGTACAATTCATGAATACACAAGTAATAAATATAGAAATGCAACATAATTAAATAGTATATAGGTGCATAAAAAGACAAAGAAGAAAATATGTTCAGTGCTGGTCAAGTGTATTGTGGCAATGGTCTCATAGAAGCAGCATCCAAGACAATAAATTGTGCATAGTCCATGCTGACTTTCCCTATGAAGGTACTACACCAGTATTCCACTGATATCAATCCAAAGAAAAGATTCCAGACAGAGCCATATAGTTTTATAGAGCTTATTATACTAAAAGCTTATTTTAGTAAAGTGCTGCTGTAGTAATGGTTATGTATCCAAATGAATATGCATTACTCAAACAGTGGTTAGAGAAAAGCCACATATACTCCATCCAAGTTATTACCACACAGAGGGAAGTTGGATATCTAGACAATGTGCAGTTCTTTAAGCAGTATTTAACAAATACCTACATATACTTTGCTGTAACATATTCCTTTTTTTGCACTGCCACATTCTGATAGAAATATTTTTTCAGTCACATCCTAATATAGTTCAGTATCTGGACATAATAGGTGACAGCAGGATGAAGCCAAAGGTAAGGTGGGCTCAGGAGGATTGAGAATTGGTGAAGAGAGGCTGTTACCTATTGTGATAACCCAATAAGTAGCTGCCAATTGTCACTGTGTGGGGCCCAGTAAAGGGACATTATAATGTCAGGGGCACCTAAAGGGACATTATTTCCCTATGTACTAAGGGCACATTGTACATATGTGGGGGTCACTAAGTAGCTAAAGGAGATTTATACTGCGTTACGAAGTGGGGTGCACTATCTGTTCCACTAGTCCCTTTATTCCTCACATTCTGGGAAACCCATTCCACTGGAAGTCATACCCTCTGAAATGCACACCTATCCTCCCTAAGAATAATTTTCAACTATTGCCATTGTTAGCTTGTTCCATGGTTCAGTTCTGATGCAGTACTAGTTCTGATTCAGTAGTTCAGTTCCATGGTTCAGTAGTAGACAGGTGTGAGTATGAACACTGTGCAGTCTGTAGCCATGTAGTCCTATATGCAGCAAGCTGCAATGAACTGTCTGTCCTGACACCTTTCAATCATGGCCGACATAGCTTTTTCAGTAGATTTGATGTTTAGTTGTGCCAGATGGAGTAGCCTACATTTCTCTCTTAACAACTTTAGGTAGCTACTAGTAATGGCAAACCTTGTGAGATTCCACAAATATTCGCAAGATTCGCCGCAAGTGATATTATTAGAATCTGGCAGAGGCCACAAAATGCTGGGAAAGAAGTGCGGACACCCAGAAGAGGTCAGTATCACTGTTTTTATTATGTATTCACCTCCCTGGACCTCCGCTTATTATACGCTGGGCTCTGAAGAGTCCCCAGAGTATAATAATGATTTCCAGATGGCAAACCCAATAAAATCTCAGGTTTGGTACTTCCTTTTTCATACTGGAAACTGTAGAAGCTCTGATGACTTTGTCATCTAGTCATCATAGTTTGGTCTCTGTAAAAGTTCAAATTATGGGCATATCTACCAGGGTAGCAGGCCTGGCAGCATCTATGAGGCCCAACAACCAAAAGGGCACATTTCCACTGAGGCCTAAGATTTAGTTAGTGATAACTATGGATGATGGAAGAGGATGTGGAAAACTGAAAAACTCCATTACTTTACTGGGATTTCTTAATGCATGCCTGTGACATCATTATAATTACTTTCTTCATATGCTGTGATGTCTCAGTGTATACAGTGATCACTTTGTGTGTGTATTAATGTCTGTGCTATGAATTCATAGTTGACATTACCCTGGCACTGTGACATCACTGTGTGCATTATGACCTGTACTGCAACATAACTGTCTGCGTTATCTGAACTGTAAAATCACTATGTGTGTTATCCCTGTGTGTAAAGGAGACCAAAATAACTGTTCTGAACTTGCAATCTAATTTTGTAATGGTAGAATGAGGCTACATTACAAGTTTGACATTGGGGCCCCATGGTTACTTGTTACACGCCTGTAGCAAATAATCGTGAGTCAACTCACTCTAAGCAGGGTCTGTGAAAATACTGCTTTTAGGAGATAGAGAAAAAAAAAAAAAAAAAGAAAAGACATGCACATCCCAATATTATACATTGATCTTATGCTTTTCAAAAAAACATCTACAAAAACGAACACAAGGTTCTTAGTATACATATCAACCAATTGGGAATGGCAGCACACAGCAACCACCATCACTACAACACAGTGTCCACAGGGAGAGCAACCAAGCAGCCAGACAACACCTGTGCTGCAAGGTTAAGCCCACAGGCACAGGACCACAGCAATTGAAGACACCACGCAGCACTGCAACATGTAACTAGAACCTCAAAAAGTTCATCTTACCACATGGCCTCAGTGAGAAAATTGAGACCTAGCTGAAGGTTCAAACTTCGTCCAGCACTTGGCCAGCAGATAAACATGGAGACTTTATTCAAGGCATAAAAGTGACCACCACAGCGCTACTCTCATCCTACTGGTGGTCGTTTTTATGCCTTGAATAAAGTCTTCATATTTTTCTACTTGCTGAGTGCTGGACGTTTATGCCTTTGCTGGTTGTTGTTAAGTCAGGAGTGGGCGTGAGTCACGTGCACCAGCTTATGAAGGAACATCACGGCTAGTACCTTCTAATAGATGGCTCCCTTATGCAGTCTCCTGCTAATGAAAAAGACCTAGACTGTATGGGAGGCGTGCTGGTACCAAGGGGTAAAAATGAGTAGATTAGTTGACAGAATTGCTATAAAACATTTTGGAGAGGAAAAAAAAGAGACGAACCGCACATCTTATTATTATACAATGATCTTATACTTCTCAGCAAAATCTACAAAAATTAACACAAGGTTCTTAGTATACATAATGATCAAAGTGTATAAGCCCACTAGCCACTTATAGTTTGACCCCATGGTTGCTTGGCACATGTCACTGTTTGGCAGTCTAATGTATATGGCCGTCTTAAGAACTGGGAAGAAGTTTGAAATGCATAACTGGATTACCTTCCAAGTGTACACGATGGGGATACTTTCAATGTCAATCTTGATATCTTAATTTACTATGAGATATATCTTCATGCAGTCTAGATTGAATTCTATGCCAGTTCATAGTTGGCATAAATTTCAGTCAACATTTCAGACATAAAACTAGCACACATTATGCTATATACAGTGCCTTGCGAAAGTATTTGGCCCCCTTGAACTTTTCAACCTTTTGCCACATTTCAGGCTTCAAACATAAAGATATAAAATTTTAATTTTTTGATGAAGAATCAACAACAAGTGAGATACAATTTTGAAGTGGAACGAAATTTATTGGTTATTTTAAACTTTTGTAAAAAATAAAAAACTGAAAAGTGGGGCGTGCAATATTATTCGGCCCCTTTACTTTCAGTGCAGCAAACTCACTCCAGAAGTTCAGTGAGGATCTCTGAATGATCCAATGTTGTCCTAAATGACTGATGATGATAAATATAATCCACCTGTGTTTAATTAAGTCTCCGTATAAATGCACCTGCTCTGTGATAGTCTCAGGGTTCTGTTTAAAGCGCAGAGAGCATCATGAAGACCAAGGAACACACCAGGCAGGTTCGTGATACTGTTGTGGAGAAGTTTAAAGCTGGATTTGGATACAAAAAGATTTCCCAAACTTTAAACATCCCAAGGAGCACTGTGCAAGCGATCATATTGAAATGGAAGGAGTATCAGACCACTGCAAATCTACCAAGACCCGGCCGTCCCTCTAAACTTTCATCTCAAACAAGGAGAAGACTGATCAGAGATGCAGCCAAGAGGCCCATGATCACTCTGGATGAACTGCAGAGATCTACAGCTGAGGTGGGAAAGTCTGACCCTAGGACAACAATCAGTCGTACACTGCACAAATCTGGCCTTTATGGAAGAGTGGCAAGAAGAAAGCCATTTCTCAAAGATATCCATAAAAAGTCTTGTTTAAAGTTTGCCACAAGCCACCTGGGAGACACACCAAACATGTAGAAGAAGATGCTCTGGTCAGATGAAACCAAAATCAAACTTTTTGGCCACAACGCAAAACGATATGTTTGGCGTAAAAGCAACACAGCTCATCACCCTGAACACACCATCCCCACTGTCAAATATGGTGGTGGCAGCATCATGGTTTGGGCCTGATTTTCTTCAGCAGGGACAGGGAAGATGGTTAAAATTGATGGGAAGATGGATGGAGCCAAATACAGGACCATTCTGGAAGAAAACCTGCTGGAGTCTGCAATAGACCTGAGACTGGGGCGGAGATTTATCTTCCAACAAGACAATGATCCCAAACATAAAGCAAAATCTACAATGGAATGGTTCACAAATAAATGTATCCAGGTGTTAGAATGGCCAAGTCAAAGTCCAGACCTGAATCCAATCGAGAATCTGTGGAAAGAGCTGAAAACTGCTGTTCACAAACGCTCTCCATCCAACCTCACTGAGCTCCAGCTGTTTTCCAAGGAAGAATGGGCAAGACCTGAAGCCCGCGGAGCCTAGGAGAGGTGAGTTACAGTGTTTTCTATGTTCCCTCACCTCCCCTGGGCCCCCGATCGTTATACTCAGGGGTCTCAAAAGACCCCAGAGTATAATGATAGCATTGTTTGTGGGGTCCGCGGTAGCGGCTGCCACAGGGCTCTGTTCCCGGGCCCCATAATGTTCCGGGCTCTGTGGCAGCCGCTACTGCTGCTACCCCGATATTTACACCCCTGGACGCATGGAAGATAAGACTTAACAAACCTGTGCTGTGGGCTTTAAAGCGGGTGACAATCATGGCTTTCATCTGTTGCCATGCAAAGGTTAAAATTATTTTTATTATTTATATAGGCCTTCCTGAATAGGTGAGTCTTTAGGGCCTTCTTTAAGCTTGTGATTGTGGGGTAATGAGTTCCAGAATAAGGGGGATGCACTGGAGAAATCTTGGAGACGGTTATGTGAAGAGCGGATAAGAGCAGAGCGGAGTAGGAGGTCTTTGGAGCTGCAGGGAACCCACATAGATTCCTGCGGGTATTTTGCAGCAGAAACATCCTCACATAATTTTTCAATATTCTGCATTGTATATTCTACAATACAGCATTGTCATCATGTTTGTTGCAGGTTAGCTGCATTGAAATGCAGTTGAACTAGGTGTGGCTGGCCAATCTGAGCAGAAATCTGAGTTATAACTGCAGATTTCTTAACCAAAATTTGTTTTAAAAAAATCCAGTGTAGATTTGACAGAGTTTTGTCATGCTAAAAAAGCCTAATGCTTTGTGAAGGGAAACAGGAAATGCTATGGAAAGTAAAGTTCCACCCCTGTTAAAGATATACTATTCAATTATTAAGCACAACCACACAGTGTTCTATAAAAAATATTGGAAAAATTAGAGCAAGTGGAGCAAATTCAGATCAAGACATAGACACTGAATGGAGTGACTGAGGACATGCACCAATATCCCTTTCAAAACAGAGGACTTTTGTTGTGAACCATAGAGGTCCTAGCAGTGGGACATCCAGCTATAGGACTGTGGATATGGAATAAGTGTTGTTCATGGGATAGCTCCTTTAAGCAGTACTTCCACATGCAGCACCATTCGTTCCGATTGAACAACAGCTATGTATTCTGGCATGATTAGATTACTAGTTCTGAAAGGCAAACACTCTCATTTTTGAGATTCATTCCTGAGCAAATGGTTATTAGGGAATACCACCTCACCCCACTACTGGCACACTGAGACGATCATGTTAAACCTTGATGCAAAATGGTAACATTCTGGAAACCTCAGCTCTGAGTCGCCATGGCAACAAAACCATATAATTATACAGGAGGATTGGAAACAAAATTAAAGAGCATTATAAAAGCATCTGGAAAACTCTCTTTCACTTTATAATAAAAGGTACTGTATAGTGATAATGATTATGTTAATATGAATGGATTTGTCATAAGGACTAGAAAATATATATCTGTATCAGTGCTAATTATCTCTAACATGAGTTTTAAATTAAACTGCTAAGAAGGCTAAGAAAAATAATAAAAAAATATTAGCACAATGTGAATTAAAGTCGAGTGAAAATTTTTGAAGGGTAAATGAGATTTGACTACCGGCTATAATACATATTTGAGTCAATTAGTTAACTAACTAGATATTTATTACTGTTACATTTGTCACCAAATTATATAGTTTTAAATATACTTTAGCAATACAATTTCATGTATGGACAAGGGAATGAGACCATAGATGACTAGTTATAAGCATGTATACTTTGCTGGGGTTTCCTGCTGCCCTCATTTTCTGGGCTCTAACATAAGAATTCTTTTAAAATGCCTTTATATTTATTAAGGCTAAATTGTATTCTTTTTAAATAGAGTTGTTTATAAAGTATCAAACTATTTACTTCCATTTTCTACAGATCTATATTTGCCGTACAATTTATGGAAATTACTAATATGGCAACAAAAAAATGTTTATATATAACTTCTAGAATTATACCACATAGTGTCGGACTGCAGTGCCTAGGGCCCACCAGTATAATTGATTGTGGGGGCCCACTAGCTGAATGTAAATATTGCCTGACTCCCATTTCTGAATTACTAAAAAAGCACCGACAAACATTTTTTTAGTATTAGCCTGCTTTCTAGCCCACACCACAAACTGTTATTGTCCTGTAGTCTTCTTAGTATCCTGCAGACTTACTCTTGCCTTGAGCTAGGGACTCCTTAGCTTTGATACCAAGATGAATGGTAATGGGGGCCCCACAGTGACAGTAAGAAGCCAGGACCCAGGAGGGTGGATAGTGGTCAAACTGCATCTGTGCCTAGATGCCATCTCAGCCACCCAATACAGCTCTATATTTAGAATAAACTATATATAATAAAGTTAATATTCTACGCAGTTTATTATATGGGTGCATAGGCTGCATGAAGTGATGTTTGCTGCCTATCTGTAGGTAGTATAAAGCTAGTGTACTGTGCCATGCACCACTTCTACAGGGTTTGGGGGTCAAAGGGTCCATTATCCATCTGGGTCAGGGGCCCACTGTGTAATTCACCTGCCCCCTTGTGGGCCAGGCATAGCCTGATGTCAGATATACTTAAGCCACACAAGATCCCCAGTATATATACTGGAATCACATAATCAAAATATTTTACAGTTCTCCTAAATAAATTCTCTCATTATCTGCTATACATTTTAATACAAGTTTTGCAGCTTTGAACATCTCCACCATATGAGATATATCTGAATCACCTGATGAAGATCCAGTCTCCAGATATTTCAAATGTGATACAAACTGTGATTACTAAAACACTAACATGTTATTTTTTTTTTTTTTTTAAATATCTAGATATGTGTGCTCTTAGGTTGACTTTAACATGTATTCGTCATTATTTTCTCCAAAGTATTTAGAAACCGTTTTTTACCCTCGCAATTTGGTTACTTGAGTTGCAAACTCTGATGCTTCAATACACCTGTGTGAAGCAAAAACTAAACCACTAGTTATCAGTAATCAATCCAGTAGTGTTCGAGACTTGATTAGGGTGAGTTCACACTTGCTCCTGGACTCCGTCCGCCATGAATCCGGCCTAAATGTCGGAAAAAAGGATTGGGAAAGGTTTGAGATGGTTTGCATTCACTTCAATGGGTTTTTAAAGCAATGCGCGGGTGTGCGATTGTACCCTCTGCACCGCAAAGCCTTTATTTTTGTTAGAAACAAAGTCGGACATGCAGGATTTTGTATCCGACGAAAAAAAATTGCTTTTGCGGCGCAGAGGGTGCAATCGCACACCCGCGCATTGCTTTAAAAACCCATTGAAGTGAATGGGTCTTTTAAGCAAACCGTCTCAAACCTTTCCCAATCCTTTTTTCCGACATTTAGGTCGGATTCATGGCGGACGGAGTCCGGGCGCAAGTGTGAACGCACCCTCATACTCAGTGTTGCAGCTTCTAGAGTGCCACCTATGTTCAAAATCTTCTGCAAACATAGCCAATATGTCTACCACTAAATCTAACAAAAATAAACTAAAATTTTTTGCAATGTGGGATTGAGATTAAATAAAATCTTATTCACTTTACTGGGACTGTAAAATGCAGCATTTACCATTGTGGGAAAGCTATTTTCTCTGGTATAGTTAGATAACTTTGAATCATCCATATATTCCTATGCAGTCAAATGAACTAATTGGGTCATAGTTCAATAGTTTGCTAATACCAGCCAAAATTATTATTCCTAAATATTGAGAGCTCTCCTTTTATATTCTCAATCTGTATTCAGTAAACAATTACATCTTTATTAAGAGGAAATAATATTGATTTTTGGCATTTTAGAGCCAACCTTGAATAGCTTCCGAATTCTTGTAAATACAATTATAAGTATATAATTGCAAGTATAAAAGGACTTGTCTGTGATTCCTTCCAAAGCAATAATAAATCATTGCATATAGTGACATTCCACCCCCTGTCCATTTCAAATCCCTCTACTTTACTACCCAATCTGATTTTAATTGCTAACAGTTCTATTACTAGAGCAAAGGCATGTGGGAGAGAAGACATTACTGATGGTTACCATGATCTACATGAAAATATCCTCACTTTGGGATTATCACATGTAGCTCAGTGTTTAGCACTGTAGCCTTACAGCGTGGGGTCCTGGGTTCAAATCCTGCCAAGGACAACATCTGCAAGGAGTTTGTATGTTCACCCCATGTTTGTGTGGGGTTCCTCCCACAGTCCAAAAACATACTGATAGGGAATGTAGATTGTGAGCCTTATATGGGACTGTCAATGTCTGTAAAGCTCTGCAGAATATTATGGCGCTGTGCAAGTAAGCATAATGACTTAATTCAGCTCTCTCTTTCTTAGACCTTAAAGCTGGTGAACAGTATCAACAAATTTTGATTATTGTTTCTCTGATGGATATACCCACAATAGTCTTCCTCCACAACTAATGATAGTTTACTTTTCCTATTCTCAAATACCTCAGCCAAAGTTTTAACATCACTGTTGATCAGAAAGATTAAAGAAATTGATTCTGGGTCAAGATTATGAAAGAAAACTAGCCTCAATGGCAGCAATAAATATATCCAACATCTGCCCTAATATATTTTCATTTCTAAATGATCATACTTTGTGCGCACTCCCCTGTATGGGGATCACCACATTGTCATACAGTACCATGCTTTGGCTATTATTAAATTAATATACTTGTTTTGGCAGAGACTATCTTGGCCTTAAACCTTCTCTACTTGCCATTCTTAATTCTTCTGATATTATAAAGTGTACTGAACCAAGCTCTTTTTGCATTACCTACTTTAGAGATTAGAATTGTATTTAAGTAACCTTCTATCTCTTCATTACACTTAAGGCATTTAGATGAATATAAAACTTTATAATAATTATAACTAACTTGAAACGTGCCTTCAGTATGTCTAACCATAAGACCCTTGCTATTCCTAATCCCTTTGATAAATGTTGAACCTTTTGGTTTTCAATTAACCTGACTAATAATCTTCCTGATTTTCTGCCCTCATAACACTTACTAGTTTTCTGAAACAGCACTTTCTCCTGGGATTTTTTTTTTTTTTTTATAAACTCCCCATAATCCTCTATTGCTTTTCTCCAATCCATCCTGGCCTCTATAGCTCTACAGTACTCTGTATATAATTTCTTTAGTTCAATTACTTTACTATTAAGCAAGGTTTCTTGTTTTTAAAACCTTTCTGGTGAGAATAATCTATTTCAGAAAAATGCCACAGAGGGTAAGGCCCCACGTAGAGAAATGCACATTTTTTTCCACAACATTTTTCGTTGCATTTTTGTAGAGTTTTCCTCTGCAGACTCTCTGCCCCTATTATAGCTATACAGAAAACACCAGCATTTCCGTAGGTATAATTGGCACGCTGTGATTTCCAAAAACGCAGGAATTTTTGAAAACACAGTTTTTCCACTGCAGAATCCCATCTACTTTGCAAGTAATGTAAAACGTTTTCGAAATGTGGGTCTTCAGCCCTAGGCTAAGGCCCCACATTGAAGAGGTGCAGTGTTTTTAGCTGTTACAGAAAAAATGCTGCAAAGTGATTTCCTTAATCTCGACCACATATTGCTTAAAAAAGAGCTGCAGAAAAGCTGCATTTTCAAAAACACAGCATGTTACTCTTCCCTATTTATTAAGGTTTAATCAGTGTTTATTAAGTTTTTGAACATTTCCAAGAAAAAGGAGTACAAATACAAAGAAACAGTACAATACATAAGAAAAATAGTACCAACAAGGCCCCGACACAGTCGCAAACCCCGCACAGACTCAAGGTGTGGTCAAATAGTGTAAAAGCAACTTAGTTCCTGAAGATAAGTCTCCTGCAACATGACAATACAGTAGAACAATAACTACAAAACTCAGGGTTAGAGTGCTAGCGCTATTACCTAGAAAGGTAATGGAAAGGAAAGGAATAAAGGAATGAGAAGAAAGGAGAGGTATGGATGGGGAAGAGGTAAGTCAGAATTGGGGGAAGGTAGGAGAGAAGAAGGGAGAGGGAAGAAAGAAGGAAGAAAAAACAAAAAAAGGGAAGGTGGCTGGTGGAGGACAAGGGGAGAAGGAAGACAGCGCTCTAGGAGCCAACCCCAATAATTAGCACACCAGGGTCCGAAACACCACCAACTCCTGAAAAGCATCCAAACACTGCCAGATAGAATGAAACCAGTGAAGTTATCCTCAGCCACAAGTTCCTCCACGTGTATAAAAAGTTAAGTTTGGTCCTTCCAATATCTAAAAATAACCACTTTGGCTGCCACTAAAAAGAGGTGCAGCAGATCCTTTTTTCCTATAGATTTAATAGGGGAAAAAGTTAATGAATGCAGCACGCTTTAGCTGTGTTTTCTTTTGCAGCATTTTTTAGCAGTGTATCGCTATGTGGGGCTTCAGGTAGGTATGCCATATATACCGTACCTTACAAGTGAACTATTTAGTGAACCTTTATTTATATTAAATAATTCCACCATATTTTCATTTTAAAGATAACCAGTAGGGATTAAGGGGTTTTTCTCATGAACATAACTATATTAAAATTTGTAGACAATTAAAAGTTCATCATTTTTGCAAATGTAAGGATTAAAATAATTTTGCAGAGTTTAAAAGATTTTCTCTAACCATCTTAGTGGTGACAGTCTTTTGTTTTGATAGGTTGCCAATGAACGCAGGAACTTTCTATAGTCTGACACTTGTCAGGAACCTAACCATGGTTTCTATATTGTGGATGGGTTATCTTCTCATGTATGTAGTGTCCATGCCTAATAACCTGTCCACAAGACAAAAGACTGTCACCACTAAGATGGTTAGAGAAAATATTTAAAACTCTGCAAAATGTTTAATTATTTATATTCTCAAAAATTTACTTTTAATTGTCAAATTTAAATATGGTTATCTTTTCAGGAAAACCCCTTTAAAGTATGTTTGTTTAGCGGAAATTTCAGAAAAAGCTGTATAGTGTGTGTACATGATTAATTACACGTTTATATATTATAGTACATAACAAACACTTATACTCACTTTCCTTACCTCTTCTGAGCATCCCTGCATCCGGTGCTCCTTCCAGATCTCCTTCCAGCCTCCTGTTTGACATGATGCTTTCCAGGGTCACCACTGAGGCCAATGAGTTGGCCTAATTAGTCACATGGGGCGTGCCAACGTCATGACACGTGCATAGCGCCATGACGTTAGTGCACCCCATGTGATAACTGAGGACCAATCACATTCCTCAGCGGTGACCCCAGAGCGCATAATGTCTTCCAGGAGGCCAGAATAAGGCAGAATAGAATTGCAAGGAAGAACAGAAGAGGAGAGGGAAAGTGAGCATAACTGTTATTTTTCCACACACAGGCCTCCTACCATTATATCCTGGGGTCTGGAGAGACCGAGAGTATAATAATTTCACTTTCAGTTCAATCCAAAACAAACTTTGGCCAAGCCACCCAAACCCAAAATGAAATGAATCTTCAGAGATCCACTCATCTCTAGCCAGGACCTGTCTATGCTCTGCGCACATGACTTGCATAGTTTACAACTTGTTCCAGCAGTGTCAAGGAATTTGTATGTCATAAGACTCCCTGCTCCCAGTCAGTGAGTGAGCAGAGATTTTTGGGAACACTCAAAGAGACTGCACTCTGCAGCAGGGAATGATGGAAATGTAGGTCAAAGGGCTCAGATGAGACCGGTAGTGGCGCTATGATAACTGCATTTGATAGAGGATCGCTGTGGGACAAACACTAAAAAGTACCATGGATCCAAGAAATGGTGCTACACAGGAATTGCATATATGAGCAGATTGGTGAGCTTTGTAAAGAAAAAAAAAAGTACTAACCAGAATACCCTTTTAACTAATCAGATATGTATTTCTTTGTCACCAAATTACTTAGTTTTAAATATTTGGAAGCAATGGTATTTAAAGTATGGACAAAGGGTTGAGACCACAAATGATCAGTGCACTTTCCTGGGGTTTGATAATTTTGACCCTAACGCAAGAATATTTTTGAGAAATGTAAAACAAATTAATATGTCATTATCTTTTTCAGAACTTTTCTTTTCATTAGTCCAGTTTTTTGAATAAAGAATACAATCTTAGCTTGGCCAAGACATTCTGCAAGAAAATCACATTTTTACTAATTTTAAATTGTATTTCGTTGCAAATGCAACAAGAAAAAAAGTAAAACCAGGAATGGGTTAAAAAAAAAAAGAACCTGCATTTTATACTTTCTCTCTTTTTATGATCCGCACCTTTACATATAAAAGGCTGAACATGTAAATAAAAAAGCAGGATTTTTAGTCACAGAAATTTCTATTAAAAATCTGCCACATGTGAACATTCTTCAGGTTTTATAATCTAGCTTGCATTAGATATGTGAATGGTAATAACTATTTTGAAGCTATAATCTTAACCCCTTGGCATAGCACCTAGTTTTGGCCTGGTTGGGGTACACATAATGTATAGAAAAGAGTAATTAACTCTTCCAGCACAATTATATACAGCACACATACACGTATAAGGCACAGATATATACAGCACACACATACGTATAGCTCACATACACTCATTCAGCACACAAACATGTTACACTTACCCTTCTTCCTGTTCGGAATCTTGTTTTTCCTTTCTCTGCAGGACCTTTGGGTCATGTGATGTGCTCATCAAAGGTTCTGCAGTGAATGGAGAAAGAAGACCTGGGGCAAGATGCTCCTGCATACATCATTGTATGCAGGGGCGCACCTCTAATGAGGCAAAGTGAGGCGGCCGCCTCAGGCGGCACTGTCCGTCACTGTCTGGGGGGCAGCATTTTTTACTTTATATTTACCGTAAACCAGCCCAGGACAGGCCGCTTAAAAAAAACAAAGCTGCGCGATACCTGTCCTGGGCTGGTTTACGAGATCTCCGCATCTCAGCGCAGGCGGAGATACAATGACGTCATTGCGCCTCCTACACTGAGACGCAGACGTTGCGAGCAAGAAGAGGAGGCGGCGGTTCCATCAAGGGATCGCAGGTAAGTGAAGATAACTTTTATTTTTATATATATATAAATAGGCCGTTACCTGCTGGAGTAACCCCAGCAGGTAACGGCCTATTTACTTATTAATCCCCGCGCCTGCTGTGGCCGCCTCTGCTTCCCCTTCTGCTATGGGATGCAGAAGGGGGAATCAGAAGCGGCTGTGAGCGGCAGCGCGGATTTGTAAGTGAGGCCAAATACTACTATTATTATACTATGGGGTATTTTCAGACCCTGGAGTATAATAATCGGAGACCCAGGGGAGGTGATAAACATAAAAACTAATGTTACTCAACTCACCTTCGATCCGATGTTACTCCCAGCCTGCTTCGGCCTTCTTTGGTGATGTCCCAGGCAACTTGTGAGCCAGGCCGACGTCATTATGTGGCGACGCCAGTCTGTGCGACATTGAAGAGGACCGAAAGCAGGGAGTGCACCGGAGCCCAGGTAAGTAACACTAGTTTTTATGTTTGTCACCACCTGGGTCTCCGATCATTATACTCTGGGGTCTGAAAAGACCCCAGAGTATAATAACAGTTCATGGGTGGGTCACTATGGAGAATAATACTGTGTGCAGGGGCCACTGTGGAGTATAATACCATGTTCAGGGGCCACTGTGGAGCAGTATACCAAGTGCAGGGGCCACTATGGGGCATAATACCGTGTGCAGGGGCCACTATGAGGCATAATACCGTGTGCAGGGGCCGCTGCGGGGCATAATACTGTGTGCAGGGGCTGCTACGGGGCATAAAACCGTGTGCAGGGGTCGTTGCAGGCATAATACCATGTAATACTGTGTGCAGGGGCCGCTGTGGGCCATAATACCGTGTAATACTGAATTTAAAAAAAAAAAACACCTAATCACCTGTCCCTTGTGCTCCGATGTCTCCCACTGCAGTCTGGTTCTGCTGCTCTGGTGTTTTCTTCTGGCGGAAGTCCCCACTGCACATGACCGCTGAGGTTGCTGACACGGGACATCACAGTGCTGTGGGGAAGAAAACACCAGAGCAGCAGGACTGGAACGCACTGGGAAACACCGGAGCACCTTCCCCAGCCTCATATTAAAAAAGTGATTATCCTGGACAACCCCTTTAGGTGGCACTTGAGCTTTATTAAAGGGGCTTTCCAGCTCATTTTTATTGGAAATCTATCCTTAGGACAGATTATCAATAAGAGATCAGTGGACCCCTCCTCTGATCAGCTGTATGAAGGGGCTATGGCGCCTGTTTATATCATGCGCTGTCTGTTTATAGTGACCGTATGATGTAATTCCAGCCTTGTCAGATGTGTATAGGAAGAGGCTGTAGTTACATTACATGACCAGTATGAGATGAATGACACTATGTAAACAGAGAAGCGGTCACGTCGCTTACACAGGTACCACAGTTCATTCAAACAGCTGATCAGTGGGAGTCCTGGATTTTTAGCCCCACTGATTAGTTTATTAATGACCTAGAAAACCTTTTAATTAGTTAACACCTGGGGCATTATTAATAAGGGGCACTATTTATACAGGGTACACATGGACATTAATTTAAAGATGCACTTGGGAGTATTATTCATTATGGAGGGTTATATCATATATTTTATAATTGGGGTAGCAGCAGGATGGGGGCTTTGTGTAGGTGAGGACAATGTGGGTTGGATGCCTGGAAAAGTGAGGAACCAAAGATGTCTGTGTTGCAAACTTTACAGAGACAAGTCACAGCTGGAAGAAGTGGTCATGGTGGTCCAAAGGGAAAAGAAGTGAAATGCGACCGATTAGTCAGAGACTTCACCTGTAATTCACAAAATGTTACTGCACTGTATTCACCTAAATGATAGAGGATAAATACCTGAGTGATGGGGGTCTGTCTGCTGAGACGCCCACTGAGCCTGAGAATTGAGTTTTTTTCCCCCACTGGGAGGGGAATTCAGCCTGACCGCAGCCAGGCTGAATATAAGCGTGTAGCTTGGTGGATGGACGAACCCATGTGGCTCTCATTCACTTCAATGGGAGTGTCATATATAGCCAAAGTACAGTACTCAGCTATCTGCGGCGCTCCTATTACAGAGAATGGGGCCATGCGGGCTCATCCATCCACCAAGCAGAAGGTGTGTGAAGTTACTTTCATTGTTAATTCTGTGTTGTTGATCTGATACTGAAGTAATGCAGTAAGAAGAATTCTTAAAAACTGTTTCATAAGTTTGTGTATGTTTATTGTACGACAATAACAACGTGTGACGCTAACAGTATGTAAACTCAATTTTATATATATTTTTTTTGGGGGGGGGGGAGGGCGTCTTTCTATAGTCTGCCTCAGGCAGCAAAGAGGCTAGGTTCACCACTGATTGTATGTGGGTACAATTTCTACTACAGTCTCCACATACATTAATGTGTGCAGGACTATTCAGGAGTGCAGGGCAGTAAGCTGAACTGCTGCTCCTTGTACTCCTGGGAAAGTGCCGTCTGAGGCCAGAGGCTCACCTCGCCCCATGGATGGTGTGGCCCTGGCAGGGCAAGCGCTTTACTGAGTGTACTGCACGTGCTTGTTGATGTCAGGCTGCACCCAGAAACAAAGGAGGCCAGCTTCAGAGGGCGACAGAAGCTTGTGCAAGCGGTGTCCATCTCAGAATGACCTTGTAAAAAAAATGTTTAAAACCTGTAAAATATTGAGGGAAGAAAACAATAAGAGAAAACACACTGAGAGGCAACTATCCAAAGACTCACTAGCACCCTCTCACATTAGTAACTATTTCCTTGGGACACATACCCTATTTGCTACACCTTAGCTGAGACTGCTGCATTGCATTTAGCAGCAATTACATGAGGAGCTCAGTACCTGCCTAAAGTATGATTCCTGCTCCCTCGTGACGCCACGGGTTTAACTTTGACTTGCTACTCAGAAATATGGACAAACACTAGATCCCTACATTTCTGTTACTGCCACATCTTTTCACACTTTTTTTTAAATACAAAATAATCTCCTTGTAAGTAAAACACAAACTTTCCTGCCAAACTAATCTGAGGAAAAATGTGACAGTAAGTATTCAGCTTCTATGTATCACCCCCAAAGAGGAAATAAAGCATTAATGAAATTCCCATTTACTTTTACAGGTTTCCTATGTAATGAAGGTCTTCACTTTGCTCATGAGATGAGGATCCAGTACAGATTAAAACAGCTTTTCTACACACTAGACAACTTCTTTAAGAAAATTTGAAAACAAAATGAACACTTCATTTACATAAATCACTTGCAAGATGCAGGTTTCAAGTGACTTTGCAGATATAACTTTAAGTCTTATGCACATGGTAGTTTTGCAGCTCTGTACAATGATACAGATCCACAATATTCCACTATTAAAACTGTATGTCTACAATTTCAAACATGCCACCTCCATCAGATAATGGCTTTATGTTTTTGTTTTTTTTTAATTTGTTAGGAGAGTAAGTCTACAATGTAAAGATAGAAGTGACTTATATGGTCCATAAATACCAGACTATAATGGTTTTGCACAACTTCTGAGTTTAGTGGAGTTAAAATACAGCACTCATAGCAGTCTATCAGACCATACTGTACTTATGAATGCCTCCAGTTTTAAAATCATGGCATGCTTAATATAATGCTGCACTGTAGAGATTTCCTTCAATAAAAGCATTGCTTCTAGGGAGAACACCTCCGTAATACGGAGCTGTATGAAAGCACCATGCGAGGCACAAAGCGTACCTGTGGTTTAGTAGTACAGAAACCTGGCATGATCTCTTATTGCAATTATTGTCCAATATTCAGTCATTTTTCTGTGAAAAAAAAGTTAAATCATGCAAAGGTTATTTAAAAAATATGCATGTGTAAAACTACCTAGATCTACATTTGACATACATTATGAAGCTAAATCATGTTGGTATTCATCACTTCTAGCAATGAGCTAGAAAGGTATTTTATAGCAATAACAGCTACATATTCTCAGCTTCCACTGAGTTTTCTACCATTATGCTTATAAATGAGGAGCTGTTACTGATTTTGATAATAGGTTGTTCTAAGCAGGTTACATACATCAGTGCATCATTGCAAAATTTGTTCGGCAGCATAGTGAAAATGATTGGTTGCTCCCCAGTGACAACTTTTTATTATCACGCTGTAGCATTTGCTCATTGAGTGTGTCAAATTAGATTTTATTAGCATAATTCCTGCTTTTCTTCAAAAACATGTTTGTAGTTTTTCAACTTTTACTTTATTTATGCACAGCTTTTTTTTTTTTGGATACACACCTTTCACTTAAAAATGGAATGTGTTCCAGCTACTACATTATTTCACATAGTGAAATTATTATCTTCATCATTTGTAAATGGTTCCAACCTCTGGGATAAAACCAGCACAGTCTGCAGGAGTCCCTACAGACTATGTTAGAACTCTGTGCTATGAAGCTATGGGAAGTCTGGGGCATTGCTGTAGTCCACTAGGGGAAGCTAGTCTCCATCGTTCCGGGAAGACCAATGGTATTTAGTGGAGGAATGAGGTGGGGACTCCAGTTCGGCACCAGCAGAGAAGGGGAGAGTAGCCAGACCGTTGGGTCAACCCACAATACTACAAGCAGAGAGGTCCAACATTGTACAAGACAGATAAACAATTGAGAACACCTGTCAGTCATCGGGATGGATTCAGAACTGGTCAGCTAGCCCTTCACAGAGTGAAAGATGCCTAGATGCTTTGGTTATGGTGGGAAGTATTTGCACAATGAAGAAGGAAGGGCCTGCACGGCCCATTCAGCCGGAATGACTAATTATAGCTCTGTTATTGTGTCAATGATTAAGACGGAGAGCCTGAGTAATTATCAAGAGCACAGAGTTACAGTTGTGCTAAAAAGTTTATATACCCCGGCAGATTTTATGTTTTTTGGCCTTTTTTCAGAGAATATGAATAATAACACAAAACCTTTTTTTCCACTCATGGTTAGTGGTTGGTTGAAGCCATTTATTGTCAAACTTCTGTGTTTTCTCTTTTTAAATCATAATGACAACCAAACACATCAAAATTACCCTTTTCAAAAGTTCACATACCCTGGTGATTTTGGCCTGATAACATGCCCAGAAGTTGACACTCAGGGGTTTGAATGGCTACTAAAGGTAACATCCTCACCTGTGACCTGTTTGCTTGTAATCAGTGTGTGTGCATAAAAGCTGAGTGAGTTTCTGGGATCCAGACAGACTGTTGCATCTTTCCTCCAGCCACTGACGTTTCTGGATTGTGAGTCATGGGGAAAGCGAAAGAATTGTCCACGGATCTACGGGAAAAGGTAGTTGAACTGTATAAAACAGGAAAGGGATACAAAAAGATATCCAAGGAATTGATAATGCCAGTCAGCAGTGTTCAAAGTGTGATTAACAAATGGAAACTCAGGGGCTCTGTAGAAACCAAACCACGGTCAGGTAGACCAACCAAAATTTCAGCCACAACTGCCCGGAAAATTGTTCGGGATGCAAAGAAAAACCCACACATAAAATCAGCTGAAATACAGAACTCTCTGAAAACTTTCGGTGTGGCTGTTTCAAGAAGCACAATAAGGAGACATTTGAAGAAAAATGGGCTGCATGGTCGAGTTGTCAGAAGAAAGCCATTACTGCGCAAATGCCACAAATAATCTCACCTTCAATACGCCAAACAGCACAGAGACAAGCCTCAAAATTTCTGGAAAAAGGTAATTTGGAGTGATGAAACAAAAATCGAACTTTTTGGCCACAACCAGGTGTCAACAAGGCCTATGATGAAAGAAACATCATTCCTACTGTAAAACACGGAGGTGGATCAATGATGATGTAGGGATGTGTGAGCTTCAAAGGCACAGGAAACTTGGTCAAAGTTGAAGGAAAGATGAATGCAGCACATTATCAGCAAATACTGGAGGCAAATTTGCACTCATAAGCCAGGAAGCTGTGCATAGGATGTACTTGGACGTTCCAACATGACAACGATCCAAAACACAAGGCCAAGTCGACCTGTCATTGGCTACAGCAGAAGAAAGTGAAGGTTCTGGACTGGCCATCTAAGTCTCCTGACCTCAATATCATTGAGCCACTCTGGGGAGATCTCAAGCGCGCGGTACATGCAAGACAGCCCAGGAATTTACAGGAACTGGAGACTTTTTGCCAAGAAAGTATGTGGGAGAGTTATGAGTTAATCCTGTTGTTGCTGTACTGAGTGTGAAGTGCTCCTGTACCAGCTTTTAAACCAGGAGCGTATGCAATTACTAGTCAGTAACAGATAAAATGTATTAAATCATTCTGCAAAGAGACTCTTGATGCATATATGCTAATTCCATAAAATTGCCAAGGTAACCCTGGGAGACTACGTATGGAAAGAGAGTTAGACTCCCTCCTCACAGGTGTGCCACCAAGTATCTATGGTGTCTTTCGCAACTATATCTGCACTATATTGCAAGTCCATAAGCTACTGTACGGTGCCTTTGTATGACACAGAATTACTGAAATATTCCCCCCTGCATTAGTTTTAGAGTAAAAAACCTCCATAATGTAACACAGCAGCTTGGTTGGAGTCCCTGAATGACAGATGAAGGATGTTGAACATGCTGCCCAGAATGTCTTATCGCTAAAAAGTGTCCATGTTGATGTCCCACTGTCCACCTGAGGAAGCTAAACTGAAAACAACCCAAGGCTGAGGGGCAGATCGCAGGAGGTACCTCAGTGAGCCCCAATATAGAAGCCAGAAAGATGCCATCTTGTTCTAGTCTGGTGAGAAGGTTATCCACAGTATTTGTATGACAGATAAGGAGGAGCCTGCAGGGTCAAAGTCATGTCCTATTCAGCCCAAGGAACTAAAAATAGCTTTGTTATTATATCAGTGACTAAAATGGAAACCCTGAGAAGTGCCGAAAGTAGAGATTTTCGTAGGAGAGCTAACCTTATTGTTTTTACATTGAGTGAGAAATGTTTCTGTACCAGTTGTTAGACCGATAGATTGTGAAATTATGGCTTATGGTTTTAATGGGACATTTTAAGACGCAGAGGGAGAGAAAGGAATGGAATACAAGTTAATGCAAAAATTTCAAACTCTGCAATTTGGACTTAATATTCATGCCAGTTTCATGTCACACTATGTATGAACTGTGAGGGTCACAAATCACCACCTGATAGCAAACAGATAACAGCAAGATTTATTGATTCCTCCATCACGCCCCACAAGTTTCCAGATTGTTTATTTTTTGACCTGTTGTAAATAACCTCTCTACTTATATTGCATTTTGTTTTTTTAAGGATTCTAAGATCCTTTGAAGATCCATGTCTTCTGTGTATAAAAAGTCTGTGAATTTTCAGTTTCTTGTATAACACCATGTCTGAAGAAGAGAGCTAGTACTCTCGAAAGCTTGCTATCAAATATACTCAGTTTGCCTCTAAAAGGTATTGCCTGATTTCTTCACTCTTCCATTACTTTCTATGGCTAACACGGTACAACATTATACTACTGTGAAATTACTAGTCAAGTACTTTAGTGATTTGCTGTTAACAGATCAAATTTATTAATACATTGTAGGAGGAGAGGGAGATTCCCTACATACAGGTGCACTGCCAAAGATAGGGTATTACAGAAAATTAACTAGTTGCTGTATTTATTGTTTTTTAAGTGATTGCCTATCTGTTATAGCAAACTTATCAGTAAACTGTTAAAACTACAGCCAAGTGTCTCCAGAGTCTGCTGCCACTACACATGCATTACATTATAAGTCCATAAGCCGGCACACACTGCCTCTGTATGACACAGTAATACTGAAAATTTCTCAGCTCGAAGCAATAGTTTTAGAGTAAAAAGCTTCCATAATATAGATGGAGCAAGTTATTTTTAAAGTATACCTGAACTATTGAACAACTTTTGATTTTCTGACAGCATTTGTGTTGTTTATTGATTTTGGAATATCTCTTATATACACAAGTGGACAAAATTGTTGGTACCCTTCGTTTATTAAAAGAAAAACCCACAATGGTCACAGAAATAACTTAAATCTGACAAAAGAAGTAATATATAAAAATTCTATGAAAATGAACAAATGAGAGTCAGACATTGCTTTTCAAATACGCTGCGACACGATTTTTTAAAAAAGAAAACTCATGAAATAGAAATAGGCCTGGACAGAAATGATGGTACCCTTAACTTAATATTTTGTTGCACAACCTTTTGAGGCAATCACTGCAATCAAACGATTCCTGTAACTGTCAATGAGACTTCTGCACCTCTCAACAGGTATTTTGGCCCACTCCTCATGAGCAAACTGCTCCAGTTGTCTTGGGTTTGAAGAGTGCCTTTTCCAGACGCCATGTTTCAGCTCCTTCCAAAGATGCTCAATAGGGCTCATAGAAGGCCACTTCAGAATAGTCCAATGTTTTCCTCTTAGCCATTCTTGGGTGTTTTTAGCTGTGTGTTTTGGGTCATTATCCTGTTGTAAGACCCATGACCTGTGACTGAGACCAAGCTTTCTGACACTGGGCAGCACATTTCTCTCTAGAATCCCTTGATAGTCTTGAGATTTCATTGTACCCTGCACAGATTCAAGACACCCTGTGCCAGATGCAGCAAAGCAGCCCCAGAACATAACAGAGCCTCCTCCATGGTTCACAGTAGGGACAGTGTTCTTTTCAAGATATGCTTCATTTTTCCATCTGTGAACATAGAGCTGATGTGCCTTGCCAAAAATTTTGATTTTTGTCTCATCTGTCCATAGAACATTCTCTGAGAAGCTTTGCAGCTTGTCAACAAGTAGTTTGGCAAATTCCAGTCTGGCTTCTTTATGATTTGTTTTCAACAATGGTGTCCTCTTTGGTTGTCTCCCATGAAGTCCACTTTGGCTCAAACAACGATGGATGGTGCGATCTGACACTGATGCTCCTTGAGCTTGAAGTTCACCTTTAATCTCTTTAGAAGTTTTTCTGGGCTCTTTTGTTACCATTCATACTATCCTTCTCTTTGATTTGTCATCAATTTTCCTCCTGCAGCCACGTCCATGGAGGTTGGCTACAGTCCCATGGATCTTAAATTTCTGAATAATATGTGCAACTGTAGTCACAGGAACATCAAGCTGCTTGGAGATGGTCTTATAACTTTTACCTTTAACATGCTTATCTATAATTTTCTTTCTAAGCTCCTGAGACAACTCTTTCCTTCACTTCCTCTGGTCCATGTTGAGTGTAGTACTCACCGTGTCACCAAACAGCACAGTGAGTATCTGTAGCCCTATATACAGGCCCACTGACTGATTACAAGATTGTAGACACCTGTGATGCTAATTAGTGGACACACCTTGATTTAACATGTTTTTCTTTCATTAAACGAGGGGTACCAACAATTTTGTCCACGTCTGTATATAAAAATGGGTTTCTGTCTGTCTGTCTGTCTGTTCTTTATGCGCGACCAAACGACTGGACCAATCCTCACCAAATTGTCACACAGGTACATCAGGTGTCCGGGAAGATTTTAGACCGGGACTCAGCTCTCTAGGACTTACCGTTCCTGAGATACAGTATTATATTAGCCAATACAAGCCTGCAAGTCTTTCACTCATATTCCAACTGCCATACACGCGGTCACATGACGCTTATCAGCCAATAGAAGCTCGTAGGTGCTTAGTCTCCACAGGCACATAGCTTTACACCAGGTTTCCATAGCAACCAAGCTATTTATGACCTGTATTAGTCAATAGCAGTTCGCAGGTCCTTAAATATTCAGTTATATCACATATATCAGCCAATATAAGTTCACATTTAATTTACCAGCTTTCCATAACAACACAGCCATAAATAGACTGTACCTATACTGGACTCCGTGGCGTAACTAGGAATGGCTGGGTCCCAAGGCGAACATTTGACATGCCCCCCACCCAGCAACCGCCCCCCAGCACAAACCTCATTCCTGCACACACTATGATGCCCCATAGTGGCCCCTGCACACACTATTATGCCCTATAGTGGCCCCTTCACATAGTATTATGCTCCATTATGGTCTCTTTTCAGACCCCAGAGTATAATGATCAAAGACCCAGGGGAGTATAGAAACATAAAAAACAATGTTACTTACCTCTCCCCGGCCCTGGCGCACTTCCCGCTACCTCTTCAATGTTGGACCATACATCACGTGAGCTAGGCATGTGTCGCGAAGCATAATGACGTAAGAGTGGCCCACTGACATCTGGGACATCACCAAGGAGGCCCGAAGCCTGCTGGAGAGCAGGAGAGGTAAGTAACAGTGTTTTTTATGTTCCCTCACCTCCCCTGGACCTCCGATCATTATACTCTGGGGTCTGAAAAGATAATGATAGCAATGTTTGAGGGGTTCGTGGCCCGCGGCCTTACTTACTGATCCCCGCTCCTGCTCACAGCCGCCTCCACAGAAGGTGAAGCGCAGGTGGCCGTGAGCAGGAGCGTGGATCGGTTACACCAGCAGGTAACGGCCTATTAAAAAAAAAAAAAAAAAAAAAACATCAGGGGCCCGACAGGCCCTCTAATGTTCTGGGCACTGTGTCAGCCGCTACCACTGCTACCCCGGTATTTACACCACTGACTGGACTGCCATACTGGATGTCAGCATTCTCATAGATTGAAACATTTTTAAACTACTTATGCCTTCTGCAGCAAAATGCATGGCTGCTGCTCAAGCTGATGAAAATTCTCAGCAGGCCCGTTTCCAATCTGACAAAGTATGTCACAGACAACAGCGAGCTGCTGAAACTCCCTAGCAGACCCAAGCCCGTCTCCAATCTGAGAAGGCATTGTCAGCCACATGCACACAGCTGTACGCCATGTTTCCATAACAACCCAGCCATTTTTTCACTGATATCCAAACTGAGATACACATGATCACACGACATTTATGGACCAATCGAAAATTGCAGGTTCTTCAGTCTTGACATACACACAGCTTTACACCAGGTTTCCATAGCAACCAAGCTATTTATGACCTGTATGAGTCAATAACAGTTTGCAGGTCCTTAAATATTCAGTCATATGACGTGTATCAGCCAATATAAGTTCACATTTCATTTACCAGGTTTCCATAACAACACAGCCATAAATAGACTGTGCCTATACTGGACTGCCATACTGGATGTCAAGTGCAAAACCGGCCAATTCTTATGGGGCCACTACACAAACAAAAAATGAAATATACCCTTGCGAAGCTGGGTCCTTCTGCTAGTACTTTATAAACAGATTTCTCCTTTCCATGAAATCCTGTGAAATACACTTTCGTCCCATATTTCTCTATTGGCAGAGGAAATCCTCACTGCTTCTAGCAGGGAGTACAAGGAGTATCAATGTAATACACAGAAGCTGATCCCGCAGAGATGTCATTTCAAACACTTATACCTCATTGAACTCCTATATCCAAACTGTGCTTTCAACTTGAGATATCTCTGGAAATAGTATAGATAGAACTCTGATACTGGTGGTGTATGAAAGCTGAGAATGTCATATTTCATGTGACCAGATCGCAGTTTTATAATTCCTGAGATATAAGTGTTTAAAAGGAATCCGTATTAGGAACAGCTTCTCTGTATTACACACGTACTCCCTGTAGTCCGTCGCTGTAGGACACAGTGGAGCGAATTTATTAAAGAGGATGTCCGGGATGAAATAAAAATTAACCCCTAAACTAAACCCCCTCCCCCCACCTAACTTCTAATTTTCTTACATGAAAAAAAAATCTATAATTCCCCATATCCCTGGAGCGGTCATGTGATCGCCTCAGGCACACTTTCTGATAATCCAGTGACGTTATGTTTTGCCGTCTCTACTGCACAGGCGTCTCCAGCCTGTGCACAGTCAGGACAGTGAAAGAAAAGGAGGAGCCGTTCCAGAAGGGAAGTTTAAAGAGGAAGACACATAGGTATGATGGGGTGAAGGGGTGGGCTGATTTAGTTAGTTGGGAAGGGCTAGTAATGGGCAGGATAGCTAGGGAGACATTAAGGGGGTGTAAGGGAGTGATAGAGGAAGAGGGGGTGTGAGATGGGGTAGTGTGGAAGCTACACAGCAGGAAGCTACACCATGTAAACAAACGCAGAAGATGCCAGGAGCTCCCAGAGAAACCCAGAAATCACTCAAAACACTGGTAAAGTTATTTGGGTACACTTATTAACCCATTAATAGCACTAACAGACCTTTTTTTTTAAAAAAAGATTTTTTTTTGCCCGGAAGACCCCTTTAAAGCTGGCATTTTCTATGTCATTCTTAATAAAGGTCCCAACTAGCGCAAGGCGCACCTGACTTATCGATAGGCCCTTATATACCAGTATGAGTTATACAGTAATACATATGTCAGGCCAAGGCAACCTGTCTCTGACTTAATTTGCTGACATGCAGAGAAAGTGGTAAGCGAGGCACAGATTGGGAGATTGGGGAGTAGCACATCTTAGACGCAAGAAAGGTCCATGCACGAAAATGCGCCACAATAACAGCAAGTTGATAATTGTCCCCATTGATTTCATTGTGTTTATTCACATATGTTTTTTTATGGTCTGTACTAACAGATCATCAAAAAAGAACATGTCCTATCTTTGTCTGTTTACAGATTCTATTATAGGCTGAAGTCTATGAGGGGTCAGTGAAAAAAACAGACCAGTTTTGTCAGTTTTCACATCTCTCGACAATCATGTAAATATAGCTTAAATCTTACGGTAAGGCTAAATGGGCTCATTTACTACTCATTACTTTACTACTTATTTGGAAAGCAGTGTTGTTTTAACTCACAAATTCCACCAATGTGATCTAATAACATGACAGTAGAAATTTTTTGGCCAGTGGAAAAACACTGTTATCCAGAAAATGCACACATTTTTAATTGCTTGGAGAACATTTCTGTGTATGCTATGGAGCAAGATGGTAGTATTCTTAACCTATTCCAACCACCATATTTTTTCATGTTTTCATACCTTTAAAAAAAAATAAAAATAAACTTTAAAAAGAACAAAAATTGTGACACCCTGAACTTTTTTTTATATTTCTGTGTATGGAGCTGTGTTAGGGCTCCTTTCTATGGCACAAGATACAGTTTTCATTAATACCAATTTAGGGAATGTGTGATGTTTTGATCACTTTTTATTAAAAATTTAAAGAGCAATTCAGCTATTTAGAATTCTCCCGCTATCAATTTTTGTCTATTTTTTATATGTAATCTAGGCAAGACAGTGAATTGAGCATTTGCATCTCATTTTTTATATTTTTAAAAAACATTTTTTATCCCCTTATATCTGCTTATACCATAGACTGCAACACTATTGTATTGAAGTCTATGGTAAAATCATTGTATTACTGCCACAGTCAGAGCTCAAAAGTAATATTCCTATGGCAGGCCAGGAAGCTTTCAGAAGAATACCATAGGAACAGAATGGCTCTCCCAATCTTGTGGCTCTGGAGCAGTTATTGGGGAATCAAAGTAAAAGTGCAAGTGACTCCTCAGATGCCATGATCATGTGGCCACAATCAGACATATCAGCAGTGATATGGAAGAAAAATAAACAGGGAACTAGTGGCTATGGTACCCATTCACACCCAACATCTGCCATACTATTAAGGGGGAAAGGGTTAAGAGTAAATGGGAGATAGGCAGCAAGGTGGGATGGTATACACTAAGTAAAGCTCTTTAGTATCTTTTGTAAATTATACAATAGAAATCTTTCTGTCTGTGCAACACTAAGTAGAATTGGTGTCTATAACCAATCACAATATTTTCCTTCCTTATCAATGGTTTGTTAATCACAGGCAGACAAAATTGTTATTGCTAATTGTTTCTCAGACATAATGGTGAGGCTAAATTACTGCAATTACTTATGACTATGAGGCTGACCATACTCATTAAATGATTGTTGGCCAAACCCAACAATATCAACTGGACCAGTGGACTTCCTGTCTAATGGAACCTCCCAATTCTTCCCTGACAGCAGATGAATTTCCACTGTCCAATCCTTTTCTTCTAGGGAAGTTAAGCTTGAAGTCTGGCAAAATTTCCCATATTCTCCTCATTTAGACCTTTGGTTGTTCAGCCAAGCAATCAAATGTATAGGAGAATCAAATAAGAGTAATTGTGTGGTCAGGTTTAGGCCTTTATCGACATACGCATATGAAAAACAGTTAAAATTTACTAATATATACAGACAGGAAATGTATTTAGCTTTGTTTTACCTGTTTTTCTGTCCATATTTGTCATTATAAAAATTTTAAAATCCATTTTGTGTTATATGGGTCAAAAGAAGAGAATAGATTTCTTTTTGGGCTGCACTAATCCATTGAACCTACTTCTGAACACTACTAAGACAGGCAGCATAGAGGTACTGTAGCTTAAGCCATGGTCCATGGGTGGCCCAAAGGTGTAGGTCAAGGGCCCTAATACAGATTTTGCAATGACACTTAGAGGCTTTAAGTTTCATCTCTGCTAGCACTGCTTACTTAGAAGAGTTAAATTACTTCCCTGTAGAGAGTAAAGATAAAACTCAACTTTTATTAGATATACATTAAAATGAAGAGACTTGTGAACTCATCTGTGCCTCAGTGTCTCATGGACATAAACCCACTATTTTGTTATCATAGCAGGCATATTAATCACAGTATAGCCACGAGTAGATTGTGGAGGATATACTGTCATTAATAAGCCAGCTATGATGATAAAATAGCTGGTTTAACATTCATGAGACACTGAGGCGCAGTTGAGTTGTGGTATATATGTATCTTCATTTTAATTTATTTCTAATAAAATTTATTTTTAACCTTACTTTATATAAAATTGACACCAATATAGCATGGCCTAGAAAATGCAAATAAGATATCCTGGTGTTCTAAACATGCAATCCCTCTTATCAAAAATAGACTCCAGAACAACAAAATCATGTAAAGCAATGTCATCTTTATTCAAGTAGAAATGAAAATCATTAGACAGAATAAAAAAGATCATTAAGCATAAGTATGGTACATAAGAATGTTGTAATGCCTGCACTCTGTGTTTGCTGGCATACTGCCTTTATTAACTGACCTACCTTACTGATGTGGAGGATGCCAGCTTGTGCCTGTCTCCATGTCTCCAGGAGATAAAAGCATTTTCCTCTGATAGTGCAAATCTCACTGCTAACAATGTAAGAGAAGTCTTCTCTGTTTTTGTATCTGCTTCTGGCTGCTTGTGTGTATTATTCACAGACAGCAAGCAGTTTTTTTTCTTGTGCTATATGTGCTTAGCTGCATATATTTCAAATGTATTTACAATCCAGTTTTCCTGGATCTCCTATATTATGGTCACATGCGCTTTCTCACGTATTTGCAATTGTATAGTTACTCCTGGCAGCATGGTAGAATAGTATCAGTAATGGATAGGGGAGGGGGACAGACTGCTCTTTATTGAACATAGCCTGAAACAGAAATGCAAAATATGTTTCAGCCATAATCTGATAGGAGCAGAAAAACTGATAGGACATCATGTATGAAGGCTTATACAGTCATAGAACAGTCTGCCCAGAGATACCCTGCAGATATTTCAATTTTTCATGAAAACTCAGGTTCTCTTTAAAGGATAGGTCATTATCATAAGCACAGGTCTGACACCTTGTCCCCAAGAGGATCAGCTGCTTGAAGAGGTTCCAACATTTGGGTTAGCGTGGCCAGCCTCTTCAGTACTTACCTAGCATAGCATAGTACATTTGTACAGCGGCTGCGCTTGGTATCACAGTTCTGCTCATTCAGTTGAATAGGACTGAGCTGTGATCAGGCCATGTGACTGATGAATGTGAAGCAATGACCTATGAAGCACCCATGTGACATCTAGGGCAACAAAAAAATGTGTTGTTTTGGTAAGCTTATCAGCTACTACTAAGACGGAATTTTTGCCCCTGGAAACTGGTAGATAGACAATTTAATGGTTAATGATCTCTTGAAAGAACAGGGGACATATCTGGCAAGGTTGAAGGATTTATGACGGATTGTTTCAAAAGACGTCTCACCCCTTCCTCCACAAGCCTCAAAGCAATTGCCTACATGGTAAGTATGTCATTGATCAGTTGTAATACTTGATAAAAAGTCCTGAAAAGTAACTCATAGGAACATGTAAGCAATATCAATGCTGATATATCCAGGGATAACCAGACAAATAAAATAAAAAATTCAGAGGTTCGCTGTTGAAAGGAGGGATTAATGTAAGAATGTTATTGTTTTTTACCAGTGTCTGCTCTTTTACACATTAAATAGTCACTAACATTTCAGACAACTTAGTCTAAGAGAGCTAGTACTCTCGAAAGCTCACTATCAAATATACTCAGCCTCTAAAACTTATCGCCTGATTTCTTCACTCTTCCACTACTTTCTATGGCTAACACGGTACAACATTATACTATTAATAGATCATTCTGGACCAAAATGTAATGTATTTTATTTAAAAATGTTACTGTTTTCTGCCTGACTAAAACCTCTCTAAAGTTGCTGCCACTAGGTGTCTCCCTTCTAGCTAATTTGTTGTTTATTCCCTGTTACTAGGGAAGGGCCATCTGTAGATACATCAGGCTTAAAGGTCCAGGATAAATTAATATTCTAAATATGAGCCCACAATCCCCCCTCCTACCTTCTAAATTACTTCCTTTACCAAATATGCCTATTTTTCTATATCGCTTGATGGTCATGTAACCATCCCAGGCACATTTTTCTATGTTCCGCTGACGTTACAACTAAACTCCCACCCCATCATACCTACCTGTCTTACATTCTGGACTATTGGGGCACAGGATGTCACTTCTTCTGGGCGTCAGGCACCTCCTCTTTGTGATGTGTGCCAGCCGCCCATGCCTGTGCAGTAGAGTGAACGGCTGGCATGCGAATAATTCAACAATATTACAAATGCATATTATACTGTGCAGGGGCCACTGTGATGCATATTATACTGTGTGGGAGCCACTGTAGAACATTATACCGTGCAGGGGCCACTGTCGAGCATATTATACTGAGCAGGGCCACTGTGGAGCATATTATACTGTGCAGGGTCCACTGTGGAGCATATTATACTGTGCGGGGGCCACTGTAGAGCATATTGTACTGTGCAGGGGCCACTATGGAGTATTATACTGTGCAGGGTCCACTGTGGATTATATTATACTGTGCAGGGTCCACTGTGGAGCATTATACTGTGCAGGGGCCACTGTGGAGCATTATACTGTGCAGGGGCCACTGTGGAGCATTATATTGTGCGAGGCCCCCGTGGAGGATATTATAATGTGCAGGGGCCACTGTGGAGCATTATAATATGTGTGGGCCACTGTGGAGCATATTATATTGTGTGGGGTGCACTGTGGAGCATATTATACTGAGCAGGGTCTACTGTGGAGGATATTATACTGTGAAGAGGCCACTGTGGAGCATATTACATTGTGCAGGGCCACTGTGGAGCATATTATACTGTGCAGGGGCTACTGTGGAGGATATTATACTGTGCAGGGGCCACTGTGGAGCATATTACACTGTGCAGGGCCACTGTGGAGCATATTATACTGTGCAGGGGCTACTGTGGAGTATAGTATACTGTGCGGGGGTAACTTTGAAGCATTATACTGTACAGAAGCCACTGTAGATAATATTATACTGTGCAGGGGCCACTGTGATGCATAGTATACTGTGCGGGGCAACTGTGGAGCATTGTACTGTGCAGGGGCCACTGTGGAGAATATTACACTGTGTAGGGGCCACTGTGGAACATATTATACTGTGCGGGAGTCACTGTGAAGCATTATACTGTGCAGGGGCCACTGTGGAACATATTATACTGTGCACGGGCTACTGTGGAGCATTATACTGTGCAGGGGCCACTGTGTAGAATATTATACTGTGCAGGGGCCACTGTGGAGCATATTATACTGTGCAGGGGCCACTGTGGAGCATAGTATACTGTGCGGGGGCCACTGTGGAGCACTATACTGTAGAGGGGCCACTGTGGAGCATAGTGTACTGTTCAGGGGTCACTGTGAAGCATAATATACTGTGCAGATCCACTGTGGAGCATATTATACTGTGCAGCGTCCACTGTGGAGCATATTATACTGTGCGGGTCCACTGTGGAGCATATTATACTGTGCAGGGTCCGCTGTGGAGTATATTATATTGTGCAGGGTCCGCTGTGGAGTATATTATATTGTGCAGGGTCCACTGTGGAGCATATTATATTGTGCAGGGTTCATTGTGGTGCATTATACTGTACAGAGGCCACTGTGGAACATATTAAACTGTGCAGGGGCCACTGTGGAGCATAGTGTACTGTTCAGGGGTCACTGTGAAGAATAATATACTGTGCAGGTCCACTGTGGAGCATATTATACTGTGCAGCGTCCACTGTGGAGCATATTATACTGTGCGGGTCCACTGTGGAGCATATTATACTGTGCAGGGTCCGCTGTGGAGTATATTATATTGTGCAGGGTCCACTGTGGAGCATATTATATTGTGCATGGTTCATTGTGGTGCATTATACTGTACAGAGGCCACTGTGGAACATATTAAACTGTGCAGGGTCCACTGTGGAGCATATTATACTGTGCAGGGGCCACTGTGCAGCAAACAGCCATGGAGCTATTGGGATCTGAACAGTACTATATTGGATGGCGATACTGGGAAAATACTCAGGATTGTCCGGTGGGCCAGTCTGAGCCTGCTCCTGCCTGAAAGCACCCACCTGACAGTGCAGGGTCTAAATAGCATATGTGGCACCAAAACTAACAGCATTGATTATTTGGGGGGGCTAGAGAAAAAAATTCCAACTGTTTCAGAATTGGTGGAGCAGCATCTAATAAATTATATAAAGAGCTGGACTTGGTGGAGGAAGTGAAAGGTCCTCTTTAAACTGGATGATTATTACTTCTACAGTAAATCTACTGTTCAAGCTGTAATTTTGAGGACATTTTTCACAGTTCATCACCATGCTCTGGTCATTTTTTAACCCATTGGATACCAGCAGTGTTTACCAGTATTGCTGCAACTAGTTTGTGCTGTAGGCATAAACTGACATACTAGTAGTTTTGAAAGTGTTGCAACACAAAGTTTTCTACATGGCGGCCATGTGTTTTGTATGTCTTTTCAGATTTATGGCACAAGCCTTTCGGCATTTCTAGAAATTTGAATAAAAAATTAATCTATCACAATAATATCAATTTTGCATAAAACCCTAAGGCTGGGTTCACATTAGGACAAGAGTTTCCATTGGAGACTCCGTTGCAGAAACAGCCAAAAATCGGTAGAGAGAAAAGTCCTGCTATTGTGTTTCCAGCTTTATACACAAAAAATGAGACCTACTGTATGTTGTATAAGTTAAAAATTAAAATAAGGTGGCAACAGACAGAATGTACATCTTTAAAGTATTCTTTCAGTTTTTTATAACTACTTATCTAATAACCATACCTTACTTCTAGGAGAACATATAATTAGCCAATCACAAACAAAACAAACAAACAAACAAACAAACCCACTGGGGGTCCTTAAACAAGGTGGCAATCTAGCATTATAAAACAATTACATGAGTGTTCATTGTCATTGGTATTTATGGCGATGCATCTAACTATATACAAAAAATGCAATTTTCTTCAGTTTATTCTTAAAAAATAATTTTTGTCTGATTTTGCCTAATATTTATTTCCAAACACAATGACTTTGGATCACTGCGCTGAGCACCTTTGCAGAACAAGGCATTGCCCAACTGCAAGAGACAGGTAAGCTAATGACTAAGATCATTTCATAAAAAGTCTTACACCATCATAAATAAAAAAAAATAAAAACAAACAAAACTTTTGTAACAAATTGCCAGTTTTGACCATAATTACTCAACAGATATCTGGCTGTTCATGGGGTAAGGGTAAAAATGAAGGAAGGGACTAAAGTGTTGGCATTAGTGCTGTGGGCATTACTGACATTTATTTAGAATAGTTTTTTATGATATGTTTCTGAAAACATAATCAAATTGTATGACGTTTTTTTAACACTGAATTACAATTAAGGATAAGGCCCCACATAGCAAGCTAAAGCAAAAATGCGCTGCAGATAAGACCGTGGCGGAAACGCATTGCATTTTTTTCTGCAGCGTTTTTCACAGAAAGTCCGCAGAGTTTTCCTCTGTGGACTTTTTGCCCCTATTATACCTATACGGAAAACGCCAGCGATTCCATAGTTATAAGTCACATGCTGCGTTTTTGAAAACGCATCTTTTCTGCCACACATTTTTTTTTTTGCAATGTATGGATTGGATTAGCCAGAATCCCATCCACTTTGCAGGCAATGTAAAATGCTGTGTTTTTTGCAATGTGGGGCCCTGGCATAAAGGAGCAATATGCATTAGACTTTAGTCAGCTAACAATCGGTTATAAAAATTCTACGAATGATTGTTTGTAATGGCTGACAGAAAACTTTTGTCTTCCAAAAAATTTCTGACATACTAGAAATATGGCATAAACGGCCAAGTTTGACTGATTTGCCAATTTATACAAGCTCAACAAATAATGAGGCAGATTTACTAATAGTGTTTAAGTTTTAGACTGTTTGATAAATCTAGTGTATTGTTAGGGAGCGTTCACACTACCGTTGGTGTCCGTCAGTAGTGTCCGTTGCTATTGTCCGTTACAAGATTTTAGCAACGGACATTCGCTGAACCGTCAGAAATCCGTTAAAATTTCCATTAATTTCAATGGGGTTTTATATTGTGTCCGTTAGTGTCCGTTTGTGTTCGTTTACACCAAATCCATCAGAAGTCCGTTATTTTTTCACGGACAAAAAATCCTACATGCAGGACTTTTTGTCCGTTTGAAAAAAACGGATTCTTGACGGACAGCAAGTGTCCGTTATTTTTTAACATTGAGGTCTATGGGTAACGGACTTATAACGGACAGTAACTGATAGCCATCAGTTACTGTCCGTTATTTCATGTCCGTTTACTTTCCCTGCGCATGCTCAGAAAGGAGAAACAAACAAAAAAAACCCCAAAAAACTAGCAGTGTTAGAGGACATTTCGTGTCCTCAGGCACATGCGGTTTTACATACCGCTAGAAAGCCAACAGCGCGCTGAATTCAGCGCACTGCCGGCTTTCCCGGTATGTGCCCCAGGGCTGGAGATATCGGCGGTGTAATGTTTTACTGTTAGAAGGGTGCTGCGAGGAACTCCCTCCCCGCCACTTCTCTTTGTTCAGAGACTTGTACTGAGGGGGCGTTCCTCACAGCTTGAGCGTCATCGCTGGGCTGTGAGGAACGCCCCCTCTCTATGTTCTCTTCTATAGCCGGGTACTGTCAGAGGAACGCCCTCCCTGACACTTCTGTTCGTTCATAGCGCTGTATGAGGGGGCGTTCCTCACAGCTGAGCGTCATCACTGGGCTGTAAGGAACGCCCCCTCTCTCTGTACTGTTCTATAGCCAGGTACTGTCAGAGGGGGCGTTCCTTACTGCCCGGCGATGACGCTGAGCTGTGAGGAACGCCCCCTCAGTACAGCGCTATGGACGAACGAGAAGTGTCAGAGAGGGAGTTCCTCACAGCGCCCTTCAAACAGTAAGTAAAGTAAAACATGTAACTTACACCGCCGATATCTCCAGCCCCGGGGCACATACCGGGAAAGCTGGCAGTGCGCTGAATTCATCAGTTAGTGTCCGTTATGATAGGTGTCCGTTTATTTTTTTTTAACGGACACCTTCATAACGGACTACAACGGTAGTGTGAACCCTGCCTTAGACTGTCTAGTCTAACATTACACCACTTATTAGTTGGCTTAAAAGTTTTGGTACATTTTTTTGCCACATGTTGTTGCAACTTAGGCCTCTCCCATTTCCTGTAAGGCCACTCCCCTTTTTCCAGTAGGCCACACCCTTTTTCATACAGGTTGTAAAAGTGTCTAAACATTTGATAAATATAGAGCATATAATACTAGGTGGGGCTACTGTAGAGCATATAATACTGGGTGGGGGCCACTGTGGGGGGCATATAATACTGGGTGGGGACCACTGTGGGGAGCATATAATACTGTGTGGGGGCCACTGTAGGGAGGATATAATACTGGGTGGGGCCCACTATGGGGGGCATATAATACTGGGTGGGTACCACTGTGGGAAGCATATAATACTGGGTGGGGACCACTGTGTGGAGCATATTATACTGTGGGACCACTGTGGGTAGCATATTATACTGTGTGTGTGGGGAGAAATGTAGAGCATATAATGCTGTATAGGGGCCCCATGTCAAATGTTCGCCTTGGGGCCCAGCCATTCCTAGTTACGCCACTGGTTAGGAGGCTGCATTCCTCCTGTAACTGGGGCTAAATGTATGAGCCCCAGTTACAGAGGAAATCAGCCAAAAATAAAAAAGTACTGTTAAGATGCCCCCCAAAGGTCTACTATGACCTTATGGGGGTGTACAATGTAAAAAAAAAAAAAAATCCCCTACACAGGTTCTAACCCAGCCCCCGGCGATACAACACTAACGGAGAGGGAAAACCATTTTGAGACCGGGGCCCCACGTAGCGTAAACACTGCGGCAAAAACCGCAGTGTTTTACAGTACCTGCAAAGTGGATGGAATTCTGGCTAATCCCATCCACATATTGCAGAAAAATATTCGCAGCAGAAATGCTGCAATTTCAATAGCCGTCGTGTTTTTGTAAATTGCAGTATGTCAATTATACCTACGGAAACGCTGTTCTTACTGTAAAGATACTGAAAAGGCCAACAGAAACAGCCCACCTTTCCTCATGGACAGAAGCGTAACTTGAAGCTCTTGGGCCCTTACCTATCTTTTGCCATTTAGAATATAGAAATGTTTTATGTGACAGAGGGGACTGTGGTGCCTTCTCAGGGTCCAGAGCCCGGTAGTGACTGCTCCCCACTTCACCCCATGGAAGCTCTGAATGTAAATGTAAATACATCCTTGGAAACAATTAATGTTTTCAAAGATCAGTAGATAAGGCGGACTTTATTAATTATTAGCTTTGCTACAACCAGTACTATATATTGTAAAAAAGCATAAATGCGAATCGTTGTCATTTTCTGACTTTACAAAACAATAAAGATCAATCCAATTACTGTACCCAAGACCTCCAAGAAAGATCAAATGTTACAATATTAACCCATGCAAAAGAATGCCATTTAGTTGTCATGAAGGACCCAAAATATATATTTTTTAATTTTTGTATTTCCACATTCTGATCATATATTTTGTACTGTTTAATGTGAATACATTTATATTTTATGGGAAAAAAGTGGACAAAAGTAGTGCTATAGTTTGTACTATTTTAAGCTGTAGCACTTTAACACTTAAAATAGCCACTAACTTTTCAGACAACTTAGTCTGACTCCACATTAGAATGGGAAAATCAACCAATCAAAATGACTTCAAATGAGGCTTGGTAATTGTTCAAAAACTACCTACCATTGGGGATGTTCTCATGCAACAGTGTGAATGGTGTGATCGAGCAAAGATATCCAGTGAACCTGGACCACTGAGCACTGGAAATTATTCCCCTGGTCAGATGAATCCAGATTTCTGCTGCATCATGGTGATAAGAGGGTCAGAATTTTGTGCAAGCAACTATTAGTTAATAAATTGTATTTATTGTAGGAAAAAAAGGTAAATATACATATACTCTATGCTATCATATTAGCGGTATATATGTTAAAGAAATACGCTGTTGGTAGGACATCCATAAGTGCCTTAGCAACTGGTTACAGTAAAAATAGCCTTAGACTGAAGCCTTACTTTTTGAAAAGGCAGCGTTTTATTTATTATTATTTATTTATACCTATTAAAGTCCATAGAGGAAAACTATGCAAAATCGCAATGAAAAACACTGCGGAAAAAGACGCAATGCTTTTCCGCCAGTGTTCAGCAGTGTTTTTTGCAACAATTCACTACGTGGGGCCATAGCATTAGGGACCTCAGAAAGATGCTTCCCCACTTGATCAGGAGAAGGCTTGAACTGGGTCACAGGGGAACAGATAAATCCTCAGTGGGGCTCCATATATAATAACCTATGCAAGTTATTATTATAAAAATGCATCAGGTGGCTGAGGTGACATCTAGACATAGAGACAGGCTGGCAGAATCCTCCCCAGGAACAGCTGTCTCAATGTCACTGTGGAGGCCCAAGTCAAAAATTATCTTGAGTATCTTGAGGTCTGCTGTTGTGTGGCCATGTAGTCCCAACACACAGAGCTTACAAATTCCAGTGCAGAAAAAAATATACAGTGGACTGACTTATAAACGTTAACGTGATTAACCCCTTCCCGACATCTGCTGTAATAGTACAGTGGATGTCGGTTATTTAAATATGTCGGCCGCCATAGCCGTGGGCACTGATCTCGGGCATTAAGGCCCCTGGTGCCTCGATGAAAGCTAACCGAGACACCATTTTATTGACGACACCTTGGTCAGAGACCTGGGGCCGGTGATCCATTGCCATGACAGCTGGGAGTCTATTGAAGGTTTCCAGGCTTGTCTGATATTTATTTGTATAACAGGCTGCTTTATGCTTTATGCAGCCTGTCATACAAATGCCGGTATTTTGCAATGCAATAGCATTGTAATGCATTGCATTAGTAATCAGAACCCCCTGGGGTTCAAGACCCGTAGGGGATTTAAAAATTTCAGTATGAAAAAAAAAAACCTAAAAAAAAATAAAAAGTATTAAAAATTCAGATCACCCCCCCCTTTCCCTAGAAACCATATAAAATTACCTAATTACTGTGAAACACATATACATTAGGTATTCCTGTATCCAAAAACACCCAGTCTACAAACTTTTAAAAATATTTTTCCCATAGCGGAAAAAAAGAAATCGAAAGTGCCAAACCGCCGTTTTTTCAATGTTTTGCTTCTGATAAAAATTTGAATAAAAGTGATCAAAGCAATAGACATTCCCCAAAATAATATAGGTAAAAAGTATGCCTGGCCCTTCAAAAAAAAGCCCTATGCATCCCTGTACATGGAAAAATTTAAAAGTTATCAGAATATGGCAACTTTAAGAAAAAAAAAATTTTTTTGCAAAGTTTTGGATTTTTGTTAAGGGGTTGAAATGTAAATAAAACAACACAAAATTTAGCATCCCTGGAATTGTACCGAAACATAGAACACAGGTGACATGTCATTTTGGCTGCACAGTGAATGCCATAAAAACGAAGCCCATAAGAAAGTCGCAAAAATGTACTTTTTCTCCAATTCCACCCCATTCTGAATTTATTTCCAGCTTCCCAGTACATTGTACATAATAATAAACGGTATCATTGTGAAGAACACTTTGTCCTGCAAACATTAAGCTCTCATATGTGAATGGAAAAATAAAAAAAACTTATGGGGTATGGAAGGTGGGGAGTCAAAAAGGAAAATCAAAATCGAAAAATCCCTCTGGCGGCAAAGGGTTAAAACATTCACTGCTTATTTTTCACTTATCTTTCGGCCACTCATATGCCAACTGTCCAGTGTCTGTACCTGCAGTACCTGTCCAGGCATGTCAGTTACAAATAAAGTACTACAGTGTTTCCTCAAAAATAAGACAGGATCTTATACTATTTTCTGCTCCAAAAGATGGGTTAGGGCTTATTTTCAGGGGATATCTTATTTTTTTCCCATGAACAACAATCCACTCACCAGACCCCCTTAGACCCAAAATAATTAGAGTTGGCAAGTGCCAATGGTGGATGTGCTCTCACACACAGATCTGCGTTACTCCTGTCAAAGGCGCATCACTGTCAGGTCTCTTGCTGTTGCAGCAGCGTTCCACTGCACCCAAGTGTAGTGTTTGGCTCTCCCTGGTGAGCGGAAGCAGCCACAAAGCTTGGGCTTGGGAGTAGAGTGATGCCAGCAGGACTAGCTGATCTGTGTGTCAGAGCTCGGCACTATCGGTAGTCAACCCTTATTGTTGTGGAGAACTATCTCACTAGTGCCATCTTGGACAGATAGCTCCCTTAAAGTCAATGTCCGATACTTTTGGGGGTGTCTGCTCTTTTTTGGTGTGCAACTCTTCTGGGGGTGACAGTTTTTTGGGGGGATGCAATTCCTTTGGGGGTGTCTGAATTCCTTGATGAAGGGTCTACTGTATCTGTTCTGCTGTACTCTATTTACTTTTTTACATGTATAGCTGCCTGGACATTTTTTTTTTTTTTTTTAATGAACTGTAACTGGGGCTTATTTTTGGAGTAGGGCTTATTTCAAGCATACTCCAAAAATCCTATAAAATCATGTTAGGGCTTGTTTTCGGGGTAGGTCTTATTTTTGTGGAAACACAGTATATCACAGCCACAGTGGACTCAAAGATCAGAGGCAGAAACTTTAGCAGATGGTTGCGGACAGACAAAAGAAAGTTTAATAAGGGAAGAGAATCACTATAAGGCTGGGTTCACATCAGCACTTAAACTCCGTTTGGGGCTTCCGTCCCCGAACTCACTTAAAAAATGCGGAGAGAAAAGCTCTGCAAGCAGCGTTTCTCTCTCCGCATTTTTCGCCCCTTTTGGGAGGAAACCGTTTTTTGCAGAGTGTCATCAGTGTGTCTTCAGCATCAGTGCCGTATGTCCGCAAAAACGGATAGTGTGTCATCAGTGTGGAATCAGTGTGTGATCAGTGTATTACGCTGGGTTCACACCTGCGCTTGCACTACGTTCGCGTATTCCATTCCCCTCTCCGCATGAAAAATGTGGGACTTTTCTCTCCACATTTTTCCACCCTTTTCGGGCGGAAACCAAACAGAAACCACACGGACCCCATTATAGTCTATGGGGTCCGCGGGTTTCCTAAGGTAACCGCTTTTTTATGCGGATTAGGTCGGGGACCCCCCGAACGGAAACCCGAACGCAGATGTGAACCTAGCCTGATCCTAGTTTGCGGAAAAAAACCAAAACACTGGAGACATCTAATGATGTCCCTAGCTTGTCCGCAAAAACGGACGACACACTGATGACACACAGAGTACATCAATGTGTCATCCTTGGTTTTTAGTCTCCCATAGGCTTCTATGGACAAGTCCGTTTTGCAAACACTGAACAGAATAGGACCTGTTCTATATTTTGCGGCAAGGATTCTCGGCCCGCACACTGATCAGTGGAAATCATGGTCGTGTGCATGGGCCCATAGAAATGAATAGTTCAGTGTGCTATCCAGGAAAAACACAAATAGCACACTGATCTCGCCCACGGTCGTCTGCAAGAGGCCTTAGGCTGAGGCCCCACATTGTGGAAACACAGCTTTTTTTGTTGCAGATTTTGCTGCATTTTTTTTTTTTTAGCCAAAGCCAAGAATGGCTACAAAAGGAATGGGAAATATAAAGGAAGTACTTCTACTTCTACTTTCTACTCAATCCACTCCTGACTTTGGCTCATAAAAATGCAGCAAAATCTGCAAAATCATCGTTTTGGCAATGTGGGGCCTCAGCCTGAGGCTGTTTCGCTAATAAAACAGATGTTTTCAGTCCTCAGCTGGGCAGTGGACCCCCGTGAGTCCAGTGGGCCCCAGCATCTGCCGGGGTTGGTCGGATGCTGACAAGGGTGCCAGGTGTTGGACCCTCACTGATCTAACATTGATGACCTATCCTTAGAACAGGTTATCAATCTTTTAGCCTGGAAAACCCCTTTAGGCTAAAGCCCCATGTTGCGGAAAGGCAGCATTTTTTGTTGCAGATTTTGCAGCATTTTTTTTTTTTAGCCAAAGTCAGGAGTGTATTAAACAGAAGGGAAACATCACAATCTACAACAATAAATGCTGCATTTTTGCAACGTGGGGCATTAGCCTTAAAGTCTTTGGACATCTTTTCACAAATTTCTATGTTTTAGATGCTTCCTACATGTAAAATTAAGCAACTTTCTAAATATTTTTTATTAAAAATGTCCAATCTGAAGAGTTTGTGTAATTTCTTCATACAGCTAGCTATATTGCTACTTCTGCCATAGATCTGAAAACACACTGCCTCTGACTGCTTTAAACTCATGGCTGATATCATGCTGCTTGTGGTCCTCTAACCCCACTTCATAGTGTTAAGGGGGGTTTTGCCAGGGAACTAAATGTATACTTAAAACTGCTCACAATGGGGGTCCTGACATATAAAAAATGGTACTGATACTGGCACCCCTCTGCTTCCAACCCTGCCTGTGTCCCAGCTGGTCTCTACTTCCTGGTGTCTCTTGACACACAGGAAATACCTGGAAATGCCAGCTAAGCCAATCACTGGCTAAGACAGGTCACTATTGCTGCCAATTATTGACTGAGTGGGCATTTTCTGTGTGTTTAGAGAGACCAGAAAGTAGAGATCAGCAGCAACCTGAGCAGCAGTGAAACAAGACTGATGCAGATATTGGTGAGGGTGAGCACATATTTTTATGTTAGGACCCCCATTCTGAGTAGGGTTAAATCCATTTTTGTAATTCCCTGGAAAACTCCTTTAAGGTGCCCACACATACCAGACAAAGGTTGGCCAAATACACTGGCAAGACCAATGAACTATTGGATGTTCGGTCAATGTATGTTTGGCCTGTATCAGTGGATAAAAAGGATATGGAATGTTGGATTTTAACATGCCTGAACTTTTATTCTAAGGGGAGATTTTCCTCCACCACAGGTGTCTGCCTTACACCCTTTTCTTTATCCTGAACATATGCATGCTCAGCTGAACCAAGTATACATGTGTATGAGCAGGCTTTGAGAAATAAGTGCCAGCTGAATGTGTGTTCAACTGACAGCTATTGAATGAGCATAGCTACCTTTAGCAATACCAGCAGTGCTTGGAGTTTATCACAATTTTTGTGTTTCTGTTTGTCCACCAGCTATTTGAAGATTGACCACAGGTTCTCAAGGGGTTGAATTCTTGGGATTTTCCTAACCATGGACCTAAATTGTCAATGTTTACTTCGAGTCACTTATTTATCACTTTTGCTTTGTTTCAATAATGCAGGAAAAAGCATTGTTCATCACGAAATAGCTCTTACATTGTTGGGAGAAGTTACTCTGGGAGGATGTTTAGATACTATTCTTTATACATGGCAGTGTTCATAGGCAAAACTGTGAATGAGCCCACTTCACTGAATGAAAAGCAACCCCACACATGAATGGTTTTATGGTACTTTACTCTTGCCATGACACAGGGCTTATGGTACTGCTCACCTTTTCTTCGTATTTTTACATATGTCCCAAACAACCTGAAGGGAGCTTCATCAGAGAACAACGCCGCCTATGTGTGTTTTTCAGCATGCCCCCTGCTTCTTTTGTCCAGCCCCCTCTCTTGTCAGGAGGCGACGTTATCATCTTTGAGATTGAAATCCCACGCATGCACTGTCGGCTCTGCCTCTTCGGGTTCGGGCAGAGCTGAGAGCAGATGCTCCGCCCACCATCTTGCTTCGATGCCTACACAAGTGTACCATGCAGGCACAGTACGCTCATGTAGTTCTATGGAGTATGCTCAGTACTCCATAGAACTACACAGGCACAGTACACTCGTGTAGTTATCGAATCAAGATGGCGAATGGAGCATGTGCTGTCAGCTCTGCCTGAATGCCCCCTGTGTTCTCTGAGCTTCATTTGCATAAACCGAAAACCGTGAATAATATGAAAATGGTGGCGAGGACAGTGGAAATAAAGGTAGGAGATGACTAGCCTAAAATTCTAAAAATCCAATAAATCCCCTTAAGCCAATCTCTTAGCTGAATCCTCTTTAGGAAACAGTTATGGTACTTCCTTGACTTTCTTGGGTGCATTAAAGCCTTCTTCAATGCAATTGAGCCTAAATGGTTGATTTAGGGGCAATTTTACAAGCAGCAATATCCTTGCCTGTAAAGGCTTTTGATGCAAAGCATCACATCTATATGTGGTCTCTTTAAACCTTATTTTTTGGCGATCTGATTGTTATGTGGTTTATGAGGCATTAATATTTAGGACTATATTTTATGGTGCTTGCTCTATAATTAATGCTGAGAAGACCAAGGAGATGGTGGTGGACTTTTGTAAGTGCAGATACCCTCCTAAACCAGTGGACATCCAGGGGACGGGCACTGAGATTGTCAACACCTTTAAGTACCTGGGTGTGCTCCTCAATAATAAGCTGGACTGGGCAGATCTCATGGAGGTCCTCTACAGGAAGGGCCACTGCAGGCTCTACCTGCTTAGGAGGCTGAGAGGCTTTGGAGTCCAGGGGGCACTTCTTAGGGCCTTTTTCAACTCTGTAGTGGCATCAGCCATCTTCTTCGGAGTGGCCTGCTGGGGGAGTAGCATATCAACCAGGGATAGGAATAGATTCAACAAGCTGATTAGAAGGGCCAACTCTGTCCTGGGGAGCCCCCTGGACCCTGTGCAGGTGGTGGGTGACAGAAGGATACTGTCCGTGGTGAGCTCCATGCAGGAGAATAACTCCCATCTGATGCATGAGACCGTGATAACGCTGGGCAGTACTGTCAGTGACCGACTGCTCCACCCTAAGTGTCAGAAGGAGCGCTATCAACCAACACCGAGCTAAGCGGAGATCATTCCATACAGAGAACTGAAAGATCTTTACTTTGTGATATCCCTTTTACTACTTTTTTACCTGCACCTTTCTGTCTGTACCTGCTGTCACTGTAATGCCTCTACCTTGGAGCTTCTGTATATATTGCTTTTTGTGTTTGTATTATCTATTCTGCTGTAACAAACTGAATTTCCCCATGGTGGGACTATTAAATGATCTTATTTTATCTTATCTTAATTCAATGAGCATGACAGAGTGATATCAGCTGCTTTGTCAGGGTTAACACTTTCTTGTCATTGCTAATCACAAATACCCCATTTCCACTGAATTTCAGCCCTGCCACAAACAGACCTTTTAATGAGAAGATCAATTAAATTATATTAGATGGCCATTTTGTGGCAGGGCTGAGATTTAGTGGAAATGGGGTATTTGTGATTGTTAATTTCAATGGCAAGGAACGACTTTGCAATTTTTTGCAATTTATCTGATCACTGTTCATAACAATTTAGAGTTAATGCAGATTGCAACTATAAAAATTGAAGCAGTTAACTTTGTGAAAACCAAAATGTATGTCTGTCCCAAAACATTTGGCCACAGCTATACAGAGAGAATCAGAGTCAGTTTAGAGTACAGTTTAGAAGAGATTATGCAGGGGGTGTAGTAGAAGGGGACAGCCGTTCAGGAATAATACTGATGCAGGAGAGCTAATGAAGGCAGCAGTGATCTCATTCACACAACTCACATTCAGCATTAATAACTGGTAGGCAGATGCCCACATGAGAAAAATGTAAAACTAGAAGCATATCAGGGAACTTAAAATTGAAAGAATAGAAAATGAAGCCTGAAACTTTTTAAAGTAAGAGTAACCACTAACATACTGTATGTAAAATCCATGTACTAAATCCAATGTTTCCGTGTCAAAGGTTTCCATAATGTATAAAATGGTGCGAATTGAGGAATGTGTTCATATTTACTAAACTTTACTAACAATGACCATTTTCACTACATTGCTTGCTACCACCAATTTACATAAAAATCACAGAGGGTAACAGGAAAGGCTAAAAAGAAACTTTTAATATGTAGATATGAATTAAAAGGCTTTTGATAGTATCACACCCATTCAAGTGACGATATAAAAGTCACAGTCTGATAGTATATGTATTCATTCAGTATAGTGGTGGATAAATCTAACCCATTTCTTGCTAACAAAACTGTAGCCCAATAACCACACCTACTGGTCAATAATGGTGTAAGTTTATGAGGTACACCACAACACTCATACTGAGTGAGGAGAGATAAAGAGGAGGGTATAATGTTAGAATTCCCCTAATGTACTGTATACAAATATACCGCTCCACTCTCTCAATCAGACCTCTGTCAAAATATAATACATTGAAGGAGTAACTCAATAAAATATATTCTGAAATAAAGTGTCATAATCAAAACAGATCAAGTGCTATTGCCATTATCAGCATAAGATCAGTATCCCAACAGAGTTGAGACTGTAAACTCTGCAGAGATATATTGCTCCAGTAGGTGTTAACTGTCCATCACACTGGGGCATATAGTAATCAAAAAGTAGTATACAGGTAAACAGTGAGGGATTAGATACAGTGCCTTGCAAAAGTATTCATACCCCTTGAACTTTTTCACATTTTGTCACCTTACAACCACAAATTTAAATGTATTTTATTGAGATTTGAAGTGATAGACCAATACAAAGTAACACATAATTGTGAAGTGGAATGAAAATGATACATGGTTTGCAAAATTTTAAACAAATAAAAATCTGAAAAGTGTGACGTGCAAAAGTATTCAGCCCGCTGTACTCTGATACCCCTAAATAAAATCCAGTGCGCACAATTACCTTCAGAAGTCACTTAATTAGTTAATAGAGTCCAGCTGTGTGTAATTTAGTGTTAGTATAAATCCATCTGTTCTGTGAAGGCTTCAGTGGTTTGTTAGAGAACACTATGGAAACAAACAGCATCATGAAGACCAAGGAACGCACCAGACAGGGCAGAGATAAAGTTGTGGAGAAGTTTAAAGCAGGGTTATGTTATAAAAACATATCCCAAGCTTTGAGCATCCCAAGGAGCACTGTTCAATCAATCATCCAAAAATGCAAAAAGTATTCTACAACTGCAAACCTACCAAGACATGGCCATCTACCTAAACTAACAGATCGAGCAAGGAGAGCACTGGTGGACACCAGTACTAATGGTAAGCCATTAAAAAAGGTTTAAAGGCACTGTGTAGTCCAACTTATGTTGTTTTATTATAAATGAGAGCAGACAAACTACTTTCAAAATATATAACCCCTGTTGTTCAACTGAATGTGGGTGTCCAGTTGCCTTGGCTTCCCTCTTTCATTGGTGTACTCCACAGTGTGTATGAGACACAGATGTCCTGCCTCACAGTCTACTGCATACATTACTCTGTAGTTTACAAGAGGGCAAAGAATGCACACAGATCAGTGTATTCTCTTTATAGCAAAATATAGGATCTTCAGACCAAGCTCCAAATCCAGGGACATTCAAAGTCCCAAAATGCAAGTGTCTGGAAAGGTGTCAGGCTAGGTTCACACTAGCATTGGGTTTACGTCCCTCGGGTCCACATGGGGACCCGAAAGACAGAAACCCCGTCCGCTTTAAAAAGTGGTGACCCGCGGAAACTCCAGGGTCTGCCAGATTTCCACTCGGTTTTCGACAATTTTATACTGAAATCGGCGGAGAGAAAAGTTCTGCAAACAGGACTTTTCTGCCTGCCGATTTAAGCGGCATCCTGGACAGAGATGAGCAAACACAAGTGTGAACCTAGTGTCATCTTCCACAACAGCAATTAGCTGTGTCTGTCACCTTCATAAACTATAAAGAAGTGTCAACATGGCAAATGGCTGAATGTAGCACTTTGATGGAGTGCTGCATCTGAAGTCTCCATAATGTAGAAGGTTAATCACCATTGTCTTACACATAATAAATATTTAAGAATTAATAGAGCAACATGTATTCACTTTCATATTGATCACATACAATGTGTAATAGCTAAATATACTAATACTCCTAGATATATAACACATCAAATAATATGTAATGTTTCTATGACTTCCTGTCTACACTTACGTATCAAATAATACCACATAGTGATTGAACTAGTTGAACCAAGTAATGAAATAAGTGCCCGTGCTATGTAAAGTATACTAATAGGGCCCTCAGTATGTGTATAAGCTGCATTCCTATTAGATAGGTAGTTGTACTGAGTATATATATAACATAAATGCTTAGAATAAAACAAGTGAAATTCTTGTTCAAAAAGTATACAAACTCTGTAGATTTTAAATATGGAGCATATGGAAATAGATTTATCAAGCAAAATCAACGGTGTATTATTCCCTTTATACAATAAATAGTAATATGCAGTTTTAGGTCAAATACTCCAGACTAGAATTAATTTATGAATAATAATTTACAATGTTATCAATTCCAAAGCATTTCCCAAATCTCAAAGAAATTTTGTGATAGAGATAATAAAATGAAGTCCAAGCTCCTTAATAAAAGTAAGCAAGATACTAGGTGACTTTGAATATACAAAAGACTATGTAGTTTGGAAAGCAATATCCAACAGAATAAGCACAGTTTTATGGCTATATAGTAGATGTACATTTACGTAAATCCTAGAAAGTTATCAGGTTACTACAACAAATATTTTGGAAGTTTTATTCAACACTTTCAAAGATACCACCTTTACGACATACATCCTTGGTCCAATAAAATAGCTAGTTCTCTGAGAACAAGCCCCAAAACATATAAATAGGCACTCTAAAATATACAAATTAAAGTCCTTTGCACTTACCAATAGGCGCTCAGTATAGTTCTGAAGGAGTGATCTTCAACAGTTGGAAATTCTACTCTAAAAATGTTCCAAAAATAGGTGGTGATGCAGTAGTCTAACCATATTCATGAAAGATCAAGAAGAACATCCCTATCCTTCTTTAAGAGCGGAGATATCTGGGATAGAAGATACCCATAACGGATATGGTTTGGTGAGCTCAGTCTCCGTACATGCCCCTCTTCCCAGGATGTGCATCTCCATGTTTTTCTTTGCTGCACTCACATCTTTGGTTATTTGATGTGTTTTTGTTGCTGAATAGAATATAATAGCAGGGTGAAAAATTCCCATTCAGGCTAAAAGAAAAGACATTTGAAAAAGGAGATTAATGAACTATTTAGAAAGAAACATGCATGATGCTGTTTTTAGCAGCAAACAGATGACAGAACCTGGTAATGTGAATGAAAATCATAGCAAAATGGAATCTGGGACAGCAACAAGAAAATTCTTGTTTTATCATACTTAATGAATGAAATATCATGCAGATGTCACTCAAGTAGAAGTTCTGGATAATGAAAGCCCCATATAATGGAAGCTACTGGTAGTGCAAAAACAGCATTTCATTGCAACCAATTTAGTACATATGTACATACTATATATGTGCCAATATAAATACCACGGATAATAAATAACAAATTATATTATTACATCACCCCTGACCTTTGGATAAATTATTATTATTTATCCATACTTTAATATGATATCGTACCACCATTAAATAACAAGTTGTATATTGATGGTTGCTGGACCAGTAAAGCTGCACCATCAATAAGATATGCCTTAAAGGAAATGCGTCACCATAAAAATGCATCAATGCTTCTAATCTTTAGGCAACATGTTACAGAGCAGGACTCCTACCCCCAGAATAATGGAACATGTGATGTCCATGTAAATCATGGGCTGCATGCGCATCCATTGATTTTAGTAGGTGCATGCAGACATCCATTAGTCTGTGGACACAAAAGTGTATTGGTCCATGAAAATAACGGATGCCACCATGGATAGCCATGGATAAGGTTCTTTGCTTCCTACAATTATGATGGACAACACATGTTCACACAATATGAACACGTGAATAAGACCTAAGATTTCAAGTTTCATCTTTTTCATCAAATCTTAATTTAACGTATAAATGGCAGGTACAGTAACAAAATTAAACAGCTTATAAGCAAAATCTAAAGATAGCATGCCGCCGAGTCAAACGCGGCAGCGTGAAACAGAGCGACATATATGTAATTTTCAATTTTAAAGTGGGAGGGGTAAGGGGAGAAGGGAGGGTGTGTTGGGGGGGGAGGAAAGAACATGTAGGTAAAGTCAATGTCAGTAACTCAAGGGAGAGCGAGAAGAAGAAGCAACAATGAAGGGGGGGGGGGGGGGTACGCCTGCATCTCTCAAACCCAAAAAGGTAGAAATGCCAAACATGGCCCATGGAAGAGTGAAGAAATCAGGCGATACCTTTTAGAGGCTAACTGAGTATATTTATAAGTAAGCTTTCAGGAGTACTAGCTCCCTTCATCAGACATGGTGTGATACAAGAACTGAAAATTCACAGATTTTTATACACATGGTTTTCAAAGCATTTTAGAGTCCTTAAAAAAATGCAATCTAAGTAGAGAAGTTATTTACAACAGGTCAAAAAAACAGTCTGGAAACTTGTGGTGCGTGACGGAGGGATCAGTAATACTTGCTGTTATCTGTTTGCTATCAGGAGGTGATTTGTGTCCCTCACAGTTCATACATAGTGTGACTTGAAGCTGGCATGAATATTGAGTTCAGTTCATGGTTCATACATAGTGTGACATGAAGCTGGCATGAATATTAAGTCCAAATTGCAGAGTTTGAAATTTTTGCATAAATTTGTAAATAACTTCTCTACTTAGATTGCATTTTTTAAAGGACTCTAAAATGCTTTGAAAACCATGTGTATAAAAATCTGTGAATTTTCAGTTCTTGTATCACACCATGTCTGATGAAGGGAGCTAGTACTCCTGAAAGCTTACTTATAAATATACTCAGTTAGCCTCTAAAAGGTATCGCCTGATTTCTTCACTCTTCCACTACTTTCAATGGCTAACACAGTACAACATTATACTACTATAAACATGGCCCATAACAGCGTATCAGCGTATAGCAGCAACAGACCCCAGTACACTGGCTCCTAGGGAGGTACAAGTAGTCAGGTAGACAAAGCATAGGTTCAACATAAATGAACAGAGCACAGATTTAATATGGAGTGAACATAAGTATCTGGAACAAGAGCTCACTAGAAGGCACCCAGAACACCGAATGAGAGAGAGAGCTTATATACTACCTGTGAGTCTGAGCCAAGGGGTCCACGTCGTCAGAAACATGCTACGGGAGCCCGTGGCCCAACTAGAGAGTTCCTCAAAACTACACATTTGATTAACCTTAGCCAGCCACTCTGCATGAGTAGGTGGCTTAGTCTGAAACCACTTCTGGGGAATCAAGAACTTATCAGCTGCGAGTAGATGAGTAGTAAGGTCTTGTCTGGACGGTTTAAAAACCGTATCGGGCAACGCCAGTGCAATCTGAGTAAACGATATTTGAAACTTAGAGGAAGAGATCTGCTGTATCATGGATTCAACTGCTTTCCAGTACAAGGCTAAAACTGAGCTTGACCACCATATGTGGGAAAGGTAGCCAACAGCCTGGTTGCAGCGCCAGCATTGGTTGGTATCCGATAAGTTGTAAGCGCGTAACCACTCTGGTGTTTTATACCACCGAGTCAACAATTTGTAATGGTTTTCTTGGATTCTATCACAGTTAGAAAAACCATGTGAGTTGGACAGGACAATCTTAACCTGGTCGTCTGTCAGAGAGATACCAAGTTCCTTCTCCCAAGAGTGCAGAAAGGCCGGTCTCGTGAGCTCTTGTTGTACAATAAAAGTATGATAGACATGGGAGACTTTCCTCAGTGTTGGAAGAGGGGCCAAAAGCAATTTTTCAAAGTCCGTGGACTCAACCCTAATCTAGTGCTTCGTCTTGAAAAGTGAGTATAGGCGAGTGAGATGCGTAGAGTGAAGTGAGGTGAGTTTCGGAAGCCCAGTGAGATCCCTACATTGTTGATCTGTTAGTGGATCATTATACTGTGCTAGAGATGATAGTGTCTTGTTATCTAACGTAGCCCAGAGATCCCTCGGGCCGGACAGTGAGAGGACCTTCGGGATCAGAGACACCGTCATGACTCGGGGTGGGAAGGGGGCCAGAGAGGATTGGAGTCGTGCCCAAACATGAGACGGGCCCATCAACATTGGACTGGTTCCTCTGCTACATCTGGGTGGGTGCCCACAAAGCCATAGATCCCGAAGAAAACTTGGACCTAAGGCAGCTCTCAGTAAGAGAGATACCTCCACATTTCTAACGGGATTGGCCAGTTCCAGTCAGCGCGTAAGTTGGATTGCGTTGTAGTACGCCTGTACATCCGGTAGACCCATTTCCCCTTGTGCTTCCTCCTTATCAAAAGGGAGTGGACTAACCTCGGCCTCTTACGCTTCCAAACATAGCGAGAGAAGAGAGATCGGACCTCCCGGAAGAAACTTGTGGGTAATACAATGGGTACCATATTCATAGTATAGAGAAATTTAGGCATAATATATGTTTTGAGCAAATTAATGCGACCCATCTATGAAAGAAGAAGGATATCATAGTCCTCTAGCAATTTCCTAACAGACTTGAGAAGGGGGGAGTAATTAGTGAGGTAAAGGGCAGATAACTTGGATGGGACCGAGATACCAAGATATTTCAGTGAAGTTTCATATTTTTCAAGAACATCATATTTCAATATGTTCAGCTACTCCTTCTTTATAAGATGCTATTAGAACATCAGACTGCTTGCTCAACCTGATGGTTTCTCTTTAATGAGATTATTGCACTAAATTTCTAAGAAGCTTTAAGTTGGCTCTGACAGAAGGCTATAGAGCTATACTATAACTCAATATGCCTCCTTCAGACTCATATGGAAGTTGACAGAAAAAAGCTTGATATAGATACAAGCACCAAACAGCTGTTCATTCCCATGCCGATTCACAATAATGTGTTTAACGCAAAAAAATGAACATGCTACATATGTATGCTTCTTCAGATGTATTAAGTAGCATTGCTTATATAGGAGAATATTTCAGCAATATAGTACCAAATGCCAGCAGCTCCTGTCCTACGAATGTAAGGTCTTATACCATGGGCCTAAAAGTTTACCATACAATTTCTTGAGCTATACCCAATTTTGTGATCTTATCAGAGGCCAGAATAGGATCTTGTTCCAAAGATTAATAATATACTAAACTTATACTGAGGAGATAATAATATTAAGCTGCAATAAAAGCCTGGAAGCAGTGGAAACATTTTACCTTCTAGTCAGGGGCATAATGATCACCCCTTACTAGATTGGGCAGAGTATCATGACAGCTTTTGGGGAAACCCAACCACTGTCTTCCTTGTCAAATATGATACACTTCCAGGATGAACAAGATATATTTATAATGCATCACTAGATGGAGTGTTGTTTAAATAGTAAAGGGGTCACAGCGCTCACGTAAGCGATCAGCAAGGGTCCCAGATGTTGGATCTCCACTGATGCCTTATTAATGACCTATCCTGAGGATAGAACATCGATAGCAAGGAAGTAGAATACCGCTTTAACCCCTTCCCACCGCAGTCATTTTTCAATTTTCAATTTTGACTTTCTGCCTTCCAAAAGCCATAACTTCTTAATTTTACATTCATGGAGCCATGTGAGTACTTTTATTTTGGAGGTTCCTGAACTTAAATGCCCGCAATCAGAGTGAACTCTGATCATGGGCATTAGCACCGGTCTCCGCTGTATTCTACAACGGAGACCCGGTTGCTATGGCGGCTGTGCTGCAGCAGAGCAGCCGTCATCTTTAAAGACCTGGCATCCGCCATACTATTACGGCGGAGGTCGGGAAGGGGTTAAAGACCCGGCTTTCATAATATTATTACAGCTGATGTCGGTAAAGGGTTAAAGGGATTTTCCACCTTTTAATAATTGATGGTCCATCATAAAGATAACTTAACAATTTTAGATCATTGGCAGTCCAACTGTTAGGACCCCTGCAGATCAGCTGTTTCTAAGAATGCGCAACTCCCGACATTATTTATATGCCAGGCGCTGTGCAGCTTACTCACCATATTATTGATAATGGAAGGTACTTTATCTATATCCTTTTCAAGTCTATAGGACACTGTTGCAGCACCCATACCACCAACAAGAATATGCTATAGGGATGGGGTAGGGGACCCCGGTTAAAGCTTGCACCGGAGCCCACAGGACTTTAGTTATGCCTTTGCTTTTAGTTATCCAGTAAAAGCAAGGGCCTAGAGCATAACAGATGCAAGTCTGTCGGCAACACATTACTCCATGTAAACAGGAGGGTGTGTTACCAACAAATGCAAACTTCATGAGGATGAACAATTTTTCATTCTCATTCAGTAGCTATGATCATCTGCATTTAAATGCAACAAAGGAGAGGTCAAAGATTGTTAACTAACATTACTAGGAATATCAAAGGGCCTTTATAATGGGCTCCTGTCAAATGTAAAAGTGTAGAACATCTTAGATCACTCAGTGGGTCATGGCATCTGCTAAGGTTTGCAAACCCTTCTGGTATGATTCAGACACTTTTGATCACATTTTAAATGGAACTGATAAACAAAATAAAAAACACAAACGTCAGGGTTGCCAAGGATTGTCCAAGAGTATTTGCGTTGGTAGGATTGTTGCACTGTGATTGGTAGATCTACTGGAGAGTATTGGTATGCCCTATTATCATTGGAGGTATGGCATTCAGCATTCATAATTGCAGTCTATGAAGATTATGATATCAGTCCCCTATGCTTTGTAATTTGTTATAGTACACACAGTAAATTATTTATTTGTGAATATGTGTTACAGCATGTGTGCTTATATGCCCAGACACTCATACAACTCACCAACAACAACAGAAAGTACGTTGACGTATAGGATGAGATCTGCACCCTTGGTTCGTGAACAGGCATTGACATCTTAGATATCATACAATCAACATGGTTTACATCTCATCAAGCTGCCTCAAATTAGAAACATTTCAGAAGTTTATGTGTTGCCTCATGAAGGCAACCCTTGTGTTTATGCACTATTAATGCATATGGATGTTATCAGTTGGGATCCTCTGCTTGGGACTTTGTTTTTATTAGCCAGAATATAACATTTTGGCAAGCTTGTATTCCCACAGTCACAGGAACAGGGCCAAGGATGATTAGTTAAGTGTCCCTGCAACAACATTGTGAAAGGGACTTTCTCTAATAAGAAACCCATATACTCAAAAGCAGTGCAAAAGCAAGATCGAGGCGTACCCCAACCAATCAGGTCACTGCCTTCGTTTTCCATAATTTTTATCCTTACAATTGAGTAATGTAATCATATTTATTAGAACCCAATTTCCTAGAAATTGTAATTGATACTCAGTAACCTTTTATCAAAAGGGAAGCAGGGAGTCTAGCCAGATTATCTTTAGTTTCCAAGTCAAGTTTGTGCTTTTGTGGAACATGCAAGCCTCTACACTGTAAGGAGAGTATTCTCTCATGCACCCCAGCATAGTTTATAAATGGCAAACAATAATTTTCAGGACAATTGAAAATAGTGCATTATAGTGTAAGCATCAACAGGAAAAATGGGCATAACCATGGAACTACAAAGAACTCAAGGACATACAACAAGAACAACAAAACTATCTAAACATCAGGTCAATGCAAGCTTCAAGAGTGCAAGCATACCATGGCCCAAAAGGAAGTCTATAGTTCAAGAAACAGGAGATCGTGGCTGATTGCAGTATGGGAATCTTTAGGTTAGTTCTGAGCTTAATCTAATTGTAAAACACAATACATAGAACATTAAATGTTATAAAGGAGACACAATATTAAAATTATAATAGCTGTGGCACGGTCTAATTAATGCACAATATATTATTGCCTTATAATGTGATTGTATCTTACACAAGGGAAGGGCGTGTATAATAATGAGCTATTATTCTTCATATTTTGTAATAGATATCCATAAATAGAAATATTCCCTTAATAGTGTACAAAACATTTTATATTTACAATGGAAATTTAACTGTAATAATTTTCAAAATATATATAGAATTTGTGTTAGTATAATTAATACTTTTGGTGTTATTAGATTATATTACCTTGAATTAATCTTTACAACAAATATACATGGCATCTTGCATATACACACAAATACATATATATATATATATATATATATATATATATATATAAAGTAGCTGATATTGAGAAATGCTGTCATTTATTTGCTTTTTTTGCAAATGCACATTGGGTTTGCACTGTTTTCACTTACTGCTGTAAAACTCTCATTGTTGAAGATACAATACAATTCAATAATTGAAACTTTCTCCCACTTACACATCATTTTGATATCTTAATTCTACACATGCCAGCTACAGGTTGCCCTAGGAAAATGATAAAAACAAACATGACCTGTTTCGTATTAAATACAGTTGATGGGATTCACCACCTATTAAGAAAGGATGTAGTCACTTATAATTATCTGGACTGATTTTGTGGAAATACTCTGCTACTCTGATAAAAGGTTCTTATAGGTCAATTAACCTTTTATACAGTTGGCCCTAGTGAAGTAGATTGTTATCCCAATTTGGGACAACGGTTTATGTTTATGCATACATTCTGTGTACAGTGTTATAGAATATGATGGCACCATACACATAACAAATAAGAAATATTTTTAAATCTTAGAAATCTTGTAACAACAACAGAATTAAATTTACTAGTCCCTAATTGCACCTTCTTAATACAATATCCCCCTTATTTGAACCGACCACTATTCCTTATATGGAAAAGCCTTCATCAACAACAAACTATATAAGGTACATCTATTCAGCAACACAAGTCATTATCTTATAGCCAATATTTCTTGGTGTCCTAAAACTGGTGTCAATTGAAAATAGGTGTAAAAAGAACACAGCATTTACTATAATACATATAAATGTAACTGTAATGGTATTGGTAGGAGCAAAGCAATTACAGGGGCTGTCTGGGTCAGGAGGAAGAGGTTAATATAAAGTTTTAATTAGTACAAACAAACACTTACAGGTATTGTACAGGATAGCTCAGTGCACATAGATGGATGCTGACCTGTTATAGAACTGTACACATACTCAGTATGTATTGTATTATTTTAAAATTTTACATATTTAGAATTTACCACATTGTACATAATCAAGATTTCATCTAGATTATAGCATGTCAATAAAACTTCACCAATGTGTTTGTATTGTATTAGTCCGAGACTATAACCATCCTACCAAAAACTTTCATTAACTACAGAAAAAGTTGAGCACACATGCAGACAAGTCAAAATGAGTACAAATATCACCACCTTCAAGTATAGTTTTAGATAACCCTAAGATACATAATAAATGATCTGACTACATATAAAGAAAGAAATACAACATTAATTGAAGAGAGTACATGCACATTATCCATAATAACATGCCACACTGTATAAGCATTGTTAAAAGTTTCCCCACAGCATTGGGACATAGTTTCCAGAAATATGTGCCTAATGACTAAAAAAGTAGTCAATTTAAACATCAATTTGTGATTTTCAAAAATTATGAGATATTATTATAATTTATTTCTATATATTAAATGTACAGCAATCTCAACATTAGCTTACAAGCATTCAGAAATGGAGATTATAAATGTTGTTCCCTAGACAGGATACATAACACATGCAATATGTTACTGATATAAGCTAAAAGTCACATAAATGCATAATTATAAAACTAAATAACCACAACCCAACTGAGTTCAGTTTGTAAACAAGACAGACTAAACTTTGAGCTTAGATGGTTGGTGCCCCTGAGAGATCACCTTTCGTACCCAGAACAAATGACAATGTAGGAATAAAAAATGAAATTACCTTCGTAAACCCCAAGGAAAGACTGTGGACAAACAGATTATGTGATATATCTCTTCCTACCCATTCTTGGGCAGCCTCTCCTCTCTGCTGCTGAAAGCAAATGCTCTGAGACTCAGTGGCATATTTAATTAGAAGCAAGCTGCTTCCACTATCAGTGTGTGAATCTACCTCTCCAATCTCTCGTGAGTCAATCTTTCCCATCTCTGATTTTCTTTTATATTTATGCTAGAATATTTAATTGTAGACAAAAGGTTACTCTGGCTGTATTCACTGCACAGAGGCAGAATAATCTGCTTTAAAAGGCTTGACATTTCAGGCTTTTCAAAAAGGCTGAAAAAATTATATCCCTGCTTTTGTTAATCAATGAAGTAGAACTCTCCTGAACAAAAGAATTAAATTGCTTGGTTGGTTTAATAAAAACCAACAGAAATAGCTGCTTCCTCTGGGCTGTATTGTGTAGGCATGGCACATGCTTCCAGAACTGTAATTCCATATGATTCAGGGGCAAAACTCTAATTTCTGCACACAGTTGGGTTTTAAAATCCTTTTCAAACACTATCCATTCTGACTGGTTCTCCGAGGACAGATTTATCATTAAACTTGACTCTTTTTTTCTTCTGTGCTGCATCTTTTAAGACCTTTAATTTTTGGGGAGGATTAATCCAAAGGAAACAATATGTTGTCCTCCCACCTGACCTCATCAAGACAGTGATATCTCTTTCTGACAGCATGTATTTGTTAGATTAATTAACCCGTTAGTGTGCAGATGATGGTTTCAAATCTTTGGGTGAATTTGTTTGACTATAGAGGGGAGGCAGTGATGCCTTATCTATCACTGATCTTCATCTTTTGTACATAATGTCTATGTGTTTAGTAAACTAACAGTTTAAAACTTAATCTGAAGATTTCACAAGAAAAGCTAAAAATAACTCTGTAACTGGATTACAGAAATTAAATTATAATTTCTATGCTTTAAAGGGGTTATCCAGTTTTTAAAACATATAGACCAAATAGCATATACAATATACAATAGCAATACAAAATACTTCCTAATTTATATCCTGTTAAAATTCGGCAGCATTTATCTGATTTATTTTCAGGTCAATGACCTCAGAGTGATGTTTCGTTTGCAAGATCATTACCCCGCCTCCCCCTGTTTACAGTTAGGGCAGCAAATGAAATATCACAGCAGCACGTGACCTCGGATGTAGGAGTGATTTATTACCTGTGATTTCATTGCAGGGGAGAGTAGAGAAGGGAGGGATATACAGAGAGTGAGAGCAGGCAGATGAATAATGGGAAATGTAGTTTGTCCACAGATTCACTGCATATAAATAACAGTGGTACAAGGAGCAGCAAGTAAAAAAAGCCAAACAAATGATGCACAAGGGAATAGTGAGTATTTAGCACTGCTGTGGATGTATTTTCAGAAGCTGGATAACCTCTTTAACCCTTCCCGGTTTTGGCATTTTTTGATTTTTGATTTTCATTTTTTGACTTACCACCTTCCAAACCCCATAACTTTTTTATTTTTCCATTCACAGAGCCATATGAGGGCTTAAAGTTTGCGGGACAAATTGTTCTTTATAATGATACCATTTATTATTATGTAAAATGTACTGGGAAACTGGAAAAAAAAATTCTGAATGGGGTTGAATTGTAGAAAAAAAGCATTTGTGTGACTTTCTTACGGGCTTTTTACGCGTTCACTGTACAACCAAACTGACCTGTATTCTATGTTTCAGTATGATTCCAGAAATACCAAATTTATATAGTTTTATTTACATTTTAACAAAATTCCCAAACTTTGCATGAAATGTTTTTTTATTAAAGTCACCATATTCTGATAATCGTAACTTTTTTGTATTTCCATGTACAGGGATGCATAAAGCATATTTTTTTGCAGGGCTAGATGTACTTTTCAGTTATACCATTTTGGGGAATGTCTACTGCTTTGATCACTTTTTATTTAAATTTTTATCAGAGGTGAAAGAGCAAAAAAAACGGCGGTTTGGACTTTTCGATTTTTTTTTTCCCACTACGGCATTCACCATACTAAAAAATTATTTTAAAATTTTGTATACTGGGTGTTCACAGTATTTAAGTACTTTTATATGTGCTCTTGGGAAAGATGGGTGATTTGAGTTTTTAATTCTTTTTATATTTTTTTATAGTTTTTTTTTTTTTTGTATACTTTATTAGACCTCCTTATGAGTCTTGAACCCCAGGGAGTCTGATCACTAATGCAATGCATTACAATGCTAATGCATCGCAACGCATTGCAAAATACTGTCATTTGTATGAGACTGCTTAAAGCAGCCTGCCATACAAATGAATGTCACACAAGCCTGGGAGCCTTCAAGAGACTCCCAGCTGTCATAGCAATGGATGACCAAGGCGCCATTTTGGGTATGATCGCCGGCCCCCAGAATGGAAAGGGGGCTGGTGATCCTATCTAAAATGGCGCCTCGGTCAGCTCCAGCAATGGCGCCAGGGGCCTTAATGCCTGCAATCAGTGCGGGCACTGATCATGGACATTAGCGCCGGGTCTCTCCTGTATAATACAGCAAAGACCCAGCGGCTATGGTGGCTGCTCAGCTCCTAAGCGGCCCCATATTTACCTACCCGATATCCGCTGTAATATTACAGCGAATGTCAGGAAGGGGTTTATTTGTTCATGTATTGCTAGTGTAAAGCCGCTTTATTATATGTTTTGACACTGAAAATGGAGTGTATCACCTATATATTTTATTAATTAAATCCAGATAGTGTAACATATTACTGTTTTCCAATCTATTTTTTTTTTTTTATTGTAGACCTTCTTTATTCTATTTCCTGTACATGTGGGCTGCCATCTTGACTGAGTTGTTGTTAACAGCATTTAGACACATGCTTTACAACAGCCACATGGACCGTAGACACAAAAGATGTTCATTGAAGTCTGTGGGAGAGTTTTCTATGATATGTTCTGTGACCTGTACAGAGATCATTGTGCAGCAAAGAGTAGATAAAATTTGACCGTCATCTACTGTGAATGGTGGTCTCTATGTTATCTACTGTATATATAGATGATACCTGCCATTGTCATCCTGCCTGTGCAGATAATGAGGTGATTTCTGCAAAAAACAAGCAAAAAACCTCCTGAAGATCCAGCAGTGATCAGAGTGAAAAATTAAAGAAATAATAACTTTTTTTTAATATAGACATCAGCATGGGGATTTTTAAAAAAGCATCATATTCTTAGAAAATGTTTAACATAAAAACTTGATTTAAAATTAGGTCTCTTTATTATAACACATTCCTTTACATACATTTGTTGACCAGTCACCAAATATCCCATAATACATTTGCATTTATTTGAACTGGACGAATTGGTTCATCAGATCTGTGATTATTTTTGAGTAACCATTCAGTTAATAGTAACTATGAAAAAACTTATCATGTGCTGTATTTTTAAGTTTTGCTGGAAGCAATGTTGCCTTTATTTGTGATAAATTTATCAAAATGTTGCATGATGTTGTTTTGTCTCTAAAATGTTTATGCCACCCACCTACAGAAATAAGTTTGCTCAAAATTGTTTGCAACAATTCGTTCTCACTCTGCACCACACTAATATGTTACGCCGGGCGTAATGCTCAATGCCATAATAGTGCAGTACGGCAATGGAGCAGGCATAAAAACTATGCCAGTGCAAATGGTGCCAGGTGGGTTATAAATAGAGATGAGAGAATTTTTCCAAAATTGGATTCGACCGATTCTCCGAAGTTTCCAAAACAATTCGATTTGATCCGAATTAATTTGCACTGAATCACGTTAACCCCTTCCCACCATCTGCCCTAATAGTAAGGCGCTGCTGGGAAGGACTTCCCGCAAACCACGGCGGAAGCATGGTGCAGAAACTGTGTGCGCACCCTGCTTTGCACTGTCCTCTAACACCCGTGGTCCTCTAACACACGCTCTGATCGCAGGTGTTAACCCATGAGATGCCGCGGTCAAACATGACCACAGCATTTCAGGGGTTTTATTATATATTGGGGTTCCGATCGGCCCCACGCAATGTTTTCTGGGGGTGCCGCTGCTCCTATTCGGCAGCCCAGGGTCTGACCAGTGACCCCGGGTCTGCCCCATCGCTGTCCCTCCGCATACCTGGTTGATCCTGCCTTGAATGGAGACTGTCTGCACGGGCTGACAGCCTCCTATACACTGCAATACATGTGTATTTCAGCGTATACCAATTGAAGTAGCGATCAGAATATCGCTGCTTCAATGGGAGCAGCGATATTAACCTCACCTCTCCTGGGAATCTGGCAGTCTGACCGTCCTTCTCGCTCATCTTCTTCCGAATGATGTCCTGCTCCCCAGACGTCAATGCTGGGGCCTGTGATTGGGCCTCAGCGGTCACATGGGGGCGTGATGATGTCATTGCGCCCAATCACAGGCCCCAGCAGTAAGGCCTGGGGAAGAAGAGCTCCGGAGTTACTGCTGAGCCTAGGACTTCGATTCGCTCATCTCCAGTTATAAAGCCAACCCCTGGCTCTCATTGCTGAGTCAGAGATAACTTAGATTCTGCGAGATTAACCCTATAGATGCTGTGATCAATACTGTGTGATAAAGTGTATGGTAAAGTGCTGGACAGGGTGTAAATCTTGCCTGGTTTCCTCAGCCAGACGAGGTAACGGAAATCCAGGAAGACGCATGTTACATGGGCTTGATTTTCTGGACTGGAGGACAGGTTGGCAGTGAGAGTCTTCCAGTCCACATCCCCGGTCTACTTCTGGGTTTTCCCCTACTTCCAGGTGCTCTCAGCTGAGGCTTCCTGCCATTGATTACTGAGCCTGGCAAAAAGAGGGCTGACAAGTGGCAGGCTGGGAGAGAGAGCACCCCTGGAATGGAGGTTTGCACACATTAATATTGTGTTTGCTGATATGTATTTGCCTGCACTAGGCTAGTGAGGGGCATTATATTGTTTAGTATGAGCCAGACAGGCTTAGGCTTTTTTTTTTTTGTTTATATAATGTTGTTTTGTGCTGAAGCACCTAAATAAAGCACTGTTGAAGTTTTAAAACCCACTGCCTGTGTGAACTTTGTCATTGCTGACCCCACCGTGTGAGCTTTTCCCTACAACTGTTAGAGAGATGTAACTCCTTTCCTCACCTCTTTGACCTCCCTGCAACATGATTGCAGGGTGCTAAGACATTGCTGTATGAGTCCTAACAACAGCCTCTATGTACAGATGCCTGGAGGCCAGAGACAGGATCTAATAGGTATTTGGTAAAATGTACAGTACACTGCACAGGATTACAGTATTTTGTACAGGCATTCAAGTGTTCACATGTTCTAATCTCCCTTGAACCAAAAAAAAAAGTGTCATAACAATTTTAAAAATATATTTTTTTAAGAGTATAACAGAGTAAAACAAACATATTGGGACAAACCTCACCTCATAACCTCTTGCTGACCATCTGTTGACTATATACATCTGGGCAGTCGACATAAAAATCTGCAAGGACATACTGGTACATCCTTGCAGAGTTAGCATTTGCATGAGATTGTGCAGCACCCTGACCCACTAATTTCTATGGGCTCATGTACATGACCCTGATTTCCATGGATCAGTGTTCAGGCTGTGAGTCTCCACTGCAAATATAGAGCAGGTCCTATTATGTTCAGTGTTTGAGGCACGGACTTGCCCACAGAAGCCTATGGGAGACTAAAACCACGGACGGCACACAGATGTACTCAGTGTGTCATCAGTGTGCCGTCCATATTTGCGGACAAGCTAGGGACATCATTAGATTTCTCCTGTGTTATTTTTTTGCGGATCACACACTGATGGCACACTGATGACACACTGTCTGTTTTTGTGGACATATGGCACTGATGCTGAAGAAACACTGATGACACACTGTTTGCAAAAAAGGAACACTGATTACTAGTTTGCAGACCGCAAAATACACACAGTTGTCTGCAACTAGGCTTATTCTATGAAGAGGAGAGGGGGGATAGAAAAGACACTCAACTACTAGCTGTTTCTTCACCTGCTATTTTGAATTCTTTTAATACTGCTAGGAGAAAGGAGAATCCAGAATGAGGCAATAAGTGAAATAACCAGCAGGCAGGAGAATCCCACTCCATCCCTCCATTCTCCATAAAGCTCTATGTGTGAAGCTGGATACGGAGACAAAACTAATGTAAACAAGCAGTCAGATTGAAAATAAGGAACAGGAGAACAGTTTAATAAGTGGTGAAGGAAACTGATCTCCATAATGAGATATATTACAAAGATTCTTAAGTGTTCATAACTGGAGGTAAACTTTAAGGGTCAGACAGAGTCCTGATTTCAATACCATCTATCACCTTTAGGCTGAAGCCCCACATTGCAGAAACGCAGCTTTTTTTGTTGCAGATTTTGCTGCATTTTATTAAGCCAAAGCCACGAGTGGCTACAAAAGGAATGGGAAATGTATAGAAAGCACTTATAGTACTACTTTCTGCTCAATCCATTCCTGGCTTTGACTCAAAAAGCCGCAGCAAAATCTGCAACAAAAAAAGTTGCGTTTCCGCAATGTGGGGCCTCAGCCTTAAGATGAACTAGAACAGACATTGCAAGCCAGGCCATCTCACCCAACATCAGCATGTCACCTCACAAATGCCCTTTTGGATGAATAGGCAAATTTCAGACTCTCCAAAATTTTGTAGAGAGCCTTCCCAATAGAGTAGATGCTGTTTTTACTGCAAATTGGTTCCAGCTACATAATGATGCATAAGGATTTAGAATAGGATGTCATAAAAGCTCCTGTAAAACTCAAAAAAACTAAATAAAAAATCATTTATATCAATCTGTAAAAGTGTGTAAAAGTATTATCTAACAACATATAGCATTATTAACTAATAACATATAGTGTTATTTACCCCATAGGGAAATTCAATTTGTCACGCAGAAAACAAGCCCTCATTTGTCTACAGTGGGTATGGAAAGTATTCAGACCCCTTTAAATTTTTCACTCTTTGTTTCATTGCAGCCATTTGCTAAAAGCAAAAAAGTTCATTTTATTTCTCATTAATGTACATTCAGCACCTCATCTTGACAGAAAAAAAAACAGAAATGTAGATATTTTTGCAAATTTATTAAAAAAGAAAAACTTTGCTGTGACACTCATATTTAACTCACATGCTTTCCATTTCCTTCTGATCCTCCTTGAGATGGTTCTACTCCTTCATTGGAGTCCAGCTGTGTTTAATTAAACTGATTGGACTTGATTATGAAAGGCACACACCTGTCTATATAAGACCTCACAGCTCACAGTACATGTCAGAGCAAATGAGAATTATGAGGTCAAAGGAACTGCCCAAGGAGCTCAGAGACAGAATTGTGGAAAGGCACTGATCTGGCCAAGGTTACAAAAGAATTTCTGCAGCACTCAAGGTTCCTAAGAGCACAGTGGCCTCCATAATCCTTAAATGGAAGAAGTTTGGGACGACCAGAACTCTTCCTAGACCTGAGCAATCGTGGGAGAAGAGTCTTGGTGAGAGAGGTAAAGAAGAACCCAAAGATCACTATGGCTGAGCTCCAGAAATGCAGTAGGGAGATTGGAGAAAATTCCACAAAGTCAACTATCATTGCAGCCCTCCACCAGTCGGGGCTTTATGACAGAGTGGCCCAAAGGAGGCCTCTCCTCAGTTCAAGACATGAAAGCCCGCATAGAGTTTGCCAAAAAACACATGAAGGACTCCCAGACTATGAAAAATAAGATTCTTTGGTCTGATGAGACGAAGATTGAACTTTTTGGCGTTAATTCTAAGCGGTATGTGTGGAGAAAACCAGGCACTGCTTATCACCTGCTCAATACAATCCCAACAGTGAAACATGATGGTGGCAGCATCATGCTATGGGGGTGTTTTTCAGCTGCAGGGACAGGACAACTGGTTGCAATTGAAGGAAAGATGAATGCGGCCAAGTACAGAGATATCCTGGAAGAAAACCTCTTCCAGAGTGCTCTGGACCTCAGACTGGGCCGAAGGTTCACCTTCCAACAAGACAATGACCCTAAGCACACAGCTAAAATAACAAAGGAGTGACTTCGGAACAACTCTGTGACCATTCTTGACTGGCCCAGCCAGAACCCTGACCTCAACCAAATTGAGCATCTCTGGAGAGACCTGAAAATGGCTGTCCACCAACGTTCACCATCCAACCTGATGGAACTGGAGAGGATCTGCAAGGAAGAATGGCAGAGGATCCCCAAATCCAGAAGTGAAAAACTTGTTGCATCATTCCCAAGAAGACTCATGGCTGTACTAGCTCAAAAGGGTGCTTCTACTCAATAATGAGCAAAGGGTTTGAATACTTATGACCATGTGATATTTCAGTTTTTCTTTTTTAATAAATTTGCAAAAATATCTACATTTCTGTTTTTTTTCTGTCAAGATGGGAAACATTAATGAGAAATAAAATGAACTTTTTTGCTTTTAAGAAAAAAAGTGGCTTTTAGGCTAAGGCAACGTGGCGGGTAAAAATACACATTGCAGAAAAATCTGTGCAGTGGAAATGCTGCAATTTCCTAAAACCGTTGCGTTTTTGGAAACCGTAGCATGTCAGGGACTGTAAAATGTTGTGGTTTTTGCCCGAGCGTTTATGCTACATGGGGCCCCGGCCTTAAAATAGAAAAAAACACAGACATCACGTGCTGAAGTAAAAGGGTATAAAACATTATGCCAACATCAAGTAGACTTGATAAATATTATAAATGTTAATTATTAGTGAATTTGGGTGGTATGACTATCTTTCTTACAAGCAAAATAAAAAATTACACATTTTTCACAATGTCATATTTTTGAATACATAAATGCAAAACATAAAGACCAATCACCAATGATTTACCACCAACATAAAGTACATTATGTCTTGAAAAATAATCTCATTATCCCCTTCCTGTCACAGCCATTTTTCAATTTTCGTTTTTACTTCCTGCCTTGTAAAAAGCCATAACTTTTTTATTTTTCTGCTCACACAGCCGTATTATCATTATTATTGTTGTTTATTTATATAGCACCATTAATTCCATGGTGCTTTACATTTACGGATTTACATACTGTACACCAGATATACAAAGCAGATAATGCTAACAGAGACCAACTGGCACAGTGGGATATAGGGCCCTGCCCGCAAGGGCTTACAATCTATGAGGGAAGAGGGATAGAGTCAGAAGGTGGGGGTAGAGGCTGTTCAGGTGGTGTTGTGATGACAGTAGCGTTATTGGAGGTTGTAGGCCTTCCTGAATAGGTGAGTTTTCAGGGCCTTCTTGAAGCTTGTGACTGTGGGGTTCAGTCTTATGTGTCTTGGTAATGAGTTCCAGAGTATGGGGGATGCACGGGAGAAGTCTTGAAGACATTTGTGTGAAGAGCGGATAAGAGCAGAGCGGAGTAGGAGGTCTTTGGAGGATTGGAGGTTACGTGCGGGCAGGTAGTGGGAGATTAGGTCGGAGATATATGGAGGGGACAGGCTGTGGATGGCTTTGTATGTCAGCATTAGTAATTTGAACTCTATTCGCTGGGCAACGGGTAGCCAGTAAAGGGGTTGACAGAGGGGGGCGGCCAATGAAGAACGGGGGGAGAGGTGTATTAGGCGAGCAGCACAGTTTAAGGTGGACTGGAGGGGGGCAAGAGTGTTAGCTGGGAGTCTAGGCGAGAGATTATGAGGGCGTGGACTAGCATATTTGTAGTTTCAGGGGTGAGGAAGGAGCGGATTCGATGGATGTTCTTGAGTTGGAGGCGGCAGGAAGTGATGAGGGTTTGAAAATGCGGCTTGAAGGAAAGGTCAGAGTCTAAGGTTATCCCAAGGCAGTGGGCCTGTGGGACTGGGGTGAGAGTGGTTCCATTAATTTTGATATATGGGTCAGGTAGGGGGGTCGTGCATTGAGGGGTGAAGATTATGAACTCCGTTTTCTCCATGTTGAGTTTGAGAAAGCGGGAGGAGAGAAAGTTGGCTACGGCTGCTAGACATTCTGGGACTCTGGACAACAGAGAGGTAATGTCTGGTCCAGAGAGATATATTTGTCGTCAGCATAGCAATGGTAATGGAAACCATGGGATTCTATGAGTTGGCCAAGGCCAAGGGTGTAGATTGAGAACAGGAGGGGTCCTAGGACGGAGCCTTGGGGGACACCTACAGAAAGAGGGCGTGGCAGGGAGGTGGTGTGCGAGTGGGAGACGCTGAATGTGCGGTTGGTGAGGTATGAGGAGATACAGGAAAGGACCAGGTCTGAGATGCCAAGGAATGAGAGAGTTTCTAGCAGGAGGGAATGGTCGACTATGTCAAAGGCAGAGGAGAGGTCGAGGAGGAGGAGGACAGAATAATGACGTTTGGCTTTGGCAGTTAGAAGGTTGTTAGTGACCTTAGTTAGGGCAGTTTCTGTGGAGTGATGGGGTCTGAGGCCTGACTGTAGTCTGTCAAAGAGCATATTGGACGAGAGATAGGAGGACAGTTCGGAGTGGACGTGTTGCTCCAGCAATTTTGAGGCGTACGGGAGTAGTGAGATGGGGCGATAGTTAGCTGGAGAGGATGGGTCCAGGGAGGGTTTCTTAAGTATAGGTGTGACAGTAGCATGTTTGAAGGCGGAAGGGAAGGATCCATTGGTTAGGGATAGGTTGAAGAGATGGGTATGAGGGCTTAATTGTACTTCACAATGGTACCATTTAATATTCCATATAATGTACTGGGAAGCTGGAAAAAAATTCAGCAAAAACTTCAATACCGCGACTTTCTTTATGGTGTTCACTGTGCAGCCAAATTGACTGTATTCTGCAGGTCATTACAATTATGGTGATACCAATTTATATAGTTTTTGTTATGTTTCAATGCCTTAAAAAATCTAAAACTTTGAAAAAAAATAAAATAATTTATGTGTTGCCATACCCTTTTATATAATTTTGTATATGGGGCTGCATAAGGCATCTTTTTTTGCAGGGTCAGTTTTATTTTATAAATACAGAAAAAAGGAGTTTTACAAGAAAGAATATCATGGTCATACTATTGGGATAGAAGTGTATTCATTTATATTTCCAAATAAAATTGCTAAATGGTACGGAATTAACTTGAAATATACAATATAAAGGGTATTGGTCAATTATGTTAATATTATATACCATTTAATTTTGTTAATACCAGTTTGAAAGGTTTGATTAAGCCAATATTATTGGTCAAGGTTTTATACTAAAAATATATGAATGCCAACAGCCTATGTATTTGTCGTATGAGAGTTTTATTGAATATTTGTCAATGTACTGTATGTACACTGTTACTCAGATGATCCTGATATGAGATTAAGCACCATAGGAGCAACAGCAATATTAATTTAAGATGAGAGGATATGGAAAATATGTGAAAACAACATATTTGGTTATATTTGAGTATTAGATTAGCCCCTTGAATAAACTAATACAGTGTAACTGCCATTAGCAGAAAATCTCATAGGTCATCCTGGGCAGAGTTATTAAATGTTGTGTTGGATTTGCAATTTTAACATGTTTTATTCAATTGATGAAGGGGTGGCGCAAAGTTTTATAATGCACCCCCTTAAGTGTCCAGCCACAAGCTGCCTTATTTGGCATTGTCATGGACTGAGTATTCTAGACAGAATTATTCTGGACTATTCTGAATTAAATTATTAAGTCATTTCTAATGGAATCAGGTTTGTTTTGATTGTTATCTTTACTAAGTGCAGGCTGCATATGTCAACAGAGACTGAAGACAAGTGTTTCCAATAGTGCCCAGGTACTGCTCCAGCTAACCAGAAGACTCCAACATCAGCAAAGACCTGCACTGTATACCAAATTGTGTGTGCTGCATTGAGGGGGTGCTTTCCCATCCGATGAGTTTGCTACATGGTTTCCTGAGTTGAGCCAGCTATCTGTAGTGGAAGTGGAATGCCACTGTGTCACATTTGACCTCATGCCACAAGCCATGGGTAGTGGACCATAACTTCCAAGTTCAGTAGCTCCCTCTGTGACCTGCTAAAGTGGCCCTATTGTGACCTGCCATACCAGGTTGTATGAGAGTCAAGTGTAGTCACTTTCCAGGAGGGAGTCCTATGTGGTTGAGGTCCCCAGCTACGGAATAGACCAGATTCTATAGTGTGTTTGTAAAGAGAATCGCCCCAGAGGTGGACATCATCTGACAAGATTTCCAGCTGTAAACCAACAACCAACAAGGCCTACAAGTGGTGAGGGTTAGACCTCAACAGCTCTTCCTTGAAGAACAGAGGTACCAAAATTACCTAATGGACAATTGTGAACAGCTACAGCTACCACAAAACATGGGCTCTGTACCTACACTTACAAGCATGGACACACCTGTATTCCCCTCACTCAGAGACAAATTTTCAAGGGACTGATTCTCAACCTATCCAAGTGATGAAGTAACATCATACCGTTGCCCTGTACCAGAGACTTTGTAGTTTTCAGAGAAGAAGCTCAGAAGAAAAGAAGATCTCTTAAAAAAGACAATTGTGACTCTCAACATGTATATTTCTGTGCTTATTAGTCTGACACACACAGATTTTTTGACTTTTTGTATCTTTTCTTTTTGTTTGCCAATTGTAACCTACATGGTTTTCTGTTAGAACAGAAAAAAGGAAAGCAGAGAATAATAAATACGGTGTAATATAATGTAAAAGAATATACTGCCTATAAATATGGTATAATGTCGTAGATCACATCATAAGACAAGGAGTAAAGTGTAATAGGACATGTTTTAATAAATAAGACATAAAATCGGAAATGTCTTATTGATGTGATATGACAGTGTTAATGTCATACTGATCAGTCTGTATATATTCCTTGCTGTCCATCTATGGATATCTTATTTATGTACTTCTGTTATATGTTTTATGCATATATATATATATATATATATATATATATATATAACCTTTATCTAGCTATTATTCTATCTATCCATCCATCCATGTATGTATCCTTTGTTACCATATATATTTATCCTGGTTAGTCTGTATAAATGAAATTAAATTATTATATTCTGGGAATTAGAAATGGGCAAACAAACTCGTACCGATTCGTGTTTGACCCAAATATTCTAAATTGTTCAGTTTTTAAGAAACCGAACAAATGGAGATTCATCTTGGGCTAACTAAAATGGCCGCCACGTTATACTCTGGGGTCTCTTCAGACCTCAAAGTATAATAGGTGGAGGCTCAGTGGAGGTGTAAAAAATAAAAAAAATATTCCTACTCACCTTCTCTTACCTCTTTTGGGCCTGCTTGCAGTGTCCGGTACTCTATCTCGACTTCCTTGCTGCCGCAATTACTGTATTCCAAATTTTCATATGAACCACAACTTAACTTGCTTTAAAACATAGTGTATAGCATTGTCAGAACTCCTAGGAACGTATCTATCCAATTTCTAGCTCTCTAATGTAAAAAAGTGAAAATGACATGTACAGTGCCTTGCAAAAATATTCATACCCTTGAACTTTTTCACATTTTGTCACCTTACAACCACAAACTTAGCGTAGTTGCAGATGACCGTGTGTATTTTGTGGTCCGCAAACTAGTAATCAGTGTTCCTTTTTTTGCAGACTGTGTGTCATCAGTGTGTCTTCAGCATAAGTGCTGTATGTCCGCAAAAACGGACAGAGTGTCATCAGTGTGTCATCAGTGTGTGATCAGTGTGTCATCCAAGTTTTCGGATCTGCAAAAAAAAAAAAAACACAGGACACATCTAAAGATGTCCCTAGATTGTTTGCAAATACGGACGGCACACTGATGACACACGGAGTACATCCGTCTGCCGTCCGTGTTTTTTAGTCTCCCATAGGCTTCTATGGGCGAGTCTGTTCCGCAAACACTGAACAGAATAGGACCTGCTCTATATTTTGCAGTGGAGACTCACGGCCCACACACTGATCTGTGGAAATCACGGTCATGTGCATGAACCCATAGAAATGAATGGGTCAGTGTGCTATCCGGGATAAACATGGATAGTACACTGATCTCGCGCACGGTTGTCTGCAAGGGGCTTTAAATGTATTTTACTGGCATTTTAAGTGATAGACCAACACAAAGTAGCAGATAATTGTGAAGTGGACTGAAAATGATGCATGGTTTTCAAAATTTTAATCAAATAAAAATCTGAAAAGTGTGACATGCAAAAGTATTCAGCCCCCAGTACTCTGCTACCCCTAAATAAAATCCAGTGCAATAAATTGCCTTCAGAAGTCACTTAATTTGTTAACAGTGTGTAATTTAGTCTCAGTATAAATACACCTGTTCTGTGAAGGCCTCAGTAATTTGTTAGAGATCACTAGTGAACAAACAGCATCATGAAGACCAAGTTGCTCACCAGACAGGTCAGAGTTAATACGTGGAGAAGTTTAAAGCAGGGTTAGGTTATAAAAACATATCCCAAGCTTTGAGCATCCCAAGGAGTACTGTTTAATCCATCATCCAAAAATGGAAAAAATATTCTAAAACTGCAAACCTACCAACACATGGCCGTTCCCCTAAACTAACAGATCGAGCAAGGAGAGCACTAGTCCGAGAAGCAGCCAAGAGGTCCATGGTCACTCTGGAGGAGCTGCAGAAATCCACAGCTCAGGTGGGAAAATCTGTCCACCACAAATCTGGCCTTTATGGAGGAGTGGCAAGAAGAAAACAATTGTTGATAGAAAGACATAAGAAGTGCTGTTTGCAGTTTGCCACAAGCCATATAGGGGACACAGCAAACATGTGGAAGAAGGTGCTCTGGTCAAATGAGACCAAAGTTGAACTTTTTGGCCTAAATGAAAAGCGCTGTGTGGCGGAAAAGTAACACTGCTCATCACCCTGAACACACCATCCCCAATGTGAAACATGGTGGGGGAAGCATCATGCTGTGGGGAGGTTTTTCTTCAGTAGGGGCAGGGAAGCTGGTCAGAGTTGATGGGAAGATGGATGGAGCTAAATACAGGGCAATCCTGGAAGAAAACCTGTTGGAGGCTGCAAAAGACTTAAAACTGGGAAGGAGATTCACCTTCCAGCAATACAATGACCCTAAACATACCGCCAGAGTTACAGTGGAATGGTGTAGATAAAAGAATATTCATGTGTTAGAATGGCTAATTCAAAGTCCAGACCTAAATCCCATTGAGCATCTGTGACAAGACATGAAAATTGCTGTTCATAGACACTCTTCATCCAATCTGGCTGAGCTTGAGCTATTTTGCAAAGAAGAATGGGCAAAAATCTCAGTCTCTAGATGTGAAAAGCTGGTAGAGACATACCCCAAAAGACTTGTAGCTGTAATTGCAGCGAAAGGTGGCTCTACAAAGTATTGATATGGGGGGGCTGAATACTTTTGCATGTTACACTTTTCAGATTTTTATTTGATTAAAATTTTTAAAATCATGTATCATTTTCGTTCCACTTCACAATTATCTGCTACTTTGTGTTGGTCTATAACTTAAAATCTCAATAAAATACATTTAAGTTTGTGGTTGTAAGGTGACATCATGTGAAAATGTTCAAGGGGTATGAATACTTTTGCAAGTCACTCTATGTCTATTTAAAAACAGATGGTAAGCACATCACAGAACAGTGCTGAACATCACCAGAAGAGCACTGGATGCTGCAAGGAGGCCCAAAAGAGGTAACGGAAGGTGAGTATGAATTTTTTTTATTTTTTTTTTCACCTCCACTGGGCCTTCACCATTATACTCTGGGGTCTGAAAGTCCTATCCACAAATGAATCATCATCAACAATGTTGTCATTTTTCCCACTTTTTTCTGACACATCATGGCCATGGGATTCCTGTACACCCTCATAATTTCCACCTCCAGATTTCTTCCTAGCCCCCTTACCAAAATGACTTCCAGTAGTAGTACCACACCCCCTGTCACTATTACCTCCATTACCAACAGTCATGTCTTCCTCCTCTGCTAGAACACAATGCTGACTATTCTCGAGACTGCTCTGACTAGAAAAATAGATTTCTCAGCAGGTCCCACATCACTACCAGCGATCTTTGTAAATGAAAAATATGAAGAAGACACAGATAATAGTCCAGAAAGGACCTGTGTTAAATTAGGTGTTGTGGAGAAGGAGGAGTAACACACAGAAGTCTGACTGAAGATAACATCACTCTCCGATGCAATATCCTCCTGTGACTTAGATGAGTGAGCTAAGTAACCAAAAACATCAACCAGAAGTAGTGTTTCTGTTGCTACCCACATCATGGTGGCTCAGTGGTTAACACTGTAGCCTTGCAGTGCTGGAGTCCTGAGTTCAAATCCTAGCAGGGACAACATCTGTAAGGAGTTTGTATGTTCTCCCCATGTTTGCGTGGATTTGCTCCCACACTCCAAAGATATACTGATAGGGAATGTAGATTGTGAGCCCTATATAAGACAGTGGCCACAATGTCTGTAAAAGTGCTGCAGAATATAATGGTGCTATACAAATAAGCTAAATAAAATAATAATACTTGCACAAATGTTTTCTTTTCATTTTTTTTTACTTAATTATAATAGTGATTGGCAAAAATTCTGAGACTTACGTGTATGTCTTTTTTTTTTTTTTGTTTACAAATAAATATTTCAAGAAAAAGCACAAAAGGTGCATATATATGCAACAAAGAAGAACACTTAATTTTTTTTTTCAGATTAGCATACTCTGTCACACTGTGTATTGGGTGAACACAGCTGACAAAAAAAAAAACATATATAACAGAGGTTTTTTTAAATTAGTGCAGGCTTCAAGACTGTATATATGAGCAGCAGCAAAACAGACACTTAAAGGGGTTTTCGGGGCAAGAAATATTTTTAAAAAAAGGTCAGTTAGTGCTATTAATGGGTTAATAAGTACACCCAAATACCTTTAACAGTGTTTTGAGTAATTTCTAGGTTTCTCTGGGAGCTCCTGGTATTCTCTGCATTTATTTACAGTGGGGAAAAAAGGTATTTAGTCAGCCACCAATTGTGCAAGTTCTCCCAATTAAAAAGATGAGAGAGGCCTGTAATTGACATCATAGGTAGACCTCAACTATGAGGATCAAAATGAGAAAACATATCTAGAAAATCACATTCTCTGATTTTTTTAAGAATTTATTTGCAAATTATGGTGGAAAATAAGTATTTGGTCACCTACAAACAAGCAAGATTTCTAGCTCTCACAGACCTGTAACTTCTTCTTTAAGAGGCTACTCTGTCTTTCAGTCATTACCTGTAGTAATGGCACCTGTTTGAAATTGTTATCAGTATAAAAGACACCTATCCACAACCTCAAACAGTCATACTCCAAACTCCACTATGATGAAGACCAAAGAGCTGTGGAAGGACACCAGAAACAAAATTGTAGACCTGCACCAGGCTGGGAAGACTGAATCTGTAATAGGCAAGCAGCTTGGTGTGAAGAAATCAACTGTGGGAGCAATAATTAGAAAATGGAAGACATACAAGACCACTGATAATCTCCCTCGATCAGGGACTCCACGCAAGATCTCACCCCGTGGGGTCAAAATGATCACAAGAACGGTGAGCAACAATCCCAGAACCACACGAGGGGACCTAGTGAATGACCTGCAGAAATCTGGGGCTAACGTGACAAAGGCTACCGTCAGTAACACACTACGCCGCCAGGGACTCAGATCCTGCAGTGCCAGACGTGTCCCCCTGCTTAAGCAAGTACATATCCGGGCCCGTCTGAAGTTTGCTAGAGAGCATTTGGATGTTCCAGAAGAGTATTGGGAGAATATCATATGCTCAGATGAAACCAAAGTAGAACAGTTTGGTAGAAACACAACTCGTCGTGTTTGGAGGAGAGTGAATGCTGAGTTGCATCCAAAGAACACCATACCTACTGTGAAGCATGGGGGTGGCAACATCACGCTTTGGGGCTGTTTCTCTGCAAAGGGACCAGGACGACTGATCCGTGTACATAAAAAGAATGAATAGGGTCATGTAGCGTGAGATTTTGAGTGCAAACCTCCTTCCATCAGCAAGGGCATTGAAGATGAAACGTGGCTGGGTCTTTCAGCATGACAATGATCCCAATCACACCGCCAGGGCAATGAAGGAGTGGCTTTGTAAGAAGTATTTCAAGGTCCTGGAGTAGCCTAGCCAGTCTCCAGATCTCAACCTCATAGAAAACTTTTGGAGGGAGTTGAAAGTCCGTGTTGCCCAGTGACAGCCCCAAAACATCACTGCTCTAGAGGAGATCTGCATGGAGGAATGGGCCAACATACCAGCAATAGTGTGTGCCAACCTTGTGAAGAATTACAGAAAATATTTGACCTCTATCATTGCCAACAAAGGATATATAACAAAGTATTGAGATGAACGTTTGTTATTGATCATATACTTATTTTCCACCATAATTTGCAAATAAATTCTTAAAAAAATCAGACAATGTGATTTTCTGGATTTGTTTTCTCATTTTGTCTCTCATAGTTGAGATCTACCCATGATGTCAATTACAGGCCTCTCTCATATTTTTAAGTGGGAGAACTTGCACAATTGGTGGCTGACTAAATACTTTTTTTCCCCAAAGTACATGGTGTAGCTTCCTGTTCGTTTATGCTACAGCTACCATGATGCATTGCTCTTCAATCAGAGCTGACTCACACTACATCCCCCTGTCATTCCCTCCCCCTCCCTCTCTCACTCCTTCACACCCCCTCCTGTTTCCCTAGCTAGCCACCCACTCCTAGCCCTTCCTAACTAACTAACTAACTAACTAAGCACTGTAGGAAAAAATGCAAGGCATGTCTGCCACAGTTTTTACTGCAGATTTTTAGCTGTGGCTTGCTACATGGGGCTTTAGCCTAAATGAGGTTTCTTGTGATTAGCACAGGCTATGAGACTGTATATTGGGTAAACAACAAAAAACTTGCTTAAATAACAGAGATTTCTTTCAGATAAGTGCAGGCTGAACCAGGGTTTTGCTGTTAGGACAGCAGTTTCTATGTATTTAATGGAAAAAATAAAGAAAACTCTTGCCCAAAAGAACCTTTAAAAAGATTTTTTACTAATAGGATTGACTGTTAGTGAATTATTTGTAAACACTCTGTTTACAGATGAAACTGCTCTATTACACAACAGACAGACAAAATTAGATTATTGGCAATGAAAAGGGTTAGCTGTCCTTTGTCTTTGTATTAGTGCAGCAATGCTGCTGTCAGGCTCACCATTTTAGTTTGTCCGAGACAAATCAGCATTTGCTCAGTTTAGTTAAAAACTAATTTGGGCCGAACCCAGTTCATAATCAGTTCACTCATCTCTTATCAATATCAATAACCAACTGATCACGTTTTTTTCCACAGTGTTTTTCATTGAGTTTTCACTGAGTGTTTTCACAATGTGGGGTTTCAACCTAAGTCTAAGGCCCCATGTTGCGGAAACACTGCTTTTTTTTGTTACAGATTTTGCTGCGTTTTTTGGAGCCAAAGCCAAGAGTGGTGCAAACAATGCCAAAATCTGGTATAGCTGCAGTGATAAATCCCTTTCTATCTATGAAGTTTGCTGCAAAAATTAAACTAGACTATGATCATGCTGACCCACAAACACTATATCCCTGACTGAGAAAACAATGTTCAGTGCTTGTGTGACTCCTACTCTCCCTACTGTAGGCTCCAGGATGTTCTAGGAGATTTGGTAAGTATGGCTGTAGGTGATATAGCAGAAAGATTATTTATGCTCTCCACAATGGCGGAACTACCTGCTGCCTTTTCTTTTTTTTTTTTTTTTTTTTTTAATAGGCTGGTACCTATTTACTTACTGATCCTTGATCCTGTCCACAGCCTCCTAAGCTTCCCCTTCAGCCCTCCAGGGAGCCTCATCATCCCATATCACATTGATGAGGCTGAACATCGACAGGACGCCGCTGACAGGGACTTGATATGGGAAGCCCCCTAGAGGGGGACCTCCGATCATTATATATTTGGGGGTCTGAAGAGACCTCAGAATATAATAATAGCAGTATTTGTTGGGTTTCACAAAACAAATACTCTTGCCGTGGGCCCAGGGTCTTACTTATCGATCCCTGCTCCAGCTAGCGGAGGCGGCCGTGAGCAGGAATGGTAATTAGTAAGTAACGGCCTTTAAAAAAAAAAAAGTAGCAGGGGCCCACCCACTGAGTTACACCCACTATATAAGGCAAGAGAAGTGGCACTGTGCACCATCCACATATACAGAATAATGGCAGATACCCAGAATTTCATCCAAAGTACAGGACAAGAGAAATGGTACTGTGTAGTATTCTTTAACACAGAACACGGATAGCAGTGCTGTGCAGAGTCCATATACACAGAACAAGGTAAATGGTACTGTGCAGTTCCCACTTAGACAGAATCAGTAAAGTAGTGCTTAGAATTAGCCATATACAGAACAAGAGCAGACACTATGGATTGCATCCAACATGCAGGACAAGAGAAACGTACTTTGCAGTATTTAACCCCTTAATGTCCGGGCCATTTTTTGTTTTTGCATTTTCGTTTTTCCCTCCCCACATTCCAAGAGCCATAACTTTTTCATTTTTGAGTTCACAGAGTCACATGATGGCTTATTGTTTGCGAAACAAATTGTACTTTGTAATGTCACTATTCAATATGCTGTGCAATGTACTGGGAAGCTGGAAAAATATTCAGAATGAGGTGCAATTGGAGAAAAACTGCATTTGCACCAAATTCATATGGGTTTAATTTTTACAGCATTCACTGTGTGGTAAAAATGACATGGCACCTGTATTCTGCGGGTCAGTCCGAACACGGCAATACCAAATTTATATAGTATTTGTAATGTTTTGATACCTTTTAAAAAATTAAAACCTTTGCTAAATAGAAAAAAAAATTTTGCGGCGCCATATTGTGTCACCTGTAACTTTTTCATATTTACATATTTTGGTTTGATCACTTTTTATTCATTTTTTTATAGGAGGCAAAGTGTTGAAAAAAAAATGCTATTTGGCCATTTTGATTTTTTTTCCCCGCTACACCGTTCACCGTATGGGATAAATATTTTAATATTTTAATAGTTCGGGCATTTTGGAGCGCAGGGATACCTAAAGTGTTTATACTTACTTTTGTTTATTTACTTTTATATCTGATCTAGGGAAAGGGTGGTGATTTGAACTTTTGTGTTTTTTAAAATTTTTTCATACTTTTAAAAACTTTTTTTTTTTCTACTTTTACTTGTATGATCAGACTCCCTAGGGACCTTGAAACCTAGGGGCTCTGATCGCTCATACTATTCACTGCAATACTACTGTATCGCAGTGAATAGCAAAATGCCGTCACTGCTATTAGACGATGCCTCTGGCATCGTGTAATAGCTGTTATGTAATGACAGGCCTGGGAGCCTTCAATAGGCTCCCAGCTGTCAGGGCAACCAATCGCCGTCCTCCGATGACGTTCTGGAGGGCGGCGATCGAGAAAAAAAAAAATGGTGGCGTCCGTGGCGGCTGCGCAATTTAGACGCCGCGGTCCCGTTTGACCACGACATCTAAAGGGTTAACAGCCGCGATCGGTGCAGGCACCGATCGCTGCTGTTAGCGGCGGGTCCTGGCTGTATTATACAGCCGGCATCCACCCTGTATGGAGAGCGCTCAGCTCCTGAGCGCTCTCCATACATCGTCATGCGACTAAGGACATACTATTACGCCCTGGGTCGTTAAGGGGTTAAATATATACAGGGAAAGAGAAGTGGTAGGGTGCATTGTCTTAAATACAGGGCAAGTGAAATTGCACTGTGCAGTGTCGATATACAGGAAAAGTGAAGTGATACTTAGTAGTGTCTATAAACCAAGAAAAGTTGTACTGTACAGGGATATGTGACATTCTAGCACCATCACCATCTGACATCAGCTGACAGAGGTTTACACCTTACAGTGCTAGAATATACAGTATATAAGGTCGTGTAAACATGATCACGAGGCATTTGCAGTAAATATGGAGATAGAGAACAGTTTTTTTTTTTTTTTTTTTGTTTTTTTCCAAGATGGCGCCGATGGAGTGGCTGCCTGTCACAGTAGCTCTGAGACTCTCTCTCTTATTTTTCCTTCTTTGTCTCGTTTATTACCTCTCTACTTAAGGACTTTGCACTATGAAGAAACACACAAAGACTTGGACCCTTGTGATACTTTTTTTTTTGTTTTTTTATCTGTCTTTTTGTTCTGCTTGAAAATGGAAACTGTTGTGTCTGCAGACAATTCCTTTGTCTATACAAGAGAGAAACTTTTGCAGCTGAGAGGCACAGCAAGACTGCATACCATCTGGCCACACATCCCCCGAGAGCTTTGGAGAAAGAAAAAGCGGGTGAGGGGCTGCAGAGCTGGTACTCTTCAGAGGATTAAAAAGAGCCGTTACCGACCAGTTCTTCCCTCCATCATTATGGGCAATGTGAGATCTCTTGCAAACAAGATGGATGAACTAACAGTGCTCACCAGGCATCATCAGGAGTTTCGGGTGTGTAGCATGATGCTACTTACAGAGACTTGGCTCACTGAAGTTACTCCTGACCCTCTGGTCTCCTTGGATGGTTTTAAACTCCTTCGGGCAGACAGGACAAGGGAGAGCGGTAAGAGGAAAGGAGGAGGGCTGGCAATGTTTGTGAATAATAGATGGTGTAATCCTAGGCACATTGTGATTAAGGAGCAAACTTGCTGTAAGGACATTGAACTATTAGCTGTGAGCATGAGACCTTTCTACCTACCAAGGGAACTATCGCATGTCATCGTGATAGCTGCATATGTCCCCCCCTCTGTGAAAGCTGACACTGCCTGCGAGGTCCTACAAGCCACGCTGAGCCTTTTACAGTTAAAACATCCCCAGGCCCTCTTTCTTCTGTCGGGTGATTTCAACCATGCCTCTCCATCATCCACACTGCCCAGTTTCACACAGTATGTAACCTGCCACACAAGACAAAACACTGGACTTGTTCTTTGCCAACGCGAGGGAGGCATATAACTCATCAGCCCTACCACCCCTGGGAAGATCGGATCACAACCTAGTGCATCTCCGACCTGTGTACAAGCCACTTGTACGTAGAGAACCAGCTGTCACCCGTACAGTGAGGATATGGTCCGAGGAGAGTGATGAGGCTCTGAGGGATTGTTTTGACACAACCGCATGGGAAGTTCTGCAGGATTCCTATGGAGAAGATATAGAAGGACTCACACACTGCATAACGGACTATATTAATTTTTGTGTGAACAACACAGTACCCACAAAAGTCGTGAGGTGCTTTTCCAATAACAAACCATGGATTAACTCTGATATAAAAACACTACTTAAGGAGAAAAAGATGGCATTTAGGACAAGAGATAAGGAGGGGTTGAAGGAAGTACAAAAGGAGCTGAGGCATCAAATCAGGCAGGGAAAAGCCAGTTATAAAGAAAAAATGGAAAAGCAAATGGAAAGAAAAGACATAAGGGGGGTCTGGGAGGGGCTTAAGTCAATTTCGGGTCATAAACAGTCTGTCTGCCAGATTGAGGCAGATGTTAATTGGCTTAATGAACTAAACCTATTCTTCAACAGATTTGATCACACACCAGCTCCTCCCACCCCAGTATGTCCTTCAGCTCCCCCCACCACAATGACTTCACCCCATGCGGCCACTTCCCAACAGACCAGTAAATCCAGAAATCCGTCTTTATCTGACCACAGTCTGACCTTCACACGGGCCCAGGTGAGGAAGGAGATGAAAAAGATCAAGGCGAGGAAAGCCGCAGGGCCAGATGACATCAGTGCAAGGCTAATTAAGACTTGCGGGGACCAGCTGTGTGGTATAATTACATATATGTATAATATGAGCCTGAGGCAGGAAATAGTCCCTGAATTATGGAAATCTTCTTGTGTGGTACCAGTTCCAAAGAAACCCCACCCTATGGACCTCAATGACTACAGACCTGTAGCACTGACATCCCACCTGATGAAGATCTTAGAGAGATTGGTTCTCACACATCTCCGCCCTCTAGTGAGCCCCGCTATGGACCCCCTCCAGTTTGCTTATCGGCCGGGCATTGGGGTAGATGATGCCATCATCCATCTTCTGCACAGGGCTCTGTCTCACCTGGAGAAACCAGGGAACACAGTGAGAATAATGTTCTTTGACTTCTCCAGTGCTTTTAACACCATACAGCCCAGGTTATTGAGGGACAAGCTGGGCCTTGCTGGAGTGGACCACCACCTCTCCAACTGGATCCTAGACTACCTCACAAATCGACCTCAATACGTGAGAGCCCAAGACTGTGTGTCAGGTACTGTGATCTGTAATACGGGGGCACCTCAGGGTACGGTTCTCGCCCCTTTCCTCTTCACACTGTACACTGAAGATTTTAGGTGCAACTCATCTAGCTGCTACCTACAGAAGTATTCTGACGACTCTGCAATAGTAGGCCTCATCACAGATGATGATGACAGGGAGTACAGAGAACTGAACCAGGATTTTGTGGACTGATGCCACCGAAACCACCTGAAGATTAACGCAGGGAAGACCAAGTAGATGGTGGTGGACTTCCGTAAAGGCAGAAGCCCTCCTAAACCAGTGGACATCCTGGGGACAGGCATCGAGATTGTGAACACCTATAAGTACCTGGGTTTGCTCCTTAATAATAAGCTGGACTGGGCAGATCATATGGAGGCCCTGTACAGGAAGGGCCACAGCAGGCTCTACCTGCTTAGGAAGCTGAGAGCCTTTGGAATCCGGGGGGCACCTCTTAGAACTTTCTTTAACTCGGTAGTGGCATCAGCCATCTTCTTTGGAGTGGCCTGCTGGGGGAGCAGTATATCAACCAGGGACAGAAATAAACTTGACAAGCTGATTAGAAAGGCCAGCTCTGTCCTGGGGAGCCCACTGGACCCAGTGCAGGTGGTGGGTGACAAAAGGATACTGTCCGTGGTGAGCTCCATGCAGAAGAAGAAGTCCTATCCCATGCATGAGACTGTGATTGCGCTGAGCAGTAGTCAGTGACCAATTGCTCCACCCTAGGTGTGAGAAGGAGCGCTATCGGAAGTCTTTCCTCCCCACCGCGGTTAGGCTGTACAACCAACACCGACCTAAGCGGAGATCAATACACACAGAGAACTGAAATATCTCTCTGCCTGTTAAATCCCCCCCCCCCCCGCTACTTCCTATCTGTCTGTCGGCTATCAAAGTAATGCCTCTTACCTTGGAACATTCCTGTACATGTTGTATTTGTATTTGTATCTGCTTATCTTTGCTGCTGTAACACACTGAATTTCCCCATTGTGGGACTATTAAAGGACTATTATTATTATTATTATTATTATTATTATTTCACTATATCATACAGAGCACTCAGTTCTGAAAAGCCTACAATTATAAGCAATAGTTAGGAATAGGATAATTTAGTCAGAATTAAGCAATTACAGGCAGATTAGTGTTAGAAATCATAGTAGTGAGGGATCATATCTGCACTGCTGTATACAGAGTGTATATACTTACTTTTACTGACAGTAAATCCAGCTAGAGAAAAATCTTTTCTCAAGATTTTTTTGGAGTTAAATTTTTTTTCATGAAATACATGCAAACTACTATTCTAACAGCAAAGCACTGATTCCGCCTGAGCAAATCTGAAAAAAACATATGTAATCTAAGCAGTTCTTTTGTTCACCCAATATATAGTCTAACAGTTTACAATTATCTGAAAAAAAAAACTCTGTTATTTAATGTTTTTTTTTTTTCTGGTTGAGTGTTAATCTGAAAAAATATTTGCTTCTTAAGTGTTTTTTTGTTGTTGCTACTCAAAATCATATATACAAATTTTAAAAAAAATCTGTTATTTAAGCATTTTTTGGTTGTCATTCACCCAATCTACAGTCTAACACTGTTATAAGAGTTAAAAAAAACTCTTATTATTTAATGTTTTTATTCAGATCTGCTCACCAATACAAAGAGTTGTGGAGTGTTACTCTGAAAACATATTTGCTTCTTGAATGTTTTTTTTTTTTTGTGTTGCTGCTCAAACTCATATACAGTATTGCAGCCTGTGCAAAATGTTATTTTGGTATTTAAGCATTTTTTTGGTTGTTGTTCATCTAATATCCAGTCTAACAGCCTGTGCTAATAAAAAAATGTTATTAAAAGCTGACTTTTCTTGATGTACTCAACAAAAACAAAAAAATAACATACACAGTGTCAGAGTTTTTGCCAATCCCTATTATAAGTAAGTAGTGTGCAATATCAAAAATTAATGGGAAAAATACAGGGTAGGGGCCATGCAAAAGGAGTGGGCAAAGCAACACACATGCAAGTGCTAACAATAAGAATGTGGGTGGCAACAGCAACGCTACTTCTGGTTTTGGTGCCACCACCAGTGACAGGATTGCTGTACTTCCTGAGAATGAAGATAAAGTTTTTGATTACTCAGCTCAATCACAATCTCAATCACAGGAGGATATTACATCTGAGAATGATGAGATCTTGAGTCAAGCTTCAGAGTGTTACTCCTCCTTCTACTACATAACACGTAATTTAACCCAGGGCCTTTAAGGACTGTCACCCGTGTCTCCATCACATTTTTCACGGACACAGATCCATGGTAGTGATGTGGCACCTGCTAAGAAATCTATTTTCCTAGTCTTTCTCCTCTTTTTGATGAGCTGGATGAGAACAGTCAGCACTGTGTACAAGCATAGGAGGAAGTCATGACTGTTGGAGGTGGAGGTAGTAGTGACAGGGGGTATGGTACTACTTCTGGTAGTCATTCTGGTAGATGAGCTAGGAGGAAATCTGGAGGTGGAAATTAAGAGGGTGTGCAGAAATCCTATGGCCATGATGTGTCAGAAAAAAATCGGCATCACCAACTGTTTCTCCTACTGCTTCACCTCCTCTTCGATGCCAACATCATTCATCCATAAGGGAATGTGTGTCCAGGAAACAGCAATATTTACCCATTCATCCAGCGGTAGTGCAGTCACTGCTGTAACACTTAGTGGATTCCACTGCGTTTTGGCAATTCATGACATGCACTCAACCTCGATGGAGGGTACCTAGCCACCATTAGTGGACCCAAAGAACAGAAACCCCAATGCAGGTGTGAGCTTAGCATTAGTTAAAGTGCTGCCATGCAGTTTTACAATTAGTGAGCCTGGATCAGAGGACCCACACACCAGAAGAGCTGCTTTGCTGTATCCTGTAGCAAGTATCTTGCTGGATGGCTTCTTGCCAACTACAACTGGGCACCGTTGCCAGCGACAATGGCACCAATATTATTGCTGCGCTGCAGTTATGATGAATAACACATTGTCCCTGTATGGTGCATGTTCTTAATCTGGTTGTTCACTGCTGTATTAACCTGTATACTGAATACATTTTTATTGACACATAATAAAACACATACATTTGTCATAAATAATGATATACATAATAGAAGGGGGATAAGAGTAAAATGACCGGAATGCCAACAAGAAAAAGTGCAGCCAGTTGGATAAATGCTACTGGGAACCTGTCCACCCAGAAATAAATTGCACAGATTGCAAATAACACAACAGGCAAAAATGTACTTTACAAGATTTTTCTTGAGTTATGCAATACTTGTGTCCTTGTAGTCAGTACTATTTACATTTTGCCTGTTGTGTTATTTGTAACCAGTACAATTTATTTCTGGGTGAACAGGTTCCCAGTAGCATACATCCCACTGGTTGTACTTTTTCTTTTTGGCATTCTGGTCATTTTACTCTTATTCCCCTTCTATTATTTATATCATGATTTATCACAAATGTATGTGTTATATTATGTAGAAATAAAAATGTATTCTTTTTACATTAGTATGGTTTTTTTCTGGTATTTAAAGGGGTATTCCCATGAATATAACCATTTTAAAATTTGTAGATAATTAAAAGTTAAACATTTTTGCAAATATAAGTAAACATTTTGCAGAGTTTTAAAGATTTTCTCTAAATATCTTGTGGTCACAGGTTGTTGTCTTGATCGGTTGCCAGTGGATACGACCATGACTGCAGGACCTTTCTAAGTTCAGAAAATCAGCTATGATTTACTTATTGCGGACAGCATATCTTCTGATACATGTAGTGTCCCTGCCTGATAGCCCAGCTACTATAAGAAAATCATGACTTGGTTCCTGACTAGTCCCAGACCATAGAAAGTTTCTGCATTCATGGTCGTATCCATTGGCAACCAATCAAGACAACAGACTGTCACCACTAAGATGGGTAGAGACAATCTTTAAAACTCTGCAGAATTTTTAACTACTTATATTTGCAAAAATGTTTAACTTTTAATTATCTACAAATATAGATATTATTACTGTATATTCATGGGAATACCCCTTTAAGTATATTATTAAATCCAAGCACAACTGTATATATTTGCCTTTATTGGTTCCGATGCTTAACCTGTATACTGGTATAAAAGAGGTGCTCCTTAAAGGGGTTGTCTAGGATAAAACAACATTTTAACATTAAACTAAACACCCCACCTCTATCTACTTTATAAATTACTTTCATTAGCACAACTCCATTATCGCTGGGGGCGGTCACGTGTCCACCCCAGGCACATCTTCATAGTATCCTGTGACATTCCGTTTTGTGGCTTCCGTAGATGGGGGTCACATACTATATCTATACTATATTCTCCCATCTCCTCCCCCTCTCCTCCTGTCCCCTTCCCTCACTACACCCCTCCCCATCATGCTTACCTTCTTTCCTGATTCCTCCTGTCAGGTGGCGTCATCAGCGATGCATGCGCAGTAATGGTTAAACTCGGGCATGCGCAATAGACTTTCCGTGCGAGTGTGGGCTATTGTGCACGCATGAGCTGCCTGGCAACGTCACAAAGATGGCTGCAGACCTGTGTATGCGCAGTAGCCCACAATCGCCGAACAAGGGGTTCTGCTGGCATCTAACGGAGGGCAGGGATCCTTGGGGTGCGTTTGGCATCTAAAGGGGGGCAGGGGTCTTTGGGGTGCTGCTGATATCTAAGGGGGGGGTAGGGGTCCTCGGGGTCCTGCTGGCATCTAACGATGGGCAGGGGTCTTTGGGGTGCTGCTGATATCTAAGGAGGGCAGGGGTCCTTGGGGTGCTGCTGGCATCTAAGGGAGACCAGGGTTCCTTGGGGTGCTTCTGGCATCTATGGGGGGCAGGGGTCTGTGGGGTTGCCTTTGGCATCTAAGGGGGGACGGATTCGTGGGGTGCTGCTGGCATCTAAAGGGGAAGCAAGGGTCCCTGGGGTGCTGCTGGCATGTAATGGGGGCAGGGTCTTGTGGGGTTCGGGTCCCTGGGGGGCTGCTTCATGTGTCTGTGTGGGATCCCTGGGGTATTTATTTTGTGTGTAGGGTTCCTGGTGTATTGCTTGTGTAAGAGGGGGTTCTGGAGGTGGTCCCAGGGCGCTGTCACCTGTGTGCATGTTTGGGGGTCCCTGGGGTGCTACCTGGGTGTGTGAGAAGGTGCTGGTCAGAGGCGTAGCTAGGGGTTCAGCACGGGGGGGCGAACATGTCCAAGTGGGCCCCCAACTTAGGTATACCGATATTATCACTATACGGTGACCGTATAGTGGTATATATCGGATCTACACAGGGCTTTGCAAACGATTTAGGCAAATACAGTGCAGTAACATTTAGTGACTTACCGGTGACGTCTCTGACTAATCGTTCACATTTCCCATCTCTTTCATCTGAACCGCCATGACCATTTCTTCCAGTCTCTGTAAAGTTTGTAGCACAGACATTTTTGGCTCCTTACTTTTCCAGGCACCTGACCCACATTGTCCTCACCTGCACACCCATCCTGCTGCTACCCCCAATTCTAAAATATATAATATAACCCCCCATAATAATACCCACAAGTGCATTTTTAAATTAATAACTTCCCTGTGTACCCACTTTAAATAGTTCCCCTTATTAATAATGCCCCAGGTGTTTCCTAATTAAAAAGTAAACAAAAGGTAAAAATAATTAATGGGGTTCCAATAATCGGGACCCCCAGGATCAGACGTTTGAATGAACCGTGGTACCTGTGTAAGTGCAGTGACCCCTTCTCTGTTTCCATAGTGTCATTTTTTTCATAGCGGCCATGTCATGTAACTACAGCCTCGTCCTATACACGTCTATGTGACAAGGCTGTAATTACATCACACGGTCACTATAAACAGACAGCGTGTGATATAAACAGGCGCCATGGTCCCTTCATAGAGCTGATCAGTGGGGAGTCACTTATCTCTTATTGATGATCTATTCTGAGAATAGATCATCAATTAAAAATGAGCTGGAAAACTCTTTAAGCCTAAGGCCCCATGTGGCGTCCCGCAGCAAAAAAGTGCAGTTCTTCCTGCTGCGCTTTGCACAGAAAGTTCGCAGAAGTTTCCTCTCCGGACTTTCTGCTTCAATTATATCTACAGGGAAACCGGGAGCGTTTCCATAGGAATGCTGCGATTTCCAAAACCACGACTGTTTTGGAAATCGCAGCATGTCCACTGTGCATATTTTACCACAAAGTGGGGATGGGATGGGGCCCACATGGCAAAAACGCCACGGGAAAAAAAAATGCGGTGTTTTACAGTTCCTGCAAAGTGGATGGGATTCTAGCAAATCCCATCCACACATTGTGGAAAAATGCGTGCAGCGGACACTCTGCGATTTCCAAAACCATTGCGGTTTTGAAAATCGCAGCATGTCAATTATACCTACGGAAACACTGGCGGTTTCCCTATAGTTATAATGGAAGCAGAAAGTCTGCAGAGGAAAAATCTGCGGCCCTTCTCTGAAAAGTGCTGCGGGAAAAACCACAATGTTACTGCCGCGGTTTTTCCTGCAGCGCTTTTTTGCTGCAGCCCGCTACGTGGGTCTTTAGTCTTAATAAATCCCAAGTGTCACTTTTATTAAATTAATTGCCCCCTCATATTATGCCCCTGATTCCCCCTGACATAAATACTGCACCCCTAAGACCTCTTATATCGATGACCACCCCCTTATGTTCATAATGCCACCTAATATAAATAACCTCCCCCCTTGTACCTCGTAATAACCCTTATATAAATGACCCCCCTTATGTTGATAATGCCCCCTCCCTTATAGCTATAATTGCCACTCCTAACAACCCCTTATACTATTAAAATACCCACAACTAAGCTAAAGCAAAACAAATATAAGTTATACTCACCTAACAGCGACCATGACGAACGGAGCCGCCGCTTTCTCTTCTTGACCCGCGCTCTGTGCGCAGGGTCCACACACAGGGAGTCAGCGTCTCAGCGTAGGAGGCGCGATGTTGTGACGTCATCGCGCCGCCTGTGCTGATGACTGTGTTCTCGTTGTCATGTAAACCGCAGGCCAGAAGTGGCTTGCGGTTTACAAGACAGCAAGTGACAGGAAGCGTTTTAACTAGATCAGTGTCTGCAGACACCGATCTAGTTAAAAGTAAAAGATGTATTAATGGTGGCCCCGGGGTGGGCCCTAAAATGTCAGTGGGCCCGGGGCAGCTGCCCCCTCTGCCCCCCCACTAGCTATGCCTCTGGTGCTGGTGGTGGTCCCTTGGGTACTTCCACCTGTGTGCATATGGCGGAGGGTCCGAGGGGTGCTGCCGTGTGGTGTGCAAGTCACTGGGGTACTACCTTCTTGTAAGTGGGGAGTTCCTGCAGCGCTGCCTGTGTGTGCGCGGGGGTTGCTGGTGGTGGTCTCTGGGGTGCTGTCTGTGTATTGGAGGGGTTGAGCCCCTGGGGTTTTGCCACCTATGCATTGGGAGGAGGGGGGCTGCCCCCTATGTGCTCTGGGGGTGGGAGGTGGGCTCCAGTCCCTGGGAGACTGCCACCTTTATGCTGTTGTGATCTGGACATTGGGGGGCTGCTGCGTATGTTCTGTGCGGGGCTTATTGTTAGACATAGACCCTATGCTGACTTTCAAAGAAAGCACTGAGACCATGAACCTACCTATAGTAACTACAGAGTACACCGAGACCATGAACCTACCTGCAGCAACTCCATTCTAGTCAGTACAGTAGTGAGACAGCTAGAATGGAGTTGTTGTATGGAGGACCTACCTATAGTAACTACGGAATACACCAAGACCATGAACCTACCTGCAGTAACTACAGAATACACCGAGACCATAAACCTACCTGCAGCAACTCCATTCTAGTCAGGTCATTAGTGAGACAGCTAGAATGAAGTTGTTGTAAGGAGGACCTACATATAGAAACTACAGAGTATACCAAGACCATGAACCTACCTGCTTGACATGAAAGGGAAATGTCCTGTTGTGTTGTCTATTGTGCTTATTTACAACTATAACAATCATTATTGTACAGAATATGCATAAAAAAATGAACAAAAATTAGTTGTAATACCAATTTTATTTTTTTTCAATTACCAAAATTTTATAAGAAATATGTTTACATTTGTAAATAATAGTAGACATAACATAATAAACACACCACAATACAGATAAGCAGTGTCCTACAATAGTGTAAGATGGGGAAACAGCCCTCATGTTCTGAATGTACTTGTTTCTGTAGATATGTTTGTTTTTTTTATATAAACTGACATTTGGTTGTTTGACCACAAGAGGCCACTGTTACCTCAGAAATGGAAAGAGACTGTAATTCCCTGTAGTAGTGACGTGGAGACCCTGTTCTGCAGAGGTGGAACTACAAGGAGGAGAAGAGTATGTGTGGCAGCCATCTTGGTAGTATGCTTTGAGCTATGAGGAGGAGGACTGGAGTGTGATACACATGTAGTAGGATCACTAAGGGACCAGAGGACACAGCAAAGTGGAGCTGAATCAAAGACTGTTCCAGAGTTGGTCCAGACAGCATCCTGAAGGAGAAGATTGCCATCAAGGACCCGGCTGAGAAGTGGCACTGTCAGTGAGACTGCATGTTTTCTGGATGAGCCCCTCTTCCAAAAATAGGCTAAAGGTACCCAACAGACCAGGGTCAATAAGAGGAGTAATCGTGCACGCACCACATTACATTTTTGGCACCAAATTGCTTGGGACTGAGTAAGGGCCTGTAGTTAGACTAGTTAGGCATACTCATCTTCACAGGCCACACTACTGGCGAATTATCTACCTATTTGGTAGTAGGAACTAAGACTTAGAATTCTATAGAGTTGTAACTCTCAGAGAGGATCTTCTAAGGAAGTCTGGAAGCGACATTTTATGCAATTTCACATTTCTTTGGCTTGCAACCTGACCTACTATTATATTTACTTGGTTGTACTTTGTTTGAGGGGAATAGGGGTATTTTGATAAGTTTATAAGTTCTTGTGTTATACCACCGGTGCCTCTATCACACTCACTGAATTGTTCCTGGCACTAGAGTGATAAAAAGGTAACAAGTGGCTGGTTAGTTGCAGCCTGCAGATAGGTAAAAGCTTGGAGTATATTAGAGGCGCACATTAGAGGGCACCACGCTGTTCAACACCAGGGCCTCAGCTTACTGGCTGAGTGTATGTAAATATCTGGGAGTGTTCTTTATGGGTAAAGGGGTGTTACTACATTAAGTAAAATCTTGTTTTTACTAAATTGATTTGGAGTCGCTTCCTTTGTTCGTGACTTCGCTGTATCCTGGGGAGCCCACCCCGGTACACGGCTTACAATAGCACCAATAAACTTTAGAAAAAAACTTTATTTACAAAATGAATATAATGGTGAACTCGTTCACCTGTGTGATCTGGAAACCAATTTTTTTTCTCTTGTATTTTAAAAGGCTTCTTTGCTTTTGTTCACAGCACACAAGATGATAGTAGCACTATATCCCGGTAAAAAAATATGGGAAAGTAGTCTGGACAATGTGATGTAGGTGGTAAAATCAAAATGTCTGTAAAGCAAAAAGAAAATTGATGAAATCTTGATGTTCTATGCAATATAAGTCATAACAGAATTTATTTATGGAGCTTTGTGGTTACTGTGTGACATAAAGTATTTGTAAACTATGGATTAGACATACAAAACAAAATAATCTTGAAACCAGATTGTGAATTGATAAAATGATTATGGTTAGAGATGAGCGAATCGAAGCTGCAGAAGTGGAATTGCAAAATATTCAATTTGCATCGAATCCGAATTTCCTCACGCTTCGTGGTAACGATTCGCATTTAGTTCAAAATGACTGCTCTACATGGGGCAAGGAACTCTGGGAACGTGGGATCACCCACAATGCCATGCGTGTAGCCAATCAGCAGCCAGCCCTGTGATGCCACATCCCTTTAACCCCTTCGCAAGCGCACACGGCATGTTTGACAGCTGCATCCAAGGTGTTAAATCCCCTCCGCTCGGTTATGGAGCAGGGTGTTAGCTGTAACTGACATCTAACACCCTGCTCCATAACAGATCTGGGGTCTTAACAACTTGGATGCCGTGGTCAAACATGACCGCAGCATCCAAGGGTTTCCACCATTTTGCCACCCACCTGCCCGCCCCGGCTCTCTGCAGCCAATAAATAGCTGTTTTTGGTACGTGATTCGCAGCAATTTAATTTGGATCGAATAGAATCATATCGCGAAATTCGGTGAAGTTGCCGAATCAAATTTTTGAATACTTTGTTCATCTCTAATTATGGTTATAGATGCTCAGGTCACAGTGACATGAAAAACATCAACTACATTGCTGAGATCAGGATAAACAGGGACATACAAGCCACAATGACATTGTAGCCACTTACAGCAGGGAAAAGAAAGTTAGGATCTACAGCGAATGTGAAACTACTACTACCAGCATACATGCAGTGCCCACATATCTGACATGATCTGTGGCAATTGCCGAGAGCAATGGCAAAAATTATGTTCAAGCATCATTTTCTTATATGAGTGTCTGATATATGTGTGACAATACTGGATTTATGTGTACGCATATAGATAAAATGAGTGAGACATACTGGTATATAGACACATATAAAGTTTTTGAAGGACCTATGACAAAAGAGTAATGAAGAAAAACCATCACGTGTGTCCACAGGAAGAGAGTTCAGCACGCAAGTTGTAGATCTGTTCTTGCAGCTGATACAATATCTTGAATGAGGCTATGTTCATGATTGAGAACAAGGAGTCTAAAGATGGCTGCTGAGCAGAGGCGTAGCTAGGGGTTCAGCACAGGGGGGCGAACACGTCCAAGTGGGCCCCCAACTCAGGTATACCAACACTATCACTATACGGTGACTGTATAGTGGTAGATAGTAGTTCTACACAGGGCTGTGAAGACCAGTTACGTAAATACAGTACAGGAACAATGTTGTGACTTACAGGTGACATCTCTGACGGTTTACATTTATCGTCTCTTCCATCTGGACCGCCATGACCACTTCTTCCAGCTGTGACTGTAAAGTTTGTAACACAGAGATCTTTGGCTCCTCACTTTTCCAGGCACCTGACCCACATTGTCCTCAATTACATAACCTCTCCATCCTTCTGCTACCCCAATTATAAAATATATGATATAAAATCCCCTGGAAATGAATAATAACCCCATGTGATTTTTTTATTTAATAATGCTCCTATGTGCCCCATTTATTTAATACTGCCCCTCAATTAATAATCCCCCCTAATTAATAATGCCCTGTGTACCCCCTTAAATCAATTTAATACCCGAGTGCCACCTAAAATTAATATTGCCCAATTCCCCTATTATTAATTATACCTTCTTATGTCTCCTTGTATAAATTATGCCCTCTTACATAAATGCCCCTCTGTATTAATAATGCCTATTAATAACCCCTTTGTATTAAAGACGACCTTTCATGTCCTCATGCATATGCGGTTTTATATACCACTAGAAAGCTGACAGTGCACTGAATTCAGCACACTGTCCGCTTTCCCGTTATGTGCCCCGGTGGAGGAGATATCAATGCCGTTAGTTTCGGCACTGATCTCTCCCCACCGTTAGAAGGGTGTTCCTGACAGTCTAGCGTCATCGCTGGTCTGTGAGGAACGTCCCCCCCAAGACTTGTACTGGGGGAGGGGGGCCATACTCAAAGCTCAGCGTCATCACAGGGCGGTAAGGGACGCCCCCTCTGACAGTACAAGGCTATGTTAGAGTACTGTCAGGGGGAACCTTCCTCACAGCCCAGAGATGACGCTAGACTGTCAGGAACGCCCTTCTGACAGTGGGGACAGATATGTGCCAAAACTAACGGCACTGATCTCTCCTCCATCGGGGCACATAACGGGAAAGCCGACTGTCGGCTTTCTAGCGGTATATAAAATCACAGGTTCATGAGGACATGAAAGGTCCTCTTTAAAGGGGTTGTCCAGGAAGTGGACAAATCACAGTGGAGGTTGAGTAGGTGATAAAAAAAAAATCATACTCAGGCTGGGTTCACACCAACACTTGAACCCCGTTGAGGGATTCTGTCCCCCATTCCGTTTGAAAAATGCGGAAAGAAAAGTCCTGCAAGCAGGCCTTTTTTCTCTGCATTTTTCAGGCAGAAACCAGACAGAAACCCAGCAGACCCCATTATAGTCCGCAGGTAACCGCTTTACAAGCGAGTTGGGTTTCCGTTTTTCGGGTCCCCAAGTGGACCCGAAAAACGGAAACCGAGCGCTAGTGTGAACCCAGCCTTACCTGTCCCCAGTGCTCTGGTGTCTGCCGCCACTGTCTGTTCAGACACGTGCCATACGTGACTGCTGAAGCAATCAGTGGTGTCAGTGATGGCTGGAAAGGACCCAGTCATGTATAGGAGTGACATCACCGAGTCCTTTCCAGCTACCACTGAGGCCAATCACATGCAGTGCAGGACCGGTGGCAGGGAAGCGGTGTGCGTGTGCCTGGACAGACAGCAGCAGAAGGCTGCGGACATCGGTAGCGCGGGGACAAGTGAGTATTTTTTTTTTATGTTTCACCTTTCCCGCCTCTTCTCCAATTTGCCCAATACAATCTTTACCAGTAAACTTTATTATTCCCTAGAAAACCCCTTTAATACTGCCCCAATGCCCCCTAATATTATCTCCCCTTACATTCATTCAGCCCCCAATGACCTTTCACTATAATTTATATCCTCTTTTACTAAAGCCCCCTAATACCCCTTATATTAGTTATGGCCTCTTATCTAAGTTCCCAATGCTCCCAACTGACCTCTTATATGTATTACCCCCATCCCCCACCCCCAATTACAATGCCCAAAGTGAGTTAAAAAAAAAAGGCGATGCTACCTCCGATACCCCGAGGAGGAATCTCCACCGCTGGCACTGCCGCCGCTTACTGAAGAAGCAGGACCTGCGTCCTGGCGCGGACGGCGCAGGACATTGACGTCATCGTGCAAACGTCTGTGCCAGGATGCAGACGTCTTAGGGCAGCTCGTAGGTCACAGGCCTGAATTGGCTTGTGGTTTACGAGCTACGTACAAACAGAGAATGTATTTTAACTGCATCGGTGTCATGCAGACGCCGATGCAGTTAATATGTGAGGGTAACCTGTGTTGAGGCGGCCCCGAAGTAGGCCCCCGAGAATCAGTGGGCCCCCGAGAATCAGTGGGCCCGGGGCCACCGCCCCCCCCGCTAGCTACGCCTCTGCTGCTGAGGGTGTAGTGGACGGGCTATCTAAGGAAAAAGTGAGAGGGAATGTTTTGAAAGGGACAGGGGCAGTCAGTGAGAGGGAGGTGTGGTGATTGATATCTAGGATTCCAATGATGGCTGCTGAAGGTGTAATGGGGCTAGCTAAGGAAACAGGGAGGGGGGAGTGTGTGAGAAAGGGAGGGGCTCAGTCAGTGAGAGAGGGAGGAGAAGTGAGGCATCATGGAACTTGTAGGAAACAAACCACAGGAAGTTAGGGATGTAAACAAATGCAGAAGATGCAAAAAGATCAATGAGAACCCCAGAAATCACTCAAAACACTGCTAAAGGTATTTGGTGGTATTTATTAACCCTTTAATAACACTAACAGACCTTTTTTGAAAAGTGATTTTTTTTTTTCCCAGAAAACCCCTTTAAGGCTAGAAAAGTTTTTGCGCATTTCAGCCATTTTTATGTCGCAAAAAACATCCTGTTTAGTTTACAGCAACAAAACAGTCTGCCTTATCTATGACCTTCCAAATCAGTGGAACTCCACTTTAAACATGCTGGAGCACCTGTGTGAGAATCAGATGGTGGTGAATGATTACTTCATGCAGCAGACCACAGGGACAATATGTTATTTTGAGCTACATCATTAGAGGCTCATGAGGGAAGTGTGTATGCCAATAAGGTAGAGCAGTGGAAGGAGCTGGTCAAGTTTGCATTGTTATTGTAACACCTAAATGGACAAAACTGTCCCCCATTAAAGTGGAAAGAATTACTTTTGTCAAAATGAATCAGGCATGGATCCATGAAGATTTTCACACACCTCCAGCTCATGCCTCCGAATACTGGTGTCACCGTCTCCCTTTGTCTTCATGTTCTATTTACTGTACTGCTGATACTGCCTGCTACTCCTAAACAGCTACCACCACTGCCACCATTCAGCCAGACCTGGTCCATCATATTATGCCATGCTGCACTGCCACAAATGTTGCCACAGCTACCACTGCTTTCACCACTCAGCCAGACATGTACTGTGGCCTGGCCCATCATATTATGCCCTTCCCAACATTTTGCCACAGCTACCACTACTGCAACCACTCAGTCAGACATGTCCCGTGGCCTGATCCATCATATTATGCCCAGCTTCCACACATGTTGACAAAGCCACCACTACTCAACCAGATAAATAGCCAGATATTAACCCATTTGTGTGTTGCCGACGAAGAACAGAAAGGGCAAATGTTTTTATAAAGACATTGCTTTTTATAACTGCCATGTGTGTATGAAAAAAACATGGGCAATCACCTTCCCCCCAAACAGGCTAATTTTTGCAGCGTTTTAAATGTTAAAAAGTGGAAAAGAAGTAGAAGCGCAATAAATGGTTAAAGTAGCAGTTTGTATCCACTGCCTACTATCTGTTTTTCTATAGACCTACACGTCACTGTCACTTTGTGTTTGCCTTAGAGAGCTAGAAAATGAGCTAGATAGAGTCCTAGGAGCCCTGACATTGTCATATACTATTTTTTAAGCCAATTTAAATTAATTTGACCCAAAATGAATGTTTTGCCCAAACCACTCATACATTTGTGAGGTTCGTTTGCTTCCAGCCTGAACCATAAGTGCTATTATTATATCCAGTCACAGGTCTCAGCAGTCCATGACGTCACTAAGGAGGCCAGAAGACGACCACAGAAAACCCAGAGGGAGCACTGGACACCACAAGGGAGCGCAGGAAAGGTGATTATAAGTGTTTATTATGCTTCCATACCTTCCCTGAGCCTCTGCTTATTATCTGGGGTTTGAAGATATAAATATACAAGTATAATAGTGATTTGTGGGTTGCGAAACCTGAAAGTTTTGAGCTCAGGTTGAGCCAGAATCTTTTGGAAAATTTGTGTTGAATCCAGATTATTCCAATTAGTTTGCTCATCTCTAGTCATTCATCGAAGTAAGTTCCAGTGCCAGTGTGTTTTAAGGACTGTATATCAAAACTTATGGGAATCTGAAAGTTTTGTTTGGGTAAGATACCTGCCATACACTTAGTATGATCTATTCTGCAGTAGTGGCGCAGACTGGGTGAGTTTAGGGCTAGGTGTGAACCCCTAATAGAGATATAGGTTACTGCCACTAGCTACATACAGTGTGACAATCCGTCGCATGTGTGACGTTCTGCAAAAGTCCTGAATGGAGCAGTCCACTGGTGGGCCATGTGAAATTCTTGGGTAGTTTCCAGATATGCCAAATAAAATTTCTAGGTGGAACTAGGCAGCAAGTTTGTATGTGCAAGGTAAATTCCTCAGGTGTGCAAGGCAGATCTATATTCAACTGAAGTATTCCATTTCAGGTGTGTGCAACATCTACCTTGGTAAAGAAGACTTCAATAAGAAGAGGAATGTCCATGTATTCTTGGTGGGCGGCTGCAGGTGACTCACAGGAGTTGGTGTCTGGTCGGTAGTGCGAGAGGTGACAGGCTGGGCACAGTGGCGGGGGGGGGGGGGGGGGAGCTGGTTGCAGAGGAATGTAGTGTCGGATGCAGTGGAACAGTCATATTGCCACCAACCTGGTGCTAGCAATTGCCTACCAGTGCCTAGCAAAACACACTACCCTACCCTTGGTAATTTAATATCATACATACCCTTCCCGTTTTGCTATTTTTTTTTTTTTTTTTGTTGTTTTTTTTTTTTTTTGGGGGGGGTGGGGGTGGGTTGGTGTTTTTTTTTTGGTGGGGGGGGGGGGGGGGGGGGGGGGGGGGGGGGGTGTTTGGGGGTGTTGTGTGGGTGGGTGGTTTTTGCCCCTGGTGTAGTTGTAGTGTGTATATAATCACACATACCCTACCCATATAGGTACATTTAAATACTCATACATACCCTAAAATACCCAAAGACTAAATAAATATAGCTATTCATAAATTCACAGACACATATGCTGCATATGTGGAATGTCCATGTATTCTTGGTGGGCGGCTGCAGGTGACTCACAGGAGTTGGTGTCTGGTCGGTAGTGCGAGAGGTGACAGGCTGGGCACAGTGGCGAGCTGGTTGCAGAGGAATGTAGTGTCGGATGCAGTGGAACAGTCATATTGCCACCAACCTGGTGCTAGCAATTGCCTACCAGTGCCTAGTATATAATCACACATACCCTACCCATATAGGTACATTTAAATACTCATACATACCCTAAAATACCCAAAGACTAAATAAATATAGCTATTCATAAATTCACAGACACATATGCTGCATATACAGCTCCCAACCATCCCAGATTCAATGGCATACTCCCAGAGTATGGAACTTTGTGGGGCATAAGGAGACATTATACTTTGCGGGGGACCACGATGGGGAATTATACTGTGTCTAGGGTACATAGGGAACATTATATTCTCTAGGGGTCAGAAAAGTCTAAGGGGACTTTATACTATGTGGGCGAAATTAAATGGGAGATTATACTATGTGGGGGCACTAAGGGGAGCATTATACTGTGTGGGGACACTAAGAGACAAAGTAGAACATGGGTGGGCAAATAGGTTGACTCAGAGTGAGTTGCTGCCTGGCAGAAAGAATAGTTGGAGAAGTGAAAGGCGTTTTAGGTTCCCATTTAAATTTAGTCCAATAGCTCAGGCTATGAAGTCTGCTATTCTTAGGAATTGGCATATTATTGAGGAAGATCCAGAGCTACGAGAGATAGACTGTAGAAAACCATTGATAACTTTTTGAAGGAGCTGCACATTGAACGATGCTCTAGTTAAAAGCAATTTTTAGTTTAAATGTAGGGAGACATAGTAACATAAAATAATACCGAATGCCAACTTCAAATGCAGCTACGGCTTTTGTTTAACCTGGGATGCAGTTGGTTGAGTTTAAGGAGATATCCAACATAGGGTGAGGCAATTTATATTACTTGTAGGACTATTTCTGTAGTATGTATTATTATATGTCCATGTGGTCATTTCTATAATGGAAAAACAGTTCCTTGTGTGTTTGAGAGAGTAAGAGAACAATTTTTTTGTTTGATTTGTACATGAGATGGTTAATATTAATGTTTCTGAAATTTGGCGGTTTGGATCATGTACCCCCTTTAAAGATAGTAAGAGACAGGCATAGGGCTCTATTAAGAAAGCAAGTGAGATGGATATTATGCACCAGTGCTATGGGAGCATTGGAATAACGAGCGACAGGAATGACATCAGCGTATTTTTTAAAAGTCTCCACAATGCTCCATTCCTACATACAGGTGCATCTCAATAAATTAGAATATCTTTGAAACGTTTATTTCTTTCAGTAATTAAATTAAAAAAGTGACCTCTTATATTTTCTAGATTCTTTACACACAGAGTGTTCTATTTCAAGTGTTTTATTTCTGTAAATGTTGATTATGGATTACAGCTAATGAAAACCAAAATCTAACAAAATAAGAATATTGTAAAAAAGTTCAGTATTGTAAATTCAGTGTGTCACCTGCCAAGGTTTCCTAAGCCTTTAAATGGTCCCTCAGTCTGGTTCAGTAGGACACACAATCATGGAAGACGCTGATTATGGATTGAATTACTGAATCACTGAAATGAATAAACGTTTCAAAGATATTCTAATTTATTGAGATACACCTGTATGTGTGTTTTTAGAAAGTAGGGTAATTATGCCACTGAATGTGGCTGCATTAATTAATATATCGCTGATGTTGGTTGCCTAGATGATCACATTCAGCAGTGACTCATATCTCCTAATCGTCGGCGGGAGGTATATCCTGGCTTCAATTCATCTGCATCCTCCCCGGACACAGATGAGTTGAATACAGCGGTGAAGCAGGAGCCGTCCACAGACAGCCCCTGCTTCATCTGCTTCATCGCTATCTCCCCTGTGTGCTCCAGCCCTGGGAGCTGTAGGCGCATTGTGATGACGTCACTCACATCGCACCTGCAGCTCCCTGAAGACTCCGGGGGAAAAGAACTCAGACAGAGCAGCAGAGGAGCGAGGAGAGGTGAGTATCAGTGTTTTTTATGTTTGTTACTTGCAGGAAGACCTTAAACTGTGGTGGCAGATGAGGGGGACATTAAACTGTGGGGCCAGATGAGTATGTGGGGACATTAAACTATGGGGCCAGTTTTATGTAGACTGAATAAACGATTGGTTTTTAACCAGAGACTGCCGCAGTTTTCTATTACTCATAGTATATGACTGTACTGCATGTAAAACTGGACATCACATCCTAAGCCTGGGATGGCAAACAGTGTCAACAAAAACCATGAGAAGGAGTTTGCACAACATTGGGCTGTGAGTCAGATGTACAGCTAGACGCTGCATTGACTTCATGCCACGGTTCTCAAAGACTATCACGGAGCACAGCAAGACAATGGACAATGGAAGTTAGACAATGTAAGCTAGAATGGAGGCTTATTCTCTTCACTGATGAGTCCCGCCTTTGTCTTGGATCCAATGGTAGCTGAACACTAGTCTGACCATGTGAAGAGGCCTTCACAAGGAAACATCACACCAGTCCAGGAATTATGAGGTGGGGTGACAAATTGCACAGTAAACGGTCTCCTCTAGTCTTCATTTCAGGTATATTAACAGCTCAGAGTAAGGTTCCATTCACATCCCGTTATTTATATCCATTTAGCATATCCATTTAGCAGACGAAAAAAACAGGAACACAAAAACATAATATGCTCTGATCTCTATGTAAACAGATGGCCAAACGGATTCAAAAAACTGGTGTAAAAAAACATGATGTGAATAGACCCTTACAATGATTTGGTCATTTCTCCAAAGTGTCTGAGGAGCCGTTTTTTTTCAACAGGACAATGCAAGGGTGCATGTTGCTCACGCTACAATAAGCAAGCCGTGTGGCCTAAACATGTAGCAATGGCCTACAGCGTCTCTGGAATTGTCTCCTTCACATCTGGGTAGTTAGTGGCCAATCTCCATGATTTGGGTGCCCAAGTGCATTCAGTGTGGCATAACATTCCTCAGACAACCATTAATAACCTATTTGATAGCATGCCAAGGAGTGTATTTCTAAGTGTGGGCTTATATGCAATGGCTAATAAAGAGAGGTTTTAATACTTTCTTTCAAATTATTATCATTTATATATCATTAACGTATTGATTTTGTGATTTTCAAAATTATAAGACTTTACCTTCTTGGTGCTGCAGTTTCAATGTTGAGGAGGTTAAATCCAGTGGCGTAACTAGGAATGGCTGGGCCCCAAGGAGAACATTTGACATGGGCCCCCCCCCCCAAGCCGCCGCCCCAACCCCCCCCAAACTGCCGCCCCCAACCCCCCCCCACACACAAACCGCGTTCCTGCGCACACTATTATGCCCCATAGTGGCCCCTGCACACGGTATTATGCCCCATAGTGGCCCCTGCACACGGTATTATGCCCCATAGTGGCCCCTGGACACGGTATTATGCAGCATAGTGGCCCCTGCACACAATATTATGCCCCATAGTGGCCCCTGCACATAGTAGTTTGCCCCATAGTGGCCCCAGCACACAGTATTTTGCCCCATAGTGGCCCCGACACACAGTAGTTTGCCCCATAGTGGCCCCTGCACACAGTAGTTTGCCCCATAGTGGCCCCTGCACACAGTAGTTTGCCCCATAGTGGCCCCTGCATGCAGTAGTTTGCCCCATAGTGGCGCCTGCACGCAGTAGTTTGCCCCATAGTAGCCCCTGCACACAGTAGTTTGCCCCATAGTGGCCCCTGCACACAGTATTATGCCCCATAGTGGACCACCCATGAACGATTATTATACTCTGGGGTCTTTTCAGACCCCAGAGTATAATGATCGGAGACCCAGGGGAGGATAGAAACATAGAAAACACTGCAACTTACCTCTTCCTCGCTCCGGTGCACTCCTGTGCGCTACTTCGGCCATCTTCAATTTCGGACCGGATCTCGCGAGATCCAGGCCGGCGTCGCGATGCATAATGACGTCGGCTGACGTCTGGGACGTCACCAAACAGGCCCAAAGCCTGCGGAGCTGCGGAGAGGTGAGTTACGGTGTTTTTTATGTTCGCTCACCTCCCCTGGGCCCCCGATCGTTATACTTCGGGGTCTCAAAAGACCCCGGAGTATAACGATAGCAGTGATTGTGGGGTTCGCGGTAGCGACTGCCACAGGGCTCCGGGCCCCGTAATGTTCCGGGCCCTGTGGCAGTCGCTACCACTGCTACCCCGGTAGTTACGCCCCTGGTTAAATCCCTTTTATACAAAGGAAAAAGGAAGAACTAAATTTTGCATTGAGAAAAAGAAATGTTCATCTAAGCAACATTTAGTTCATAGGTGACATCATAATTATCCAGGCAGCAGATAAAGACACTCTATACACATATTTGTAACAAAGGGTTTCCATTTCTGTATGGAGAAAGACAGAACAACGTAAATACAAACACAGTATTTTTATCTTAAATGAAAGAGCACTTTTTCAAAGATGGTCTAAGATGGCTCATTTAGGAGGTAACAGGACAGAAAGGAGCAAAGATCATTTTCATACTTGCATATCTTGGTCAGTATTTTGCATCAGTTTTTGTAAGCAAAGGTCAAGTGTTTGGACCCATCCTTACATTGTAGATTTTCTCAGTTTACTTTGTGAGCGCAATCCGCTCTAAGTATCGCCGTATTGAAGTCCAAATTCATAAAGTTGATGTATGAGCTAGCACAGAGAGACACACACATATGCACAGCTATTGTATATATAGTGGGTTCTGCTTTAATGGAGGGAAAAAGGTATTCTTAAATACAGTGTAGACAAAGAACAGGTCGGGTTACTGTAATTAGCATAACATGATTGGTGGCAAAGTTGTAAAATAGTTCTGGCACGTGGCTATTGGATAAGAGACAAAAGAGGGGCCGCATCCCCTTAAGCCATCTGGTGGGGGATGAGCTCTCTAAACAAAAGAGGAATGTAAAATGGCTACAGGCATGGCCCACATGGCCCTGGAATCCAAAATGGAGGATAAAATAGCTGAGTCATCCTCCACATTTCCCTCCTTTTGTAAATGATATAACCCATACCTAGGGTACATTAGGATCTGCTAATCAGATCCCGAGGACTTTTATGCAGACTTCACCTCATTCCCCATGGATATGTTATACCATTTACATACCTATCAGTCTAATACACTCAGAGGGATGCCTTCACTGTCTTGTCTGTCAGTGTGTCCAACCAGCCTTACAACCTGCAAACCCACTGTCCTGGGTTTGCACCTCTTTCTAGCAAGTTTCTTTACAAGCCAGAATATAAACTTTATAGTCAAATAGATGCAAAAACACAGCAATAATATTTGAAATATTCCCTGCAATATTCCCATAAATCATCTACCTAATCTCTTAAACCAATTGGCAGGATTTAAGAATGAAAAGGTATCTGACCACCAACTGTCCTGTAATGTTCTTTGATTCATTTCTCTCTAAGTTCTCTGACCTTATCAATCCCTGCCCACACTTGAAGATTCCCTTCAGAGTTGATATAGTGGCAACAGGAAGGTCCGATATCTGACACATTCCCCCTGTGCTGCTGTGAGATAGTCAAGGACTATGGTGTGTTGATTGCTGACTATTATGAGTTGTCCTTGTATCATATTAGTGGCATTCAACAGGCCTAGAATGGTGTATATCTGCTCATCTAGATAATCGGTAGATTCTACTAACTTGTCCCAAGTTTGCATAACTATGGGATACAAGAGTATCGTGCTGATGATTCTGTTGCTTGTACCCATTGAAACCACATGGGGTCGCCCATCTTTCCTAGGGTGATTGTCTGCTGCACGCTTGTACAAAGTATGACGGGGTATCATCTCAGGTTTCACATGTTCATGGGCAATTATGAAGGTGGCTGGTGTCAGTCTAGCTAGAGTACAAGTCCCCTCTCCCCCTGGGGGTAGCCACTTGTATGCCTGATGACCACATACTAGATATACATCCTTGGGCAATATGCATGCTCTCCGAAGTTGAACTAGGCAATAGAGGTAGCTAAAGAGTTGCTGCATGGGGGGTTTTGCACACCACTTATCCCCCCGTCTCTATGTCTCTTTGGGGTCCGGTGCTCTGTTTCAGATACCCCTGATTATCCTTAACTAGTCTCCGTTCTATTGAGGAGTTGCACTCTGGACAACCCTTTATTCCCTCTGTGAACCATCTGTCACTATCTTGTAAGAGGGCATGAATCTTTTTCTTAAAAATGAAATCCACTTTACCTGACCTTACAATAGAGGTGCTTGGCAGACTAATGCTAATATTAAGCTCTTCTGTGGGAATGATACCGGCATGATATGGGACTTTGGATTTATGTTCAAATTTTCCTTTTTCCAATCATACCACTTGCTTGGTCTCCCTGTCAGGTTTAGCTGTAACCATGGGAGGGTCACCCAACCTGCTATGGGAATTGGAACAAAGTGATTATTACTGATGTTCATTCCCTTATAAGTCACTGGACTCCAAGAAACACTATGAAAACAGGAGTCATTAAGAGAAAAACTCATCTAGGTCAAGAGGGAGTGCTAGATAAAACATAGTCTTTGCAGAACCAGGGCTGTGAGTACAAGTCCAACAATCCCTGGGTTCTTCCTACTCATCCTAGTTAACAGTTAACACCTGATGGTGTTTAATCAATTTATTGTCCCATTCTTCTTTTAGAACAAGCTCATTGGTTGTGTCACCAGGGCTAGAATCACCAGTAGGTACCAGATCCTTTCAGTCCTCTTCCGGGCAGGTCACCTTTTTACAGTGACTAGCGTGGTTCCACGTCGACTTTCCTTCTAACTTGACTGAAGAGGATGTTGTCAGAAGCACTTGGAAAGGACCATCAAACCGTGGATCAAGGCTCTCACGTGTCTCTTTACCACCACCCAGTCTCCTGGCTTTAGGGAATGTGTTCCCAGTACACGGTTTGGATCTAGAAGAGAACTGTCCAGTGAAGTGAGTGCCATTATCACTTTCGATGCTCTTGGGGATCCCATATCTGCACACTACTTCTTTAAGTAGTTTATCTGCAGTTGCTTTTGTGGTGGCTTTCTGTACCGGAAATGCCTCAGGCCATCCTGAAAAGCGATCAACACACACAAGCACATACTCATACCTTCCCACCTTTGGTAACTGCATATAGTCAACCTGCAATCTCTGAAACGGGTACAAGGGCTTTGGGGTGTGTTTCTAAGGAACCTTTACTTTTTGGTCCACATTGTGCGTAGCACGTCATGCAGGCTTGCACGTATCAGGCTGCAGTTGTGCTAAAACCTGGAGCTACCCATCGTTGCTCACCAGGTCACACATGGCTGTTTTTGAGTGGTGCACTTGAAAATGAGCTGCTTGCACCATCATTGAGAACAATGCTCTTGGTAAACATACTCTCTTACCACTGACCATCAGGCCTTGTTCATCTTCTTTTGCACTTTGCTCCTCCCAAGTCTTCTTTTCTTCTGGACCGGCTTGGTCCTGCTTTTTTTTCTAGAACCTGAAAAGAGAGCTGAGAAGCTTGCTCTGGTATGGTGACCACCAGTGTTGAGGCATGTTCCCAAGGCTTTTCTGCAGCTAGTTTGGCAGCAGCATCTGCCCTTGCATTATCTCTACTCTCTTTTGTATCAGCCTTGGTGGCAGCATGATCTCCATCAGCTCCTGAATAGCCTGGAAATCCTTTATAAGCATACCATTAGAACTAAAGTAAGCTCTTTCTCTCCAGATCGGACCATAGTCTTATTCTATATCAAAGGCATAGCGGGCTTACCCTCAGCTATTTTACACCGTTTCAGTGAGTGCTTTCAGTTCAGCTTCTTGAGCTGAGACCTGTGGGGGTAATGGTTCTGCCTGTTTACCTCATGTTCACTGGCATATCTGGTATAGAATTTGCCATCCTTCCCAAATCGAGAGCCATCTACAAAAGAACTCAAAATCAGAGTTAGCAATAGATTCATCATTTACATGACCAAATCCTACAGTTTCTTGCTGCATCAGTTATATACAGTTCATCAGAAAATACATGTATGTGTACAGGTTGTTTCACTGTTGTCCTTCCTCTTCCCCCCCCCTGAATCTATTGGTAACAGGGTATAGGGATGGAATGTCGTGCAGGGTGCAAGGGTGACATTAGGAGGCATAAGTAAGGCACACTATAATCTGAGTTGTCTAGCCATTGAAATGTGCTTAGGGGTGTAAGTACTGTGACAGGGAAATCCAATAAGATTTCTGCACCTTTCTCCAGGGACAATTGGACTGCAGCTACTGCCCTAACACAAGAAGGTGCTCCTCTGGACACTGGGTCTAATCTAGCAGAATAGTAAGATACTGGTCTTTGTTGGTGTCCATGAGTCTGAGTAAGCACTGCTGTTGCATGTCCCGACATTTCTGTACAATAAAGAGAAAAAGTCTCGTCATAATTAGGAAGTCCTAAAACTTGTGTAAATAAGTGCCAACTTAATGGAGTGGAAGTTTTCCACTGCCTGTTCTGGTTTAGTAATGCAGTCATAGAGAGGTTGCATTAACAGGGATACATTACAGATGCACTGTCTGCAGTAGGACACAAGGCCTAAGAATGTCCTAAGTTGTGCCACACCATTCGGGGGTTTAGGCTCCTGTATGACCTGAAGTCTATCAGGGGTCAGATGTCCTTGTAAAATGCAATGACCTAGTAAAACAACTTTAGTAAGGCAGAACTGCAATTTGGACTTAGATGCTTTACATCCATTTTCTGCTAAAACGCACAACCGAGATACTGATGCTTGTACATATCTCCTAGGAGGAGCAACATAAAAGCAGGTCATCCACATACTGGAGTAGCACCACGCCCTGCAGTATACAGGATGGGAGAATGCTGTGCCCCTTGTGGTAGCACTGTCCAGGCATATTGTTTACCCTTCAAGGTAAATGCAATGTGACCATTACTGGGGGTACTGGCAATTTGCCTATATCTGTTTTTTTCTTTTGCCAGAGGTAATGGGGCACACAACCTAGATGTTCCTCTACACTAACTACCTCTGCATTGTTTTGCTTTGTCAGGAAAACCAGGGAGTGTAGGGAACATAAGGTGTCTTCTGACATTACTGGTAACAGTGAGACCGTCCCATCTGGCTCATACACAATGTGAGCCATTAGGGCTTGTAAAACGTCTGATCCCACCAAGTTAATTGAGACAGACTCACTGACAAGGAATCTAGTGGTAATAATAAGTTATCTCATAGGGAAAAAAAAAACATTGTCAGCATGCAAAACAGATTTGTTAGCTCCAGTATCCACTAACAATTCACAAGTTCTCCCCTCAGGCAATTGTAGGGAGATCATAGTGGGGGGGGGGGCTCAGTTTATCAGGTACTGATATTAAATGCACGCTTACTGGAGTACCTATTTCCTATTGATGGTTATTATCAGAATCCTTCTGCCTGTCTTTGGGTCTCCCATCTTGGAACTTTGCAGTTCCAGGCAAAATGTCTGGATTCAACACATTCCAACATTTATGCTCATGCTATAGGCAATAAACATTCAGACATTTTCAAAGACAATGCCATTCCTTCCTGTGTCTAATAAATTCAACCCCCACCTCATTAGCATACACACAGTTGGATTTTATCAAGCTAGTTTAGAATTACTAGCAAGAAAAAAAAAATGTATACACTATAATTAAATAGATAAACCATCTTTTAAATTGTCAGCTCATTCAGACTATCCGGTATAAGTAAATCTAGTCTTCTCGAGCTCCTACACACTCCACAATCACAAACAATTCAATGACTTTAATAAATACACAAAATATCCTCAATCAGTGAAGCAGGCAGAAGAAATGGGAGCGCTTATAATATGATTTCAAAGTCAATTTATATCGTGGCCACTAGGTCTCCCAATTCATCTTACCAAGCAACATCTGTATAACTAGTCAGACATCTACTCAAATCCTAAACAGATACATGATTTCTAGACCATATACATGACTCTATCATACATTTTCTTGCAAATCATAGCATTCATTCTGTCACACTCATAAATTCCTTCAAATGTGCATTATAAACAAAGACATTACAAAACAGATATGCAAGTTACTTCTAACTCACTGAAACAATGGATTTTCTTCTACAAACATGTACACAATACTCTAGATTAGGCCTTCTATTGTTTAAGGGGGATGGACTACAAAAGCAACAGTTGCTATCTCACCAGTCTGATGAATCTTTAAACAATATCCAAACATACTTTATTGCACCAAGCTCAACTTCCTCTGAAACCTTCAGTTACTAACTTGCTGAAACACTTTGTTTTCTGAGAGTCACTCCACTTTTCTCCACTTTTCAACATTCAGAAACCCATCTTTTCACATCCTATCATTATCACCTATCTTGCTGTTTTGGCTCTTTCACTTGCCTAATAGAGCACCCCTTCACTATGTCAGCACCCTCTTTTACTCTCACAATCTCTATAGCTGGATTTCCTCTATTCTTAGGATCAGCCTCACACCTCCCAGGAAAATTCCCCATGATTTGCCTAATCTTCTGTGTTGAACCTCAAAGGGTACAAACAACGGTCCCGGTACACCTTGGGCGCCCAGCACTTAACGACACACTTCTTATACGCAAACCTACAAAAAGGATATCTCTCGGGCGCCCAGCACTTAATTAAGGCAACGTCTTGCCTTAAAACCTCAAATGGATATCTCTCGGCACCAAAAAAGTGTTAACTACGTACAAGGAACTCATACAGTAACCCCAGGCTACTACTTTCTCCTCTACCTTAACTTGAGGAGATGGGCAATGGGCTAATCTTTCCTGGCTAATCTTTCCTTAATAACTTTCCACAGGGTCCAACACATAAACAAACCAAATGAGATATATACCAAAAACACAGCAGAAAATTTCTACATTAGTTATTCTTCAAATACGGATACTTCATAAATAGGGTTCTTAAAAAGACCAGAGGATTTACTTTTCTTACAACTCACCCGGCATCCAGAGAGGCCACATAAGACAAGGAGGAGTGGAAAGTGGAGACAGTAAGAATAAAGCTTCTTACCCTGCAGCTGCTTTTGAACCAGTTTCCAACGTCTCCTTGTCCTGTTGTCCTTTCCATCTGTTTTGTCCGGATGTGTAGTAATTTACCTCTGGCCCACCCAGGGACGCCAATTTCTGTGAGCGCAATCCACTCTAAGTATCGCCGTATTGAAGTCCGAATTCATAAAGTTGATGTATGAGCTAGCACAGCTATTGTGTATATAGTGGGTTCTGCTTTAATGGAGGGAAAAAGGTACTCTTAAATACAGTATAGACAAAGAACAGGTTGGGTTACTGTAATTAGCATAACATGATTGGTGGCAAAGTTGTAAAATAGTTCTGGCACATGGCTATTGGATAAGAGACAAAAGAGGGGCCGCATCCCCTTAAGCCATCTGGTGGGGGATGAGCTCTCTAAACAAAAGAGGAATGTAAAATGGCTACAGGCATGGCCCACATGGCCCTGGAATCCAAAATGGAGGATACAATAGCTAAGTCATCCTCCATAACTTTCCACTCCTCATTTTGACTTCCAAAATCTGCACTGAGGTTAAATGTGGAGGTTAAACGTGGGACAACCTCCTTTAACAATGCCATCATAACAACTGTGGGAATAACCTTCAGGTTTAGATCTCATTCAGTCAGGTGTAATGTTATTGAAAAGTCCTGGCCAGGCATTGAGGCCAAAATACAGATGGTAAAATGTGTCATTATAGTCTGCTATCCTTGGCATGATCTGCTAGGCCCGTGATGGCGAACCTATGGCACGCGTGCCAGAGAGGGCACGCAGAGCCCTCTCAGTTGGCACGCCCGCCGTCGCCATGATCGCTTACTAACCGGGAATCCGGTACAGGATTCCCGGTTAGTGAGCGATCGCTTCATTCAGCTGTATGTGCAAATGTACATACAGCTGAAAGCTGTCACTGTAGGCCGCGGTCCGCGGAACCGCGGCCTACACTGACTGCAGAGTGTGACCTCTGCCCCGCACTTGTGCAATGACGTCATTCATCAGCGCGGGAGAACAGGAGGAGGAGGACGCTCTTCGTGGGACTGGGTAAGTAACATAAACTATTTTGTGGGGGCCTACTGTGAAGCATATACTACTGTGTGGGGGACACTGAAGCATCTAATACTGTATGGGGGACACTGAAGCATCTAATACTGTATGGGGGACACTGAAGCATCTAATACTGTGTGGGGGACACTGAAGCATCTACTGTATGGGGGACACTGAAGCATCTAATACTGTATGGGGGACACTGTGAAGCATCTAATACTGTATGGGGGACACTGAAGCATCTAATACTGTGTGGGGGACACTGAAGCATCTACTGTATGGGGGACACTGTGAAGCATGTAATACTGTATGGGGGACACTGTGAAGCATCTAATACTGTATGGGGGACACTGAAGCATCTAATACTGTGTGGGGGACACTGAAGCATCTAATACTGTATGGGGGACACTGAAGCATCTAATACTGGGTGGGGGACACTGAAGCATATACTACTGTGTGGGGGACACTGTGAAGCATATATTACTGTATGGGGGACACTGAAGCATATACTACTGTGTGGGGGACACTGAAGCATATACTACTGTGTGGGGGGATACTGAAGCATATACTACTGTATGGGGGACACTGAAGCATCTAATATTGTGTGGGGGCCCACTGTGAAGCATATAATGTGGGGGGCCCAAAGTGGAGCATATAATACTGAGCGGGGCCTCTGTGAAGCATATAATACTGTGCGGGGGCCACTGTGAAGCATATAATACTGTGCGGGGTCTCTGTGAAGCATATAATACTGTGCGGGGGCCACTTTGAAGCATATACTACTGAGTGGGGGCCACTGTGGAGCATATAATACTGTGTGGGGGCAATTTTGGAGCATATAATACTGTCTGGGGGCCACTGTGGAGCGCATTGTACTGTCTGGGGGCCACTGTGGAGCGCATTGTACTGTCTGGGGGCCCTTCACTATTTATATCACACAGTATCTGTTTTATAGCAGACATGTGATATTATTACAGGCTGTAATAACATTGCACGGTCAATATAAAACATATCCTGGTTAAATTGCCGTGTTGGCACTTTGCGATAATTTAGTGGGTTTTGGGTTACAGTTTGGGCACTCGGTCTCTAAAAGGTTCGCCATCACTGTGCTAGGCTTTGCTGTTAGACTGGAGAACACTGCATTATTTTGAGACCGCAATAAGCCTTTTTCAAACATCAAGAATTGACTGTATACACCACCCAAACATCATTTAAACTAAATACAGTGACTTGTAGGGCACTTTACTAATGAGCTTTGCGCACCCATTTTCTTCTTTCTATGCCATTCATTTCTTGATCAAAACTTCACATTTGCCAACCAGCATTATTGGAGGACACATTCACAGCACTGTGATGAAGCTCAAAGCAGAGGAGAGGGACAGATTTGCACATGCACCTTGTATTGCTCGATTGGAGCATGTACAAGATTCTAAATAGGAAGTCATGAATATATAATTGTGAATATGGGGCGCTGTTGGGGGGTGCACCAGTGGGAATGGCCACATCCCTGGTTCACCAAGAAGTTAACATATTCAAAAGATCCTCCTGAAAAACTACAGACTCTGCAGGAATAACAGATATATATGTGCAATGAGAAAACAATAAGTGACTATAGTTTAAAGACTCATTTACATTGGATCCTTAAAACTATAGAAGCAAGCATTTGTATGAACATTTATTCACAATAATTTGCCTGTGTAAGTGTAGGCTCACAGTTTTTTGGAGCTGATTTTGAGGCAGATTCTGCCTCCAATTTCTTTCAATGGGAGGCAGTGGGAGATTTTTTTTTTAGCTAGCATAAAAAAGAAGCAGTTCGCCCTATCTTCAGGCAGATTCCATCTGAAGCTCCCATAGACATGAATGGGAGGCAGAAAAAAAAATCTCAAGAGGATTTTGTGGTGGTTTTTGCAAAAAATGCTAGAAGTTTTAGGAAACAGAACCCTGTGTGCTAGGCAAAAAAAAACACTTCCACAATTTGCTTCAGAAATCTCCAAAAAAACCTCAAAATCTGCTTAAAAAGCCTGAAGCAGATTTTTTCTGATTGACAAAAACTGTCAAATTACCCTTAGGAGCTATTGTTCTGTGTGTCGACTGTATTTCTTGGACTGACTATGGTCATGTAAATGGAATGCACTACATCAAAGTGAATTCTGGTGCAGTAAGCTCCTGAACGGATGGATTGCCACTGTACTGAACTGAAATAAAGCTGCGAGTTCAGTATAGTAGGGATCTGGCTATTCGGGAGTTTATTGCATCACAACTCACAATGATGCAGCGAGTTCCATTCACACAGCTGTGGTCCAGAAAATATGGACTACACACGATTGTGCGAATAGCCCCTTAGAATGTCTTCACTGTTTACAAAAGGTAAACGGTAAATGAATCTTTCAGGTGAGGAACAAAGGCAATCAAGCATTGAAACATCCATGGGATGGAAGTACAATAAAATAGCGCACGTTTCTAACCACTATATGCACATCATGGTCATGTGACCGCCCTAGGGACATTTGCTGGTTATATAGAAAAAAAAAGAGAAAAACGGTGGCACTGCTAACACCTAATTTATATATACCGGTATACATGGAAACATATAAAATCAGAGAGGAGTTGCATAATAATTATAACGCCCAAATAGGTGGTGCTCACATCCCATAGGAAAAGAAACACATGAAAAAATATGTAGAGAAAGAATACAGGGGGCACTCACCCAGGCGTAGATTTTTCATAAAAACATCTTTTTATTCAGTCCTAGATAAAAACATATCCATAGGATTTGATAGGGAGAGAGGAACTGCACATAGAATGGTTAGGCAACGTCTGTTTCGCGCAGGGCGTGCTTTTTCAAGCCTCAAGTATGCTGGTTATCCGGTGATGATCCGTTTCTGGAAACGGAACGTCACTACTACTCCCCTCCCCAATCCACTTCATCATACTTACCTTTCTTCCTTCTTCCTGCAGGACGACTACTCCCTCTTTTCTGACTGCCAGCCCTGCTCTGTGCTCTGCTGCCAATAATCCACTTCTACTGCGCAGCTCCTACGCCTGCGCAGTAGAGGTGGATCGTCACTGCAGAGCACAGAGCAGCGATGGGACTGGAGCACGCATCGGCAGTCAGAAAAGAATGGGCCGTCCTGCAGGAAGAAGGAATAAAGGTAAGCATGTAATGGCGTCGGGGGCTGGGCTGAGTAGGTTAAGAAGAGCTAGTAGTGGGCGGGATAGCTAGAGAGACAGGGAGGGGGTGTATGGGAGGGGGTGTATGGGAGGGAGGGAGAGAGGAAGGGGGGAGTGAGGTGAGAGGGAGTTAGTGAGGAAGTTACATAGCAGGAAGCTGAATCATGTAAACAAATGCAGAAGATACCAGGAGCTCCCAGAAATCACTCAAAACACGGCTAAAGGTATATGGGTGCATTTATTAACCCATTAATAGCACTAACAGACTAACATTTTTTGCCTGGAAAAAACCCTTTAAGGAGGATTGTGACATTAATATAGAGATCCCAAACACATAGGCTATTTATATATGTATATGTTTTAATGCTTCAATAAAAGTTCCATTTAATTTAAGGCTCAGATGCAGTGCTGCATTTATTTGCTGCTAGCCATGAGTGACATGGGAGTATACTCTGAAATGGTGAGCTGAAATATTTACTCTCCACACATTTCCCTCTTTTAAGCCGGGGCCCGAAGTGGCGGAAACGCCACAGAAAAAAACGTGGTGTTTTACATTCACAGCAAAGAGGATGGGATTCTAGTGAATCTTTGTGGTAAAAAATGCACTGGGGACAATTATCGCAGCATGGCGATTATACCTACAAAAAAGCCAGCGGTTTCCTCATAGATATAATTGAAGCAGAAAGTCTGCAGAGGAAACTTCTGCAAACTTTCTGTCCAAAGCGCGGCGGGAAGAACCGTGATGCGTTGCTGCCGCGGTTTTTCCCACAGCGATTTTTTGCTGTGGGACATCACGTGGGGCCTTAGCCTCATCCATATGTAAAAGATAAATGCAAATTTACCCAGGCATGCTGCAACTTTAAATTGCATTGGGGTTTCAGAGTTACACCGTAAGGAAGCACTGCTATTTCCTATCACAGTGCATTTTCATTCTACACATTCCTTGCCAAAATTGGGTGTGTATTTTATCAGATAAAAAAAATTCTTTTTTTTTTTTTTTGCATCTGTTATGGAAAAATATTAGAAAATGGCTTGAGAATCAATAATCAACAAAATTGGGTCTTTGTTTCAGTAGGGATCTACCACTTTAAGAAAATACATGCTTTAATGTTTTATATGAGGCTGGTTTACAAAATGTTCTTCAGCCCTGATGTCTTTCAAGGTCTTTGATAAGATATGGTCCGGTTGTGTCTACTCCATCAGAGGACAGGATGACATCTCCTGACAAGGGACTGCTTGGGTTCCGATGACACACCCTTAGGCTACTTTCACACAGCAGTAACCCAAAACTAAAAATGGAGCATGAACATAGAAAAGGTGAAATTGAACGATTTGTACCTCTTCTGTTTAAGCCCACTCCTGGTTTTTGCTGACAATGCTTTGTGACATACCAAGGGCTACTTTTCATGAATATTTTGATTCTTCTTGGACCAATATCTTATTTTCAATGACCTGCTTAAGTGGTGAATACCTTCATCATTGCATGCCGGAAGCAGCTAAGGAGCCTTTTAGCATTGTGCTGCTGATTATACTGTATGACCATAAGGTGTACTGATCAATGATAAAGCAAGCCGATTAGTGCTCACTGAACTTCCATTTACATGCAGCAATCACTGTATATTGAGCTTGCAGTTGTCGGCAGCACAAGGAATTTTTATGATCACATACAACGCGATCAAACTGTCATTTGTTGGTTGAATGCTGGGAATGTTTGAAGGGAGCAGTAAAATGTTTATCAGCTGATCACTGGCCTGTGTAAAAGGGCCTTAGATAGAGTGTGCCACTAGTGATACCTATCTTCTAGCCACAGGATATTCCACTACATTTACTTCTTAGAAGCTAGAAATAGCTGTCATGGAGGACTAATGGAAGTGCACTGGCCACAAATGCACATCTCTACTCAATTAATATTGGAGCATTCTGGGGAACTTCTGATCACTGACTGTCCCAGTAGTTAAACCCCTGTCGATAGGGATCAGAGTTATTAGTTGAAAGAATAGCGAATCCCATCCACACATTGCGGGAAAAATACACACAGCGGATAAGCTGCAGTTTTGGAAACCGCAGCATGTCAGTTATACCTACAGAAACGGCAGCCATTTCCCTATAGGTATAATGGAAGCAGAAAGTCTGCAGAAAAAAACTGTGTACTTTGTGAAAAGCGTTGTGGGAAAAACTGATGCATTGCCGCCGCAGTTTTTCACACGGTGCTTTTTTGCTGCAGCCCGCTATGTGGGTCCTTATCTTAAAAGGGATTTTTCCATCAAACAAAACCATAATTAAAATTGCAGACATTTAAAAGTTAAAACATTTTTTACAACTATAAATAATTAAAAATGTTGCAGAGATTTACAGATTTTTCTCTTACTATCTTGGTAGTAACAGACTGCTGTCTTGACTAAGGGCCAACATCCCTGTCTGGTAACCTGTCCACAAAAAGGAAATCATGGCTGGGTTTCAGAGTCACTTGTAACCATTAACATGGTTAAAGAAAATCTTTAAAAACTTTGCAATTTATATATTTGCAAAAAAAAAAAAAAAAAAAAGTTTAAACTTAAATTGCTTACAAATCTAAATTTAGTTATGTTCATGGGAAAATCTTTTTAGGTCATCGCCATTTTGTTTGGAATCCACGTGATACAGATCTTAAATACACCCATGTACATGAAAGCTACCTAATATTTAGTGCTGAAATCTTGTCAAAATTTGATTTCAACATATCTGAATGAAACCCATGCCTAGATACAGACTAAATTGTTTTCTCCACTGTTCAGACACAATGTACTAAGAATACAGTACCACCTATAAATAAAGCAACTAGCAAAAGCTTATTTCCCAATACTCCAGGCAGTACAGGTTTGGCCTGTAAGGCTCTGCACACCTGAAAAGGTGGCCTGCAAAGGCAGTCTCCTTAAGCAAACATAGTGACCACCTCCTGACCCACCGTAGTAAGAACACTAATCTTTGGGAGCCACAAAATACTTTCCGATTACAAAAGACTGTATATATATATACACACTTTATTCCCTTTATTGCTTTATACATCTACGACTACATTCATAGATTACATTTATACCTCGGGTTAAGAAATAACCACAGAGCACTTCTAGATTTGAAAAGGTTCTAACAGACTGGATATCTAAAGGCTGGATGTGGTAGCAAGAACTCAGGTGAGAGGCAAAAGCAACAGAACTGAGAAATGAGAAAGATGAAAAGAAGAAGACAAGATATGCTTGAAAGGTATGTGCTGGAAAGATGTTTATTTCGTGGATTTCTGTCCAGTTGAAGAGGGTGGCCTCCAATGTCTGTGGCCAACATCAGGCTTTAAATTGCGACACTTGATGTAAATCAAGGATAAATGTCCAGTACAAAAAGGAATCACACCGCTTGTCAATGCTTACTTTGAGAGTGTAGTCGAGCATTTTAAACTGGTCAATTGTATTTACCATGTGGAATTTAATTTTATGTTGATACACATTAACCTCTCCGCTGCTGGACATGCAAGCAGTGAAAGGGTTAAGAAGTCATTGCATTTCCCCATAGGAAACTAGGCTGATAATCAAAAATGGAAGATCAAAGTTTATTTTTTGTGTTTTTTTTGTTTTGTTTTTACTACCTGCATACAAAAACATATTGCACATCAAACAACCAAAACAAAAATAAAAATACCATACTAAGGACTAACATATGCAGTTTATACAGGAGAAACATTCTGGAAATTGATCTTTTCAGTAGTTAGGATTATGTCTTTGTGGACATGACTACGTTCGGTTTAGTGTTTATAGCAATGTTTGATTTTAAATACTGTACAATTTAATAAATAAACCAAACAAAGCTCCAATGAAGAACAGTCACTGCCAATAGCTGCAGATGAGTATTTGTGTTCCAGTGGTCTGCAGTTTTCCTCCATACAGCTTGTTTTTAATAAAAAAGAAAAAACAAACAAAAAAAAGAAACAATGTATTAAAAACGACCAGTTTCCAGACCTAACCAATGGAGAAGTTACAGTTCAGTGCAAAATACTTTTAGACTGCATTTTCTAGTTTTCCTCAGGTGAAGAAGTGGTTGCATATTATTAAAAATGTAACAAAAGCAGCTAATGCTTTCAGAACAAATATTATGCAGGATCCCCCCCCCCATTCAATGCCATATTTGAAAACAAAACATTTCCTATAGCCAGCACTTTTTTCTTTTTTTTTTTTCTTTAATGTTTCGTATACTATCTCAAGGCACATCTGATGATGTATTTAGAACACAGTAGGTATCAACTTATGTTTAACATGTTTATCAGGATCCCTCCCCTTTCTTTATTCCAAATGGAGGAACTGAAAGTGTGGTGTAAAGACTGGCGATCCTTAATCTATCTTTGGCAAGCTTGTACAAGCACTATTGTAAAATGTAATGTAAAGGAACTGTAAACTAGGACACTCCATTTAGGACACCCCATTCAGTATGGCTTCTTGTTTGCTCCCATCTTGACAGCTTGCAGCGTTCCTTTCAGGGGCCGTCAGCGACTTTGAAGAACTGTCACCATTGGACCCTCGTGGTCCATTTGAGACCTTTTCAGAAGACCCATGTTCTTCAATTACGTCTTTTACCTGTATGATAGGAGATTTAGATGAGGTGAGAATAGTTACCATAAAAAGTTACTTAAAGAGGACCTTTCAAGTCCTCATGCACAAGCGGTTTTATATCCCGCTAGAAAGCTGACAGTGTGCTGAATTCAGTGCACTGTCGGCTTTCCAGTTATGAGCCCCAGTTGGGGGGCGTATATAATAATAATAATAATAATAATAAGTCCTTTAATAGTCCCACAATGGGGAAATTCAGTGTGTTACAGCAGCAAAGATAAGCAGATACAAATACAAATACAACATGTACAGGAATGTTCCAAGGTGAGAGGCATTACATTAATAGCAGACAGACAGATAGGACGTAGCAGAGGAGGGGGGGGGGATTTAACAGGCAGAGAGATATTTCAGTTCTCTGTGTGTAATGATCTCCGTTTAGGTCGGTGATGGTTGTACAGCCTAACCGCGGTGGGGAGGAAAGACTTCCGATAGCGCTCCTTCTCACACTTAGGGTGGAGCAGTCGGTCACTGACAGTACTGCTCAGCGCGATCACAGTCTCATGCATGGGATGGGACTTCTTCTTCTGCATGGAGCTCACCACGGACAGTATCCTTCTGTCACCCACCACCTGCACTGGGTCCAGTGGACTCCCCAGGACAAAGCTGGCCCTTCTAATCAGCTAATATAAAACTGCATGTGCATGAGGACATAAAAGGTCCTAACTAAAACTGGACAGATCCCAGTTTTACATATACAGTGAAACCTCTTCAGAAGACCACTCCTCCTTTGAGCAGACCTCCCCCACCACCCCTCTTAAAAAGACCAGTTTTTCAGTGACCGGTTTTCTTCCCATTATACTCAAATGGAAGATGCCCCTCTAGTAAAAGACCATCCCCTTACCTAACCAAAGACCACTTACAGCAAAAATTTCAGTCAGAACCCACACAAAAGACTTGCATACACTGTGATACAAGTATGGACGCAGCTCTGAGGTAGGTGCCCAGCATACATGGAAACTGTCCCAATTTTGCCAGGAAAATCTCAGGAACTGGGTCACAAAAGTGATGGGTTTTATGTATATCCCACACCAAAATGGGTATTCTTGGGAGTCCCCAGGTTGACTCAAGTTGGAATTTGGCCTATGAAATGTCAGCATGTATTGTTAAGGTTAGCAGCGAAGGGGTCATATGGAAAGGAGAGCTACGCTGGGGTCTAGGAATGAGGGAGGCCATGCTAGGAGCCAGGAATTAAAGAGCTAGCCAAGCTAGGGACCATTCCAAGTACCAAGATTCAAAGGGATATTGTGTGCTGGGACTAGGAATAAGAGTGGAACCATGCAAAGGACCACAATTTAAAAAGGGATACCATGCTGGCAACCAAGATTTGGAAAGATGCCATGTTGGGGGACCAAGAATGATGGGGCTATCTTGAACTAGGAAACATGCATGTCACCAGGGGACCAATAAAGTGTTGGGGTCCCCTATGGTTTTGAGTGTGTTGGTACCACAGCTGGTTTATTATTTCCAGCACAGGTCCGGTTCTGTGTAATATGCTGAAGCATAAAAAACATGATTTCTGCATCTTTCATCATGTTTGGGAAGGGGGGCTGTACACCTTGCTGACTCCATTAGACACTAACTTGCATTCTGTGTACTTTTTTCTTTGAGAGGACCACCCCTATAAAAGACCGTTTCCTGTGCAAATTTGGGTGGAGGTTTCTCTGTATATCTATATCGAAATAGGAGACACTGTAAGAGTTTCGCTCAACTTGCAGCGAAAGCACTGTCCAGAAGCCAAATAGGTGCTGATGAATAGGTCATTTCTAGGCCATGACATGCCGTTTGCTTGGTTAATAAGTTTCTGCCACTTATGCAGAAGACTTTGCTCTCTACCATCTGACAACACATCTCATACTGTATATCCTTTTGCTTTCCATTGTAGCCAGAATAAAGCTCTATGCAAAAAAAACATGGCTAACACATTGACCCATTAGTTTCTGTAGCCTCATACACACAGCCATGTATTATCATAAACGACTGTGAAAAATGGATGTTTTGCACCACAGTTGTCTGAATGCAGCCCAAGTCTCTATGATGTAAATCCCTATGCACTAGGCTGTTTTCCATAGGGAATGTCTGCAATGGTGAAAATTGGTACAATAAAAAGCAGCAGTACACAGGTAAACATAAAACATCACAGCTGCTACATGTACATGGTAATGAAACAGACGTGTATTTTCCACATGGATTATAGTGTGAATTTTACGGTGATCTGTGTATATAAAGATTTTTATGGAGAATTTGCAATGTTACCCTATGAATTGCAAAAAGTGAAATCCACAATGAAAATCCACTGAAAAATTACATGCAAATTTCAACCACAATGTGTAGATGCATTTTTTTTTCTTTTTAAAATGTCATCTATAAATATGCACACACTGTTTACTCTTTTGCAAAATGGCTCAAAAAAAAAAAAAAAAATGGAAAATAGCTTATATTAATAAAAGGACATTTTTTTGCCATATCACAGCTCACCTTTTCCTTTTTGCCTTTAGCAATTGCTTCTTTAGGGAGGCTTCTCTGTCGGCTTTGAGACTCTGCCCTTGAGATATAGTCTGCCACTGTCACTGGAAGGGGAAATTATATACCATATATTAGAAAAGAAAAAGGAATAAAACACCTTATGTGTAAAGATCACTTCAGCACTTGACCATGTAAAGGTATGACAGTTAAAAGTGTAAATAAACCTCATCAATAGTGCAGGTGAAGGGAACACACTTTGCAATATACTTCAATAAAACAAACAAACAAAAAAAAAATGCCCATGTCAAAGTATTACTCCTGTCTTATCGGATTAATAATTCAGCCCTATTCAAGCAGTCTCAATTTACAATGGGCTCTATGGAGAACGGAGGGGGGAGAAGAGAAGGAGAAAGACAGAATGACAGAGATATGAGGCGGTCTGCAGTAATAAAGGGGTCATTTCTGTCAGAAGAAGGCTGGATAGTAATTGCTTATAACCAAGCTGTATTATGTAATATATATGCTATATATTGCTGATGTCTGTTTGAGAAGCTCTCCCCTCCCCAGTTCTACAGTTGTACAGATTTAATCAGTGACAGAGGCAAATAAAAGAAGAAACAGACACTTTTCTTGAATAAAGTATATTAAAAAGTTTGTTGTCTTCACCCGCACTATGGATTTATGGGGGTGAAGGGGAGGTGGTGCAGTTTAGTTACGCTTTAAGGTAACATCTCTATAAGGTTAGCAATACAAGAAACTTTGATCAGTATACTAGGACACACTCAAAATAAATGCATTCAATAAAGCACACTGCATACGCCTGTTTTATTTGTGCACCATTAACATATTAGTATTACATCAGAAACATGACAAAGCAGGATGAAACAGTATACTGTACTAAGACAGGCACTTAAACCTTCCTGAGGGTCTAGATTTAGTAGTTGGAAGGAAGCTAGCAAGATGGCATTATAATCCATACGTTAGAAACCTTTTCACTGGCACAACATAGCACATGTACCTGGATATAAAAGCAGTGCATATCCCATGCAGATTAGTTATCAATAACTCCACCCACATAAGTTACCTGGCTGTCTATCTTCTGCCTGACCCCTGAAGCGACGCCTGCGGCTACGATTGCGTCGCTGGGGTTTTTGTTCACTATCATCTGTAACAGTAAAGCGCATCACAATCTTAACTACTCTGCAAGATGAAGGCAAGTTTCATACAGTAGCACACACCTATGTCATTAACCATTTGTAATCAAGTACAGACTACTCCAAAACATTTCTCTAATAGATACAAAATAAGCAAAACAATACTGAAAGACTAAATATGTGTGAATAATTTGAGGAACTCAATATGTAAAATAATTGATAAAGTGCTGTATATCTTCTGGAATTATTTTAAAATGCTGCTTTCAACTATAATGCATTTTATGACCTTCCAGAATAGATGAAGAGCCAGGTCAATGGGCTCTGATATCATGTGAAAATTTTCATGCATATGATGTACACACTGGTGCAGTTTTCAGACAAATTTTGAAAACAAAGTTTTTCCTTTTGGAAAGGTCCCTCTGAATCTAACCTTTACACAAAGGGTGTCTATAATAAAAGATTCATTTATATTATGCCTATAAAACTTACCCAAGCCATTTTCATTGACAGATGCACTGTCAGATTCGGTCATTCCATCCATTAGAGAAGCATCTTCATCAGTCCTCCTCCTCCGTGATCGCCTTCGGCGGTTAGTGCTGTGGTGAGATTCACTTGCATCTGTATCAACTGTCTGGTCTGACTCAGTGTTATCAAGTAAGCTGTAGGGGTTACTGTCTGGATCCTTCAACACTTTAAAAAAAAAAAAAAAAAAAAAATTATGAAGGCTCAGTTGTGCAGGGCCTTGCACATGTACTAAAATTGTCACAAAGTGAATCATTAAACATTCTGTAAAATAAACATACCAGAGCTGATTGAGGATTTGCCACCCCTAGATCCTCCACGTCCTCGTCCTGCAGATCCACTACGACCTCTCCCACCAGGGCGCCTTCGGCTGTCTCTCTGTTGGCGATTTTCTCTATCATCTTCACCAGCTAGAGACCAGTCACTCAATTCATCTTTTCTTTCTGACTCAGTTTCAGAGGGATTAGACAATTCCGAGTTTGTACCTTTATTAAAAAAAAAAAATAAAAAAAAATTTATATATATATATATATATATATATATATATATATATATATATGTATATATGTATATATATATATATATATATATATATATATATATATATATATATACACATATATATATATATATATATATATATATATATATATATATGTATGTTGTGGTTAATAAATATATATATATATATATATATTTATTAACAACAACATTACAGTCCAGAAATTTTAAAGGAAGCCCATCAGCAGGAGAATCAGTATCTCAACTTGTAATGCTTAATATAGCGAACGGCAGAAAACAATTCCTGAAACAGGAGATACATTTGTCCACAGAATTAGTCTGCAGAATTGTCTGCATACTCCTGAAACAGCCTTGTAGCGATCCTGCAGAAAATAAAATTCTTTATTTCCTGCTGATCCTTTCCATTTTCGATGATGGGACAGAGTCTTTGTATCCTACTGCAGAAAGTGCCACTCAAAGGACTTGGATATGTAGGAAGGGGATAGATGAACTCCTGATATGCAAAACTATATTTCTCAGTTTTAAGTGCAGTAGTTAGCGCTGTTAGCTTGCCAATTCTGGAGTCCTGGATTTGGCAGCAAACAAGGGTAACATCTACATGAAGTTTGTATGTTCTCCCAAGATTTCATGAGTCAGCCTGAGATACTCAGATTTCCACCAAAACTCCAAAATGAATGCAGACAGGTCGGTTTGGAATTTAGCTTAGCATTAAAGGGGATGGGCATTTCAACAATAAGTGTGCTGTAAACAGAATAACAGCTTACTTAATATACTTTTATTACCTGCTCTTTACCAGTGTCAGTGTGTGTGTGTAAAACTAAGAAAAACAAAGTTAGAATACACATACCATAACCAGATGTGTAACTGGGCCCTCTACGACCTCGGCCCCTTCCACTGTAGGACCTGCTTCCACGTACAGATGAGGCAGTACTTTCATCAGTTGCATAACCCTTTTCCTTCTCAGTGCCTCGGTTTGAAGATGGTCGGAAACCCATACCAATCTGACGAAGCTGTTCATCGATTTGAAGTCTTTCAAGTCTTAACTGCTCTACCTCCTATAAATTGTAAGATTGTAACACATTCTGTCCAAGAGGCTACCACAAGGTTTTATAAAAGTTTGTGAAAAAGCCAAAACTTACTTTTAGGTATGCAATATGATATTCTAGAAGAACTTGGACATTTCCAATGCTTTCCTTCGTTCCAACAAAAACGAATGGAACCATACCCTGCACAAAAATAAATAAATAAAATGTGGATTCATAAAAATCTTTACTTTAATAAGGAGTAAGGGGAAAAAGCACATTTAGAAGTTAGTTTTATGACTGGTAACTCACATCTTCACGGGGTAACTTTGTTTCATTATCTCCTTCAATTCTTACTCTTACAACTCCAGATTTATCCACAATCTCCTGAATGACTTTTCCATTTTTGCCAATCACTTTCCCTGTATAGAAAAATGTCAAGCACGTACTTTAAAATCAACAGTTATTGTCTTTGAGAAATGTCGTCCAAGATATTAAAAAGCACGGTAAAAATCATACAGTAAGCAAGTCTTACCAACAAGATTTCTGGGCACCTGAATGAAATCTTCCACAAATTCCAAGTAACTTCGTGCTTTCTTGACTGCTTCGGCACTCTAAAAATTAGAGTACAATATTACACAAAGGTTTAAAACAGCAGACTGGCTCCTAACAGTCAAACAGGCTATCCTCTGCCCCTCAAGAAAGCAGTTTAGAACCAAAAAGGCACAGTGCTTGAATGGACGCCTCTTTCCCTTTGTTTTGCGTGGGTCTCAGCACTCAGGTTTCCACCTATCAAAACTTTTGACATGTCACTATGACATGTCAGAGGTTTGCCAAAATGAGTTATTAAAGAGGATCTTTCAACACCGCCACAATCTCCAGCTCTTTGCATCCATTAATAGGTTCCACTGCACTGATCCCCGCACAGTTGGAATGTTTTCTCTAGCCCCCACTGTCTGTGAGTAAACAGTGCAGTTAGTTTTCGTGCCTGATAGGATCATTAGACTCGTGTCAAATGGGAGTACTCAGGGAGGAGCAGGCAAGGTCTGTGATTTTGAAATTTCTGACACTGTCCAGTCAAGAGGAAGACAGTGTCAAAACTCAGAATCAAACCACATGCCTGAGACAGCTCCCATGTCAGTAGACTAATTATGTCAGGCACCAAAGCTAACTGTACTTATTTGCTCAGGAACAGTGGGGCTCTAGAAACATTTCAACTGTGCCAGAATCAATGGAATGGCATGTATCATTGTAATATTTTTTATGAGTACTAGTATTCAATTACTGTAAATCTGGATTTTTCCCTGTCCTCTCTAGGATGACTTATATGGGGCAGTTATTCTAATCTCATCTAAACATTTGAAATAGCAAAGTTAGTTTATATTTTGTTAAAACAGTATTCCTTTTATTGAGAACTGTCAGTTATACAAGCATAATCCCCAACACTAACCTCTCCATAGATACGAAATGTTCCACTGTCTTCTTCTAATTCGATAGCTGTAATACCTGGAACTTTCCTGGCTTGCTGGATGTTATTTCCATGCGTACCTATTGCGAGCCCCATTAAATCTTCTCTAACGACAAATTCTTCATGAAACGCTGCAGCAAGTTGCTTTGTACACTAGAGGGGAAAAAAAGGGATGAAATGGGTTTGTTTTATTGCTTCATATAGGATCTTTCAACTCTCCTAAAATTTCTATTTTAGGCTCTAGTCACAGTCCAGCAGAGACTGTGGGGCACGGGTGGAATCAGTCACATATCAAATAATATATTTTGATAGTTTCCATCAGGGCTGTGGAGTCGGTACGCCAAAGCCCCGACTCCGACTCCTCAATTTCCCCTGACTCCGACTCCAACTCCGACTCCGACTCCACCAAAATAGGCACCGACTCCGACTCCACAGCCCTGGTTTCCATCAGGGATGATGATGTGCCAAACCACCAACTCCTATTTCCTCACAGCACAACTCCTTCACAAACAGGCATGGTCAGTAAGAAGCAGTAAAGCTCCTTAATTCATTAAAAAGCTAGTGATTGTATTCCTATGATAGTAAATATGCAACAACCTATGCATTTAGGTATACAATATTAATAACTGTAAAATATAATAAAACTAGGTCAGTCTCGTTACCTTTTTACTGACTGAACAGCCCTGGCTTCCATTAGTAAATAGATTTTCGATAAAACATTTTAGGTTAAATGTTTTCGTAGAACTGTGCAGCTCCGTTCACTCACTGACACACAAGAGGCAAAAGGAATATTTCATGACCACCACTTAAAGTGAATGCGTCAACAGAAAGTGAAATTTTATTTTCAGTTTTATGTTAAACATATTTTTAAAGAATTGTTGGTGAGGTTTTCTAGATTTTAAAACCAATTCCTAAAAATCCTGCAGTTCTGACGCTGTCCACTAGGCCATATAATATGTTGAGACTTCTGAAGATTTCTTTATAGCAGCCAACTCACTTATGAGCACACTGATGGTAACAGCTATCATGTATATGTAAATAAGACACAGAATGCACCAGTTACAATAAGCGATTCCACACCTTATCCACTCCTCTACACAAGGATCCCTGCACAGGTCACAGAGATGGTCTAGAAAACTCTCCCACACAAGTGAATAGGTTCTGCTGCAGACCATTGTCTCTATGGCCCATGCTCCTTCTATAGGAAACAGGAAGTCACAGTGTTTTAGGCTTAGTAGCAAACTTTAGAATGGAAAGTTATTTTAGGATTTTTTTTTTTTTAATATAGCAATTAATTGGGAAAATTATTATATTTATTTATTTATATAGCACCATTAATTCCATGGTGCTTTATATTTGAGGATTAACATCCGGTACACAAGATGTACAAAACAGATAATACTAACAGTGACCAACTGGCACAGTGGGATAGAGGGCCCTGCCTGCAAGGGCTTACAGTCTATGAGGGAAGAGGGATAGAGACAGAAGGTGGGGGTAGAGGCTGTACAGATGATGGTGTGGTGACAGTAGTGTTATTGGAGGTTTTGGCCTTCCTGAATAGGTGAGTCTTCAGGGCCTTCTTGAAGCTTGTGTCTGTGGGGGACAGTCTTATGTGTCTTGGTAATGAGTTCCAGAGTATGGGGGATGCGCGGGAGAAGTCTTGAAGACGATTGTGTGAAGAGCGGATAAGAACAGAGCGGAGTAGGAGGTCTTTGGATGATCGGAGGTTATGTGCGGGCAGGTAGTGGGAGATTAGGTTGGAGATATATGGAGGGGACAGGCTGTGGATGGCTTTGTATGTCAGCATTAGTAATTTGAACTCTATTCGCTGGGCAACAGGTAGCCAGTGGAGGGATTGGCAGAGGGGGGCGGCCGATGAAGAACGGGGGAGAGGTGTATTAGGTGAGCAGCACAGTTTAAGGTGGACTGGAGGGGGGCAAGAGTGTTAGCTGGGAGGCCATGGAGAAGGGTGTTACAGTAGTCTACGTGGGAGATTATGAGGGCGTGGACTAGCATCTTTGTATTTTCAGGGGTGAGGAAGGAGCGGATTCGATGGATGTTCTTGAGTTGGAGGCGACAGGAGGTGTTGAGGGTTTGAAAATATGCGGCTTGAAGAATAGGTCACAGTCTAAGGTTATCCCAAGGCAGCGGGCTTGTGCGACTGGGGTGAGAGTGGTTCCATTAATTTTGATATATGGTCAGGTAGGGGGAGTTGTGCGTTGAGGGGTGAAGATTATGAACTCAGTTTTCTCCATGTTGAGTTTGAGAAAGAGGGAGGAGAGAAAAGAGGCTTTGGCTGCTAGACATACAGGGACTCTGGACAACAGAGAGGTAATGTCTAGTCCAGAGAGATATATTTGGGTGTCATCAGCATAGAAATGGTAATGGAAACTATGGGATTTTATGAGTTGGCCAAGGCCGAGGGTGTAGATGGAGAACAGGAGGGGTCCTAGGACGGAGCCTTGGGGGACACCTACAGAAAGAGGGCGTGGCAGGGAGGTGGTGTGCGAGTGGGAGACGCTGAATGTGCGGTTGGTGAGGTATGAGGAGATCCAGGAAAAGGCCAGGTCTAAGATGCCAAGGGATGAGAGAGTTTCTAGCAGGAGGGAATGGTTGACTGTGTCAAAGGCAGAGGAGAGATCGAGGAGGAGGAGGACAGAATAGTGACGTTCGGCTTTGGCAGTTAGAAGGTCATTAGTGACCTTGGTTAGGGCAGTTTCTGTGGCGTGATGAGGTCTTACATCCTGACTGTAGTCTGTCAAAGAGCATATTGGACGAGAGATAGGAGGATAGTTCGGAGTGGACGTGTTGCTCCAGCAATTTTTAGGCGCATGGGAGCAGTGAGATGGGGTGATAGTTGGCTGGAGAGGATGGGTCCAGGGAAGGTTTCTTAAGTATAGGTGTGACGGTAGCATGTTTGAGGGTGGAAGGGAAGGATCCATTGGTTAGGGATAGGTTGAAGAGATAGGTTAGGGCAGTTGTAAAGACTTCCGAGAGTTTGGGGATGAGATGTGACTGGATTGGGTCGAGTGCACAGGAGGTGAGGTGGGATTTAGATATTAGTGGAGTGGAGAGATATTCATCAGTGACGGTGGAGAAACAGGTTAAAGATGAAGAGCACCGAGCAGTTGGATAGAGTGGTCGTCAGGTTGTAGGGCGAGCCTGTCTCTGATGGTGTCAATTTTGCTTTTGAAATAAGAGGCAAAGTCATCAGCTGTGATAAGTGATGTCGGAGGGGACACAGGAAGACGGAGAAGGGAGTTGAAGATAGTGAATAGCTGTTTGGGGGGTTGCGGGATAGGGCAGATATTAGTGTGGCGACGTAGACCTGCTTTGCAGAGGTCAGTGCGTTCTTGAATGTGAGAACTGCCTCTTTATACCTAATGAAGTCCTCCTGGGAGTGGTTTTTCTTCCAGAGGCGTTCTGCAACCCATGAGGCACGTCTCAGTTTTTTTTTACTCAGGTCAGTGTGCCAGGGTTGCCTATTGATCGGCCGGGTTCTGATGTTAGTGAAGGGGGCCACAGAGTCAAGGGCTGCAGTGATGGTGGTGTTGTAGAAGTCAGCGGCGGTATCTGTGTCCTGGAGTGAGGTTATGTCAGTGAGTGGTAGGAGAGAGTCTAAGAGCGCGCGGATGTCAAGGCGATTAAGGTTCCTGCGAGGGCATGTTGGTTTAGGGGTTGGAGGGTCTATTACAGAGGAGAGGGCAGAGAATGTCACCAGGTTGTGGTCAGAGAGCGTGAACTGAGAGTTAGAGAGGTTGGCTAGAGAGCAGAGGCGGGTGAATATGAGGTCGAGTGTGTGCCCCTTTGGGTGGGTGGCAGAGGAGGACCATTGTGAGACCAAAGGAGTCAGTGAGGGACAGGAGACTGGAAGCGGGGGTGGTTTGTGTTAATGGGGATGTTGAAGTCACCCATGATGATGGTGGGGGTGTCAGTGGATAGGAAATGCATTAGACAGGTGGTGAAGTGGTCGATAAAGGCAGCGGTAGGTCCTGGCAGTCGATATATAACGGCCAGTTGGAGGGCGAGTAAATGCGAATAGAGTGCACTTCAAAGAAGGGGGAGGGTGAGAGCAGGCATTGGTTGGATTGGGGCAAAGGAGCAATCGTCAGACAGGAGTATGCCTAAGCCACCGCCAGGTTTATTGTTGGGGCGGGGAGTGTACGAGAATTGCAAACCTCCATAGGAGAGGGCAGCAGGGTAGGTGGTGTCTGAGGGTGTTATCCACGTTTCTGTGATACCAAGAAATGATAATTTATGAGAAATGAAGAGGTTGTGAATGTAGTCAAGTTTGTTGTATACAGAGCAAGCATTCCATAGTGCACCGGGGAGGGCGTGGGGAGGGGCAGGAGCGGGTAAGATAAGTGTAAGATTTAGGGGGTTCCGTGCGCCGATGCCGGTTGTGCAGAAAGATCTGACAGCAGGGAGGTGTTGGGGCAGTCCAGGATTAAGAGATATGTCACCAGAAGTGAGGAGTAGCAGGGAGAGGGATAGCAGGTGTAAATAGGAGAGAGTGTGGGGCAGTTGTGTGTGTCTGGGGCGGAAAGCTTGTAGGTGTGTGAGTAGCTGTGCAGAGAAGGTCAGATGGAGGTGCAGAATAGATGGAGAGATAAAGATATTCTTAGTGACATGGCTGGTTTGGGGTGGAAAAGTGGTTTTTACAAAAAAGGGAAGAACAACAGTGATTACAGTAAGAAGCATTTCCATAGTTAATAACTAAGCTTCCTTTTAGTGGCTAGTTACCTTAAGTTCTCTTCTGGCCTATTTCTGGTCTACAGTATACACTTAGAAACTGCACTTGGAAGATGCACTGACCTAGGTCATCACTGACCACTGCCCTCAAATTTATACTAACTAGGAATACATTTGTTTCATGTGTATCAGGTGTGAATATAGGGTGTGGAAACATGCAGATAGAATCAGAGACATCAGGAAGCGATAGGTGAGAAATCAGCAGGGGGAACGAGACAGTGGTTTCAAAGTTAATACAATTACAAAGTGGAAAATAACATACCAGCAGACAGATATAGATATAATAAAAAATTAATAACCATCACCAAAAATTTACATAAAAACATTTTAACAATTTTCTGGTGACACATTCCCTTTACACATTATGTATTTGTGTAATCTCTTCACAGATTACAGATAGTTAAAAAATGCACAAACTACCGGGGGGGGGGGGGGTGAAAGCTCAAATCATAGGACCACTGGTAAATAACCTTGGTGGAAAGATGGTACTAAAATTTGCAACCTAATTTTGTCATATCACGATAAGCAGAAAAATTAAAGTGCATGAGCAATTTAAACAATATAGTAAGGCTAGGTTTATGTGAAATATCAAAAAATGACTTACTTCTAAATGTTTGGTGGCTTCTTCATTCCTTGACATGAGCATCAGCTTTGTGCGAATACTTCGTAAGTGCATGTCACTCAATATATTTACCCGCTTTACTGTTGCTTCACTAGCAGACTTTAAACAGGGAAAAAAAAAAAGGGAGGCAAATAACAACTTACAATTTAATTACAATAAAGACATACAAGAACTTCTAAAACTGTGCAAAAAACCGTGAATGACACAAGTCAGTCTTGGACTTTAGGCAACTAGTTTGTCATTCTTATCTCCCACACTATGGTAGGTATATAGACAGTGAGGGTTATTAATAATGCCTTGTACACCAGCTTAGGGGTAATTTTTGTGCAAGTCAGGGTTTTGCACAAAGTTGCTATAAACTGGTGTACATTTTAGTGCAGTGCAATGCCCCTCTGAAGGATGTGCCTGATTTATGATGAGGGTTGTGAGCAGTCATAAATGAGGCACATCATCTGGTGGTGCAGGTATTAACAAGACCTAGACCACTGTCCTAGGGTTTATAATGCCTGAGATATAACTGAAGTGACCCCCATCCCTACCTTCTTTGTATTATACAGGAGCCCGCCCAGCCATACTTCAGTGATATGCACTGAGAGGTTTTCCATTGGCAATGGAGAAACAGGGCAAGAATAAAAGACAAAGTATATTTCAGTGTAGAAATTCATGAAAAAGAGGAAATTTTTTTTTTACAAAGTCTATGGAAATAAGCTTGATAGATGCTAGTCCATGGTTGCGCTGCAGTTTTGTGTCATTATGTGCTGTTAAAAAGACATTAATGCTGATCAGATAGATCTGCACCCCATTAATGAAAGTAAAGGTTAGGCTACAGTTCATGAATGCAGAGGTCAATTGTCAAGCTGAAGTATTAAATTCTGGTGTCGTCATTCACGATAACTTCACAGAGCAACCAAGAACAGCCAGAAAACGACCATTTCTAATATGTGGCGAATTTTCCATATGGCACTTTATTATGAAGATATTGTCTTTCAGCAGTGAGAAAATCTCTGCAATGCAACATTTGGAAGAACATGGAATATTTTGTTTGCATGTTTTGTTAGACTCATTTGTGCAGCTTCAAACCATCTTGTCATCTGTGCAAAGTTTAATTCCTGGTATAGAATCAACTCCCATCATCCTAAATCATCTGATGTTGTATGTGTTTGTAGTTATAGCCTGTGTTTTAAGATGCTTGAATGCCTGCAAGTCTGTTAGGGACAAGAATCTCTCACATTGAGGAGAGCACCAGTGAAGGTGTGTAGAGATTTAATTGCCTTTTGCCCTCTACTTAGCATCTACATATCACAAGGCATTATGGGAAAGGAGCTGGGGAGCTCATGCGCCCTCTGTTGGATGTAACAGATCCTCAATTTGCTTTTGACTCACCGAGCCTTGAGACAGCAAAAGGGATTTTAGCCAAGCCAATTTCACTTATCTGCATACAGCGCTGTTTCCGGATTGATGTCCTTCATCAGTACAGAGCAAAGTGAATTGGTTGGCTTAGTGGGAGGCAATGAGTGGGTTAGGGACAAGAATCTCTCACATTGAGGAGAGCACCAGTGAAGGTGTGTAGAGATTAAATCTGTTGTTGTACTGATGAAGGACAACAATCCGGAACAGCGCTGTATGCAGATAAGTGAAATTGGCTTGGCTAAAATCCCTTTTGCTGTCTCAAGGCTCGGTGAGTCAAAAGCAAATTGAGGATCTGTTACATCCAACAGAGGGCGAATGAGCTCCCCAGCTCCTTTCCCATAATGCCTTGTGATATGCAAGTCTGTTAGTCTTTCTGTGCATAGCTTTCTTAGTTCATGTGTTGAGTTTGATTAATTGTTTTACGAGCTAATTTAGTGCTACATCTAAGAATATGTATCCTACATAAGTAGGCATTGTATTAGGGGAGGCACGATTGTTAGGGTTGGCACGATGCAATTCAATCACAAGTGTGTAGAACCTGCAGTTAAACATGGCATTTAGAGAGGGCAAAAGACAGATCAGCTGTATTATCAGTCCAAAAACTCTTAAGTTTCTAAATACAATTGTATCACCATGTTAACTGCATGTCTTTTGTCTCCATTTGCTGCTTTTTCACAAACTTACCACCCATTCCCACCTCCTGTTACTTATATCCACATCAGTCCCTCTCTCATTCCCTCTCCTATGTGCAGCTCTCACTCTCTCACCTTCCTCAACCACCTTGTGCTTCTGTGCAACAAATTAGATGATCTCACAAGTCACTTAACCATCTGCTGTCTCTTGCCATTCTCCTGCTACTAGCTGCTGGAGACCTCTCTCCAAACCCTGGTCCTCCTTCTGGTAACCTCAACTCTGTACCTGTCTCACCAAGAAACCCTTCTAACTTTATTAATATTCGTTGTCTGCCATCTCCTTCTCCTCCACCAAACTCTTTCTCTTGTGCTCTCTGGCACGCCCGCTCACTCTGCAACAAACTTGACATTACTCAAGATCTCTTCATCTCAAAGTCTTTTAACCTACTGGCTCTCATTGAAACCTGGATTAAACAGTCTGACACTGCATCCCCTGCTGCTCTCTGTTATGATGGCCTCCAATTCTCACACACCCCTAGACCTGAAGATAGGCAAGGTGGAGGGGTTGGTGTCCTACCACCACAATGCATTTTTCAGGTCATTCCCCCAGTACCATCGCTCTCTTTCTCCTCTTTTGAGGTCCACACTATCAGCCTCTTCCGCCTTTTCTCCCTGCGAGTAGCTGTCATCTACCGTCCCCCTGGCTTACCCTATCAGTTCTTAGATCACTTTTCTTCATGGCTTCCCAACTTCCTATCCTGTGAAATTCCTACCCTCATTATGGGTGACTAACTTTCCCATTAACACCCATGTCTCCATCTGCCTCTCGCCTTCTATCACTAACCGCCTCTCTTGGTCTCGCTCAGCTTACTTCTCCCACACACAAAGATGGTAATTTCCTTGATCTGGTCTTCTTACGGCTCTGTTCTTTCTCTGACTTCACTAATGCTCACCTACCAATTTCCGACCACAACCTTCTTTCCTTTAACATTAAAGCTTCTTGTCCTTCACAAAACACACTGACCTACCGCACAAGCAGAAATCTACAGGCTGTAAACACTCCGCACCTCTCAGACACCCTACAGTCATCACTTTCTCCCATCTCTTCTCTCTCCTGTTCTGAACTAGCCACCAAACACTACAATGAGACTCTCAAAGCCTCCTTGGATAAAGTAGCACCCTTGACTGTCTGAAAATCCCAACACAGACACCGCCAACCTTGGCACAATCCTCAAACACGTTTTCTTCAGCATGCTCAAGATGTGCCGAACGGCTATGGTGAAAATCTCACACATCTGCAGATTTTCTTCACTTCAAGTTTATGCTCAAAGCCTATAACTCTGCCCTTCACCTCGCCAAACAAGCTTACTTCACCTCTCTTATCTCTTCTCTCTCCAATAATCCTAAATGACTCTGACATCTTCCTCTCCCTCCTCACGACAAAGGTGCAGGTACCTGTCATGGACCTCAGTGCTCAAGACATGGTCATGTAATTTAAAGACAAAATCGACAACATCCGTCAGGAAATAACCCATTCTCCAAGCGGCAATAGTCCCCTTCCCCCCCCCTTGCTCCTCATTATGAACTCTCATTATTTGACCCAGTAACAGAAGAAGTCTCCTAGCTCCTTTCTTCTTCTCGCCCCACTACTTGCACAAGCGATCCTATCCCGTCACACCTCCTCTGGTCTCTGTCCCCTACTGTTACAACTCACCAAGTCTTCTACCAAGTCTTCTTTCAAAAGTCAAACTGATTGCAATTTTTAAGTTTGTGATTTCAGTTCAGAATAAGAAACATAACTTATGTCATGTCTTAGCTGCCATAAGCATATACTTACCAGTATAATTAATTGATTAGTTTCTGAGTTAAAATACACTCTACACGCTCCTACGGCTTTCTTGAATTCTTTATGCACATTTTCACTGGCACACCTGCAAAAACACAACAGCTGCATTACTATAGATACCACTTGATGTCTTTCTGCAGATACAACCATGTGGTCGTCAAGTGGTTTATAAGACTAACATTATAAATGAAAACTGTTCATAGCTACAGAAACCGTAACATACTAACTTTCAAATGCTTCAGCACCAAATGGTCCAGAAATCCTAATAATACAGTACTAAACAGAAACATCCCGAGGCCGGGGCGCCATGTGGCATAAAGGTCGTGGCGTTTTACAGTCCCTGCATAGTGGATGGGATTTTAGTGAACCCCATCCACAAACTGCGGAAAAATACGTGCAGCGGACATGATGCAATTTCCAAAAACATTGCGGTTTTAGAAATCACAGCAAGTCAATTATACCTATGAAAACGCCGGTGGTTTCCCTATAGGTATAATGGAAGTAGAAAGTCCGCAGAGGAAACCTCTGCAGACTTTCCGTGAAAAGCACTGTGGGAAGAAACGTGATGCACTGCCGCCAAGATTTTTCCCGCAGCGCTTTTTTACTACGTGGAGCCTTAGTCTAAAAGGCAAAAAGATGCACAGGAACAGCATTTCTTCCTCCACAGATTTGCATAGAAGACAGCTGCTGGTCTGCAAAATAAACCTCAATCTAAATGAATACCTGCCACTATTCAGGACGTTGAAGCCAAACATGATCTGAATTCAGTTCCACTAAAAGGAAATTTATACACTACTTTTGGTAAAATGTCTCTGCTAACACTACTGACCCAAGAGAAAAGATTTTAAATTTGAGCTTGAACTATAAATTATAAGGCAAAATAAACAGCAAGGTTTGGGTATTATTTTAAAGGCCACTTACGCTTCTCTCAGGTCTTCGGGAACATCCACCATACATTTAAAGAAAGAATTCTTCGTCACAGGCTTGTTCTGATTGACAGGTCGAAGCCTCTCAAAAGTCACTATTTCATTGTAGGTAGCGTCACAAGCAGCATATTCAATAACGTAAAACTAGAAAAACAAAATATTTGAAATCTTTGCTTTATTTTAAGAGAAAAGCAGAAAGTTCCCACTGACTTGGTGATTAAGAACCAATTTACATAGAATCTGACAGAGGCCATATCTTTTGAACAAAGAGACTGATTTTAAAAATAAAAATAGCAAACTGATCAGGGATCAGGCAAAGCAAGAATCAAATGATTTATGGCATTTAAAATTTTGTACTTTGTGACAGATCCTCTAAGTTTGCATCCAATGCTCAGATTTTAAAAAGTTCCTGAAACTATTGAAGGATAAACTAGTAAAGGCTAAATGCAAAAACAACTGAAAACCACTGCGGGGGTGAGCGGGGGGATGCATTTGTACATGCAGGTTTTCATTATATTTTGCTAAATTCCACAATAAAATGATTTGGGTGTGGAGTGAGGGCACTCTTTTAATGTTACATGGATGGACATGTCAAAATTGCCATTGGCTGTTATATATATAGATTCAGTCAGTGGATTAATATTAAAGGGGAGTTTGTCACCAGAACCCAATCCTGCAGACAGGTTAGGGTCATCTGAATCAAATAGTTTTTTCCTCTTATGAAGGAAAATATCTCTGCTTCCATTGCAGAGATATTGCTTTTCTGTCAATAGCCAAGTGAGATCCTTGAACGCAACAGGGGTGTTGCCACTTACCTCTTTGGAGAGCCTGCAACACCCGCATTACTCCAAAAGGCTGATTTGCATATTGACAAAACAGCAATACGCTGGGTTCTGGTGATAGACTCACTTCAATAACCCTAGTTTTTGTTTTTTTATAAAATGAAATGGGTGGGGGGGGGGGGGCGAAGAGAGAAGAAGCACAATCAAAGTAGATAGAAACCCACCTCTCCTTTCATCATTCGGACTTTAGCAAGCCACCATCCGCAAGGCTCTTGGTCATTAGCTCTGGAGTAAACCTATAAATTGGTGGATAGACAAACAGATAAAACGTACATGTGAAAATAGAAAATATGCTATATCTTATCATGCAAGGTAAGCAAGATAAAAAAAAATATATATAAAATGTAAATACTTTATAGTACTTCTATATTATAGTCTGCTATGCATCTACAGCTTCTGGAAGAATGTTGGAAACTCAAACACAAGGGTGACTATCTTGTAGATGAAGCATACCATGTGCCAATAGGCCATGCAGTATGGTTTTACTCTCCAAGAAGTATGCATGCAATCTACATGACGCATACAACGACTTTGGTTATTCTTGGCTACATGATGAATCAGTGAGTTAATGTCCACCCAAAAATTCAGGTTTCTGTCAAGATTTAGGAATTGATTTTGTGCCCAATTCTTAACATAATCAGCTGATATTACTCCAGTACTGCAAGTAAATCGAGGGAGCCACATCCATGATGCAGCAAAAACCACCTGAGGCCTTATTCACACACCTGTTTTTGTTTTACATACGTATGGACACATTGGTCCAGATTTAATAACAGTTAATAGTTAGACAGTGAAGTCAAACTGGTGGCTCAAGAAGAACATATGTAAGGAGTTTGTATGTTCTCGCCATGTGTGCATGGGTTTCCTCCCATACTTCAAAGACATACTAATAGGGAACTTAGGATTTGAGCCCTATGTGGGACTGACTGTCAATGTCTGTGAAGCACTGTTTAACATGTTGGTGCTATACAAGTAAGTGAAATAAAAGAAATATGTCAGATTTATCAGAATTACTGATGAAGAATTTGACATTTGTTTTCAATGTCTACATTTATACCCCCTTTTAGTTGGATTACTTTTAGCCAGAATTTTTCAACATCATTTTGGCACCTATGTGTCATGCTTCCTTTTTCTGAAAATCTAAGCTCACATATCTAGCATGTTGAAAAATTCTAGACCAAACTAGATGTGCCAAGTTGCATCATGTTTACACCAGCGTCTAGTCATAACAATAGTAAATCTGGGCCATTGATTTTAATGTAAACATGGTTTGCTTTTATTTAAAAGGTTACTGCCCACTTGGTGAATAACAGCTAATTAACATATCTTTTGGATTGATTTTACAAAATAAAACTGTCGAATTAATCAGGGCCACAGCAGCAATGAAATGAGGTATGTCATTACGCATTCTGTACTTTGTGACAGTTCCTGTTTAAAGTGCAACTAAACTTTCAGACAACTTTTCATTTTCTGGCTGTAATTGTGTCATTAATAAATTTTGTAATATACTTTATTAACACATTTTGGATCCTTTGTGAAATCTTGCATTTTTTCACTTGCTTCTGTATTGAGACAATGTTACTGTATTCGGCAGTACGGACTAGGAGTACAGAGCTGTGTAAGAGGTAGAGAAAATATGGGTAGGGGAGGGTAACTTCAAACCGTTATATCGCTGACATTATAAAACGTACAAACTTGCTTTTGGTGTCATATGAAAGAGGAAATTCTCTTATTTCATTAAGTTACAGTGCTACCTAAATAATTTCCAGAGATATCACTGGTTGAAAACTCAGCAGCATGCAGAATTCATTTTTCTGTTTTTCATTGAAAAATTAATGCAGAGAACAGAATTTTTTTCTAAAACTGGTTTATCCATTGACAACAGGTCCATAAAATCAATATGTCCATTTCCTGTAAGTAGAAAAAAATGGCAGCACATGTATGTGAAAAACAGAAGTGTGAATAAGGCCTGAAACAGCAGACTCTCACAAATTTGCAGCAATAAATTAACATGCTGAGGATTAAAAACCCATATCAACGGTCACTCTGCGATGCAAATTTTAGTTACTGCATGTAGATGGGACCTATTTCATTACCAACAGTGGCGCTGGTGTAGATTACAACAGGTTAACTTCCTGCAAGATTACTGCCTATGTAGCCGCATCCAAATTATTTATTTTATACTCCAATCATATACTCATTCTAGATGAAAAAGGCAAATTTGCCACACATCAACATAGCCTTAGGCTAAGGCTTTACATTATGGAAGCAATAGCATTATATACACAAACATATATTAGTATCTTGCAAATTACATTTGTAACATGAATATTTATAGGAAGAGGCCAAAAAAGTGAGATGGCTTTCCAAACTTACTTCAACTTCATCCCCTTCAGTTATTTCCTTCTTGATGTCAGGAAGGGGTGGCATCCGAACTTCATGGAATGGAACCTGACGTTCTGGCTGCCAGCTAGACATTAGAAAGCAACAGTACATTAGAGCAGAGAAAGTGTGCACACGGGACAGCCACATGTAAAATACTAAATTAGAACCAAAAAAAAAAAAAAAAAAAAAAAAGAAAGCAAAAGCATAGTTACTTGTTTTCAAAAACAACTGTGAGCGAATCTTCATGGACATCTTTGATGAATCCCTGAAAGCAGAAATAAATGGATTCAAAATACATAAAGTTAATTTGTTTCTCAAAGTTTTATCACTGACTTGTATTAAAAACAGCACATTTCTAGTCCTATTGGGTTCAGAATCAGTCAATAAGTTTTCATCAGGTAAAGAAAAACATTGAAGACTTCATGCAAGTTTCGTAGGAAAAACAAAAACACAATGACTGGAGACAGAGAAAGATGCCCCACATATCCTATACATTTACCACAATTTATTCAGAGTTGATAAAATAAAGTTCAACTCCTTGGGAAAAACCTTAACTGGAAGTTAAATCAAATTTAAGAGAGATTAGAGAGGTATTCTGGCTTTTGGACAAGACACATTAAAGAAGGCGGCTGGGTCTTGAACATCCTGAGCCAAAGCTACAAAACATACTAAAATATTTATAGTTAACTTTTTTGTTACCTTACAGCTCATATACATACTCCTGAATGATGCAGCAAGAGTCAGCTTAGATTCACATACAATCCAAGTAGGTAGAAGACTACAGTTTGATACACTGTCAACATTTATGCCAGGCTGTTTTCCCTCAGTATTCCCCTAGTTCAGTGATATGCAGTGGAAGTGCAGTGGAAATGCTGAGGTTTCAAAAAAACTAGTGTTTTTGAAACTCTCAGGCTATGTTCACACCTGCGCCTGCTGTATATTTGGGGTTTCCGCCCCCAAATCCACTTAAAATGCGGAGAGAAAAGTCCTGCAAGCAAGACTTCTCTGCGCATTTTTTCGCCTTTCTTAGGGGGAAACCCGGAGGAGCACATTATAGTCTTTTTAAGTGGATTAGGTTTCTGTTCATTGGGACCCCAAGCAGACCTGAAGAATGGAAACCAGAACACAGGTGTGAACCTAGCGTCAGCATGTCATTTATACCTACAGAAACGCTGGCGTTTTCCGTTTAGATATAATAGGAGCAGAAAGTCTGCAGAGGAAAACTCTGCGGCCTTTGTGTGAAAAACACTGCGGAAAATGTTTCCACAGCGTTTTTTTGCAGCGATTCGCTGTGTGGGGCCTTAGCCTTGTATACTTACTAGTGAAGGAACTGAGCATGGTTAACCCAGAGAATGAAGCCAACCTACAGGTGGTAACCTTAGGCAGTGAGCTATAAACATCACATTCTGGAGCAGTATGTGGTGAGTGATAATGTGGGTACTGAAAAGATTTAAAGGAAATCTCTCACCTCCCCAAGCATTCAACTGCCAGCACTGCATTACAGAGCACATTAAAGTGAAACACCATACTTTAGTTACATATGTGACTTTAGTTACAGTAGATTTGGAGGAAAACTATTTTTAAGACTTATGCGAATGAAGCAGATGGTGCACTGGGAGCGGACCGTCATCTCCCTGAAGCAGAGCTCTCGCCACTCAGACCCCTTCTGCCTCCTGCTTGTGCTACCCCATACAGTCAAGAGCTGATCTTCCCACTCTTCTGACATCACCCATCCTACTTGAGCAGCAAGAACAGTGCTCTGAGGGCTCAAGGTCTGTTCCAAGTGCACCAACGGCATAATTCAAATGTGTTTTTCTGCGGCAGTAGTCTTTGAACATTACCTACATATTGAAGATTTTTACTCTGTACGGAATACTTTAAACAGGAGTTAAGCTTCACATACCACAATACCACCTTTAGGCTGAGGCCCCACATTGCAGAAACTCAGCTTTTTTGTTGCAGATTTTGCTGCGGTTTTTTGAGCTATACCCAAGAATGGCTACAATAGAAATGGGAAATATATGACGCTTTTAGACTTCTACTACAACAAAAAAGCTGCGTTTCCACAATGTGGGGCCTCAGCCTTAAAGAGGGTATCCAGGCATTTTTTTTTATTTTTTTTTTTAATGCCTGGACAACTGGGGGAGGTGAAAAATAAATAAATAAATATGATACTTACCTGTCCCCGATGTCCTCCTGGCACATTCCGGTCCTTCTGGTCCAGCGTCTTCTCAAAGTGAAACTGTTCACTGGCTGTGACGTCACGGATCCCTTCCACTGAAGCTGCTGATTGGTCTCAGGAAGAGACCCATGATGTCACAGGTAGTGACATGTCAGGCCCTTTGCTGAGGCCACTGATTAGCCTCAGTGGTCACGTGTGGCTGGGACTTCCACCACATGTCAGCACGGGACCCAGAAGACCAGACCACGCAGGGAGGCACCAGAGCACCTTGGAGAGGAGAGCATGAATTTATTTAATTTTTTTCACTGCCCCCTGCCTATTTAATAATTAAACGGGTTTTCCATTTTTGCCTGGACAACCCCTTTAAGGTTGTTCTAATCAGTCACAATTGGACTACCACACTATAGCAAAAAATGTATTTGTTAAATTACCTAAAAACCATTTTAGGATAAGGCCCCACATTGTGGAAAAGCTGCTTTTTTTGTTGCAGATTTTGCTGCGGTTTTTTGAGCCAAACCCATAAATGGCAACAAAAAGTAAGGGAAATATAAAGGGAGCACTTCTAGCTCTCCATTCTGCTCAATCCACATCTGGCTTTGGCTCAAAAACCTGCAGCAAAATCTGCAACAAAAATAGCTGCTTTTCTGCAACGTGGTGTCTTGGCCTTAAACAAATTTTTGTTTCTAATCGCAAAACATTACTAATTTACTAATTAATAACCCTGGGTCCTGGCTGAGCTCTGCTTGGCCAAGGCCAGAAAAGTTTACTTCTCACTTCATAAAGGAACGCTAAAACCTAGAATATATTCCGGAAAATAACATTTCCCAGCCCGTCCTCCATTAATATTTTCCTTCTCCTTGGTTCTACTTTATTTCATATTACTGTTAAAACAAACTATATAGAGAAAACTTACCTTTGTGTCTTAGAAATTTAGCCTTGTCCCCCTTCTTCTCGCATTCATTTGACTGTAATACAAGTGGCTACTACAGGAGCCCCACTGCTGTACCCTGTCTGCAGTAGGACAAAAAACTAGTTAAGCTCCACCCCTATAACAATCTGTGGCTGAAGATGGAGAAGCCTGGGAGCAGATTAACACCTTTGTTCATTGCAGGATTTCTCCAAAACAGGATCATGAAGAACATTCTTCAGACTGACAAGTGAGGATTACCATATACTAGTTTTCATTTCTGGGTTAATTGTTACTTACCCTTGAATAAATTATGCAACTAGAATATATTGATTTTTTTTTTTTTTTTTATAGCCTGGCTAGCATTTTGGGAAGCAGGTAAAAACCAAGTTCAGTTCCCAAAAGTTCAATAATGAAACAAACATTAATGGGACTCTGTCAGCATAAAATTGAGATAGAAACTAATCACAGTACCTTGTAGGGTTGTCAGCAGTGTTTTCAATTATGTATTTCTTATTCAGGACCGCTGCTCCATTCCTGTAAAAATCATCCTTTTACACTAACGGTATGTTCAGTGGAATTCCTCTTCATTTTCCACCACTGCAATTTTCGTGATGCTGCTGCAGTGCATCGGCATTCCGTTGCGGCATCCTGCTGCTGATTACTTACGGATGAATGGGCCTAAACAGCAGGGAGTCTCAAGCCGCGGACTCTGCAGCAAGATTGAGCAGGATGCTTTTTTCCGTGTCCTGCTGCGATCTCTGCCTCCCATTAAAAACAATCCAAATCCACGACAAATTCCTCCATGTGAACACAGCCTAACTGTACTGTGCATGTCTGATGATGAGACTCTGCTCTCAGAAGTGAAAGAAGCTGCCTTCAGATGGGATCAGCTGAAGCCAGCTTCCTTCACTTCTGGGTGCAGTCTCATCATTAGACATGTACAGTACAGGTATAACTGTGTGTTGAGGCCAAGGAGAGAGAAGTCAGTCAACTAGCGGGGGTGTAGTTGAGCAGCAGCATATAGTGAAGCCCATTGATGGAAAGCCACTTCCTAATGCCCTTTTCTGCTCATTCGCATAGAGATAAAATGAATTTTTTTTTTTTTTTTTTTTTACAAGAATGGAACAGCAGTTCTGAATTATAAATACATCAGCCCCTTTAACCTTATTTGCATTTCTTGATAATGGAGTGGCAACGCTGAACATCAAAGGATATTTAGAAAGATCATAAAGTGCCCTAAAGGGCTGAAAGCCAACAACAGAAGTCAAGCTCTCCACAACCCTGCCCCTCCATTCTGCTGGACAACTGTTTTAGTCACTCCATCTAGCCTAGCAAACAGGCACAGGAGACATCCATTAGAGGAAAAGCTAGAATACTGGTACAGAAAGGAGGAGTTTTGATGTTATTGCTTTGCTCGCTGATTCCAAAAGTACGCATTAGCATACTAAATGAAAGTTTTTTTTTACATGGATTGCAGCATCAGAACACTGTCATAAAAACAAAATAGGAGACATCCAGAGATGTGTGGTTAGATGTATACGATAAACAGATGCTTCCATCAGATGCCATACAGTTGCATCCATTAATCCCCACTGTGGGAAGGACACACATTTTCTACATTACTCCACAACTTTTTTCACAAAAACACAAACCACCACATAACACCCTTTTGGACACCCTCCCTTTAACCATATGGACATATATAGAATGCACGTCAGTTTTCTCAGTGTACACTCTTTATACATAGCACAAACAGAAAAAGGTGAAGCATGAGCTCACCGCTCATAAGAGCTGGATATGAGACTAGAACAGAACAGTCTAACAACTATGTGTACAGATCTTTAAATGTACAGTTTTCTGATGCATCTCATTAAAAAAACCCATCTATAAAACTATGAAATAAAGAAATCAGAATAGACTACAAAAAAAAAAAAATGTCTTGACAAAGCAGACATCAGCTGTGTTATCCACTGGATAAATAATCTAGAAATTCCTGGGAAGGACTGTTTTACCAGCTGTAGCTAAATATCTGGTCAAGTATGCTTGCACCTGTGACCGTTCATCCAAGGCAGAGACTATCCTATGCCAAATTTATACCACTTGTATTCTGACTTCCTGCTTAGTTACAAGATCTTTTACATACAAATTCACAACCTCAGTGAGAGAACCTAGGCTTCTTTCATGGAGCTGAAACTCTTGGGGGAGTTTATTCTTTTAGGCAAGGGCCCCACGTTGCGTTTTGGCCATGGTGGAAACTCCACAGCAAAAACCACTGTACAGGTGGTTTATTCTCAATAAATTAGAATATCTATGAAACGTTCATTCATTTCAGTGCTTCAGTATTTCAATTCATAATCAGCGTCTTCCATGATTGTGTGTCCTACTGAACCAGACTGAGGGACCATTTAAAGGCTTAGGAAACCTTGGCAGGTGACACTGAATTTACAATACTGAACTTTTTCACAATATTCTAATTTTCTTAGATTTGGGTTTTCATTACCTGTAATCCATAATCAACATTTACAGAAATGAAACACTTGAAATAGAGCACTCTGTGTGTAAAGAATCTAGAAAATATAGGAGGTCCCTTTTTTAATTTAATTACTGAAATAAATGTTTCAAAGATATTCTAATTTATTGAGATGAACCTGTATTACAGTAGCTGCAAAGTGGATGGGATTCTGGCTAAAAAACACGATGCGTGGGTCCTTAGCCTTCAATTGAAACATTTAGGCTAAGGCCCCACATTGGGGAAAAGCTTTTTTTTTCTTTTTGCTGTGTTTTTTTGAGCCAAAGCCATGAGAGTATTGAGCAGAAGGGAAAAGTATAAGCGCTTCCTTTATATTTCCCATTTCTTTTGTAGCCACCTCTGGGTTTGGTTCAAAAACCAAGCCAAACATTGTTCTGCAATGTGGGGCTTTAGTCTTAGGGTATGTTCAGATGATGACCACCTCAGATTCCTCTTTAAGGCTGAAGCTTTACCTTGTGGAAACGCAGCATTTTTTTGTTACAGATTTTGTTGTGGTTTTTTGAGCCAAAGCCAGGAGTGGATTTAACAGCAGGTAGAAGTATAAGAACTTCCTATATATTTCCCATTCCTTTGGTAGCCATTTTTGGCTTTTACTCAAAAAACCACAGCAAAATCTGCAACAAAAAAAAAAGCTGCGTTTTCACAACGTGGGGCCGTAGCCTAATTGCTGTTCCCCACCCCCCAACGCAGCACAAAAGAAGAGCTTCAGCATTCTACCACAGATGAATGGGCCTAATCAGCAGGATATCTCGAGCCATGGACTCTGTGGCACGATCGAGGAGCACCTGCAGAAAGATCAAGCAGGATGCAGATTTTTTTTCAGCATCGTGCTGAGATCTTGGCCTTCCACTGAAAACAATAGGAGGTAGATTCGGGCTAAATCTGCTCCCAAATCCGTGGTGAATCCTCCGTGTGAATGTACCCTTACTTCAATATAAATATAAATTTTTAAGTTATACCATTATCGATATTGTATAATTAGATGCAGAGTTTGTTGCATATTCACATTTATATGAATCAAATGAGTATCTTTCGTGAATTAGAGGAGCACCTGTCTGACCATGGTTGTCAACCATTTATGGTAGTAGTTGGGCTATGGAAAAATAGAGGAATCTAAGTTGGTGGTTTGGCCTATCAATTCCACAGCCCTGGATCCAAGACTTAGCTATAAATATACAGCCACTTATGGTCCTTAGCTTTACTTCTTATTTCCCTTGATAAGGAAGTTATTCCTATATTATGAAATTGATATTAATATTTTCACCCAAAGTTTTAAAGAGCCTTTAAAATGATACCCAACTTTGGCTGAGGCTACACATTTTGAGTTTGCAGTAGGTTAGTTGGCAGCAGCTAACACACTGTGAATTATAGTAGCAGTAAAGTGGATGGGATTTCAACTACAGCAGACCACCACTTGTAGCCATAACCTTAGGTTCCATGCTCACGAACATGGGCTCTGTCAGTGTGTTTTTTTGTTTTTTTTTTTAACGCCTAGCACACTAACCAGTGCCTATTCCTGTTTCAGCCATGTGCCATTTTCCCATGAATACGTTGCTGCACACATACACGTGCATTTAGCTTCAAAGGATAAGTCCTCCTTGAAACAAATGGTCATCGGTAGGGATCTAGACTCTGTGACCCCCACCAAACAATAGATAAGTCACTATTGAGGCATTTTTGTTCTGAGTAACTTGTCAAAAGATGTCTAAAGAGGTATTCTGGTAATTTTACATTATTCCCTATCCACTAGATATGAATGATGTTACCCCCTACCAATCAAGAGAGCCCAGGACCTCCTCTGCCCACATGGAGTAGCAGCTCAAGCATGTGAGCTACTGATATGGCTGGCACAGTTGCTCAATGGTTAGCACTGTTGCCTTGCAGAGCTTGAGTCCTGGGTCCAAACCCAACTAAGGGCAACATCTACATAGAATTTGTATGTTCTCCCGTGTTTGAAGGGGTTTTTCTCGGCGTACCCAGATTTCCTCTGACATGTCAAAAATATACTGATGTGTAATTTGGGGATGAGCAGCCACTAATTCCCCTACCCCACAATGTTCCATGTGCTTTGAGTCCCTTGTATGAGTAGTCCCACAGAAAATGAACAAAAGTTCACAGAGCATAAGAGAATAATCAGCAACTAGTCATTTTCACTGAAGTAACACTGAAGGGTTTGTTTATGGCACACAGTTGTCCAGGGGTTGTCCAGTGACTTGATTTTATTTCTTTAAGGCTACGGCCCCACGTTGCGGAAAAGCAGCTTTTTTTGTTGCAGATTTTGCTGCGTTTTTTGAGCCAAAGCCAAGAATGGCTACAAAATGAATGGGAAATATATAGGGAGTTCTTCTACTTCTACCGTCTGCTCAATCTACTCCTGGCTTTGGCTCAAAAACCACAGCAAAATCTGCAACAAAAAAAGCTGCGTTTCCACAACATGGGGACGTAGCCTAAAGGGAATCTGTCAGGTCAATATGGGACATTAAACCACCCACAGGTCCTTATAGACCTGGGGTTTATTGTCCCAGATCTCCCTGTTGTAATGCAATCCACAGGCGCATTAAAAATAAAAAACCTTTATACTTACCTAGCTAAGGGTCCGATTGACGCTGTTTGGTGAGATCAGTCCGGCTTATTCATGAGGCACGCCTCCCAGCGCCTGCGCTGTTCTTCAGTGAAGCCAAAGATAGACACCCCCGGCTTCACTACGTAATTTCGGGGAATGTGCACTGTAGCCGAGTACTCCTCTGGCTTCATTGAAGAACTGCGCAGGCGCGGGGAGAGTACAGCGGCCAGGTGAGTATAAAGCTTTTTTATTTTTAATGCGGCCATGGATTGCATTATAACAGGGTGATTTGGGACACTAAACCCCAGGTCCATATGGACATGTGGGTGGTTTAGTGTCCCAAATTGCCCTGACAGATTCCCTTTAATACTGTGCTACAGGGCTAATAAACATAAATGAGTACTCACCTCTCCGCTGAATTCTGTTCCCACTACCGACATCTCAGTGTGTTTGAATATAGGTTCCATGCAGTTTGTGAAGAGGCAGCCTGAGACCTGTGATTGGCTGTAGCAGTTCCCTCACACAAACCGCTTGGGATCTGTATATAAATGAACGGAGTTGCCAGTGGTGGAAACAGAGTCCCGCAGAGAGGTGAGTAATGGTTTGTTTATATGCCCTGTATTGCTACATGGTGACTTTGGCCAAGGATCATCCATTCACCTTTCAACATTTTCACTCATGTTAGTGAATGAGTTTCATTGAGACCCCAAGGATGCTGCTACTGCGACTAACATGTGAAGGAGTTCCAGATTGACTGAGCTTTGGTCACATGACAGGAGTCACACAAAAATAACTGTGTGGCCATAGCCTCAAATGAATGAATATATTCCACTTTAAGGGTACTGAATCCCCCCTCTGAAGATGCTTCTGCTTGCAGAGTCTATCCTAGGTTTTGGATCCTCTCTGTGCTGTTCTCTGAAGGTAATGCACAGTAGAACCAAAACAGATACCACAAGCAGCCACCGAGGTGATACAGAAACTGACAAACAAATCTTTATGGGAGAAAAAGTAGCAGATTTCCCCCCCTTTAGAACCAAATGTATGGCATGCATTTTTATAGTACCTTAAACTATTTAGACAAAGTTATCTAACAAACATGCTAAAATAATTACATTTCCATAATTGTATTTTTCATTATGTATACACCAGGCATATGGTGCAAACATGTCATTTTTATGTACATTCATATAAGCCACTGAAGTCTGTGTGCATTTGTTTGATACATTTCCATGGTTGCTGTCTGTAGCTGCTCTCCAATGACTATTAAAGGAGTACCCAACTCTATGATCCAGCAGGGAAAATTTAAAGAGGACCTTTCATGTCCTCAGGCACATGTGGTTTTATATACTGCATTCAGCACACTGTCGGCTTTCCAGTTATGTGCCCCGGAGCTGGAGATATTGGTGCCATTAGTTTAGCCACCTATCTCTGCCCATCACCAGAAGGGCGTTCCTCACAGCTCAGCATCATTGCTTGGCGGTACGGAACGCCCCCTCTGACAGTACAAGGCTATGGAAGAGTACAGCTAGACTGTAAGGAACACGCTTCTGACGATGGGCAGAGACCGGTGCCAAAACTAACGGCACCAATATCAACAGCCCCAGCGCACATAATGGGAAACCCTACAGTGCACTGAATTCAGCGCACTGTCGGCTTTCTAGCAGTATATAAAACCACATGTGCTGGAGGACATGAAAGGTCCTCTTTAATGGTGCTGCCCTAGGTGGACATCCTCTTTAGTAACGTTATCAAGTTAACAGAAATGTGGAAATGCATGTAATAATGTAAGACCCCACACTGAGGGAAGCCTGCTTATAAATAGAAATCCCAGCGCATTTCAAATAGCTGACAATGTGCCTCAGGATGGGTGAGTGACAAGGACAGCTGAAATACTTTGTACTGAAACTCTCACCTCCCTGGCAACATACTTTAGGTGTCTGTCCTGCTACATAGAAGCAGTGACGTGTTCCACATTATTCTACAATTTCATATCTGTGTGGAATTAAAAGATTATGTCAAAGTAAAAGCCAAAACCAATTAGAAAATAGCTTACAGTAGACATACATGTATCCCTTTTCTATACACCCATGACCACAAATAGCATGACTTACCACTAAATAAATCAGGTATGTGCTTTATCTATAAAATGGTCAGGGATAGGTGCCTGATCAGCGAGGGTCCAATTGATGACTAGAACCGGGGTCCTGTGTCTAGTCTAAAGGGAGAGGTGGTTGGGTATGTCACCTGCTCAATTCTCTATGGGACTTATGGAGATAGAGTATATGCCTGGTCAACAAAATGGACTTTTAAATGGAGAGGCAGTGGACATGTGTCACCGATGAGTCACTAAAATAGGGGACAAGGGACCCCCATTCTTATAATAGCTGACACTACCAGCTATCAGACACTTATTTAATCCTGTGGATAGGGAATGTGTTGCTTGTGAGAAAACCCCTTTAACGTCTGGATGACCTTCCAATAATCCATACTGAAAAGGTCATGCATGGAAAATTAAACTAAAACGAGATTGATATACAAATATGAGCGCTATGGGAAGCATGAGGAGACAGAGTCCAGGTATACAGGTTGTTACTGTTATCATGCTGTCACTCATCCATTAAGGCACAGGTCTCAAACAGGCAGCCAGAAATATTGCCGATCCCCTTAATAAGGTCATGCCAGAGCAGAGGGGTCCCATTTCCCACACTGCTATTTCGCTGGTGGTAGGCGAGTATTGAAAGGATTTTCTTTTTTAAAGCAGGGTCTTGTCCTCAAACTGTATATGAGGGCAGAGCCACTAGGTATGTCTATGAGGGCAGCAGAGCCACTTTATATGTCTATAGAGGAAGCAGACTGTATCTATTTTCAATAAAGTTTGAATAAAGTAGTAATAAACAATAGGCAACATTAAGCAGATACATCATATGACAGATCAATAGTAATGAATCACATCTACTATCTGGCAGGTAAGTTTCACATTACAAAGAAATATGTAACAGATTGGAACAAAATTGTTAGGGGAAAATACAGGAATACATACCGTAATATAAAACCCATCAAAAAAAAAAACCAAAAAAAAAAAAAAACCTGCTCCCAACAACCTGAGGTAGGACATAAAGGAAACAAAGGGGGTTTTAACTTTCTTATCCCCAGTCTGTATATAAGGGCAGTCACTATATTTCTATGGGAAATTATTTTTTTAGTAATTTTAAAGTGGTTGTTTCATAAAGTAAAGTCAGAAGGCCGTTTCTCGCGCTCCACATTTATTCTGACCGCAGCCAGGCTGAATGTGGGAGGGATTGGTGACAGTCACACTCCCATGGAAGCAGCAGAGATAGCCACGTGCTTTACTTCAGCTATCTCCAGTGCCCCCATTGAAGTAAATGGGAGAACTGCCCACATTCAGCCTGGCTGAAGTTAGACTGGATGTGGAGCACAAGAAAGGCCCTTCTCACTTTACTTTGTAGGACAATCCCTTTAAATCTAGCGCTATTATTATAGTAATCTAGTATTGCTACAGTAGTCCAAATAACTAACAATTTAGTATTGTATTGAATTCAAAAGGAATTCGGCCAGTCAACTTCAGACACATTTTTGAGACCCCCATGTTAGGGAATATTCACAGTTTTATGAAGCTGATGAATTCATGATCTCCAAAACTTTTACTTCTTGAGGTTTACAGCACAGATTTGACAAGGATTTTAATAAGATTTTCCAGCCTCCCACTGACTTGTATTGAAACAATGGTGTCGATTTCATGCTGATTCTATATCACTTTTTTTTCCCCCTCCCCATGGTTTAAAAAAAAAAAAAAAAAAAAAAAAGGCTTTGTGCAGACACGGACATAATAAAGATTGGTTAGATTGCAATTCTTTACAGGTTATAGATTTTATCTATATAAAAACTGAAAACTATTCCTTCGGTTAAGAATGGACAACGCTAGACAGTAGGAATACCAAACTTCCCCATAAACCAACTTTTTTACTAGAAATACTGATAAGCAAGACTCATCTGCCAGAGGTGAGCACATTTCCACTGTCTCTGGTAAAGTCCAACATGGTCACCTGCTGTAGTACAGAAGCGCTGTAAGTTGTGAAGATGACCACGGATGCTGATCACAGAGAACATACATGTGGCATCTAACAAACATTGAAACGTGTGATCTATACAGAACTCTATGGTCAAACATAAGAATTCTGCACATGTAAGTCACTATCGATAACCCTGACCATGGTGCTTGCGAAACTGAAGACCGTAATGGCCAGCACTCTACTCTTAGGAATGCTACTCGAGTAGTAACATCTAAAGCAAAAGGAAGGGTAAAAGTTATAGTATACAAACATTAAATGGTTTCCTAGCAAAGTTGCAACAACTAACAGCAGACAAAAGGCGAAGATCCATGACATGAAAGCTATATATGCCAGCACTGAGGATGAATACAGCCTAATCTATGTAACTAGTGGTATGGGTGTAATAACTGCACCATATGAACAGTCTATACAACATCTGCTCAGCTAATATCAAGCACGATGTAGAAGAGCAGAAAGGCAGGACAATGTATGACCAAGGTTTATCACTACTATCAGCAGTAATCATACCCATCAATAAAAATAGGAAAAAACTGAGCTACATATATAAAATCATTTACATGTATTGGATGGCAGATACAGAAAACAGAGTTGAGTTTGTCATGTGACACAACAGACACTCCAATGTTGTTCTACAAAAGACTGCAGACGACCATTGTAAATGAGCATCATCATATGTATATGAAACAGACAAATGACAGCTTGAGCTCTGCCACCTCTGTGTGTTACAATATGAGCTGTGCCTAGTGTCCTGTCCATGAAGAGCCATATGTCTGTAGTGTTGCAGGCTGTGGTACCCATGATGCTTTTCCAGTTATCTGCTCAGCTGATAGCCCATCATATTAGCTGCTCCTCACCAGGCCCAATCCGCATGTATAATGACCCTGGCGGCCTAGCTAGTACTCCCCTCTCACCCCAGAGAGCAGCCCCCCGACCTCTGCACGACAATGCCCCCACTACATTGCAGAGCAGTCGCCGCGGCCTCCTCCGGGCGCCATCCCTGTACAGAGCCCATAGCACGCCGATAGCCCTCGGTTCTTTCCTATGCCGCGGCGTGCCTAACCAGACTCAGATCCCTGCTCCATTCATTCTGCTAACCAGCCTATATATTCGGGTTACCTTATAGAAAGCTCCGTTAGAGCCGCGCACTTCCACCGTCAGGTCCTCCATGTTGGAAACGCAAAGGGCGATGGGAAGGATTTCTAGAAAGTTTCTGCGTCACCCAAGGAGGGAGGGAGAGAAACTGGGGGAGGAGAAAGGGAGAGGAAGGGGAGGAGAAACCTGGGAGAGTAGCGGTGTTCGCTGAGCTAAGTTATGAGGAGAGGGCAGATGGCTGAGGTACAGCTTATTGTAATGGCGGGAAAGATTGAGGCAGTAACGCGTCCATGAGGGGAGCAGCAAGGTGACGCCGGATGATGCTAGTAACAGGAGGCCCTGCAATGGAGGAGGGTCCTGTGTCTTGCCCAACATGGACTACGGAGGCGGGAAGCATGTCCCCATAAAGCCCCCTGCATGTGTTACTTTCTAAATATAGCCCTCTGCCGTCCCAGCCCTAAATAGAAGTAGTGTCACTTGTCCGAAGAGTCTCTTACTTCTGTCACACAAATGGCTGTGGTAAAAAAAAAAAAAAAAAAGTAATTTTGTTACTCATAGCTTCTTAATAGCAGCCGCAGTCGTGAGGAGTGTGTCAGGCGGAGCTGTGTGGTGAGATATAGCAGCTGACAGCCCAGAGTCCTGGCAGCCATTACACGTTTCCTCACAACTTTCTTGTAGTTTTTCACCATATTGACTGATAGTTCTGCTCAGCACCTTTGCTGAACCCTCACATGTATGGGGAAGTTACATGTACAGCGGATACTTCACCATTTAATAATTATCCTGTTTTGCCTCCTAATAACCAAACCAGTTTTTTGCTTTTTTTTTTCTGTTGTCGCATAGCAAGAGCCATAACTTTATTTTTCTGTCAACGAATTGAGGACTTGTTTTTGTGGGACAAGTTGTAGTATTTAAAGGGTTTGTCCAGTTCATAGTATTTAATGGTGCTTTTACATGGTAACTAAACATAACTAAGGAATTCTCACCTCTCTGCAGGCCTATGTCTATAGTGGTGGCAGCCTGTTTATGCCAGGTGACTGCTGCAGCCAATCAGAGCGGTCACCTCTTCACAAACTGCTCGTCGCCTGGCATTTGTCATGGCCTGTAATTGGCTGCAGCGATCCTTTACACAAATGGGACATCAGCCAGGGAACTGGAACGGAGCTACCGGCACTGGAAACAGCGGCATGGGGAAAGAAGAGTAACCATTTATGTTTTTATCGCCAGTAGCAGCATTATTAAATAATAACAATATGAACTGGGCTATTCCTTTAACGCTTTGCCGCTCAGAGCCGTACTATTATGTTGTGATGAGAATACAACTAATGCTCCATGTACAGTGCAGTCATGCCGCAGACTTGTGCGTCTCAGCTGTATTACACAGCCAGAGCCCAGGCCTGGCTGACAGATTAGAAAAATACTTCAACTCTGGCAGTTTAAAGAGGTTGTCTTAAATTGTATTTTTTAATTAGGCTGGGGAAGGTGAAAAAAATATATAAAATACTCGCCTGTCTCCGGTGCCCTCCCTGTGCGGTCTAGTCCTGCTGTTCCGCTGTCTTCTTGCAGTGCTGTTCCTCGCCGGCTGTGACATCCTAGGTCCCGTCCGTTAAAGCTGTTGATTGTCCTCTGGAAGAGACTTGGGATGTCACAGGTAGTGACGGCCTGTGTCCTTCGCTGAGGCTGCTGATTGGACTCAGCGGTCATGTGCGGCGGGGACTTCCATCGGAAGACAACAAAGGACCAGCAGGACTGGACTGCGTTGGGAAGCACCAGGGAAAAGTGAGTGTGATGATTTTTTTATTTTTTTTTTTTTCACCTTCCCTGGCCTATTTAATAAAAAAAATAATAATTTTTTTTTCCTGTACAACCCCTTTACCTCCTCAGATGTCGTGATCAATAGCAATCATGGCACTGGGGATCAAGAGATATGATTCCCCTTGTGGAACAGTAAAAATATATTAAAATAAAAAAGTTAAGGAATTTTTTAAAAATACATTTTAAAAATCCTTTAGAATTTTAGAAATACATAATTTATATAAACACACTATGCATCCCAGTATCTGTATAAGTCCACAATATTCAGAAATAATGTTATTTATCCCATACAGTGAACACCATAAACAAAAATATTGCAGTGCACAAATTCATGTGTTTTGGTCTCCTGACTTCCCCCAAAATTATCTATAAAATGTGATCAAAAACTTACCAAAAGTTTGTACCAATAAATTGGCAAGTTTTAATTTTTATTGGTACCAATAAAAACTTACCTTGCAATAAAAAGTTAAAGATATCAGAATACAGTGATCCCAGGTAAAATTTCAAAATGGTGTTTTATTCAGTAAAAGTGGTAAAACCTAATAGATACATATGGTATCACTGTAATTGTAATGAGCCACTGGACAAAGTTGCCATGACCTTTTTAATGTAGAGTGAACCCCATAAAAACAAAATGCAAAATATGAGGGTTGTAGGGTTTCTTTTCACACGGACCACCCTAAAATGTTAAAAGTTAATCAAAACATTATATATACCCAAAATTGTGCCAGTTAAAGGTATAGCTTGTCACACAGAGAATAAGCCCTAACATGGCTATGTTGACTGGAAAAAAAAAAGTTATGAATTCTGGAAGGCAGGCATGGAAAATATGAGAAAAAAGTTGCTGAGCATTAATGCCCAAACTCCTCTACGTCCTTAAGGGGTTAATAGCACAATTTCAGTGTACATATATAGCCTTGATTAACTTTTATTAACTCTGGGTGGGAAAAGAAAAAAAAAAAAAACAGCAATTCTGTAATTATAAATCTTGCTCACTTTGCGGCTTAAATAACCTGATAGAATTATTCTTTTGTTAAATACAACTACATCAATACCAAATTTGTTTAGGTTTTGTAATGTTTGCAAAATAAAAACCCTTTTTTCTAATTTTTTATTTTTTTTTGCACTGCTACTTTACAAAACCAATAACTTTATTTTATAATGCTGTTCACTGTTTGAAAAAAATAACATGTCGTGTAAAGTGACTAGACTGAGGGAAGGAGTTCCCTCTGCCAGCCCCTCGTCCCCCCACACTGCGATCAGGGGTTGCCATGGCAGCCAAAGGCCTGACCATGGTTCCCTCTCTGTTAAGTACAGAAGCCTGTTAGGCCTTGCCAGAAGCTGTCTCATAGACTGAATGATTATATGCAATACAGAAATTGCACAGTATCATATGAAAGATTGCAGGTTCAAGTCCCCTAATGGGACTAAAGAAAAAAAAAAAAGAAATTGTGCAGCTGCTGAAACGGGGAGCCGGCTGTAACTGCATTCTCAATGAGCGCTGTATACACAGCTAGGTGCGCTGCCATGATGCGGCTTCCCTCTGACCCAGCGGTCATGTGATCCACCGGGATCAGAACCTGTTAGAGCTGCTGGGTCCTACAGGACTCAGATCAGCTCTGTAGTTAGGGCAGGAGGCTGTATTCCTCTTGCAGCTGGGCTCTACATGTACCAGCCCCCGTTACAGTGGAAATCAGCCTCCCCCACACAAAAAAAAAAAAAAAAAAAAGTAATCAAATGTCCCCAAAGACCTATTATGAACTTATGGGGACACAATTTAAAAAAATAAAATAATTTAAAAAATAATACGTCAATAACACGCCCTTATTACAGGTTCTAGCCCTACCCCTGACGAAACCATACAAAATTAAAATTCCTGTAATGGAGAGGTGCTATTAAATAAAAAAAAAAAAAAAAAGTGAAAAACAGACACTTTTTTCCCCTCCTTTTGTTTATATTTTCCCAGACATAAAAAAAAATAATTAAATGACATGCAAAAATAAAAACAGTATAAAAATAAAGCCCTATGTGTCACTGAAAAAAGACGCAAAAATTAGTTGAATAACCCAAATGATGATAAAAATGTTATAGCACTCAAAACGGAACATACAAAAAACCCAAAAATGTGTCTGGTCCTGAACCACAAATTGGCCCGGTACGAAAGTGGTTAAAGGGGTTATCCGGCCTAAATTTTTATTTATTAATTAGGCCAGGGGACGTGAAAAAAATAAAAGAAAACCATACTCACCTGTCCCCCCGCTCGGTCCTGCAGCTCTGCTGTCTTCTTGCAGAAGTACTCGCCACACGTGACTGCTGAGGTCAGGCAGCGGCCTCAAGAAGGGAACCGGAGACATCACTACCTGTGACATCCCTGGTTTCCCTCCTGAGGCCACTGATTGGCCTCAGTGGTCACATGAGGGCTGAGGCTGAGCGACCGGACCTCTCTAGGAGGACATCGGAGACAGGTGAATATGTTTTTTTGTTATTTTTTTGAACCTCCTCCAGCTTCATGATAAAATATTGTTTAGCCTGGACAACCTCTTTAAAGAGGACTCTTCACCACCTCCACCAATTCAAATTCTTAGCATCTGTTAATAGGTGCTGCTCCACTGATTCCAGTGCTAGCCCCCACCATTCCCCAGCTACAAGCGCAATTAGTTTTGGTGCCTAATTTGTTATTTAAGCTCTATAATACCAGAAGGACAGTGTCAGGCAGGCCAGTGTCAGGGCTCAAAATCACACCCCTTGACTGCTCCTGCATGACACTGCCCTCCTGACAGTACAAAGCCTAAAGCTTGGGAATGGTGGCGGCTAGAGAAAAAATTCCAACTGTGCCGGAATCAGGGGAGCAGCACCTATAAACTCACGTAAAGAGTTGGACTTGGAGGTGATGAAAGATTCTCTAAAATTCTTGATTTTAATCTCGATTTACAATATTTGCCTAAAAAAGTTGAGTGAGCTGGCACAGGATTGAAGGAGTCAGATATATTTGATGCTGACTTCCTCATCCTACCACCCAAATACTGACTACAATGAAGAAACTGTGGATCCAAGTTTGCTGCAGTAGGACAAAGCAAGGAAGATTTCAGACTTCAGGGTGGTGCTATCAAATTAAGAGCGATATCAAAATTCCGATTAAATCAAATTAACTTGATTTACACAACCCATGCCGTGATTGCAGGGGGATTGTACTATGTTGTGTCAGGCTGGGTTCACACTAGTGTTCAAACTCCGTTCGGGTTTTCCGTCCCAGAATCCGCTTGAAAAATGCGGATGCAAGCAGGACTTTTCTCTGCATTTTTCTGACAGAATCCCGGCGAACCCCATTTTAATCTATGGGGTCTGCGGGTAACCGCTTTTTAAGCGGATTAGATTTCTGCTTGGGGACCCGAAGAACAGAAAGACGAATGCTAGTGTGAACCTAGCATTAGCCATTCAAATAAAGCATTAATCGCAGCTAATTATATAATACTTACTGGGCAGACATTATTGAACATTAAGACAATGATCCTAGTGTTGCATGAAAGATGAAAATCTCATCTTTCATATATGGCACTGTGAAAGATCCTCAGTGCGCCAACACCGCTTTGGCCCACACCTGAGTCTTCTTTCATAAAAAACCACACTCACCGCCAGTGAGTGCTGGGTCCACAAGATAAATACAAGACAAGCTTTCTAAATTTTATATATTTATTAACCCCTAAATGGGTCGGTATTAACATCTAACACATGCAGTTCAGAACAGATATGCAGATGTATGCAAGCATTAACAGTTACTAGTTACAATATACAGTGCAATAAAATAAAAGGGAATAAAGTGAAATAATTACTTTACCACACATATCCTGGATGTGGCTCTATAGCCCAACACTCACACATAGCATGTGGAGTTAACCAGTGGAGGCTTCTAGCAGCAGCATCAACACATTCCAGCCTGCATGCTCATCACAATATATTCCAGTAGTCTCTCTCACAGTGGTCTCATCATAGCATTCTCCTTGTAGTCTCATCCCAATCTCTTCCCACTGACCTCTTACCTCATCTTTTATACCCTTGATTACACCACCCTGAATGAGGTCACCGGCGACGGCAAGTCTGATTGATTAATGCACTCAAGTCCAGATTCTTTGTAAGGAGCTGAGACCAAGTGAAATGATACAATGTTATCAACCATGTCCGATCTACCAGCCCAGGCTGAACAATGCATGCTTATTTGATCACCCAGGGCTATGTAAGAATTCAATGGAGCTATTCTGGGATGGATACAAAGCCCTATTGTTACAAGGTTGCCCTACTGACAACATACATCTAGGATTATAGCTGCGCACATTATGAGTAAATGGAAGTAAGAGGGAGATACGATACCCAGAGATCAAAATACATTTTTTGAGTTATAGCCATATTTAAGTGGAATCATCACAGGCACCTGGATTGCATTTCTAGCTTTAAAGGGTTTCTATCATTAAAAAAAAAACGTATTTAAACTAAAAGCATGTAGGAGTAGCCTAAAGGCTATTCATCTCTTACCTTTATTTTGCAGGTCCGCGCCACCGTTTTTGAATTTTTTGTTCTTTCTTCATTATGCTAATTGTGCTCAGAAAGCACAGGGGCGTTCCCCCTCGTCACAGCTTCCAGCGCCACCTCTCTCTTCTCGTGCTGACGCGTCTCCTCCTCTTTGCAACTTCAGTACCCGCCGAGCACGTCTTCGGGATCCAAATCCCACGCAAGCTCAGTCGGCTCTGCCACTTCGAGTTGGACGGAGCCGACTGCATGTTCCGTTCAACATGTTCTGTTCATTTTGATGTGGTCACTTACATGAGCGTACTGTGCCTGCTAAAGGTATTTGGGTGCACTTATTAACCCATTGATAGCACTAACAGACCTTTTTTAAAAATAATTTTTTTGCTGGAAAACCCCTTTAACTATAATATGTTGCATCACAAAGTCCACAAATAAAAATTCATCATAAAATAAAAAAAATTGATTAAAACATGAAAAAAGTTAATCTTAAAGAGGACCTTTCATTTCTTCAGAGATGTGCAGTATTACATATTTAGCACACTGACAAACTCTCTTTAACCCCTTACCAACATGTGACGTAATAGTACAGAACTGCCAGGAAGAACTTCCCGCTGTAATAGTATGGCGGGTAATGATCACTGTGTCTATTGAATTGGTGATGGGGTAAAGATGGCAGTACATCTTTACTTGTCGCTGAGGGGGGTGGTCTCAACCCATCCCCACATCAGTGATCGCGGACACTGGCTTACCAATTCAGACTAGTTAGTTGCAGCCTGTGCGCATATAAAGTGGGGCATTGGGGACTGAACTGGCAGAGGAGGAATGTGTGGGGGTCAAATAAAAGGTGAAGGCTGTACCCTAACAGCATGTCACCTTTAGGTAGCCAACTCCCTCCCATAGGTGATCGCTATGATTGGCTGTTCAAATCAGATGATACTGTATAACTGTTATGTGCTATTCTGATGTGCAGGCCAGACAGGAACATTTCTTCATTATGAGGAGGTGGTCCTCAAGGACATAATTTATTGAAGCCAGGAAGAGGAGGACTCCAGTATTCCTGGAAGCAAGAACCCCTGTAATGTCCCAGGGCAACATATCCCTGCTGAAGTACCCCAAACGGCTAAGAAGGAAAGAACCTAAAAAAGATGCCAAGCCTGTTCCGAAAGGGGAATACAAAAGGACACCATTTATCATTGTGAAACTTGCCCTGAAACACCTGGTCTCTGCATGAAAGAGTGCTTCAAATTATATCATATATCCATGGATTATTAATAACATATGGTTGTATAAAACGCCAAACAAAACTATTACCTCTCATTATTTTCCCAGTTGAAACTTTTTGGGGCTTTCCACCGTTCTGTTAGCTCAGGAGCTCTGCACATGGCACCTGACAACAATTGCTGCTAAATCTTCCCTCCAGGTAACATTCTGCTCCTCTGTGTATTCATATAGTAGTTTAAATCTACACGTGGGGTATTTCTGTGCTTAAGAGAAATTGCTTAACTGCTTCTGTGCTGCCCATTGAATTTATATGTCCAGGCATTCCACTCTTAACACTGCAAGGATGTATATATACGTATGTAGTACAAAATCGTGCAACTGCAGAAACAGGTGGCCAGCTGTTATTACAGCCGGTACTACTATAGAATGGTTTATTACTGTCCCTGTTTGAGCCCCAGTTACATGAGCAATCAGAAAAAAAAAGGAAAGTTCTAGTCCCGGTGACACAAGCACTAGCATAAATTTCACTGTAACAGAAAGGGAAAATTACTTACTTTTTTTTTTTTTTGTGCTATTAATAAACACGTGAAAAACAGACAATTTTCCCCTCCTTTTTTCTTTACATTCTCAGAATATAAAATAAAGAAAAAAACATGGAAAATAAAAACATAACAATAAAGCCCTATTTATTGTCAAATAAAAAAGGAAAAAATTATAACCCTCAAAACCACATGTACGTAAAAAAACAAAAATGTGTCTGGCCCTGCGGCATGGAAAATGTCCTGGTCCTCAAATGGTTAACAAATTGCGAGTGCATTTTCTCCTTTGTGAAACTCAAAAATTTGGTGTTAAAGCAATATTTTAGTGGAAAAAAAATATTTTTTTTTATGTGTGGGGTCCAAAAGTTCACTATTTGCCTTTTTAAATATCTTGAGGGGATGTAGTATCCAAAGTCATTGTACTGGTACCCCTGGGGTTCAGCAAATGCAACATGGCACCTGAAAACTGCCCTCTAAAATCTATATAACGTTCATGTTCCCCTACAGCAATTTACGGACACATACGGGTTATTCTCATGTTCAGGAGAAATTGTGTAGTTAACTGTTGGGTGCTCTTTCTCCATTACCCCTTCTGAAAATGAAAAATGTGGGGTTAAAGTAATGGTTTATCTAAAAAAAGAAGAAAAATGTAATTTCTTCCACAACAGCACTGACAGGAGGATTTCCATGCTTCCAGGAACAGGAAACAGATTTGTCCCTAGATGGGGGAAGTCTTTGAGCAGTACTTTGATTTGTACAGCCTGTCCTCTCCATAGCCTTGTTAGGAGGACTGTATAGAGGACAGGTTTTCTGGGTTGCTAGGGGCTCCACTGGGGTTGGGGACCTCCTCTCCCCTTGCCTCTGGCAAAAGGGAAAGCAGCTGCTTCTCTTACTTTCACTATCGGCGTTCGGGGGCGTGGCTTGCGGAGGCATGTCTTTTTGGTGCCAAATTAATTTTTTTTTTTTTTAACATTAAGAATTTTATTGAAATTTCCAAATAATGGCAAAAAAGCAGTCCAAACAAGACATCAACAATAAAAGAAATATATGGCAAGGGAAAGTCAGAAGAGATGTGGGTAGGGTAGGGAGAACAAGAAATTACTATTAGGGAGCAGGGAAGGAACACGGGGGGTGGGGGGAGAGACAAAAGCTCTGTTGCAGCAGAGTCAAATACTAAATTCAAGAACAAAAACCATGGTAAACATACCTAATAACATGGTAGAAGGGGAGAGAGAAAAACAACATGAGGGGGTGAAGGAGAAATTAAGATGACATAGAGGGGAAGGCAGACTGAAAATCAGTGGAGTAGTACAAATGGTTCTACAGGAGCCACGTTTGCTGCTGGGCTCTATCGTCATGTTACAATTCAGCAATCAGATTCTCCACGCTGCGTATGTTTAGGATCTCTTTAAGCCAGGACAGTAGAGAGGGGGGTATTGGGGATTTCCACATTCTAGGGATAACTGATCTCGCCGCTACCAATAGGAAACCCAAAAGCCTATGGGTATGCTTCTGAAACTTATGTGGGAAGATAGGAGCAGAGGAGCAGAATCATCTGCCAAGTCAATGCCAGTGACTGTCTGAATAACACGACGGACATCTGACCAAAAGGGACGTAGGAGTGTACGTCCCCACCAGACATGCGCCATCGTGCTAAAAGTTTTTTAAGCTGTTAGCTTGTTGTTTCTGTTCCGCCTGGCCTGTTACCATGTCTACCCTCCAGGAATCTGCTGAACCTTGTAACCCCTTGGATAATAACCCCTAGTCTGGTAGGTCCCTCCCAGGGCCCTTCTTATGCTTCCAGATTTTCCAATTGGGGCGCCCTCTACTAATTTTAATGTCTCTTTTCCTTTAAGGCTAAAGACCTGACTAAAGAGCCAGGGATGTAAATGTGCGTTATGTAAAATAAAAGTCTTCCTGGGACCTGAATTTTGTTTTGTCAGTCCTAACTGGTTTCTCTGAAATCTGACCTTTAAGAATACCATCTTGTTGGCTGTGACTACAGCAAGGCGTGTCAGAGAGATTCAGGCCTTCTACTGCAAGGCCCATTTTCTGACAATTTTGGAAGACCGTCTTAATCTTAAGCACCATTGCTTGTTTCTTCCCAAGGTTGTCTCTATGTTCCATTGTCTCCAGGATATAGTCCTTCCTTCATTTTGCCATAACCCTTTATCTAGCAAGGAGCAGGAATTCCACAACCTTGATATTTAAGATGTGTGTTACTCTACCTTCAACGTTTAGAGGAATTCAGAAGCTCTGATCATCTTCTAGTACATTATCAAGGAAGGAACAAGGGGACGGCTTCTAGCAAAAATTCTATTGCCTGATGGATAAGGCTGGCCATCTCATCTTGTTATAACTTGAAAGGAGTTTGTGTCCCCCCTGAGCTTAAAGCTCACTCCACTCGTGCAGTAGTCACCTCTTGGACTGAAGGTGCCTCTGATTCTATTGAACAGATTTGCCAAGCAGCCACTTGTGCATACCCATCTACTTTCTAGAGACATTATAAACTGGATGCAGGGGCGTAACTACCGGGGTAGCAGCTGCCACAGGGCCCGGGACATTACGGGGCCCCGCGGGCCCCCGATGCCTTTTTTTTTTTTTTTTTTTTTTATAGTCCATTATCTGCTGGAGTAACCCCAGCAGGTTTCGGGCCCTATATACTTACCGTTCCCCGAGGTCCCGCTCACGGCCGCCTGCGCTTCCGATTCTGCGGAGGCGGCTGTGAGCAGGAGCGGGGATCGGTATGTGAGGCCGCGGCCCGAACACCACAATCTCTGATATCATTATACTTCGGGGTCTTTTCAGACCCCGGAGTATAATAATCGGAGGCCCAGAGTTGGTGAGGGAACATAAAAAACAATGTACTTACCTGTCCTGTGCTTCTCCAGGCTTCGGGCCTGTTTGGTGACGTCCCAGACGTCAGCTGACGTCATTTTGCGTTGTGACGCCGGCCTGCATCACGTGACGCCGGCCTGGTCCAACATTGAAGAAGGCCGCAGTAGCGCACGGGCATGCACCAGAGCGAGGAACAGGTAAGCAGCGTTGTTTTTTTATGTTTGTATCCTCCCCTGGGACTCCGATCATTATACTCTGGGGTCTGAAAAGACCCCAGAGTATAATAATTGTTCATGGGTGGTCCACAATGGGGCATATAATAGTGTGTGCAGGGGCCACTATGGGGCAAAATACTCAGTGCAGGGGCCAATATGGGGAATAATAGTGTGTGCAGGGGCCACTATGGGGAATACTACTGTGTGCAGGGGCCACTATGGGGAATAATAGTGTGTGCAGGGGCCACTATGGGGAATAATAGTGTGTGCAGGGGCCACTATGGGGCAAAATACTCAGTGCAGGGGCCACTATGGGGCATAATAGTGTGTGCAGGGGCCACTATGGGGCAAAATACTGTGTGCAGGGGCTACTATGGGACATGATACTGTGTGCAGGGGCCACTATGGGACATGATACTGTGTGCAGGGGCCACTATGGGACATGATACTGTGTGCAGGGGCCACTATGGGACATGATACTGTGTGCAGGGGCCCCTATGGGACATGATACTGTGTGCAGGGGCCACTATGGGGCAAAATACTCAGTGCAAGGGCCACTATGGGGAATAATAGTGTGTGCAGGGGCCACTATGGGGAATACTACTGTGTGCAGGGGCCACTATGGGACATGATACTGTGTGCAGGGGCCCCTATGGGACATGATACTGTGTGCAGGGGCCACTATGGGACATGATACTGAGTGCAGGGGCCACTATGGGACATGATACTGTGTGCAGGGACCACTATGGAACATGATACTGTGTGCAGGGGCCACTATGGGACATGATACTGTGTGCAGGGGCCACTATGGCACATAATAGTGCGCAGGAATGCGGATTTTTTTTGGGGGGTGGGGTTGGAGGGGGCGGTCCGGGGGGGGAGGGGTCGGGGGTGGCGGTTCGGGGGGCCCCATGTCAAATGTTCGCCTTGGGGCCCAGCCATTCCTAGTTACGCCACTGGCTGGATGTTATTTCTAAGGCTAAGGTCCCACGTTGTAGAAAAGCTGCTTTTTTTGTTGCAGATTTTGCTGTGTCAAACCTAAGGAGTGTATACAAAAGGAATGGGAAATATAAAGGAAGCACTTATACTTCTCCCTTCTGTTTAACCCACTCCTGACTTTGGCTCAAAAAACTAGGAAAATCTGCAACAAAAAAGCAGCTTTCCGCAACGTGGGGCCTTAGCCTAACAGAGACTTGTCCTTCGGCCGCTAAGTGTTATCTGCTGTGGCCCCACCCTAATACTGTTTCACTGTCATTCCTCCCGTCGGTGCCATTGTGGAAGTGTGGAGGAAAGATGAAGATCACTCTTTCTGGTAATTGGATTTCCCCTTTAACCTCCACAATGGCACAGGGTTTTTACCTCCCTTATATTGTTTATGATGATTTTGTGTTGTTTTTTTTTTTTTTTTTTTTTTCACAGAGTATTTTCATATTTGACTGTGTGTTAAAGTTGAACTGTTACGGGTCCTCTGTTACTACTGGAGTAGAAGTAAAGAAGGGACCATTTAAAAAACATGGTTTCCTGTTGTTTCCTGTCCTTGTGGGCGTTGAAACCCTCCTGTTGATACCATTGTGGAGATTAAAGGAAAATCCAATTACTGGTAGGAGTAATCTTCATCTTTTTCATTTTCACATCCCAATGTTAATAAATTCTGTGGAACAGCTGGGTGTCAAGATGATCATTATATCATTGGCTAAATTTTTTAAAGTGGTTTAGTTTCCAAAATGCATTCACTTTTTGTGAGTTTCCACTGTTGTGTTACCTCAGGAGCTCCACAAATGAGACATTCCAGCAAAATGTGCTGTCCAAATGTTCAAGAGCACTTCTTCCCTTCTGTGCCATGCTGTTTGTTCATATAGCAGTTTACATCCACATGGTGGATATTTTCATACCATGATTGCATAACAAAATGTGGGCTCCGTTTTCTCATTTAACTCCTTATGTAAATGCAAAATGTGGAACTAATGTGATATTTTACTCAATCTCTTCCGTTTGTCGCCCGACTCTACAGCACTGTCAGACGACTGTTCAAAAATGATGGCCCTATGACTCCTATGTCGGACAATCCAGGCTTCCCCGTGTCCCTACGCTCAGCCTTTCTCTCTCATACCCCTGGTTTGCTGCTACTCCGCTTTCATCAGGTATCTCGGCATCATCTCTCCTACCTCTCTCAGACCTTCTTCCTTTAGCTGCCGTAACCGCCGCCTCCCATTGGCAGTACACTCAACTGACCCACTTTTACACCTCCATTAAGAAATCACACGATTTGCATAGGGCGCCGTTGCCATTCGAGTGTCTCTGCCTCTCCTCGGTGCCTCCGTCACATGCCGTCTCACTGGTCTATAACATATTACTGGAGGAGTCTTCCGACCAACTACCGGCCTACACGGGGAGTTGGGAGCGGGAGTTGGGGGTTTCGTTCCTACCGGATGCGTGGTCCTTTATAAGATTCTCTCACGCTGGTACAGAGTACCCTCTGTCCACCACGAAATCTATCCCTCCACTTCGGATCGATGTTGGAGATGCAATACTGATCAGGGTACGATGGTGCACATCTGGTGGGAATGTTCTCTCTTGCACCTGTTCTGGACGGAGGTGAGAGGTATAATTCGGATGGTGACCAGTATTGCTCTGGAGGATGGCCCTGCCCCTCTTCTCCTTTCCATATTCCCAGGAAGTTTAAGAGGCATACCCGTAGGCTACTAGGATTTATGCCAGTTGCTGCTCAAACAGTCATTCCCAGATTGTGGAAATCATTGTCCCCGCCTTCTCTGGCATCCTGGCTGCAGAAACTACTCGCATTCACAGTTTGGAGAACCTGTTGGCTGACCTGAAACATGATGTTGGAACCCCCCGACAGACGTGGCTCCTCTGGGATACTTTCTACTACTCTTCTGACTTTCAGCCGGCCTTTGACCCCCCTCCCTCATGATACCCTCAGCAACTCCTCCCTCTGATATTGTTCCTATGCCTTCTGTTTCTTAATCTTTCCTATACCCCCGTGCTCTGGTAGTCCCCTGGACTTTAGGACTACAACAGTAGTTGGATTACACTCCTTCTACTGTTCATCCCTTGTTTGGACTGTTTCATTTTTTGATTTGTTTGTTCCCCCTGGTATCCATCCGCTTGAAAAACGTTTAAAAATATACCAATCTGTCTTTTTAGGCGGATACTAAATGGATACCCGTTAAAAATGTGTCTGTTTGTGACCATTTCGTCTCTGTGTCCGTTTTGCATGTCCATTTTCTTTTTTAGATAATTTTTTTTTGAAGAAGACGACTATAAATATGCTAGAGATATCATTATCTAAGGATTTATCCATTTGGAGCCAGCTTTCACAAGCAGAGGATCATTCCTGCGTACACTGAATTTCTGCCTGCTTGGAGCTAGCTTTCACAAGGAGAGCATCATTCCTGTCTACACTGAATTTCTGCTTACTTGGATCCAGCTTTCAAAGGAGAGGATCATTTGTGTCTACGCTCTTCAATTTAATGTCTGCCTGCTTGGAACCATGTTGCCTGCTCACGTCACTTTCAGTTTTGAATGCTTCATGCTGCGGATGCGCAGGAAGCAAATGCAACAGGAGAGAAAGTGTAGATGTCGTCGCTACAGGGTCTACCCCATAACATCGGCGAGGATGTCGCATGGCGTGCATTCCACACTGTATCAGGAGCTGCGTCTACACCCGGACAAATTCTTTGCTACTTGCGGATGTCTGTATCGAGCTTTGATGAACTGCTACAGTCCATCGCTTCCAGCATTCAATGGCAGGACACACACTTTCGCAGATCTGTGTCCCCAGAAGAGGGCCTTATGGTAACTCTGCAGTAAGTCTTGAATTTTTTAATCATAACCCCCACAAATTTGGCTCATCTCTTTTTTTTTTTATCTTCCAAATTATAATCTAACGTTTTTACTAGATTTTAATTTATTAAAATATTTTATTACATAGCATATATACACAGTACAATATTTTGGAAAAAATCTGTATATGAAGATATGTTTACCAAGGTTAATGTATATAGTTTTGCATTCATATTTTAATATTAATTATTCCTACAGTTGCTATGTTTGTTTTTTTTATTATTATTATCACTAGACCCATTCAGCTTGTACCAGAGGGAGTTGATGATGTTGTCAAAGCATGTGTAGTATTACACAACTTTCTTATGGACAGAGAGCCTCATGAAATAAACCCAGAGGAGATTGTGTCTACACTGGAAAGCTTGGAATCTTATGGACCAAGATCAGCAATTGTAGTAAAGCAGATGACGGACCAATTTGATGAATTTCTCCTTTCCAATGCTGGATGGGTTGATTGGCAAGAGTGGATGATTTGAACTATAATTTTTTTCATTATTATGTCTTTTAATGTGTGTACTTTTATTGTTTACTTTTCTTATTTTAGGAAAATCAATTATATTTTCATTTCATGTTTTATGTTGTTTTTTGATGTTTAATAAAATATTGTTGATGCTTTCGTCTTTTTTTTATACTGTCTTTCTGCGGCTCTGTAGATCATCCTCTGCTGTTGCCCAGGTGCGCAAGTGTGTGTGTACATTTTTTCTGGCACCCAGATTTCCCAGTAACTGATCAATACAGTGCCTTGCGAAAGTATTCGGCCCCATTGAACTTTTCAACCTATTGCCACATTTCAGGCTTCAAACATAAGGATATAAAATTTAAATTTTTTGGTGAAGAATCAACAACAAGTGGGATACAATCGTGAAGTGGAATTAAATTTATTGGATATTTTAAACTTTTGTAAAAAATAAAAAACTGAAAAGTGGGGCATGCCAAATTATTCGGCCCCCTTAAGTTAATACTTTGTAGCGCCACCTTTTGCTGCGATTACAGCTGCAAGTCACTTGGGGTATGTCTTTATCAGTTTTGCACATCGAGAGACTGAAATTCTTGCCCATTCTTCCTTAGAAAACAGCTCGAGCTCAGTGAGGTTGGATGGAGAGCATTTGTGAACAGCAGTTTTCAGCTCTTTCCACAGATTCTCGATTGGATTCAGGTCTGGACTTTGACTTGGCCATTCTAACACCTGGATACGTTTATTTGTGAACCATTCCATTGTAGATTTTGCTTTATGTTTGGGATCATTGTCTTGTTGGAAGATAAATTTCCGTCCCAGTCTCAGGTCTTTTGCAGACTCCAACAGGTTTTCTTCCAGAATGCTCCTGTATTTGGATTCATCCATCTTCCCATCAATTTTAACCATCTTCCCTGTCCCTGCTGAAGAAAAGCAGGTCCAAACCATGATGCTGCCACCACCATGTTTGACAGTGGGGATGGTGTTTTCAGGGTGATGAGCTGTGTTGCTTTTACGCCAAACATATCGTTTTGCATTGTGGCCAATAAGTTTGATTTTGGTTTCATCTGACCAGAGCACCTTCTTCCACATGTTTGGTGTGTCTCCCAGGTGGCTTGTGGCAAACTTTAAACGAGACTTTTTATGGATATCTTTGAGAAATGGCTTTCTTCTTGCCACTCTTCCATAAAGGCCAGATTTGTGCAGTGTACGACTGATTGTTGTCCTATGGACAGACTCTCCCACCTCAGCTGTAGATCTCTGCAGTTCATCCAGAGTGATCATGGGCCTCTTGGCTGCATCTCTGATCAGTCTTCTCCTTGTTTGAGATGAAAGTTTAGAGGGACGGCCGGGTCTTGGTAGATTTGCAGTGGTCTGATACTCCTTCCATTTCAATATGATCGCTTGCACAGTGCTCCTTGGGATGTTTAAAGTTTGGGAAATCTTTTTGTATCCAAATCCGGCTTTAATCTTCTCCACAACAGTATCACGGACCTGCCTGGTGTGTTCCTTGGTCTTCATGATGCTCTCTGCGCTTTAAACAGAACCCTGAGACTATCACAGAGCAGGTACATTTATACGGAGACTTGATTACACACAGGTGGATTATATTTATCATCATCAGTCATTTAGGACAACATTGGATCATTCAGAGATCCTCACTGAACTTCTGGAGTGAGTTTGCTGCACTGAAAGTAAAGGGGCCGAATAATATTGCACGCCCCACTTTTCAGTTTTTTATTTTTTACAAAAGTTTAAAATAACCAATAAATTTCATTCCACTTCACAATTGTGTCCCACTTTTGTTGATTCTTCGCCAAAAAATTAAAATTTTATATCTTTATGTTTGAAGCCTGAAATGTGGCAAAAGGTTGAAAAGTTCAAGGGGGCCGAGTACTTTCGCAAGGCACTGTAGATTTATTGATTTTCATATTGTGAGAAGGTGACTAGTAAGATTCTGGAAGGTCGCTATATCTCTCCCAGGTTCCTTAATTATGTGTGGTAGATCAGGTAAAAACCTGAGAGGGCTGTCTTTCATTAACCTCTTCCCCTCCTACTAGGGAGGAGCCTTCAACCACAGGTGGAAGTTGGGCCTCATTAAAGGCCTATAAAAGGTAGGCTAGTTCTCACCTTGGAACATTCCTGTACATGTTGTATTTGTATCTGCTTATCTTTGCTGCTGTAACACACTGAATTTCCCCATTGTGGGACTATTAAAGGACTATTATTATATTATTATTATTATTATTATTAATTATCTACTGAGCAGTTTCTGGGGGGAGAAAGGAGGAGCCGGGTTCTGTCTTTACACTGTGACAGTTGGTGAGACACTGCTATTGTTTTTGCCCTGTTTATGGACCGTGTGGCTGGAGCAAGCCACACGTACAGTTAGGGTATTTGTATAGTTAGTCGCTCAGACGAGCAGGTTTCTGTTACCGTTTTGCCTGACTGTAAAGGCTAATTTTTGTTTTGCCTAAAATAAAGGCACAGGGTAAAACCTGTTTACACCCGAATTTTTGTGTCTGTCTCTGATTGTCTGGGTCCGCTGCGGCTACCACTGAGCTTAGTCCCCCACAATATCTATACACACACACACACTGCATGTCCGACTTTATTTCCAGCGAAAAAAAACTGGATTCGCGGCGCAGAGGGTGTAAGCGCACACCAGGGGCATTGCTTTAAAAACCCATTCAAATGAATGTGTTTTTAAGCAATGCGTTGCTAACCTTTTGCTATCCAGTGCCTATAAGGTTTCCCAAGAGTTTCAGGCACATTCGCGGCGGATGGACTCCGGTGCAAGTGTGAACCCACCCTTACTACCTTTCCGTCTGGAATCCTTATTTTTTGAACGGAGAAAAAGTCCTGCAAGTCTGACTTTTCTCTCTGCACAAAAAAGTGGAAACCAGATGGAAGTGGCACAAACGGATACATGCGGATTACTTTTAAAACTCATTGAAATCAATGGGTTTTAAAATGGACCGTTCAAAATCAGATTTTGATGATTTTCAGACATTTCAAAAATTGATTTTGCGCAGATTGCTGAACACAGATGTGAACCCAGCCTGACACAGCTCTATACATGGGAAACAGGATATAAACATTTCTTATCAAGACAATCTGCTACTTATTGCAAATTCTCAGAGGATTCTCTGAACTGTTTATGCACATCCTTAACCCCTTCCCATTGCAGCCTGTTTTTGGCTTCCTAACAGAGCTCGATTTTTCAAATCTGACGTGTCACTTTATTCAGTAATAACTTAGGAACGCTTTAACTCTCCAAAGTGATTTTGAAAATGTTTATTCGTGACACATTTTACTTTGTCTTAGTGGTAAATTTTGGTTGACATGTTTTGTGTTCAGTTAGATTTCATAAATCTAATGTATCATATTTCTGCTTTATGTTGGCATTAAACTTTAATCACCCTTTAATTTTTTTATGGACATGTTATGGCTTACAAGTCAAACAGCAATTTTCAAGCACATTTCCAAAATCCATTTTCGAAGGGACTAATCCAGCCAGTGGCGTAACTAGGAATGGCTGGGCCCCAAGCCGCCGCCCCCAACCCCCCTAAGCCGCCGCCCCCAACCCCCCCCACACACACACAAACCGCATTCCTGCGCACACTATTATGCCCCATAGTGGCCCCTGCACACGGTATTATGTCCCATAGTGGCCCCTGCACACGGTATTATGCCCCATAGTGGCCCCTGCACACAGTATTATGCCCCATAGTGGCCCCTGCACACAGTTTGCCCCATAGTGGCCCCAGCACACAGTAGTTTGCCCCATAGTGGCCCCGACACACAGTAGTTTGCCCCATAGTGGCCCCTGCACACAGTAGTTTGCCCCATAGTGGCGCCTGCACACAGTAGTTTGCCCCATAGTAGCCCCTGCACACAGTAGTTTGCCCCATAGTAGCCCCTGCACACAGTAGTTTGCCCCATAGTGGCCCCTGCACACAGTTTGCCCCATAGTAGCCCCTGCACACAGTAGTTTGCCCCATAGTAGCCCCTGCACACAGTAGTTTGCCCCATAGTGGCCCCTGCACACAGTATTATGCCCCATAGGTGGACCACCCATGACACGATTATTATACTCTGGGGTCTTTTCAGACCCCAGAGTATAATGATCAGAGACCCAGGGGAGGAGAGAAACATAGAAAACACTGCAACTTACCTCTTCCTCGCTCCGGTGCACTCCCGTGCGCTACTTCGGCCATCTTCAATGTCGGACTGGATCTCGCGCGATCCAGGCCGGCGTCGCGATGCATAATGACGTCGGCTGACGTCTGGGATGTCACCAAACAGGCCCGAAGCCTGCGGAGCGGTGGATAGGTGAGTTACAGTGTTTTTTATGTTCGCTCACCTCCCCTGGGCCCCCGATCGTTATACTCCGGGGTCTCAAAAGACCCCGGAGTATAACGATAGCAGTGATTGTGGGGTTCGCGGTAGCGACTGCCACAGGGCTCCGGGCCCCGTAATGTTCCGGGCCCTGTGGCAGTCGCTACCACTGCTACCCCGGTAGTTACGCCCCTGAATCCTGCTATGAAGGGGTTTTGAAAGGTCCCTGTATTAGAAACACCCATAAATCACCCCATTTTCAAAATTTCATCTCTTAAATAAGCCAAAACAGCATATACAAAGTATCTTAACCCTATAAACAGGAATTAAGACAAAATGGAAGTAAAATTTACATGTTTCATTTTCTTTTACTAATATGTTCATATAGCCCTAGAATTAACACAAGGGGTTAAAGGAGAAAATACATCACACAATATGGTATGCAAGTTCTACCGACTACCATAGAACCCTACATGTGAATGTAAACTGATATATAGGCACACAGCAAGATGCAGAACAGAAGAAGTGCCAGTGAACTTTTTTGGAGGGCAGATTTTGATGCGATCAGTTTCAGGCACCATGTCGTATTTGCAGAGCCCTTGAGGTGCCAAAACAGTGGAAACCCCCATAAAGTGACCATTTTGGAAACTAGACCCCTCAAGGAATTTATCAAGGAGAAAAGTGAGTATTTTGACCCTACAGGTTTTTCACTGAATTTATTACCATTGGGATGTGAAAATGAAAATTTTTTTTCTGATAAAATGTCGCTTTAGCCCCAAATGTTTCATCTTCACAAAGGGTTAAAGGAGAATAACCAACTAACATTTTTCACCTGAACACCACAATACCCCATATGTGATAGTACACTGATGTTTGGGCATATGGCCGCACTTGAAACAGAACGCTAATTGGCTTTCGAGCTGCTAGTGGGAGAAAAGAACAGAAGGAGCAGAAACCTGTGCAGAACTTGTTAAATATCAACGGTGGGACCCAAAACCATTTTCCCTTTAGGTAAGGGGCTCACTTTGTTTAGTTGTGAAAAGTCACAACTAATGAATCAATATGTACAGATCATCTGTTAAGGCTGCATTTACTGGTAAATTCTTGCGGCTCCAAGTGTATCCATTGGTAGAAATGTTTCTAGAATATAGGTTATCCAAAAAAAGAGAAAGGACGTCCAACCAATAGTATATATACAGGCGGACGGTAATTGTCAGTCATAAATAAAAGGAGAGGATCTAAATTGCTTCCAGGTTTAGGGAAAATTAATGAATAAATAAGTACTATATAATGATCTTGCATCACATGATTTAAGAAGAAAATGTAACCCCTTAAAGACCAAGCCAAATTTAGTTTTTGCATATCTGTTTTTTCCTAGCTACCTTCCAAGAGCCATAATTTATTTTTTTTCTTTCAGTCTGCAGACTCACATGATGGCTTATTATTTGCGGGACAAGATGTACTTTGTGATGGCGCCATTCGATATCCTGTACAATGTACTGGGAAGCTGAAAAAAAATTCAGAATGAGGTGGAATTGGAAAAAAAAAGCATTTGTGCCAACTTCATAGGGTTTTAATTTTTACGGCATTCATTGCATAGTAAAAGTGACAGTGACTGTATTCTGTGGGTCAATACGAACATGATGTTACCAAATTTAGTTTAATCAAGTTTTGTTAAGATTTTCAAAAGTATAACAAGAGAGAAAGCAGTGTAAGATAACACATAGAAAAACAGCGGGCTGGGACCTAAGGCCCAAAGAGCATAATAGTCCAGGGAAGTGCGTCCACCAACAAACCCGGAACAATGATTATACAATATCAACTAAATAAGTCAGTGGGGGAAGACCCAAAAACAAGCATATAAAGCCACAGGGATTGAGGAAAGTAGGGCCAACTGGGGGGAGGGCGCGAGGGCACGACCACAAACCTTAATATACAGATCAAACACATTCTTCCAGAATGGTCGTATCCCCGCACAGTCCTACCAAATATGGAGAAGGGAACCTCTCTCCGTGCCGCAGTGCCAACGCCGATTGGACACACCAGGGTATCTCATATGGAGAAGATCTGAACAGCAATACCATGGGGTTAAAATTTTTAAATTCTTTCCTGCACACTGCACAGCAAGGGCAGCTTGTGAGTAAACAGGAAAGATCTGGACCAGTCAGCAGGAGCTATCGGTATCTGCAGGTCCCACGCCCAGGTGGTGGTGTACGGAGGGGCCCCTGAAGTGACCTCACCCAAGAAAATGCCATAAAGAAGGGATATGATTCGTTTGGGATGACCATTTGCAGCAGGGCCTTTTTCAGTGCGGTGGGGTCAGAGGAAAGAATGGCGGCAAGGAAAACTTGCGAATAAAGCAAAGGAGCTGGTATTCCAGCTAAGACAGAGGGAGGCCTGGATTGGATGCTCTCAGCTGATCAAGAGAAGGGAGAGGACCCAACTCTAATACACTGCACAGTCTCACATCATCCCTGTCAGACCAGCACAAAAAGCAACAGGAGGAGCAGCCAGGGGGAATCTTTGGATTGTGGAACAGCAGGGGTGCCAGTAGGACAATAGAGGTGCCAGTAGGAACTGCTGCAGTCCCCTAAGGTAAAGTATTGGTGGCTTGTGAGGAGGGAGGCTGCTTGGCAGGCAACATTGCTGGAGCTGGCTGAATAGTAACCAGGGGCAGCAGGGTTCAGGGGCCTCTGCTGCAAGATATTCTGTCCAGGTGTCCTGGGCATAGCAGGGGAAAACACGGCCGGGGACATTGGCAGGGATGGCCATTCAGGGTCAGAGGCTGTCCCTGATGCCGGTGATGACAGCATGGTGCAGGGTTCCCTGCGATGGGAGGCCCCCATCGGGAACACTCATTCTGGGCCATGGGTAGAAAAGGCTGTGCCCCTGTGTCGAGCAGGTGTCCTATTGTGAGCTCCGGGGACGTGACAGGTCCCAAGGTGAAGGAGCCAGTGGACAGCAAGGTAAGGGTACGCGAGGGGAGTCCGGCGCCATCTTGGACTTACCCCAGTGTTGCCGAAGAAGCGATGGAATGCCTGGATGAAGGTGAGAGAAAGGCGGCATGGAGGAAGACCGGGACAATCCTCTCTTCGTTCTCCCCATCCTGGGGTAAGTAACCTGGGGTCTGCTGCTGCAATTTTGGGTTCCAGAAGTGTCAAGGGCCGGAGAGGAGGTGAAACACAGTGGAGTGAGGACCAGGCAACGCCCCCGTGATAGCGAATTTATATACACAACTTTTTCATATTTAAAAGTACGGAGCTGGGTATGGCGTCTTTTTATGTGGGAGAAGATGACATTTTTATTGATATCATTTGGGGAAAGATCTGATCGTTTGATCACTTTTTATTCAATTTTTTAAAGAGGCAAAGTGTTGAAAAAAAAAAATCGCCATTTGGCTATTTAGATTTTTTCTTCAATAGGCTCCCGGCTGTCATGGCAACTGATTGTCGCCCTCCGATGACATTCTGGAGGGCGGCGATTGGTAACAGATGGCTAAAGTGTTAGCTGTGATCAGTGTCGGCACCCATCGCAGTTGTTAGCAGCGGGTGTCGGCTGTATTATACAGCCAGCATCTGCAGTGTATGGAGAGAGCTCAACTCCTGAGCCTTGTCTATACAGCCCCATACGACCTAGAATGTACTATTACACTCTTGGTTGTTAAGGGGTTAAATTGTTATCAAACTTGGCAATATAAAAATCTGTATTGAAAATTAAAAGTGTGATCATAGGAAATAGGATAAAAGGACAAAGGGGTTGTCCAGGATAAAATCGGAATTAACCCCTAAACTAACCCCCTCCCCCTGCCTAACTTCTAATTTACTTCTATTAAAAAAAAAATAAAATCTATAATTACCCATCACATGACTGCCCCAGGGACACTTTCTGATATTCCGGTGACGTTCCGTTTTACTGCTTCCTAAACGGAACGTCACCAAAACACCCCCCCCACCAACCCCGTCAATGTGTTTTCCTGTCCGGGAACGGCTCCTCCCCTCTTCCTATCAGCAAGTGCCTGCGACACATACGCAGTAGAGATGGCACTCCATCTCTACTGCGCAGGCGTCACAGGTACTTCCGGTCTGTGCATGAGCTAGGAGAGTGGAAGAGAAGCGTCTCCAGCCTGCACACAGTGAAGGAGAAAGGAGGAGCTGTCTCCCAGAGAGGAAAACAGGTAAATATGATGCGATGGGCGTGGCTAGTAGTGGGCGGGATAGCTTAGCTATGGAGACAGGGAGGGGGGAGTAAAAGAGTGAGAGAGGAGGGGGAGCAGTGAGAAGGAGGTAGTGTGGAAGGTACACAGGAAGGTAAACAGCAGGAAGTTACACCATGTAAACAAATGCAGAGGATGCCAGGAGCTCCCACAGACACCCAGAAATCACTCAAAACACTGCTAAAGGTATACAGTATGGGTATACTTACAGGTTCATCTCAATAAATTAGAATATATTTGAAACGTTTATTTATTTCAGTGATTAGATTATAAACGTGACCTATATTTTCTAGATTCTTGACACACAGAGTGTTCTAAATGTTGATTATGGATTACAGGTAATGAAAACGCAAATCTAAGAACATTAGAATATTGTGAAAAAGTTCAGTATTGTAAATTCAGTGTGTCACCTGCCAAGGTTTCCTAAGCCTTTAACCGCTTCTCACCAGAGGAATTTTTCGATTTTCGTTTTTGACTACCCCCCCCCCCCTTCCAAACACCATAACCTTTTTATTTTTCCGCTCTCAGAGCCATATGAGGGCTTAATGTTTGCAGGACAAATTTTTCTTCATGATGCTACCATTAGTTATTCTGTACAATGTACTGGGAAGCTGGAAAAAATTTCAGAATGGGGTGGATTTGAAGAAAAAGTGCATTTGTGCGACTTTCTTACGGGCTTCGTTTTTATGGCGTTCACTGTACAGCCAAAATGAAATGTTACCTGTATTCTATGTTTTGGTACGATTCCAGGGATACCAAATTGATATGGTTTTATTTACATTTTAACTCCTTAACAAAAATCCAAAACTGTGCAAAAAAAAAATTTTTTTTTTGAAAGTCGCCATATTCTGACGCCCGTAACTTTTTTTTTTTATATTTCTGTGTACAGGGATGCATAGGGCATATTTTTTTGCAGGACCAGGTCTACTTTTTAGTTATTTTGGAGAACTGCTATTGCTTTGATCACTTTTTATTCAAATTTTTATCAGAGGCAAAAACTGTGAAAAAATGGCAGTTTGGCACTTTTGATTTTTTTTTCCCACTGCGGTGTTTACTGTATGGGAAAAATATTTTTATAGATTTGTAGACCGGGTATTTTTGGACACAGGGATACCTAATGTGTATGTTTTTTACAGTATTTAAGTACTTTTATATGTGTTCTAGGGAAAGGGGCGTGATTTGAACTTTTAATTTTTTTTTATTTTTTATATATTTTTTTTTCCTTTTTTTACATTTTTTTTTTTTTTTGGATTTATTAGCCCCCTAGGGGTCTTGAACCCCAGGGGGTCTGACGACTAATGCAATGCATAACAATGCTAATGCATTGCAAAAAAACGGCATTAGCGCAGGCACCAATCGCGGGAATTAGCGCTGGGTCTCTGCTGTATAAAACAGCAGAGATTCGGCGGCTATGGCGGCCTCACGGCTCCTGAGCGGCCGCCATCTTTAAACACCCGATATCCGGCGTACTATTATGGCGGATGTCGAGAAGGGGTTAAATGGTCCCTCAGTCTGGTTCAGTAGGACACACAATCATGAAAGACTGCTGATTATGAATTGAATTACTGAAATGAATGAACGTTTCAAAGATATTCTAATTTATTGAGATGCACCTGTATTAACCCATTACTAGGTGTAACAGACCTTTTTTTAAAAAAAAGATTTTTTGCCTGGAAAACCCCTTTAACTAAATAATAAATAAATGGATGTGGCTTTGTGGCAAAATTTAAAGGGATAGTTAGGTTTATTATTGGTACTTTACATATAGCGATAGATGATTATAGAATAAAATGAAAGTGGATATTAACAGTAATTAGGGAGAGGGTTTGTTGATTGAAATATATATTGCGACAGAATAAAATATGTAAAATAACATAGTTCTATATAAATATTATATAAAATAACATAGTTTTTATACAAATAGATAGGTAATAGGAAAACAGATGAAATTTACCTTATGAAATTTGCATTTCCTGGAGTCCGGAGGCAGTATACACATGGGGATCCTAGATACAATTAGAAGAGACAGGTTAACAAGCAATAATCATTAATTAAACAATTAAGGCCCTCCTACAGGTGCATCTCAATAAATTAGAATTTCTTTGAAGCGTTCACTCATTTCAGCGATTCAGTAATTCAGTTCATAATCAGCATCTTCCATGATTGTGTGTCCTACTGAACCAGACTGATTGACCATTTAAAGGCTTAGGAAACCTTGGTAGGTGACACACTGAATTTACAATACTGAACTTTTTTACAATATTCTAATTTCCTTAGATTTGGGTTTTCATTACCTGTAATCCATAATCAACATTTACAGAAATAAAACACTTGAAATAGAACACTCTGTGTGTAAAGAATCTAGAAAATATAGGAGGTCACTTTAATTTAATTACTGAAAGAAATAAACGTTTCAAAGATATTCTAATTTATTAAGATGCATCTGTATAAGAGGACCGCCGCCCTACTCAGCCTCAGTATGGTGCCCAAGCAATAAGCAACAAATAGGACGAGTAACTTGTACTGCCTCCGAACTCCAGAAAATGTAAATTTTATCTTTCGTGTTCGTCTGTTGGCAGTACACACATGGGAACTTACAAAGCAAAACTACTTGGGTGGGAAATTTGTTACCTCCTTGAACACCACCTGACTGAGGGGTGACCCCTCACAGACCATTATGTCCAACCTGTAGTGTTTAAAAAAAAAAATGTAGTAATGAATGACCATGTTGCTACTTTGTATATTTTGTTGTATATTTTGGTGCAACAGTACCCTGCCAAACTCTGCCCTGATGTTGAAATGACTCGAGTAGAGTATGCCTTCACAGATTCCAGTGAGGGTTGTTCTGTGATGAAACAGCAGCTCCTAATGGAGTCTTTGATCCATCTTGCTATTGTTGATTTGCTGGTTTTGCAGCCTTTGGCTCTGCCAAGAAACTAACCGAACACGGATTCTGATTAATAACTGAAAAACTTGCAAATAAGACCAATGGATCTTCTTACATTCAATGTATGTCAAATCATTTTTTTTTTTTATCATTTCCACAATGAGGCCTGAAAACAGGTAAGGTTATTTCCTGATTCATGTCAGGAGAAACTTTTTGAATAAATTCTGGTGATGTTCTCATGGTCACAGAGTGCTCTCCGATTTGTAGATCTGAATTTCGAGAGAACTTGAAATTCATTAATCCTCCGGGCTAACATACAGTCATATGAAAAAGTTTGGGCACCCCTATTAATCTTAATCATTTTTAGTTCTAAATATTTGGGTGTTTGCAACAGCCATTTCAATTTGATATATCTAATAACTGATGGACACAGTAATATTTCAGGATTGAAATGAGGTTTATTGTACTAACAGAAAATGTGCAATATGCATTAAACCAAAATTTGACCGGTGCAAAAATTTGGGTACCCTTATCATTTTATTGATTTGAATACTCCTAATTACTTTTTACTGACTTACTGAAGCACAAAATTGGTTTTGTAACCTCACTGAGCTTTGAACTTCATAGCCAGGTGTATCCAATCATGAGAAAAGGTATTTAAGGTGGCCAATTGCAAGTTGTTCTCCTATTTGAATCTCCTCTGAAGAGTGGCATCATGGGCACCTCAAAACAACTCTCAAATGATCTGAAAACAAAGATTGTCCAACATAGTTGTTCAGGGGAAGGATACAAAAAGTTGTCTCAGAGATTTAACCTGTCAGTTTCCACTGTGAGGAACATAGTAAGGAAATGGAAGACCACAGGGACAGTTCTTGTTAAGCCCAGAAGTGGCAGGCCAAGAAAAATATCAGAAAGGCAGAGAAGAAGAATGGTGAGAACAGTCAAGGACAATCCACAGACCACCTCCAAAGAGCTGCAGCATCATCTTGCTGCAGATGGTGTCACTGTGCATCGGTCAACAATACAGCACACTTTGCACAAGGAGAAGCTGTATGGGAGAGTGATGCGAAAGAAGCCGTTTCTGAAAGCACGCCACAAACAGAGTCACCTGAGGTATGCAAAAGCACATTTGGACAAGCCAGCTTCATTTTGGAAGAAGGTCCTGTGGACTGATGAAACAAAGATTGAGTTGTTTGGTCATACAAAAAGGCGTTATGCATGGCGTCAAAAAAACACAGCATTCCAAGAAAAACACTTGCTACCCACTGTAAAATTTGGTGGAGGTTCCATCATGCTTTGGGGCTGTGTGGCCAATGCCGGCACCGGGAATCTTGTTAAAGTTGAGGGTCGCATGGATTCAACTCAGTATCAGCAGATTCTTGAGAATAATGTACAAGAATCAGTGACGAATTTGAAGTTACGCCGGGGATGGATATTTCAGCAAGACAATGATCCAAAACACAGCTCCAAATGTACTCAGGCATTCATTCAGAGGAACAATTACAATGTTCTGGAATGGCCATCCCAGTCCCCAGACCTGAATATCATTGAACATCTGTGGGATAATTTGAAGCGGGCTGTCCATGCTCGGCGACCATCAAACTTAAGTGAACTGGAATTGTTTTGTAAAGAGGAATGGTCAAAAATACCTTCATCCAGGATCCAGAAACTGATTAAAAGCTTCAGGAAGCGACTAGAGGCTGTTATTTTTGCAAAAGGAGGATCTACTAAATATTAATGTCACTTTTCTGTTGAGGTGCCCATACTTTTGCACCGGTCAAATTTTGGTTTAATGCATATTGCATATTTTCTGTTAGTACAATAAACCTCATTTCAATCCTGAAATATTACTGTGTCCATCAGTTATTAGATATATCAAATTGAAATGGCTGTTGCAAACACCCAAATATTTAGAACTAAAAATGATTAAGATTAATAGGGGTGCCCAAACTTTTTCATATGACTGTAGTTGTGGCCACAACAAGGTTTTAATGAGATATCTTTCCAGCTTGCTTGAAGAATGGGCTCACATGGGGAACCTCTTATGACTTTCCAGACCAGTGGTAAATCTCATGCTGGGACTGGCTTATGTACTACCTGATTTATATTTCTGATTGCCTTAAAGAATTTCCTCACGAGATGGCTGGAAAAGACTGACTGTAGTTGTGCATTGATGGCTGTGAAAATGGACCTTCAGAGTGTTTGATTCTAGGTCTTCTTGTAGCAATTGAAGGATAAATGGAATGACTTCTGGACTTGCGTAATTGGAGGAGCACCAGGATTTATAGATATTCACACTCTATTTCCTACTGAGACGGTAAAGTGTCCTTATGCAGACCTCCAAGTTGCTACTACAGCATCCACAAGGCCAGAATTTTTTTTTTTTTTAAAGGCTTCCCTGTCAGTCTTCAAAACTCAATTGTAGACTGTGAAGTTGTGCATGGAAGAGCACTTTCTGGAGAAATGGGTCTTTTCGGACTGGAAGTTTCCAGAATCTGCCTTTCAAAGGATATAATGTGAAAGAAAAAGACCATGCTCGACAGGCCATTACGGCATTACTGCAGTTGCCTCTGTTTTCTCATCCAGAATTTTCCTCAGGATCTTTGGGATGGAAAAACATAAATCAGATCATTGGACTAGTTTATTGACCGATCATCTATCACTTCCGGGTTTCTTTTTGGATATAGGAACCAAAACCTGTTGGTTTTTGCATTGTGCCATGGCGCCAGTGTATCTGAGGATGACCCATCTTCTGGGTAGACTCCTTGAAGACATTCTGGATTAAAACCCTCATTCTCCTGGGTTTAAGACTTTTGACAGTTGTTGACTCCTGTAGGCTCCTTATATGTTTTTGTAATAAACGGAGACTAGGTTGTCTTGTACCAGGACCTTGTGGTTCGTCAGGAGTGGTTGGAAGTGATGCAGTGCTGGCATGATGGCTTCCAGTCCTTTTATGTTGGCAAAGAGAGTATTCCCTGGATGACCATGGCTGTGGAATCATTTCCAATCTAAGTTGCACAGAGGAGATAGAGAGAATTCCTTGCCCATGTGGGCTGGCTTCCTAATCCCATATTGTTATAATGTTTGTTTGCAGACATCTTATGTGGGATTTTATAAAAGAAAAGAAAAATTTGTGTCACTTCCTTGATAATTTTATTTCTCTCTGGAGAGAGTTTCACCTTCATGGAGTATGAATTGAGCAGGAATCCCTGCTCCTCTAGAATCTTCAAATTCATCCAAAAATGAGTAAGATACAGTTCCCTTGAGGGGGATATAAGGAGCCCATTGTCCAGGTGTGGTATAACTGTGAATCCCTGTAGATGTAACGCTGCTGTAAGAACTATAGCGACCTTCATGAAGACTGGAGGAACTAAGGTGATCCCAAATGGAAGACATCTGAACTGGAAATGTAACATTCTTGTTCCCTTCTATATGGTAATTCCCAGCAAATAGTGATTAACTTGCCAAACTGGAATATGCAGGTATACATGTGGAGGTGTAATGTCTCTGCCTGTTCGGGTCTCTTCGCCACCCTCCGCTCTCACGCTGTGGTGCAGGAGGCATGTTCAGTTTGATTCCGTGCTTAAGGTTCTTGTTGCTCAGTTTGAACACTGTCCTAGTACTTCTTCTCTGTAATTGAATTTCAGCCACACCCGTGTGGCCTTGCCTGTGTGATTGACAGCCTGTCTACCAATCAAGTCTGGGGCAGGTCCTGGACTTCCCATATACAGGTCATCAGTCCACACAGGTTTGCTGGCTATTACTCTGTCCTGTGACTTTGTCCTTGCTAGCTTCCTACTTGCTCTTACTGTATTATTTCTGACCTCTGACCTTTGGCTTCCCTTGTGTCTACTCCTTTGGATTATAATTTTGTACTGCTTTGTCTCTCTGGCTGTGACCCTTGGCTTGCTGACTTCGCTTCTGTGTTGTTTTGGCTTGTTCTGTGTGTCACTTATTCAGAGAAGGGATTGCCTCCAAGTTGTCGGCTGTCACCTAGGACAGTGAGGCAAGTAGGCAGGGACAGGGGCTGGGTCTAGTTTAGGGCTCACTGTCTCTGTCTTTCCCTTCCTCCCAGGTTTCTGCAGCAGCATTGGGGAATTGCTCAACTAGCAATTCCCTTACAGGGGGGTTGATTGAGGACACAAAAGTTTCCCTTTGGATAACTGTCATCCCTGAATCCATGGTCTCTATTTTGAGCTCTTTTTGTAAGGGAGTTGAAAGTTGAGCAATTCCCCAGTGCTGCTGCTGAAACCTGGGAGAAGGGAAAGACAGAGACAGCGAGTCCTTAATTTGACCCAGCCCCTGTCTCTACCTACTTGCCTCAACTGTCCTAATGACAGGGACAACTAGGTGATAGTCCCTTTTTGAAATAAGTGTAAACACAGAACACGGACAAGACAACACAACACAGAAGAGGAGTCAGAAAGCCAAGGGTCAAAGCCAGAGAGACAAAGCAGTACCAAATCGTAATCCAAAAGAGTAGTAACAAGAAAAAACAAAGATCAGAAGTCAGTAAATACAATACAATAGCAAAGAGAACAGCTAGCAAGGACAGAGTCACAATAGCCAGCAAACATGTGTGGGCTGATGACCTGTTTATAGGAAGTCCAGAACCCGCCCCAGGCTCGATAGGCTGTCAATAACACAGGTAAGACTAAGATTAACTATTTGAGGATCAGCGGGAAACAAGGTAAGAGACGGGTGTAGTGGAAAATCAATTCAGAGATGAGAGAATAGGGCAGTGTTCAGACAGAGCAACAAGAACCAAAAGCAAGGAATCATAACTGAAAATGCCTCCTGCGCTGCAGTGTGTAAGTGGAGGGTGGCGCAAAGGCCCGAACAGGCAAAGATGTTACACTTTTTTACTGGAGCTTACTGAGATATATCAGATCTATGACCAACCCCATTTGTTGTCAGGTTTTGAACTAGGAAAACTCTGCAATACACTCCTTTTTCTTGTTGAGTGCATGTGACTGTCTCTAATGCAGCTTTCTCCACAAATTCATGCACTGACTGAAGGAGGACGGAGTTTGCTTGATTGATAAGAAATTCTGTCCACTTGAAATGCTTGGAACTCCAGAGAGTGACCTCTATTTAGTGTAGAAGATTCCCCTCTTGAGGAATCTGCAACAATATGAAAAAGGAAGAAACTCAGTCTCTCTCCTGCTGGTGGTGATGGAAACCTTTGTGTCATAGCTAAGAATTTGTAGTAATCTGCTTCCTTCTGAATTTGGAAGGGGAACTAATGCGCTGCCTACACCCTTTCAGGTAACTTGGAATCTCCATAAACTGTATAGCAAACAGATTATCTGACTGAAAAAAGGCAAAGTACAAAAAATGATACATCTCCTTTCCATAATGTGATCCATAATGCTCTACTGGCAGTGTTAGAGGCTACCCCGCCTTTAGAGGCACTAGCCATTGATATAAAGGAGATGGCTATTTTGCAAGCAGATGCAAGATATAACTTTATAAATATATGGAGACCTTCAAGGAGAGAGAGAGGGAGACAGACAGACTCCCACTGCAGGAAATACAGATTTCCTAGATAATACAGCAACCGGGAGGTTCATTTTAGGAACTGAATCCCACTGATTAATAAACTATGGATCAATAGACTTAAACCTTGTGCCAGGTTTAACCCATTCTTTCCTCAGAATCCAGTGAGGACAGAATGGCATGGGAACCCTTTCTCTCTAGTAACAGAAAAAAACAAAAAAACTGAACACTTTGCACCAGATGCAGAAGAGGAGGACTGTATAGTAACTGTGTAACATACTGTAATAGTAACATTATTATCAGAAGAGGGTTTTTTTTTTTGTTGTTGCAAATTTGCAAAATCTAGTATTTATACTAGATATCTGAACTGATATATATGTGGAACTGATATATATATATGTGCAAACCTGTATTGAATACATCCTCCTTTACATCAGCCTCCTATTTTCAGGCACGGAGATATCATGTAACATCCTGAATCAAAACATTAGTCTTCAACATACAGTACAGACCAAAAGTTTGGACACACCTTCTCATTCCAAGAGTTTTCTGTATTTTCATGACTATAAAAATTGTAGATTCACACTGAAGGCATCAAAACTATGAATTAACACATGTGGAATTATATACTGAACAAAAAAGTGTGAAACAACTGAAAATATGTCTTTTATTCTAGGTTCTTCAAAGTATCCACCTTTTGCTTTGATTACGGCTTTGCACACTCTTGGCATTCTCTTGATGAGCTTCAAGAGGTAGTCACCTGAAATGGTTTTCACTTCACAGGTGTGCCCTGTCAGGTTTAATAAGTGGGATTTCTTGCCTTATAAATGGGGTTGGGACCATCAGTTGTGTTGTTCCGAAGTCATTTGGATACACAGCTGATAGTCCTACTGAATGGAGTGTTAGAATTTGTATTATGGCAAGAAAAAAGCAGCTAAGCAAAGATTAACGAGTGGCCATCATTACTTTAAGAAATGAAGGTCAGTCAGTCGGAAAAATTGGGAAAACTTTGAAAGTGTCCCCAAGTGCAGTGGCCAAAACCATCAAGCGCTACAAAAAAATTGGCTCACATGAGGACCGCCCCAGGAAAGGAAGACCAAGAGTCACCTCTGCTGCGGAGGATAAGTTCATCTGAGTCACCAGCCTCAGAAATCGCAGGTTAACAGCAGCTCAGATTAGAGGCCAGGTCAATGCCACACAGAGCAGAGTTCTAGCAGCAGACACATCTCTACAACAACTATTAAGAGGAGACTGTGTGCAGCAGGCCTTCATGGTAAAATAGCTGCTAGGAAACCACTGCTAAGGACAGACAACAAGCAGAAGAGACTTGTTTGGGCTAAAGAACATAAGGAATGGACATGAGACCTGTGGAAATCTGTGCTTTGGTCTGATGAGTCCAAATTTGAGATCTTTGGTTCCAACCACCGTGTCTTTGTGCGACGCAGAAAAGGTGAACGAATGGACTGTACATGCCTGGTTCCCACCGTGAAGCATGGAGGAGAAGGTGTGATGGTGTGGGGGTACTTTGCTGGTGACACTGTTGGGGATTTATTCGAAATTGAAGGAATACTGAACCAGCATGGTTACCACAGAATCTTGCAGCGGCATGCTATTCCATCCGGTTTGCGTTTAGTTGGACCATCATTTATTTTTCAACAGGACAATGACCCCAAACACACCTCCAGACTGTGTAAGGGCTATTTGACCAAGAAGGAGAGTGATGGGGTGCTATGCCTGATGACCTGGCCTCCACAGTCACCAGACCTGAACCCAATCGAGATGGTTTGGGGTGAGCTGGACCGCAGAGTGAAGGCAAAAGGGCCAACAAGTGCTAAGCATCTCTGGGAACTCCTTCAAGACTGTTGGAAGACCATTTCAGGTGACTACCTCTTGAAGCTCATCAAGAGAATGCCAAGAGTGTGCAAAGCAGTAATCAAAGCAAAAGGTGGCTACTTTGAAGAACCTAGAATATAAGACATATTTTCAGTTGTTTCACACTTTTTTGTTAAGTATATAATTCCACATGTGTTAATTCATAGTTTTGATGCCTTCAGTGTGAATCTACAATTTTTATAGTCATGAAAATACAGAAAACTCTTGGAATGAGAAGGTGTGTCCAAACTTTTGGTCTGTACTGTATACAGGTAGATTCAGCCATAGATTTACACATACTATATACTTATACATGCTATATGCTATCCAGTAATGGACTTGTACATACTATATACCATTTAGAAATGGACTTGTACATGCTATATACTATTCAGTAATGGGCTTGTACATGCTATATACCATTCAGTAATGGACTTATACATGCTATATACCCTTCAGTATATACCATTCAGCAATGGATTTATACATGCTATATACTCTTCAGTATATACCATTCAGTAATGGACTTATACATGCTATATACCATTCATCTGCCTTTGTTCAGATAGTGTCCGTATGCTATATAAAAAAGGCATTGCATATAAAAAAAACACAGCAAGGGACTCTCCCTTTACCATAGCAGACTAGCAGGGTTGATAAGGCCTCATCCTTGACATTACTTACTGCCAGGGCCAGTTTTAGACAAAGTGGGGCCCTGGGCCAAATTAAAAGCGGGGCCCCAAATGCTGATATGCAAACAACACCATCGTCTTGCAGTGGCAACCCCTATAATAACACCTCCTTTCTGCCAACAAAAAAGTAATAACAAACCCCATTTTACCACACACAATTCAGATGAGCACCTTTGTACCGCCTAATAGATTTTTGCACCCAGTCATCAGTTATTATAACGCCTCCTTATAAATAATAGTCTCTGCTTATAAATAATATTATACCTTTATCTGTAATAGCTCCCTTATAAATGATAAATAGTGCCCTGTATCAGTAATATTCCCCCTTATCAGTAACAGTCACCACGTAAAAATAATACTGCTCCCTTATTAATAATAGCCCCCTCATAAATAATAGTTATCCTTATAAATAATAGTTCCCATTATCACTAATAGTCCCCTTTATAAATAATCCCACTTAACAATTATACCCACCTTATAAATAGTTTCCCTCTTATAAATAATAGCTCCCCCTTATAATGGATGGCTTATATATAATAGTTCCCCCTTATAAATAATAGCCCGTCTTATAAATAATAGTTCCCCCTTATAATAGCCCCCTCATATTTAAGTTTCCCAATTATATATAGTAACCCAACCTTATATATAATAGTTCTTCGTTATACAGTGTCGGACTGAAGGCCTTAGGCCCACTAGAGGAACTTGTTCTGGGGCCCCACCCAACAGCTTCCTGCTAATAGCCTACATCACGGCTCCTTCACTGAAGTCTTACATATGTGCTGACTATCCGGTGTTACTGAGTATGTTCCCAGTATAGTCAGCCCCTATAATACTGTGCAGGCCCCAATAACTCCATGGAGCACTACATGGCCATGGAGCACTACACGCATGTGCAAGATTATAGTGAGGGAGCTGTGATGCAGACATAGCACAGAGGGCTGCCAGCAGGAATTTTGAGGCCCCCCCACAGTATAATGCTCCACATGGTATATAATGCTCCACGGTATAAAATGCTCCCCTGAGCCCTCCACAGTTTCCCCACATGGTATATAATGCTCCATAGTGGACCTACACAGTATAAAATGCTCCCCTGAGCCTCCCATAGTGGCCCCACATGGTATATAAGGCTCCACACAGTATACTACCTCTTAGTAGCCCCAGACAGTACAATATGCTCCCCAGCAGCCCCACACAATATAATATGCACAGTATAATATGCATCCTACAGTGCCCCCCCAGTATAATGCTCCACAGTGGCCTAACACAGTATAACATGCTCCACAATGGCCTCCACACAGTATAATATGCTGCCCAGAGGGGTTCCCCCAGTATAATGCTCCACAGTGGTTTCCCACAGTATAATGCTCAACAATGGCCCCACAGAGTATAATATGCTCCCGAGAAGCCCCACACAATATAATAAACTTCACAGTGGCCCCACAAAGTATAACAGGCTCCCCACACTGCCCCTTCCCCCTAGTATAAAGCTCCACAGTGGCCCATAGTATAATATGCTCCCCAGAGGACCCCCCCTAGTATAATGCTCCACAGAGCCCCCCCAGTATTTTGCTCCACAGTGGCCCCACGCAATATATTATGCTCCCCGGAGTGTCCCCCCAGTGTAATGCTCCACAGCAGGCCCCAGGCAGTATAATATACACCCCAGAGGGCCCCCTAGTATAATGCTCCTTAGTTCACCCCTGAATAATGCCCCACAGTGGTGACACGCAATATAATATGCTCCAGAATGGCCTCCACACAGTATAATATACTGCCCAGAGAGGTTCCCCCAGTATAATGCTCCACAGTGGCCCAAAACAGTATAATATGCTCAGGGCCGGTTTTAGATAAAGTGGGGCCCCGGGCAAAATTAAAAGTGGGGCCCCAAATGTTGAAATATTGTACCTACTACATAGTCACATTCTGTTAATGTGATGTGCTGCAGTGCTTACAGGGATGTTCCTAAGGTCTTTAAGGCCGGGGCCCCCCACATTGTGAAAACGCAACATTTTACAGTACCTGCAAAGTGGAGGGGATTCTGACTAATCCCATACACGCATTGCATAAAAAAAAAATCTGCAGCGGAAAAGCTGCGTTTTCACAGCATGTCAATTATACCTTCATAAATGCTGGTGTTTTCTGTAAAGGTATAATAGGTACAGAAAGTCCACAGAGGAAAACTCTGAGATCGATTGCAATGAAAAACGCTGCAGAAAAAAAACGCAATGCGTTTCCGCCGCAGTCTTTTCCGCAGCATGCGGCCTTAGCATAAAGGGGTTGTTTCATTTGTTTGTAAATTTTTTTTGCATAGCCAAACTAGTTGCTTGTGACCCTTTATAAATCAGGTGCACAAGTAACAAGGCATATGCCTTTTCCTACACACAATTAAAAAAATGTATATACATACAGAATTATCAAATAGGACCACTATACCAGGACTAAATACTGTCACGTCACCCGCTGACCGCTATACCAGGACTAAGTATTGTCACGTCACCTGCTGACTGCTATTACCAGGACTAAATACTGTCACGTCACCCGCTGACCACTATACCAGGACTAAATATTGTCACGTCACCTGCTGACTGCTATACCAGGACTAAATACTGTCACGTCACCCGCTGACCACTATACCAGGACTAAATATCGTCACGTCACCTGCTGACTGCTATACCAGGACTAAATACTGTCACGTCACCCGCTGACCACTATACCAGGACTAAATATCGTCACGTCACCTGCTGACTGCTATACCAGGACTAAATACTGTCCCACGTCACCCGCTGACCACTATACCAGGACTAAATATCGTCACGTCACCTGCTGACTGCTATACCAGGACTAAATACTGTCACGTCACCCGCTGACTGCTATACCAGGACTAAATATCGTCACGTCACCTGCTGACTGCTATACCAGGACTAAATATTGTCACGTCACCTGCTGACTGCTATACCAGGACTAAATACTGCCACGTCACCCACTGACCACTATACCAGGACTAAATGCTGTGACGTCACGTCACCTGCTGACTGCTATACCATGACTAAATACTCCCACTCTTTCCATAATGCTTGTGATATAAATACTGCCACATCACCCACTGACCACTATACCAGGAAATGCTGTGGCGCCCCCCCCCCACCCCTTAAACAAAATAAATAATATCCCCGCCCCTTTCCCATAATGCCTTTTGATTTAAATACTGTCACATCAGCCCCTTACTGCCAGATTCCCCTCTGTCCTCATAGTATAATCCACAAATAGCGGCTTTTACTTATAATGTTCCCCTCATAGCGCCAAACACTTCACTACAATCAGAGTTACTGCATTCCCCATCTTGAGAACACAACTACCCCCTTTTATTTGCAGATGCCCCCTCATAATTCCAGCCAGCAATTAACCTCTTCCTGCCCTGCACTGTAATAGTATGCTGCAGTAAGCAGTTTGTTCCTAGGTCTACACTTTGCAGAGACTGTAAAATGATCGTTTATGCCACGTGGGACCCCGGCCTTAAGGCCAAGGCCCCACTTTGTGGAAAAGCAGCTTTTTTTGTTGCAGATTTTGCTTCAGTTTTTTGAGCCAAAGCCAAGTAGGGCTATAAAAGGATTGTGAAATATCTAGGAAGCTTCTTACACTTCTCCCTTCTGCTCAATCCACTCCTGGCTTTGGCTCAAAAAACAGCAACAAAATCTGCAACAAAAAAATCCGCTTTTCTGTAACGTGAAACACAGTGTTTATAGCTGCTGCAGAAACGTGCGGGAATTTCCACATATATTTACCGTAATAGGGGAAGAAAGTGCAGAGAAAAATGCATCAAAAGCTCAATGAAAAACGCTGTGGGAAAAAAAAAAACAATGTGTTTTTGCTGCTTTTTATCTCCTGTGCTTTTTAGCTGCGTTTTGTTGTGTTGGGGCTAATCCTTAAAGGGGTTGTCCAGGAATTACAGGTTTCTGCAAGGAACCCGGGGAAGGTGAAAAATAAAAGCCACACTCACCTGTCCCTGATCCTCCCACCCCTGTCTGGTCTAGCGGCACACCGGGGCTTGTTCCAGTGGCAGTTCTCACCACACGTAACCGCTGAGGCCTATCATCCGCCTCAGCAGCCTAAGGAAAGGAACCGGGATGTCACTCACATACGTCACCTGTGATGTCCCATGTCCTTTCCTTAGGCCACTGATTGGCCTCAGCAGTTACGTGCGGCGAGGACTCCTGCCAGAACAAGCCCCCTGGCGCCACTGGAACGGACAGCTGTGGGAGACACCGTGGACAGGTGAGTATGCGCTTTCTTATTTTTCACCTTCCCAGGCCTCCTTGCAGAAAACAGTAATTCCTGGACAACCTGTGACAACATCTCAACATACTGAGCATCACACTATACAATAAAATTCTAGTATGTATAATGGTACACATGTACAGAAGAAAACACAGACAATAATATGCTGTATATACCTACATATATACCATATATTTACACACATACATTCATATACAATATATACACACACACACATACCTGTCTACAATCATACAGTACTCACACAGTAGCTAACACACATACTGTAAACAAATATACACATATATACATATTATATATACATATTTTACACAAAACATACACTTACATTTGGCTGAATTGCTGGGTGAACTGGAAATGGAGGAAGCTCCTGTGCAGCTCTGTCTGGCAGTAGTGAAAGCATCGCAGCAGACTCCCCCCTGCACACTACGATGTGCTGGATGCCTCACTGCATGGGGGGGAGGGGGGAAGCTAGTAGCTGTTTCTAAGTGCCGGCAAACTGTAGAAGCAGCGATCAGCAGAATCTGCATCTGCCGATGCTTTCATCTACTGCCGATTAAGAGTCCTAATAGTAGGGAAAGTATGGGGCCCCTATGGGTGTTGGGGCCCTGGGCAATTGCCCAGTTTGCCCCCCCCTAACGCCGGCCCTGAATATGCTCTCCAGAGGGCCCCCCCCCCACAGTATAATGCTCCACGGTGGCCCCACACAGTATAATATGCTCTCCAGAGGGCCCCCTCCCCAGTATAATGCTCCACAGGGGCCCCACACAGTATAATATGCTATCCAGAGGGACCCTCCCAGTATAATGCTCCACAGGGGCTCCACTTAGTATAATATGCTCTCCAGAGGGCCCCCTCCCCAGTATAATGCTCCACAGGGGCCCCAGACAGTATAATATGCTATCCAGAGGGGGCCCCTCATTATAATGCTCCGCAGTGGCCCCCTCCCCAGTATAATGCTCCACAGGGGCCCCACACAGTATAATATGCTATCCAGAGGGAGCCCCCCAGTATAATGCTCCACAGTGGCCCTACAGACTCCCTTAGTGCTAGTATTATATTATACTCTGCCCCCAGAGTATAATAAGTGAAGGCCCGGGGGCAGGTAAGGGAAAATAACAAACAGTTATACTTACCTTGCCTTACCTCTCCTGGCCCTCCTCGCACTGCTCCGCTGTCACTGCCGCCGCCGGCTTCTTCTTGTATGCAGCTGATGTCACGCGTTGTGGACGTCACCGCTGAAGCCTGGATTGGGCCTCAGCGGTTACGTGAGCATGCCCCACGTGATCGCTAAGGTTGAGGCCTGGCCTCAGCGGTGATGTCCGGAACGCCAGAAGATGACGTCGGACACAAGGACAGGTGAGTAAAAATGTTTGTTATTTTTACTCACCTCGGAAAGGGGCTCTGCGGCACATGACGCTGGGTCCCTTTCTGTTATCGATATGGCCGGTCCTGACTCCGGTTTGCCCCCCCCTAACGCCGGCCCTGCTTACTGCGCCCCTTGAGGATCCGGACTGTGCCGGCAGATAGTATGCACTCCAGAGTAAGATGGTGCTGCCTCATATCATGAGGTGCGTTTGCAGACCGTCTGAATGCTGCAATGATATGCGATCCTCTGCACCCAGAAGCGACTGTTTACACAGGTTCATTGGGGCTTTTTGTCAGCATGATCCTTGGATGGATCTAAGTGTAAACCTTCACAGAGGAAACACTAAGCCCAGAAACGACTACATAGAGCAGGCTTCCAGGGAAAACTTATGCAACCTGCTCCTGGATACACAGGGATAAGCATAGTTTTAGCTGGACTTTTTACAAACTAGAAGGTTCTGGATTGTGAACGAAACTTCAATGTTTCCAATGATGGAACAAGAAAAAAGGTAATAAAACAAAGAAGAAAACATTTTCCACCTTCTCTTCTAAAGTGTTTCAAGAGAAATAAAAGTACTGAGGCTGAGTAGGGCGGTGGTGCTCTTATAGGAGGGCCTTAATTGTTTAATTAATGATTATTGCTTGTTAACTTGTCTCTTCTAATTGTATCTAGGGGAATAATATCCCCATGTGTGTACTCCTTACGAACGAACAGGAAATGTTAAATTAATACATAATTGCTATGCCGATATCTATATGGTACAAATTCAGATTCTGCATGCAGTATATAAAACATGGATATTCAGATTTTAAAACATGGATATTCAATCTGTTGTGTACAGATTCTGATATTTTATCTATAGGGCAAACATTAAATTCTTCAAAATTGCAATTATGGCAAGAAAATGCATGTCATGACACGCTATGTTTCTGATAACTTTTTGAAACGTTGGATCTGTGTTTGTTGATCATAATGTGGAGTGGGATAGTGGTATGAACCATATATTGGAGGTTGTATTTACATTCTATTAGATATATTACAAAAGCTAACTCGCATGTGTAGTTGCCTGTGATGCTAAATGTTTTGTCTATGAACTGGCTTTTAAATCCATGGCGTATGGAGTTGCAACATTTTGCATCTCTTCTTATACAGTGGGGAAAAAAAGTATTTAGTCAGCCACCAATTGTGCAAGTTCTCGCACTTAAAAAGATAAGAGAGGTCTGTAATTGACATCATAGGTAGACCTCAACTATGAGAGACAAAATGAGAAAACAAATCCAGAAAAATCACATTGTCTGATTTTTAAAGAATTTATTTGCGAATTATGGTGGAAAATAAGTATTTGGTCAATAACAAAAGTTCGTCTCAATACTTTGTTATATATCCTTTGTAAGCAATGACAGAGGTCAAACATTTTCTGTAAGTCTTCACAAGGTTGGCACACACTGTTGCTGATATGTTGGTCCATTCCTCCATGCAGATCTCCTCTAGAGCAGTGATGTTTTGGGGCTGTCGCTGGGCATCATGGACTTTCAACTCCCTCCAAAGTTTTCTTCAGTGCCCTTGCTGATGGAAGGAGGTTTGCACTGAAAATCTCACGATATTTGGCCCCATTCATTCTTTCATGTACACGGATCAGTCGCCCTGGTCCCTTTGCAGAGAAACAGCCCCAAAGTATGATGTGGCCACCCATGCTTCACAGTAGGTATGGTGTTCTTTGGATGCAACTCAGCATTCACTCTCCTCCAAACACGACGAGTTGTGTTTCTACCAAACAGTTCTACCTTGGTTTCTTCTGACCATATGACATTCTCCCAGTACGCTTCTGGAACATCCAAATGCTCTCTAGCAAACTTCAGACGGGCCTGGATATGTACTGGTTTAAGCAGGGGGACACGTCTGGCACTGCAGGATCTGAGTCCCTGGCGGTGTAGTGTGTTACTGATGGTAGCCTTTGTTACGTTAGTCCCAGCTTTCTGCAGGTCATTCACTAGTTCCCTCCGTGTGGTTCTGGGATTTTTGCTCTCCGTTCTTGTGATCATTTTGACCCCATGGGGTGAGATCTTGCACGGAGCCACTGATCGAGGGAGATTATCAGTGGTCTTGTATGTCTTCCATTTTCTAATGAATGCTCCCACAGTTGATTTCTTCACACCAAGCTGCTTGCCTATTGCAGATTCAGTCTTCCCAGCCTGGTGCAGGTCTACAATTTTGTTTCTGGTGTCCTTCCACAGCTCTTTGGTCTTCACCATAGTGGATTTTGGTGTGTGACTGTTTGAGATTGTGGACAGGTGTCCTTTATACTTTATATACTTTATACTGATAACAATTTCAAACAGGTGCCATTACTACAGGTAATGAATGGAGGACAGAGGAGCCTCTTAAAGAAGGTTACAGGTCTATGAGAGCCAGAAATCTTGCTTGTTTGTAGGTGACTAAATACTTATTTTCCACCATAATTTGCAAATAAATTCTTAAAAAATCAGACAATGTGATTTTCTAGATATTTTTTCTCATTTTGTCTCTCATAGTTGAGGTCTACCTGTGATGTCAATTAGAGGCCTCTGTCATTTTTTGAAGTTCGAGAACTTGCACAATTGGTGGCTGACTAAATACTTTTTTCCCCACTGTAGCATCTGAAGATGAATTTTTTTGTTTTGGATAATGGAATGTTGAACAGTATATTCTTATTTGCTGGCTGAAGCCTGCTAGGTGCTAAGATATTTTTTATGGTCCTTCCTCTTCTAAAAGTAATATTGGGTTGGACTGGAAGGGAAGGGCCAAGGAAGAGATCTTTTAGTAAGATGTGCCAGGTTTACTGAGGATATTCTTGATTTTAGTATGAAACTGGTTAAATATGGTGAGAAAATTGTATTGGCGATCATCAGTTGACGTTTAGGTATAAGGCATTCTTCTTGGGCTCCAGCTTTTTAATAAGCTGTCTTGATTGCTCCTTTTGGATAGCCTTTTTCCAAAAACCTCTCCATCATTATTTTGCTCTGTGTTATGTAATAGGATCTTAGAGTGCAATTACATCTCAGACGTTTGAACTGGCTGTATGGGAAGTTGAGTTTCCATTTCTTATAATGGCAGCTTTGGAAGTCTAGAAGGCTGTTCCCATCCACTTTTTTTAAAAATAGTTTTGGTTAGAATTTGTGAGCCATTTGTACTCAGATCTAGGTATTCAGCTTGGGATTTAGATGTTGTCCCAGTGAACTTTAGACCCAAGCATTAGAATTTAGATGGATAATGCAACTGTCCAATTCTGGTTCTGATCCCTTCCATATTATAATTAGGTAGTCTATTTACCTACGGTAGAATACAATGTTTTCCAACCACTGTTGGTTATAGATAAACTGATTCTCGAACCTTCTCATATAGAGGTTCGTGAAGCTTATTACTTTTTTTTTTTTTAACTGTAATTTTTATTAGATTTTACAAAGGTTTAAAATACAAAACGGTAGGATAATGTGTACAGAATACAAAGTTAATTGAAAAGGGAGGTGGAGGGGGCAACCTCAGGGGAAAACAGCATAAAATGAACAACCAAGAAAAAGCAGACTAAATATAGATGAACAGGACATAAAAACACAAAAAACAACAGACAGAGGGTTGTGGGGACCTAGAGCCTCTGTCCACTTGACCATGTATCTATGGACAAGGGTTGCACGTCCCTCCGGAGAACAGGAAAGGATTTGGTAAATAACCAAAATCAGGCCTTTCGTAGAGGTGCCTGCATGGCAAATCTTCTCAAAAGGCGTAAGGACAGACACCCGCGGGGCCCCAAACAAAATGGTCATGAAGTGAGCAATCTGCTGATAATAAAGCCACTCCGTAGATGGCAAGTGTAGGGTAGAGGAGGGGGTTAAAAAGGAAAGAAACCATAGAGGAGTGGCGGGAGGCGAGAGGGAAGAGCTTATGGCAGGTAATCCATATGGCCCTAGTGAAGCAAATGGTTCCCAAAAGGGGGGTGGAAGGCAGAGGGGACGAGCGGGACCACAAGAAAGCATTCGGATGGACAGGAGCCAGTCAGAGCTTTTCTATCTCCACCCATTTAGTGTAGGCCCGGGCTGACGTCCAAAACGGAATGCAGCATAAGTGGGCCACCCAATAATAGTGGAGCAAGTGTGGAACCGCCAAGCCCCCCTCTGCCTTACCAGCCAAAATGACCAAGCGTGGCATGCGATGCCTCTTCCTATTCCAAATAAACTGAAAGATAGCCTTTTGGAGAGAACGCAGTTCTAGGCGGGGGACCGCCACTGGCAGGGTTTCAAAAAAGTAAAGGAGTTTAGGAATAAGCGTCATTTTAACAGTGGTGATATGCCCTATCAGGGAGATGTGCAAAGGATGCCACTTGTCTAGAAGGGAGCGAAGGTCACAAAACAGTCGGGAATAGTTGACCGAGTACAGGGTGGAATAGGATGAAAACAATTGAATAATGAGATCGTGGAGGGAGCGATCCCTCCATTGGAAGCTGTAGTTATGGCGGAGGAGTTGGAGGGCAGAGTCAGTAATATTTAATGGGAGAGCCTCCATTTACGAGGAGTTAACCTTATAGCCAGAGAAGTGACCATAAACTCGCAAAGTTAACATGAGGTTTGGGAGTGAGATATGAGGATTAGTGAGGGTCAGCAGGACATCATCAGCAAAGAGGCTGATTTTAAAGTCCCGATCACACACAGACATCCCCGTAATATCAGGATTGGAGCGTATTTTAGAAGCTAGGGGTTCAATGCAGAGGGCAAAGATGAGGGGAGATAGAAGACATCCCTGTCGAGTCCCATTGCAAATGGGGATCGATGCGGAAGTGGCATGGGGAAGCTTGACCACCGCAGAGGGGGAAGAGTAGAGAGCAGAGACTGCTAAGAAGGAGGCCCCGAGAAGCCAAATTTCTTAAGAGTAGCAAACATGAATGACGAGTCCAGGCGATCAAAGGCCTTCTCCACGTCCAAGCTCAAGAGGAGGGCAGGGGTAGCAGCACGGTTGGCCACGTCTATCAAATCCAGAAGTTTATTACTTTTAATATCCACTGTCATTTTATTTTATAATCATCTATCGCTATGAGTAAAGTACCAATAATATAATCATAACTATCCCTTTAAATTTTGCCATGCAGCCACATGCATTTATTTTATTTATTTATTATTTAGTTAACACCATAGTACGCAGCATTGTCCTTTTATCCTATTTCCTATGATCACTCTTTTACTATTTAGTACAGATTATATACAGCCAATTTAAATAACTTAATTTATGTTTTCTTGTTAAATCACGTAATGCAAGATCATTTTATTAGTACTTATTTATTTATTCGTTAATTTTCCCTAAACCTGGAAGTAATTTACATCCTCTCCTTTTATTTATTATCCCAAACTGAGCTCCCCAGCTCCTTTCCCATAATGCCTTGTGATATGTAGATGCTAAGTAGAGGGCAAAAGGCAATTAAAATCTCTACACACCTTCACTGGTGCTCTCCTCAATGTGAGAGATTCTTGTCCCTAACCCACTCATTGCCTCCCACTAAGCCAGCCAATTCACTTTGCTTTGTACTGATGAAGGACAACAATCCGGAACAGCGCTGTATGCAGATAAGTGAAATTGGCTTGGCTAAAATCCCTTTTGCTGTCTCAAGGCTCGGTGAGTCAAAAGCAAATTGAGGATCTGTTACATCCAACAGAGGGTGCATGAGCTCCCCAGCTCCTTTCCCATAATGCCTTGTGACTATAAGTGGGACTGGCAATCACCCTCCCCCTGTATATATACTCTTATCATTCCCTATAATGTGAATATTGATCACTGACTACTGTTTAACTAAACTGCGATCCTGTATTCTCTATGCGCAAGGCACATATATCACATTTATGGCAGCGATGGCGACTTCCCTGCTTGACATCGCACATCAAATGGGGACTGCATGTATAGCAATACTGCGCATGTGTGAGCTCAGTAAATTCGGCTGCACTGCCAGCCGTGCTCCTGAGCATCACACATTGCGCGGCTGCCAATTCACTGGCCCTACTGTGCAAGTGTCCTTGTGCGCAAATTCCTGCCAAGGACACCCACATTCCCCTACAGACAGAAAGATTCATCAAATTGATATGCCATACTCTTCCTATCATTAAAGTAATTAGATATAAGCAAAACAGTCTTCACTATTGATCATTATTCACATTGTACAAGATGCATAAACCCCACTAGCAGGGTCAATAAGATATTGGTTAAAATGCCCTGTCTGTAAACATTTCATTCCTTTTGACACACCAGTCAATCCTGATAGCCTTTTAAATTTACCTCGAGTAATATTTTGTCCAAATTGGCTCATTATTCCTAGCATTGTTTATGTAATTATGTTGTATATTACACGGTACTGTAAAAACACTCAGTAATTATGTAGCTATGCAAATATATTATTATGAACCAACAGGAAATTAATTTATTCAATTTTAGCCCCCACTCCATCCTTGGAGAGGGCTATTTAAGCTTCATGTGTTCACAGTTTGTTTTGTATATCCACTTAATTGAGAAAGGGGTCATCACCGTAACGTGTCATTTTGTGACATCTTTATTGTTTTATTCAATAAACCAATTAAATATTATTGGTTGGATGACCGTCCTCTTTTCTGGATAACCTATATGGTTGTAGTGAAGAGAGCTGAATTTGGTAAATACTATTTCTAAGAACCTCAACAGTTTGTACCCAAATATGATAGTTAAGTGGGATATCCCGGTGTAGACAGGCAGAGGGCAAAGTTGTAAATGGCAGGTACCTACCACCGAGGTGGCTGGTATCTACAAGGTGACTGGCTGGAGTATGGGTCTGGGATTTGGGAGTTATTATAGGCCCAAGCCTATACTCCAGTCCTGGTCTTGCCAGATGACCCAGGTGCAGCCATAAGAGCTGAAGTTGCCCAAGGGAAGTGGGTGTGGCTGTCTCTTGAATCAGACCTTTCTAGGCTGCAACACACAATGCCTTGGGTGTGTAGGAGAGAAAACTACATTATAACCATTTGCATTGGTGAGGAAATTTTTTTTTTCTTTGTTTTGTATCCTGAAGTAAGGACAATTTATTTTACTTGATTTTGTACCTTCATGCTCAAGCGAGCTGTTTTGAGTTGGACTGTATGAACTACCACCAATAAAACTGCAAGTGTGAACTGGTACCTATGACTCCATGTGCCTGACTTTCCTGGTAACCAGCCTACCCTGAGGGTCCCGTGTTTACACCGGATACAACAATTCCATATATGTGGGCATAAACTGCTGTTTGGGCACACAGCAGGGCACAGAAGGAAAGGAACGCCAGTTATCACAAACTTTTGATTGCAGTTGTTACCACCAAGGGTTACTAGCTTTAGGAGTTACTGTTTCACATAAGACTAGTTTGGTTTTTATAGTTTTTCCCTTAATAAACAAAATCATCATTAAAGGGGTTTTCCGGGCAAAAAATATATATTTTTCAAAAAAGGTCTGGTAGTGCTATTAATAAGTTAGTAAATGCACCCAAATACCTTTAGCAGTGTTTTGAGTGATTTCTGGGGTTCTCTGTGAGCTTCTTGCATCTTCTGCTTTACATGGGTAGCTTCCTGTTCTTTTATCCTACAACTTCCATGATGCATTGTGGTTTACTCAGAGTTGACTCACACCACCTCCCTCTCTCACTCACCCTCCTCCCCTTTCTCACATACTCCCCATACCTGTTTCCCTAGCTAGCCCGCCCACTACACCTTCAGCAGCCATATTTAGACTCATAGTTCTCACTCGCTTAATAACCTTCTCCTGTAATATTGTAATCACCTCTGTATATCATCATTACAGTCACACAGAGAAAGCTTCAGAACAACAATGAATTCTTCATGCTTTTTTGGCATTTGGTAAATATATATACAGTACAGACCAAAAGTTTGGAAACACCTCATTCCAAGAGTTTTCTGTATTTTCATGACTATAAAAATTGTAGATTCACACTGAAGGCATCAAAACTATGGATTAACACATGTGGAATTATATACTTAACAAAAAAGTGTGAAACAACTGAAAATATGTCTTATATTCTAGGTCCGTGATGGCGAACCTATGGCACGCGTGCCATGATCGCTCACTAACGCGGAATCCGGTACTGGATTCCCCTTTAGTGACGGATCGCTTCTTTCAGCTGTATGTGCAAATGCACATACAGCTAAAAGTTGTCAGTGTAGGCCGCGGTCCGCGGAACCGCGGCCTACACTGACTGCAGAGCGTGACCTCTGCCCCGACGCAGGTGCGATGACGTAAATCATCAGCGCCTGGGAGCAGAAGAAGAAGGAGGATGCGCTCCGTGGGACTGCAGCTCTTCGTGGGACAAGGTAAGTAACATAAACTACTGTGTGGGGGGCCTTCTGTGGTGCATATACTACTGTATGGGGGACACTGTGAAGCATCTAATACTGTATGGGGGACACTGTGAAGCATCTAATACTGTATGGGGGACACTGTGAAGCATCTAATACTGTATGGGGGACACTGTGAAGCATATACTACTGTGTAGGGGGGCTTATTGTGATGCATATAATGTGGGTGGGGGCCCAAAGTGGAGCATATAATACTGAGTGGGGGCCACTCTGGAGCATATACTACTGTGTGGGGGGGCTTATTGTGAAGCATATGATGTGGGTGGGGGCCCAAAGTGTAGCATATAATAGTGTGCGGGGGCCTCTGTGGAGTATATAATACTGTGTGGGGGCCACTTCAGAGCGCATTGTACTGTCTGGGGCCCTTCACTATTTATATCACACAGTATCTGTTTTATAGCAGACGTTATATTATTACAGGCTGTAATAACATTGCACGGTCACTACAAAACAGATCCTGGTTAATTTAAGGTTAAATTGCCGTGTTGGCACTTTGCGATAATTTAGTGGGTTTTGGGTTGCAGTTTGGGCACTCGGTCTCTAAAAGGTTCACCATCACTGTCAGCTCCTTTCCCATAATGCCTTGTGATATCTAGGTTCTTCAAAGTAGCCACCTTATGCTTTGATTACTGATTTGCACACTCTTGGCATTCTCTTGATGAGCTTCAGTGTAAATCTACAATTTTTATAGTCATGAAAATACAGAAAACTCTTGGAATGACAAGGTGTGTCCAAACTTTTGGTCTGTACTGTGTGTGTATGTGTATACATATATATATATATATATATATATACAGATACAGACCAAAAGTTTGGACACACCTTCTCATTCCAAGAGTTTTCTGTATTTTCATGACTATAAAAATTGTAGATTCACACTGAAGGCATCAAAACTATGAATTAACACATGTGGAATTATATACTTAACAAAAAAGTGTGAAACAACTGAAAATATGTCTTATATTCTAGGTTCTTCAAAGTAGCCACCTTTTGCTTTGATTACTGCTTTGCACACTCTTGGCATTCTCTTGATGAGCTTCAAGAGGTAGTCACCTGAAATGGTCTTCCAACAGTCTTGAAGGAGTTCCCAGAGATGCTTAGCACTTGTTGGCCCTTTTGCCTTCACTCTGTGGTCCAGCTCACCCCAAACCATTTTGATTGGGTTCAGGTCTGGTGACTGTGGAGGCCAGGTCATCTGGCGTAGCACCCCATCACTCTCCTTCTTGGTCAAATAGCCCTTACACAGTCTGGAGGTGTGTTTGGGGTCATTGTCCTGTTGAAAAATAAATGATGGTCCAACTAAACGCAAACCGGATGGAATAGCATGCCGCTGCAAGATGCTGTGGTAACCATGCTGGTTCAGTATTCCTTCAATTTTGAATAAATCCCCAACAGTGTCACCAGCAAAGCACCCCCACACCATCACACCTCCTCCTCCATGCTTCACGGTGGGAACCAGGCATGTAGAGTCCATTCATTCACCTTTTCTGCGTCGCACAAAGACACGGTGGTTGGAACCAAAGAAAAGACCCCAAAGTATAATAATTGTTCATGGGTGGTCCACAATGGGACATATAATAGTGTATGCAGGGGCCACTATGGGGCAAAATACTCAGTGCAGGGGCCACTATGGGGAATAATAGTGTGTGCAGGGGCCACTATGGGATATAATACTGTGTGCAGGGGCCACTATGGGATATAATACTGTGTGCAGGGGCCACTATGGGGCAAAATACTCAGTGCAGTGGCCACTATGGGGCAAAATACCCGTGCAGTGGCCACTATGGGGAAAAATACTCAGTGCAGGGGCCACTATGGGGAATAATACTGTGTGCAGGGGCCACTATGGGATATAATACTGTGTGCAGGGGCCACTATGGGGAATGATACTGTGTGCAGGGGCCACTATGGGGCATGATACTGTGTGCAGGGGCCACTATGGGGCATGATACTGTGTGCAGGGGCCACTATGGGACATGATACTGTGTGCAAGGGCCACTATGGGACATGAAACTGTGTGCAGGCGCAACTATGGGACATGATACTGTGTGCAGGGGCCACTATGGGACATGAAACTGTGTGCAGGCGCAACTATGGGACATGATACTGTGTGCAGGGGCCACTATGGGACATGATACTGTGTGCAGGGGCCACTATGGGATATGATACTGTGTGCAGGGGCCACTATGGGGCATGATACTGTGTGCAGGGGCCACTATGGGGCATGATACTGTGTGTAGGGGCCACTGTGGGGCATGATACTGTGTGCAGGGGCCACTATGGGGCATGATACTGTGTGCAGGGGCCTCTACGAGGCATGATACTGTGTGCAGGGCCACTATGGGGCATGATACTGTGTGCAGGGGCCACTATGGGGCATAATAGTGTGCGCAGGAATGCTTTTTTTTTTGGGGGGGGGGTGGTTGGAGGGGGCGGTCCGGGGGGGCGTTTGGGGGCAGCAGTTTGGGGGGGGCCCCATGTCAAATGTTCTCCTTGGGTCCCAGCCATTCCTAGTTACACCACTGCGTCCAACTATCCTCAGGGGTACGGCCCACAGTGAAAGCTCCCTACCTTTAATAGTAGTTGGGGTTTGCCAACCGCAAACTACTATTATACACTGGGGTCTCTTCAGACCCTCAGAGTACAATTAGCGGAGGCCCATGGGAGGTGAATAGTCATAAAAACAATGTTACTCACCTCTCTTGGGCTCCGATACTGCTTCCCATGCTCTTCTAGCCTCTAGAGATGATATCAGGGACCACTGAGCACTCTGATTGGACCTCAGCATTCACATGGGTCACATAGCATAAAGACGCTCTTCGTCATAATTCCACATGACCTACGTGACCGGTAAGGCCCAATCACAGGCCTCAGTGGTCCCTGACATCATCTCTAGAGGCCCGAAGAACACGAGAAGGAGCGCTGAAGCAGAACACTGTTTATGTTTATTCACTTCCCCTAGGCCCCTGGGCTGATGAACCCCATAATTTCCGGTTTGACAAACCCCAGAAAATGAGGGTTTGGCCGAACCCAAAATTGTTAGAATATCCCTGTGGATGTAGGGGCCACTCAGGGACATTATACTGAGGGGAGGGCCACTATGTGATATTATACTGTGTGGAGGTTCACTATGGAAAATTATACTATATGGGATCCACTATGAAATATTACAGTGTGTGGATCTTCACTATGGAAAATTATACTGTATGGGTCCATTATGAAATATTACAGTGTGTAGAGGGCCATGATGGAAAATTATACTGTATGGGGTCCGCACTGTGTGGAGGGGCCACTATGGGACATTATACTGTGTGGTGGGACACTATAAGATATTATACTGTGTGGAGGTCCACTATGGAAAATTATACTATATAGGGTCCACTATGAAATATTACACTGTGTGGAGGCTCCACTATGGGAAATTATACTGTGTGGAGGGGCCACTATGGGACATTATACTGTTTGGAGGCCACTATGGGACATTATACTGTGTGGGGACCACTATGGGACATTATTCAGTCTCCGGGATCTTTGCCATGAATGAAGTGGGGGGGGGGGGGCTCACTTTCTTAACAGCCTTAATCCACCCAGTGGTAAGTAATAAATGCAGTTTACCACTTATTACTGCTCCTCAAACATCAGAGTGTGTTGACATTATACATGGGGACACTGTGGAGGCCATTATATTACATGTGGGGGCCATTATATTACATGTGGGCAATGAAGTGTGAGGGCCATTATACTATGTGGGAATACTGACTGGGCCATTACATAATTGTTAACAAAGGCTCTAAACGAATCCTTATTTTATTAACATTCATAAGGGATCGCTACTTATGTATTTATACCAGCTGTTTGGGGTAAATGCATTAAAAAATATGGGGGCTGATTTGTACAAGGCACGTCAAAAGTAGCAATTTTTGGTGCATGGCCATAAAATTGTGAGTCCCCGGCTGTTCAGTAAGACTGGAATACTATACACTAGTCTTAATAAATCAGATCCATGGTATTCAGAATGAAGACCATATTAATACAGAATCTGGGTAATTCATAGTGTGATTTTTCTTACTGAAAAACTTCCTAGACTTAGTAAAAACATAATGAAGGGGCATTACTACAATTTTCTATGGGGCCCTATGATATCTGTACTGCCCCTGAATTGGTTGGCATCAAATACAAACTGTAAGATAATGAAGGCTACAGGCTTAAAGCAACATATATTGTCTCAGTGTTCTTCATTCTCGTTTGCGGAGAATATTTTAATATATTCTGGAAAGCAAATACTGTATTTTAGAAATGAATATTGGGTATAATTTTGGTGTCAAAACATTGTAACATAGGGTTTATTTGTGCAAACATTTCTCAACATTTTATATTTTAAGATCACTCACTCCACTTTTGAAAAGTTGGGGTTTGGTATAGAAGATGGAGTAACATATCAAGTGTTAGACTTAAAGAATGTCAAAATTTATCAAACATTGTGTGACTTTTCATAAATTTGGAGCAAATTACAGCAGCTCAAAACGGACTTTGAAAATTCCCCTCATTTCTCCCATTAAATGCAAATGTAAAGTTATAAACATACCATATCAGATAGCATGCATCATTATACTGCTAATGCATTTTTGTCAAACAAGAAAATAGTTTATAGGTCATCAGGCAAAACAGAGTAGAAATGTGTCAGTAGAATCATTAAATATTATTATAGTATCTCTCTATTCAGAAGTGAGACAGTGATTGACATGATAAATAGTTAGATAGCACAAGGTGGACAGATGGATGAATTACCAACCACTCATTGCTCAGCAGGGGAGCCATGAAATAAATAAATATCTAGATAAATAATTTGAAAGGCACTTAAGAATACATGAAAATGTAAATGAGAATTGTAGGCAAGATGTAACTCTGTGAAACTGAAACATTTCCCCTGACTAGTCCTTTTTTTTTTTGTCTGTAATATCTGCTTTAAAATCAAAGACCTCTTAGTTTTGGTTAAGAATTTCCAATTTAAGCTTTCTGCTTCTTCAATAGGAATTTTTCCAAAGTGTTGGAAGAAAATGTAACAAAAATGTGAAATCTGATTCTATTTCATTACCTTTATTCTTTTAAAAGTTACTGAACTGGCAGCTCTATGTGATGTTATTAGAACCAAGGTCTTTTTTAAGCTTGTAAAAGAAGATATATTTATGCTTCTGAAAGGTGTGTTTTAATAAAATAATATAAAAAATCCATGAAAAATATCTTTCTTTATTGGTGCGTATTACAATGAAAGGCCAGTACATCGGATATTCAAAAATTTCTCTTTTTTTTAGTTGGATTTTTTTGTCTTTGTATTAGAGTTAAATTGAAACTTTCAGGGTCATTTGCCCAGCATGCTACAGAGATTTCCTGCCCCATGTAATCCAATTAGGACAGACGCTTCTAGGTTTAATGCCACCGATGATGTTGAATCGTTCTGCACATTTCTTCTAGCCTGTGCTCTACATGTGCATGCACCTTCTGAGACAAAAGCCCCTACGAGAGACACTTTCATTATTATTTAACACAGAAGTCTGCTGGAGATAAAAAAAAAAAATATCACAAGCGTAAAAGTAACACTTAAAAGAACAATGCGTCTTCTTTATGGCCTTCAGTATCAGCTACAATAGGGAATTGTATGTATGTGCCAGTATGTCAAAGCCTCATTTTAAAACTTGGCTACAGTTAATATTTGCAAGCCATGGCCTATAGCAGCAAGATTCTAATTACCTCACATAATATTTGTGTATAAAGGTTAATTGTAGTAATATCTTAACCACTAAAATCTTTTTTTCTGAAGTGATAAAAAGAAACACTAGTAAATATAGAATAAATGTGCAAGCTGCTCTTATGAACTATTTTATCTTGCGGGCATGTGTTATCATGGAATTTGTAACTGGATGTAGTTACATCATTTTTGAACATTAGTCTTGTATTATTATGTACATCAGTGCTTTCTAATTTCTTATGTGTGAACAGTCTGATGCAATATATTTTGAAAAAGCTGGACACTACAAACAGCACAATATTCTAACAAAAATAAATATAGTGTACTTTTCAGACTATAAGAAACACTTTTTTTTGGCACAGAAAACTTTGCTAAAATGTGCCTCCAAATTCAAGGGGGTGTGGCAATCAGTAAGAGAGCTGTGCAGCTGCATGTCAGTGCAGGGCTGGAGAGAGGAAGATGCCCTCTCTACAGTATACTGCGGCCTATACTCTATTTGGCCACCAGGGAAGATTACATTGATATAAAATATTTTTTCCTAATTTTTCTTGCCTGAACCTGCTTTGTGCCTTATAGTCAGTTGCTTATAGTCAGAAAAAAATTTGAGATGGATTTTAAGACGGATTCTGCTATAAATTCAGTGTAAAATTCCTTTGTGTGAACCAACCCTTAGGTTGCTTTCACACTAGCTACATGTTTTGCCGACTAGGAAACAATGGACATTGTACATCCTAGTGTATTTCTGTGTTCTATCGATGTGACATCGGGTGCAGATGCAAAAAGAAAAAACAAACAAACATGCTGATATAGCACAAAATTTGATCGCAGCTGGATTGTTCTAGCTATTCATTTGAATTGCCGGGGGATCCCTTTGTTCATTTGCAGGTCAGGAATTGCCCAGAAGTTCATATGAAAAGCCGCAGCTCCTGCCTCCCACATCCGTCAGTCGTACCACATTGCAATGTTTAATAACATTAATCTAGATCGAAGACGACTGACTGTACCTTGGAAAGCTGGGGAGTCCACATGTAGTACACAGCTGATAGAGTTACTACGACAGCATGCAACTTGTCTGCTGTCTCTACACTTGATCGATATTGTTAAACTTCAATGTGATTGAGTTACTCCTGGTCACATTGAGACTATGTCATTTCAGTGGCTTACTTTCTATGTGACCAGGAGTAACCCCAGTCACAAACTAGTGCAGAGACTCTTAGCTACTATTAGGCTTCCCAGCCTAATAGTGCCAACTTGCGGTTGCCCCAATACCCGGCCATCTCTTTAGATGACTGGGTATTGGATGATACCCAGCTGTTGCCGAAACATCTGATGGTGTTGGGTACTGGGGTAATAATAGGGGTGTTAGTGCTAGCCTTTTCACCGGCTAACACTAAACTCCATCTTAGTAATGGACCCTATCATTCATACAATTACCATTACTAAGGCGGTATTAAAGTATTTAAAAAATTATTGGAATAAAAACTCACACAGAAAACCCTCTTTGACCATTTTATTAAAACGACTATCTTCTGTGGTAAATTAATATAAAGACTCCTAAGAAACATAAAAGTGCACTACCTATGTGACCAGGGTTACTCCTAGTCACATTGGAAGTAAGGCACTGAAGCGACATACAGTCATTGTGACCAGGAGTAACTCAAACACATTGAAGAGTAGGTAGGGCTGGGGGCAGGGTAGAAGAAGCTGCTCAGCTATTCATATGAATTACCGGACAGCTCCTGCATTCACGTCAGGTACTGCCCAGCAATTCATTTGAATTGACAGGCAGCCTCTGTAAGTGTTGAGCGATCCAGATGCAAAATATTGCAAGTGATTTGCATTGTATGTATAAAAAACCAACAGCAGATGGACAGCACATAGATGATGTCAGTGTGCTGTCAGATTTTTTTCACAGCTCTGTTGACATGAATGACTGATACAAATAGAGAAATTAGAAAAAAATAGTGCATGCCACTATTTTTTCTCACTGTTTCTGTCTGTGAAAAACAATGAACATGTGAAAGGCCCCACTGACTATAATGGGCCTGTGTGCCATCCAATTTTTTCATGGAAAGCACACATACAGAAAAATAGCGTAAAAGGACCCTTAGTCTACATTACAACTTCTTCCTGTACCCTTTTGAACAACCAGGTGCAATTTGTTCATGGTGACCGAATTCTGATCAATTCAAAAGGCACTCAGATGAATTATGATCTTGTTTTAATAGTTTCAGCAGAGAATGCATGCTGTGCATTTTTTTTTTATCTACAATCACAGGACAGTTCAAAACTGATCAAACTTGGATCCCAGGAGCTGCATGTTCCACAGATTCAATTCTAGACCCTAATATAGTTTCCAACAATGTAGAAATTTCATTTCAGTAGTGGAGGTCTAAGCACAAAGTCAGTTTTTTTGTCAGACAGAAAAAATCTGGTTTTTGAAGCAGATTTTGAAGTTTTATTATAAACGTTTTAAGGCTAAGGCCCCACGTTGTGGAAATGCAGTGTTTTTGGCTGCGGCATAGACGTAGTGGAATAAAATGCTGTGTTTTACAGTACCAGCAAAGTAAATGAGATTTTGTTTAATCTCCTCCACACATTGTGGGAAAAAAAGACCTACGGAAATGCAGCATATTAACTTTAGCTGCAGAAACGCAAACATTTTTCCTATAGATTTAATAGGAGAAAGAAAACAATACAGCTGTATGCAACAAAGTGAGTCGGTTAATTTACTGTGCAAATACAGTGGCTTGCAAAAGTATTCATACCCCTTGAACTTTTTCACATTTTGTCACTTTACAACCACAAACTTAAATGTATTTTATTGAGAGTTTAAGTGATAGACCACATCACACTTTTCAGATATTTATTTGATTAAAATTGTGAAAACTATGTATCATTTTCCTTCCACTTCACAATTATCCGCTACTTTGTGTTGGTCTATCACTTATAATCTCACTAAAATACATTTAAGTTTGTGGTTGTAAGGTGACAAAATGTGAAAAAGTTCAAGGGGTATGAATAATTTTGCTAGGCACTGTATGTACCGCTGTCAGGCCAGGAAGCCACTAATAGAGTACAAAATCAGCAACAAAAAGGCATAACTTTTAATAAATAGCCTAAAATAGTTTCAATGAGACAAAAACATCATCAAACCACAATACATAAATACAAAAGTAAGCCAGCTTAAGTTCACTCACATAGGGGGAGGGATGCATCTGTCAGCAACCAATCGGCAGACAGAACCAAGCTGAGCCCCCTTGCACCCGATACGACATACAATCATTTAAGGGGCGGAACCATAGACCAAACCCTACCCACCAGCGCGCCACCAAAGTCACGTAACCACGTTGCTGAAGCTACACCCCCTAGAAGAAATGACAGGGAGGTGTATTACCAGCTACGGTATCACAAAGCGGTTGCCATACCAACCACAAGCGCTAAGATGTATGTCAGAGTCAAGCAGTCTATTGAACTGTCAGCATGACGGTGGTGACGGCCATGAATAGGCCACTCAATAGCTGACATAAACCATAGAGAATGAGTTGAGATGATGCCTTACAAATACCCAATAAAGGAATATTAATAAGGGCAATCCAAAGACACAAAGAATGAGTGTAATGCAGCGGAGTAAAACACCATTGGTGATAAGAGGCAGGAGGGACCCCCGGGACAAATGCTGCGCTCATACAATGCATAAATTGGGTAACTACAGTACAGACCAAAAGTTTGGACACACCTTCTCATTCCAAGAGTTTTCTGTATTTTCATGACTATAAAAATTGTAGATTCACACTGAAGGCATCAAAACTATGAATTAACACATGTGGAATTATATACTTAACAAAAAAGTGTGAAACAACTGAAAATATGTCTTATATTCTAGGTTCTTCAAAGTAGCCACCTTTTGCTTTGATTACTGCTTTGCACACTCTTGGCATTCTCTTGATGAGCTTCAAGAGGTAGTCACCTGAAATGGTTTTCACTTCACAGGTGTGCCCTGTCAGGTTTAGTAAGTGGGATTTCTTGCCTTATAAATGGGGTTGGGACCATCAGTTGTGTTGTTCAGAAGTCAGGTGGATACACAGCTGATAGTCCTACTGAATGGAGTGTTAGAATTTGTATTATGGTAAGAAAAAAGCAGCTAAGTAAAGAAAAATGAGTGGCCATCATTACTTTAAGAAATAAAGGTCAGTCAGTCCGAAAAATTCGGAAAACTTTGAAAGTGTCCACAAGTGCAGTGGCCAAAACCATCAAGCGCTACAAAGAAACTGGCTCACATGAGGACCGCCCCAGGAAAAGAAGACCAAGAGTCACCTCTGCTGCGGAGGATAAGTTCATCCGAGTCACAAGCCTCAGAAATCGCAAGTTAACAGCAGCTCAGATTAGAGATCAGGTCAATGCCACACAGAGTTCTAGAAGCAGACACATCTCTACAACAACTGTTAAGAGGAGACTGTGTGCGGCAGGCCTTCATGGTAAAATAGCTGCTAGGAAACCACTGCTAAGACAGGCAACAAGCAGAAGAGACTTGTTTGGGCTAAAGAACACAAGGAATGGACATTAGACCTGTGGAAATCTGTGCTTTGGTCTGATGAGTCCAAATTTGAGATCTTTGGTTCCAACCACCGTGTCTTTGTGCGACGCAGAAAAGGTGAACGAATGGACTCTACATGCCTGGTTCCCACCGTGAAGCATGGAGGAGGAGGGGTGATGGTGTGGGGGTGCTTTGCTGGTGACACTGTTGGGGATTTATTCAAAATTGAAGGAATACTGAACCAGCATGGTTACCACAGAATCTTGCAGCGGCATGCTATTCCATCCGGTTTGCGTTTAGTTGGACCATCATTTATTTTTCAACAGGACAATGACCCCAAACACACCTCCAGACTGTGTAAGGGCTATTTGACCAAGAAGGAGAGTGATGGGGTGCTACGCTAGATGACCTGGCCTCCACAGTCACCAGACCTGAACCCAATCGAGATGGTTTGGGGTGAGCTGGACCACAGAGTGAAGGCAAAAGGGCCAACAAGTGCTAAGCATCTCTGGGAACTCCTTCAAGACTGTTGGAAGACCATTTCAGGTGACTACCTCTTGAAGCTCATCAAGAGAATGCCAAGAGTGTGCAAAGCAGTAATCAAAGCAAAAGGTGGCTACTTTGAAGAACCTAGAATATAAGACATATTTTCAGTTGTTTCACACTTTTTTGTTAAGTATATAATTCCACATGTGTTAATTCATAGTTTTGATGCCTTCAGTGTGAATCTACAATTTGTATAGTCATGAAAATACAGAAAACTCTTGGAATGAGAAGGTGTGTCCAAACTTTTGGTCTGTACTGTATATTATAAAAAAAAAAACATGGCAACAAAAGGACATTAAAATGAGGGGAGTCTAGCCCCAGGAGAGAAGGTGTAAATACTGATCTACCGCATATTAGATGGAAAGGACCCAAAACAAAAACTGTTTGTTTAGGCCCTTAGGGCTCACTGTGTTCAGTCTAAAGATCCAGGTGGTTTCACTCTGAAGTAATCGCTTATCCCAGTTGCCACCTCGAGGGTTCAGATAGACCAAATCTATGCATATAAAGGAGATGGCATTAGGGTTCTCCCCATGCTCAATGTTGATGTGTCTGGTAAAGGGGGTGTTGAGTTGGTGGGTTATATCACCCAGGTGATCACCAACTCTCCTGCGGAGCTTTCTCCAGGCTTTGCCAATATATTCAAGGCCACAGGAGCATGTGGCCTTGTAGATGACACCCTTGGCTTTGCAATTTATGAAGTCCATAACAGAGTATGTTTTACCTGTCACTTTGCTAGTGAAACATTTACCCGTTTTAATGCATGGACACACAATACAACCACCACAGTGGAAACAACCTAATACTCTGTGATTCAACCACGTACCCGGTTTCGCAGAGGGACATAGTGAATATGTACCACAGGTCCCATATTGACCTTTCTTTCTGGAACATAATGGAAGGTGTCGCTGACAGTACCTGTTTAAGGTAATTGTAAAGATGCAGAATGTCCCAGTGTTTCTGGATGATACTTTGGCTGTTTCAGCCCCATTATCATAGGTAGTGATCATCCATAGCTGTGAATCCTCATGGCCCTTCTCTGTTCTCATTGGGCCATGCAACAAAGATTTACGGTCATATGTACAGACTTCCGTATATGTCTGTCGTAATAGAGAGTTCAAATAACCACGCTCACAAAATCTGTCGCACAGGTCGTCCACCTGCCTCATAAACTCCTCTTGAAATGGTTGCCTCACTTACTCTGTTACTTGGTTAGCAGTGTACAGATTATGCAGGGAGTTCAGCAACTCTGTCTCCCCTATTGACCCTAGTATTAGCATAGTCCCCTTGTACCGCACAGGAAAGGGGTTACCTACTTACCTTTGTTTTGGCTATGTTAATTTAGATCCCCTGAGGAGTCCCGGTGTCCCCGCGGCAAAATGCCCTTCGGGATAGGGCCACACAGGGTCATATGAAAATAGGGCAAGCTTTGGTACTTCCCTTGACAGGGCAGGAGTCTTACTGGGGTGCGCCAGGGATAGCATCTTGAGGGCTAGGCAGGGCAAGTACAGGTTGGTGGACACCCATTGCTATGGTTGACATGCCGTTGACTTCCCCTGACGCTACCAGCACACCACATTGATCCCACCTATGAATATCTTCTGAGTGGGAAGGAAGAAAGCAGAGAAATATGTAGCAAAAACTCCCTCAAAAATACTGCAGAAATAAACGCAAAGCCCCACGTTGCAGAAAAGCTGCTTTTTTTGTTGCAGATTTTGCTGTGGTTTTTTGAGCCAAAGCAAGGAGTGGATTGAGAAGTATAAGTGATTTCTTTATATGTTGCATTGCTCTTGTTGTCACTCATAGCTCAAATAAACACAGCAAAATATACAACAAAAAAAGCAGCTTTTCTGCAACGTGAGGCCTTAAAGAGGTTGTTCGGGCAAAAAAATGTATTTTTTAAATAGGCTGAGAGAGGTGAAAAAAATAATCATATTGACCTGTCCTTGGTGCTCCGTTGTCCTCCCAGCGCAGTCGGGTCCTACTGCTCAGGTCTTTAAACTTTTTTTTTTCTGCCTTTCATTCATTTCCATACGAGATCTCAGGCAGAATCTGCCTGAAAACAGAGCATGACGCTTTTTTTTTTCTTCTAGCTGAGAAAATCAGCTAAAGGAAAAATATGTCTCCCATTGAAATGAATAAGAGGGAGAACTGGGCATATTTTGAAGAGGATTGTGAATGTGCCTCAAGATCTGCCTGTAAGAAACTCAGTGTGAATATACCCTAAGGCTAAGGCCCTAAGTTGTGTAAATGCAGCTTTTTCTGTCGCAGATTTTGTTGAGGTTTTTTGAGCCAAAGCCAAAAGTGGATTGAGCAAAAGGTAGAAGTATAAGTGCTTACTATATATTTCCCATTTCTTTTGTAGTCATTCTTGGATTTGGCTCAAAAAACCTCAGCAAAATTTGCAACAAATAAAACTGCGTTTATGTAATGTTTGAAATGTTTCACCCACATGACCATGCCGTGTGGTGTGAAAATAAGCCAGCATGGTCCAGCTTTTATGGGTATTGTGCACCCATGTCTGAGACGTATATCTGTTTTTCATGGACTGTTTTCAACTGATTTTATCGGCTGTAAAAAATGATGAATTTGTCCCAAAATCTTTTTCCCAACCTACTGGATGGTCTAGGATGGTCACATGATCTATTTGCTACCTTTTTCTCAGCCCCTGGAGAAGTTCCGTTCTATTTCCCCCTACTACAATACAACCATTTTCACATTGTGTACATGACTTTTTAACAACGTATCACCCTCCACCCTCTGTGCCACCCTCCACAGTTATGCCATCCCACAATTTGGATACTTACCATTTAATACCCATGATGTTTGTTTTTTTAATTTCAATAATGTAGTTAACTTTAAAAAAAAAAAAAAAAAATTATGTGTACAGATTCCTGGTTACTAGAAACACCTTTGTCTTTCTGCATTTTGACTTTCTTCTGGGAACATCAACTATTGCAGGGATCATCCGATCGACATATCAAGTTATCTAGACAAATCTCAAAGCAACAGTAATGCCACCACCTACACCTGAAGACTGAGTTCAAATTGTTGCAGGGTTGTAGGACTGTGCACAGTTATCAAACTGCTTAGGGGTGCTGGGCAGCAAACACATATGTGTTAAGAAGCCATCTAACTCTGGCTGCCATTTCTTCAACTACAAGAAGTATTTCTCAGTAGTGTTGTTAGGCTTAGCTGACAGCAATGACCTGTTTCTGGCTGTGGACATTGGAGCCTATGGGAGCGCTGCAGGTGCTGGCTTCTTCAGGGCTTCCAGAAGAAGCCAGCAGCTTCTTAACACCTAGCCATAGTGGCATCCTGTCCTCTTCCTGGTAGTTATGGACCAGCTGCACACTTCATGATTGCGACTGACGAGGGTTTTGCACTTTCCACCCATTTCATACACCCTTTTGCCAAAAGAGTGCTGGACACACAGAAGCACATATTTCACTCACCAGGGTCTGCTGGTATGTAGAATACGCATTTGGGATTCTGGCAAACAAATGGATGATGTGTCACTCCAGATGGATCCAGAATACGTGTACTTAGTCATCAAAGCCTGCATTTTGCTCCACAATTTCCTTCGGATTCATGAGTCCACTGTGGATCAGTGTGATGTGAAGCAGTTTCCTCCTTCTGCTGTTTTACAGTTAGGGAGTCACAACCACTCTCCTAATGAATGTATTGCCCAGAATACTGGCTCGAATGTGATGACCCTGATTGACTTGTTGGAGGAGTATATGACAGTCCTGAAGGAGCAGATGGATCCTGTGCAAATGGGGCATAAGACGGTCATGAAGGACCAGATTGTCCCTGAGCAGGTGGGGCATAGATGACTAGATGAACCATGATAGGAAGGATGACCATATGAGTGATGTATGCATGACTATATGCATAAGATTTTGGCCCAGGATTTTCACCTTTCCGGCCTGATATATATAAAAAAAATATATCCTGGACAACCTCTTTAAGCATAAAAATGCTATTTGCAACTTTTAAGTACAGAATGTTATAGTACTGCTTTGTGGTGTGTGTGTGTACATATAGTATGTGTCTCTCTTATATTATTTCCCTTGGGATCCATGACGTGTGTAAGATGAAATCTATATATGAATAAAGGATCCAGAGCAGCAGGGTTTTCCCAGCTTTTCATTACACACAGTCAGGGGGAAGCTGCTAGTGTGCAAATAGCCATATTTTACTTGTTTTCATTTCTTTGCAAAATGCTTTTTTTCCACCAATAATTAAAGAAGACCCCACTTTGTCTGTTGCCTCTTCCCATTTCCTCTAAAGCCATAAAGGAGAAAACCTGCGCATATAATCACTAATATGTCATAAAATTAGAGATGGTTCAATGTTAGTCACATATAATAAATGTAAGAGCTGATAAATATGATGTTTGGATACAGAACACAGAAGAATTACACAGAGGCCCGAACACAGAAGACAGACAATTCAGAGTAAGGCCATCTCTTAATTTCAGTTTGGCATAAGAAAACATACAAATAAGAGTTGCAACACTATTGGAAAATATCGGTGAATTTAACACTTAAAGTATTGCACATGCAGTAATAAGATAAGGTGTTTGCTGTGACATTAATTAGCCATCATTAACATTCTTTTACACAAACCCTGTAAATAATTTAAAATGTATACCAATTGTAGAAGACATCCATCAGAAACATTCAGGATTTGATCCACTGCTGCCACCTGGAGTCATAACACAACACCCATGTAAGAGTTTCCAGCAGAAATCATTTTGACAATTTAATGCAGACTGTAACTATCTCAGTACAAGTGGTGTGAGCATTTTATGCAGACTCAGGGAATCCATTTAAAGTATGTTCTCCTGCATTATGCAAAAATAATTGAATAAATAATTGCCACATACTCTTGCCAGATAGTTCAGTGAGAAAATCTCTGCAACAAATATAATAACTAGTGACTTTTATGCACAATTTCATTTTAATGAACATGCTAAGAATGTTATTTACTTTGAAGCAGCAAACCCATCTTCAAATAAATCTCTATTTTAATCACTTATTGTATGTTTATGAAAATAGTATATAAAAAAAATATATATATATATATATATACATACAGTGGGTACGGAAAGTATTCAGACCCCTTTAAATTTTTCACTCTTTGTTTCATTGCAGCCATTTGCTAAAAAGCAAAAATGTTCATTTTATTTCTCATTAATGTACACTCAGCACCCCATCTTGAAAGAAAAAAAAACAGAAATGTAGATATGTTTGCAAATTTATTAAAAAAGAAAAACTGAAATATCACATGTTCATAAGTATTCAGACCCTTTGCTCAGTATTGAGTAGAAGCACCCTTTTGAGCTAGTACAGCCATGAATCTTCTTGGGAATGATGCAACAAGATTTTCACATCTGGATTTGGGGATCATCTGCCATTCTTCCTTGCAGATCCTCTCCAGTTCCGTCAGGTTGGATGGTGAACGTTGGTGGACAGCCATTTTCAGGTCTCTCCAGAGATGCTCAATTGGGTTGAGGTCAGGGCTCTGGCTGGGCCAGTCAAGAATGGTTATAGAGTTGTTCCGAAGCCATTCCTTTGTTAGTTTAGTTGTGGTGGAGGGCTGCAGTGATAGATGACTTTGTGGAACTTTCTCCCATCTCCCTACTGCATCTCTGGAGCTCAGCCACAGTGATCTTTGGGTTCTTCTTTACCTCTCTCACCACGGCTCTTCTCCCATGATTGCTCAGTTCGGCTGGACGGCCCAAACTTCTTCCATTTAAGGATTATGGAGGCCACTGTGCTCTTAGGAACCTTGAGTGCTGCAGAAATTCTTTTGTAACCTTGGCCAGATCTGTGCCTTGCCATAATTCTGTCTCTGAGCTCCTTGGGCAGTTCCTTTGACCTCATGATTCTCATTTGCTGTGAGCTGTGAGGTCTTATATAGACAGGTGTGTGCCTTTCCTAATCAAGTCCAATCAGTTTAATTAAACACAGCTGGACTCCAATGAAGGAGTAGAACCATGTCAAGGAGGATCAGAAGGAAATGGACAGCATGTGAGTTAAATATGAGTGTCACAGCAAAGGGTCTGAATACTTATGACCATGTGATATTTCAGTTTTGTTTTTTTTTAATAAATTTTCAAAAATATCTATATTTCTGTTTTTTTCTGTCAAGATGGGGTGCTGAGTGTACATTAATGAGAAATAAAATGAACTTTGTTGCTTTTAGCAAATGGCTGCAATGAAACAAAGAGTGAAAAATTTACCCACTGTATGTATCCCAAAATAGTGTCAAATGAAAGTACAACTTGTCCTTTAAAGAATAAGCTCTCACATAGCTATGTTGACAAAAAAATAAAAAAAGTTATGAATGGAAGGTGGAGATGACAAAAATTAAAAAAATTGCTGAGCATAAATGCCCTCATTACCCTACTTCATTAAAGGGATACAGACCAGGGCTGTGACACCTCTCCTCTTTACAGTCCCCGCAAAAGGAATGATAATTTATTTAATCTCATCCCCATATTGTGGGAAAAAAAAGCTGTAGAAGAAGCAATTGCAAACTACCCTGAGTCATTAAAGGGTTAAGCATTTTTTGATGCTGGTTGGGCAGAACTCAACTTATGAGCTGGTATTGATTGCAGGTTCAGTGAATGACTGATTACCTCCCTGCTGATTGTTGTCCAAATAACAATAAAGTTGAACAGTACTCCAAAGGGTTATGCTTCTTAAAGTTTTATTAAAACCCCAGTCAATAAAATGTTCTGGGTTAAAGTGGTTGTCCAGGATAAATCAATATTTTAAATATAAGCCCCCATGCCCCCCCTCCATGCAGGGGCCACTATGGAGCATTATACTGTGCGGTGGCCCCTGTGGAGCATTATACCGAGCAGGGCCACTGTGGAGCATATTATACTGTGAAGGGGCCACTGTGGATCATATTATACCATGCATGGGCCACTGTGGAGCATTATACCGAGCAGAGGCCACTGTGGAGAATTATACCAAGCAGGGGCCACTGTGGAGCATATTATACCATGCATGGGCCACTGTGGAGCATTATACAGTGGGTACGGAAAGTATTTAGACCCCTTTAAATTTTTCACTCTTTGTTTCATTGCAGCCATTTGCTAAAAGCAAAAAAAAAAGTTCATTTTCTTTCTCATTAATGTACACTCAGCACCCCAGAAAAAAAGCAGAAATGTAAATATTTTTGCAAATTTATTAAAAAAGAAAAACTGAAATATCACATAGTCATAAGTATTCAGACCCTTTGCTGTGACACTCATATTTAACTCACATACTGTCCATTTCCTTCTGATCCTCCTTGTGCAGCATCCCAGAGGCTGCTGCTTTCATGTGTTTGTTACTATGCCTCTGGGCTATGTTGGAATGTTCCGTTTTCTGTGTTAAGTGTCACTGTTTGCAGCTTTCCCTGAAATTTCTCCTCTGAAGTGTTCAAACCTAGCCTTGGTTTAGCCCTGGCCTATCCCAGGCCACTGGGTGGGGTTGTGGGAGACTCCGTCTCCACGGTAACCCTTGGTCTGAGTTCAGTCAGTCTAGTATGAGCAGTGGGACAGTAAGGGTGTGCAGAGGTTTCCTGCCCCCACAAGCTGCGCTGAGGCCAACGGTTAGCCATCACAGACTTCAGGAGGATTACTTCGGGCCTAGTCTTCAGGTAACCGGTACCTTGTCAGGCCTCCTAGAACCAAGGCTGGGGATTGGACACTGTATTACTACCCCCATTTGGAAGCTGCTATTGCCTTGTGATTCCTGTTGCCAAATAAAGGCTGTTTGGTTTACATGCACCGCTGAATCCTGAGTCGTGCCTGCATCACCATCAGGGCCCTTCCGAACAACACCACACCGGCTCAGAGAGAAGAGGTCCTCTCTTCAACTGGAAGTGCCCCGGGGAAAAGAACTACTACCACCACCATCCGGTAGTGCTGCAGGACCCCCCTCGACTTTGTCCGGCCTAGGAGTGGGACTGGAGTGGTTGGTGAGCATGCTCAACCTGCTAAGTGGCACAGCAGCCGCCACTACTACACCCATCCTCCAGTCTCCTCCATCTGGGTTGCGGCACTTGAGATGGTTCTACTCCTTCATTGGAGTCCAGCTGTGTTTAATTAAACTGATTGGACTTGATTAGGAAAGGCACACACCTGTCTATATAAGACCTCACAGCTCACAGGGCATGTCAGAGCAAATGAGAATCATGAGGTCAAAGGAAATGCCCAAGGAGCTCAGAGACAGAATTGTGGCAAGGTACAGATCTGGCCAAGGTTACAAAAGATTTTCTGCAGCACTCAAGGTTCCTAAGAGCACAGTGGCCTCCATAATCCTTAAATGGAAGAAGTTTGGGATGACCAGAACTCTTTCTAGACCTGGCCGTCCAGCCAAACTGAGCAATCGTGGGAGAAGAGCCTTGGTGAGAGAGGTAAAGAAGAACCCAAAGATCACTGTGGCTGAGCTCCAGAGATGCAGTAGGGAGATGGGAGAAAGTTCCACAAAGTCAACTATCACTGCAGCCCTCCACCAGTCGGGGCTTTATGACAGAGTGGCCCGAAGGAAGCCTCTCCTCAGTGCAAGACATATGAAAGCCCGCATAGAATTTACCAAAAAACACATAAAGGACTTCCAGACTATGAGAAATAAGATTCTCTGGTCTGATGAGATGAAGATTGAACTTTTTGGCGTTAATTCTAAGCGGTATGTGTGGAGAAAACCAGGCACTGATCATCACCTGCCCAATACAATCCCAATAGTGAAACATGGTGGTGGCAGCATCATGCTATGGGTGTTTTTCAGCTGCAGGGACAGGAAGACTGGTTGCAATTGAAGGAAAGATGAATGTGGCCAGGTACAGAGATATCCTGGAAGACCTCAGACTGGGCCGAAGGTTCACCTTCCAACAAGACAATGACCCTAAGCACACAGCTAAAATAACAAAGGAGTGGCTTCGGAACAGCTCTGTGATCATTCTTGACTGGCCCAGCCAGAGCCCTGACCTCAACCCAATTAAGCATCTCTGGAGAGATCTGAAAATGGCTGTGCACCAACGTTCACCATCCAACCTGACAGAACTGGAGAGGATCTGCAAGGAAGAATGGCAGAGGATCCTCAAATCCAGATGTGAAAATCTTCTTGCATCATTCCCAAGAAGATTCATGGCTGTACTAGCTCAAAAGGGTGCTTCTACTCAATACTGAGCAAAGGGTCTGAATACTTATGACCATGTGATATTTCAGTTTTTTTTTTTTTTTATAAATTTGTAAAAATATCTGTGCACCTGTTGTGACTGTGGGACAGGTACACTGTCAGCGGTGTGGATGTGCCTGCAGGTCTTGCACCTGTTAACAGATCCCTCCGTCATACCCCACAAGTTTTCCAGACTGTTTATTTCCTGACCTATTATAAATAACTTCTCTACTTATATTGCATTTTGTTATTCCAAAATCCTTTGAAGATCCATGTCCTGTGTTTGTGTATAAAAAGTATGTGAATTTTCAGTTTCTTGTATTACACCATGTCTGAAGAAGACAGCTAGCACTCTCAAAAGCTTACTATCAAATATACTCAGTTAGCCTCTAAAAGGTATCGCTTGATTTCTTCACTCTTCCAACACTCCCAGTAACACACACATCCAGACACAGACCAGGCATATCACCACTTCAAATGGTATTCCAATCGGTTGAACAATAAGCACCTACTTCTTGAGCAGACGGTCACCAACACGCGAATCCTTCACTGCCTATTGACTATGCCTGGCGAAGTATTGATTGAACCTGAAACATTGTATTGACTGTGGCTTTAATAAAACTTTAAGAAGCATAACCCTTTGGAGTGCTGTTCAACTTTACTGTTATTTGGATTAAATGGTTAAGTAAACAGTCAACTTATATTTTATGGGCACAAGGAAACATGTTGTCTTGGTTTTACTGCATACCATAAGCTATACCTATTTTTTATTGACATGTTGCTGTGTAAGAGCTTGTTGCTGTGTAAGAAAAATAGAAAAGGGGCCACAACACGTGGCATAACAGTCTGACAGTATAAACCGCCTACAAAGAATACAAGAACCAATAATAAGATAAACAACAACAGACAAAAGACAGGGGAAGAGAGGGGGGGAAGGGATAGGGAGAACAGATGTCATAGACCATGTAGAATACAGTAGGTATCCCAGTGCGACCAGACGGCATCAAATGCATCCACAGTGTGGTTGAGAGTTGCAGTCAGGAACTCAAGGCTACGGACATCCTTCATGCAGGCAACTAACTTAGATCCCGTGGGAGGGATCACCTCTTTCCAATAAAGGGCAATAAGGGTTTTTGCTGCATTACACAGGAAGAGAAACAGCTTAGACATCTTTTTGCCTAAATGTCTGTGAGGCAAATTGAGTAGATAAGTAAGAGGATCTAACGGAACTTCCTGCACAAAGAGGGCATTAGTAAGGAGTTTAACTTCCGTCCAAAAAAGGCAGAGGGTGGGGCAGTTCCAGAAAATATGGTACACAGTGCCCAACGAGGTCTGGTAGCTCCAACATTTGGAGGGAATAGTAGGATTAAGGGTGTGGAGCAGAATTGACATATGGTAACAGTGCATGAGAATTTTATATTGAGTTTCACGAAACATGACACAGGACGATGACTTAGCCGCTTGGGACAAAATGATCTGCCACTGCCCAAGTGAGATCTACCTATTCATAGCCTCAGCCCACTTAACCATATACTTATGAGGTGGGGGATCGCCCCTCAGGGGAAGATACTGGCTATGAGCCCCCTGGTAGAGGTGCCAGCTCGACACAATCTCTCAAAGGCTGTGGGAAGCGAGACCCGTGTGGATCCAAACTGAGCTAGGACAAAGTGAGTTATTTGTTGCTAGTGGAACCATTTGGTCACAGGCAAGTGGAAGACAGAAGGGAAGTAGTCAAATGGCCTGAGTTCTAGGGTCGATGGATCAACCCAATCTGCTCCATGGATGCACCATAGTAGGAGACAGTCCCCCTGGGAGGAGTGAATTATTCAGGATTGATACAGGATTGAGACTATAGAGGAGCAAAGGGAGGCCAGGGGGAATAGCTTGGAGCAGGTGATGCATACTGCCCACGTGAAACGAATAGGCCCCAAGAGGGGGTTGGCAAGTGAGGGGAAAGAGTGGGACCACAGGAAAGCATTTGGGTGCACAGGGGCTAACCACAATTTTTAAATTTCAACCCATTTGGTGTAGACTTGGGACGTAGCCCAAAACGGGATAGCTCTTAGGTGTGAATGCATGACTACTTCTAAGCTCACAACCACCCACAACTATAGCACTGATAGTATGTGCTATTTTATAAGTTTTTTTCTTTTTTCTCCAAGACCCATCTATTTAATCCCTAACTGTTTAGGGATGTATATTTGGTGGCAGGTTCCCTTTAGGTTGTATAAATGTAAATAAAATCACATTAAGTTGTTTCTCACTCACAGTTTGAAATAGTGAAACAGTGATTTTGTGGTTTAGAAATGACTAGAATTGCCTAAAATTACATTAGAACATTGGTCTTCTGTAAAAGAGAGAAATAACTGTGTTGTATAATTACAATTAATTATAACTATAATTAATAGTGATTTAAAGTCTATGCTGGGAGTCAGCAGGATTAAAAATAATCATCAAAGCTCATATTGTATTTCACTTTATTATGAGAGAGTATACTGCATAAATACACTGCCAAATTCTTTAAATGGCCGTCCACATAATTGATCCCTCACTGCAGGGCCTGCCACTCCTTAAAACTTATATCACACTAAAGAATTCATAGTTATTGTCAGTGGACTGTGTTAGTAATGCCTGACCTGAATGGGATGGCATACACTATATGGGACAATGGGACACACCACTTAATCGTTGATTGTAATGTCAATCTGTACTCCCTTAGTCTAGACAGCAGCACAATATGGGGTATCTCTGCCCCTGTGTGTTGTTTAGGACAGTGGAACCTTTAATAGCACCAAATTTAAGGCCACCTACTGGCCCTATAAGAGGGCACCTGAGACCTCCCTCCACTGTGTAAATTATAAAGTAAAAGGAAACAAGCTTCTAGGGAGGGAAGCCTTGTGCTGCTGTCTGGACTAAGGGAATACAGATTGACATTACAATCAACGATTCCCCTTACGTCCGACAGCAGCACAATATGGGGAGATAGCAAGTAATTCCCCTAGGGAGGGTTTCCTCGCCTTACAACGTCAAGGACTGTCTGACCAAAGGCAGTTGTCTGGGAACTGCGGACGTCTAAACGATAATGCTTAACAAAGGTCAACTGAGATGGCCATGATGCAGCCGCACAAATCTGGTCCAATGGTAAGGACCGGTACTCAGCCCAAGAAGTTGACACAGCCCTGGTCGAGTGGGCCGTAGAAAAAACTGGAGGGAGTAACTCCTGAATAAGCAAGGAAGACTTAATTGTCTCCTTGATCCATGTGGATAGAGTAGGCTTGGAAGCCTTGAGGCCTTTGTTTTTACCCTGCATGTTAATTAGTAGGTTTTCGGCCTTCCTAAACGGTTGAGTGCGGGATAGGTAAATCCGCAGACACCTTACCACATCTAAGGTGTGGAGCTTTTCTTCCTCCTCAGAGGTTGGAGTGGGGAAAAACACTGGTAGCGAAATTAGCTGACTGCTATTATAGCATGAGGGGACCTTAGGGTTAAACCCAGGCAAAAATCTAAGGTGCACCCTATCTGCAAAAAACAAAATGTACGGTTCTCTAGAAGAGAGAGCCTGGAGTTCCCCTACTCTTTTGGCAGATGTAATAGCCAACAAAAAAGCAGTTTTGTAGGCTAAATATTTTAGCTCCGTAGTCTCCAAGGGTTCAAATGGAGGACCGCACAGGCCTGTAAGGACTACCGCAAGGTCCCACTGGGGAACTGGAGATGATACTGAGGGCTTTAGCCTCATTGCCCCTTTAAGGAACCTTGCAACCAGAGGATCTTGAGACAGACGTCTGTTCAAATGAGCGGAGAGGGCCGCAATCTGCACTTTCAAAGTGGCAGGGGCAAGGCCCTAATCCAAACCGTCCTGAAGAAAATTTAAAATATCAGCCGTTGAAGGTTGTAGATTATTAATACCCTTCTTGGAGCACCACTCCATGAAAATCTTGGCTGTCCTCTGGTAGTTCTTATTGGTAGAGTCTGCTCTTGCAGAAGAAAGGGTCTTCAGGACGGCCTCTGACAGTCCTCTATCCTGTTGTAGGGACTGCTCAACCTCCAGGCTGTCAGGTTGAATCTCCAGAGATCCTGGCACTTCAGAGATCCTTGGGAAACCAGGTTCTGGATGGGGGGAAGCCTCCAATATATCCCTCGACTCATCTCCATGAGTTGGGAAAACCAAGCTCTTTTTGGCCAGAATGGAATGATGGCTATCACAGAGACTTGGTCCTGTCTGATTTTCATCAATACCTTCGGTATTATTGGAATTGGAGGGAAAATGTATGCCAGCCTGGACCTCCAAGGGATGGACAAGGCATCCACTGCCAAGGGATTGTCCTCCTGGTAAAGGGAACAGAACGTCTCCACCTTGGCGTTGAGTCGGGTTGCCATGAGGTCTATTTCTGGAAGACCCCACTTCAGGGTAATCTGATGAAAGACTTCTGGATTGAGTGACCATTCTCCTGATACGGCATGACCCCGACTCAACCGATCCGCTTCTATGTTCAGGGAGCCCTTGATGTGAACTGCGGATAAATGGGTTAGATTTTTCTCTGCCCATGTAAATATCAGATCTTTCTCCCTCAGGAGGGTTGGTGATCTGGTGCCTCCCTGTCTGTTCACGTACAGCACTGTGGTCATGTTGTCTGACCGGATTTTGACTGCTCTTCCCTTGAGAAGAGGCGAGAAATGGAGTAAGGCACGATATACAGCTCTGAGCTCCTTCCAGTTGGACGAGGTCCTTCTTTCTGGAGCGCTCCAGACTCCCTTTATGGAGTTTTCGTCCAAATGGGCTCCCCATCCCGAGAGGGATGCATCTGTAGTCAACAGGGTCCAAGAAGGTTGGACCGTGGACCTTCCGTCTTTCAGGTGCAACCACCACTTGAGGGAAAGACGGGTCCTGGGGGAGAGTCGAATCTTCTTGCTGAGTGTAAGAAGGGAGCGATCCCAAGCCTCTAGTAATTCCTTCTGGAGGGGATGTAAGTGCCACAAAGCCCATGGGACTGCCTCCACTGAGGAAGACATCAAGCCCAGGATCTTCATCAATGTTCTGATGGAGGCTATCGGCTTTTTGAAGAGGTGCCGGACTGCACCGACCAGTTTCTCCTTCCTTGCTGGTGTCAAGGAGACCTGCAGGCGGACTGAATCCAGGAAGTAGCCGAGGAACTTCCTTCAGGTTGAAGGGATCGTTACCGACTTCTCCCAGTTTATAAGCCATCCCAGACTCTGAAACAGGGACACAGCTGTCTGTAGATGCTGGAGCAGAACAGACTCTGACTGGGCTTTTATCAACCAGTCGTCTAGATAAGGCACCACGAATATCCCCTGAAGTCTGAGGGCGGCTGCTATAGGAGCCACTACCTTTGTAAAGGTGTGGGGAGCAGAGGAGATCCCGAAGGGTAGTGCTGTGAATTGAAAATGCTTCCTGTGGCCGGAAACTACTACGGCAATCCTTAGAAACCTTCTGTGTGGAGGATAAATAGGAATATGCAAATAGGCGTTTTTTAGATCCAAAGTCACGAAAACATCGCCTTGGAGGAGAAAGGTGGTGACAGACTTTATGGTTTCCATACGAAAGTGCTTCTTTTTGATGAAGCGGTACCTTAAGTCTATGACCATTCTCCACTTATCTGCCGGTTTTGGTACCAGGAAGACGGGAGAATAGACACCGGATCCTTCTTCTAGAGAAGGGACTTCCTCCAGGGCTCCCTTGTGAATGTACTCTCGGATGGAGCATTCCAATGTAGTCTACTGCATTGTAGGGAGGCTGCGAGTTAACACAAACCGATCCTGTGGAGGATGGAGGAACTCGATTGCATATCCTTTTTGGATTACCTGCAGGACCCATGGGTCTCGAATTTTTTCCTGCCAGCAGTTGAAAAAATGGGAGAGACGACCCCCGACAGGAATCTCGGCCACAGGAAGACTGCTCCTGATGTCAAAAGCTTAGGCTTCTCCTTTTTATCATCAGACTTCGGGAATCTCCGGACGGCGCCTCTAGAGGAATATCTAGAGCCTCTTTGGGACTGCCGTCCACGACGAGGCGGATAGCCTCTACCATGGCCAGAGTCAGATCTACCTCTAAAGGCCTGGGGTAAAGTTTTACCCTTCCTATCGGCCAAGCCCTCCAGGATCTCATCTAGGGCACTGCCAAAGACTCTACCTGGCTCAAAGGGTAATGCGCACAAATTATATTTTGAGGGGAAATCAGCTCTCCAGGGTTTTAACCATAGAGGTCTTCTTGCTGCAGTGGTAAGTGCCAGGGATTTGGCCGCCAGCCTTAATTGATGGTGGGAGGCTTCCGCTAAATATTCAGCTGCCAGGGAAACCGAGCCTAGAAACCTGAGCAGCTCGTCTCTGGAGACTCCAGAGTCGATGTCCCTCTCGAGGTGGACCAGGTCAGTGCGTAATTTGGCTGACACTTCACAAGACGCAACCGCCACAGAGGTCTGGGCCGAGGCAACTGAATACGCCTTCTTGAGGGTATTGTCGATGCGCCTGTCCATGGCGTCGTGCAAATTTGATCCATCATCTGATGGTACCATAGTGCGGCGGGACAGTTTGGCCACCACCATATCCAATTTGGGAGGAGGACCCCATTGATCCCATTGAGCAACTGGGAATAAAGCCTTGAACCTCCTAGAAACCACAAGAGGTTTTTCAGGACATTTCCACTCTGAAGACATTAATCTTTGTGGCCCTCTATAGGTGGACGTGGAGGCTTCCCCGTCAACATCACGATCCTTAGACCGGATGGACTTCAGCAGTCGGCTTAGTTTTTCGAGTGGGAAGCACGGTCTGCTGGAATCTTCAGTGGAATCGTCAGATGAGAGTGTCTCGTCCACTATCTGATAATCTTCGTCAGCGATGCGTAGGGAAGACTGTGTCTCAACCCGCGGTTTCTTGGCAATCTGGGCGATGGAAGAACGGATCTCCTTAAGAGACTCCTCCATATAATCCTTTACCCAAGTGACAACCTCTCTTATAGAAGGTTCTTCTGACGGAGGTCCGCGGCATTGGCAACAGTGGGTAAAATCATAGCCATCAGGTAAAGGAGTATTGCAATCCAAACACATTAGGTGTTTACGTTTAGAGGACTTTTTCCTCCTCAGCCCATCGCCGTTACCTGATGCAGAAGATGACATCTGAAACATCAAAAGCCACATAACAATGTAGAATGGAAGATTGCCAAGCATCACACAAGAAGAAAAAAACCAAGGGGTACCTTACTTTAAATCGGTCACTTGAAGAGAAAAAAAAGATCCAGTCAGGAAAAACCAGACACCGCCAACCGCAGCAGAGGAGCTAGTAACCACGAGCTCACCAAGTAAAGGACTGAAGCCCTTTTAAATGTAATCCAGCAGCGAGGGGAGGAGCCAAACAAAGACACATTCATACAGCACCAAACAAGGTCAAATGCCATAATGGAACATAGAGGAGCATAAGCCTAAGCCAGAGGCTCTAAATACAAGCAGCAAAAAATTATTCTATATTTTGCCTTTAAAATTTCAATTTTCAAACTTACCGCACTTTTCCGAGAAAACCAGAAGTAGGCCGCGGTGGTGCGCAAAGGCTTCCTTCCCCGGGGAATACGGGACCGAAGAAAAGGTTCCGGCCGAAGAGGTTCCCCGCTTACTTCCGGGATCGCACTGCCTGCAGAGCGATGAACCGGGTAATGCTGCGCTGCGGAGCAGAAAAGGCCCAAGGGACCGGAGGATCTATGGAACGTCAGAAAGGACCGAGGTACCCCCAAAAGGTAAGCAGGAGCTTTAGGAAAAAACCCCTAGCAACGGGAGGTCACCAGAGACCTCCGTCCACCTGTCCCACACAGGACAGAAAAAAACACAGTGGAGGGAGGTCTCAGGTGCCCTCTTATAGGGCCAGTAGGAGGCACCTTAAATTTGGTGCTAATTAAAGGTTCCACTGTCCTAAACAACACACAGGGGCAGAGATACCCCATATTGTGCTGCTGTCGGATGTAAGGGGAATCATTAAATTCACTCCCATTGCTGCAGGTATATATAATCAAGAACAGAGTCCTGATCTCAACCTTATCAAACACCTTTGATATAAACTAGAATGGAGATTGTGTCTGATCCTCACAAATGCTCTTCTGGATAAATGGGCAAAACTTCCCACAGACAAAATCTCCAAAATCTTGTAGAAAGCCTTCCCAGAAGAGTGGAAACTTAGCTGCAATGTGGGGACCAACTCCATATTAATGATTTAGGATAAGATGTCATAAAAGCCCATAACATGTCCCATTACCTGTCTACAAAGTGACTGTTTCCTCTCTATTTTTTAATAGAGACATGTCCATGTGTAGCAAAATTGCTAGTCCTCATCCCCTTATTTTTCAGGCGGGTTTAGAGAATTTTTTTGTTATCAGTAGAGGTCGCAGCCATGGAACCCATACAAATAAAATATTTGTTGCATATCCTGTAGATACATCATAACTCTGCTTATAAATGACATTTTACCATAAAATGTGACTATAAATGATAGTTTAATAACTTTCTGACTATGTGGATTTGTCTTCAACAACTTCTTATTTATATAACGGTTAATTATCCTTTAACACAAGAAAGTACATTCACAATATAGGCAGCTACAGGGAGAGTGTAGTTTTAGACGGCTGCCCATGTAATACAAAAACAGCTTGAGTTCACCAGAATCGGTGCCACTATCATAGAATCGGAGCCACTATCATTTTGACTTATAGAGGTAGGTCCTGAGAATGGCAAATGCCTCTATGATATTCATATTCTCTAATATGGCTCAATACCTTCTTTCAGCGTCGTTCTGTGCGAAACATGCATCAAGTGTGTTGGGTGTCACTCAGGTCCTGGGCACTTAGGCCTCATGCACAAGACCGAGTGTGCAGGCCAAGGCTCTTTCAATGGGGGTGTCTGATGTTCCATTACATTCCAATGATTATAGAACAGGTCCTATCCTGCTCCATGACATCAGATGGGAATGGAACCTCCCATTGATGTCAATGGGGGATGGAAGGGACCTGGATGACTTTCGGATGTCATCTGTATTTATTCTTCTATAAAATCACCCCCCTTACCCTACATAGTTTCCTGGGTCTTTGATGCTTATCAGTTACATTGTCTGTACTATGTAATTTAATGGTTGATGTTTCAGCCACTAATTTATCCTGTCCTAGGTATAAGCCATTGTTTTTCTGTCTGTTTTACACATGTATATTATACCATCATTTTTGGACCATATGGTATATGTAGCACACACTTGCTTTTTAGGCGTTTTGCAATGTGTTCTTACTTTTTATATTTTAAACATGTATTTTTGTATTCTCAATACAGTTTTTGATGATGTGATTGATTGATGGGTTTCTTAGGACCCACTTTTACATACCCACATGATATCTTCCTTGTTCCTAGGTCTTATGATGAAGAAAACTTGAAATAACCTAATGCCATTACAAGAACAATAAAGCAAAGCTTTTTCTTTATTTAACAATAACAAAAATGTGAAATTTTGCTCCAAGTTTAAAAAAATTGTCTTCAGGCGTACATTTTCCCCTTTGTAACCCCTTAAACTTTTCAATTTTCGTTTTTGACTCCCCAGTTTCCAATCCTCATAAATTTTTTATTTTTATTGTTCACAAAGCTATATGAGGGCTTAATGTTTACGGGACAAATTGGGGTAGAATTAGAAAAAAACTACGTTTGTGCGACTTTCTTACAGGCTTCGTTTTTACGGCATTCATTGTGCAGCCAAAATGACAGGTCACCTGTATTCTATGGGTTGGTACAATTCCAGGAATACCAAATGTATAATTGTATATGTTTTAATCCCTTAAAAAAATCCAAAAATCCAAAAGTTTAAAAAAAAAAAAATTTCGCCATATTCTGACACCTGTAACTTTTTTATATTTCCGTGTACAGGGATGCATAGAGAGTATTTTTTTTTTTTTTTTTTTTTTTTGGGGTCGAGATGTACATTTTAGTTATACTGTTTTGGGGAATGTCTATTGCTTTGATAATTTTTTAGTCAAATTTATAAATGAGGCGAAACAGTGAAAAACTTTTAGAAGTTTGTAGCCCGGAAGTTTAATGTGTACATGTTTCACTTTATTTTTTTATTTTTATATGTGTAGGGAAAGGGGGGTGACAGGGGTAACCTAGCCTCTCTGCTTCCTGAGGCCAACTATAAAAAGGCGCCCCCCCCCCCCCCCCAAAAAAAAAAAAAAAAAGATTCCAACCCGGCTATCTTTGGTTGCATGATGGGGCCCTCCTAATTAGGATATGTCCCCCCATTGGCACATCAAAAAAATCCCCTTATGTGGCTCCCACATAGTATAACCCAATTTTATTGGGTTTATACAATCCCCTTTTTTTGGCCCACCACACGATACATGACCTCCTTTTTTTTAGCTCCCCACATGATCATGGAAAGTTCTATAATCCGAAAACGAAAAATTCTATTCTTTTATTCTTTTTTTTTTTGAGTTGGAAGGGACCTCAAGGGCCATCGAGTCCAACCCCCTGCAAAAGCAGGAATTCCTAGATCATCCCAGATATATACCTATCCAGATTCCGCTTGAAGATTTCAATTGATGAAGAACTCACCACCTCCCGTGGCAGCCTATTCCACTCCCTCACTACCCTTACTGTTAGAAAGTTTTTCCTAATGTCTAATCTGAATCTCCTTCCCCTTAGTTTCATTCCATTACTTCTCGTGTTTCCTTCTGCTAATGAGAAAAGGGTAGATCCCTCTGCACTGTGACAACCTTTCAGATATTTAAATACCGCTATTAAGTCTCCCCTTAGCCTTCTCTTCTGCAAACTAAGCAGTCCCAATTCTTTTAGCCTTTCTTCGTAGGACATGGTTTGTAGACCTTCCACCATTTTGGTTGCTCTTCTCTGGACCTGCTCCAATAAATCGATGTCTTTCTTAAACTGGTATAAACATGGTATATAACCCCCCTTTTTTTGCACCCCTACATGGTATATGACCCCCTTTTTTGCCCCCACAGCATATGACCCCGATTTTTAATTGCCCCTCCCACAGTATATGACTCCATTCTTATCCCCGCCACCATCCCAGTTTATGGCCCCCACACAGTATATGACCCTTTTTTAACCCCCTCCACAGCATATGATCCACCTATTTATGGCCCCCCCCCCACGCCTCATGGAAGGTTGTCTCCTAGGGGGATGATTTGAATTTTTAATTCCTTTTTATTTATTTTTTACTGTAAAATGCCAGCACTTCTATTAAAGGCTGCATAGAGCAGCCGGCAATAGAAGGTAATACCAGACAAGCCTGGGAGCCTTCAATAAGCTCCCAGCTGTCATGGCAACAGATCGCTGGCCCCGTCTCTTATTCTGGGGACCTGCGATCCTCCCCAAAATGGCTGCACCTTAATACCCGTGAACAGTGCAGGCATTGATTGCAGGCATTAGCGCTGGGTCTCTACTGTATAATACCGCAGAGACCCGGCGGCTATGGCGGACGCTAAGGCAAACACCCGACATCCACTGTACTATTACGGAACATGTTTGGAATGGGTTAAATCCATTTTAAAATGAGTTGCAGTCTTTCAGCACTTTCTTTATTCACAGTGAAATAACAAATTCATGAGAATTTATTCTTATTGACTTTGGCTGAATGGCTGGAGTACTCTTCCATCTAATTACAGTAATTACTATTTTGTAGCCACAATAATGAATCCAGATTACTCAAATTATTTGGATGACAGTTTATTATAATAAATAAAAACTTAGATGTAGGTATAGTAGTAAACTGTAGTTGTAAACTCAAAAAGTTTAGCACAGATATGGACCTTGGTCTACAGGCCGACTTTCAATGTAGACCTTTGTTTCAATAAAGGTTTTTCCAAAGACAAATTTATTAGACATATTTTAAAACTTTCTTAGCATTAATAAAAACAATATAATGTAATGCTTTTAAACACCATTGTTACAAAGTAATTGTAATTTCAGTTATTTAATTGATATTGTGTTTTCATGGGAAAAACCCTTTAAGCAACTTTATAAATTCTACTACTTCTTCACTTAGGGGGCATTCACACTTCCATCTTGATTCCGTCAGGAAAGTGTCCGTTAAAAAAAAAAAAAAAAAAAAAACCGACATCTACAATAACAGACACAAACGGACAGTAACGGATGCCTATGTGTCTGTTTTTTTTTAACGGATCCGCTAAACAGATGCGTTAAAAATTCATGAAAGACGTATAGAAAACCATCAGTCTATTTGGGTCCGTGCTTGTCCATTAATTTTCAGTTTGTTTTTTTTTTCTTTTTTTGGGACAGTCAAATGTGCTGGAAAGTCTCAATGGTTAAAGACCTGATCACTGAAAATGAGAGACTTTATTACTCAGCATGCAGACTGCTCCATTTTCAATGCCTTTGCTTGTATTTTGTTTAATGGTTTCATTAAGGATGGAGTCTGGGGAGGGATCTTCAGTGGTCAAAGTGTACTTCAACACTTTACCCACTGAGGAGGCCTCCTCAGGAACTATCTTAAAGAAATCATAATAGTCACCTTTGTCTCTGCTTGTGTTTTGTAAGTGGTTTATTTAATGATGTAGTCAGGGGAGGGATTATCAATGGTCAAAGTGTACATCAACACTTTAAACAACTGAGGAAGCCTCTCTCAACACTATCTTAAAGAAACCAACTCTGCTTTTCTTGTTTGTTTAATAAAAATTTTTTAATTTTTAATAAAAAAATATTTATTTACCGTATTTTTGAACTATAAGACGCACTTTTTTCCCCCAAATTTGGGAGGAAAACTAGGGGTGCGTCTTATAGTCCGAATGTGAGTGTAGGGGAGCGGAGAAGCGGGGGTTGCAGCATCGCCCCACTCCTGTTGCCGCCAGCTTCCTGCAGAGCTGCTTCCTATAGTGGGGCTTTCTGCAGCGGGAGGAGTGGGGAGTTGCTTCAGGCTCTGGGCTTGAAGGAGAGGGTGTCCCGTCGGTGAGAACCCATTCCGGCATCCACCGTGCTATTATGGCGGATGCCGGGTCTGTAAGGATGATAGCGGACGCTGTCTCTGCTAGACCCGGAGCTAATGCCCGTGATCATAGTCCACTCCGATCGCGGGCATTACTACTTCAAAGACCCCCCCCCCCCTCCTAAAGTGTAAAAACTGCCCCTGGCCCCGCTGTGTACCTTTCAAGTTGCAGGCTGGTTCCCGTGCAGCAAGACAGCTGAAGCCGACCTGTTCCTGCGACAGCCAGGAGCTTACTGAAGGCTCCCAGGCCTGCCATAGTAATATTACTATTGCGGCTGGTCTATGTCAATGTACAGAATCTCCCATAGACTGCCATACAGTTGTATGGCAGTCTATGGGACTTAAAATCAAATGATTGCCGGTTCAAGCCCCCTAGGGGGACTAATAAAATAGCAAGAAATAAAAAGTTTAAAAAAATATATAAAAAAATGATAATAAAAAAACTTCTAAATCACCCACTTTCCCTAGAATACATATAAAAGTAGAAAATTACTGTGAAACACATACACATTAGGTATCCCTGTGTCCTAAAACGCCCGGTCTAAAAACTTATAAAAATATTTTTCCCGTTGTTTTGCCTCTGATTTGAATAAAAAGTGATCAAAGCAATAGACATTCCCCAAAATGGTATAACTAAAAAGTACATCTGGCCCCTCAAAAAAAGATGCCCTATGCATGTTTGGTGTGACTCTTTTGGCGCTGCAACCTGGACCATGGTAAACATCTGGGTCACAGCACCAATAGCTTCCTGGTTATGTTCAGAGGGGTATTACATAAGAATACCCCTGTGTTTAGGCTCAGATGGGTATTATATTATCCCTCTATGTGGCAATCACAGACCAAAGGTATAGTATGCTCACTGATTGATTGATTGATTAATTGATTGATTGATTGATTGATTGATTGGAGAGGGGATAACATGGACAGAAGTCCCTGCTACCCCCCACTGGCGTCACATACAGGTGACGCTAGGTTCACACCTGCGTTCAGGTTTACGTTTGGGGGTTACCCGCGGAAACCCACGGACTCTATAGACTATAATGGGGGCCACCGGTTTTCTGCCAGAATCCCCGAACGTAGTACAAGCGCTGGTGTGAATCCAGCCTTATGCACAGATGATGATGATTTATCATCTCTGTGCAGTCTGCAGCTCCTTTAGAGGACACTTTAGAGCACCATATTTTAGGATTCGTTAGGGCTATGAAGATGACCTTTGCTTTGTTTTAAAGATGAGAATCATCATGATGGCCCTTACAGATTCGGAGCAATTTGCTGTTAAAAACACTGTCGGGAATTGAGATCTGCAATAGGATCTCAATGCCGAACATTTTTTTCATCAGCGAATCGATTTGGATCTGAGAAATTGGCATTAGTAGCAAGGACGTATTACACATGTCCTCTGCAAGTAAAATGCCACCCAGGAAAGGGTTAAAGTCCCCCTGAAGTGTCCCCATGGTTTAATGTCCCCCTCCTACCACACAATAATAATAATAATAATAAAAAACACTAATACTCACCTCTCCTGGCTCCCTTGCTCTCTCTGGTCTGGAGCCTTCATGGAGCTGTAGGTGGGATGTAAGTGACATCATCACATCGCACCTGCAGATCCGAGGGAAGAGAGGATGAATGATGAAGCAGGGAGCAGACGGCTTCCTGCTTCATAATTCTATGGGGCAGCCCAGCAGGACAGCATATGCAAGCTGTCCTAACCGGGCTCCCACTACCATAGGGCCCAGTGCAAGTGCACCATTGGCCTTATGGTTAAAGCGGCCCTGTCTGTGGCCCCATTCATTCAATAAATACGAGCCGAGGAAGCACGGCCACAAAACCTGACAGGAATAGGACCTGTCCTGAGTTTTGCGGCCCTGACTGTCGGCCCACACACTGATCCGTGTAATACACGGTCATACGCATGGCCCTAACAGAAATGAATGGGTCAGTGTGCTATCCGGGAAAAACGCTGATAGCACACTGGCCTACGGTCGTCTGCAAGGGGCCTAAATTATGAAAAGCAAAACCCATAAGAAAATAGTGCAACTTTTTTCCAGTTCCAATCTCTTTAGATATTTTTTTCTGGATTCCCAATACATCATACGAAATATTAAAGGAGTTTTCTGGGCTAAAAATATTGATGACCTGTCATCGACATCAGATCAGTGGGGGTTTGATACCCCCTTTTTCATCTGTCTCAGCAGCTGATAAATAGTGAATGAATCAAGAAGAATACAGCTCTATTTTCCGTGTAGTGACCAGACCAGTTCCTGTAGATCAGCTCCATATCACTTGAATGGGAGCTAAGCTGCAGTAACTCAGTTCTGTGCTCTATGTAGTTGCCAAACCAAGTTACTGCAGGTTAGCTACCATTCAAATAATATAGATCTGATCTGCAGTAACTGGTCTGGCCACTACATAGAGAACAGAGTTCTCTTCTTCCTGTTCCATTCTCTGCTGATAACAACTGATTTATGGATGTGCCGAGTATCAGACCCTCACTAGTCGGATATTGATAACCTATTCTCAGGATAATCATAAATATTTTTAGCATGGAAAACCCCTTCAAGTGCCAATAGGAAGTACAGTTTGTCCCACAGAAAAAAAAGCCCTCATACAGCTTTTTTAATGGAAAAATATAAAACTTATGGCCTTTGGAGGCAGGAAGCAAGAAACAAAAATGAAAGATGGGAAGAGGTGAGCCCCTTAAGAATGCAGTCTATTTCGGCCTTAAAGGGGTTGTCCAGGCTAAATTTTTATTTTTTTTTAATTAAGTCGGGGGAGGTGAAAAAAAAAATAAACAAAAAAAAAAACATACTCACCTGTCCCTGGTGCTCCCGTGTCTCCCAGCGTGGTCCGGTCCTTCAGCCCCATTGTCTCCTTCTGGTGGAAGTCCCCATCGCATGTAACTGCTGAGGCCAATCAGCGGCCTCAGGAAAGGACATGGGACGTCACTACCTGTGATGTACCCTTGGAAGGTCCCTTCCTTGGGCCGCTGGTTGGCCTCAGCAGTCACGTGCCATTCGCCATTTGAATTTGAATTGAATTTGTGTGTCTTTATTTGTATTTTTAAAACATGGAGAAACATGGAGTAGCACTGTAGCTCAGGAGGGGTGAGTACCACTGGTTTGTCACCTACCCTGGGCCTCTCATCATTATACTCTGGGGACTGAAAAGATATACCCCAAAAAATTTTGGTTCTGCCAAACACCGTAGGGGCCACAATGGGACATAATACTGTGTAGATGGGCCACTATGGGACATAATACTGTGTGGAGGGGCCTCTATTAAACACTATACTGTGTGGAGGGTCTACTATCTCACATTATACTGTGTGGAGGGGCCACTATGTGACATTATACTGTGTGCAGGGGCCGTTATGGGACATTATACTGTGTGCAGGGGCTGCTATGGGACATTAAACTGTGTGGAGGTACTGCTATGGGATATTAAACTGTGTGGAAGAGCCGCTATGGGACATTATACTGTGTGGAGGGGCCGCTATGGGTCATTATACTGAATGGAGGGGCCATTATATTGTGTGGAGGGGACACTACAGGATATTATACTATCTGGAGGCCACTTTGGGACATTATAGTATGTGTAAATGGGGGGTTAAACTGTGTGGGGGCCCGGAAAGGGGGCGCTATGCCGTGGGGGGGGGGGAGTCAAAGGTTTGCTATGGTGCCCTGTCTTTGCTAATTACATCCCTGCTTAAAACATAGTATAGAATACTCCTAGGGTTCCTAGGAATCTATCTATCCATTTTCTAGCTCTCTAAGGCAAACACAGCCGAAAATATGTCAAAGTGAAAGTGACATGTTTGTCTATGAAAAATTGAATGTTAAGCAGTGGCTACAAACTCAGACTTTAGCTATACACTGCGCTGACACTCGCTTTTGTGCATTTTAACATTTAAAACGCTCCAAAAATTACCCTTTTTTTAGGGGAAAAGGTGCTTGCCCATCATTTTTTATATACCCGTGGTGGTTATATTACAGAATGCAATGGCTTTGTAGAAAAATTAGCCTGTTTTGATGGCTTGTAAGTGCTAGGTGTGAGTTAAGTTGCACAACTGCCAGATATACCCTTATGGATGACTGACGTTGGCAAGAAAGAGGAGGAGAAACAGTTGGCTATGATGATGATAATGATGACCATGTGCTACATGTAGATGTGGCCTGCCTACAAGGAAGGAGAAGGAGAACAGCCTTGCTCACTTCCCCTGCTAATGAAACTGCCACTGTCAAGTCTATTTTTCCAAATAAGAGAGTTATGCCTTTTCATGTGAGTACATAGAGCTGCTGTTCCTACATTTGTTCCTGAACGGCCATGGCTAGGTTTCTGTTTGCAAATCTTGCATATAGCCATGGATTTATTGATTGTCTGCCACTGCCACCACCACCCACTCTGCAAGATTCCCCTAGGTCTGCAGGTCTTTTTCAAGCTTCTTCAGAAACGTTTCTCATGGAATAAAGATCCACTCCACTTTTTATTCAATAGAGTGCTGCCCGTTTTTGTGTTTTATTAAATCTAGATTTGAGTTTCTTATGCACAGAGTGCAAGAGCTGTAATTAATTTATTAAGAGTCACCCAGGGTATCAAGACTGGCATATGACATGCCAGTTTTAATAATTCTCCTTCAGTTACCACTAGACAACTACAGTGTGTATATAAACAAATAACAATGCTTTAAATCTATCCACATTTTCAGCCATTACTAAATGACCTCCACCAATTCAAATTTTTAGCATCTATTAATAGGCGACGCTCCACTGATTCCAGCACAGTTGGAATTATTTCTCTAGCCCCCACCAAGCAACAAGCAAAGTTAGATTTGGTGCCTGATGTACTGTTTAAGCACTGTAATGTCAGTAGGACAGTGTTATGCAGGGGTGTAATTCAGAGCTACAATCAAAGGTAACCAGTGTCAGAGCCCAGAATCACACCCCTTGCCTGACACCATCCTTCTGACAGTACAGCATATCGAGCACCAAAACTAACAGCACTGATTGCTCAGGAATGGTGACGGCTAGACAAAAGAATTCCAACTGTGTCATAATTAGTGAAGCAGTACCTATTAAAAGATATAAATAATTCCTCTTTAAGGCCGGCACCCCATGTGGAGTAAACGTCAGTCACTGCAAGGTGGAAATGCCGGCAGTTTCTCTATAGGTATAATGGAAGCAGAAAGTATGCAGAGGAAACCTCTGCAGACTTTATGTGAAAAGCTCTGTGCTGCTTTTTGCTTCGGCCTGCTACGTGGGGCCTTAGCCTAAGTTCCCAATCTGCCCATGTGGAAAAGTGACAGGTCTTCCTGATGCCTTCTGGGGAACCCCTGATTAGGTTCAAGGCACTCTGGGTGGGAAAAACTTATCTGAGAAAACAGGGTTTGTTCCATTTTATTCCCTCACTATATATAAACCCTGCCAAAATAAGCATTTGGTAACATTAAACTGTTTACTAATCATCCTAATAATTCACTTGCTTCTATTGACTTCTTTCTGTTACTTGCTATAAACCACTGGGAACTGTATCCGTAGAAAGAATTTATCCTAAACTCACTGTAAATAGATAGGATTTGTTCCCCATCAGAATGTTTTATCAGTGGGCTATTTCATAAGTGCACCTATTAATATCGGAAAATTGTATTGTTGCTAATCAGTTGCAGTAACCCAATTAGAATTTGTAATGGGTCCTCCCTTTGCTTGCCCCTGGCACCTCCTCAAACAAGAAGTACCTCTAGATAGACCGGTCACTTGTGGCAGGTAGCATGGAAATTTCAATAAAGTAAACTCTTCGTATTATCAAAATTATACATTTTGGACTGTTAGCATGGCCTGGAAAAAGATGAGGACAGGCTCATCTCATTAAAAGAGAAGAAATAGTGGAATTAGCTTGAATCTAATTACAAACCACACTATCTAATGTAAAAACATGACTGTTTTTTTCACTCCCATTCATTTTGACTAGTAATTAGTTTTGGCCTCTAAAATGCCACCCTTTAATCATCCAAACACAGATGTGATTTGCCATGCAATTTAATCTTGCTTTAATGAAGAACTAATGGACGCATCGCAAATTACTTTCCCTGTTGGAGAAAAATTCTATTTCCTGCTTTTCAAAAGATCAAGAGTATCTTGTGATAATAGCCCGAGCAGTCCTGGCAGCCCGGCTGTACAGAGCAAACAAGCTCTTTTACTCAACTCCCAATTCAATGGAGAAAAAGAGGCTACAATTAGCAACAAAGCAGGGGAAACGCAGTATTGCAGCCGAATCACTTTCTGTAGCTCAACCCCCAGCAACCACTGCCTTGTTAGAGCCAGGGCTAAAGTGTCAGGAGTGAACAATGTGCTGTGATAAATTACTCTCTTCAAACAGCTGCACTGCTAATTTTCAATTATACTCACAAATGGCTCTCAGATTGGAAGAAAATGGAGTGCATGGGGAGAACAGTAGTAGATTTTCATGTTTGTTTGGTGCGGAGTTTGGAGGTGTGAGAATGACATATTGGAGAGGAAGCTGTGTTATGTGGAATGAGGGATTTAACACATGTAGTGCTCACCCCTTACTTCACAGGAGATACTGGACTCGCATTAGCAGCAGACTGCCAATATCCCTATCTGTGTGGACATGTTAATGGAAATCCAGAAATATCTAAATTTGCTGCTAATAATGCACTTTCTTATAGAATGGCTGATACTGGGTAGTATACCACTTAAAAATATTACGAAGAATGCACAGCCGCCCTGGAGTCCTTTTATGACTTAATGCATTGCTACCAAGGAAAAAAATGAACAAAAAACATTCACCAAAAATTAAAAATCCAATACTACAAATATTTTTACCAATATTAATTATAATACAATAAGCATCTACTATTGTAGCTTATTAAAGGGAATCTGTCATACTTGGCAGGCGCTGTAGTTTCAGACAAATACTGAGAGAGACAAATATTATTGTTTGTATAATGAAAGATACAAAATTTTCCTTTATACTTTACATATCAATCCTTCATGGTTTTCTAGATCTCTGCTTGCTGTCATTTTGTGCTTACTTGCAATGCATATAAATCAGTCCATGGTCATGTGATAGACACACAGGTGCACAGACGGTTGCCAGACAGATTTATGGTATTCTGTTAAAAAAGTTTTCAAGACATATATATCAGTTTATTGTATGCCAAAAGAATGTTGACGTCTATAAGGATATGATACCTCCCTAATGTATATGCTGAAGTATGTCAACAAACATAGTAAGCCAGATTTATCATACATTTTATGCCAGTTTCTGCAAAAATGTTTTTGCAACAAAATTTACAAATGTTGACACACTTGTGCCCCATGCCATGTTCTTGAAAAGTAGACATGTAGGGGCATGGCTCAGTGAGTGTGGCCTCTCTCATCGCCTGACAAATTTTTATAATTTACGCCAGTAACTGGCATAAAAAAATAGCTCATATCTATGCGGGTTCCCAATCTGGTGCAGATTTGAGATTCAGGGTCACAGAGGGCAAGAGATGCTTCTAAATTATCAAGAAGCATGAGCATTTTAATAACTCTCGTGCAAAACTGGCATATTTGAAGATTATTTTTCCATTTCTTTAAATATCACTGCTTTCTGCAGATTTCAGTTGTGGAAATACTGTATTGATAGAAGGTGAGTCAGCTTTAAAGAATCACTCATTTCACTCACTTTTCATTCATTATGTACCTATTCCCCCAATATATATATCCAGTAATTCAGCCAGTATTACCTTATTTAGTTATTCCTTTCTGCCTGAATCATTCTCTTTAGTAAGGTCATGTAGCTCTTGCTCTTGACTAGATAAAATCTACAGGAATTAATTCAAAGATCCCTGACTTCCTGTATGATGGACTTTTCCACACTAGCTTTCCATGGGGGAGACAGAAACCTCTGTCACTAACTACTGATGACCAGACAGTTCCTGTCATGATGAATGCACTCACAACTTAGTCTTACTAGTTATAGATTTACAGTCTCTTTATATATTTAAAAATGTATAGAGAGAAGCCTAAATGCACTGTCCTCAGCAGGTAGATATAACACAGTCTCTAGCTGCCCATGAGATGCTGTGCTGACACATCATGGGATTGATAGCAAAGCAAAGAGAAATAAATAAGTCAAGATGATGTATGTTCCGGCGATAATGAGAAGCTGAATTGTAGGTATCTGAGTGCAGTATACATGAAAGAGGCCCGAAATGTCACGGACAATCAGGTAATAGGTGCAGAGATGTAAAGTGTTTTTTTTTTCTGCTGGAGCGTGTCCTCTGCACGTATTTTCCCGCAATGTGTGTATGGGATTCTCTAGAATCCTGTCCACTTTGCAGGGACTGTAAAATGCTTTGTTTTTTTACACTGCGTTTCCGCAGTGTTTACGCCACATGGGGCCCCCAGCGTCAACAGGCATTATTTTCGGTTCAAAATCTAAAAATTAGACAGGACTAGTATATGTCCTCTAATGTGTTACTTTGCTAAAAAAATACCTGTCATAGTTGAGAAGCAATTTTACATGTAGATCAAGCTACCGATAATAGGGCTAATTTTTAAGAGTGACAGTCACTGTTCTTCTTCATTAGAAGTCTAGGAGACACACAGTTCCATCTCAGTTTCAGCTATCGGTTAATAGCAATAGCCTTTTTTACTGCCAAAAATGTATCCGCACTGGCACAATGGCTTTCTGACTGGGAGGGAAAAGGGCTTGGGCCAAGGTTAAGTTTAGGCCAGCTTCACATAGGCAGATTCAGTCTGTGAGATATAGAATGGATATTGTCCATATTTCTCAAACTGAACACTGGGCTGGACCCTGGACTCCCAGTATCATAGTCATCTCTGATGCTAGGAATCCCTGCCTCCCCACAGGACTACTGTCCAGTACTGTAATCATGTTTACATTAAGGGATTTAGTACCACAGGGAGGCAGAGACTCTTAGCACCATAGATGATTATGATGCTGGGAGCCTGGGTCCTGGATCAGAATATATGGTTCAGGAAACATGGCCAACATCTGGGCGGTATCTCATGGGCTGAGTCAGTCTGTATTAAGCCAGCCTTTTTAGCACAACCTGTGGCAGAATTCAGGTATGGTTTTTAGTAAATTTCACCCACTTTATCAGTTTCTACTGTGTGTGTTGTAGCAACATGGTTATAAGGTTTAAACCTTTAGCGACTGGCTTGTTTTAGGCCTTGATTATCAAACCATTTTTTTCCAATTTTCCGTCATACCATACCAAGCCATATAACTTTTTTATTTTTTCATCATGTTTTTTGCAGTACAAGTGGTAGTGTTTAATGACAGTATTTTGGGGGTAGCTATGCCTCCTTGATTATCTTTTATGAAGCTCTTTCTGGGAAGGAAAAAAAATGCATTTTTGCCATTGCCTTTTTATGACATAAACTTTGTGCCATTCATCGTGCAGCTGAAATAACTTAACTTAATAAATGTATTCACTGTGTCGATATGATTAAATTACCAAATAGTTTTTCTTCAACCTAATTATTTTTTTATTGATTATGCAATGGCTTATTTTTTGACCTGATCTTTTTATTGATATCATTTTGATGAACATAACTCTTTTTGATTGCTTTTTACATTTTTTTGGAAGTGGTCAACAGTCAAAAAATGGCAATTCTGGCATTTTTTTTAGATTTACCTGTAGTTTTTTACATCATTCAGCGTGCGGGTGAAATAACATTACAGATCTATAGCTCAGACCTTATGGACATGGCAATACCCAATAAGGTAACTTAAGATCTTGTGATAGCTTTTATAATGGATTGCACTACCATTATATTGCCTGTCATTATTAAATAAATAAGCAGCTTGGGGGACTTCATTAGACTCCCGACTGGTATGTAAAGTCATGTGACCCCTGCAATCTTGTTCATAGTGGTTCTGATGGATACAGGAGGTAGCCCTCTCCCTCCAAAACTTCTTAGATGCCGCGGTCGCTATAGACGCGGTTTGCCAATCCCAGGCATTAGGAGTGGGTTTCAAGTTATGAGTACACAGTCGGGCATCCGCATGTGAGTGTGCAGGAGAACCCACATTATTTTGTGCAACTGAAGTAGAAAGTCAATTACAAGTGCATCTCAATAAATTAGAATATCTTCAAAAAGTAATTTTTTTTTTTTTAATAATTCAATTGAAAAAGTGAAGCACATACTGTATATTATATTGAGTCATTACAAACAGAGTGACCTTTTTCAAGTGTTTATTTATGTTAATGTTGATTATTATGGCTTACATCCAAGGAAAACCCAAAAGTCATTATCTCAGAAAATTAGAATATTATATAAGACCAACTGTAAAAAAATTATTTAACACAGAAATGTTGGCCAAATGAAAAGTATGTACAGTAAATGAACTCAATACTTGGTCGGGGCTCCTTTCACATGAATGACTGCATCAATACGGTGTGGCATGGAGGCGATCAGCCTGTGGCACTGAAGATGTGTTAAGGAAGCCCAGGTTGCTTTGATAGCAGCCTTCAGCTCGTCTGCATTGTTGGGTCTGGTTTCTCATCTTCCTCTTGACAATACTCCATAGATTCTGTATAGGGTTAAGGTCAGGCGAGTTTGCTGGCCAATCAAGCACAGTGATACTGTGGTTATTAAACCAGGTATTGGTACTTTTGGCAGTGTGGACAAGTCCTGTTAGAAAATGAAAATTCCATCTCCAAAAAGCTTGTCGGCAGAGGGAAGCATGAAGTGCTCTAGAATTTCCTGGTAGGCGGGAACTTTGACTTTGGTCTTGATAAAACACAGTGGACCTACACCAGCAGATGACATGGCTCCCCAAACCATCACTGATTGTGGAAACTTCACACTAGACCTCAAGCAGCTTGGATTGTGTGCCTCTCCACTCTTCCTCCAGACTCCGGGACCTTGATTTCCAAATTAAATGCAAAATTTACATCTGAAAACAACACCTTTTACCACTGAGCAACAGTCCAGTTCTTTCTCTCGTTGGACCAGGTAAGACGCTTCTGGTGTTGTCTATTGGTCATGAGTGGCTTGACACATGGAATGCGACACTTGTAGCCCATGTCCTGGATACGTCTGTGTGTGGTGGCTCTTGAAGCACTGACTCCAGCAGCAGTCCACTCCTTGTGAATCTCCCCCAAATTTTTGAATGGCCTTTTCTTAACAATCCTATCAAGGCTGCAGTTATCCCGGTTGCTTGTGCACCTTTTTCTACCAGACTTTTTCCTTCCACTCAACTTTCCATTAATATGCTTTGATACAGCACTCTGTGAACAGCCAGATTCTTTAGCAATGACCTTTTGTGGCTTACCCTCCTTGTGGAGTGTGTCAATGACTGCCTTCTGGACATCTGTCAAGTCTTCCCCATGATTGTGTTGCCTACTGAACCAGACTAAGGGACCTTTTTAAACGCTTAGGAAGCCTTTGCAGCTGTTTTGGGTTAATTATTCTAATTTTCTAAGATAATGACTTTTGGGTTTTCCTTGGCTGTAAGCCATAATCATCAACATTAACATAAGTAAACACTTGAAAAAGTTCACTCTGTTTGTAATGACTTAATATAATATATGTTTTCACTTTTTCAATTGAATTACTAAAAAAAAAAATAATAACTTTTTGATGATATTCTAATTTATTGACATGCACTTGTACAATGTAATAATGCCCATTATTGAACGGCGTTGAACGTCTATATGACAGTCGCTAGTGGGTTAAAAACCGTGAGGCCAAAAATTTGATTTATTATAGTGCTATCAACTGATGGACGGCTATAGTTAAACTCTTATAACATTTCTGGTTCTTTGGATTACTGCAGCAAAAGAAAATTATTATTCTAACCAATTTAGACGTAGGGCCCCACGTAGCAGGCCGTAACCAAAAAGCGCTGTGGAAAAAACCGTGGCGGAAAACACATTGCGGTTTTTCCTGCAGCTCTTTTCACAAGAAAACTCTACAGACTTTCTGTTTCCATTATACTATACGAAAACTGCCAGCATATAACTGACATGCTGCGATTTGCAAAAATGCAAGTGTTTTTCAAATCGCAGCATTTCCGCTGCGGATTATTTTCTGCAATGTGTGAATGGGATTAGCCAGAATCCCATCTGCTTTGCAATTAGTGTAAAATGCCGCAGCCAAATTGCAGCGTTTACGCTACGTGGGGCCCCGGCATGAGAATCTTCAGGGTACCTATGATTAGAAAATACATGGGTTTTGTAGTGTTTTTTAAAAGGGATGGATTATAGTCTTTATTTTTTATGTTGGCTGTTGTACTAATTTTGCTGCTTACATTCATGCAGTTTTGGACCTAATGTATGTTGAATTATGTAATTGTGCATGCAGAAATTTCTGGTTGACTAATGGATTTAGACACAAATATAACTTAGGCTAAGGCCCCACATCACAGAAAAGCTGCTTTTTTTGCTGCAGATTTTGCTACGGTTTTTTGAGCCACAGCCAGGCGTGGATTGAGCAGGTAGAATTGAAAGAGATTCCTTTATATTTCACATTCCTTTAAAAAAAAAAAAAATACTGCATAATGTATAACAAAGAAACAGCTGTAATTGATACGGGACAGTATGTCGCTGGGAGGCAGGGACTCTTAGCATCATAGATAACTATACTGCTAAGAGTCCCGCTCCCAACACGAAGTTCAAGCCGGTAAATCTGGCTAACACATGGACCGTGTTTCACGGGTGAAATATGGTCGTGTGCTACTACCCTTAGGCTAAGGCCCCATGCATCGCGTTTTTTCCCTCAGCGCTTTTCACATAAAGTCGGCAGAGGTTTCTTCTGCAGACTTTCTGCTTCAATTATACCTATAGGGAAACCGCTGGCGTTTCATAAGGTATAATTGACATGTTACAATTTCCAAAAACGTGACGAATTTGGAAATTGCAGCATTTCTGCTGCGGGTATTTTTCTGTAATGTGTGGATAGGATTCGCAGGACTGTAAAATGGCATGGTTTATGCCACCTGGGGCCCCAACCTTATGCAGTTTTTAATGCAAAGACTTAATTTTGAGCTTAAAAATAGGCATACATGCTTTTGTAATACTTGCATAGATGGTGGTCACTCGTCTTTCCTGTTCCATAACAACAAAAGAAAAATGGAATGGAAGCCAAGGATGGATCTATTACATGATGGATGCCAACAGTGCCAGGGCCTTTACCCGACAGACTATAATGGGGTTGTCATCATACCATTTTACGAAATAAAAAGTACAATATGCTGTGCTATTTTGTCTAACATTTTTGCACGGAATCTGCAATGGAGGCTCCTAACACAGACTTTGACAGATATGTGAATGTAGCCTTATCCCTACAGGATGCCTTTGTAGAAAAACAGTTGTAACAGATAACACCCATTACTGTTTTTAGGGACTTTTCTCCTTCAGTGATTCTGTAGTCCTAACCCTTTATCAGCACATAGGACAGAGCATGTCAGATTTCACATTTTATTTTATTTTCTTAATTTTAACTAAAAAAGTGTTTAAATGAAACAGCTATCAAATATAATTTCTTTTTCTTTACATCCTAAGTAGTTTTCATTAATTCTGGGTTTGTGAACATTCCCATTTATCTAAATAGATTATACATAGTGACTTCTTTTAATAATATTTTAACTAGCAGTTTTACCTTTTTGTTTCGTCATTGTGTTGCATCTGGTTTTTATTGGACACTAAAGGGTTAAGAACACAGCTGCCGAGTTTAATGTGGACTGGTAAAGTGAGGCACTTTATTATTTTGCTGAAGTGGGATTTCTTTTCCTCTGCTTTATAATTGTTGCAGAAATTTAAACCTCAACCCATTTCAGTGCTAGCTTATGCTAAGCTTGTTAGTGGCGTCTGATGGTCCACGTGATAGAGCCGCAGCATTACCATAAATCAGCAGAATTAACGATGATCTTCAGAAACATGCCTGAAAGTGGCTGACAGAAGTCTGCAATTTGGATGCTCTGAATATTATGATAACACTCTATATTAAATGTTTATAATCTACTTAAAGCTCAGCTTAGAGTATATTTTATATTTGTGCCAAACCCATTATAATGAATTCCATGCTATTTATGGTTTGCCTGGAACAACTATCCTGAAAATGAAGAACTGATTTCAAGAAGTTTACAGAGGGATTTTCTTTCCCTCCTTCCCTTTATTGCAGCACCTTCTACTGTTCATGGATGAGACTGGTTTACCAGGTGCCTAAACTTACCTTAGTTTGTCTGTTGGAAAACCAGAACATTAATAGTTAAACTATCAAATTCAGTCAAGTTCAATTCACAAACACATATAGGACATATGATTTTTTTAAAACCCGTTTTTACATTAAAGGGGTGTTAAAAAAAACATTTTTTATTACTTAAAAGTGCTGGTAGTGGGCCTATAAACATGACAAACGAGTACTCACCTCTCCCAAGGCCTCCGTTTACAGAAGCAGGAACTCCATTCTTCTGTATACAGGTCCCTGGCTGATGTCACCAGTGATGCCCAGTTTGTTCAAAAGGACCACTATAGCCATCACCAGGCAAAAACAGCCGATGGACCTATATACAAACAAACAAACCTGCCATCATAGGAGACGGAGGCCCAGGAAGAGGTGAGTATTTGTTTTTTATATCACATGGGCCCACCAGAGGATGTACTTAATTCATGAAGAGTGCCACCAATCCTGTTGGACCAAAAATGGTGCCGCTCATGCAAATAAGACTGCTAAGGCCAATGACAGATTTCAGTGGTCAAGTGACAACAAACTTGTGGTAAATTTTTTATTTCTCTTAGACAACCCTTTTAACTTATCATAAGGTACACCTGAGTTATATCCTACATGAATGCTTGGCTGGATGGCTTTTGGTTAGAGAATGGCTAAAAAGGCAAGACTTAGCCATGAGTGTGGGGCTTATTGACATTTATGTCCTAATGCAGACAAGGCAGAGGGAGAAGCTCCTGCTGCAACTAGTTCTATAGGGTATGGCTCATACTCCAATGCAAATAGAGAAGATTTCTTTATATATTTCTCAGCTTTAATCACAATATGAGACAAAACAAAGCAAAGCAAAGAAGAAAATCTTGTTGTCTACTTTATAATATTCAGAGTTTATATACTATTGAGTATTAAATAAAGAAAATTGTATGACATAAGTTTATGGAGAAAATGTAGGAAAATTGTCTTAAATGCTCCAAAATCATTTTTTCTGCAGTAATAATATAATATATATTTTTAGGATAAGGCCCCATGTAGCAAAACGCAGCTAAAAATTAACACTGTGGAAAAAACTTGGCAGAAAAGCAGTGTGGAATAAAATGCAGCGAAAAAGCAGTGCACTTTTTTTTCATCAGCGTTTTTTGGGGGTTTTTTTTGCATTTTTTCTTCCCCTATTAAATATACAGGTGGAATGCTTACAATTCTGCCGCTCTTTTTTCCGCAATGTGTGGATGAGAGTGAACCAAATCTCATACACTTTGCTCGTGCTGCAAAACGCTGCATTTATTTCTGTTGTATTTTCACAGTAGTAAAAAATGCTGCATTTTCACAACGTGGGACTTTAGCCTTAGGCTGCTGCATTTTACAGTCACTACAAAGTGGATGTGATTCTAGTGAATCCAATCCACACATTGCAGAAAAATCGGGCGCAGCGGAATTGCTGCGATTTCCAAAAACATTGTGGTTTTGGAAATCGCAGCATGTCAATTATACCTACAGAAACGCCAGCGGTTTCCCTATAGGTATAAAGGAAGCAGGAAACCTCTGCAGACTTTCTGTGAAAATCACTGCGGGAAAAACCGCAATGCATTTCCACCACGGTTTTTCCCACAGCGCTTTTTTCACTGTGGTGCTACATGGGGCCTTAGTCTAAAGTGGATTATTTGTTGGGATTTTGCCTCATGAAAATGTCAAAAGTTTATTAGACATTCTTCACATACATTTTAGGCATTTTTCATTACATTTTTAGGCTAAAGCCCCACGTTGCAGAAATGCAGCTTTTTTTTTTGCAGATTTTGCTACATTTTTTTGAGCCAAAACCAAGAATGGCTTCAAAAGGAATGGGAAATATATAGGAAGTTCTTATACTTCTACCTTCTGCTTAATCCACTCCTGGCTTTGGCTCAAAAAATTGCAACAAAATCTGCAACAAAAAAAGCTGTGTTTCCGCAACGTGGGAAATAAAGATACCAATGGAATGTTACCATTGTTATAACTTAATTTGATAAGTAATCAAATAAAATTATTTTAGACTCTTAGATATTGATTTACTTAATATTTACACGTTACTAAGAATAATTAATTAGAATTAGGTCAGTTAAAGGAGTTGCCTATGAACATTATGCTGTTAGGGCTTACAGGCATTATAGATAGGGATATTAAGATGAGCAACCCCTTTAAGAGCTAGTATGGAAAGCCATTCTGTAAGTAGAACAATACATTACATGATATTTGAATTTCCAACATATGATGTTAAAATTGCAGAGGTCAAATTCTGTAAAATTGTCAGACCGAGCTTTCAAAAATGATAACAGATGAAAGACATAGAGAAGTAGGAACCAAAGTGTTCAACAGAGTATGAGGTGGAAAAATATGAAGTTTTGTTTTTAACACCTGAGAGTAAAATCTAATTTAAGGCTAAAGCCCCACATGGCGTAAACGCTGTGATTCGCCCACGGCGGAAGCGCCGCAGAAAAAATTGCGGCGTTTTACAGTCAGAGCAAAGTGGATGCCCACTTTGCGGGAAAAACCGCACTGCGGACACGCAGCATGTCAATTATACCTACGAAAAAGCCGACGGTTTCCCCATAGGAATAATTGAAACAGAAAGTCCGCAGAGGAAAACTCTGCAAACTTTCTGTCTAAAAGTGCTGCGGGAGAAACTGCGGCAGGATCACATCATGGTTCTTCCTTTTTTTTTTTTGCTGCGGGACGCCACATGGGGCCTTAGCCTAAAGGGGTTTTCTTGGATCAGAATATTGAAAGCCTGTCTTTAGGATAGGATGTAATTTATTCAACTGATGGGCAAGGTTGCCATGAGCTGAGCTCCTGACAACCTGACATTAATCTATATTCTGATTTTAGAAAACCCTGTTTAACCAAACAACAACAAAAAGATATCTGTTATTATGGACACAAGTTGTGGTTTTTCTTTACATTTTGGGCAAAACTAATACCCATATATGACCAAATCGGCTGTCAGCCACACTTGTTTTTTAATGTAAAACTGATCCAAATATTAGACCTTTGCCTTTTGGCTTACAGCATTTCTTTGTTTTTTCCAGTAACACACAGTGAGGGTGAGGACTTTTTATCCCAAAGACGTCATTTATAAGTATGAATTATAACATGAGGCATTTTTGGTGCATTTTACAAATTACATCTGTGAGGGGACCTAAGGCTGGAGTAACAAGTGTGGGCATACTACTGAATTTCTGTCATGGAAATTCTGCAACGTGTTTTCCTGAAAGTCACCACTGCGACAAAATGCAAAATGGAGTGGTTTTTGCAGTGCCAGCCCTGCTTGTATCATAGCGAGTCTCCCACTGCTTTCAACCTTTGCATTGCAAACCGGAATTAGATTCCAATAGGATCGTATGGTCTCTTATGTGTGGTACGGTAGAACCACAGGAGGTCTATAGATTTACTACAGATGCTAAAATGTGCCTATGTCACAGCTGTCTACATATGGCCTTTAGGTAGAGCAGTTACAAAAAATGCGCAGAGACATAATATAGATGATGATGATAAATTACTCTTACGTATAAATGGCCTCACTGATCATTTTAACATTTGTTTTTCTTATATATCTTGAATACCCTGAATTGAATGTATTTAAAAATAGGTGGCCCAAATGCAAACTTGTGTATTCATCTGTTCAGACTATCTAAAATATATATTTTAATGTAGTTTTAAAAATCTTAAATGGGGGACAGTATCAAAAAAAGGGAGAACTTAAGATGAAAACCCTTTACATGACCTGGCAGCCTTGAAAAATGGCTCAGATTCTACTTGGGCTGTTCTAATGATATTACAGGAGGCTTCCCATCTCATCTAATCTGTTAGTAAAATCCTAAAGTCACTTATGTCAGTCTCCAATGCAAGCCAAATGAGTCTTCCCGTAATAAGAAGATTCAGAGAATTAGTTTTCGTTTTGCAGAAAATTGCCATTGGGGCTGGCACTTTTATCTAAAAATTTCACTCGTGCATAAGCAAAAAACTCATATTATTTGGTTACATTCCATCAGTATGAGAAATAACATTGTGGAAATTCTATGCATGTTAATGATATATAGAAATCCACCTGCTTTCAGATAAAAATGAGTTTAATTTTCTGTTGCCCACTGCCTGGTTGGCCTTTCATAAATTACTTATGCACAGCTATTATTAAAATAGAGGGAAAGCAAATTAGAAAAACCTCCTATCTTTCCAGTGGATTTAGCCAAAGCACGGCTGTGACAGTCAGAGTCAGCATTTTGTACAAATTCAGCTCTCTCGAAAAAATTTTGCATCTCTATACATTTCTATACCACTGTTGTAAACGCTCTGACCTGCCTTCTTACCAAATTAATCTAAATCCTTTCTAGTTTTCGACTTTAATGGAATACTCAAGAGTCCTGCTGATATATATTAATATATATTTATTGGTTCATTTGAATTCTAATATTTTGTACCATGTTTCCAATTCTACTATTCAGCTTTAAAGTGCTAGCCTCGCACAATTATGAGATTAGAAAGAAAAAAAAAGTACACATTTCCCTTCGGACGTGACTATATGTTTGCATATTTTAGTAGCCTATGAAGCAGCAAATACTAAAGACTGTTTAAGCATTACCGCCAGCAGGAAATATTTAATTGGATTTGACACTTCATTTTAGGGTCGTTATGGCACTCCAAGTAACTACCTGACCTCTTGGTTTTACATCTGGGGATTATATTATTTCTGAGGTCTCAAGTCCTTAGTGCCTATAAATGTAGTCTATTGTTGGGGGAATTTTGGTCAGTTTAAGATTAAGTTTCTTTTGATGTATCAGACCACAAAGAAAATCCTATTACTTGAGTGATTAAAGATCAATTATAAAACACTCTTTGTTCATGTTATTGATATACAATAAAGCAGATCCCTCACAATGGAGTGGGCACATACTCGTAATCATTTTATTGGGCTGAACTCAGGAGCATTTTTCAGGTAGTCATTTCTGTGGGTAATTTATATACAAGTTATTGTAGGATCTGACATTTCTAAACTGTATTACATAAAAATGTCTGTTATTGTAAGGTAAAATGGCACAAGGAACACCAATAAATTAAAGTTAATATTTTCAAATATTTATTAGGGCAGATTTACTTTTTATAGACTTAGACTAGACAGTCTAAAAATGGTCCAGATTTATCACAGTGGCTGATGCAGGGTAATAAATCTGGTACATCTTTAAACACTGCTGTTTAACTTTACATCACCTATTGTGTGCTTTTTTTGGTGTATAATGTTTCCCACGAAACCACACAGCTTGCTTCTGCTATGTCATGCCTCTTGTCGGAAGAGCAGCAGAAACTGTCTGCAACAAATCTGCACGGTTTCAGAGAGGTAAAGTGTCTCCTTAAAGGGATTTTCCAGGAATAGGCCATAAATATGTGATCAGTAGGGGGTCTACAGTCATCCCTCACATGAATCAGTTGTTCAGGGCTACATAAAGTGTATGGAGCTATCTACTTCTGGCTCCATGCACTGTATAACAGTGCTATTTTTCTCCAACCTATAAGACAAAAATCCCAGAATAATCCCAGAATACCCCATTAGGATAAGGTTCCACGTTGAAGAAAAGGAGCTTTTTTTGTTGCTGCCGCTTTTTGAGCCAAAGTCAAGAGTGGATTTAGCAGAAGGGAGAAGTATAAATGCTTGCTATATATTTCTCATTCCTGTTGAAACCACTCTTGGCTTTGGCTCAAAAACTGCTGCAAAATCTGCAATGTGGTGCCTTAGCCTTAAAGGGGTTGTCCGGGATAAATTGAAAATCAAACCCTAAACTAAACCCACTCCCCCCCGCCTAACTTCTAAATAACTTCATTAAAAAAAAATTGTTTATTCGCCTATATACCTGGGGCGGTCATGTGACCACCCCAAGCACATTTTCTGATGATACGGTGACGTTCCGTTTCCGGATTTCCGGAAATGAAGCATCACCAATACTTCCCCCATCCCCCTCATACTTACCCACCATCTTTAGTCTTCTGGCATGAAGCGTCACTTCCTCCACTTTTGCCAGCGCCTGCACAATAAAGCAGTCACTGGCAGAAGCGAAGAGCGCATACCACGCAAGCGCAAGAAGTCCACAGAAGAAGATGCTAGCAGGACTGAAGAAAATGAACTCCAGGACACAGAAGACAGGTAAGTATGATTGGGGGGGGGGGGACTGAGTCTGAGTTAGGTAGGTAGGTAGGTAGATAGATAGAGCAGTAGTCCGCAGGCTAGCTAGGGAAATAGGGAGGGGGGTGTGAGAGAGGGAGTGAGAAGGCAATCATGGGAGTTGTAGGCTAAGGAAGCAGGAAGCTAGCCATGTAAACAAATGCAGACAATGTTAAGAGATCCCAGAGAAAGTCAGAAATCACTCAAAACACTGCTAAAGGTATTTTGGTGCAATTATTAACCCATTAATAGCACTAAAATACCTTTTTTAAAAAGTTTTTTTGCCCGGAAAACCCCTTTAAGGATATTTCCTTACCAGGCCACCTTTAGCAAATATGCTCCATTGGTGAAGACTTATTATGAGTGGATAACCATGGCTAACCATGCCCACTTTCCCACAAATGTTGCAAAAGTGGAGAGAGTAGCGTCAAAAATGTTACAAAATCTTTGCTCCAATAAGCCCTATAAGTCACAAAACCCTATTTTGCAATGTTTTGACATCAGAATTAGGGCATAAATGACTTGAACAATTCCCCATCAAGATGCAGCTGTCATTATCCTGTGTTTAATGTATGACAGTATGCAGTAAGGTCCCGTTCTCCCTCTAGTGGCAACTATATCATGCTTTAAAGAGGACCTTTGACTGCCTCCACCATCAGCTGTTCCTTGCATCTGTAATAGCTGCAGCTCCACTGATTCCAGCACAGTTGAAATTTTTTCTCTAGTCCCCACCATTCCTGAGCAATCAGTGCAACTAGCTTTGGTTTCTGATATGCTAAATGAAACTTCTACTGCCAAGCAGATTGTCCTGACTCATGCCAGAAAAGGGAGTGTGATTAAGAGCTTCAGTTGGAGGCAGACAGCGTCAGAGCTCAGAAGCCAACCCCCTTGTCTGCTGTGATCAAAGACCACCCACCTTATAGTAGATAGTCTAATAAGCATATCAGGTAGAAAAACAAATGGCACTGATTGCTGGGGCTAGAGAAAAATTCCAACTGTTTTGGAATCAGTGGGGTAGCGCCTATTTAAGATGCAAACAACTGGAATTGGTGGAGGTGATGGAAAGTTCTATTTAAATCTTTGTCTTTGTAGATTTGATGCTTAGAAAACTAAATGAACAAAACAAAATTATAGATAACCATCCCAATATAATCTCCATATGAAATTTCTACAGTCTAAATTTTTTTTTTCAACTCAATGTACTTGTTTGCCTTATAAGCTTATCAGTAATAGAAGAAATACACTTGTTGAAGTCTGTAAACATTCTACATTGTATAAAGAAACATACTGAAGATCAATATTGGGAACAGGTTTAAATAAAATGAAACACATTGACCATTGAAGCGAAAATAGCTGTACTGCTACAAGCGCACTGGCAAATATCCTTCATGATGCTGGAAATTCAGGTAAAAGATGCTATTGGTAGATTACAATTGCTGCAGTACTACTTGTGACCCAATGGTGGCAATATTATGCTGACCAATGTTTCCAGTCATACCATACATCTGTTGAAACTTAGGAGACAATCAAAACTTTCAGAAGTAGTTATTGTGCACATACTGGGCATAAAAATGGCATATTATCATCACATAAAGTGAGAAAACTTGGTAGCCAGGATTTCTGAGTGATTTTATGAATCTATGGACCTGCAGCATGCATAGCTAGGTATACAATATGTCCGTGTCATCACTTTCAACATACATACTGACAGAGCTGCATTGATACATACTGAAACTTTTGAATCATATGTACTTTTTCTAACATAGTATACTTATTTTCAGGGTATTCACATCTCAAGGATCATAAACAGACTTATAGCTGAAGACAACTGAAGTGTTTTACCCAATACATTGCTTTATCTATCTTGCTCTGTCCAATACAGCTAAATTTCCCACCCCATTGTTTACAGCTGGTTGTCTAGGTTACAGTCCAGCTCACAGGTTGGTATGATGACTCATGGCCATTATATCCTATTCTCTTCTCTCACTGCATATGGATTGCAGTTTTTGAGCACAGATACGAGCTAGATATGTTTCTTTAGCAGTGTCTCTGTTATCTGTGTATGTAAATCCAGAGATAACTGTGCAGTTAGCAGAAGCAGGAGCTCATGTTGTAATGAGCTGAACACAAGGAAGTGGAGGGGAGAAGAGACAGGAGGACGGCTGAGATCTTTTTAGATGGAAATTTTGATTTGAATAGGATCATGTTATAAATGGACAAATGGAAATTATTGAATAGATTAGATAAAAAATCAGATGCAGGTAAAATATATCTACATTTATATAGAAAACTGATTGTAATGCAAAAGAATGTGTTTTTAATCAACTTGTATACTAAATCCTGATTCTAAACAGCAGCATGGACCACCATGGTCTGTGCTTTGGAATGCTCATAAATGTACATTAGGGGCAGAGTACTCTGTACTGTCTTCTAGACTACTATATCCAATGTGGGAGCCAGCGCTGTAGGATATAATGTTATCTACACTTCTAGCCCCCTACTGGATATAAGAGCCTAGGAGACAGAAAACAGTTACGAGTAGCCTATAGTCTGCACCACAGCCATTCCATGTTGTTATATAGTAGCAGAATGTGCTATTTTGCACACTAATGCACCACAATCATTTTCTATATAACTAGAAGAAAACTTAAAAATAAATTCAGTCTTGACAGTTATTGTGTATTTGCAACTGTTTCATGCAAATGTGTTCAGCTATCCCAGGTTAATCAGGTTAATTGACTAAAATTATAATTAGACACAGAACTCATTATAAAGCAAAGCCAAAAATGAGACTTCTGAAATTATATATTCATGCTGGCCTGTCTCATTGGCATGTCATATTTTTTGATCAAAGAGGAGAATCATTTAAGACCCCTTTACTTTTCAATATACTTATTGTAGTTATATACAATTGTTACGGGTCTCTTTTAGGAAAGCAAACAAATTCTGACAAGAGGTAAAAGCTGCACTGCACTGCATGTACCCCTTTTCACTAGCAATTGACCTGGATAGCCACCGATGCATACTTCTGATGTGTCTTTATGATTTATAAATTGTCTCCTCATCTTTATAAAATGCCAAATGTCACCTGTAAACCACTATTTACAGTGGGTACGGAAAGTATTTAGACCCCTTTAAATTTTTCACTCTTTGTTTCATTGCAGCCATTTGCTAAAAGCAAAAAAAGTTCATTTTATTTCTCATTAATGTACACTCAGCACCCCATCTTGACAGAAAAAAAAACAAAAATGTAGATATTTTTGCAAATTTATTAAAAAAGAAAAACTGAAATATCACATGGTCATAAGTATTCAGACCCTTTGTTGTGACACTTATATTTAACTCACATGCTGTCCATTTCCTTCTGATGCTCCTTGAAATGGTTCTACTCCTTCACTGGAGTCCAACTGTGTTTAATTAAACTGATTGGACTTGATTAGGAAAGGCACACACCTGTCTATATAAGACCTCACAGCTCACAGTTCATGTCAGAGCAAATGAGAATCATGAGGTCAAAGGAACTGCCCAAGGAGCTCAGAGACAGAATTGTGGCAAGGCACAGATCGGGCCAAGGTTACAAAAGAATTTATGCAGCACTCAAGGTTCCTAAGAGCACAGTAGCCTCCATAATCCTTCAATGGAAGAAGTTTGGGACGACCAGAACTCTTCCTCGACCTGGCCGTCCAGCCAAACTGAGCAATCATGGGAGAAGAGCCTTGGTGAGAGAGGTAAAGAAGAACCCAAAGATCACTGTGGCTGAGCTCCAGAGATGCAGTAGGGAGATGGGAGAAAGTTCCACAAAGTCAACTATCACTGCAGCCCTCCACCAGTCGGGGCTTTATGGCAGAGTGTCCTGAAGGAAGCCTCTCCTCAGTGCAAGACATATTAAAGCCCGCATAGAGTTTTCCAAAAAACACATGGTGGACTCCCAGACTATGAGAAATAAGATTCTCTGGTCTGATGAGATGAAGACTGAACTTTTTGGCGTTAATTCTAAGCGGTATGTGTGGAGAAAACCAGGCAATGCTCATCACTTGCCCAATACAATCCCAACAGTGAAACATGGTGGTGGCAGCATCATGCTATGGGGGTGTTTTTCAGCTGCAGGGACAGCACAACTGGTTGCAATTAAAGGAAAGATGAATGCGGCCAAGTACAGAGATATTCTGGAAGAAAACCTCTTCCAGAGTGCTCTGGACCTCAGACTGGGCCGAAGGTTCACCTTCCAACAAGACAATGACCCTAAGCACACAGCTAAAATAACAAAGAAGTGGCTTCGGAACAACTCTGTGACCATTCTTGACTGGCCCAGCCAGAGCCCTGACCTCAACCCAATTGAGCATCTCTGGAGAGACCTGAAAATGGCTGTCCACCAACGTTCACCATCCAACCTGATGGAAATGGAGAGGATCTGCAAGGAAGAATGGCAGAGGATCCCCAAATCCAGATGTAAAAAACTTGTTGCATCATTCCCAAGAAGACTCATGGCTGTACTAGCTCAAAAGGGTGCTTCTACTCAATACTGAGCAAAGGGTCTGAATACTTATGACCATGTGATACTTCTGTTTTTCTTTTTTAATAAATTTGCAAAAATATCTACATTTCTGTTTTTTTTCTGTCAAGATGGGGTGCTGAGTGTACATTAATGAGAAATAAAATGAACTTTTTTGCTTTTAGCAAATGGCTGCATTGAAACAAAGAGTGAAAAATTTAAAGGGGTCTGAATACTTTCCGTACCCACTGTATGCTTGGTTAGAAGGAATGGGGAATGCTAAAGAATGACAGGGCTTGTCTGCAGCCAAGCTGCCATCAGTCTTTCCGTTAATCTGTTAGCGCATCCCTACCAAGGTGTCTCAGATTACTCAAGTCTTTAGTTCATGGCAGAACCAACACTAAAGTGAAAGCGAAGAATGGGGCAATAAAGCATGGCAGGACCTTCTTCTACACATACTACCACATTAAATACATTTTGTAAGAATACATTTTTGTGGAGATCATGTCTGATCATCTGGTTACTATGGATACATCGGATAACAACCTTACGCTTTTTAATGGAGCTGTTAGTTATATTTTTGTAAGAATACATTTCAGTGGAGAAATGCGCCTATCATCAGATTCAGTTGTTCTGCTTGGTGTAAAAAGGTGTTTGAGCTTCCTTCTAACAAAAATTCACCCAAAATGCCCACAAAGACTATAAATATATACTAATATTGCTAACTACCAATTCTGCTGTCAGTGGCACTAAATCTCTTTAGATATAATAGGAACTAGCGCTTGTAATATACATAAGAATAAGTCTTAGGGCATATTGCGGTGTTCCATTTTCTGCGCAAGCTCCTATCATATATATATCTAGAATATCTCTGCTGCTGGTCCCTGTACATTATAGCATATATGCTCTGTTTGCCTTCATAATATACTTACTGCAATGCTTCATAGATACAATATTACACATCAATATCTTTCAATGTCTATAATATATGAAAGTTTAATTCGATATCCAAGCCAAAAGTAGAACATGTAGGGTACTGTCAGTGATGACCTCCCATTCATTTGTCATGGGGTATGTTTGCAGTTCAGTCCCATTCAGGTAAAAGGGACTGAGTTCCAATACCAAGCATAGCCGCTATACAATGTATAGAGCTGTGCTTAATAAGCAAAGAAGAGGCTGCAACGCTCCTCTGAGTACTACAGTATAGGTCACCAATATCAGAAACCTGGAAAACCCCTTTAATGCAGGATCTGTCTTATGACAGAATAGTACCATAGGTAAATGGTGAGACGGCATACAAGATATTCAGCTGAATGCTACTGTCAATCTTACATAACCCTAGCACTCTTCAATAGAAAAATGACCCCTAAAAAAAGTATCATGTTGTTGGTCTGGAAAAAATCATCAGGACACATATTTGTTCCTGCCATGGAAAATGAAACAACAGAAGAATGAGCATTATTGCAGATTTCGCATGGAGAAGACAAATGGTTAGCTACACGGAAACTATCCCCACTGAGCTGAACTCATCAACTGCAGCCCCACATTTCAGCATATTCATGATGTGGACATACACTAATATGCTATACTGTCAATCTCTATATATAATTAAAGTATAACCCAAATGTTTCTATAACTTTTTTTTCAGTTTCAAGGTTCCTTTGCTAGTGAACCATTATATAAGAAGATTATGTGAAAGGAAATGAGTAACACGAGTAACATTTGTTATTTTAGAATACAATGTGTGCTTGTGCTTGATCTTTGCTGACCTTAAATGTATCCTGAACTTAAGAAGTGAGTGGGCGATGTTTTTAAAAGGGCACACTTAACCAATACTGTTGTATTATGGCAGGGATTTGCAATCCCCCAGTCAGGATAACCAATCATGGCATGTCAGGTAACAAACACTGAATTTGCTACAGGAACCTTGGTTATAGCTGTTCATTTAGCATCAGCTAGCCCATCCTTGTGCATTCAGGCTGTAATGTTAGATAAATATTTTACAAGGATTTCAAGGCAAAATAAAATGCCCAAGGTGTGTGCTTATGCATACCTCAACTTTGTTCCACCTAGGCAGGATTGCTTTTGAATCAAAGGTACAAGAATAACTGTATTATGCTAAGCAAACATTTGTTTTTACAGAGCTATACATCAAAAACATCAAAGTTACCGGAAGCCATGACAAGACAAGAGAAGTAACCTGTTCTGTGTAAGATGTGACTATAGTCTTTTATTTGTTTGATTATGTTACAAATCTGGGAAATATAAATTACCAATACATGATGACTTTATAAAATCTATAATCTATCTACAGGTGCATCTCAATACATTAGAATATCTTTGAAACGTTCATTCATTTCAGTAGTTCAGTAATACAATTCATAATCAGCGTCTTCCATGATTGTGTGTCCTACTGAACCAGACTGAGGGACCATTTAAAGGCTTAGGAAACCTTGGCAGGTGACACACTGAATTTACAATACTGAACTTTTTTACAATATTCTAATTTTCTTAGATTTGGGTTTTCATTACCTGTAATCCATAATCAACATTTACAGAAATAAAACACTTGAAATAGAACACTCTGTGTGTAAAGAATCTAGAAAATATAGAAGGTCACTTTTTTAATTTAATTACTGAAAGAAATAAACGTTTCAAAGAGATTCTGATTTATTGAGATGCACATCTATCTATCTATCTATCTATCTATCTATCTATCTATCTATCTATCTGCATAGGGTGAGATTTGTTGTAGAAATATCTGTGACTGTTCCCTTTATCTGAATGGGGTTTCCACAAGGCCATACTTATGCTGCAGAAACAATGCCAATTACAATTTACAGCTGCAGAAATTACCTACAAGTCATGATTTTGACCATTTAAAACTTTTAGTTACACATGTAGGCCATGAATCAGAAATATTGTCAAAGAGTTAAATTGTAAATCAACCCATAAGAAATAGACACCAGTTAAGCCTTAGGGTAGTTTATTTATTTTATTTATTTATTTAGCTTACTTGTATAGTGCCATCATATTCCGCAGCGCTTTACAGACATTGTCAGTTACTGTCCCATCTACAGGTTCACACTTCCATTATTAACGTCCGCTGCTCTTATCCATCATAGGATGAGAGCAATAGATATTAATTGTAGAATGGAGATGGAGCCCCCTCCATGTGGTGTCCATCTGCATTCACTCACATGTTAAAAAAACATGACGGAAGATTTCTCCCATGATGTTTTTTACCTTTCTGATGGAAGAAAAAGTGCTGCTTGGAAAAGAAAGCAAACATGACAGAAGACAGCTTTCATTATGTTGTTTACATGAAAGTCAAAGGGACGGAAACAGACAGAGGGGACTCCGTCTGTGTCTGTCACTCTATCGCTGTAAAAGTCTGTTGCTCTCATCCTATTACAGATGGGAGCAATGGACATTCACAATGGAAATGTAAACGCCCCTTATTCACAAGACCATGAAAAATATTGTAAGTGTATTCACATGTCCTTTTTTTGATGGGCAGAAAAAAATTGTCACTTAAAAAAAATGATTTGCTCTATCTTTGTCTGTTTTAACCAATAAAAATAAATTAATTAATTTTTAACAGATGTAAAACAGATCGATTTACGGGCCGGGTCAAAAAAGAATGAAATTCATCCAATTTTTACAGTAGAGTAAAAACGGGTGCAAAACAGATTTAACTGAACTGTCGAAAAAGGAAAATGGACCCACAATGGGTGCAAAACAGCTGTAAAAACCAGACATGTATGTCTGTTTTTCATGGATGTTTATCCCGTCAAAAGTGAAACGGTCAAGTGAATAAGGCCTTAATGGCAACAAATGGGCTTGTCTTCTGGAACTGTGGGGCCTATCATTGAGTCAGGCACATTCACATGAAAGTCAGGCACATTCCGCCATGAAACTCAGTCCATGTGTTGGCTGGATTTACTGGACTGCACACTATGCCAGGAGAGGGACTCCTAGCGATATAGTTATCTATGCTGCATGGGGTCTCTGCCTCCCAGCAATGTACTGTCCTGTGCTGATTAGTATGGGGCAGTATATCATTGGGAGGCAGGGCTTCCTTGCAGCATAGATAACTATACTGCTAGGAGTCTCTCTCCTGGAGAAAGTTCATACTTGGTCATGTGAATGTACCCTTAGGCCTCTGGTACTCTAGTAGGTTAGTGCAGCAATGCTTGTTTCACTGCAATATAAACTAATACAAAGTAAATTTTGTGTCATTTCAGTAAGAATCTGTTTTTACAGGATTTAATACATTTCTGCTATGTTTTAGATCCTAAAAATGAAATGAGATTAATGCAATTGGCTGCAAAACTGGAGCAAACTTAGATCAGTTGTACAGAAAAAACAAAAAGCCAAATTAAATAATGACCATTTCTATAACTTAGTGTTTAATAATTCCAGTGAGCTCTATACATGGATGTCCTAATGTGGCGATTAAAAAGTAAATTCAGATAATGCGATAGTCTTATGAACACCCATATGTTATAGTTACAGTGTTACAGATATAAGAGTACTTCTACATTATGTATTACACTGCTGATAGCTCATTCCACAACACCACATACACACATATACAGTATATGTCTCAGTAGCATAGAATAAAAAAACAAACATTATATATGTATATTTGTAAAGACAAATAAATTAAATTACTATGTGCAGTGTTATACTGTTTGCCAGGGGTGTAACTGAAGACTCATGGACTTCTCCTCATAACTGTTAGCCGTGTCCAATCTATACATTTGTGCATCATTTACATTTCACATTCCTTCTCTATCTGTGGCCAAGCTGCAATGAAGTCTGTGTACACAAGCTTCCTATCATTCCTATCTCCTGTTGGTACCCCCACATGGTATTCATGTCTCCTTTTGTGCCACAGCCTTCTGCACCTTTTGGCTTCTGGGCCCAGTTGCAGCTGTGAATAATGCAACCCCTATAATTACTCTATTGATTACTTTATAAGTAACAAGTAACCATTGGGGCCCCACAACAAAGCTTTTAATGATCTACCATGACCATCTTAAACAGCAAGTTCAGAACTTGAAAAGTGTACAATTATTTTGGCTTCCCTTACACACAGGGATTACGCACACAGTGATATCACAGTACAGGGATAATACACAGTGATGTCACAGTACATTGGATAATTCACACGGTGATATCACAGTGCCAGGGTATTAAAAACAGTGATGTCACAGTACAGGGATAATGCACACAATGATGTCACAGTAACAGGGATAATGCACACGGTGATATCACAGTACCAGGATAATAGACACAGTGATGTCACAGTACAGGGATAATGCATATAGTCATATTAAAAATACAAGGATGATGCACACAGTTATGTCACAGTACAGGGATAATAAACACTGTGATTTCAGTACAGAAATAATATACACATTGATGTCATATTATAGGGATAATGACCCATGTGACCACTTTCATTCACCCACCTTTCTCAGACTCCTGCATTGCATTATGCAGATTTGCCATTTAGTAGTCTGGGGAAGTATTGTAACAACCTCTAGGAAGCTACTTTTGTATATATTAGGTAATAAGAAAATAAAAAAAAAGTCTTAACTGAAAAAATTGGGATTTACTGGTGTTTTGTTTCTTTTTACTTTTATAAAAAGTGCAAATTTTTGTCAGACATGGTAAAGTAGTTTTTATATTTACTATAAACATTCTATCTACTTGAAGTAAGAGTTTCCTTGCTCTTGCCAGAACATTCTATTCAACTCTACAACACATTATACTATCTGTAATTCTTGTATGCTCAGCTATGAAATGACTTTTAGGCTTTAAGAAGTGCCATGAAGCATGAAGGGTCCATTCAGTACAGTGTATGTTGAGGTTGGATTTAACACTTAACTTTCAATCAAATATTTGCCATTAATTCCATAATTTTACATATATATATATATATATATATATATATATCTTAGGTTTACCAATTAATACCATTTAACTAACATCAACATTTTCATTTGCAATTTCAATCTTTAAGACATTTTTTTTAATATTGTCAATAATATATCTATGTTAGTCATGAAAATTGTTTCTCACATTGTTTATATAGATAGCAGACTTGTAATCTTTCTGTAAGGGTATGTAGTTACTCCGCTGCTCCATACCTTGCATACTAGTTTAATAGACTCCTACATGACTTTTAACTTCATTGTTCAAACAGGAGAACATTTCCCCAAGTAAAGACATGCTGAAAAGGCTGTTATATCTATTTGATAATGGATTTTACTCAATTGTCATGTACTTCACTTTGCCTAGACAGGCGTGTGTTAGCAAAGAAAAAAAACATGCTTTTATGTATGTGGAACAAAGGGAAAAAAAATAACAGCAAATTTAAAGTAATTTGCTTTTGTGCAAATAATACTAATCTGCGACTGTATTTTCTAGTTCAGACCCGTGTTTAAAAACATTAATGGCCCTTTTTTGTTATGTCTGGAAATGGGAGGATACATTGAAAGATCAAAAATCAAAGAAAGTGAATTTTTTTTTTGCCTTATTATGATTCAGAAGCCATGGCTTTCTCTCTGCAGGTCCATATTCTTCTGTTCATTCCTTGTTCAGAAATTACCTTCATGTTTACCTTGGCATAAATAAATGAAATAATGTTACATGTAATGTTCCTCAAACATAATTGAATAAATCGCGTTGGAGCAGGAGATCTTTGTTTGTTAATAGATTATCGTGTGCTCCTCACACCAAGCATCTAAAGAACTTTGAGGTTTTTATAGACATATAGAGATATGGAAAGGAAAACATAAATCATTTGACAGGAGAGGACTTTGGGTTCACCTTCTATGGATAGCCTGTGGATGAAGGCCAAGTGTCTTCTCATGAATAAGGTCTTAAACCATTAAATCTCAGGATCACACAGGATACTGGTCATTACTTTCCACATGAAGAGTTCATTTTGTGGATGTACAATGTGATGTGAAGGAGTTTTTGATCAGTGTCTGTCTTTCAAGGATTGATCCCTGTTTTATGTCTGCATCATTTGCTTCTCCACTCTCCAGCTCATCTCCTCCCCTCATTGTGTTTTGAATGCATCAAATCTAGAGAGGCACTGATGCTCAACTGAGCCTAAGAGCTGGGAACAGCCTGCCCAAGTGAGACACACAGATATTGCCATCCTATAATGTACACAAGTGAAGAGGTCACACTTGCCAGGTTTTCACTGAATGTTTCTCAATCCAAATGACATGAATACTCGATATATTACATCTTGCAATTCTTTTCAAAACACCAGGATGCAGTCGAGTACACACATAAATATTATTTATATGTTTGCCACAACTGATGAACTATGGTGGTAAACTGTCAGAATTATATGCATACCTATGATTTGGAATTCAAGTGGACCCAGTAATACACACAGCATGCATGCCATTTTTAACTGTAATCCTGCTGTACCATTTTTTATAACCATGTTAAAGCAGATTTGTCAGATGTAAGGGCAGTATATTACAGCTACATGCCCGAACTCCTATAAGGCCGGGTCCACATGTGGTGGAATTTCTCCAACAGAGATTCTGCAGCTGCATAACAACTTGTTATAATTATGTTATTGACTCTCTCCTGTATATCCTCCTCCCTCTTTTACCCCTGAATTGTCATGAGGTTTTATATACGTTACAGACTCACCATAGATTTAAGCAAATACATTGTTGGTTCAGAATCTGCTTGTAAAAACCTAACTGATATGCTAATAAGTTTCATTTCAAAGAGGACAAAGACAAGTTACATAATAACAAATACATAGACATATTTATATATATATATATATATATATATATATATATATATAATATTCAGAATATATATATATATATATATATATATATATCCCCAAATATTAACAGCACAGGAGCCCATTTACACAGCCTGATCAATGATATAATACTTCAATTGGTTACACATTTGCATCAGACATGAAAAGAACATGGGGAGGAATGATTGCAGGAAAAGAGATACAATAGGGAATAGTGGGAAAAGAGGGAAAACATGAGGCATTTAATGAGGAAAACAGATCATTTTAAATTTTATTAAATATAAACCATATCTCAAATGTAAAAATGTATTATTATATGATGTCATTGAGGTAACCTTTACCCATATTCCCAGGGAAAACAAAGCAAAAATGTATACTCATGTATAATTCAATTTAAAAACTGAATAACTTGCAAATAACAGACTTTATATTTCATTGTATTTTATTAAGTCTTGTTATTGATATTGTGTTGATATCATATAATATGGTATTGTTCTGGTATTGTCCTTAAAATATAAAACAATAAAAAATAGCATACATTCCTATAGGAACACTTGTACGCAGTTCTTGAAAGAACTTTGCATGGAAGTTGTTCCAAACATCTTGAAGAACTAACCAAAGATCTTATGTGGATGTAGTCTTCCTCAAATCCTTCTGTCTCTTCATGTAATCCCAGACAGACTGTATGATGTTGAGATCAGGGCTCTGTGGGGGTCATATCATCATTTCCAAGAGTCCTCCTCCAAAGGTCATATCAAATATTTTAGATTTCTCTTTTGTTTATTCACTTCATTTTGTTAATTGACAAAAAAATACCATTAACACTTCTATTTTTGGAAATATTCTTATTTTTCAGCATTTTTCCTTATCTGCCTAAATATTTTTACACATACATACATCAATATCAATTCGCATTAGCTCATGATAAATACAATTCATCAATACATGAGTAATATAATAATATAAAGATGCAACATAAATTATGAGTAATAAATATATAGATGCAATGTAATTCATGAATAGATAGATGTATAAAAAGCAAATGCACAAATCCGCACAGCTGGACAAGTCTATTTGTGGTAATAATGGTCTCATAGGGCATCCAGGATGACCAATGAATTATGTATAGTCCAGGCTGACTTTCTCTATGAAAGTATTTCACCAGTATGTTGCTGGTATCAGACCGCAGTGAAATGATTCCAGAAAGAATCATGTAGTTGTGTAGAGGAATGATGTACCTCCAACACAGAGCTCAAGCAAACAGTGCTTAGGTGAAAGCTACACATACTCCACTTCAACATCATCCAAGTTTTCTCCACACGGAGCATAGTTGGATATTTAGATAATGTGCAGCTCATTGACCAGAGTATATTAGATATACACATACATTCAGTTGCTTGATCATCCACTTAAGATGGAGACACAGCAAGATTGGATAACCAGACAGTCCTTTAACGCTTTCCCGCCGTAGGCATTTTTCGATTTTAATTTTGAACACTCTGCCTTCCATACCCCATAACCTTTTTATTTTTCAGTTCAGAGACATATCAGGGGTTAATGATTGTGGGAAAAATTGTATTTCGGAATGGTAATATTCCATTCCATTATCCCAGATATACTGGAAAGCTGTAAAATTCAGAATAAGGTGGAATTGGAGAAAACTGCATTTGCGCAACTTTCTTATGGGCTTTGTTTTCACGGCGTTCACTATGCAGCCAAAATGACCTATTATCTGTTTTCTATGGGTTGGTATGATTCCATGGACCAAACTTAGGCTAAGGCCCTATGTTCCGGAAACACAGCTTTTTTTGTTGCAGATTTTGCTGCATTTTTTTGAGTTAAAGCCTAGAGGGCATTTAGCAGATGGTAGAAATATAAGTACTTTCTATATATTTTCCATTCCTTTTGTAGCTATTCTTGACTGTAGCTCAAATTACCACAGAAAAATCTACAACAAAAAAAAGTTGCATTTCCACAACATGAGGCCTTAGCCCATATAGGTTTTTATATATATATATATATATATATATATATATATATATATATAATTTTAACCCCTTAAAAAAATCCAAAACTTTGCAAAAAAAAAATCTCTTGGAGTTGGCATATTCTGACACCTGTAACTTTTTTATATTTTTGTGTACAGGGATGCATAAGGCACCTTTTTTTGCAGGGCCAGATGTACTTTTTCTTTAAACCAATTTGAGGACAGTCTATTGCTTTGATCAATTTTCATCCAGATTTTTATAAGTGGCAAAACAGCAAAACAGCGAAAAATCTGCGATTTGGCTCTTTGGATTTTTTTTTCTGCTACAGCGTTCACTCTATGGAAAAAATATTTTTTATGTTTGTATACCAGGAGTTTTTGGACACTGGGATACCTAATGTGTGTGTTTTGCTTTTGTTTTCTGTAATTCGTAGGTCTGATAACTAATACAATGCATTGCAAAATATTGTATAATTGCGACACTTCTATTACAGGCTGCTCTATGCAATATATACCAGACAAGCCTGGGAGCCTTCAAAAGGCTCCTGGCTGTCAAGGCAACAGATCACCGACCCTGGATCTTGTTCTGGGGGCAGCAATCCACCCCAAAATGGCACCTTGGTCAGCTTTGAGGGGGATAATGCCGATAAGGCACTGACTGCAGTCATTGTGGCCTGTGGAGTCTCAACGGCTATGGCGGCCGCTCAAGTATTTAATTACCCATACTATTATGGTGAATATCGGGAAGGGGTTAAAGAAAGAGAGTATAATGCTTATCAATGACTAAAACAATTGGTGTAAATAGTTGAGAGGATTTTGTACAAAGAAGAATGGGTATTGCACTGAGGCAGTTTGTGGCGCTGTTATCTTAGGCAAGAGATGGCTAAGGTGTGTGTTTTTACCAAAGAAGAATACCATAGGGCATGGCTATAAGGGGGAAGTGGTAGTGTCTGGGTCCCAGTGCGTGAGGAGGTGGGGGACTTTGGCACAACTTTATCAGGACACCTCTGCACATATATAAAGGCAGGTGTGACCAAATTACTCTGACAATGAGACATCAATGGACATAAGTTTTAAAAGCCCTGCTAGAATGCATACACTGTACTATGAGTATGCATTAACTATTTAAAGTCAGTGATGACTGTGACAGATGCATTTTAGATGCAAGTTTCCAGATGTTTTTGTCAAAGCCACTTCTTCTTTTCTATAATTGTGATCATGACATCAACTTTAGTAAAAATTGACCTTGATCCATATGTACAGAAAGAATGGATCTATACAGCTCCATAAGAGCAGGTTAACCCATGTAATTTGTTACGGAAATGTCTGCAAATCTGGTCACGAGTTGCTTTTACAGCATGTGCATGGATTTCTGCAAAGCCTGTTTAGATAAAAGGGACAGCTGCAGACATTTCCACAACAAATCTGACACAATGTGAATATACTGTACCCTAACTCTGATTTTAACACACCTGTAATACATCTGTGTTATACAGACCATATTACTGCTGCAAATCCCATCCGAAACTTGCAGCATCATAGAACCCTATGATGCTGTAAGTTTGGGCTATTAGACCTGGGGCCAGGATGGGATTTGTGGCTGTAATATATTCTGTATAATACAGATGTATTACAGACATGTGAATACAGCCTTACAGCTGTGTCTAAACCTTTCTACAGTTTATACAATAATTTTCATTTTGGATCTAGGTCTCCTATAATTTTATTTAAAAAAAAAAGAAAAAAAAAAGAGATAACGTCATAGCAAAATAAATAATTTTAAAAACATTCAAGATATCCAGTAACAATTTGTATCTCCTATATTGGAAATTGTTATCTAATACTTTTTGAAGCTGATGGTAAGGTCTGTGCAGTATGGTAAAAAGGTATTTCAGAAACTTTAAAACTATACAAAAATTGTTGCATTTGTAAATATTTGTGATATCTTATTTGACCATCACATCACACAACTTACCTTCCAAGGCACTTCCTGTAGGTCCAATAGTGACTTGCCCATGGTGTAAGGTAGTGCGGATGCATACCTTGAGTAGTTGGTTTATTGCACAGGGCAGAGCTAAGCCCTTGTCCTGACTGCACCTGGGAGTGTAGAAAGAGCACAGTAAAGTTAGTGTGCCACAACTTGGAGTAGTATGGTTCATTGGTAGAGTTATACCATGTGTTATGATATACTTGCAGTCTGTTGTATGATGTGTAATAAACATGCCCATGTTGCTTTGTACTAGGCAGGTCATCGTGTTGTCAGTGTTCTGTTACTTTCTGGAAACTGTATCACATAATAATTCCTTAGAGGTGGAACAAAATTCTGCCCAGGAGTTACACTGCAGAAGTAGTTTGAGGCTCCCCATGGTGTGACTCACTGATGTCAGGCATCAGCCCACCTACCTGGGGGAACAGATGACTCAGTATTTAAAGGAATTGTCCAGGGAAAAATGGACAACCCTTTTAAAGTTTAAATCAGCTGGGGTCAATGAAACAAATAAAAAAAAAATGCATACTCACCTGTCCCCATTGCTCCGGTGTCCTCCCGCACGTCCCGATTCTTCTGCTCCAGTGGCATCTCCCGGGTCTCTTCTGGCATTCAGCTGAAGCCACTGATTGACCTGATTGACAGGTAGAGGACCTGTGATGTCAAAGGTAGTGACAAAACAGGCCCTTCGCTGATTGGCCTCAGCGGTAATGTGACCATTGAGGCCAATCAGCGGCTTCAGCTGAACGCCAGAAGAGACCTGGGAGATGCCGCTGGAGCAGAAGAAACGGGACCCGCGGGAGGACACCGGAGCAATGGTGACAGGTGAGTATGCATTTTTTTTATTTGTTTCAGTGCCCCCAGCTGATTTAAACGTTAAAAGGGTTGTCCATTTTTGCCTGGACAACCCCTTTAAGGGCTATTCTCATGCTTTGGAGATTGGAAGACAGAGAGATGGCTTGCAGGAACAGGAGGTCAGGTGAGCTAGGGAAACCATGTGGATAGCTTGTGGAGGAAAGAGGGACACAGCCGTCAAGATGTCAGATGGCTTGGTGAACCAGTGCACCTTAAGCGTACATTTGGTGAACAGAAGCTTGGGTCCTGTGTGGGCAACTGATGCATCCTGTTCTTCAGTGGAAGCGTGTCGTTCGTTGGCACAGCCTGGAGGCCTGCTTGGTTACTCTATCACCCCACTGTGTGTGTTAACCCTGTAAAGATCTGCTGTATTGCAACATCTTCTGCAATCAAGATGTGTGTCTTTGTTTTTGTGTTTCCTGAATAAATCTATTTAGTCATGCAATACTTGAACTTAAGAGGGCCCTCAATGAGTACAAATGAATTACTCCCATAGGTAGCAAAGCATCTTTACACCAATCGAGCAATGCATGCAGAATTATTGCAGGCATTTCTGTGACTGTCCCATTCATCTTAATACGGCTTGCAGAAATCCATGTGCATTCTCCAGAAACATACCCACTAGAACAAATTTACAACTGCAGAAATATCTTTAACAACTCTGTTGCATATAAATATTCCCTACATTCAGAGCTGTATCTTCCTTGAGGCAAGATGAGAATCTTGCCTATGGCAACAGTTCACTGAATCCCTGAGGGGAACTTTACTGATGCCTCCACTTCATGAAGCTGCCTTTAGAACTAGAAGGAGCAAGTGGATCAGGAGCAGACAGTGAGTAGCAAGCTGCATTACTGTCTGACGCAAAGCAATGGCCTGTACATCTCCCCACCACCCTGACAGTGGGTCTCCCATCCCCTTCAGAGCAGTGCCCCAGAGCTATTATCTGTTTTGGGGCACTATTAGGCCACTATTGCAGTAATAATACCCTAATAGTACCCTATCACAGCTAATAGCATTATGGTAATAGTGCCACCAACAGCTAATAATATTAGTTATGTAGGGGTACTATTAGGGCAGTATCACACTAATAGTGCTCCCCAGGTAATATGTGGGGGGGTCTATTACTAGGGTGGGGCACTATTTTCCAATGTGGATGGGACTATAATACAACCCATTATACAATGTGGGGGAGATCTATTGCTTGTGGGGGTACTATTTGGGCCCATTCATTTAAAATGAAGAGGTATTGAAGCAGACCATTTTCTGATCCTCCAGCTCTCTTCCTTTCACTTGCTGATTAGCCTCAGATGAATGAGACTAATCAGAGGAGTGGTTTGCACTATAGGTTCTGCGGCTGATCAGCTGTGGAATCCACTGGAAATCAAGCAGTATGCTTATTTTTTTCCTAGTGGATGGAACATTCCAATCAGGGGATGAGGGGGCACACCTTCAATTTTTGCCTCAGGCACCAGATAAACTAGAATTGGCCCTGCCAACATTTAGCATGCAGTTTTGATGTCACAATGCCACCAATATTCAGCATAATCAGTCTATATATATATATATATATATATATATATATATTGGTGTCATATGAAATCTCATCTTTCATATGACACCAGAATCGCTGTTTTATGTTTTCATGCACTATAAAAGAGCTGTCTTTTTATATAACTAGTGAAAGCAATTTACAGATTTTAACTCTCAATAGAGAAAGAAGGGAAACAATAAAGAAGCACAGAATTTCACAGAAAGAAACCACATTTTTTTTTTAGATAAAGTATATTACAAAATTTATTAATGTCACAAATGCTGCCAGAAAACCAAAAGTTGTTTGAAAGTTTAGTTATGCTTTACATAAGCATAATGAAGTTTGAAGACTTTATATACTACATTCATTTATACTATAGTAGTAAACCTGGAAAATAAGTCTTATTCTGCAGGAAGTTTCCCTAATTTAATACTGAGCTGAGAGAAGACTTCAGGACCTATAGATCCGATTCCATACCTCAAGATTTAAAAAGCAATGTGCCTATAAACTACTAGCATGTCCTAATAATGCACACAACAAGGAAAAAAAACATTAAAAATGGATGAAACTGTCAGTTTTTAATGTTCATTTTCCATTACTATGTTAGTTTTTTTTTATTAGTTTTCTGGCCGTTTGGTCATTTTGCATTAGTTGCTTTAACTGCTTAAAGAAATGATGAACTTCATTGGTCTATTTTTTTGACCAAACCCACTTATAACTTTTTAACGGCCATCAAACAGATGCAAATACATTTTGATGCATGTTAAAAACAAACCCATTGACTTGTATTGGTCGTCCATTTGTGACAATGGACATGTTATATTTTTTAACAGACATGTGAATGTCCCCATTGACTCTCATTGTTCTAAAAACAGACATGTTTTGGTCTGTTTTTCACATTTGTGTACAGGAGGCTTTATACTGCTGGAGTTTAGGTGCCCAGAGCTGGAAAATCTCGGTCTCTTCCGTATTTTTGTTTTTGAGATGAATAAATTTGAAGTCGTCGGAGGTGAGTGCCAGACTCATCTCTAGCAGATCTTGGTATCTTGATGCCTAAAGATGAGTAACTCACAGCAAACTATAGATATATTTTTTGTAAAATGTGCTTTCCCATACAGTAGGTATAAAGCAAATGCACATGAATGCCCAGTTCATAGACAAAATAGCCAACTGAATATTTTATCTTCAGATATTTTACATTTCCTTGAGGAAACATGTAACTAAGCAAGACATATTTTACTAACCTTTTATATTCCTTCATATTTCCACAGTGTTCTGGCACCATCTGCTGGATATATGTATTTACTTCTTTTGGGATGGTTCTGCTCACAAATACTGTGATACAAGCATTTCCATTCAGAGCTACTTAAATTAAGTCATCTTGTCTATGTTTTAGCCATCTTGTCCCTAATCTGCTTTGTTTGCACCTATATGTTATACATAATATTATCACATTTTCAGCAAGTGTTTGATACTTTTAAGTCTTGCAATGTTATGTTTTCTTGGCTACCAGAATCATTTGATTTCTTCCCTATGCACACTATTATATTCTTATATTCATGGCCTGATCATTACATCTTTAGTATAATCAACTCAGAAAGTATAAAGTAACACAAACATATTTGCGATTAGGGATATACCAGTAAATTATACCATATATATATAGAGAGAGATGAGCAAACCAAAGAACCTATGTATCCAATTTTTAGCTGTCTATGGAAAACACAGACAAAGTTATGCCAAAGTGAAGGTTAAATGTATGTCTATAGAAAAATGGTAAGCAGTTGATACTCTGAGTTTAACCATACCCTGCGCTGCCACTAGCTTTTTTAATTTAAAATGCTCCAAAAATTATCCTTTTTTGAGGGAAAAGGTACTTGCCTTTAGACACACATGGCGGTTATATTGCAAAAAGCAATAGTTTTGTAGAAAAATTTGCTCATTCTGATGACTTGTAAGTGCTACAGTCTTGTTATTTTGTAGACAAATTTGTCGCTGTGAGCCTAGTTGAAAAGTGATGAAGAATTGGCTTTTAAAAAAAAAAAAAATTATCACCAAAAATTATCCCTTTATGGGAGAAAATGTGAAATCAAAATGGTTTTGGTATTTTGATGCCAACCCTGTAGCACCAACAGTGTGGTATAGTGGAATGTGATGGACCAATCCACAGGACATGTCTTGGCTGAGTGATGGCAGTGGTGGTAGCTGTGGCAACATGATTGGCAGTACAGCATGGAATAATATGATGGACCAGGCTGCCAGACATGTCAGGCTGAGCAGTGGCAGTGTTGGTAGCTGTGGCAACAGGATTGCAAGTACGCAAGGAATGATATGTTGGATCAGTCTGCAGGACATGTTTGGCTTAGCGGTGGCAGTAGTGGTGGCTGTGGCAACATGATTGGCAGTACACCATGGAATGATATGATGGACCAGGTTGCAGTACATGTCTGGCTGAGTGGTGGCAGTGGTGGTAGCCGTGGCCACATGAGTGGCAATGCAGCATGAAAAAATATGATGGACCATGTCGCAGGACATGTCTGGCTTCGAGGTGGCAGTGATGGTAGCTGTGGCAACATGATTGGCAGTATGGCATGGAATGATATGATGGAGAAAGCCACAGTAGATGTCTGGCTTAGAGGTGGCAGTGGTGGTAGGTATTTAGGAGTATCAGGCAGTATCATCAGTACAGTAAATGAAACATTATGATACAGGGAGAAGGTAGCACCACTATTCAGAGGCATCAGCTGGAAGTGTGTGAAAATCCTCATGGATCCATGCTTGATTCATAGTGGTGAACAGTTTTGTCCTTTTAGGTGTTACAACGCCACCGGCAGCACTGAAAACCCTCTTGGCCTTTATGCTTGAACTAGACTAGCTAAAACTCCCATGAAAAACTTGCCTAGCTCCTTACACTGCTCTAAACTATTGACCCAGAATTCCATAGAGTCACAGCTATCTGCTGGAATGTAAGTGCTCTCTAGGTACGACTGTAACTGCTGGTGCAGCTGGTGGGTGTCGATTGCCTGTTGTGGCTCCGGTTGGTGCTGCGAGCTGAATAATTTCTGGTTCATCATGCTCCAGATACTGTAATGGCTGTTGATGCTGCTTTTACTCCTGACACTTGTAGCTGTGGCACTGGCAGATGAGGTGGAGCATTGGCTGAATAAGATGGACTAGGAGCAGGCAGAGGCCACCTGGGTACATATGCGACTAGCACTTGCAGTGGTCTCCCTAAACACTGCAGTAATATTCCAAGTATTCTTCCTCTTCAGAACCCAGAGTATAATATATGGAGGCCTGGAGGAGATGTAAGAAAATTAACAACCAATTATACTCACCTTCTTTCACCTCTTCTATACCTTCTTGGCTCTCTCCGGGTCCTCTTCACCGCTTCTGGTGACATCACATGCCCGGAGTCACTGCTGAGGCCTGTGATTGCTCTGACACTCGGTTCGTGGGTGACAAACCCCTAAAGTTTTGAGTTGGGGATAAGCCCGAAAATTTTGTCATATTTGGGTCAAATCTGATTTGTTATGAACTGATTTGCCCAATTCTACTGGGCACATATTTCTGTTTCCTAAACACACATTCCCTTATGGATGACTAACGTTGCTGTGGAAGAGGGAGAAGAGGAGTAGGAAAAACAGTTGGTGATGATAATGACGAACATGTGCTAGGTGTAGATGTTGCCTGCCTACAAGGAAGATCACAGGAAGAAAGAGTAGGACGGTCTTGCTCACATCCCCTGCCAGTGATACTGTCAACTCTATTTTGCAAAATAAGGTGGTGTTGTCCTTACATGTTAGTACGTAAAGATGTCAGCACTTTCCTCTCTGCATGTTTCCGCACGAAACATGCAGAAACCAAGCGGAAACCACACGAACCCCATTATAGTCTATGGGGTCCTCAGGTTTCCTTATGTAAACCGCTTCTCTCTGCATATAGGTTTCTGTTTGGGGGGGTCCCCAAGCGGACTCCCCTGTATAGAAACCGAACGCAGATGTGAACCAGCCCTTACCTAGGCATTTTGGTGTTTCTAGGTTGGTTGTAAGGTATACAATACTGATATAGAATGTGCTATATTCTCATTTTTGGCGATTGCATTATTAATTATATTACCTGTATAGTTTCCCGAAATTCCTGGTTGATAAATCCTTTTTTTGTCAATCTATCAAACATCAGAGATAACAGTATCACTTGACAGTTTAATGTATTATTCTCATTCAGCAGTACCTCTATAGGTACAGTCATATGATAAAGTTTGGGCACCCCTATTAATCTTAATCATTTTTAGTTCTAAATATTTGGGTGTTTGCAACAGCCATTTCAATTTGATATATCTAATAACTGATGGACACAGTAATATTTCAGGATTGAAATGAGGTTTATTGTACTAACAGAAAATGTGCAATATGCATTAAACCAAAATTTGACCGGTGCAAAAATTTGGGTACCCTTATCATTTTATTGATTTGAATACTCCTAACTACTTTTTACTGACTTACTGAAGCACAAAATTGGTTTTGTAACCTCACTGAGCTTTGAACTTCATAGCCAGGTGTATCCAATCATGAGATAAGGTATTTAAGGTGGCCAATTGCAAGTTGTTCTCCTATTTGAATCTCCTCTGAAGAGTGGCATCATGGGCTCCTCAAAACAACTCTCAAATGATCTGAAAACAATGATTGTTCAACATAGTTGTTCAGGGGAAGGATACAAAAAGTTGTCTCAGAGATTTAACCTGTCAGTTTCCACTGTGAGGAACATAGTAAGGAAATGGAAGACCACAGAGACAGTTCTTGTTAAGCCCAGAAGTGGCAGGCCAAGAAAAATATCAGAAAGGCAGAGAAGAAGAATGGTGAGAACAGTCAAGGACAATCCACAGACCACCTCCAAAGAGCTGCAGCATCATCTTGCTGCAGATGGTGTCACTGTGCATCGGTCAACAATACAGCACACTTTGCACAAGGAGAAGCTGTATGGGAGAGTGATGCGAAAGAAGCCGTTTCTAAAAGCACGCCACAAACAGAGTCGCCTGAGGTATGCAAAAGCACATTTGGACAAGCCAGCTTCATTTTGGAAGAAGGTCCTGTGGACTGATGAAACAAAGATTGAGTTGTTTGGTCATACAAAAAGGCGTTATGCATGGTGTCAAAAAAACACAGCATTCCAAGAAAAACACTTGCTACCCACTGTAAAATTTGGTGGAGGTTCCATCATGCTTTGGGGCTGTGTGGCCAATGCCGGCACCGGGAATCTTGTTAAAGTTGAGGGTCGCATGGATTCAACTCAGTATCAGCAGATTCTTGAGAATAATGTACAAGAATCAGTGACGAATTTGAAGTTACGCCGGGGATGGATATTTCAGCAAGACAATGATCCAAAACACAGCTCCAAATCTACTCAGGCATTCATGCAGAGGAACAATTACAATGTTCTGGAATGGCCATCCCAGTCCCCAGACCTGAATATCATTGAACATCTGTGGGATAATTTGAAGCGGGCTGTCCATGCTCGGTGACCAACAAACTTAACTGAACTGGAATTGTTTTGTAAAGAGGAATGGTCAAAAATACCTTCATTCAGCATCCAGGAACTGATTAAAAGCTACAGGAAGCGACTAGAGGCTGTTATTTTTGCAAAAGAAGGATCTACTAAATATTAATGTCACTTTTCTGTTGAGGTGCCCATACTTTTGCACCAGTCAAATTTTGGTTTAATGCATATTGCACATTTTCTGTTAGTACAATAAACCTCATTTCAATCCTGAAATATTACTGTGTCCATCAGTTATTAGCTATATTAAATTGAAATGGCTGTTGCAAATATTTAGAACTAAAAATGATTAAGATTAATAGGGGTGCCCAAATTTTTTCATATGACTGTAGTTCTGATCTCTTATTATCTTACTCTTACTTAAAGTAAATTATCACATAAACATTTGTCATGACCACCCTTTGGAGGAGGAGTCCTGGATGTGATGAAATGGCCCCCACAGAGCCCTGATCTCAACACCATTAAGTCTTTCTGGGATTACATGAAGAGACAGAATTATTTCAGCACAATTACATCCACTGAAGATCTGTGCTTAGTTCTTCATGATAAACACAAAACCTGTGTGCCAGCTGTGTACCTAGGAGAACTGATGCTGATTGGTTAATTTTATTAATTGACAAAATAAACAAAAATATTAACACATGCCTAAAACTTTTGCACAATACTTTTTAATAATAAAGAAATGTTCACCAAACACCCCCTAAAAATATTTTTTTAAAAAGTGGTGGCACTTACACTTTAAGCTCAGAGCTCTATACATATTATTACTGTTTTTCCTTACTAAACTCATATCTTTCTTTCTTCCTTTATGTCGCTTATATAGAGTACTAACAGCCATTTTTCAAACTAGTCTTTGCTCCCAATAGGGTTCACAATCTGCACATTTAAATTCATCTGACATAAGAACGCATACAGTAATTTCATAGGAAGCCAAATTATATATACATATATATGTATGTTTTTCCCTTCTGCGGTGTGGGAGAAAAACTATGCAGGTAAAGAAAGCATTTACAAACTACATACAGATGTTATCCTTGGTCAGCTTTGAAGCCATGACCCCTAGAATCATTTTATCTGGTGGGCCCAAGGAACTTCTGTCCGATACTGGCACAGTCATGGTGAAATAGGATAGGGCCATTCTCAAACAATGTCTTTGTAAGCTGTAGCATTAAAAGGGTTTGGCCACTTTATCATAAAAAGGGACTTTCACCACTTCAACCAACTCCAGTTCTTTGCATTCTTTAATAGGCACCACTCCACTGAATCTGGACCAGTTAGATTTTTTTCTCAAGTCTATACCATTCCTGAGCAATCCTGTGCAGTTAGTTGTATAGCAATTAGACTCTCTACAGTCCACTGAGTGTTCTTAAGATACAGTAGACAAGGGGGTATGATTATGAGCTCTCAGACACTGTCTGCCTCAGATAGGACAATGTCAGAGAATTAGCATGTCATGCACCAAAAGCAACTGCACTGATTGCTCGAGGTGGGGCCTAAAGAAAAAATTCCAGTTGTAAGTTTTGCATGTTTTAAAAAATAAAAATGAAAAAAAAAAGTACACATATTTGGTATCGCCACATCCGTAACAACCTGACATATAATATTTCACCCACATGATGAATGACATAAAAAATAGGAGTAAAAAATAATGCCAAAATTGCCATTTTTGCTTATCCTGCTATCCAGAAAACAGAATAGAAAGCGATCAAGTCGCTCAAATCCTAAAATGATACCGATGAAATCTTTACATTATCGCGCAAAAAAACAAGCTATCTCACAGCTCCATTGATGGAACAATAAAAGAGTTATGGGTCTCAGAATATTTCTTATCTTTAACGTGAAGGTCCGTGCTGCCGTTTTTGAATTTTTATTTATTCTTCATTGTGCTGAGAAAGCACAGGGGCGTTACCCCTGTGCTCTGAGCAGAGCGTTGTCATCCAATCTAGCGCCGTCTTTCTTCTGCTCCGTCGGCCTTTCACCTCCTCTTCACTCCTCTTCTTACAGGCTACCACCACAAAACGGCCAACAGACATGCACAGTCGGCTGTTCCGTTGGCCATTTTGTGATGGTCTCGTGTAAGAAGAGGAGAAGAAAGGGCGCTGGATTGGATGACAATGCTCTGCTCAGAGCACAAGGGGAATGTCCCTGTGCTTTCTCAGCACAATGAAGAATTAATAAAAATTCAAAAACAGCAGCGTGGACCTTCAAGATAAAGGTAAGAGATGAATCCCCTTTATGAAGGCTATTCCTACGTGGTCTTAGTTTAAAACGTGTGTTTTAATGATAGAATATCTTTAAGGCTATTGCAATATCATGATGAAAAAAAAAAAAAAAATGCTGTGTCCTTAAGGGGTTAAAGGAGGTAAAGAACTGGAGTTGGTGGTGGTGGTGAAAAGTCATGGTTTCCAGCCAGTTAAAACTGCCAGCCTATCCTCAGGATAGGCCTTCAATGTTAGATCGATCAGGTACCACTCTCAGTACCTCTACCGATTATCTGTTTGAAGGAGCCGCAGCATTCATGCTGCAGCTCCTTCAGTGCTCACAGTTGCAAAATGCCATCACAGTCTGTAGGATCTGAGAGTATTTACATTATCCCTATTCATTTCAGTGGGGAAAATGGAATCCTGTGCATAGCTGCTACAGATTCTGATAGTGTTTTTGAGTCTGAGAACTGAAGAAGCTGCAGCACTCACAACAGACCTTTGAAACAGCTGATCGGTGGGTGCTGAGACCCCCACTGACCTAAATTGATGGCCTATCCTGTGGCAAGACCATCAATTTTATTTGGCTGGAAAAACCCTTTAACCTTTACAGTGCTAGGAAAGCACAATAAGTACATATGTTTTGTTTTGATTGTTAAAGCCACCCATCCATTCCCAAGATATGCGACCTGGTAGGTTTCATGTAAATTAGTGCTTGGTTTCCAAATGAGTGGTAACCATTTATTATCTGTGAGAAAAACTAAAGGTTACTTCCAACTTGGAGAATGAGAGCTAATTTGCATAGAATTTACTGGGGCGAAAATCTTTTGAATAGATGGACGGATTAATAAAAAGGAAAAAAAAAAGACACATTTTCAGGGGCACAGATCAAATCCAGTAAGGTATGCCATTTAGGATTGTGTACATGCCTACAGGCACTCTTAAAATATACTGCAGTAATGTCATACTTATCATCTCTGTTCTCTCCCCAAGTCCCTGTATAGGACAATTGACTCCCTGATTTCCCTGCACTCCATTCCAAAGATGGTCGCTGACAGAAGGGCACATGATCAGACCTGTCCATCAGCAGCCTCCATTAAATAACACTGCACACATCATAGGTAACTTACACTAGGTTCACACCCGTTCTTCGGGTCCACTTGGGAACCCAAAAAACGGAAACCTAATCCACGCAAAAAGAGGTTACCTGCAGAAACCCGCGGACCCCTTAGATTATAATGGTGTCCGCTGGGTTACCGCCCCGAAAAATGCAGAGAGAAAATTCCTGCTTGCAGGATTTTTCTCTCCGCACTTTTCAAGTGGAATGGGGGACAGAATCTGCGAGCTGTCATCGAGCGCAGGTGTTTACCTAGCCTTACTTATGCCCAGTACTTTGTAAAGTGCCCATCTTGGGACTGGAGCATAGTGAAATCAGGAAAGCCAGCTCTATTACACAGTAGGGGAGAATGATAATGATGACCTTACTGCAGTATATTAGTGAGTCTTCACAGTACGGTTTCCTACACTTTTGTAAAAGTTAAGGTACTTCATCAGAAGAAAATGCTTCTATCTCCTTCAGCTCCCCTCCTGCCTGCAAAACTGCATAATTCATGGCCAGATCCATTTTACACTGAAGACAGGTTGTAGTTCAACTCTATGAGAGGGAATATGACAGAGTGAGTGAAAAACAGAAAAAGACGTGCTTGAGCAAATTACAGTAAGATATCTATCTCACCAGTGCCTTATTCATATCTGTACTGCTAACACCTGCTGGAAAACTTCTTTGACTTCTTCTTTAAATATGACTATATATTCTATACAGAGGAAACCATAGTATGCAATACAGATTTCAGGTTCAAGTTCCATAGGAGGGCTCATAAAACAGTAACAAAAAAAAAAAGTTTAAAAAAATATTATTCATAAAAAAATTTTTATTTATTTTTCCTAGAATTCAATTAAAAATAAATAAGCAAAATCAAACATAAACAAATTAGGTATTTCCATGTCTGAAAATGCTTGAACTACAAACGTATAAAAGTATTTTTCCTATAATGTGAAGGCTGTAGCAGGGGAAATAAAAAAAATCATTTTTTTTTTCACCATTTTGACTTCCAAAAAATTGTAAACAAAAAGAAATCAACACATCAGACATTCCTCATAATAGTTCTAAGTATACAGTGGGGAAAAAAAAGTATTTAGTCAGCCACCAATTGTGCAAGTTCTCCCACTTAAAAAGATGAGAGATGCCTGTAATTGTCATCATAGGTAGACCTCAACTATGAGAGACAAAATGAGAAAACATATCTAGAAAATCACATTGTCTGATTTTTTAAGAATTTATTTGCAAATTATGGTGGAAAATAAGTATTTGGTCAACTACAAACAAGCAAGATTTCCGGCTCTCACAGACCTGTAACTTCTTCTTTAAGAGGCTCCTCTGTCCTCCACTCATTACCTGTAGTAATGGCACCTGTTTGAAATTGTTATCAGTATAAAAGACACCTGTCCACAACCTCAAACAGTCACACTCCAAACTCCACTATGGTGAAGACCAAAAAGCTGTGGAAGGACACCAGAAACTAAATTGTAGACCTGCACCAGGCTGGGAAGACTGAATCTGCAATAGGCAAGCAGCTTGGCGTGAAGAAATCAACTGTGGGAGCAATAATTAGAAAATGGAAGACATACAAGACCACTGATAATCTCCCTCGATCAGGGGCTCCACGCAAGATCTCACCCCGTGGGGTCAAAATGATCACAAGAACGGTGACCAAAAATCCCAGAACCACACGGGGGGACCAATGAATGACCTTCAGAAAGCTGGGACCAACGTAACTAAGGCTACCGTCAGTAACACACTACGCCGCCAGGGACTCAGATCCTACAGTGCCAGACGTGTCCCCCTGCTTAAGCCAGTACATATCCGGGCCTGTCTGAAGTTTTCTAGAAAGCATTTGGATGTTCCAGAAGAGTATTGGGAGAATGTCATATGGTCAGATGAAACCAAAGTAGAACTGTTTGGTAGAAACACAATTCGTTGTGTTTGGAGGAGAGTGAATGCTGAGTTGCATCCAAAGAACACCATACCTACTGTGAAGCATGGGTGGCCACATCATACTTTGGGGCTGTTTCTCTGCAAAGGGACCAGGGCGACTGATCCGTGTACATGAAAGAATGAATGGGGCCAAATATCGTGAGATTTTCAGTGCAAACCTCCTTCCATCAGCAAGGGCACTGAAGATGAAACGTGGCTGGGTCTTTCAGCATGACAATGCTCCCAAGCACACGACCAGGGCAACGAAGGAGTGGCTTCGTAAGAAGCATTTCAAGGTCCTGGAGTGGCCTAGCCAGTCTCCAGATCTCAACCCCATAGAAAACCTTTTAAGGGAGTTGAAAGTCCGTGTTGCCCAGCAACAGCCCCAGAACATCACTACTCTAGAGGAGATCTGCATGGAGGAATGGGACAACATACCAGCAACAGTGTGTGCCAACCTTGTGAAGACTTACAGAAAATGTTTGACCTCTGTCATTGCCAACAAAGGATATATAACAAAGTATTGAGAGGAACTTTTGTTATTGGCCAAATACTTATTTTCCACCATAATTTGCAAATAAATTCTTTAAAAATCAGACAATGTGATTTTCTGGATTTGTTTTCTTATTTTGTCTCTCATAGTTGAGGTCTACCTATGATGTCAATTACAGGCCGGCCTCATCTTTTTAAGTGGGAGAACATGCACAATTGGTGGCTGACTAAATACTTTTTTTCCCCACTGTACGTCACAGCCCCATATACAGAAATATGAAAAAGTTAGGCCTCCTCTACACAATCGTGTTCAGTGTGTGGGTCAGTCGCTAACCCATACATTGAAGTTAATGGAATGAGCCGCAAATACGGACAGGTATAGGACCTGCTCCATATTTTGCAGCTCTTCACTATGGCCTGGACACACAGTCGTAAAAACTACGATTGCATGTGTCCGTACTTTGATCTGCAATTGTGGATCTGCAATTTCGGATCAAAAATACGGTCATGTGAAGGAGGCCGTACAGGTATCAGAATATGGAGGCTCCAAAGTTGGATTTTTTTATGGTGTTAAGACATAACAAAAGCTTTATAAATTTGGTATTGCCATAATTGTATTGACCCATAGAATATAGATAATATGTCATTATAGTTGCACAGTGAATGCTGTATAAACAAAGTATAAGTATAGTATAAGTCTATGGACATATGCTATCACCCTGAATTTTGGAAAAGTTGTGGACGCTGCTAGTGTCCATTATAAGATTTTAACAACAGACACTAGCAGAACCGCCACAAATCCGTTAAAAATCCCATTGATTACAATGGCATTTTATCTGTTGTCCGTTAGTGACCGTTAGTGTCCGTTTTACATCAAATCCGTCACATGTCCGTTATTTTTCGCGGACACAAAAATCTAGGGTGCAGGACTTTTGTGCCAGCGAAAAGTAACGGTTTTATGACGGACGTCAAGCATCTGATATTTTTTAACATTAATGTCTATGGGTAAAGGACAGTTGTCTGTTATACTGTCTGTTCTTACTGCCATTAAATGGATCAGTTAAAAAAACGGACACATTAACATCAGTTAGGGGGCGTTCACGCTACAGTTAGTGACCGTCAGTAGTGTCCGTTGCTATTGTCCGTTACAAGATTTTAGCATCGGACACTAGCTGAACCGTCAGAAATCCGTTAAAATTTCCATTCATTTCAATGGGTTTTTATATTGTGTCCGCTTGTGTCCGTTTACACCAAATCCGTCAGAAGTTCGTTTTTTTTTTGCGGACAAAAAATCCTACATGCAGGACTTTTTGTCCGTTTGAAAAAAACGGATTCTTGACGGATAGTAAGTGTCCGTTATTTTTTTAATATGGAAGTCTATGGGTAATGGACTTATAACGGACAGTAACTGATAGCCATCAGTTACTGTCCGTTATTTTATGTCCGTTTTTTTCCTGCGCGTGCTCAGAAAGGAGAAACAAAAAAAAAAAAAACGGACAGTATTAAAAAACGGACACTAACTGATGCTAACGGACACTAACTGATGCTAATGTGTCCGTTTTTTTAACTGAACCATTAATTGGATCAGTTAAAAAAACGGACACATTAACATCAGTTTGTGTCCGTTATGATACGTGTTTTTGTTTTTTTTAACGGACACCTTCATAACGGACTCCAACGGTAGTGTGAACCCTGCCTTAGTGTCCGTTAATGTCTGTTATGATAGGTGTTTTTTTTTTTAACAGACACTATCATAACAGACATCCAACGGTAGTGTGAACCCACCCTAAGCCTTCACCACACAAGCTTGTTCTGCCCAAGTCTTATACCAATATCATTCTTCTGCCAAATGAAGCATTATGCATTACAGTGGGTACCATTCTAGAGGCATCTGCCAAACCCAAATTTGTCTAATAGAATGCCAAATAGTGAAATGTGATTAATCACTCCAGAGAACATGTTTACGCTGGTTCAGAGTCCTACTTTACAACAATCCAGCCATGCTGGGCATTGCACATGGCAGGGTGTGTTAGTTCTCTGTGCTGGATAATACAGGTGAGTCCTGAGATTAAACTTTTCGTCTAAACATTCATATACACTAATAGGGCATATGACAAAGGGTGTCAAAAGCTTTCTCTAGTAGCCTGTAATAAATTACTGTGCAAAATAGTCTAGTCTAGTGTGTTGTCAAGTGTCAGTGGAGATAAATGTAAATGGCCCAGCTGAAGGAAAATGTGCATAGAAAGAGTTAACTACATTGTTAGACAGGATAGGTCATCAATAAAACATCAGTGGGGGTCCAACACCCAGGGCTGCAGCACTCCTGCAAGCACTGTGACCCCTTCACTGTTTACATTGCCTAATTCATAACAGCCATATTATGTAATTGCAGCTTCTTCCATTTATTTCTTTGAAGTGAACACAGTGAAGGAGTCACAGCACTCACACCAGTGATCGAACAGCTGATCATTCGGGGGTCTCAGGTTTCGGAACCCCCACTGATCTTTTATTGATGACCCATCATCAGGATAGGTAATCAATAAAACTGAATGGAATAACCCTTTAATCTCTATGGGAGTAACGGAAAAGTGTAGAGCAGCGCTGCTTGACCTGGTGATTCTCATTATTTCAGCCTCTGCAGCAACTTGGTAAGAAGTCCCCATGCATCCCTAGACATACTGTGGCACTGTGCCTAAAGAAAGATGCCACTCATACTATCTACGTGATGTCCAACACATGAAAGGCATGTGTCTTCTTTACGTATGGATAATTTCAAGTGTTTATTTTATCAGAACAATAAACCTGTAAGTTCATTATTTTTTTATCATTACAACTGTGGCATTGTGCCAGCATATTTTCCTAGAAAAACGATATGCCCATACAGGTGAACAGTTGAATTATTTTCATAATAGCATAAAATCTTTGCCCAAACTCCAATGTTCATCAGGTTACAATCGCGAGCGTAACTACCAGGGTAGCAGACACACAGTATCAGCTGCTATAGGTCCCAACAATTAATGCGGCCCATTTCCACTAAAACCTAGGGTGCAATTAGTCGTAACTATGGATGATGGAATAAGATGTGGAAAACTGAATGCTCCTCTATTACTGTACTGGGATCATACTGTAATGCATGTGACATTGTAATCATAACTATCTTCAACTGCTACCCTGTTTCCCCAAAAATAAGACAGCGTCTTATATTCCTTTTGCTCCCAAAGATGTGCTGTGTCTTATTTTCAGGGGATGTCTTATTTTTTTTTTCAATGAAGAAGAATTCACATTTATTGCTGAACAAAAAAATTAACATTTATTATATACGGTATTGTACAGTAGTTGTCATCACAAACCAGCATAACCAGACAAACTGTGAATCCTATCAAGAATTTCTTACTACTACCGTACCATTATTTCCATGTACAACAATTAACAGTATGGTACATTTACCGATATTTACGGTACGAATAGAAAGTAAAATTTATTCAATGACAGTTATGTCATCATCTTCTAGGACATCATCATAACAATCCAAACCATTAATTTCCCTCCACACAGTATCATGTTCCATAGTGGCCCCTGTACACAGTATCATGTCCCATAGTGGCCCCTGTACACAGTATCATGTCCCATAGTGGCCCCTGCACACAGTATTAAGTTCCATAGTGGCCCCTGCACACAGTATCATGCCCCATAGTGGCCCCTGCACACAGTAGTTTGCCCCATAGTGGCCCCTGCACACAGTAGTTTGCCCCATAGTGGCCCCTGCACACAGTATCATGCCCCATAGTGGACCACCCATGAACAATTATTATACTTTGGGGTCTTTTCAGACCCCAGAGTATAATGATCGGAGACCCAGGGGAGGATAGAAACATAAAAAAACAACGTTGCTTACCTGTTCCTCGCTCCGGTGCATGCCCGTGCGCTACTTCGGCCTTCTTCAATGTTAGACCAGGCCGGCGTCACGTGATCCGGCCGGCGTCACGACGCAAAATGACGTCCGCTGACGTCTGCGACGTCACCAAACAGGCCCGAAGCCTGGAGAAGCGTAGGACAGGTAAGTACATTGTTTTTTATGTTCCCTCACCAATTCTGGGCCTCCGATTATTATACTCCGGGGTCTTTTCAAAGACCCCGGAGTATAATGATAGCAGAGATTGTGGGGTTCGGCCCGTGGCCTCACATATCGTATATACCGTATGTTCTGTTCGGGAACATACGTCTTACTTTCGGGGGGATGCCTTATATTAGGCAATTCTACAAAACCTCTCCTATGTCTTACTTTCGGGGGTGTCTTATTTTCGGGGAAACACGGTATGATATCATAGTGTACACAGTTATATGTTTGTGTGTGCATTATCCCTGTGCTATTATGTCATGGTGTGCATTATCCCTGTACAGTGACACCACTGTATTTAATTATCCCGATACTGTGAATTTCTGTGTGCATTATCCCTGTAGTGTCACAATTCTCTGTTCACTATTCCTGTACTGTGATAACAATGTGTATTATTCCTGTACTGTGACATTATTATTTTATTTTGCTTGCTTATATAGCGCAATCATATTTCACTGTGCTTTACAAAGATATTGTCATCACTGTCCCAAGTAGTGAACACAAGCTAAATTCCCTATCAGTATGTCTTTGGAGTGACATCAGTGTGTGCATTTTTCCTGTACTGTGACATTACTGTGTACATTATCTGTACAACAAAATCACTGTGTAGAAAGAAGACCAAAAACACAGTACACTTTTCAAGTTAAGAACATATTGTTTAAAGAGGTTGTCCGGGATACTCCTTCTACACTAAGCTAAACACCCTCCGCACACCTAACTTCTAATTTACTTACTTTACCAAAAATGTATATTTACCTAGATCATGTGACCGGCCCAGGCACATTTTCAGATTTTCCAGTGATTGTTACAAGTTTTTATCTGGGGAACCATGGTTACTTCTTATGTCCCATGATTACAATGTACTCTATGTAGTCTTGAAGCAATAAGGGGATACAGATATTTTGCATACTGACCATATACATGTGAACATTGCTGAGCTTGCAAGATCATCAGTGTAAGCAGGGGCGTAACTACCAGGGTAGCAGCTGCCACAGGACCTGGGACATTACGGGGCCCGGTGGGCCCCTGACGTTTTTTTTTAATAGGCCATTACCTGCTGGAATAACTCCAGCAGGTAACGGGCCCTATTTACTTACAGATCCCCACTCCTGTTCACAGCTGCCTGCGCTTCCCATTCTGCGGAGGTGGCTGTGAGAAGGAGCAGGGATCAGTAATTGAGGCTGCAGTCCGCGTACCCCAGAAACACTTCTATCTTTTTACTCTACACTTTTATCTTTTACTTACTCTTACTTTTCAGAGCCCCAAGTATAATGATCGGAGGGCCAGGGGAGGTGAGGGAACATAAAAAACAATGTTACTTATCTCTCCTGTGCTCTGGTAGGCTTCGGGCCTATTTGGTGACGTCCCAGGCGTCACGTGGGCCAGGCCTGCGCCATTATGCATCGCGTAGGCCTGGCTCAGTGACGTCTGTACCAACATTGAAGATGGCCGAAAACAGCGGGGAGTGCATCGGAGCCAGGGAGAGGAAAGTAACACTGTTTTTATGTTTGTATCCTCCCCTGGGACTCCGATCATTATACTCTGGGGTCTGAAAAGACCCCAGAGTATAATAATTGTTCATGGGTGGTCCACAATGGGGCATAATACTGTGTGCAGGGGCCACTATGGGGCATAATACTGTGTGCAGGGGCCACTATGGGGCATAATACTGTGTGCAGGGGCCACTATGGAGCATAATACTGTGTGCAGGGGCCACTATGGGGCATAATACTGAGTGCAGGAGCCACTATGGCGCATAATACTGTGTTCAGGGGCCACTATGAGGCATAATACTGTGTGCAGGGGCCACTAAGGGGCATAATAGTGTGTGCAGGAGCCACTATGGGGCATAATAGTGTGTGCAGGGGCTACTATGGCGCATAATAGTGTGTGCAGGAATGCAGTTTGTGCGGGGGGGGCATGTCAAATGTTCGCCTTGGTGCCCAGCCATTCCTAGTTATGCCACTGAGTGTAAGATCAGCTGATAAAGCTGGTTTATGTATATGAGCAATATTACAAATTTGTCTTGTGTCTGTGCAGATTATGAGAACATACTGTACCTCCAATGTTTAACAGAATCCATGAGAGAAGATAGATACAATGTAATGGCACACTGAGTGGCTAAAACTTTGTAATACCAAGCCAAAGTGACTCTGAGCACCTCTGTACAAACGATGTGCAGTTTTTTCCATCTGCATGAATTGAGACTTTAGGTACAGCCAAACTTATAGTATACAGTAGATCAAAAAATCTTCACCACGCTTTTATTTCCCTTTTTTTTTTTCATTTATATGTAAAGTCAAACAAAGACACATGCAATGAATCAAGTATGATGTACACAATAATAACAACAGTATTATGTTAACTATCTCTCTTCTATGCATCTAACCCACACTTAAAGATAACAAAGGTTGTTGTACCAAGAAGCTTGACTACATGTATGTAAGTTTCATATTTGTGCCTTATATTACATATAAGAGCAGTGTAACAAACTTTAAGTGTCATCCACCTTCATACTTCAAGTATCTTAGTATTGAAAAGTTGTAAATATTTTAGTTATCCCCAGGGCCATGGAGTTCGTAGGCCCTTAACAATTTTATTTTGAAGCTGGAGACAGAGTTGGTAACTTTTTTTTCCAACTGCAGTCAAAAACAATTGCTCACTCCATTGCCCTTGTTAACACCATATTAACTATTGTATTACCTTGAGGCTACAAACCATAGATTTGAAGGTACTGTGTAGTGTCTGTCTTTCTGCCAGCTTCAGTAGTGTTAATAAAACTTACTGAAAGTTTCTAGCTTTGTTCAATCTTGCATGCATTCTAGCGATTTTTAATACAATATTTATTTATGGCATTAATTTCTTTATTTAGTTGTCTTTAAACAGCCAGGTCAGGCATACATGAGAGAGAGAGAGAGAGAGAGAGAGAGAGAGAGAGGGAGGGAGGGAGGGAGAGAGAGAGAGAGAGAGAGAGAGAGAGAGAGAGAGAGACCAGCTAGCGACCTCATGGCCATATGTGTAGTATTCCTCTTTCCAAAGTGCAGATGAAACCAGCCATTTTCCATATTCTCAAAATGTGGAAAGGGGGAAGAGGTGGGCACTCTGACAGAAGGCATAGTTAAGCACAAGTCAGGAGTTTCACCTTACAAGAGACTGTGATGACTATGGAGTTTGTGTCACATCTTAGAAGTCAACAAGCAAGTTGGGTGTTGGCCATACTTATCTTCCAAGCATCCTGGAAACAAAAGGACTCTAAGTATTAGGTTTATTTGTGTTTCTCCTTTTATTTTAAAACTGTTTTCTTGTTTGTCATCTTTTATTTGTCTATTATTTTTATATATTGCACTGAACCCTTTAGGTATTAAGTCGTTAAATTTAATGGTACTTTGTGTTTGCTCTATGAACTCATTTCCTTTTTGAAGTGCGTTTGCGTCTGACTGCTGGGAACTGTAGCATGCGTCAGGGATTCCTATTGGTCCTGGGTCTGAATACAATAGGTGGTGGTGGCTTGTATTTGGGGGTGCTTGGACTGTGTTGGTGCGCGATTCACGCTCAAGTTTCGGCCTGAGCAAGTGGTGACTGTAAGACTTAGTGAGTGGAGTGAATTAACCCGTGACAGCCATACCCACATCACATGTTAGAATGGTCCGTACATGACAGTATGGTTAAAAAAGACATATGTCCATCAAGTTCAACCAGGGGATGGGAAAGACCATTGCTGAAGGAAATAAGTATTTTATACATTTCCATAAGCATCAATGCTATTTTGCTCTAAGAAGGCATCTAAGCCTTCTGAAGCTGTCAGCTGTTGTTGCTGTGACCAGCTCCTGGGATAGGCTATTCCAGATTCACAGTCCTTTCATATATTTCTAAAGGTTTATCATATCTCCCCTTAAATGCCTCTTCTCAAGACTAACCAAATGTAGCGTATTTTTTGGACTATAAGACGCACTTTTTCTCCCCCAAATTTGGGAGGAAAATGGGGGTGCGTCTTATGGTCCGAATGTGTGGTGTTTAGGCGGGGGGGGGGGGGAGGAGCGGTGTTGCAGCATCGCCCCACTCCTGACGCTGCTGGCTTCCTACAGCGGGAGAAGTGGGGTGATACTGCGGGACTTGGGCTGAGAGGGTGTCCAGGCAATGTGAACCTCGGCGCAGTCTATGGGACTTGCAATCAAATGATTACAAGTTCAAGCCCCCTAGGGGGAGGGGGGCTAATAAAATAGTAAAAAAAAAAAAAAAGTTCTAAAACACCCCCTTTCCCTAGAATACATATAAAAGTAGAAAATTACTGTCAAACACATGCACATTAGATATCCCTGTGTCCAAAAATGCCTGGTCTACAAACTTATAAAAATATTTTTCCCAGAGGGTGAACATCATAGCGGGAAAAAAAAAAATCAAAATTGCTGGACCACTGTTTTTTTTTGCTATTTTGCCTCTGATTTGAATAAAAAGTGATCAAAGCAATAGACATTCCCCAAAATGGTATAAAAAGTACACCTGACCCCGCAAAAAAAAGCTGCTCTATGCATTCCCGTACAGCTGCAGGGCCACCTGCCAATGTGGCCTTGCAGCTGTTGCAAAACTACAACTCCCATATATTAAATATTTTACCACATTTTTTTGATTCCAAATTTTTTCCCCTATTTTCCTCCTCTAAAACCTAGGTGCGTCTTATGGTCCGGTGCATCTTATAGTCCGAAAAATACGGTAACTCTTTAAGGCTAAGGCCCCATGTACTGAGCCGCAGCCTACAAGCTCTGTGGAAAAGACCACGGCTAGAAACATATTGTATTTTCTTCTGTACAGCATTTCTGTAGGTATAATTGACATGATGCAGATATTTTTGCAATGTGTGGATGGGATTAGCCAGAATTAGCCACTTTGCAGGTACTATAAAACGCCGTGGTTATTGCCGCTGCTTTTTTGCAACGTGGGGGCCTAGCCTTAATTTCTCCTCATAACTGACGTCCACCATGCCCTTTATCAGTTTTGTGACCCTCCGTTGAACAGTTTCCAACTCTAGGACATACTTTCTATCAACTGGTGCCCAGAAATAAACTGCATATTCCAGATGGGGATGCACCAATGATTTCTAAAGTGGTAATATTACATCCCTGTCCCATGAGTCCATACCCCTTTTAATACATTACAATATCCTGCTGGTCTTAGAAGCAGCCCATTGACATTGCATGCTATAATTTAATCTATGATCTACAAGTACACCCAGGTCCTTCTCCATCAGTGACTCTCCCAAATTTACTCCTCCTAGGACATATGTTGCATGCAGATTATTTTTACCCAGATGCATAACCTTACATTTATCCACATTGAACCTCATTTGCCATGTGGATACCCAAACACTGTCTGTCCAAGTCTGCTTGCAAGTTATGCACATCCTCCATAGACTACACTATACTACATATCTTGGTGTCATCTGCAAAAATAGAGATAGTGCTATTAATCCAATCTTCTATATCACTTTGCTTCCAACTACATCTTGGTCAATCAATGTATTTACGTCCTGTGATTCTAGCACCAACAGCATTCCCACTTAGTAATAATGCCCCCACTGTGTTCCCACTTAGTAATAAACATGAACACAATACACATTCATACACAGGTATACAAAAAAATTACATGTGTCACTCTATGGCAAAACAAATAAATTCTATATTTTTTTTTACGTTTTAAATTTTTTTAAAGGTTTTAAAACATAACAAAAACTATATAAGTTTGGTATCACCATGATCATAATACTGATCCATTGAATATTGATAACATGTAACTTTTATCATATGATGAACGGTTGAAAAACCAAAATCCACAAGAAAATGGCTCAATAGTTTTAATTTTTTCCCAGTACATCATATGGAATATTAAATGGTACCATTATCACGTAAAATTTGTCCTGCAAAAAATAAGCCCTCAAACTACTTTGTGTATGAAAAAAAAAGTTATGGTTTTTAGAACGCAGAGTAAAAAATGAAGCTGCAAAAATATAAAACGCCTTGATTTGTAAAGTGCTGCGGAATATGTTGTCACAATATAAATAAAATGTATTATTATTATTATTAGTCAGTATGGGTTAATATGGCTACCATAAAGACGTATCCCTTTCCCATACATAACATTTCTTAGCCAGTAAGGGGTTATTACTACGGCTACCATAAAGACGCATGAGCCCAGTCTCCACAGGCTCTTTGTGCCTCCGATTTCACGTTGCTTTGTTTTGATGTGTTGGATACAGAAATGTGGCCTGCTCCATAGTCCTCCATATGTAGTCATTCTCCCCTGTAAAATATTTCCATATACATGGTGCCTGTATGGCAATCTATGGAGGCTATGTAACTCTATGGCTGCGATTAATAGCAATAATATTTTCAGAATACAATACTATTGGTGCTGAGAGGTATGTCCCCTCTGTGGAGACATATTTCGGGCGACAGACACGTCCCCGTCCTCCACATGACAGTGTCCTGCTAGCACCGACAAGTCTGGCTACACGCCGCGCTGCCTCTGAGGTAGAAGGTGACAACCTCCTCCTTCTTGGAGACCGGGCCGGTTGCTAGGGGCAGCGAGCACAACACACTGCAGCCCGGAGAAGAGGCCTGAGCCGAGCTCCGGATCACAGCCGCGTCCTTGTCTACTTCTCACCGTGCTGTAGTATCAGCTGCTCAGGACAATGAGCCGGGAGGTGCTGGCAGAACTGCACTGGGCCGAGGGCTTCGCTATCCCTGTGGCCAATGCCGAGAATAAAGCTCTGGAGGAGGAGGTGAGGAGCCAGAGTATATATACACCCTGGTATTATCCCCATTGTCTGTAATATAGTGTGTGTCTTGTCAGGGAGATAGTCACCTGCTGGCAATGCTGAGAGCTGTAGTTCAGCAGCAGGAAATGCAACTTCGTCAAATGTCTCATTAGTGTAAAAAAGATCTGTAGTGCTAGAACCCAGCTGTCCTCTATTGGCATCTATTGAAAATGAATCATGCCCACTGACATAAAGGGTTTTCTGGGAGTAAATATGGATGAAGTATCCTATGCAATGTACTGCGCTGTTCTTGGTGCTCTGTGAAAAGGCTGCCATGTTTAGGTCTCTTCAGACAGCTGATCAGTGGCGGTCCCAAGTGTTGGACGCTCACTGATCTGCTATTGATGACCTATCCTACAATCCCAGAAAACACCTATAAGAAGCCGGATACAGGCACTGTAGGGGTTAAAAAATGAAACAGAGCAGTACTTGCCTCCTGTATCCCCCACCACTAGGGAGCCACTGATAGCCAGAACATGGACCCCATAGGATACCCCACCTGCAACTAGGGGTATTTGTTATAATTGGAAGACCCCTTTAACTCTGCATGTGATAACAATTCTCGACAGGGGAGATCACAATCACAAAGCAGATCCCCCTCCCTATTACAGGCTGGCCAGGGGCCACAATCTCCACCACGGTTGTCCAAGCTGGCTGTAGTTCACATTTTCCCAGGTTTGTGGTCCGATAGTCTTCTATATTCATGGCATAAAATCACTATAGTGCTAATAACCAGTGTCCACTGAAAATGAAAGCATAACCAATGAATGTTTTGACCAATGTACACAACCAACTAGGCTCTGGGGATGATGATCCAGCACCTCCACGATACAGTATATTGCTATAGATCTGGATAAGAATAGCTAAGTATTTATGGTAATGTGGTTTATCATGGAATGTTCTGCTTTGTTTAATTTTTCTAACACCTAGTAACTTTGCAATGTGGAAATAGCTGGTTCCTTGTGGCCAATCCAACTGTATCTATTGCCTTTGCCCCAAGATCTACCATGTAACCTGCATATCGACATAGCCATAACCCCCATCTGACAGCCTGCATAGCAGGCTCTTCTGGAGACTCAACTGGTACATAAAGCCATTGATCTCTATGTTATTTGAAAACAAAATATAGACAGAGAGCAACGAGGCACGAGTAGTGTGTAGTGGGTTACCTAGTTAGAACTATTTTTAAAGGGCGGTACCTTTGCAAAGTTAAATGAAAACTCTATTCTATACTTTTCAAAGTTAGTGTCCATTCACACTACTATCACTACAGTCTGTTGCTTTGTTCCGTCATAGGATCAGAGTAATGGACTGTTACACTGACAGAATGACTCATCAAACGGTGTACCCTCTGTCTGCATCCATCATCATTCACTGTAATGTAAAAAACAAGATGGACGCTTGCTTCCAACAGAAGATAAAGTCATACCTGCGACAGGGCTGCTGTAGATTCTGCTGTAAAGTGGCAGAAATGATATTGAATATGGTGCAGACTGTGGAAAAAGTGGCAAGGCCAGCACAAAACCACCACGTGTAACTATTTAAGTAACAAGTAGCATTATATATTCATGAATCACAGATTTTAGATTATTTTACACCACAAAAGTGATGTGAGGGATTTGGTGAATACTGTACCCCCCATAGTCTGTTATTTTACTGAGTTTGAGTATAAGTCATTTTATCACTATTCAGACCCAAAGATAAAATAACACTTCTGCTGGTTCCTTCTTGGTATATATATATATATATATATATATATATATATAGTGGTGGATCTGCCTTCTGCAGGAAGTCATGAAGTGAATGGGGTTGACAAAGTCATTTGCACCTGAAAAACAAGCAGGGAGAAATGGGGTAAGGGCTAGACAGAGGTTAATATCTCTTATCACTGGAAAAATCGTCCAGCAAGTACATGAAGCTGTATTATCTGTCCATTGATATTGAGGGCTTTCCTTATTATTTCCATATACCTTCTGACAGCTCTGCATTTGAGCTCAAACAATGTACTGGTCCCTGGTAACATGCAACAATATATATTGTACAAAAATATCCCCTCCTTACGTTTTCCTATAAGACAGGCATGGACAAATCCTATGTATAAGATGCCACAATAACTCACACACTGTAGGGCTGGCTCTTACCTATTAGACCTCACCCGAATACTGGAAGGAGAAAAAAATAAAAGTGTCAAGCATACGCACTGTGTCATATGTAAACCAGCCTGAGGTTTTGTCTTCCACCTTACAGTAGTCACAGCTAAGTCCCCCTTTTTCTTCCTTGTTAGTTACAATAATATATTTCTTTTAGTTACAAAGAAAACAGAAGGAGAAGATGAATTTGACAAACCTGATAAAAGAAATGGAAGATCGAATTCAAGCAATGGCTGACCACCTTAGAAATGTCAGACAAGAGCTGAACTATACACAGGTAATGGAGAATGTCATATTCAGCAAACAAATAGATTTTTAGGGGCCAAACACACGGCAGAAAATTAAGAGGAAATCAAGACAGACATCTACTGTACTTCGGATTTCTCTTCATTTTACGGCTCCTCGCAGCAGAATACCAGTGCAGAGCCCTGTACTCCGCGGCTAAACCAGCCACAGCATCCAGGGCAAGATTCAGCAGGATGCTTATGTTTTCAGAATCCTGCTGCAATCTCTGCTTCCCATCGAAAACAATGGAAGGCAGAATCTGTGCAGAATGTGACGATGATTTGGGGGCAGTGTGGGACATAGCAATTTGGAGTAATGAAGCCACCCAGAGTGCTCCAGACTGCATATTGTGAAACAAATGAATATGTTGGCAGTAGAGGCATGAATTTTCACGGGGAAAAAAGTGTTACATTCAGGTGACCCTGACCTATCTAACGGTTTTGCTGGTTTAATACACTTCACCCTGGTGACAGACTCTCTTTAGGCTGAGAGAGTCTGTCACCAGTAAACGCAGCATTTTTTGTTGCAGATTTTGCTGTGGTTTTTTGAGCCAAAGTCAGGAGTGGCTTAAAAAGGAATGGAAAATATGAAGGAAGCTCTTAGACATTTCCCTTCTGTTAAATCCACTCCTGACTTTGGCTCAAAAGAACGCAGCATTTCCACAATGTGGGGCTCTAGCCTTAAGTGTGCCGCAGCCAGAAAGCGCTGCGTGAGAAACCGCGGTAGCATCTCATCACGGTTTTTCCCGCAGCACTTTCTGCCTCAATTATACCTATATGGAAACCACCAGCGTTTACGTAGGTATTATTGACATGCAGCAATTTCCAAAAATGCAACAGTTTTGGAAATCGTTGAATTTTGGCTACGGGCATTTTTCTGCAATGTGTAGATGGGATGGTTTTTTGCCGCGGCGTTTACACCACATGGGGCATTGGCCTAAATATTTGTCAGCTCTCCTGAAATGTCTGTTTTAGTAACTAATTCCATTCCCCATAAAATAATTCTGAGACATTTTTGTTAAAACTCTTATGTTGTGTCTTTCCTGTTACCATACCTGGAAAGTGAATGGGATTCTGGCTAATCCCACCCACACATTGCAGAAAAAAATTCTCAGTGGAAAAGCTGCGGTTTTGGAAATGTTTGCAGCATGTCAATTATACCTACGAAAACGCGGGCAGTTTCCATATAGGTATAATTGAAGCAGAAAGTCCGCAGATGTGTTACCGCCGTGGTTTTTCCCGCAGCGCTTTTTTGCTGCAGCCCGCTATGGTGGGGCCTTAGCCTTAGGCAATAAAGGCTGCTGTATTTTGCCCCTGTGGCCTGTCAGTATATTTTTGGAGTGTGGAAAACACGAAGAGAACACGCAAACTGCATGCAGATGTTCTCCATGGTAAAATTTTAAGGACCCCAGCACTCTAAGACAACAGTGCTAACCACTGAGCCAGCATGATCTGTGATACTAGTTGATATGATTCAAAGTGTCATATCCTAATAAAATAATTTCTTTATTACAAATACATTACAGAAAATACAGATTCTACACTTTTCCATACAACTTAATATACTGTACATCTGAATAACTCCTGGACAACTAACCAATCCCCATCAACATTGACACAAACGCTTCTTTTCTTTCTGTTTTTTTTTTTTTCTTGCAGAATGTTTTGTATGTGTCCAATAACACAGACAGTGTTCTTCAATGTTACTCTTCTTACAGTCTCTTTGTAGGGCCAGAGAGAAAGAAATCGAAAGTGAAGAACACTTTAGGACTCTTGCTGAAAGGGAAATGGGGCGTCTTAAGCAAGAAATACATCGTCTTGAAAATGAGCTGGTGTCCTTGAGAGAAAAGAAAAATAGTCAAGAAGTAAGGTTGATGTGTACATTTCATTTTTCTTGCCACATAATTATGTATTCAAGGTAAATACAGAGGTAAAGTAGATTTCTTTAGCTATAAACATTGTATTTAGTCTGCATTACTATGTAAAGGAAACCATTGTAGCAGTAACATAATGTGTATTTGAACTGAATGTTTTCAGATTTTATGGCTTTCAATAACTGAATGATATTATGTAAAGAAGAAACTGGAAATTATTTGGAGTTCATAATAATATATATGCTTCTTATATGCAGATTGACTGAATTTGTTGATGTGTGAAAATGACATTCCTTTTATCCAAAAAAAAATCCCAGCATGTCTTCCCTTTATCTCATCCTTTCCCTTAGGCTTTATTTATTTTTTTGAGCCAAAACCAGGAGTGGATTCAGCAGAAAGGAGAAGTATAAGACCTTCCCATATACAGTACTTCTGATTCCTTCTGTAGCCACTACTAGGTTTGGCTCAGAAAAACGCAAGAAAATCTACAACAAAAAAAAAGCAGCCTTTCAGCAACATGGGGCCTTAGCTTAAAAGGGTGTTCCCATCTCCAGGATTACATTTAAAGTTGCAGCTTTAGGCAACGCAACTTTTTTGCCACTGTGGAAACGCCACAGCAAAAAATGCTGCGTTGCAGAAAGAAATCCTCAGCAGTAAACCTGCGTTTTAAAAAACACCTCCATTTTTGAAAATCGCAGCATATCAATTATACCTTTGGAAAAACTGGCATTTTTCTTATAGGTATAATATGGGCAGAAAGTCCGTAGAGGAAAAGTCATTGAAAACACAATGAAAAATGCTGCAGAAAAAAAAAATTATTTTTTTGCTGCATTTCGCTGCATCACGCCTTAGCCTAAAGAGGTTTTCCCATGAACATAACCATATTTAATTTTGTCTTGATCAGTTGCCAATGGATACAACCAGGAATGTAGTAACTTTGTATGGTCTGGGACTTGTCAGAAACCGAGCAATGATTGCCTTATTGTGCACAGGTTATCAGACAGGGCCTTTACATGTATACGAAGATAACCCTCTAATAATGGAGTTTCTGACATGTCCCTGTCCATTGAAAGTTCCTGCATTCATGGCTGTATCCATTTTCAGCCAATCCAGACAAAACACTATCACTATTAAGATAGTTAGAGAAAATCTTTAAGGCTCTGCAAAACTTTTAATAACTTATATTTGCAAAAATGTTTAACATTTAATTGTCTACAAATTTAAATATTGTTATATTCATGGGAAAACTCCCTTAAGCTAACTAAGTGTTCTACTTAATACATAGCTTTATCTATGTCGCTCTGTTTGTCAGTTACAACTGAATAGCTGTCCTGATTGTTTACATCTTGTTGCCATGGTTTTAGACCACCTCTGATGTCTAGCAGCACTGGCCAGGCTGGTGATGTCAGTCCTTGTTTCTCTTTACTGTGATTGTGACTGATGGAGCCTTTTGTCATCTCTGCAAAGTGCTCTCTAAAATATGAAGTCCACAGCACTCTTCATTCGTGCTTATTTAATCAGCAAAAAGCAGACAGCAAAAAGTGGCAGTATTGAAGAGGGTAGTAGATTAATTGTACAGATGGTGATACAAATCGGACATTTTGGTCCTCTACAGGACCTTTTTCAATGACAGTCTGGCCTGGCAACCTAACAGAATGGCATCCACATCTTCCCTTCATGATGACTAGATGGTCATTAAAAAAGATACTGTAGTGGACCAAAACATCCGATTTGTATTGCCATAAGTACAATTAATCTACTAACCTCTTCAGTACTGCCACTTTTTACTGTTTGTGATTTGCCACTAATAAAATATTAACTAAGCAAGAATAAAGAGTGCTGTGGGCTTCGTATTAATGGACTATTGGATTACTCTATCCACGAGTACCTGCATAAGAGATCCAGAGGAGTGCATGACATTTTTTCTAACTGCAAAGTGCGCTCAACTGCTGAGCGCTGGTAAGAGATAGAACAGTGCTTGATCAGTGCCTATGTTATCTCTGTATGTAAATCCAGAGATAACAGCGTTCAGTTTAGTCTAAGGAACATGCTTCTGGCCTGTACTATACATCACAAAGACTAAGTCTGCCCACCAAGTTGTCACTGAAATCAGAAAGTGGTGGAGAGAGGAGACATGATAGCTGGTGAAACCCTGAGATGGGAAAATTCCTCTAATTTTTCTACGTACATGTGTACCCTAAGCCCTGCTCTCTTCAGGTGGTTTCCAGACAAAGATGGAGCAGGTCAGCATGGGATAAACCAGTGTGTTCTCTGCAGGATTTCTACAAGGGAAAGTATGTTTCTTTACATGTGTAAATACATTTTTAGGTTTAGTGTTCTTTTAGGAGCATTTACACATTTTGTATTAATTTTTGATTTTGGGCTATCCTGTTTTCCTTGTCTTTACCAATACAAGTACATGTTCTAGAATTTTTTAGCAGACATTTAGAGTGTATGATAATCAAGCATCTCTCATATCCTGCGGCATTAAATCAACATATTAAGCCTATAATGACAGCACGCCATGATTTTACAGCAGCCATTAAGTGGCTTTAATTTCCAGAAGAGTGGCCTCATTGACAATCATGCAGCCGCCGGTCAAAGTGTTTGCTGTCTTTGACAGCCAGGCACCCAGTAGGGAAGGCAGAAACATTTTTTTTACTGTTTCTACCTTCATGATTTGCATATACACAGTGCTCAATAGCATTGTTGGTCCCAGTGAACATGAGATTGCTGTAATGTGAAAGAGATGCTGGTTCTAACTACATCCAGGACTTCACTGATTGTGACAATTGTTATCAGGGCTGTACCTGCTATGGTAGCTAAAGTTTCATGGGAAAAGAATAGCATAAAAATGTATAAAATAATACTCCTATAATGAGAAAAGAGTAAAAACACTACAGAAAATCAAAAAGAACAAGAAGTTGAAAATAAGTCCCAAAATACTTGTAGCATTAGAGAGTTAGATAGATCTGGAAGAATCTAAAGCAAAAGCTTGGTATTGATAAAAATTGTGCATCCATTTGCTTCTTTCATTCAGAATAACATATTCAAGGCCACACAAAAACTGGAGAACTTGAAATGCCAATTAAACTGGGACCAGCAAGCTCTAGAGGCCTGGCTTGAGGAATCTGCTCGTAAAGATGAAGATACTGTCGCCATTCAGAAGTATGCACAGAAGGATGAAGGAAAAATTAAAGTAAGTACATTTATATGGTTTTAAGGTGTTTTCCCATCATAGAAAGCAATGGCTTATCATTTGTATATGGCATTACATTCTGTCTGGTGGAGGGCTCAGCAGTCAGACCCCTGATCATGGTTTAGCGCTGTAACTCATTCATAGTTTTAACCCCACACAGCAGCAGTCCTGGCCTTAGACTGGGCATGGATCTGCACAGCTCCATTCTCTTTATATTCATAAATGATATATATATATACAGTATCTATATTGTCATTTGTATTTTTCCTATAGGATCTGTCACTGCAGATTGAGCGGTTGACTGTGGAATCCAACCATAAACGCAAACATTTGGACAATGAATTGACAGAGACTATCACTACACAGGTATTTATTTGCACCATGATCTCCCAATATTTTCAATGTGTTCCCAATGTGCGTAGACTTACATTGCCATTTGGCCAGGGTATCCAGGTACAAGCTATTGTAGCCTAGCACAGCTTCTACCTGGCTCCCTGGCCAAATGGCAATGACAAAAATGTATTGTTTGTTTTTGTGACCCTGTAATCTCCATGACAACCAGTCTTGGCACTGGTTGATTTTTTTTTTTGCCCTTTCAAAATGAGATTGAGGGAGAGAGAAGCCGTAACACAGTATAGACCCACTGAAACAAATTTGTTTTTAACCCCTTCCTTCCTGCTTCACGAATCATGCAGTACTCACTTTTCTGCATGCTCAGTTTGATGGCATGTAATGACAGATCAACCTTTATGTCGTGACAGTAACAGAATTGAAAATGTTATTTTCTTTTCTGTAAAATTCCTGGAGCAAGCAGGCTTATAAATCTAAAATGGAGGTTGTCCTCTTATATTGCTAAGTTATCATATTTTAGACAGTGTACATTGCATTGTTGAGGTAAACATAGATTGAAACAACTACTTTAAAAAAGAGTATGAAAAATGAGAAAGCATGTGTTTTTTCTGTTTCTGCCCAATTATCATTACATAAGACCTACAAATAAAAAGATATCCACTTCAACTTGGGAAAAATATTTGGCTAGACTGAGAAACAAAACTACAACCCCCTTTTAAAATACAGGATTGAAATATGTAAAATTTTACTCTGGTCATCAAGACCCTTGTTCCCGAAAGGGTTAAAAGTTACATTTTTTTCTGTCATCAGACAGAGGGTGAGGGTGGTGTATATTTTGCCTTGCACAGAGCTAGAAATGACCTGTTCACATCCACAGAGTGTCCTCAGCAATCCTGATGGCTGAAAGCAGCTGACTGACAGATACAGTACTTCTCCCAAATGCCACTTTTAGATAGATACACTCACCTTCCTCAAAGTTCTTGTTCTGAGACATAAAGGGGTTGTACTGCAATAAACATTTATGTTTGTATTTGATAGATGCGGATCCTAGCTTTGGAACCCGCACCTATCTTTAAAACTGACCCCCAAACCCCATCCTGGCTCAATATGGTCCTAGTAATAGCCAAATTCAAGCTGCCAGTGGTGGTTGGGTTTATAGAAACAGCTCTGTTTACTGAGCTACGCTGTTTCTGTAACCTTTAATAGAGACTGGGTGACTGGTTTTGTGGGGTCAATTCTAAACATAGACAGAGGCAGGTCCCACACCTATTAGACATTTATGCCATATCTAGTGGATATGCCATAAATGTCCATCATGGTATGCTAGCATGCTGATACTTTTCTGGTTCCAGATTAGCTGACAGCTTACCATTAAGTTACACTTAGAGATAAGAGAAGCATGTTATATACTATCCTAGACAGACACTGAAATAATACTAAAAGAATGTTCAAATGGTATATGTAAGATGGATGTTAATTCTATAGAAGAGGCAAGGAGTCTCTGTCTTGTGACTTCTAACCTTGCTTCCAGTGCCTAAGAGGCAGTGTTTGATCACGTGGCTTCCACAGCTCCTCTCCACTGTGCTACCAATGGACATCTCTCGCATATGCTGAGCTTATCCACAGCCATGAAAGCCTAATGGTAGTTTCATAGACCAAATATCAGACTACGTATTCCATTTACATATGCCATTTACTGAAGTGTCCACTTCTTGTGGCATTAGAAATACTTTTATGTCTGTAAATTCCATTTGTCTTGCAGATTGAACTAGACAAAGCAGCTGAAGATTTCCGCAAAGCCCACTCAGAGAGACAACAGCTAATCCAACAGTGGGAAAACACTATTGATCAGATGCAAAAAAGGGATAGAGATATTGATCAGTGTACATTGGTAAGTAGAGAGACTTCTCTTCAGTAGTAACACTCTCTCTCAATTAGAATGGCTGTTTGTGAAATTGAAAATCTTGAATTATAGGCAGGAGATGGTGTAATATTAAAAAATGAGCATTACTTACCTGTTGAATCCCTGCCGCTTCAGCACTACCTCTTCGCTACTCCCTGCTGGTATTTGTTTACAGGACTGTAGCTGTGACATATCACATTGACAACACATTACTACTGCAGCCATTCACTTTTCTCAGAGTTAGCTTAAGCGGTTTACCCACAAAAGCAACTTATTTCCTATCCTCACGGGCTAACCCTTTTAACTACCTAATATTCCTCATATAGATCCAGATTCAGATAATGCAATACCTGTAAAATAGTTCCACTTTACCATATTCCCTGTGGAGGTATAGATAAAGTTACTTATTTGGCTGAGTGGGTAATCTTCTTCGTTAGATTTAACAAAATTTAGAATTGGACACATTTTATTCATTGTGTAAGAATGAAAAGGCATTTTTAAATAACCTGTACAATATAAATTCCAGTTTGGGAGGAAAGTTGCCTAAAAAAAATTTTCAGTGCTAAAATATGATGGCTCCTACTATTTCTACAAGACTGATTTATAATTGCTCAGTTGTACATGTCTTGTGCATTTCCCATAAAACATATCTCTCTAGTGATTAGAAGTCCAGGGATATGCCATCTATTTTTGAATTACTGCAAAGTAACCCAGGAATGGTATCCATGAAACTCTTACATATCTGGGAGTTGCTAATCTTAGGCTTCCAACACTAAGATTATTTACAATTAACTATTGATTAACATCTGGACCTGGTGTTTTTTAAGCGGAAAGTCTGCAACCAACCTAACGGATGCTTTTATTTCCTTTATATTTTTTCTTACTAATATTTTTTCTTTCCCATCTTGTTTTACTTTACTAATGCATAAGAAATCTTAACATGTTTTTTATGCATGGAAAGCAGATTTTGAACCAAAAATAAAAATGAATAAAAAGTATAGAATAGACCTTGTCCTCGGTGCTTGGATATGGGTTTTACAATGGTGTTGGGAAACGGGTTGTTGTGGCTGCAGTACAATAGAAATCTTGCAATTTAGCTTTACAAATGTCTTTATGTAAAAGACAATGTGATTTTCTATTAATTGACAAAAGGGGAAAAGATCCACAGCACTCATCATGTGTAAACGCAGTTATAAATCTTGATTCTAGAAATTTCATTCCATTCAGGTACCAAGTACAGGGATTGCCATGCAGATCCATACGTGTGTACCGTTGGGAAGTTGCTAAAATAAAGATTTATTGCTACTTTTATGACAATCATTTTTGATGCACTTTTCTCATGAAGACTCAAAGCACAGGATGCATTGAGGAGTTAGTGTGTATTTTTATGCAATGCGTGGATTGTAGGGGTTAAACTGGTACTGGTAATTTGAACCGCACGTCGTGGCTGCAATTGGTTTGTTTTACAACCCCTACAATCCATGCATTGCAGAAAAGTACACGCAGTGAAAATGCTGCAATTTCCAAAACAGTTGCGGTTTTGGAGATCATAGCAAGTCAATTATATTTACGGAAATGCTGGCGGTTTCACTATAGGTATAATGGAAGCAGAAAGTCCGCAGAGGAAACCTCGCCAGACTTTCTGCGAAAATCTCTGAGGGAAAAACTGTGATGCATTTCTGCCAAGGTTTTTCCCACAGCACTTTTTTGCTGCAGCCTGGTACATGGGGCCTCAGCCTAAAACACTTGATAAATGTGGCGCACAACATGTTTGAGAGGTTATTTGGATGTATTTTTGCAGCACAATGTTGTAGGTCACGCCCCTTTACTATGAGTCCACACCCCTTTTTGTACAAGTAATAAAAGTATTTAAAATACTTGATGAATGTGGCGCACAACATGTTAGAGAGTTTATTTGGTGAAAATGATACCAGAATTATGGAGCATTTTACTTGATAAATCTCCACCATTGTATGTGCTGGCTGGCTTGTATGTATATGAAAAACTCAGATGATGTGTGAGTCTGATCTCTGACTCAGTCAGGTATCAGACAACTTTGTGTCAGACAACTTTTTATCAGAGCTCATGGAGCTCTCAGCCTGCAGCCTTATACAATGTATCTTCTACTCCTGAGTGTGAGCAGTGAGTTCACTCAGAGGTCAGTCATCCTGGCCAATCACAGTGTAACATTGTATGTGCTTCATAGCTGACTGCTGAGTTGTGACTCAATCAGATATGAAAGTCAGAAATCATCTAAGTTTTACAACCAGCCCAGAAACTGCATATAGTCAGGTGTCAGGTATAATAAGTCAGATGTCAGAGTCAGGTATCAAAGTCAGTTGTCAGAATCAAAGTCAGGTATCAAAGTCAGGTGTCAGAATCAAAGTCAGGTGTCAAAGTCAGGTATCAAAGTCAGGTGTCAGAGTCAAAGTCAGGTAACAAAGTCAGGTGTCAGAATCAAAGTCAGGTATCAAAGTCAGGTGTCAAAATCAAAGTCAGGTATCAAAGTCAGAGTCAAAGTCAGGTGTCAGAATCAAAGTCAGGTGTCAGAATCAAAGTCAGGTGTCAGAATCAAAGTCAGGTATCAAAGTCAGGTGTCAGAGTGAGGTGTCAGAGTCAGGTATCAGAGTCAGGTATCAAAGTCAGGTATCAAAGTCAGGTATCACTGTTGTAAACTGCTATTAATCTGATGTTTGACTCTGATATCTGAGGATGTCCTAATATGGACACTGTATGAGTGTACATTAATGAGAAATAAAATGAACTTTTTTGCTTTTAGCAAATGTCTACAATGAAACAAAGAGTAAAAAATTTAAAGGGGTCTGAATACTTTTCATACCCACTGTATGATCTGCCTTACACAACGCTGAGTATGATACATGAGACCTTCTGTTTTGTATATTAGCAACTGGCCCAAGTGAAACAAGAATTACGAAATAGAGAAAATATTATAAAAGAGAAAATCCAATTTTTGAACAGCGAAATAGAGAATAACAAAGAATATGAGAAGAAGATTTCCATAGTAGAAAGAAAGGCTGCCAAACTGAGACAGGACTATCAGGAGCAAGAGAATGTTCGAAGCCAACTACAAGATGAGGTAAAAGTGAAAATAAATATTCTCATTACTAAGTGTTTTGAAACTCATGACAAGTGAGACCCTATGAGATGCATACATTTTAATGGTAGAAAACAAGTGTGCAAGAATGAATGGAATGGTGTTCACGCTGTTCCAATCGCTACTCCATTCAGAACAGAGAACAAAAATCCCCCATTGTGTTGATCGGGGGTTGTCTGAGTGGTTAGGCCTCCATCAATCTGCAAATGCACATTTGAAATATTAGTGCCTAACAAAAAGAATCCAAGGAAGGATAGCCAATGAACTGGTAACAGAAGGGCACTGAAAGTTCATTGATACACATGAGGAGTGATCCAATCTGATACAGTCTCACAGAATAACTACTGTAGACTACTGTAGCACAAATTGCTAGAAAGTTAATGGTGGTTAGAACACAGATCTTGTTGAATATAGCTTGATAGTACCCAATAGGCAGGTGATTTTAATGCTTTGGACAATGTATTTTTCATTTAACACATTATGTTTATGATGTTTATCTTTATATTTAGCTGGATACACTTAAAGGAACTGTTGATAGGATGGCTACTGAATTAGAAGCTATGCGTGTTCAAGTTAACAACCTTAAGAAGGAGGTCCGAAAAAAGGATGAAAGGTATTGTGTACATGAGTTCTTTTAGAGAAACAAACAGTGTATAATAATACTAATAATATATTTTTATGTATGTAGCGCAAACAAATTTCACAGCACTGTATAAATCAGAGTGTACAGTACATGTACAGACAACATGAGACATTAAAGGGTAATAAATATTTCATCAATTCAAACAGCCTTGTGCAATGCTCCAGCCACATTTAAAACACAAATAAGGCTGCCTAAGGCTAGTTTCACACCTGTGTTGGGGTGTCCATTGTTTTGGTCTGTCAGAGCCTGACAGACCCCATTGAGAGTTAAAAGTTGATGGGCTATTCCCATCTTTAAAAAATTATCCCCTGTCCATAGTCTAAGGGATAACTTATCCATAAGGGATAATCTATGGGATAAATTGCACATCAGTCTTTGTCTAACCGCTCAGACCCTCACTGATCAGGAGAACAGGAGAGTTATGTCCTGCATTTTGAAAGGAGCAGTTGTAGCAGTGGGAGAGACAACAATGGGCAAGCACTGTAGTTTATCTCCGGAATTCCCGTTAAAATGAATGGAGTGGTGCACTTACCAGCTTGACCACTGCTCCGTTCAGAATGGGGGGCAAGACGTTCTCCTCTAATGGTCTCAATCCCTTTAAATTGTATTCTAAAGTAGTTCAGCAACCAGTGCAGTGACTGGTAAAGACTGGAGACATTGATGCAGTATTTGGACTGAAAGACAAGTCTCACTGCTGCATTCAGGATAGATTGTAGAGAGGAGACTTTAGTAAATGTAAGAGGAGAATGTAGGGTGAGAGTAAGGGTTTTGATGTTTTTATGGTAATAAAAAAAAAATTATTTTTGGAAAAATGTTTTTGAGACAGCAGACAGAGACAGCAGACAGATATTCACTGATGTTTTTTTTTTTTTACAAGTCCATGGATTTGGATTGCAAGAATAGGTATATAATTAGGTGCCCTTAGAACTTTATCCTGAGGGACCCCAACAGAAAGAGGGAGGGGGGTGTGGTAGAGCCAGTAAACGAGACACTGAATATGTGGTCAGAGAGCTAGGAAAGGAACCTAGAGAGAGCAGAGTCCATGAGGCCAATAGTATGAAGTACACTAAGGAAGACATTGCTAACTTTTATAATGGTTTTTGTAGAGTTCACTTTACAGAAGCCAGATTGTAGCGTTCCAGGAGTTTGGAGATGGAAGGGAGGTAGTTAACAGAATAGGGAAAGTCAGTGGTGGGTTTCTTCCACAGTGGTGTTATGACAGCATGTTTAAAAGAGGAAGGAAGGTTGCCAGAAGACGGATAGAGGTTAAACAGGACCTTTCACCACCTCCCACAAGTCCAGCTCTTTATATCTTTTAATAGTCGATTCTCCACTGATTCTGGCACAGTTGGAATGTTTTCTCTAGTCCCCACCGATCCCGAGCAATTATTGCTGTTAGTTTTGGTGCCTGATATTCTATTTAGGCTCTGTACTGTCAGGAGGGCGGTGTCAGACAGGAGCAGGCAAGGGGTGTGATTCTGAGCTCTGACACTGGCTGCCTCTGATTGGAGCTCTGAATCATTCCCACTGCCTGACATCGCCCTTCTGACATTACAGAGCTGAAACAGCACATCAGACACAAATAATAATAATAATAACTTTATTTATATAGCGCCAACATATTCCATAACATTTTACAAATCAGAGGACACATGAACAGACAATATGAGACATTACAATGTGACAAAGAAATAAACATATCAAACAATAGGAGTGAGGGCCCTGCTCACAAGAGCTTACATTCTATGAGCAGATAGGGGGACACAAGAGGTCAGAGGGCTTGTTTGCTACCATGGTCCAGCCACCTTTTAATAGAAAAGGTTGTGTAACTGAAGCTATATAAACCCGTCATCAGCCAGTATCTGTGAATAAACAGATACTAAGTGCAAGGAGTGCAGTGTAACTTCTAGATGGAGGGGCCAAGGAACAGAGGAGGAAGGATAAAGGTGTTATTGTTCTACACCTCTGCACACTACACTGTGATCATGTCACGTGATAAACCTGACCAAACAGATGTGATTTTAGGGCAGACACAAAAACTAACTGTGCTTGTTGCTCATGAACAGTGGGGTTAGAGAAAAAAATTCCAACTGTGCTTGAATCAGAGGAGAGATTCCTATTAACAGGTGCTAAGAACTTGGTGAAGGTGGGGAAAGGTCCTCTTTAAATATTTTAGTAAGTTGAGAATCAAGGGCCAGGGAGAAGGATTGGACAAGGTGTGATAGAAAAGGGCACTAATGCTGGTAGAGGGGTGAGAAAGAGAGAGATGCCGGAAGACTTTTTCTGTAATTGGATAAGAATATTTAACATGTAGTTGGTAAACAAATAGATAAAATATGCAATTATTATTTCTTATCACAAGGAAATTTCATTAAAATGTGAATGCCTCTATTATAATTATCTTTTATAGAATCTTTCATACATCCTAATCAAGAATTATTTAGCTCGTGTTTTCTTTAGGGGACCAAATATGTTCAGACTGTTACTTTGGAAAGTGTTCTACGTGACATTGTTAACACATCCAGATCTCCTAGGTTTGCCTTGGAAAGATTAGTCTAGATCAGTCTTTTAATTTGTAGTGAACCAAGTATATATTGCTAATAGGTGCATAATATTCAAATGATATTTTTAGACTAAGTCGGGCAAAAGAATATAATGAAGGTTTGTCTGAAAAATTGAAGCTTGTGGCAAACTCAGCTCTGAGCATGGAAGAAAGGGCTCAACGTATAGAGGAAATGTTGAAGGAACAGGAGAAAACAGTAAAGGTAAATTTCCACTATCTGTGCCTAGATATGTTGTACTGAACATAAACATGGAATTTATAGACCTAACTACACACAGTAACACCTTGGCCGCAATAATTATATTGCTGCATACACATTAACCCTTTCCAGACATCCGCCGTAATAGTACGGCGGATGCCGGGTGCTTAAATATGGCGGCCGCTCGGGACCCGAACAGCCGCCATAGCCGCCGGGTTTCTGCTGTATTATACAGCAGACACCTGGCACTAATGCCCGCGATCAGTGCCCGCAATGATTACGGGAATTAACCCCTCTGGCGCCTCGGTCAAAGCTGACCAAGGAGCCATTTTGCCAGGGATCGCCGGCACCGGGAGCAAGCTCGGGGGCCGGCGTCCCGTAGCTATGACAGCCGGGAGCCTTGTGAAGGCTCCCAGGCCTGTCTTTCATTAACTGCTATTGCAGACTGCTATATGTAGCCTGCAATAGAAGCGCCATTTTTTTGCATTGTAATGCATTGCATTAGTGATTAGACCCCTGGGGTTCAAGACCTCTAGGGGTCTAATAAATGCAAAAAAAAAAAAAAAAATTTAAAGTTCAAATCACCCCCCTTTCCCTAGAACACGTATAAAAGTAGTTAAATACTGTGAAACACATACACATTAGTTATCCCTGTGTCCGAAAACGTCTGGTCTACAAATCTATAAAAATATTTTTCTCGTACGGTAAACGCCGTAGCGGGAAAAAAAAATCTAAAGTGCCAAACCGCCGTTTTTTCACTGTTTTGCCTCTGATAAAAATTTGAATAAAAAGTGATCAAAGCTATAGTAATTCCCCAAAATGGTATAACTAAAAAGTACATCTGGTCCCGTACACAGAAGTTTAAAAAAGTTACAGGTGTCAGAATATGGCGACTTTTAAAAAAAATATTTTTGGATTTTTGTTAAGGGGTTAAAATGTAAATAAAACCATATAAATTTAGTATCCCCGGAATCATACCGTAACATAGAATACAGGTGACATGTCATTTTGGCTGTAGAGTGAACACCGTAAAACGAAGCGCATAAGAAAGTCGCACGAATGCACTTTTTCTTCAGATCCACCCCATTCTGAATTTTTTTTCCAGCTTCCCAGTACATTGAACAGAATAATAAATGGTAGCATCATGAAAAAAAATTTGTCCTGCAAACATTAAGACCTCATATGGCTCTGAGAACGGAAAAATAAAAAAAGTTATTGGGTTTGTTAGGGGGGGGGGGGAGTCAAAAACGAAAATTGAAAAATGTCACTGGCGGGAAGGGGTTAAATGGTATAAAGTTGGGTTAACAAGAGAAGAACTTGGGTACTCTGGCTCTCAATATCAAGCAGCAGCTGAAAAAGCAAATACATTTTTTGAGCATATAAAAAAAATAAAATAAATACAGATAGTTTGTGGGATCCTAGTTGTATATTATACAAAGAAGGACCGATAACATTCGATATATTTGTATATTGTCCTATTTTAAATACCTTGTACAACCTTTTCATAAATATGGGATTTATCTTCGGACGGCACATTGTAAAAGATATAGGAGAGCTAGAGAGGTTTCTGAGGTGCATAACTAGGTTATTTAACCACTTCCGGACCGCCCATAGACTATATACAGTGGGGAAAAAAAGTATTTAGTCAGCCACCAATTGTGCAAGTTCTCCCACTTAAAAAGATGAGAGAGGCCTGTAATTGTCATCATAGGTAGACCTCAACTATGAGAGACAAAATGAGAAAACAAATCCAGAAAATCACATTGTTTTTATTTTTTAAGAATTTATTTGCAAATTATGGTGGATAATAAGTATTTGGTCACCTACATACAAGCAAGATTTCTGGCTCTTATAGACCTGTAACTTCTTCTTTAAGAGGCTCATCTGTCCTCCACTCATTACCTGTAGTAATGGCACCTGTTTGAAATTGTTATCAGTATAAAAGACACCTGTCCACAACCTCAAACAGTCACACTCCAAACTCCACTATGGTGAAGACCAAAGAGCTGTAGAAGGACACCAGAAACAAAATTGTAGACCTGCACCAGGCTGGGAAGACTGAATCTGCAATAGGCAAGCAGCTTGGTGTGAAGAAATCAACTGTGGGAGAAATAATTAGAAAATGGAAGACATGCAAGACCACTGATAATCTCCCTCGATCAGGAGCTCCACGCAAGATCTCACCCCGTGGGGTCAAAATGATCACAAGAACGGTGAGCAAAAATCCCAGACCCACATGGGGGGACCTAGTGAATGACCTGCAGAAAGCTGGGACTAACGTAACAAAGGCTACCATCAGTAACACACTACGCCGCCAGGGACTCAGATCCTGCAGTGCCAGACGTGTCTCCCTGCTTAAGCCAGTACATATCCGGGCCCGTCTGAAGTTTGCTAGAGAGCATTTGGATGTTCCAGAAGAGTATTGGGAGAATGTCATATGGTCAGATGAAACCAAAGTAGAACTGTTTGGTAGAAACACAACTCGTCGTGTTTGGAGGAGAGTGAATGCTGAGTTGCATCCAAAGAACACCATACCTACACTGCCAGGGCAATGAAAGAGCGGCTTCGTAAGAAGCATTTCAAGGTCCTGGAGTGGCCTAGCCAGTCTCCAGATCTCAACCCCATAGAAAATCTTTGGAGGGAGTTGAAAGTTCGTGTTGCCCAGCGACAGCCCCAAAACATCACTGCTCTAGAGGAGATCTGCATGGAGGAATGGGCCAACATACCAGCAACAGTGTGTGCCAGCCTTGTGAAGACTTACAGAAAACGTTTGACCTCTGTCATTGCCAATAAAGGATATATAACAAAGTGTTGAGATGAACTTTTGTTATTGACCAAATACTTATTTTCCACCATAATTTGCAAATAAATTCTTTAAAAATCAGACAATGTGATTTTCTGGATTTGTTTTCTCATTTTGTCTCTCATAGTTGAGGTCTACCTATGATGTCAATTACAGGCCTGTCGCATCTTTTTAAGTGGGAGAACTTGCACAATTGGTGGCTGACTAAATACTTTTTTTCCCAACGTACATCCGGAAAGTGGTTGTCTAGTTTTGCAAGGATATACCGGTACGTCCAAGCAGAACCCAGTAGCTGCATGAAATCATGCAGCTGATGAAATGGGGAGCCGGCTGTAACTTAAGCCGGAGCTCCCCAGAGAAGGCAGGAAAGGTTTATTGCCTTCCTGATCGCTGTGTATACAGCGTTATGGGCACTGCCATCTTGCAGCTCCCCTCTGACCCGGCGGTCATGTGATCCACCGGGATCAAGAGTCTGTAAGAGCTGCTGGGTCCTACAGGACCCAGATCAGCTCTGTAGTGAGGTGCAGGAGGCTGTATTCCTCCTGCAACTGGGGCTAAATGTACCAGCCCCAGTTACAGGGGAAATAAGCCTCCCCAACAAAAAAAACAGTGATCAGATGCCCCCAAAGGTCTATTATGACCTTATGGGAACACAGTGTAAAAAAAAAAATAACAGAAAAGTTAAAAAAAAAAATTGTAAATAAAATAATTTAAAAAATAAATAAAATAATACGCCAATAAAACACCCTTATTAAAGGTAATAGCCCCACCCCCGACGACACCATACAAAATAAAAATTACTGTAATGGAGAGTAAAAACTATTTTATAAAGTTTTTAGTAGCACTTTTTGTTATTAAATAAAAAAAAAATGAAAAGTGAAAAATAGACACGCTTTCCCTCCTCTTTTGTTTATATTTTCCAGGATATAAAAAAAATTAAAACAGATGGAAAAATAAAAACAGCATAAAAATAAAGTCCTATGTGTCACCGAAAAAAGATGCAGAAATTAGTTGAGTAACGAAAATGATAAAAATATTATAGCCCTCCAAAACCGCACATACAAAAACTTGAAAATGTGCCTGGTCTGGAAGTGGGGTAAAGAATCTGGTATGGAAGTGGTTAATTACGGTTCAGAATGGTTACTGTCTCTCATTAAAGGGGTTGTCCGTGATAACCTTTTTTTTATATGTGGCCAGGGAAGGTGAAAAAAATAAGAAAAAAAAACATACTTACCTGTCTCCGGTGCTCTGGTGTTCCGTTCCTGCCGCTCTGGTGTTTTCTTTTGGCGGAAGTCTCCGCCGCACTGTGACGTCCCGTGACCGCTGAGGGTAATCAGCGGTCACGTGCGGCAGGGACTTTTGCTGGAAGGAAACACTGGAGCACCAGAACCAGACTTCATTGGGAGACACCAGGGACAGGTAAGTATGGTTTTTATTTATTTATTTTTTCACCTTCCCCAGCCTCATATAAAACAAAAAAAAAGTTATCCCGGACAACCCCTTTAAGGAGATATCAACTTTATGAGGCCACTGTGAAGAACTTATTAGACCATGCATGCCGTGATAAGAATTCTGGGTAAGGAATATGCAAATAAGTCCTCCTTTGTGGAAAAGGAAAACTTGTTCTAGAAACACCTTTTGGAAGGCAGATCCCTATAGATTAATGCCTGGTTTTCTGAAACCAATGAGGTCTTATTTGCATATTCTTATTTTATCATTCTCATAATAAGAGGCTACATAATTTAGAGGAAAAACATTTTAGACATAAATATATGAAATGGTTCTGTACATTTGGTGTAGTCAAATTATGGAAAGACCTACCCCAATAGGTAGTAATGGCAAATAGTACTTTTATCCTAATCTCTCATGCATGTAAAGGAAGCATGGTTAAATTGAGTATATTAAGAAATTGCTATATATGTAAGTCCCTTATATGCAGAGATTGACAAAGGAGTCTTGTCTATAGTATCCTAGACTGAATGTTTTATGAAATGTAAATTTGTAGAACTAGATGATGTACTGCAAATTGTTTTGAAAATTAGATTTTCAGTAATATTCAGAAAATACAAAGAGCTCCCTATCCAGAAAGTGTGCCCCCATGTGTTTAGTTAATCTGAATTTACATAAAAGCTAGCACCAGGACTGTTAGACTGTGCTGGACCGGTTCCCAGAGCATTTAGAGAAAGGATACAATAAGCATCCCATCAGGGTGGTGCATGCTGCTCATATACACAGACTGTCTTACTTCATGTCAAACTGTAATAGCATATATGGTGCCAGTTAAGTTGTGATTTTTTTTTCACAGATACATTATGACATAAAAGTGGGATAGACATTCATACATTAAAATAAAATATAAAATACAGTCAATAAAATGACACTAGTGCCTTAAAGCCGAGCTGGAATGAATAAAACTGAAATGTCTTTTTTCCAATATTGTGTAGAACTACCATCATAATATTGTCATTTATCTCCACAGGATCTGGAAGCCCAGCTAAAACAGATAAGAGAGCAACATTTCAAGAAATCACAGGAGCTGCATGAGCACAAGACAAAAGAAAAGCACATGATATCAGAAATTAATGGAAGCCAAGTCTCGCTGAGAAACCTTAATAGTCAACTGCAAAAACTTGACCTGCATGCTTTAAAGCAACAGGGGATCATTTACAATCAGGTACAAATGCATGCTGGTTTTCAACCATTAAATCCCTTAAATACCATTGCCGTGATTAAGGAAAGCTAACCACATGCAGGACATTTTTTATAATTGAAATATTTTCAAATATAGAATGAGAGCTAGGAAAAAGCTTTGCAAGAAAATAACCAAGCATCATAGTGATAAGAAAGGGTCAGTATAATTATAATTAAAAATAATGTTTTAGATGTATTAGGGTAATTACTGTGTATTGATAATACATTAGATAGATAGATAGATAGATAGATAGATAGATAGATAGATATTTACATACGTACACTGTATTTAGTAAATTATATATGGTAAAATATACCTGTCAGCTCTGCTAGTCTAAATAAAGATGTTTCAGAATTGTTGTTGGTAACATGAAGATGTACTAAAGCATATTTGGGGACAGGTTCTCTTTAATATTTTATGATACAATGTAGTTATAAAAAGCAGATGCACTACTATGAACAATACTTAGGGATTACTGTCTGATCGGTTGGTGTCAAACTGCTGTGACCCCCCCCCCGCCCGCAATCACGGACACCAAAGTCAGTCATGTCCTCTGCTGCTCCAGGCAACTCTAAAGCTCATAGCACTTGAATTCGGCAGTCCCATGTGAAGCAGCAGCAAACACAAATTTCGAGACTGGGGGGTAATCAGGTTCCCTGGTCTTGTGCTCACAGGGGTCCTACTTCAAACTTTTAGGTTAAGGCCCCACATAGCGAAAAAACACTGCAGAAAAGACCATTGCGAAAATGCATTGCTTTTTTTTCTGCATTGTTTTTCACAGAAAGTCCACAGAGTTTTCCTTTGCAGACTTTCTGCCTCTATTATACCTATATGTAGGTATACTGTTTTGGAAATCTCAGCATTTCCGCTGTGGATTTTTTTCTGCAGTGTTTGGATGGGATTAGCCAAAATCCCATCCACTTTTCAGGTAATGTAAAACGCAGCGTTTTTTGCTGCAGCGATTTCGCAACGTGGGCCCCGCCCTTAGGGTGTATCCAAATAGTAAGTGCTCTTAAATGGGTTCTCTGGGAATTGGGCAAAAATAAAAATATATATACCAGGACACTTGCAGTATACTACAGCTATAGTCATTGCTTCAGAAATCTTGTCAGGCTGCTGTACAGCCTGAGCTGAAAACAACAATACTAAGTTTCATCAGCTCTAACGGCAGGGAGCCGGTCCAAGTTTTACACGGAGGAAAGCACTGGTGGGCATTTTTGTTTACAAATTGAAAACTGTGGAGATCTGGCAGCTGTAGCACCAACTCCAGAGCCGTGCCGTTTTTAAACTTCTGCTGTACTATGGGAGCTCCTGGCATCCTCTGCATTAGTTTACATGGTGTAGCTTCCTGCTGTCTTAGCTAATGGTATGCATCATGGTAGATGTAGGCTGACTCACACTACCTCCCTCTCACTCCCCCCTTCCTCTCTAACTCCCTCACATCCCCTCCCTGTCTCCCTAGCTATCCCGCCCACTACTAGCCCTTCCCAACTAACTAACTCAGCCCACCCCTCCACCCCATCATACTTACATGTCTTCCTCTCTAGAGGAACGGCTCCTCCTTTTCTTTGACTCTCCTGGCTCGTGTGCAGGCCGGAAGCGCCTCCAACACCTGCACAGTAGAAATGAAACCTCTGCAGGTGCGTTTACAGGCCGAAGGTGTCTCTGACGCTGACCTGTGTTGGAGGCACCCCCGGCCTGCGCACACACCGGCAGAGTCAAAGAAGAGGAGGAGCCGTCCCAGAGAGGAAGACACGTAAGTATGATGGGGTGGAGGGGGGTGGGGAGTATTGGTCACGTTCCGTTTCCAGAAACGGGGAATCAGAACGTCACCGGATTATCAGAAAGTGTGCCTGAGACAGTCACATGACCACCCTGGCGATCTAGGTAGTTATACATTTTTTTTTTTAAATTAAGTAAATTAAAAGTTAGCTGGGGGAGGGGTTAATTTTTATTTATCCCGGACAACCCCTTTAACCTTGACCTCAGGTATTTTCTGGACTACAAAATATCATCATTGACTAAGACTTTTCTTTAACCTGTAAGAACACTTTACACGTGTGCTTTTTTTTTTTGCAGGTTTTAGTCCTTCAAGACTTTTATTTTTGTTACCTGCCACTCTAAACTAAGTGTCTTCTGAAGTGTAGTCCAAACTACCTTGGAAAAGGCCAAGGGCCTTGCCATCAGGATTGCCAGTTGAAATTAAATATATGTACAGTTCATATCACAGTAGGGTAGATTTATGGACTGGTGTTATCAATGCCGGTGTCCATAACCTCATCTCCTCATAGCTGGCATAGATTCCCAGTATAATTTACACCAGTTGACTGGCGTAAATAATAATAATCTAGCAGGGTCATGGCACCACCCCATGCATTCCCTTGCCATGCTTCCGTTTTAGGAAAAAAAATGTTATTTGCCGAAATTTATGCCACAACTGGCATTTAAAAAGTCACAAACCGGAAGTTTGCGACTTTAAGCTTACGATAGAAATCTGGCATAAAATAATATTAAATCTGACCCAATATGTCCATGATTTTGTTTAGAGCATTGGGTATTTCTACATATCCAAACACACTAGGTGTAACGTCTCTGCCTGTTCAGGTCTCTGCACCACCCTCCGCCCGCACGCGGCGGCGCAGGAGGCGTGCTCAGTTTGATTCCTTGTTTAAGATTCTTGTTGCTCAGTCTGAACACTGTCCTAGACTATGTAATTGATTTTCTACCACACCCGTCTCTTTCACCTTGGTTTTCCTCTGCTCCACTAATAGTTAATCTCAGCCTTGCCTGCGTGATTGACAGCCTATCCTCCTATCAAGTCTGGGGCGGGTTCTTCCACCCTATTTATTGTTTGCTCACTTTCCCATTGGCGCCTGCTATTGCATTACGCGTACTGGCTATACTCCTTGTTCTTTGTTACCTTTTCTTCTGATTTCCTGACCACTGGCTTCCCTTTGACTTTTCTCTTGGATTGTGATTTTGTACTGCATTGCTCGTTTGTTACCAACCCCTTAGCTAGCTGACCTCCCTTTGTTGTGTTCGTCCTGTCTGCGTTCTGTGTATCACTTATTGTAAGCAGGGACTGTCGTCTGGTTGCTGGCTGTCGCCTAGGACAGATTGGGCAAGTTAGCCAGGGACAGTGGGGGGATTCAGCTTAGGATCCACTGTCCTGTTGTGCCCCTCCCCCCAGAGTTTTCCAGCAGCTACTGGGGAATCGCTCCTCTAGCGATTCCCTTAGACTAGGCTAATATGGATTTTGTTTATCTTGTGGAGCCAGATAATTGATATTGTTCTATGGTATCAGAACTATGGAATGATCCTTGAGGAACTACAGCAGATACTTTATTTAACAGTATTCTTTTATGGGCACTGAGCTGCTTGCCATGGCACCAATTTGTGGGGACAAAGAGATTTCTTTTTGCCAGCAATAACACGAGTTGACAAAGAATAGTAGATTAAACATTCAGGAGATTTATAATACTCAACCACTCAACCAAACTGTCTTTAATTCTGCCAACAGTAACTGTGAAATAGCAAATGCGCAGCTAAGAAAAGGCTAAGTGAACATAATCTAGGAGATCTAGGGTTACAGGACTGCAAATCCAGGTTATGATGCAGCTAAAAAGATCCCTGAGTCAGAAAAGAGAAAACTGAGCAGAATCAGAAAAGCTGCTTGCTGTCTATGACTAACATCTTATCTGCTATCAGAATTCTGTTTATTCCCATCCACACATTGCAGAAAAAAATCTGCAGTGGAAATGCTACGATTTCAAAAACTGTCGCGTTGTCATTTATACCTACAGAAACACTGGCGGTTTCCGTATAGGTAAAATAGGGACAGAATGTCCGCAGAGCAAAACTCTGTGGACTTTCTGTGAAAAGCTTTGCGCAAAAAACACGATGCATTTCTGCTGCAGTCTTTTACGGAGTTAGTGACCATTGGAAAGGATGGATCCATCAGGGTAAACACTTATCTGGATAAAAACCATCTAGGGATCTCTGTCGTTCTTTTGCTGAAACTGTAGATTGCTATGCAATTTCTATGCAGTATAGGGGGAAATGTAGTATTGATTTGATTTGGCACCCACCCAAAAGATCACACTCTCAAATGTCAGTAGGTCCTAAGAGGGTACATGGAAAGAGGTTTGTTCAAAGTTTATTTTAAACGTTAGTCAAACACCTTCAGGTGACCGTACCAGAAGCAGTTGCTGGTGCTAGAACTGACTGCACTTTTCCTTTCTACAGTGGTCTAAGCGTGCATTATATGCAAATAAGTGTGCAGATTTATGCAAAGACACTTCAGAAGTTATGTCCGACCACACTACTATGTCTGTGTATGTTTGTACGTGCAGGATTTCCAGATACAACAACTGGAGCGCAGACTAGCAAGGCTGAAAGGTGAAGTCAACACAGATGAAAAACTTGCACTGGAAATAAAAGCATCTGATCTTACTAAAACGTTTGATGACCGCAAAGCTGCACTTAATATCCTAAATTCTCAGCACAAGAAACTCCAGGTAAGTAAATAGATACTAAATGAGATACTGTACACTTGTTTACGGTTTTAAAAGGGTACTTTAAAGTTGTTGGCCTCAATGTTTTTTATTTATGGCCTATCCTGGTGAGGGGCCCACAGTCAACCACACATGAATCAGTTGTTCAGGGCCACTTCCGACATCCGTGCTATGCATATCACATAAGCCGACCGGAAGTTTCTTATATATGCCTGCACTATTGATATATGCAAAATTTGTTGAAAAGCTAGTAACCTTTTAAAGGGACAGTGCATATTTTACTAGTTTCATTATGTTTTATTATATGCTACATTTGTCTTTTTTACTTCTTTATTTTTTGACAAACTTACATTTTTTTATTAAAAGGGAGATGTTCGTAACATCAAACGGGAGCTTGAAAAAACTGGCCAGGAGAAGGAGAACTTGATCAGTAAAATGGAAGAACTTAAACTCTTCAATAATATGTCAGATAAAGAATTTAAAAAACTTAGGACATCCAAACAGGTAATCTATTGGCACAAAACCAGTGCATGTCTTTCACATACAGACGGATTTGTCTTTTTTCTTATTTTTAAGTACCATCATAAAAACTATTGGAATATTGTCTTATAGTGTCTTGCTTGGGCCTTTAGGCTTCTTAATGGAATGTTTCTAGGTCTTTAACGCATGCTGAGAGGAATTTACATAATACTTCTTAACTGCTAGAACCATCATTGTTAATAATTGATTTACATAATAATCCTTATTCAGTCAAAAGTACTAACTGTGTTTTTCCTAACTGTACATGAAAATACGGTGTAAGTAGAAATGTTTCTTTCTACAGGTGGTCCTGTGGAGAAACAATTATAGAAATAGACGTAGATTAATAATTCACTAATTACACTATTTTGTTGCTAGAGATTAAATTTCAGTGCTTGCATTGGCAAAGTAAATGTAAATCTAAGGTTTACACATTTTTGTATTCTTCTTCACGTGTGAGCTGGTCCAGTGACACATTGGGGCATAATGTGTCTTGGATTATTAATATGGAGTAGTGATTCCACCAAATAGGGCTGGATAGATAAAGACACATTTTGTCAGCCTGAAAACACATAAAGGGAAATTCATGAAAACTGGTGCTGGATATGCTAGTCTTGATGATGACAATGATTTGCCCCTACTTCACGAAGAAACATTAACCCATAAATTAGGAAAATCTCAGACCTCAGTGCTTCAGTGTATGGTATAAATTAGAAGTAATCTGTTGGGCCACAGGAGGCCACATCATCCCACTAAACTCTGGCCCCATCCATCTTTTTAGAAAAGAGGCAAGTGCTGCATAAAAAGGAAAGTCATGCAAAAATGGTCTTGTGAATTAACACCAATTTTTTGTTTTAAGAACCCTGATGAATTCCCCTCAAAGTGTGTAATCTAAGACAGATTTTTTTTCCTTTCATTTGTATGTCGTATATTTTGTAGGATTTAATGGTTGAAGACAACATTCTGAAACTGGAAATCAAGCGACTGAGAGACATACTACATAATAAAGCAGATGATGTGTTCTCTTTGGAAAAACGCAAGTTGCAATTGCAGGCAACTATGAAAGAGCGGACTCAGGAGATTGCTATACACAAAGAGATGCTAAAATCTCAGATACGGTTTGCAGATCAGGAGAGACAGACTATAAGGTACCTGTATTTTTTTTAATGCAGATGTATTGAAATATCATTTTATCCTGCGAAAATTGTTTATTTTGTTGAAATTTTACTAAAGAGAATGTGGCATTTGAGCTAAAGATTCAGTGTTATTCACTGGTGTGTACGGTCAACCAGCATTCATGATATAGAGAAACCTGCTAATTTATATACTTTATACCTATAAGAGAAAACTGGCTATCCCAAAGAAGGATTAGGTATGTTGAAATTTTAACACCTGATCCTTTTGTTTCGTATGCGGATAAGTCACCACCAAAGATGCCTAGGAGCATTTTATTCTATTCCACTCTTTGAAAACACATGCATCCTCACCTGAATCAAATGTGCTTGGAGTTGGAAGTAATAGAATTGAACAGGCGTTCGTCAGACAATTATTGAAGGTATATGGACACATTAAGGCTGGGTCCCCACGCAGCGCAACACTGCTGTTTGGTTGTGTCGAAAACGCAGCGGAAAAATACACAACATTTTATAGTCCCTGCAAAGTGGATGGGATTCTAGTGAATCCCATCCCCATTTTGCAGAAAAATACGCGGAGCAGATACGCTGCGATTTCCAAAACCGTTGCAGTTTTGGAAATCACAGCATGTCAATTAACCCTGATGGTTTCCCTATAGGAAAGCTCTGTGGACTTTCTGTGAAAAGCGCTGCAGGAAAAACCGCAATGCGTTGCCACTACGGTTTTTCATGTAGTGTTTTTTTGCTGCAGCCCGCTACATGGGGCCTTAGCCTAAGAGGCATTTTCCTGATACATGATTTATAAGTTACATTTATATGAATATTATGTATTATTATGTATCATTTTAATTTTGAATAACATTTGTAATATAAAACTCTGGCCTTTCTATATAGTCAGGAACTTCATGAGAGACTTGCAAAAGTTGATAAAATGAGAAAAAGATTTGAAATAATTACTGTTGCAATGATGCCGCCAGAGGGTGAAGAAGAGAAGTCACAAGCATATTATATAATAAAGGTAATAATAAACTGTAAACTGCAAAAAAATTGTCATTTTTTTTTTTTAGCTGTCAGTTTTTGTTTTTTTTAACGAACTGCAAAAGTCCTGTCAAAAAATTAGGACATATACTGTTTTTGTCTTTTTTCATGGGTCACTCATTAGGATCCTTGGCACACAGATGCAAAAGGCTGAAAAATGGCCATTTCCCTTCCAGTTTGCAATGTGGTTGTGTGAATAAGGCTTTACAGTCACTACAAATATTAAATAGACCTCAAAGGAAAACCTTACTATACATAGTAGAAGTAATCCATATATGGCCTTCAGGAAAGGAAACTACACATGTGCATACACAAACAGCTAAGCATGCTCACTTGCTTCCATATCTCCTATAGAATGTAATAGAGAATGACAATGTATATGTAGTCACCTCGCTGCTACAAACTGGGGCAAGCAGAACACTGAATATAATGTACAGCCCTATAAATGGAAGCAATGGCTACACATAAAGGCTTTTCAAAGTACTAGGTTGATCTCGGTAAATGTACAGTATAATGATGACTGGAATCAGACCATACTAACCTGATACAAAGTGAAGAACTTGTTCACTACAGGATGTAGCCAGGCCCGATTGTGTATGATGGAGGCCTCTGTCATATACCATTGGGTCTGATTGTATCCTGCATTGTATCCTACATTGACAACAGAGTCCCATTTAACAATATATATGCTATATTAAAACTGCTATGTTAAAAACTGCAGTCCCTGCTTCACTATCCCATATTACTAATTTATCTGACCTAATTTCTTTTACAATCTTTATCTAATATCTTTCCACATAGGGATGTGATATACGGTAACATAAGTCTTCCAGTCTGTTGCAGTGTATAGATACACTTTTGGTGATAACATTTTTATTTATATGAATAAAAGTAAAGTTTTGATATGGCATTTTATTGTTAAATGGAACTTTATTGCCACAGGTAAGTTAGTATATACTGTATTGTGTTGAATTTCCCTAAACAATATAAATAGGGTGTTAATGGGGTATGTGTGAGATAAGTATGGCTTGTTTCCTGTGATAGGTTTTAATTTTGATGTACTTTTCAATGAACTGGTACACGGTCCCCAAGTTGTGACTACAGCCATGTGACCAATGGACGTTATGTCACTTCCTGAGAAGAAAAAAAATCTGTCATGTTTTCTAATCCTACACAACTCCTTTAATATTATGTTTATTTAAGGCTGCACAAGAAAAGGAAGAACTTCAGCGAGTTGGTGATGAACTGGATGCTAAAATTCGCAAGGCTGAAAAGGAGATCAATGCTTTAGAGAACACACTTCAAGTTTTAAATGGCTGTAACAACTCTTATAGAAAATCATTTAACAAAGTGACTGAAACTAGTAAGTTTTAAACTTCACTATGTGAGACATGTTCTTAGCGTATTACTTGTGTTACTGTCAGTAAGATAAATGCCGATAAACTAAATCCTAGGTGAAGAGTATGAAGAAAAAGTTCAGCTGGAGGAGCAAAAGAAAGCAGCTGAGGAAAAGTACAGGTACAAGAGGAGACAGATAAAAGAGATTCAGGAAGATATGCAGGTAAGATTTCATTTAAAATACATTAAATATCTTATTATGAAATTATTCTGGAGCATGGTCCAGTGCTGCAGTCAACATTCTTGTGGTTCTTGTTAGGTAAAAAAAAGCCGCTTACCTCACTGATCCCCGATGCTCCCATTCTAATTCGGCTCAGGTCCCTACTGGTCTCTATTTCACTGGTCCCATCTCAACATACAATGGTGACCTGCCTCAGCCATTCATTCGCTAAACTGGCATTTCTTGTGTTGATACGGGGCCAGGAATTAGAGACTGGAGGAGACCCAGACAACATCCGAAAAAGAGCAGCAGGGGAACAGTGAATTATCAAATCTTTAATATTTTTTTTTTCCTACTGGAAAAACCCTATAACCTATTGTAGATATGAGTGTAAAGACTATATAATTCCAGGAATCAGGGCCACACATAGACTGAGTGGACTCTCCTTATTAGGTAAAACAGATGGTCAAAGATCCAGCAAGGATTTCAGCTCTGAAGCATGCTGTAATACCTTTTCAGCAATTGCAGTGTATAAATGTAAAGGTTCCCTAATCATTTTAGGTATTAATTATGCTAAAATTGTTGAAAATCTGTGCACAACACAGAGTACATAAGAGATGACAGTGAGAAGAGGCAGTAGAAAGAAATAATAGAGATAAACAGTGTAAAGAGGATGGGTATTGAAGTATATGGAATCCAATGTCAGAGATTGAGATGAAGCAGTTTCTTGCAGAAACTCTGCAGTGGAAAATCCACAGTCTTCAAGACCTCTGACCGTATCCTGAGTGTGGTTGTCCTATTCGATCAATTAAACATTGTTATACTACATTGTATCATCAATATTCAGGCACATAAATAGAGCTATAATGAAACTGTCTGGTACTTTATGCCCCACACACCTCAGTGCTGCTCTTAGCTTCTCCAACTTGCCCTTCATATGCCCCAGCACTACATCATTGTGTTAAAAAAAAGAACTTTTAATCTGTATGCAAACTAGCTCTGTCCAGTCAAGCAGGTCATAAATAGAAGTCAAGGTTTCTAAACTGTCCCCTATGATTTGATTGACATCGTAGAGTACTGGGGACATCATTTCAAGCCTTGCTAGAATCTTGCATATGCGCTGTAATGCTTTGATGCATGTAACTATTTAGAGGTGCAGTAAACCAAAGTGTACTCTTGTCCCAGCCTTCTATGCATTTGCGGCACTCTGCCGAAGCCAAGACAAGTACACCTTGGTTTACTGCGCATGTGCTGGAGTATTAGCATTTACAGAGCATGCGTAAAATTTCAGCAAACCATAGGGGATGGATTGTGGGTGTGGAGGGCTTGACTTCTGCCACTGCCTGAATAAGGCTTATTTGCATAAAGATCAAAAGTTATTTTTTCACACAATTAGACATAAGAAGGGCAGCATTGGAGAAGCCAGGCTAGGATACTAGGGCAGTTTGTGAGACACAAAGCTCCTAACTGGTTGTCTGCTTAACTTTTCTTAACATCTTACACTTCCCAGCAAAAGTAGGACAGACTTATTTGTCAAGTGGTCACATATAAGAAGACACAATATATTAATATTGAAGTTTGATAAATGATGTCTGTGGGCATTACCCATTAGTACTGTATCCAGCTGTACAAATACACTTACTGATAAAATGCCATCTTAATGTTAAAAGACAAACCAGACTTTGAAAACCATGACAACAGGCTCTATATGATCTTTAAAGAAACTGTTACTTTATTCCAGATTATGAAAAACACCTTTGATAGCATGATGAAAGAGGAATCGTCGTACCAGGAGAAGGTGAATGAAATGCTTCCCTCCATTACACAGCTTAACAAAGAGATGGAGGATCAAAAGAAGAAATTGGAGAGAGTCATGAAACAGGTTAATGTCCACAATTGTGCAGGAGAAACATGTTTTATACTTTGTACAGAACAGAGATGTGATTTCTTATAAGGATTGGTTTTGTTTCAAGTGATTTTCTGTTCACAAAGGCCCAAGCCTGTAATCTTTTCACTTAGTAATTTTTGCAGCAATCTTTAGAAAAGTAAAACATACACATGTCTATTAATTTTTGGAGTTAATATAAAAGGATTACTTGATACTGTATTGACAAACTACCTTCAAGAGTGTAATTACTGCAAAATATTAATTGCAGGTATTTCATCCGATCTACACTTACACATTCAGTTGAGCGTCTGTGTGCCCTGAATGGAGGGGAAAAGGAGAAGCCGCTCCAGACATTATTGGAGGCGGCTTTTCCTCTTAAAACAAATGGATTAGGCAGTTGAAATTCAGCTACCCGATCTTTGTCTTCTTGCCATCTGCTGTCAAGAAGACAAAGGTGAAAATAAGCACGTAAGATTATTTTTTCCTATAAAGTTTTTTGTTTAAAATAATTACTGGTATATTAAATTCTAAAATGAAATACACATTTTGCTATTTTCCCCTATATAAAAGTAAAAAAAATAATTAAAAAATACTTCTTTTGTTTTGGTAACACCTGACCACTGCCGGAAAAGGAAACAAAAATGTAGCTAAATATTTAGCTATGAGAACAATTAAAAAAAAGTTTATTCCAGAAGGTGAAATTTTGCTGTAGAATTTAGATATCTAAAGTGCATGGTCTTGAAAGGCTTAGCATAATTTCGTTTTTGCTGCTGCAACAAAATTATTTTTCTAGAATAATTATTAGGTGTTGAAATCCCAGCAAGAATAACAAAGAAAACCTTTTCCATAGGAATAGAAAAGATTCCAAGCTATAGTGACAAATAACATGTATGTCATGAGAATAAAACTCAAAATGATAGCTGTTCCAGCCCATTTACAGTATTGTTGATATTTGTTACCTCTATTAGTGTTCTAAGCTGGTAAAAGAAATCCGTTCTGCAAAGAAAAGCAAAGGAGAAACCCAAGATGAACGTGATATTAATGTTCGTGAGCTTCGAGACTTCAACAAATCCATTAATAAGATGTTGGCCCGAGCAATGGATGAACACCCAGAAATCACTGTACCTTTACAGATGTACTTTCAGCAGGTATATCTCTGTAATACCTATTATTGTGATCTGTAACACACAAATACATTCCATATAATTATTATATGAGGTAAATGAAAATAGATTTTTCTCGTCTATTTCACTGGGGGACACAGCACCATGGGTATAGACCCGGCCACTAGGAGGCTGACACTAGGAGAATGAAAAAGCTGTTGGCTCCGCCCTATAGTCTATACCCTCTCACACACAGTGTGCTAAGCCAGTTTTAACCTAGTGTCATAGGAGGCAGACACGACCTGACTCAGGTCTTCTGTCTTGCATCGTTTTTATTTTTACCTTTCTTTCAGGTGCAGGGGGCCGTCAGCGTGTACACCACACTAGTCGTACCCTCCTGCGGGCGCAGCGCTCTGTAAGAGAGCACCTCGCCGGTCACCCAGTCCCCACTCACCATTAGCCGCATCGGCGGCTGGAGTACCGGTAGCCCCACTCCCACGTGCGAGGTCCTACCGAGGGGGTGACCCTGCGGCGCCTGAAGAAGCCAGACAGGTGAGTATGAGAAGAGTAGATGGGTGAGTATTACCCCTCCCCCACTCCAACTCCCACTTCTCTCAGGGATTAAGATGGCCATCTGGAACTGAAGGGGTTATTTTCTCCATGGAGTCTCCCTATGCGGATGAGCCCCTCTCTATGGCGCTCCGGGCCCTCCTTTTTCCTTGCTCCTGAGCGGCTCCTGCGGGGGGGGGGGGAATCCTTTTTTTCGGGGGGTCTCCATGAACCCCCTTTTCTGGCCACTGATGACTTCCATGGCTCCCACGGGGGGGGGGGGGGAAGTTAGACGTTCTCTTTCCCTTCCCGGATCAGTGTGTCTCCAAGTGGTCAGAATCTCCCGCGGTGGACCCGCTGTTGCTAGGCTCTTCAAGGCTACCATTTTGCCTTTGGCGGACTCCGCCTCTCTCAGTGATTTCTCGGACAAGAGGGTGGAATCTCTCGCCAAAGCGGCCTTCACAGCGGCTGGCTCTTCTCTGCGGCCATCCTTCGCTGCCTCTTGGGTCAGCAAGGCCTGCATATCCTGGGCCAAACAGCTCCAGGCTAGCCTCTCTGATGAAGCTTCCCTCCAACACAACCAACTGCTTGTAGCTCAAATCCTGAATGCTTCCAAGTACCTGTGTGATGCTTCCTTGGAAGCAGCTCGCCGCTCTGCCAAGTCGGCTGCCAATGCTGTGGCTATCCGCTGTACGGTTTGGACTCGTTTGTGGAAAACTGAGGCCGCCTCCAAGAAAGTGGTTGTGGCCCTTCCTTTTTCCCGGGAAGAACAGGGCCGGCTTTTTGGTAAGGGTCTTGAGAAGCTTATTTCTGAGGCCACAGGGGGCAAAAAGTTTTCTCCTCCCCCAGAGGCGTTCTCGGGGCCAGCCATCTTCTTCCAGGCGTACTCAGCACTTTCGCTCCTTTCGTGGCTTCACCTCTCGCTCCGGAGGACGTTCCCCTCGGGACTCTAGCTCCAAGAAGCCCTCTTTCAAGCCCAGACCTGCCTGGCAGCCCTCCTCCAAGCTCTCCAGGCCTTCTGGTTCCAAGCCCACCTCGGCATGAAGGTCTTCCCCCACTCAGGGGTCATCGGGTGGGGGGACGTTTGCTCTCCTTCCGGGAGACCTGGCTTGCCAGCATCGACAACGCCTGGGCCCGAGAGGTCGTGTCAACCGGATACTCCATAGTGTTCTCCCTTCCAGCCGGAAGATGTTTTCCGTCCACTTTGCCTTTTTCCCCCGCTCAAGCGACTGCTTTCCTTCTGGCTGTCTCCATTCTCCAGCGGCAAGGAGTCATCGTCCCCATGCCCGCTTCAGAGCGTTTCCATCGTCCTCTGCAGTTGGCGATTTTGGCACGCTGGGACAGGTCTCCGTCCAGCCTTGGCCACCTGATTCTCCTGCCTCTTCGATTCCGTTGAGAGCTTCTTTGGTGGCTCTCCTCTCCGGGAATCTCCCAGGGGAAGTCCTTCCTTCCCCTCCATTGGCAGGTGATCTCCACCGATGCGAGCCTGACAGGCTGGGGGGCGGTCTTCGGTGTCTTGACCGTTCAGGGCCTGTGGTCCAGGGCGGAGTCCTCTCTCCAGATCAACGTGCTGGAACTGAGGGCCATCTTCTTGGCCCTGTCTCATTGAACCTCTCTCCTCCAGGGGCGTCCGGTCAGAGTCCAGACCGACAACTCCACCGCAGTCGCCTACCTAAACCATCAAGGGGGCACCAGGAGCCGTGCGGCCCTTCTGGAAGCCTCTCGCTCCCTCCTGTGGGCAGAGCGGCATGTTCCGGCTCTTTCTGCGGTCCACATTCCGGGCGTGGACAATTGGGCGGTGGACTACCTAAGCCAAGAAAAACTCGACCCAGGCGAGTGGTCTCTTCATCAGGAAATATTCCTCGAGTTGTGTTCCCGGTGGGGCACACCCGATGTCGACCTCTTCGCCTCCTGCCTGAATCACAAGCAACCCCAGTACGTGGCCAGGTCCTTGGACCCTCAAGCCATCGTAGCCGACGCTCTCGTGATTCCCTGGTCGGACTTCCGTCTTCTGTACCTGTTCCCTCCTCTTCCGCTCCTCCCTCGGGTTCTCAAGAAGCTCAAGACCGAGAGGGTTCCCGCCATCTTGGAGGCTCCAGATTGGCCCCGCAGGGCCTGGTACGCGGATCTTATATTCCTACTGGCGGATGCTCCTTGGCCTCTTCCCCTGTAGGCAGACCTCCTGTCTCAAGGGCCGCTGCTCCACCCTACCTTACATCTGCTGCGTTTAACGGCATGGCTGTTGAAGCCGAGGTTCTGAGGTGACATGGATTTTCGGAGCCTGTTATCCAGACCATGCTCAAGGCCCGGAAGCCCCAGTCGGCCAAGTTCTACCACCGCACGTGGAGGTCCCACGTCCGCTGGTGTGAGAGTAATGTTTATCACCTGCTCTTCTTCTCGCTTCCCAGGTTCCTGGCTTTTCTCCAGTCCGGTCTGGATCAAGGTCTTGGTCTTTCTTCTCTTAAGGGGCAGGTTTCTGCTCTCTCTATCCTTTTTCAGAAGACCCTGGCCTTCCACCCTCAGGTGAAGACTTTCCTGCAGGGTGTGGCACACTGTGCCCCCCCTTATCATCCACCCACAGATCCGTGGGATCTTAATCTCGTCCTTGAGGTGCTTCAGGCCCCCCCCCCCTTTGAGCCTTTGTGGGATATTCCACTTCGACTCCTGTCCTGGAAGGTCGCCTTTTTGGTGGCTATTACTTCCATTTGCAGGGTATCCGAGCTCGCTGCCCTGACTCGGCAGTCTCCCTTTCTGGTTCTCCATAGGGACAAGGTTGTCCTTTGTCCACATCCGTCTTTTCTGCCGAAGGTGGTTTCCTCCTTCCACATCAACGAGGACATTGTCTTGCCATCCTTTTGTTCGGACCCTAAGCATCCTCGTGAGCATTCTCTTCACTGTCTGGATGTTGTCCGGGCGATTTGGGTCTATTTGTCTATTACAGACCCTTTCCGCCGATCAGACGCCTTGTTCGTCCTCCCCGAGGGTCCTCGCAAGGGCCTTCCTGCTTCCAAGGCTTCCATTTCCAACTGGATTTGGTCTGCAATCAGGGAGGCCTATCGGCTTAGGGGTATGGTTCTGCCCTTCCGTGTGACGGCTCACTCCACGAGGGCTGTTGGAGCCTCCTGGGCTGTTCGTCCTTGCCTTTCATTGTCTGTGTAATGCTACATTTCTTCTTCTACAGCATGAAGCCCCTTTGTCCGTACCCTTTTCAGGGCACCTCACGACCGTCATATTAAACAAATAATTACTCATCCAGAATTCACAAATAACTGGTGCTTAGGTGCCAAAAATAATTCATCAATAATGTATTGTTGTAATTGTCAAATCTAATTTATATGGTCATTTTAGGCAGCTGCGTTGTGTGGATATAATTCTGTAAGTGATGTGTAACCTTCTTCTAGGGCAGTGATGGCGAACCTTTTAGAGACCGAGTGCCCAAACTGCAACCCAAAACCCACTAAATTATCGCAAAGTGCCAACACGGCAATTTAACCTTAAATTAACCAGAATCTATTTTATAGTGACCGTGCAATGTTATTACAGCCTGTAATAATATCACGTCTGCTATAAAACAGATACCGTGTGATATAAATAGTGAAGGGCCCCAGACAGTACAATGTGCTCTGAAGTGGCCTCCAGACAATATTATATGCTTCAGAATGGCCCCCACACAGTATTATATGCTTCAGAGTGGCCCCCACTCAGTATTATATGCTCCACAGAGGCCTCCGCACAGTATTATATGCTCCACTTTGGGCCCCCACCCACATTATATGCTTCACAATAAGCCCCCCCACACAGTAGTATATGCTTCACAGTGGGCCCCCACACAGTAATATATGCTTCACAGTGGGGCCCCACAAAGTAGTTTATGCTTCACGGTGTCCCCCATACAGTATTAGATGCTTCAGTGTCCACCTCACACAGTACTAGATGCTTCAGTGTCCTCCCCCCACACAGTATTAGATGCTTCAGTGTCCCCCCCCCCACACAGTAGTATATGCTTCAGCGTCCCCCCCACACAGTACTAGATGCTTCAGTGTCCTCCCCCCACACAGTAGTATATGCTTCAGTGTACCCCATACAGTAGTAGATGCTTCAGTGTCCCCCACACAGTATTAGATGCTTCAGTGTCCCCCACACAGTATTAGATGCTTCAGTGTCCCCCATACAGTATTAGATGCTTCACAGTGTCCCCCACACAGTATTAGATGCTTCACAGTGTCCCCCATACAGTATTAGATGCTTCACAGTGTCCCCCATACAGTATTATATGCTTCAGTGTCCCCCATACAGTATTAGATGCTTCAGTGTCCCCCATACAGCATTATATTCTTCAGTGTCCCCCACACAGTATTAGATGCTTCAGTGTCCCCCATACAGTATTAGATGCTTCAGTGTCCCCCACACAATAGTAGATGCTTCAGTGTTCCCCATACAGTATTAGATGCTTCAGTGTCCCCCACACAGTATTAGATGCTTCAGTGTCCCCCCCACACAGTATTAGATACTTCAGTGCCCCCCCCCACACAGTATTAGATGCTTCAGTGTCCCCCCATACAGTAGTATATGCTTCAGTGTCCCCCCATACAGTATTAGATGCTTCAGTGTCCCCCATACAGTATTAGATGCTTCAGTGTCCCTCACACAGTATTAGATGCTTCAGTGTCCCCCACACAGTATTAGATGCTTCAGTGTCCCCCCCACACAGTATTAGATGCTTCAGTGTCCCCCCCCCAACAAAGTATTAGATGCTTCAGTGTCCCCCCCCACAAAGTAGTAGATGCTTCAGTGTCCCCCCACAGTATTAGATGCTTCAGTGTCCCCCACACAATATTAGATGCTTCAGTGTCCCCCCCCAAACACACAGTATTAGATACTTCAGTGCCCCCCCTCACACACAGTATTAGATACTTCACTGTCCCCAACCACACAGTATTAGATGCTTCAGTGTCCCCCATACACTATTAGATGCTTCAGTGTCCCCCCATACAGTACCCCCCCCCTTTAGATGCTTCAGTGTCCCCCATACAGTATTAGATGCTTCAGTGTCCCCCCCACACACAGTATTAGATGCTTCAGTGTCCCCCATACAGTATTAGATGCTTCAGTGTCCCCCCCACAGTATTAGATGCTTCAGTGTCCCCCATACAGTATTAGATGCTTCAGTGTCCCCCCCACACACAGTATTAGATGCTTCAGTGTCCCCCCCACACACAGTATTAGATGCTTCAGTGTCCCCCCCACACACAGTATTAGATGCTTCAGTGTCCCCCATACAGTATTAGATGCTTCAGTGTCCCCCCACACAGTATTAGATGCTTCAGTGTCCCCCATACAGTATTAGATGCTTCAGTGTCCCCCCATACAGTATTAGATGCTTCAGTGTCCCCCCCACACACAGTATTAGATGCTTCAGTGTCCCCCCCCACAGTATTAGATGCTTCAGTGTCCCCCATACAGTATTAGATGCTTCAGTGTCCCCCCCACACACAGTATTAGATGCTTCAGTGTCCCCCCCACACACACAGTATTAGATGCTTCAGTGTCCCCCCCCCACACACAGTATTAGATGCTTCAGTGTCCCCCCCACACACACAGTATTAGATGCTTCAATGTCCCCTCTATACAGTATTAGATGCTTCAGTGTCCCCCCCCCCACACACACACACAGTATTAGATGCTTCAGTGTCCCCCATACAGTATTAGATGCTTCAGTGTCCCCCCCACAGTATTAGATGCTTCAGTGTCCCCCATACAGTAGTAGATGCTTCAGTGTCCCCCCCACACACACAGTATTAGATGCTTCAGTGTCCCCCCCCCACATACAGTATTAGATGCTTCAGTGTCCCCCCCACACACACAGTATTAGATGCTTCAGTGTCCCCCCCCACACACAGTATTAGATGCTTCAGTGTCCCCCCCACACAGTATTAGATGCTTCAGTGTCCCCCCCCACACAGTAGTTTATGTTACTTACCTTGTCCCACGAAGAGCGTCGTCCTCCTTCTTCTGTTCGCAGACGCTGATGAATGACGTCATCGCGCTTGCGTCGGGGCAGAGGTCACACTCTGCAGTTTGTGTAGACCGCGGCCTACAGTGACAGCTTTCAGCTGTATGTACATTTTCACATACAGCTGAAAGAAGCGATCGCTCACTAACCGGGAATCCTAGACCGGATTCCCGGTTAGTGAGTGATGATGGCGACGGCGCGCGTGCCAACTCAGAGGGCTCTGCGTGCCCTCTCTGGCACGCGTGCCATAGGTTCGCCATCACGGTTCTAGGGTAACACCGAGTGTACCTTCAGCAGTTAACTGCCGTACATTCACCAACATCTAACCCACTATTCTGTACCACAGCAGCATAGTCTATAAGATTTCTCTAAATATCATCCACATGCTGATGCAAAAAAAATAAAAAAAACTAACAAATATCAAAGTGTGTAAATTATTGATGCATTTTAACCATTAGCTTTCTACCTGAGCAGTGCAAAAGCTGAAAGGTGCAGGGGTCCCTCTGCATTTTCTGCATTGCATTTGTCCTGTTGCATAAAATATCTGATTTCATTTAAACATTTTGTTGAATTTTCATGACAACACTTGTACATTGATATAACATTTGAGGATATGTAATTAGGTTTTTTCATACTTGCAGTAAACTAGACCATGTGTAACCACTTGTGTTTTGACTTTCTCCTAACAATAAAAAGTTATTTATGGCATCTTCCAAGTCCCATTGTATGTGATAGGAGATGCACTCCAATTAACGCCTTCCCGCCGCAGCCATTTGCCAGTTTTCAATTTTTGTTTTCTACTCCCTCCCAAAAGCTATAACTTTTTTTTTATTTTTCCCTTTAACAGAGTTGTATGAGGACTTTAATTATACTTTGTAGAAGTAACATTTAATATTCCATACAATGCACTGGGAAGTTGAAGAAAAATTTCAGAATGGGGTAGAATTAGAAGAAAACTGCATTTGCGCAAGTTTCTTACAGCCTTCGTTTTTACGAAATTCACTGTTCAGTTTTTAAATATAGTGCTGCATAAGGCGCCATGTTTTTTTGTAGGGCCAGATATACTTTTTATTTATACCATTTTGGGGAATGTCTTATGTTTTGATTGCTTTTTATTCAAATTGTTATTGGAGGTGAAATGGTCAAAAAACTGAGGTTCAGCTGGCTTTGGTGACTTAAATTAAAGGGTTTCTGTCACCATGGTGGAGCATATTAAACCAGCAACACAGTTGGATCAGGTTCACTTGACTGTAACAATTGTTTCCCAAGAAAAATCGTGCTTCAGTTGCAGAGATAGTCATTTATTTCAGAATTTGCAAATGAGCAAACTAGAGCACCAAGGGAGGCTGAGGCTCCAAACTGCTACACTCCACACTGCTCTAATATGACCTGACCCTGTCACTCAAATAAGGGAAGAGGAAGGAAAAGTGTGGGGCGTAGCGGTTTGGAGCAACAGAGCTGTCCTTGGTGTTCCAGATTGTTCAGTTTGCATATTGTGAAATAAATTAATATCTCAGCACCAAGGTGGAAAAGTATTACAATCAGGTTATTCTGACCTATCTGTGTTGTTGGTTTCATATGCTTCACCCTGGTGACAACCTCCCTTTAATACTTACCAGATCTTTGTAATCCTGCAGGCTATGTATTAATGTAAATTAAATGGGTTGTCAGGGATCTAAACAACTACAAACTGCTATACTTACTTCTAGAAGGAAAGAAGTCCTCTGTATCTAGAAGACTCAAACATGTTGCCACATTTCACATGTAAAACGTATGGCTCTTTAAAATACATTTACATCTGTAATGCTTTTTTCAGTTTGGTTTACAAATACCAACCGGAACTTCAACACCAGGAAGCTCAAGATCAAGCTCTTCACGAAGTTCAATTTCATCTGTAAGGTAGGTAAACAGTTAATCAGTGGCTACTTTATAAGGTAAACCTTTCTAGTACTGCTTAATACTATACGGTCAGAACAGCTTAACCCCCTAACAGTCACATTCAAATTGCAAATATCCTCCCGAAAATGTCACTTTATGTCAGATTTTGAATTTGTGGCTCAAATAAATATTACTGGCACATAACTCTGGTTCCTTGTGTACGTTTTAACCCTTTGGTGCCTAACATATTTTACCCCTCTCTGCATTCCCGCTTTCATAACGTTTTAAACTTTATTTCACTGTAACTTTACGAGACCTTGTATTTTGTGGGTACTTAAGACTTTTTTTTTAATCAGTTTTATTACTTTTTGTTTTTCAGCGGTAAAATGTAATAAAAACCATTATAAATATGGCATCGCCATAATCGTAATGACCCGCCAGACAAAGCTGCCATGTCATTTTTAATGCAGAGTGAACGCCATAAAAACAAAATGCAAAAAATGATGATAGAATTGTGTGTTATTTCAGACGGTTCCCAGTTAACATAACTATGTCAACAGAAAAATAAAAAAAATATGAATTTTGGAAGACGGGGAGGGAAAATATTAAAAAAGTCACCAAGTATTAACATACAAACTACCCTGTGTCCTTAAGGGGTTAAAGGGGTTGTCCGGGATAAAATGGAATTCCTACACTAATCTAAACACTCCTCCCCCCCCCCCCGCCTATTTTCTAAATTACATACTTTAGCAAAAATGTATAGTTACCCATATCCCTTGCACATTTTCTGCTTATCCGGTGACGTTCCGTTTCCCTGTTTCCGGAAACTGGATGTCACCAATACTCCCTTCCTCCTCTCTACCCCATCATACTTACGTTTCTTCCTGTCCAGACTTAACTTCTGTCCGACGCCTGCGCAGTAGAGATGGAGGGGTGGGGCTGAGTTAGTTAGTTGGGAAGGGCTAGTAGTGGGTGGAATAGCTAGGGAGACAGGGAGAGGGTTTAAGGGTGTGAGAGAGGAAGGGGGGGAGTGAGAGGGAGGTAGTGTGAGTCAGTCTACAACTATCATGTTGCATTGCATTAGCTAAGATTGCAGGAAGCTACACCATGTAAACAAATGCAGAGTATGCCAGGAGCTCCCAGAGAAACCCAGAAATCACTCAAAACACTGCTAAAGTTATTTCGGTGTACTTATTAACCCATTAATAGCACTAACAGACCTTTTTTAAAAAAAGATTTTTTGCCAGGAAAACCCCCTTTAAGGGCCGTTTCACAAAGCCATGTTCAGGCCAAGAAAAATTATTCTTGTAAGGGCTGGATTTAATTACACAAACATGGCTAGGCTGATCTTAACTCAACTGAGCTTGTCAATTCAGCTTAGCCTAACTGTGTTTAGACGAGTAAATTCAGCTGGTACACAAACCGTTTTTTTCTCGTGGCTCTAAGGCTGGAATTACGCATGCAATTTTTGATACACTTTTTTAAGCTAACCCCAAATGTTAGGACAACTATCACTCTTTCCTTTAGACTTTTCCTGTTTTATTGGATTCTGGCTTTGACTTAACCCCCTAAAGGGGATGTCCCTGACTTTACTATTGATGACTTCTCCATAGGATAGCTCATCAATATTAGATTGACAGGTCTGATTCAAGTGAATGGAACTGAGGTTTCAGTACTTTACCCGGGTGATGCACAGTGTATGTATAATTGTATAGTTCCAGTACATTGTGGCTATGGCAAACAGTTTGATTTTGAAGAACTAATTTAGGTCCTCAGTATTTCAAGGGGTATTCCTACAAAATATAACCATATTTAAAATTGTAGACAAGGGGCGTGGCTAGCCGGAGAAGCAACAGGACGTACATTTTCCAGCTCCTATTAGTCACATTTGCGATCCACCACATATCACCCTAATCCTGCACATTCTGGATCCTTTACTCACCCAAGGGCTTTCCCCTAAGCCCTAGTAAGCTGATCTTGGGTGTTAAAGCTGCTTTTCTGGCCTTTCTGCAGTGGCTCAGAGTCGGGGCCTACCTGCGCCTTCCTCCAGACCCGCCATTTTCTCCGCACCCCGGCCGTCGGGACGAGCATCTCCTGCACCGCGGACCTCCGCATCCTCCTCTGCCTCCGCTGACGTTGCTTTCTGCGGGACCAGGGAGTGACAGAGGCGGCAGCCCTGCGCGGTGCTGGTTGCCGCGCGGGGCGACAGAGCGGCGGCTGTTGAGGGCAGCGGTTACTGCACTAAGGCCTACAGCGGGGGACAGCACAGCGCTCCCAACCAGAAGAGGGGGCCTATATTCCTGAGCAACGCTGCACATCCCAGATCCTGGACGCAGACCTCGGACACAAGGTACACTGCAGGCAGCGCGGGCAGGGGGAGTGCTGGGATCCCTTACATACATCAGGGAGACTCAAAACGAGGCCCGATTAGCGGCAAAGCAGTGCCTGCACTGTGACCCTATCCTGGGTATCTCCACTCATACAAAATATAGGCCTTACCTGACCTATCGCTTTGGCCCCAGGGCAGCCAGAGCCGGGCCCTGTACAGACGTAGTCTATCCCTCCAACCTACGAATAATCAGGCCCTGAGCGGACCCTCACCTGTACTCCTGCCCTACTAGTCTTGTGCAGGCCTGCATCTCCACCTCAGCTCAGCAACCCCTAATTGGCCTCCACACATATAGCTCTAGCTGAAACTCCACTGAGCTGCAGCTCAATTTTTCCCCACAGAATTCTCGTAGGTACCTCTCCCCTTGGGTGATGGCGACTTAGTTCTGGGGATCCAGTGCACCCTAAGCGACTCTTAGCGACAAACAGCCTGTCTGAAAATATCTGCCCTTTAAACGCTGAATTGCGGGAGACGAATATCTGGCAACATGGTGAAGGGTAGGAAATCCGTCAAGAAACCTGATAATAACCTGACTAACTACTTTGAGTGGGACCGTGGCGTGGAGGGAGAACCGGGACCTACACTTGACGACCATACAGAGCGCACACTCTCAACGCCTACGACTGCCATAATCACAGCGACATTTGTAGAGGGGGAAGGCCTTAACCACACCAAAGCTCTAATGGATCCTCTTCTACCTCCAACCCCTGACGATATCCGATCAGAGGCACCACAAATCCATTATACATCCACTCAATCCAGCAAGGAGCAGACCTCCCCCTTACGACACTCACCATCTCCGAGTACTAGTCCGCTCAAACAAAAACCTCGTCTGGAACTCCCTGGAGACCTAACCTACTCCGAAGACCAACCCTCCTCCGAGACCTTTCCATCCACTCAAATGACTGGCCTAGACGGCTTCCCGACCACTAGTGGTCCCGCCTCTGAACATACTCTGAGAGATATGCTTCTGGCCCTCCGCAGTTCCCTTCAGGCGGATTTTTCACAATTGCTTCAGCCTCTTCAGTCCTCAGTCAATGCACTAGATGGACGAGTAACACATATTGAAACCAAAATGGGCGATTTCGCTGCATCGCACAACAAAATCATCGATGCACACAATGACCTTGAAGACGAGGTTGAGAATCTCAAAGCCAAAGTGGCTGACATGGAGGACCGGTCCCGCAGGAACAACATCAAATTCAGAGGTATTTCAGAACAGGTCCAAACAGCTGATCTGCTTCCATACCTACAGGATTATGTCCGATTTCTACTACCTGACTCTACTAATACGGATATCATCATTGACAGAGCACATAGGCTTCCTCGCCCCAGACATCTGGGAGACGAGATCCCGAGAGACGTCTTGGCGAGATTCCACTTCTTCCATATAAAAGAAAGATTACTAGAAGCTGCTCGTAAGCAGAAATCTTGGCCTCCCAAATTCAAAGAGGTGCAGTTATACACGGACCTCTCAGCTATGACCCTTCGCCTCCTCAGAGACTTATTCCCGGTCACAACAACGCTTCGCAAAAACAAGATCCAATATAGATGGGGGTTTCCTGTGAAATTGATTGTCGCTAAAGACGGGACCACCTTCACCATCCATAACTTGAATCAAGGCAAAGCGTTATTATCGACTTGGAGAATGCCAATCTCTCTTCCTCAAGAGGCGGCAGGTCCCTCTCCTCCCTCAGCTACAGGGCGTAGATCTCCCACAAACCGCAAATGATATTCTAGGATGGCTATCCCTATCCACTCAGGTGCACAACCCCCTTTGCTCTAGTGGCTTAACCGGCAAGCCTATAACCAATACCCCCACATATACAGTAAGCTGTATTCGTCTTTGAACTGTTTGTTCATCTGTTTTGTCTATTGATCTTCTTACTTGCGAAACTGCCTACTCGTCTTCTGCAGATTCAACATCCCCACGACGTCCATACTCTTAGGTGACACTATGGTGATCAAGTTGGCCTCTCTCAACGTCCGTGGCCTAAACAGTCCACAGAAGCGAACGTATATTTGGAAGGAGGCTCTCTCACTCTCCGCGGATGTTTTCTGCGCACAAGAAACCCACCTTCTACAAAAAGACGCCTTCAGGGTAAAATACCCATCCTTCCCTATAATCTGCCACGCACACCACCGATCTAAAAAACGGGGAGTCCTTGTCGCTTTTAGAGACTCAGTGGCATTTTCCTTAACGGCACAAAAAGCGGACCCCCAAGGCAGATTCCTCATAATTGTTTGCCTCCTCAATAACATCCCCTATACAATAGTCAACATATACGCTCCACAGCGAAAGACCCTGGCATTTTTACACAAAGTCCGAAGACACATTCAGGAAATCCAACAGGGTGCGTTAATAATTTGTGGAGACTTCAATAACATAGTGGATCCCTCTCTGGATTCTACCAACGCCAACAGAGACAACACTTCCTGCCTGCTCCAATTTCCGAACACTGAAAATCTTTATGATATCTGGCGCGCACATCATGCGGGCGAAAGGGACTATATCTATTTCTCAGCAGTACACGGTTCTTACTCTCGCATTGATATGTTCATGGTAGACCTTCATACCCTGATGAGCTCCAAAACATCCACGATTGAATCTATCACATGGTCAGACCACGCAGCCATCACTCTCACCATAGAAGAAAAGATTCCACCTTCTGCTGCTAGACTCTGGAGAAACAATACATACCTAATGAGTCACCTTACTTATCGTCCGATAATAGAAAAAGACCTCCAGGATTTTTTCCAGACCAACTCCATATCTACAGAGGATCCCTACACTCTCTGGAACGCTCACAAAGCGTACATTCGTGGCACACTTATAAAAATCGCACATAGAAACAAGAAAGAACGCCAGAAAGCGATTACGGTAGCAATGTCAACACTTCGCACTTTAGAAGCCGCGAACAAAACCAATCCGAACCCGAATACTTCTGAACAGCTCACCCAGGCTAGACAGCAACTGCGTCTCCTTCTTTTACAAGATTACGAAAAGGCGTTAAAACGATCTAAAGCGCGATTTTACTCCCAAAGCAACAAAGCCGGCAGACTACTGGCTAGACAACTTCGGGCAAGGGTAGTTAAATCGCGGATTACATACATCAAGCACCCTGTCACTAAAGTACATTTAACAGACCCAAGAGACATCGCCAACTCTTTTAAGGACTACTACGCACAGTTGTATAATCTACAGGAACACACCCCTCTTCCACCTGACCATTCCACCTTGGTATCCGGCTTCTTAAACAACTTAAAGTTATCAGGCCTGACAGATGAACATCTCTTGGCCCTAAACACCCCTATTACTCTTCCAGAAGTCCTACAAACCATAAAGTCCTTACCTAAGGGTAAGTCACCAGGTCCAGATGGTTTCTCCAACGAATATTTAATCTATTTCCAGCAAATTCTTGCTCCATCTCTCCTGAATTTCTTCAACCATGCCATGTCGGGTGCACCGCTTCCGCGCGAATCGTTGACGGCATTAATTGTCACCCTTCCTAAACCCGGTAAATCAGCAGATGTCCCACAAAATTTCAGGCCAATCTCGCTGCTAAATTCGGACCTCAAGCTTTATGCGAAGATCCTAGCAGCACGGCTAGCTCCCATTCTTCCAGACTTAATTGGCACAGACCAAGTGGGCTTCGTTAAAGGCCGCCAAGCCTCAGACAACACCAGACGTGTCCTACATTTGGTAGATCACCTGGAACGCAACAAGACCCCATCCCTAATGGTCGCCTTAGATGCTGAGAAGGCGTTTGACCGGATCAACTGGGCATTCGCTTTCTCCGTCCTACAGAAACTGCGATTCTCTGGCCCTATCCTCACTGCTATCTCAAACCTATACTCATCCCCATCGGCCAGAGTGTTTACTAACAGCACACTGTCGGACAGCTTTGATATCAAGACTGGAACGAGGCAGGGGTGCCCTCTCTCTCCATTGATCTTTATTCTCACCATTGAACCATTAGCACAAGCCCTGAGACAAAACAACAGAGTCCAGGGAGTGCACATAGAGGGTTCCTCTCATCTCATCTCCCTCTACGCTGATGATATCATATTGTCCTTAACCTACCCAGAAACATCTCTACCAGCTGCTGTCGAAACTCTCAGAGATTATGGGGCTCTCTCTTTTTATAAACTCAACGAAGCCAAAACACAAATTCTCCCCCTGAACGTTCCCATGCCTCTTTTGGAACATCTCAAAGAGAGGTTTCCCTACGACTGGAAATCGACAGATCTGGACTACTTGGGAATAAGGATCACTCCCTACATCGCACAGGTGGCCAAAGCAAACTATATGCCTCGGCTGACGGATCTGGAGAGAGAGTGTCGATCCTATTCAGGACTCACCCTGTCATGGCTAGGTAGGGTATCTGCCTTTCAAATGATGCTGCTCCCAAAACTATTATACTTATTTAGAACTATACCCGTAGCACCCCCCCCTTACGTTCCTCCAGAAAATTAACGCTATGCTCAACAAACTTATCTGGAACTCCAAAAAGCCGAGACTCCCATCTTCTATCCTGCACAGAAAACGGGGAGTGGGAGGCTTGGGAATACCAAACATATATGATTACTACATGGCCTCACATCTTTCTACTCTAAAGGACTGGTGGCATAACAACGCCCATAAATCCTGGATCACCATTGAGTCTCGTATGATACCACATCACAGTCTCAAATCTTGGCTCTTATACTCCCTCTGGACGGATGTGGTACCCTCTCTCACGTCTCCAATTCTACAACATCTCATAGACAGCTGGCGACATATCCATCACTCTACAGGCAAGACGCAGATACTACACATCAAGCAGGCCCCAATTGAATTCTTAGAACTAACAATCCTGGATCTCAACTTATCCATCTGGAAATCATCAGGTATCACCTCTATTTCAATGATGTGGAGTGAGGACTCATTGATACCATTCCCATCGCTACAATCCACCTTCTCCCTACCCTCCACTTGCCTCTTTACATATCTGAGAATCAAGCACTTTCTCACCTCCAACTGCAATAAACAAGTAATATACAATAAATCTCTGTTGGACCTCCTCAAAATTCCAAATCCGGCTACAAAAATTCTCAGCTCCATCTACAATACTATAGGATCTAAAGATCATCTGGTCAAATCTACCCCACTACTTAGTTGGGAAATGCATCTTCAGCAGAAATACTCGGTTATACAATGGCAGAAAGCCATGACCTTCACGAAAAAGACCTTCCGGTGCACGACCCACTATGAAACAACTGTCAAAATTCTCCTCCACTGGTACTATACTCCAGAGCGACTTCACCGAATTTATCCGCAGACTTCAAACTCCTGCTGGAGGGGATGTGGCGAGAAAGGAACACTACTGCATTTACTGTGGACGTGCCCCCGAGTGGTGCTGTACTGGCAAGACGTCTTCCGATGGATTTCTTCACTAGTGGGATTCTTCATACCTCCCTCACCAGCTTTAGCACTACTATTTCTGCAAATCGACTCTTTCCCAGCAACACATAGAGTGTTGATTGGCCACGCCTTGTTATCAGCGTCATTGGCTCTGCTACGCAACTGGAAGTCAGCCACTATTCCGACTAGAGGAGAGCTAGTGAACATGGTGGAGCAGACCTACCAATATGAGAAGATTCTCTCTCATGGAGTTCTTGGGGATAACCACTTCCAAAAGAACTGGTTTCCATGGACACTGAAGGCTCATACACATCTGCCGTAACCCGGCTGTGCCGCACTTGGAAGATCAAAACTTAATAATTATTGTCACCTTTTGTTGCTTTATACTTGTACGCACTTGTTTCTTTAACTCTAGAGACTCTCGAACTCTTAGATAACTATATGTTTATTTGACTTCTAGCTACTTCTAGCGCTTACATGATAATACTTTTTTGAATGTTGTTGTTTGACCTGTTAAAAAATCTCAATAAAACTGATTGAAAGTAAAATTGTAGACAAATAAATGTTAAACATTTTTGCAAATAGAAATAATTCAGAATTTTGCAGTTTTAGAGGTTTTCTCTAATCATACATGTAGTGTTCTTGCCTAACCTGTCCACAATAAGTATATCATGGCTGGTTTTCTGACAAGTGGCAAAATATATAAACATCTTGCATTCATGGTCGTATGCATTGCCAACCGATCAAGACAACAGACTGTCACCACTAAGATGGTTAGAGAAAATATTTAAAACTCTTTTTAAATCTGTTTAACTGTTAATTGCCTACAACTCTAAATATGAATATGTTCTTGGGAATACTCATGTAGGCTGAAGCCCCACTTTGCAGAAAAGCTGCTTTTTTTGTTGCAGATTTTGCTGTCATTTTTTTTTGAGCCAAAGCCGGGAGGGGATTGAGCGGAAGGGAGAAGTATAAATGCTTCCTTTATATTTCCCATTCCTTTTGTAGTCATTCCTCTTTTTTGCGGTGTTGATTGAGTAGATAAAAAGGCTTTATTATACTGCATAGTTTGGTTTGCTGCTGCAACCGCGAGACCTGTCTCTCTCTTGGTTGTGATTCGTCACTCCTATGGATCAGATCTACTATATTTTTACAAATGATGGTCAGCAAACACATCTCAGCCTGCCCAAGGTGATCTACTCATCTATTTGTTTATCCTCTTCAGAACAACAAATTGCAGCAATCACGTTCACAATCCTTGTGTTACTAAATAGGGGTGTTTGCAGGAATTGTGATTACATATCATTGGAAGGCCAGGCGTTAACACTGGGGCAGCAGCATGCAGCTGAAACCATTCCTGCTTGCTGCTTCTGAATAGTATGTTAATTGGCTACACAATTGTACGGGTAAAACTACATTATTAATGCAAAGTCCTGCATTCAATTAACACTTTATCTAAAAACCCCATCTACAGCATGTGGTGAGTGCCTGATGGCAGAATTTTAGGCAGAGAGGATCATCTTGAGCAGGTAGATGTAGCCTATTACAGTGAATGGAATGCATGGTCATTTTCCTGGTTCATGTTGTTTTGTAGAAAACTAGGTTGTGTCTGCAGACCTCCATTCCTTGGTTTATTTCAGTTGTCTAGCAGGCTCCTTTCTCTCCAGGCTGTGCGGTGTTCATTGTTCTCTGTCATACTTCATAGAAGCCAATGGTGAAGAGGATGCCAGATTATCATAATGTTCACATTTAAACTGCACATTATATTGTTTGAAAACAAGATACATTAACAGAGATGGTTTATTAATTTATACTAAGTATGCATGCAGTAAAGTAACATATTTGTTTTATTCTTAGATCAACTTCTTCAAGAGCTTCAACAAGCTTGCTTCCATCCTCAAGAGTAAATGTAGTCGAACTTGGTCTTCCTAGAGCCTCCCCTCCATCGACAGCATCATCAGCTCGCAGCTCTAAGTCAAGTAAAGGGAGCACTCAAAGAAGCTCTAAGTAGCAGTACTATGAGAAGTATAGATAATTGTTTTCAGATTGAGTAATCTTATTGGTTTTAATGTGTACTATTGTATAGACGATCAATAAATGAGGGATTTGTAATTCAGGCTTTTTGAAGCATTATTTATATTCTTTCCCTACGTTTTGTGCTCATTCTGGAATGCAAAATTATATATCTCATGGCTTAAGGCACAGTGCAGGGAGTCTGATCCAGTGAGCAGAATACTACTTTGGCAGACATCATTGCTCTCTACAGTATAAAACCTGGCATATGTGTACAGTGGCTAGAAGAACTAAGTGTCTTTGCAAAGATGAGAAGTAAATTTGTAGATTAGACCATAACCTTTTGTTAGTCAGACTCATCATTCCTCCAGATAGCTGAGTGTAGTATTTGCTCAACATTGGCAGTATAGTCAGCACAATGTAATATTGTATATATTGTGAGAGGATAGGCTCAGTGGCAGCAGCAGCAGACCCAGACAGTCATAGACAGACACAAAAATCAGGTTCCAACAGGTTTTACCCTGTACGTTTATTTTACAAAAAACAGCAAAACAAAAATAAGCTTCAACTTTCAGGCAAAACAATAACAGAAATCCTGCTCGTCTGAGCTACTAACTAAACACAGAAAGTACCCTAACTGTACGGGGGGCTTGCTTCAGCCACACGGTTGATACAGAGGGCAAAAACAGTGGCAGCAGTTCACACTGGAGTATCACCAGCCTTCACAAATTTGGACAGAACCCGGCTCCTCCTCTCTTGCCAGGAACTGCCCAGGACTGAGGACTTTACAGCCTTTTATAGGCCCTTAATGAGGCCAAGCTCCCACCTGTGCTTGAAGGTCCCTTGCTAGTAGGAGAAGTGGTTAATAGAAAAAAGACTTCTCACAGCTTAACCACTTCCGTACCGCCCATAGACTATATATGTCCAAGGGGTGGTTGCCTTGTTCTGCAAGAACGTACCGGTACGTCCAAGCAGAACTCAGGAGCTGCACAAAATCGTGCAGCTGCTGAAACTGGGAGCCGGCTGTAACTTCAGCCAGGGCTCCCAGAGAGAAGGCAGGGAAGGTTTATTACCTTCCCTGTCTTCCCCGATCGCTGTGTATACAGTTACAGGGGAAATCAGCCTAACAAAAAAAAAAAAAACTGTGATCAGATGTCCCCAAAGGTCTATTATGATCTTATAGGGACACAATGTAAAAAAAAAAAAAAAAAAAATTAAATAGAAAAGTAAAAAAAAATGTAAATAAATTAAAAAAATAAAATGCCCTTATTACAGGTTATAGCCCCACCCCCGACGACACCATACAAAATAAAAATTACTATAATGGAGAGTAATAACTATTTTATAAAGTTTTTTAGTAGCACTTTGTGAAATGAAAAATGATAAACAGACACGTTTTCCCTCCTCATTTGTTTATATTTTCCCGGATATAAAAACAATTATAAGACATGCAAAAATAAATAACATAAAAATAAAGCCCTATGTGTCACCAAAAAAAAAGACGCAGAAATTGGTTGCATAACGCATATGATAAAAATGTTACAGCCTTCAAAACCGCACATACAAAAAAAAACCTAAAATGTATCTGGTCCTAGACAAGAAATTGGGCCGGTACTGAAGTGGTTAAGTTTAGTTACCTCTATTGTAACTCCACTTACCATACATAAGTGAGGAATCTGGGGGAGACATAGCGACCTTCCAGAACCTCACCTATCACCTTCTCACTATATATATATATATATATATATATATATATATATATATATATATATATATATACACACACACACACACGTGGGCAAAATTGTTGGTACCCCTTGTTTAATGAAAGAAAAACCCACAATGGTCACAGAAATAACTTGAATCTGACAAAACTGGAATTTGCTAAACTACATGTTGACAAGCCACAAAGCTTCTGGGAGAATGTCCTATGGAGAGATGAGACAAAAATGGAACATTTTTGGCAAGGCACATCAGCTCTATGTTCACAGACGGAAAAATGAAGCATATCTTGAAAAGAACACTGTCCCTACTGTGAAACATGGAGGAGGCTCTGTTATGTTCTGGGGCTGCTTTGCTGCATCTGGCACAGGGTGTCTTGAATCTGTGCAGGGTACAATGAAATATCAAGACTATCAAGCGATTCTAGAGAGAAATGTGCTGCCCAGTGTCAGAAAGCTTGGACTCAGTTGCAGGTCATGGGTCTTGCAACAGGATAATGACCCAAAAAACACAGCTAAAAGCACCCAAGAATTGCTAAGAGGAAAACATTGGACTATTCTGAAGTGGCCTTCTATGATCTCTGATCTAAATCCTATTGAGCATCTTTGGAAGGAGCTGAAACATGTCGTCTGGAAAAGACACCCTTCAAACCCGAGACAACTGGAGCAGTTTGCTCATGAGGAGTGAGCCAAAATACCTGTTGAGAGATGCAGAAGTCTCATTGATAGTTACAGGAATCATGGATTGCAGTGATTGCCTCAAAAGTTTGTGCAACAAAATATTAAGTTAAGGGTACCATCATTTCTGTCCAGGCCTGTTTCATGAGTTTTCTTTTTTAAAAAATTCTGTTGAAGCATGGTTGAAAAGCAATGTCTGACTTTCATTTTCATAGAATTTTTATATATTATTACTTTTGTCAGATTCAAGTTATTTCTGTGACCATTGTGGGTTTTTCTTTCATTAAACAAGGGTATCAACAATTTTGTCCAAGTGTGTGTATATATCATTCTGTAAAGTCTTTGATGACAGTTATTTCCACTTGGAAGAAGAGAAAAGCAAGCATTCATCAAATTGGCTGGCATGAGATCTACCCCCATATTGCATTTCAGCCTATTGATATGGCAGGAGAGATCTCTGTTAATAACATTCATATTCTTATGGGGCTACCACACCCAGCAGGTTGGAGTGCTTAGGGCTGACAGAAGTAAACTGAAAGGTTAGCGGTGCAATGGGAGAAATACAATAATCTCCACTTCATGGGAACAAAGCGTGGGTTGGAAAGGCTGACATAGCAATGCAGGGACCAGAACTGAAAGGAACAAAATTCATGCAACTTTGCAGCAAATTGAGATTACTAACAAATATTGCACAAAAATTTTAATTTGCAACTAAAGTGCATGCTCTTTCTGCAAACAAATTGTATTTAAAAAAAAAAAAAAAAAAAACTAAAATGTGAGGAATTCATACACATACCTATTTTACAGGTACAGGTGTTAAACATCAAAATCCTAGAAATGCGCCAACCAGTTTTGTGAATGCAAATTAAAATTAAGCATTCTGACAAAGAGTGCCTTGCCAGTCACCCAGTCCCCACTGCTGCATTGGCGGCTGGACTGCTGGTGACCCCACTACCACGTATGAGGTTCACTGAAGAGGTGACCCTGTGTCGCCTGTAGACAGCGGATCGGATAAGTATTTCTTCCAATATACGCCGCTCCCCAAGACTCCCCCCATCCCCAACTTCAATCAGGTTTGGCAGCAACCTGGCACCCGGAGCCCAGGCCTTCCAGTGCCCCAGGCCATGTTCCGCGTCGGGGGTGCTTCGCCGCCAGCCCTGGCTTCTAATCCAGACCTGGGCTCCACCGGGGACTAGGACGCAACTAGCCTCTCTGTTTGGCCCAGGGGGGGTCCTTCTCCCTCTCTCCTATCCCATGGACACAGGAAAATCTGTGGGAGGGGTTTTTGTTTCCTCTTTGAAAACACTTTTTTTTCATGACCCTGTGCCACTGAATTGTTCAGCAGCCTGCAGTTCCCATAGGATTTTCCAGCCTGTCCTGAGGGACACAGCACATGGGGTACCTCTCTGTGGAGCCTTTCTGCAGTAGTCGGTGTTGGGACATCTCCCAGTGGTCTGGTAAGATAACCCCCCTTTTTTTCCTTTAGGGCCCCTTCCACCATGTCCTCCCGCGATGAGCCAAGCCATCCCTTTGTCCTTCCCAGTGCCACCGCGTTTTATACGTGCGTCTGCTGTAATGAAAAGTTGCCATGCAGTCAGCCTGAGCCCATCTGCTCTCTCCGCCTTCCGCCTAAGCCAGCTCAGGACCCTCCTGGCCCTTCTCCAGCGGATCCTTCCCTGGACTTTACGGCTTTCCTTACCTGGGCCATAGGCGACCTTGCCAGACTGTGGTGGAAACTTTGGAACGGCTGCCTTCTAAGATTGCCACTGTCTGCGTCTTCTAGGCCCCTCCCCAGGCATCCTCATCGCTCCCGTTCCAGCTCCTGGAGTCATCCTTGCTAAAGGACCAAGAAATCATCCTTCAGGTCATTGTCCTCCTCCCCTTCCTCTGGACATTCCCTGTTGGCTCCACTCTGACAGGCTGTACCTTGTCTCTCCCTGCACGGTTTGTTTATCCTTGGGATGCCTCTGACTCGGAGCCCCAGCTAGGCACATCCATATTTGCTGATATGCAGGAGCTCATCCGTGCGGTCAGAGATACCCTACATATCTCAGAGGACCCGGATCCTACTTCTCAAGAGGACATCTCCTTCCACCACAGTCATCGCCCTTGTCTGTTCTTCACCAACCACTTAGAATTTGACCATATCTTAAAAGAATAGTAAACCAAGAACTTATCCCCACAAACAAGTAAAAAAATTAATATTTATTAAATAAATAACCAATAAATATACAACATAATTACAATGGTGGACATAAAAACACAAGAAATACCACAAAAGATAATCCATTTAATCCACGGGGATATAAGGTTTTAAGTGTAAAGATCAATCTACACACCTTTTGCGCAAGTTTTTGTTTCCAGTTGCCTGCTCTAGGGCCAATTGTCACACAATCAATTGCCCTGACCCGGAATCCAGAGGGATCAGAATTGTGGAAGAGTTTAAAGTTTTTTGGTATTGTTTTAAGTGTGGAATCATCTTTGCATTGTTGTGATGCAATAATACTCAAAACATGCTCCCTCACCCGGCGCCTAAACTCGCGGGTTGTCCTATATAACGCAAAACCCATGGGTATATGACAATCTATATTACCCCAAGCGAATGACAAAACTTGAAAAGATCTTATAACATATCCCATCAGAGCTACTTGCTGTAAGGACATTGAACTATTAGCTGTGAGCATGAGACCTTTCTATCGACCAAGGGAACTATCACATGTCATCGTGATAGCTGCATATGTCCCCCCCTCTGCGAAAGCTGACGCTGCCTGCGAGGTCCTACAAGCCACGCTGAGCCAGTTACAGTTAAAACATCCCCAGGCCCTCTTTCTTCTGTCGGGTGATTTCAACCATGCCTCTCCATCATCCTCACTGCCCAGTTTCACACAGTATGTAACCTGCCACACAAGAGACAACAAAACACTGGACTTGTTCTTTGCCAACGTGAGGGAGGAATATAACTCATCAGCCCTACCGCCCCTGGGGAGAACGGATCACAACCTAGTACATCTCCGACCTGTGTACGAGCCACTTGTACGTAGAGAACCAGCTGTCACCCGCACAGTGAGGATATGGTCCGAGGAGAGTGATGAGGCTCTGAGGGATTGTTTTGACACAACCGCATGGGAAGTGCTGCAGGATTCTTATGGAGAAGATATAGAAGGACTCACACACTGCATAACGGACTACATTAATTTTTGTGTGGACAACACAGTACCCACAAAAGTGGTGAGGTGCTTCTCCAATAACAAACCATGGATTAACTCTGATATAAAAACACTACTTAAGGAGAAAAAGATGGCATTCAGGACAAGAGATAAGGAGGGGTTGAGGGAAGTACAAAAGGAGCTGAGGCATCAAATCAGGCAGGGAAAAGCCAGTTATAAAGAAAAAATGGAAAAGCAAATGGAAAGAAAAGATATAAGGGGGGTCTGGGAGGGGCTTAAGTCAATTTCGGGTCATAAACAGTCTGTCTGCCAGATTGAGGCAGATGTTAATTGGCTTAATGAACTAAACCTATTCTTCAACAGATTTGATCACACACCAGCTCCTCCCACCCCAGTATGTCCTTCAGCTTCCCCCACCACAATGACTTCTCCCCATGCGACCACTTCCCAACAGACCAGTAAATCCAGAAATCCGTCTTTATCTGGCCACAGTCTGACCTTCACACGGGCCCAGGTGAGGAAGGAGATGAAAAAGATCAAGGCGAGGAAAGCCGCAGGGCCAGATGACATCAGTGCAAGGCTAATTAAGACTTGCGGGGACCAGCTGTGTGGTATAATTACATATATGTATAATATGAGCCTGAGGCAGGAAATAGTCCCTGAATTATGGAAATCTTCTTGTGTGGTACCAGTTCCAAAGAAACCCCACCCTATGGACCTCAACGACTACAGACCTGTAGCACTGACATCCCACCTGATGAAGATCTTGGAGAGATTGGTTCTCACACATCTCCACCCTCTAGTGAGCCCCGCTATGGACCCCCTCCAGTTTGCTTATCGGCCGGGCATTGGGGTAGATGATGCCATCATCCATCTTCTGCACAGGGCTCTGTCTCACCTGGAGAAACCAGGGAACACAGTGAGAATAATGTTCTTTGACTTCTCCAGTGCTTTTAACACCATACAGCCCAGGTTATTGAGGGACAAGCTGGGCCTTGCTGGAGTGGACCACCACCTCTCCAACTGGATCCTAGACTACCTCACAAATCGACCTCAATACGTGAGAGCCCAAGACTGTGTGTCAGGTACCGTGATCTGTAATACGGGGGCACCTCAGGGTACGGTTCTCGCCCCTTTCCTCTTCACACTGTACACTGCAGATTTTAGGTGCAACTCATCCAGCTGCTACCTACAGAAGTATTCTGATGACTCTGCAATAGTGGGTCTCATCACAGATGATGATGACAGGGAGTACAGAGAACTGAACCAGGATTTTGTGGACTGGTGCCACCGGAACCACCTGAAGATTAACGCGGGGAAGACCAAGGAGATGGTGGTGGACTTCCGCAAAGGCAGAAGCCCTCCTAAACCAGCGGACATTCTGGGGACGGGCATCGAGATTGTGAACACCTATAAGTACCTGGGTTTGCTCCTTAATAATAAGCTGGACTGGGCAGATCATATGGAGGCCCTGTACAGGAAGGGCCACAGCAGGCTCTACCTGCTTAGGAAACTGAGAGCCTTTGGAATCCAGGGGGCACTTCTTAGAACTTTCTTCAACTCGGTAGTGGCATCAGCCATCTTCTTTGGAGTGGCCTGCTGGGGGAGCAGTATATCATCCAGGGATAGAAATAGACTGGACAAGCTGATTAGAAAGGCCAGCTCAGTCCTGGGGAGCCCACTGGACCCAGTGCAGGTGGTGGGTGACAGAAGGATACTGTCCGTGGTGAGCTCCATGCAGAAGAAGAAGTCCCATCCCATGCATGAGACTGTGATCGCGCTGAGCAGTACTGTCAGTGACCGACTGCTCCACCCTAGGTGTGAGAAGGAGCGCTATCGGAAGTCTTTCCTCCCCACCGCGGTTAGGCTGTACAACCATCACCGACCTAAGCGGAGATCATTACACACAGAGAACTGAAATATCTCTCTACCTGTTAAATCCGCCCCCCCCCTCCTCTGCTACGTCCTATCTGTCTGTCTGCTATTAATGTAATGCCTCTCACCTTGGAACATTCCTGTACATGTTGTATTTGTATTTGTATCTGCTTATCTTTGCTGCTGTAACACACTGAATTTCCCCATTGTGGGACTATTAAAGGACTATTATTATTATTATTATTATTATTATTATTATTATTATTAAAAATCTGAAGCCACTTCTACATTTACACATGCCATGCATTTGCCACATGGGCAACAGCTGGGTTTAGGACCTGAGCATCCAAAGCAGTTACTTACCATCCTACCTGGGAAATGACTACTGACCAACAGATCCCGTAGACTCCTGGAACGTAGGTAATTGATGGTTGAGGACCCACATACCGTTTTCATGCTGGGACACTGGTAAGTATATTCCAGTATCTTCTAAGAGCACAACATATGTGAAACCATCTGGAATTATTAGTAGTGATGAATCTCACCGGTCGATCGGGGCCACTTAAAGTTCTTCGGGAGCGTGTAGACTGTAACCGATCACTCTGACTAGAGGAATGCATTCTCTCATTTTTTGGTTATTATTTTCTTGTATTTTTTCATATTATATATATATGATGCCATGATATGTATTAGTATGACCAGGTTCCGATACGATTACATAGGTAATTAACCTCCAATTGCCATTTGTGTGTTCTGGCATTTCTTCCTGATACTCCCTGGTTTATTTTACTAAGTTCTTGCACATGCAGTCTCGTGATGTGTTGGACGTTGTGTCCCTTTACCTAGTATCGCGGTTACTTACGGCAGAGTTGTGCAGGCACTGTTACATTGCCCATACGAGGGGGCCATCCTTCAAGCATAATGGTGTCTATGGGTGTTATCGCCCACCACTGATTATAGGTAAATACCGTACATATGTGCAGTTTTTGTGGCTCCAAATTGTGAAATTTCAAGTGTGGATATGTGGTCATGTGATAGGGGTTATACTTTTTTGATTGGCCAGTATAGGGCTTATAACCCTCTTTGTCAGACCCTGCTGCACATCCCCAGACGAAGCCTAGCAGCGAAACACGCCTCAGGGTTCTGTGTCCTCCGGGTGGGTTAGTATTAGGGTTTGTTACTGTTGTACATTTCTTTGGATTTGATTTGGGGCATTATTCATGTTTGTACTCTTCTGCCTGATGAATTTTGCACATATCGTCAGGCTATACCAGATCTTTATTGCCCCCTATGTCCACCATGTATTAATCAGCTTTTTACAACTTTTTTCCTGGGCCAAACAGTTTCAGAAGGGCCTCTCCACTGGATTTCCTCTCCAGGACAACCAGGTGCTCATCTCCCAAATGCTTCCAAGCTCCTGTGCGATGCCTTTCTGGAAGTAACTTGCCGTTCTGCAAAGGTGGCAGCCAACACAGCAGCAATCCGCCGTACTGTTTGGATCCATTCGTCGGATCCTGAATCCGTCTCTAAGAAGGCGATCATGGCCATTCCCTTCTCCCAGGACATACAGGGTCGGCTTTTTGGCAAAGGCCTAGAGAAGCTCATCTCTGAAGCTACAGGGGGAAAAGTTCTCACATCCCTCAGAGGCGTTATAATCGCCAGCCATCCTCCTCCATCTGTTCTCAGCATTTTCCCTGCTTTCGTGGTTCCACATCTCGCCCGACAGGGCTGTCTTCCCGTGACCCCTGCTCCAAGAAGCCCTCTTTCAAGACCAGAATTGCCCCACACCAAGCCCTCCAGACCTTCCACATCTCTGCATGAAGGTCTTCCTTCTTGGGTGAGGGCACTGCTGCTCTCCTTCTGTGAGATCTGGCTTGCCAGTGTCGACCGGCTACCCCATTGAGTTCTCCTCCCTTCATCACGTCAGATTTTTTTCCAGCCACTTTGCTGTCTTCTTCACCCGCTTGAGCGGCAGCCTTTTTACAGTACGTCTCTGCTCAGATCCCACCCTCTTTTTTTCTTGTTGTTCCTGCCCTGGGCTGATTTTGGGTTCAAGAAATGTTGGTGGCTGTTGGTTTTGTGTTCTGTCTTCTTTTTGATTTGTATCTCTCTCCTACTGCTGTGGTACAAATTGGCTAGCATAGTGTCTGTGGATAGGGTATAGCCCAGAGACGGAGACAAACTTGCTGGTTGTGGTGGCCTCTGTGGCAAGGGGACTGCTACCATGAAAAATATCCCTGCCCTTTCCATAGCTCCTTTGCTGCGGTCTAGTGACTAAATCACATAGCTGTCATTGTGGGTAAAAAAACAAAAAAAAACAAAACAAAACAGGAACTCCAGTCAATATTTCACATAAGCAGCTTTGCGGGTCTGCATACCATGTGTTGCGGGTGCATGGTTGTTGCATCATTTCCGGAGGTGGTTCTCGGCTTCCAGGCGCCCAGTAAGGAGGAATCCAGATTTCAGAAAAAGTCCAAAGGATTTTTGTTTAATTCCCAGGATGAGTCCAAATACAAAGAATTCCAGTGATGACACGTGGTTGGAGGATGCCTGTCTTTTTCTACCAGCCTTGACAAAAAAGTTCTGCTTTCTTCCAGGAGACAGGTTTCTTGCCACCTGGGTTCTACGTGATCCAGAGGTATGGGCTTATGGCCCTTATCTCCAAGGGGGTGTTGATCTGAGCTCAGAGTCAGAAAAATAAAGGAGTTTTACTCTCCTCTCACTTTGGTAAAAAAAAATAAAAAGAAGAAACAAAAGCCAAATTGGTTCCTATAGGGTCATAATACATATAATGAAGCTCTGTTTCTCTCCTACAAAAAGGTTCAGGATGAAGACCCTGAAATCTGCTATAAACCATCTATTCCCGACTGTTTATGGCATCCATACAGTGGGGGAAAAAAGTATTAAGTCAGCCACCAATTATGCAAGTTCTCCCACTTAAAAAGATGAGAGAGACCTGTAATTGACATCATAGGTAGACCTCAACTATGAGAGACAAAATGAGAAAACAAATCCAGAAAATCACATTGTCTGATTTTTAAAGAATTTATTTGCAAATTATGATGGAAAATAAGTATTTGGTCAATAAAAAAAGTTTATCTCAATACTTTGCTATATATCGTTTGTTGGCAATGACAGAGGTCAAACGTTTTCTGTACGTCTTCACAAGGTTGGCACACATTGTTGCTGGTATGTTGGCCCATTCCTCCATGCAGATCTCCTCTAGAGCAGTGATGTTTTGGGGCTATCGCTGGGCAACACGGACTTTCAACACTCTCCAAAGGTTTTCTATGGGGTTGAGATCTGGAGACTGGCTAGGCCACTCCAATACCTTGAAATGCTTCTTACGAAGCCACTCTTTCATTGCCCTGGCAGTGTGCTTGGGATCATTGTCATGCTGAAAGACCCAGCCACGTTTCATCTTCAATGCCTTTGCTGATGGAAGAAGGTTTGCACTCAAAATCTCACGATACATGGCTCCATTCATTCTTTCACCCTTTGCAGAGAAACAGCCCTAAAGCATGATGTTGCCACCCCCATGCTTCACAGTAGGTATGGTGTTCTTTGGATGCAACTCAGCATTCACTCCCCTCCAAACACGACGAGTTGTGTTTCTACCAAACAGTTCTACTTTGGTTTCATCTGACCATATGACATTCTCCCAATACTCTTCTGGAACATCCAAATGCTCTCTAGCAAACTTCAAACGAGCCCGGATATGTACTGGCTTAAGCAGGGGGACACGTCTGGCACTGCAGGATCTGAGTCCCTGGCGGTGTAGTGTGTTACTGACGGTAGCCTTTATTACATTAGTCCCAGCTTTCTGCAGGTCATTCACTAGGTCCCACCGTGTGGTTCTGGGATTTTTGCTCACCGTTCTTAAGATCATTTTGAACCCACAGAGTGAGATCTTGCGTGGAGCCCCTGATTGAGGGAAATTATCAGTGGTCTTGTATGTCTTTCATTTTCTAATTATTGCTCCCACAGTTGATTTCTTCACACCAAGCTGCTTGCCTATTGCAGATTCAGTCTTCCCAGCCTGGTGCAGGTCTACAATTTTGTTTATGTTGTCCTTCCACAGCTTTTTGGTCTTCACCATAGTGGAGTTTGGAGTGTGACTGTTTGAGGTTGTGGACAGGTGTATTTTATACTGATAATTTCAATCAGGTGCCATTACTACAGGTAATGAGTGGAGGACAGAGGAGCCTCTTAAAGAAGTTACAGGTCTGTGAGAGCCAGAAATCTTGCTTGTTAGTAGGTGACCATATACTTATTTTCCACCATAATTTGCAAATAAATTCTTAAAAAAAAAAAAATCAGACAATGTGATTTTCTCGATATGTTTCCTCATTTTGTCTCATAGTTGATGTCTACCTATGATGACAATTACAGGCCTCTCATCTTTTTAAGTGGGAGAACTTGCACAATTGGTGGCTGACTAAATACTTTTTTTCCCCACTGTAGATGTGGACGATGTCTACTATCACATTCCTATTCACTCCATCTGCCAGAAGTGTCTAAGTGTAATGGTATTGGATAGCACTCGAGTTCATCTCACAGCCATGCTCTTTAGACTATCACAAGCCCCTCGAATATTCCCAAAGTTTGTGACAGAAACAGCAGTCTTCATGAAAAAAAATAACATTCTCCTTGTTCCATTCTTGGAAGATTTTCTGATTATTGTGGATTCAGAAGCTAGCTTACACCTTCTCCTAGTTCAGGAAAGAGTATCAATATTTTCTCTTACACCTCTTCATTCAGACTTGAGCCATTTCAGTCATGGGACTTCTAGCCTCTTCCATTACATAGATAATATGGGTGGAGTCCAGATCCAGACCACTGCAGATTGACATCCTCAACAACATTGGGTCCCCACATTAAAATGGTTCACCTCTCTTTGGGCCTTGGTCTTCCATGAGTTAAGAACAAGCGTATTTCAGCCATATTCTACTTACGATACACTACAAATAGCTATCTTCTCTCTTTGGACCGGAGTCTCTGAATGAATAAAAGTGGAGTATAGTTCACCCATATTATATTCTAAAATGGGCAGATGGTTGGCGTGCACAAACCAAAATGCACAATGCAACAAACACACAGAAATGGTTAGCACTACCAAACAATGTGAACAAGTAATGCAGGTGCACATTGATGTGGCTGTAGTAGAAATGCAAACACAAAAAGTTGCAACAGCACTCTGGTAGCACCAAAAGCATTATTGCTAATTTCTATTGAGACACCAATCCTTCCCTAACTGACAATATAATACCAATTATAACATATCCGACCAATAAGAACACACAGGTAGCATTCTTATAAAAAAAAAAAAAAAAAAAAAAAAAAAAAGATAAAAAGGACCTTTTGCCATCTCTATTCTACATACAATTTATAGAGCCATTATACATTATAACCCTCCCTAATCTCCTGGCATATCTCTTTTCTATTAATTTTCATATAGTAAATTCTTTCAATACTCATATCTTTAAAGGCATTTTATTTCCATAAAAACGTATTTGGGTGCCTTTATTTTTATCCATTAAGGGGTTGTGTTTCCTAGCCACATATAACAATTTGGCTAAAATTATTTTAATATCCTTAGTTATATTAATATTTACAACATTTCCAAATAGCTAGAAACAGGAATCAAGGGAATTTTCTCACCAAAAACATTTTCTAGAGCAGCCAAATAACATGGAGGAAACTTGCTAATTTCATCATACTTGGGCAGTTACTACTTTTTCATTGATCAATTTTAAAAAATGTCTCTGGTTAATAATATAAACTTATAAAAACTATAAAGCTGTGATATTCTTAAAGAGAAGCTTGGTGATAATCTTGTTGTATCCTTATTAATATCAATCCATTGGCTCATAGTAAATTCCGTTGACTTCTCTGGACCAATTTCTCAATGCTATAGAGAGACAAAATTTGTTGAGATGTTCTGATGAATACTCTTATATAATTTTGACACCAAAATTTCATAGTATTTAAATAGAATATTAACTATTTCTAAGAATTCTGTCTGGAAGTTAAACTCTCTTGGAGTTAACAGCATATTTTAACTGGCAATAGAAAAGCCAGCCCTGAGGGCCTAAAGAGAATTCCTCATTAATTAGATTAATATTTTTTAAAGTTTGTCCATGAAAGAGATGATTTATCTTGTGCAAACTGATTAACCAAAGTGTATGCTTTATATGAAAAAAAATGGCTTAATAAACTATTCCCCCCAAATAGGTGAGAGATTTGTGAAACCCTTGATAGTAAGGATATTTTTAATCGTAACCCATACCTTATAGAGTAACTTAATTGAGGGGAATACAGAAAAAATTGGGGATCCTAACTTCATAGATCCCAGCAACACAAATATAGAATCCCTCTTCAACCATTATTTTTTTTTATTCTACAATGCTGTTTATAACAATTAGTTATTACAGGCGAGTGTCTTGAATTGACCTGTCTTCTTGGCTGCTTCTTCCTCCGTACTAAATCTATAAATAAGTTTAAATATCTTTTCTGGAATCCAAACGGGACAATTCACCAACAAATAAAGTAAGGACAGCAGAAGAACCAACACTATTCAACCTCGTGTGATATTCTTATCCCTAGGTATTTGAATGAATCCTTATCATTTATCACCAAGTGGCAAGTGGTCCCTGAACCAAGAGGTCATCAATCAATTGGTTAATCTCAATGAACCTCTTTGCCTAAGCTACAAACTGAGAAGTAGAAAGATTCTTCTCTCTCAATCCTCTGGAAGAGTGAAGAAATCAGGCGATACCTTTTAGAGGCTGAGTATATTTGATAGTAAGCTTTCAAGAGTACTAGCTCTCTTCTTCAGACATGGTGTAATACAAGAAACTGAAAATTCACAGACTTTATATACAAAGAAGGCATGGATCTTCAAAAGGATCTTGGAATAACAAAATGCAATATAAGTAGAGAAGTTATTTACAACAGTCAGGAAATAAACAGTCTGGAAAACTTGTGGGGCGTGACGGAGGGATCTGTTATCTGTAGAGCTAGTACTCCCGAAAACTTACTATAAAATATATTCAGCCTCTAAAAGGTATCGCCTGATTTCTTCACTCTTCCACTACTTTCTATGGCTAACACGGTACAACATTATACTATCTCAATCCTCTGGGCAGACACTCAGTTAGAGATGCCCTGAGACAGTACTGGACCAACAAGAGGGGTTATGCCTTACCACGGTCTCATTTCCAGGGTTCTCAGGAAATGAGGGCAGAGTGGAGGTGATCTTAATCACACCCTTTTGGAGTCTGTTGTGAGCACTTGCTTGGCCAGTAAAAAGAACATCACAATCAAAATTATCTAAGGTCTGGAAAGCTTTTCTTATTTTGCAGTAAGGATCCTCTTAAAGCACCACATATTTCCCATATCCTGAACTTCTCCCAGGCAAGGTTAGATAGGAATCTTAGTCCCAGCACACTCAGGGCTCAAATATCTACCTTAAGCTCCTACTTTGATTATAAACTTAGCAATCAACCTTGGGTTAAGTGGTTTATCTGTGCAGCTGTTAGAATCAAGGCCTCTGCCAGAAGTGTGATCCCTCTCTGGAACCTCAATACGGTCCTGCAGGCTTTATCTGGGTCCCCCTTTAAGCCATTAGAAGAGATTTCTCAATAAAGCATATCTCCAGCTATAAATGTTTCATACATGAATAGTGCTTATGAATATAATAAACCATGTAATATATCTTATAATGGATGTTTCCTATTCCACTTATTAAGCTATTCCCCTGCTCTCTATATTCAGTCTGACT